>CM053786.1:251802313-253139813 GCA_028749045.1 Cupressus sempervirens | reverse complement strand
AATTTCCCCTACTTTTCTTAGAAGACATAGTGATCATGGTCAACTTTGTTAATGTTGGTGTATGTATTTATAGTTTTCCCCAACTGTGCTTACTTTTTTTTTTACAATATTTTTTCCCTCTTAAGCCACCACCATGCGAAGAGGTTTTTGCATTCTTAAATAAAGATTGCTTCAATAGAAACTTCTATCATATAACCATATACAACTCAATTTGGGCGGGTAGTAGCTAAATAAAAAATAAAAACCTAATATATAGAGGGAAGTTTGAAAAGAAAATCAATCTTCCTTTTGATAAGATATATGTTTTAGTTAATGATCTTGAGAGCATGTCATAGAAAAGAACATAATTAGGGGGAAATATTTTAAAAGTGAGCTTGTTTTAGTAGTTATGATTTGTGTTAATTACATGTATTCATTTTTTAAATAAATACATTTCCGAACACTTAAATTCCAATAATCATGTGATGTTATATTAATTTACAACTACCAATATAGCATTTTTAGGGTCTTCATAGTTTTTGTTTTGATATCTTTTTATTGTAATTGCTTTGCATTCTATCTATCATGCCAACTTTATGGTTTGTAAGTACTTTGGTTAATGTTTACCTTTAAATTTATTTTTTTAAAGATTCAAAGTTCCTTGAAAACTTGTTTGTTTCCTAATAAAAATATTGTTAGGCTCTTTATGAGGAACTATGAAAAATAAAAGAGTATTGTGATGTTATATTTGATGAATGTGGACATTAAATATTTTAGATGTATTAAAAAAGAAGCTAGAAGGGGGGTTGACCCCTTAGTACACGGTAGAGAAAAGACAATAGTCACACCCCTATGATTCAACCTATGCCTTTTGTAGATATTTTAAAAATCTTATCGACCAAAAAATGATCCAAGTTCGTAATAATAGACAATGATCTAGCTTAATCAAGAATGCCCCACAAGGCACAAAGTTCATAGTATCCCATATCATAAGAAAAACTAAATGAAAAAAGAGCAGATAAGCTAGCTCCCCTCCTTATCATCTGGGTCCTCCTTAGATTATTTGTCCTCCTCCTCCTTGATAGGCTTGTCCACATTATCTTGAGTGAGTCTTCCACAAAAAAGTTATAGAGGGAATTGGTGGTTCCACTTTCTTTTCCCGCTTCCTTCTTCTCCTTGTTCACCTTTAGAAAATGTGAAGTGGTGGCCATCGAGTGCATAACCTTCGTACTAAACTCTATAAGGATCACAAATTTCCAATATAGGGGATCCTGGTTATCAGTTAGATCATGCATAGAATTCTCGAACCTATCCATACCAGTTTCTATTGTATCCTCTTTATGGTGGTGACTCCCCATTTCATCCCCACCCTTAGCAACCTCCTTTATTGGGGATGTAATATCGTCCCCCAAGATCTTGTCCAGGGATGGGTTACCTTCCATGGTATCAAAAGCATTTGGTGTGCTAGGGATATCTTTGATGCCAAAGCCATGGTGGATCATTCTTATCTTCCTCTTCCTAGCAGGTTTCATTTTAATCTCCATGGTATCTGAGATCACCTTTTTTTTTGGGTGGGGGGGGGGGGGGGGGGGGGGGTGTCCTAAATTTCTCCATTTTGAGCCTCTTGCTAGATCTCCTATCAAATTTATTACTCCATCCAGTATCAATATTCGAGTCAATAAAGCTAATTTCTTTTCTAGTAGCAACAAAATGTTTGACAACTCTATTTGAGGCCAATCCAGGGCTTGGGTCAGTGGAGGCATTGTGAGTCATAGTGGCTATGGGATTAACTAAATGTGGTGGATTGAGGGCAAGTTGAAATTTTTAGAGTTTGAACATTTGAATGCCTAGTGCAAAATATAAAAGGATTTCCCTTCTTACCTCTTTTTCCTGACATAAAAACACTATCCTTCATTGAATGTAAAATAAGATGTAGGAAAGAGATTAAGTATTGGTTTGTAAAGCAATTTAAGTTAGGGAAGTGGTAATAATACAACAGTTGAAATTGGTCTTCAAGTGTAATGCAGCACATGATGGCGTAGAACATAATATCCCAAGGCTTAGGAAGGTCCTCTCTCATGAAGCCATTGCACATGTGCACAAGTTCCTCCTTAGGGTAGAAAAAATTGCATAGACTCATTTCATCAGAAACTCTAGGATGCCTACACAAATTCTTTCCTTTGATAAACAAGCTACCCACCTTAGCAATGAGCTCCTCCATCATTTCATACACAACCCTATTAATGGTTACCTTTCAGTTAGCCCATGGATTTACAAATTGTAGGGACACATGCTCATCATACCCTTCAATAAACTACATGATTGGTAAAAGCCCTCCTACAAGAAAACAAACACCTCCCACATCACTATCTTTGATGCAGGCTTTAATTTCATTTAACTCAATATGATTCAAGCTAGCATCCAGATCACCTTCTTTGAGATCAATCACTAGACCCATAGTTTTCACTCGCATACACTTGTTGTAAGACCAAAGTTGGAAATGTAGGCCATTTAAGATTATATCATTGAGAATGATCACATTGAAATAATCAATTTCCATATTATGATCACAAGGTGTCACATTTTCTAGTTTCCATCTTGTCTTTGCATGTATGACTTGTACTCTTCCCTTTGTGGTTAAGAAGTGTCAGCTAAACTCCCTTCTCATTGAGTGATACACAACCAAATTGCCATTATTGTCTTTCAAAATGTATATCCTTGGCAGCTATAAACCTTTAACATTATCCTTGCCGATTGTCCTGATTCCATCATCATTAATACTTATGGTGAGAATGCCCCATAGAAAAGTAATCTCAAAATATTTTCTATCATAAAAAAAATCATGACACTCAACCCAAAGAGTGTCCAACTGTCCTAGGTTAATGATAATTTTCTACTTATTCTACATCTTCATATCATGGTAGAATGAATTTTTCCATTATCTAGAAGCCATTGGTTGGATAGTGGGGTCTAGTTGACATCATCCCACTCTTTTATTTCTTCAAAGTTATGACCCATTCAAGCTAGGTCATCAACCATGCCATTGCCTTCCTAGTAAATTTGGTTTATGTAGACCTCATGGAGCCCATCCATCAAGGTCCAAATTTCTTGAATGGTCATCATAATCTTCCAACTACTACTTCCATCTCCTTTAACATCTTTGATAATTAACAATGGACCACCCTCAACAATTAACTTATTAATTCTTTTTGCTTCCTCTATCCTCATGCCCCATAGAAGGGCCAAGGCTTTCATCTCATGATTTAATCCTCTAAGAATTTTGCATAGGCCAAATTTCACCCAAGAACTAAAGAACTCAAGACAAGCACATAGTAGACCAAAATAGAGAGAGTATGATCAAAATGATGATATTCATTCAATATTCCAGCTTAGCCAACTTGAGATTACACTAGGAGTGCTTAAATATAAAGGCCTCAAGAGAGCTTCTAGTATGCATAGAAATGAACATCATGATATGTCATACAACTAGACACATGTCCACCAAATATGGGTTATCCTCCATTAAGCATGAGTGCTATGATGCGAGGATAAGCCTACAATGGTGTAGCATGAAAATTAGTGGTGTAGACAACATGTGCTAAATGAGGAGTGCGGATAAACTGTGTTGTCAACATGGAAACTCAGTGAATGATGCATACTCCTATGTTGTAGTCACCATGTGCATAATTAGAGTTATATAACTCAATGAGAGTACACAAACTCCTAAGTGTCTCACCTAAATAAATAATAAAATAATGTAAAATAATTAAATAATACATTAACCTAAGTTAACTTAAGTAAGTGTAATAAGTAAATACTTATTTACACCAACATCTCCCCTTAAGTGCAACTTAGGGGAATGCGCTTAAGCTTACGAAATTTAGGATGAAATACAATATGGGTTTGGGCTAGTAGGCCATGTTAGGTACCCATGTACATAATGATATGCAATCACTCTTAAAGTGGGGAAAGAGGGAAAACCTTGTGGGAAAAATCCTCCCCCAAAAAGTGAGATAAAGGGATGCATGGATGGATGGAGTAATCAAGACCCCCCATTATGACATACATATAGTATATACATAAGAGAATGATGAGAAGAGGAAGAGAGATTGAAGAGGCTCCCCTCCCTCCCCTCCCCCCAAAAGAAGAATGCCAACCACTGACTACTTTGATGAAGAAGTTGATCCAAGACTGCAGAACGGTGTTCTTCCCCTTAGGAAGAAACAAGGCCAAAGGTACAAATGAGATGCTTTTGTTGTGTGTGGAAAGAATCCCATGAATAAGTGTTGTCTCTGAAACCTACTCAACTAACTGAAGAACCTGTCCCAAAGAACTATATATTTCTACAATTGATGAAGAACCCTGGTGCAACTGCTGATCATAAGTATCCACAATCACTTCAATCTGTGAGGACCAATCATCTAGAGAACGAATAAGAGAGTTAGATGGAACCCTTGTGACAACTGAAGAAGGTATTTTTGCATCAAGAAGAAGAGGTAGGTCATGAATATTGTCCCCCACATCTATCACTGAACATGTATCTAGAAGACTAGATGTACCTTATTGTTTTGGACCTATCATTATGGCTATATATGCATGTGGACTGAACTAATCAAGTGACCTCTCACTAAAACTGTCAATAAAATCTCAAGTGTCTAAATTTGTTGAAGCACTATCACCGAAATCACTATTAGTGTCCACACTATATGATGTGTAGAGAGGAGTAGAGGACAAACTTGGTGAACTTTTCTCAAAGTAGACATCCTTCTCCACAAATATCTAATGTGTCTCAGGATCTAGAAGTCTATTTGCCCTCACATCGTCTTCATAACCAATGAAAGTAAAAGGTCGAGATGACTATGCCTTGCATGCCCTAGAACATATCTTTTCTCATGCATGACAACTGAAGACTCTGAAGTGTGTCACAATAGGTTTTCTACTGCACCATGCCTCAAAAGGAGTTTTTGCATCTAAGGCTAGATGAATAGAATGATTAAGAATGTGAGTGGCATAGGAGATTGCTTTGACTTCTAATGATGGATCTATAGACTTTGCATGAATCATGCAACTTGCCATAGACTTAAGAGTGCAAATCCTCAATGATGCAACATCTGTCTTATGTGGATTGAATGCTGGCAAAGTCTGAAGATCAATTCCCTTATGTCTACAAAAGTCTATAAGTCTTCTATTCACATACATGCTTCCATTGTCCATGCAGAGTACTTTGATGGTCTTTCTAGATGTCCAATCTACATGAGTCTTAAAGTCTAGAAACTTGTCCAACACTTCATTCTTGTTATGAAAAAAGTAGACCCAAGTGAACCTTGAAAAGTCAACAACAAAGGTGAGTATGTAGTGACCCTAGCTAAATGCAAAAGGACCTGCTAATACCATGTGAACCATCTATAGAACACCAGGTGCTCTTGAAGACTTCCCTCTTTATAACTTCCCCTCTAGATGCATATCCACTGAATCTATTGAACATTCACCCTTAGAAAAGTTGATTTGAGGTAGACCTTTCACCATTCGGTATGTGAAAAGTTGCTAAAGGTAACAGTAGTCAAGATGACCATATCGCTCATGCCATAATTGCGTGTTTGAATTTGATTGAGATAACAAGGCCTTTGAAGGAGACATGGCCACAAAATGAGAGAAAGAGTACAACCTTTTGTTATGACCCACTTTCCCCACTGCAACCAAGGAACCATCTTGAAGACTATGCACATTTACTGAGTCTGGAAGGAACTCAACTCTATGTCCTTTTCCAAAGTGAGTGATTTGGTAGATTGATAGGAGATTTGAACTTAGGTTTGGAACATAGAGAACCTCTTGAAACTCTCCATTTTCTATTTCCACATTTCCTTTTCCTTCAACTTCCATTTTTCTATCATTCCCCATGAAGATGTGTGGTACCTTGGACTACTTCATTGAAGAAAAAACCTCCTTTGAAGAACCCATGTGATATGAGGCACCTGACTCAAATATCCATTCCTTTGAAGAGTTTGAATTATCCATTAGTGCTTGTCCTTTTACCTTTGAATGTGAAGATGACCCTTTGTCCTTATAAGCATTAGGCAATGGAACATTATGTTTCTTCATGACATTGGTTAATTCATCAATCTTTTTGAGATAACACTCATGCTCTTCATGACCCGATTTCTTGCAATAAGTTCACTTCTTCTACTCCTTATTGTTGTCCCCTTTCTTGTTTAAATTTGAGGACTTTCCTTGTTGTTGGATTGTTGGGTTGTCTTTTCCAAATCCTCAGATTTGTCCTTCTTCCATTTCTTCTTACCCTTTCCTTTATTTGAAGATTGTCTAGCTGAATTTTGAGAACCCTCATTATTGGCCACCAATGCTTTGGACTAAGGTGATTTGAGAATCTCCATTGATTTAAACTTCTTTTCTTCATCATCGAACAATTTAGCATATTCACAAAGGAGACTTTCTTGTAGGCTAACCCTAAAGTAGTCTTGGTGTTAAAAGAAGATACAAATGTGGAATACTCTGATGACAGCTTGTTATGTATGAGATAGATTAGTCTGTCATCTTTGATAGAACTCCCACAATTAGTAAGCTTAGTCCTTCGTTCATTCACCTTGATGATGAAATATTGAATTGAGTCATATGACTTAGGATCTAAGGAGACAAGCTCATCTTCAATTTTGTATACATCCTCTTTAAACACTTTACCATATAGGCTTTTGAGGGTATCCCAAGCTTCCTTGGATGTAGTACACTTCTTGATTTGATACATGATCTTATCATCAACCCCCAAACATATACCAGCTAGCACTTTCCTATCCATGGCTACCCAATAAAAAATTTCACTTGCTGGTTTAGGAAGAGTGCCATCTACATATTGTGAAACTCCATTATGCATTAAGTGATACCACATTTTGATTGACCATGTATCATAGTTATGAGGAGTTAATTTAGGAAACTTAAAGTTTCCCATAATGTAGAAAATGGAATAAAAGTGTAGAAAAAAGAGAACACAATGCCAAGAACACCCCCCCTTTTCACTTAATCAAGAAACCCCCCCAAAATAGATGCTTTGGGCACTTTATTAGTAGTGCGATTACAATGGGCCACTTGCCAATTTTGGCCTTTGTGGACTTCTGATTTTTCTTATTACAACCTCTAAATAGAGTACAAATCTAAAAATTTACAATGTGCTACAATTTTGAAGCATTACAAAGCAAAGAAAGGCTGTATTACTGAAAGTGACACTTTTGTCCACACAACACTAGAATCCGATGCCAGATCTAGAAAGTAGAAAAAAAATAATGCACTTTCAAAAAAAATAGAACCTATTTTTTACTCCAAATGTGCTTGTATAGAGTGTTTGAAGTTGCAAAATCTAGGATTATGCAGGTACAGTCACCAAAAAATGAAATTTCTAAACAATTTATGCACCAAAACTAGAAACTAGCTACACCATTTTAAAATTTAGAAAAGTCTACCTAATTTCAAAAAAAATTGCATGTAATTTAGAGTTTGGATGTGTGAGTTATGGCCTCCCAAAGTCAGATTGCAAAAAACAAAATCAATCTAGAGAGGGGTTGCATCAGTGAATGAGATGGTTAAATTTGAAAGTCATACGATCATTGCCACAATTATAAATTTCCCAAAAATGATGGTTAGATAGCTATGAATTTTAATTTTCTTGATGTGATGACATTAGTGACCTTCAAGTTGGGATGACATCAGCAATGTACGAACCGTTTGGATGAGTGATAGGAAAAAATCTATATGCTGACTATGCAGATGATTTTTCTACCATGTAGATCCCTAATCAGTACTAACTATGCTATTGATGTAGGCTACAGACTATAGGATGATGTTTCAGTCGAGTGGTACTATGCCACGTGTTGCCATTGTATTCACCGAAACTTCACCTCATGTCAGGGATGACTTCTGATGGGAGTGGCTACTAGCCAGGAATCTTTGCAGGGTGCCATAGTTAAAATGAAACAACTATAGATGTTTAAACAAAGAGCCTATGGCTATTGGAGTTCCCTGTCGGACTATCAGTGGGTTCCACTGATTAGGTGGAGTTATGGGCTGTCGGGTTTGTGATTAGTTGACACCATTAGTGGATAGGTTATGGCAAAATTTAATATCCAAAAGAATGTAGAGATGCCTAAATATTATAATAAAATATCATACAAAATTATTAAAATAATTTGTAGCCTAGGATGTGATAACCTAGTGCTATAAGAAAAATTTCTCTGACAGGAAAATAAATTTTGAAAATAATTTCAAAAATAAAATTTTCTTTGACGGGAAAATAAATTTTGAAAATAAAGTTGTAGGAATTAAATTCAAATCCGAAAAATGAATTAAATAAATCTGAAATAGAGCATACTTGAACAACAAATTGGGGCCTCCAGGTTTTGATTTGCAAAAAAAGTTTGCCTCACAATCAACTTTCACCTAGCATATGCAAATTTATAGTTGATTTTCACCGAATCGACACTACAAACATAATGGTTAGGTCAGATCTAGCTCTAGACACTCCCAATTTTTGTGGATCCTCCAAATTCGAGTCGAGGTGCTAAAGCATGAACAGTGTCGAATGGCTATGTGTACAGAATCTCCCTTAGAGCTCTGATACCATGTAACAATTTGGCTTAGGCCAAAATTCACCCAAGAACTAAAGAACTCAACACAAGCACATAGTAGACCAAAATAGAGAGAGTATGATTAGAATGACGATATTCATTCAATATGCTAGCTTAGCCAACTTGAGAGTACACTAGGAGTGCTTGTATATAAAGGCCTTAGGAGAGCTTCTAGAATGCATAGAAGTTAGCATCATGATATGTCATACAACTAGGCACATGTCCACTAGATATGGGTTATCCTCCATTGAGCATGGGATTAAGTGCTATGATGAGAGGATAAGCCTATAATGGTGTAGCACGCAAATCAATGGTGTAGACAACATGTGCTAAATGAGGAGTGTGGAGAACTATGTTGTCAACATGACAACTTAGTGAATGATGCATACTCCTATGTTGTAGACACCATGTGCATAATTAGAGTTGCATAACTCAATGAGAGTACACAAACTCCTAAGTGTCTCACCTAAATAAATAATAAAATAATGAAAAATAATTAAATAATGCATTAACCTAAGTAAAATTAAGTAAGTGTAATAAGTAAATACTTATTTACACCAACAAATCCCCCTCCATAGTTTCCTACATAGCCCATCAAAATTTTCCCATACTACCCTAGATAAACACACTAGATCTGTCAAATGTTTCCACCTTCATGTTGAGTTCCCATAGATTTGCCTATTTATTATCATGGTCATTGAGGGGGTTTGGGTAAGGATTTCAATACCAATTGTCACTAAATTCCTTTAGGATTTTTGATAATTGAATAGCCAAAACTAAGGAGGGAACCACTTCATCCTAAAAGATTCAATTATTCCTTTTCTTCCAAATTTTCCAACATACGAAAGGGGGGTGATTTCCTAGAATTTTTTAAGGAACAAGTGGTTAGAGGGGCCTTTCTAGTAAATAAATTGATGGAGGTCTCCATTAAAAAACCATTGAATTTCCCATTTAGAGAGAATCTCCCTCCATCCTTCTCGAGAATAGTGATAATGAATGAGAAGATGTTGGATGAATTCCATCATATCATAGCATAACACACAAGAATTAGCCATTCCGAGGCTTTTCTTCTATAGGTTATCAGTGGTGAGGATGGTCCCATGCAAATTGGTCCACCAAAATAAATTGAGCTTTGGCAAGATCCACAAATGCTAGACATGCTTCCAATCCATCAGTGCTTCACCTCCCTCAATGCATCAATTGTAGGAAGATTTTACCATGAAACCTCCTAAGGGGTAAAGTTCCAAACTAAGTTCTCTTCCATAGGGGTGGTGGGCATATATCAATTATTAATAGTTTCCTATAGCTCCATGAGAAATATCATCCCAGGATTATTCTTATGTTGAAGTCTTTTCCATTGGATATTGGGTGTGATATAGTTGTCAACTAGACCACCAAACTATCTGGAGCAATAATCTCTAACTAGTTAAAATCGAGAATAGGTGAGCGGACCTCCCTCAAGACAATTATCCTCCCAGAATTCAATGATAGCCTCATCCCCTAATACCTAATATATGCCCTTCTTCAAAAATTTTTTGGTGTGTGACTCATTATTCCATATTGTTGATTCGAAGGGGGGGGGTGAGGGGGGGGGATAGTGCTAAGGGCATGATGATAAAATGAGTCACCCCTGATATAATTAGCCCTAATAATATTGCACCAATTACTCAAGGAATTAACTAGCCTCCACTACACCCTAGAAAGGAAGTCTTTATTCAAGTCTTTGATCCTTCTAATGTTTAGACCACATAGAGGCTTAGGCATACAACCTTTAGCCCAAGTCACCAAGCTTATCCTTGTCTTCTCCTTAGTCCCTGAGCATAGAAAATTTCTTTATATTTTCCATATAACTTCGTTAAATCTTCTTTGGATTTTAAAGAGGGAGAGAAATTAAATGAATATGCACTATAAAGATTCCAAGAGGAGTTGGAGTTCCTCTATGCAACTCCTAGTTTTACCTTTCCATCCTACAAGCTTTCTATGTATTCATTCCACCAACCCATTCTAGTACTACGAAGTAAGCTCCTTGGTTATGAGTGGGAGACCAAGGTAGGCATTAGGTAAACTCACTTCCTGGCATGTCAGAATTGTAATCACCTTCTTCCTTAGGTCTTTGTCCCATTGAAAATTATGTATTTTTTTTTTATAGTCTATACATTAACCCAATACCTCCTCATACTGGTTAAGAAATTTTTTTCCAAGACCTCACTTCTTGGATTGAGGATATACCAAATAAGAAGGTGTCATCAGCAAATTGTTCGAGAACCTACATAAGAATCAAGGTTGGTCTTATAGGTCCCTTATCTTTCCTTGTTGCACTAAAGCCTTTACATTTCTTTCTAGTAACTCTTCCACAATAATGAATAAATAAGGAGATATTGGGTCTCCATGCCAAAAACCTTGGTAGGAGGTAAAAAATATTCTCAAAGTCTCATTCAATAGAACTAAGAAATAGACAATATTAACAACAATCATACATCTCTTAACCAAGTTCTCTTTGAATCTTAGCTTGCTAAGAATAGCAAACAAAAAATTCATCCTTACCTTATCATAAGCCTTATAAATATTGAGTTTAAAAGCCATACCTGAGTTCCCACATTTTTTAATAGAGTGAGTCTCCTCATGGGTAGTAATAACCACATCTAGAATCTTTTATTCCTAGGACAAACCCATTATGAGAGGGGCCAATGAACTTTTCTAATAGGGGTTTGATGTGGTTCACCATAACCTTAGAGAAGATCTTGTAAACCATGTTGCAAAGGCTTATAGGTTTGAATTCCTCAAGATTCCTCTATTCATCAATTTTTGGTATCATAACAATAAAGGTCTCATTGAGATCCATCACAAAATTGCTAGTTCTAACAAAGTCTCAAGCAGCATGGAGAAATGAATACTTAAAAATCTCCTAGAACTCTTGAAAGAATGCATGGGGAAATTCATCAAGCCTTAGGGCTTTATATAGGCTCATGGAAAGAAGATGTTTTCTCACTTTCTCTTTCATGACCTTCTCAAGAAAAACTATTTTCATCTAATCATCAATAACTAGGTTCACAATCCTTAGAATAGAATCCTAAGTGGTGGCATTAAGATGGTCTAGTGGAGGCTTGTAGATATCCTAGAAATATTTAGAAGCACACTCCTCCATCCTCACCTCCTCAAAAATATTATGGCCAACATTTTCCACCAATATGCTTATGGTGTTCCTCATTATTCTCTTTGAGGCTGATTTATGGAAGAAGGTCATGTTCCTGTCACCCTCTACTAGCTACTGAATCCTTGACCATTGCTTCCATCAAATTTCCTCCCTTTCTAACAACATTCTCCACTCAGAACAATAGGCCCTTTCCTCCTATTGGTCTTCCTGAGATTAGTTACCAATAGAAATATTTGTTTGAGGGTTTCTAACTTCTTCTCTATCACCTTCTTCTCCTTAAAAATGCTACTAAATGAAGCTTTACTCCATCCTCTAACATCCTTCTGAATCCTTTCTAATTTCCTAGAAATGTGGAACATAGCTAAGCCCTGAATGGGGATGTTCCACCACTAAGAGATATATCCTTTGAAATTTAGGTGTTTGTTTCACATTATTACATAACTAAGGGGTCTTCTTCTACAAGTTTGGTTAAGTTTCCAAGAGAAGAGAATCATAGAATGGTTGGAGATTGTCCTCAGATGTTCCATTAGAGAGGTATACTAAAGAATGTCCCAATCAATAGATATTAGAGAGAATGGTCAAGTGTAGCTTAAATCAAGTTGTTTCTCCATCTTTTTTTTTACTAGGTAAAAGGGTTTCCCTAGAGATCAATGTGAAGAAGATCATTCCAACCTAGGAAATTGACAAGGTCATACATACTCTCAAAAAAGTCCTCTATGCCACCCATATTCTCTAAGTGGTAAAGTGGGGTGTTAAAGTATCACATGCACAATAATATTTCATTCCTTAGTGAGTTGACCACTTTTGCTACCTCACACATAAAAAACCACCCATTGTTAGTGTTGGGGGCCTACAAATTAGAAAGATTATATTTATGAGTTTTAGAGACAAAGATAACAATTGTGAAATGGAAGTTTAGGAGGACCTTGCTAGCCATGATATTATTAGGATTCCATAGAGTTGCGATACTCCCCAAAGCACTCATCACTATTGTATAAGATAATTTTACACCCTGCCAAACATACTCAATAACCCTTGAAAACATTTTTGCTATCATTTTAACTTCTTGCAAAAGAATCATGTCCACTTTTAATTCAATGATCTTTTTGTTTAACTTCATACTACTTCCTAGGGTTGTTAAACTCTCTCCCATTCTAGAATATAATCTTCATATTTTCTGAATTTGTATCTCCTCTAGGGTCTTTTGCTTGTTTTTTTCATTTTCTCTTACTATTTCCTTCTTACCAAGGGTCTTCATTAGGGGTCTCCAAATTTTCATATTATTCGACCATCTTTCTTGCTTGCTCCCCTTAATTTTCTTTTGGGTACATATGTACCAAAATTTCTATATAGGTTGCAATCATCCTTAATAGCACAAGTTTGGATAGTAGAGTTCACTTCAACAATACCCAGGATGGAAACCCCTAGGGTAACATTTAGATGAGACAAAAAATTCCCTTTCATAGAGGGATTCTTGATGAGGTCAAGAATTTGGGTATTCTTGACTTCCTTTAGAAAATTTAGACAAATTTTTACTATCCCCTAGTTTGGTGTATGGCCAAATTAGTCTATATTGAGGAAATATCCCCTTTGTCTAGCTCAAGATTCTCTAACTTTATCCACTAAGACCCTAGCACCAGTCTCCTTATCTTCAAGGTTATTATTGTCATGCACCTCATAGGCCATTTGTGCCTCTAAATCCTTGGATAGTCCTTCATCCCTTTTCTAGGGTTCCTCACTAGCACCCCAAGGTTGAGCTTCCCTCACCTCCAAAACCTTAGGTGATTCCATGCTACCCTGGTCCCTTGTTTTGATTTTTTTTGAGCTTTCTACTACAACCACACCAAGAGAACATATTTTTTTCTTCAACTTCTCACTAGATTTTTAGTCCCTAGCTAGGAAACCAAACATATTTCAATTTTGGAAAAATGGTGTGACATTCTTATACAAGATAGGTTGTAACCTACCATCCCATTTTGATTTCAAGGCCACAATCGTTGGTAGGGGCTTATTCATCACCATATTCACAAAGAATCTAGGAAAGCCCATCCTAGCCTTACCACTGGTGGTTATGCTAGCTTTAATGAAGTTCGCTAAAGAGTCTCCAATTCACCTAAAATTCTCTCATCATAGAATTCTATAAGGAGCCTTGATAATCTTACCCAAGTAGGCACTACCTTGTGCATATCAAAATTGTGGAAAATACCAAGTTTCAATTTGGTGAGCATTATAAGGTGTTTACCATAATGCCAAGAGCCTACCAAAACCATATTTCTTTCATCTTCATCTATAAAGCTAGATAGAAAGAGAGAGCCCACCATTGCAAAGATAGTGATGGATCCAACCATTCTCCATCTAGATGAACACCATTTCTTGACCATGTCCATATTTGATTAGAAATAAATAAATTTCCCAAGTAGGCTCAAGGAGAGCCCAAAGGAGGGTGATTCAACCACCAAGTTAGGAAGTGAAATCCTAGGCCCTGTCGATCCTAAAACCACCTTAGGTTGTTCCCTAGAATCCATAGGTATCTTGAAATCCAAGACAACCCCTTCCCAATTTGACTTCAGAATTACATCTTGCTTGGAAGAGTTGGTTCCCTAAGAGGGTGGGGCCTCTCATAGTCTAGGTCATCAAGAATGCCAATTGACCCAGTAGGGTTGGGTATGTGATCAAAACAAAAATCCACATGGTTGTTAAGATATTTTGTAGAAATAATTAGAAGAAGTTCCAACCATGCATTCTCCATATCTGACATGGTGGGAGACAGAGGAGGGGAGAATTGTGCACAAGAATTGTAGGTGGGAGTTCTAGACATGAGTTCCTTTGAGAAGATATTTTAACTAACTTCTCTATCCTTGTTAAGGTCTACACTAGTTCTACTATGGACATTAAATCTCAGTTAAGTTCATGTAAAATAGTATAAGTAATTTGAAACTATGATGTAAGATTTTTAGATTTTTAGATGCAATAAATTTGGGTGGTCAATTTTTAGTTCCTCTCCATTACTATTTCTTCATTTATTTGTTAAAATATATAGATATATAGCTTATTTAAATTTACAGCAAGTAAATTATATTAGAAAAACAAAAATTTATTGTTCGCTATGGTTAATGTAAATCATCTTATAAAATGAATATCATTGAAAATGCTAGCTTTCATAAATGAAATTCATTGAATTTAGTAATTATTATATCTTAGAAACACATTGTAATGGAAAAATTAAATGGACAAAAAATATTATTGAAAAGTAGTACTCCTTTTAAAAGAGGAAGAGTGTTCTATTGAAATTTGTAGCTTTCATGTTTAGAAAAAGAGGATGAGAAATTCAAAGTAGAAAAAAATAGTATTGAAAAGTGAGACTTCTTTTAAAAATAAGAAAGTAATCCAATGAATCCTATGTTAAAATTTATTGAATCGACAGTAATACTAACAATACTAGTGATAGGTTATGCTTATTTCTAAAAGTAAAGATGATATAATTCTATGGAAATGATAATAGGTATGGGGGTGGGGCTAGAGAATGGATGTCTCAGATGCTCATTGATGACATTTTTAGTCCATAATAACAAAATAAAATTATTTAGGTTTTTAATAGTCCATCATAAAAAAGATTTATTTTCAGTTTCTCGATTTGGGTTTTATGGAGATTAGCTATAAAATTATTGAACAACTTGTACAATGGCTGTTTTTTTTCTAATCCATGCTTCCTCTGAAATACCACCATGCAAAGGGGCTAAAGGTCCTTTTTTTATCAAATAAACAATAGTGTTTACAACATTTTCCCAAAAATGAAGGGTAGACCAACATGCAATCTCATGCTCCTTGCACATTCCATGTGTTGGATACAATTGTTCAAATTATGTGTTGTCTTTGATGTCACACAAATGTCATATCAATTATCAGATAGTATCTACTGAGTTTAAAAAGATAGAAAGGCAAAGGATAGTGTCTACCAAGCTAAAAAGGTCACCAAGGAAAAGGATAGTGTCTACCAAGCTCAAAAGGTCAACAAGGCAAAAGATAGTTTCTACTGAGCTTAGATGGTTAGGGAGGCAAAAGGACAAAATCTACCAAGCTCACTTAGTCACAAAAGGAAATGTGGCAGAAACAGTTCTTACCAAGCTCACTCGGTCATCAAAGGGAATGTGGCAAAAGCAGTTCTTACTGAGCTCTCATGAAGGAATTTAGTTCTTACCAAGTAAAGTAGAAAGCCAAAGGATTTTAAGGATATTGCAATGTTAACAAAGTCAAGAAGGTTAACTCAAGAAATTTCTGGAAGCAGTATTCACCGAGGAGGGTCAGTCAACAAAGGATTTCACTATTTTATGAAATAACATTTATTTATTTAGAGTAATATCAATAGCCGACTAATGTATGGTTCATTGGTAAATGTAACATGTAAATGGGCCGACTTGACAATCTAAATGGTATAAATAATAGGTCAAGTTGTGAATTCTAAGTGTGTGGAAGTGTGTGAAATTGATGTGATATGAAGACTAACTATTATGGAAGCAAATTTGAAGGATGATCAGAGATCATTGAGGAGCAGCAGAGTCATACTTGATCAAGGAGGATCTAATAATGTTGATTAGAGACCTGTAGCCAGCAAATTTAGTTGCATCTTGTTCAGGTCAATTCATTGTTGCTTTCTAACCATTGTAGTAGTGATTTCAAATCTCTTAACAGAGTTGGTTTAACAGCCATTTTATAAATCCTCTAACAAGGTGATAGTTTAGTTGAATTGTTCTAAAGACTTCTAGCAAGGCCACTCCTAATAGGGTGATTAAATCCTCTAACAGGGTCACACCTAACAGTGTGTATTGCAACCTTTATCAGGGTTGGCTCCTAATAGGGCTCACTTTAGAAGAGTGAAAAATTGGTGACTAGTTAATTGGTGGTTTTTCCCATATTGGGTTTCCATGTTAAATTTTGTGTCTCTTGTGTTCATTTTGTTTTTAGTTACATGCATGAATACTTGAAAAATAAGTAATAGTTTAATTTACCAAGTTATAGCATTCTTTTACCAAGTATAAGCAATAATTAGATCTTTAAGACATCTAAGAGATCTATGGATTAATTTTTGTTAGTAACTGATTCGCCCCCCCTCCCCGCCCCCTCTCAGTTACTCTATCGTTAATCCCAACAATTGGTATTAGAGCTTTTGGTGCTTAGAAGAAAATATTTCAATGATCTAAGCAAAAGATCGAGATGTCTTACAAAAGGGCAATTCCAAGACTTAACATGGACAACTTCTTAGCATGGGAAGGATTGATGAGGCTTCATCTGGCTTCTATTGGTGCTACAGGGCTAAAGTACCTTGATGAAAAAATGAAGAACCTTCTGGTACATTATTTGTCAATAATATTTCTGAAAAGAAGACTCACAATAACATGATGATAGATATAGCATCTACTCTGAGTTATGAAGAATTTGATGAAATCAAGGATTGTAAAACTACCTTCGAAATGTGGAACAAGATGAAAGAAATCTATGGAGGAGATGCTAATGTGAGAAGAGCCAAAGAAAAATGTTTGAGAGGACAATTTGATGAAATGAGGATGAGAGAAAATGAAAACATTGCAAAGTATGTGTTAGTGGAATCAAAGCATTTGGAGGAGATATCAGTGAGGAGACAGTTATAAGTAAAGTTCTTAGAACTCTACTTCCCATTTATGCAATCAAAGTCTTTGAAATTCAAGAAAGGAGATGTGAGGAAAATCATAAAATAAATTTAGAGGCCATAGTTGGAAAATTGACTGCATTTGAGCTAGACAACTATGACAATTATGTTCTAACTGCTAAGAATGTTGAATTAGCATTTGAAGCCAAGCTTTCACTCAAATAAAAAGGGAAAAATATTAAGGATCCATAATAAAATAGTGATCTTGAAGTGGTTGAAGCTCTACTAGCAAGAAAATATTCAAGAGACAAAGGGAAATACAAAGGCAAGGTTCCTCTAATCTGCTTTTCTTGTGAAAAAATTGGACATATTACTACTAGGTGCCCAAATAAGAAGAACAAAGATGAGAAGAAAGGTCGCAAGTACAATAGCAAGAAAGATTTCAAATCATTCAAGCATAAAGGTAAGAAAACATGGTTGATGACTAAAGATTCTAATGATTCTGATGATGAAGAAGAAGATGAAGTTATCTATGTTGCTGTGAAAGATAAGTCTGATTATGATGAGGAAATGGCACTCATTTCTCATATGAGCAAAAATGATACATGGATCATAGATAGTGGTTGTTCTCATCACATGATTGGTGATAAAATTAAGTTTGAATAATTTGAAGACTATGATGGTGGTAGTGTAAGATTTGATAACAATGAACCTTTTTGTATAAGAGGAAAAGGAAGAATCTCACTAACCAAGGAACTTGTATGTGATAATGCATACTAGGTAGAAGGACTAAAGCATAATTTTTTGAGTCTGGCATAGCTACTCAATAATGGATTCAAAGTAGAATTTATCCATGTAAAAGCAAGATTTCTGAATGGCAAAGGAAAGCTGATTGGATCAGGCACTCAAACAAAAGGTAACTTATTTTATCTTGAACTTGGTGAATGTTCATGTTTCATTGCTTAAATTGAAGAAAGTTGGTTATGGCATAGGAGGTCATGTCATGTAAGCTTTGAAAACTTAATAGAAATTAGTAAATTTAGGAAAGTTAGAGGTATTCCTAACATAAGGAAACCTGAGGTTGGTCTATGCAAGAATTATCAAATTGGTAAAATGGGAAAGACTAGTTTTAAAAGCAAAAACTTTTAGACTAAAGAAGTTCTAGAAATTGTGCATACTGATTTGTGTGGACCTATCGGCATTGAAAGTTATATGAGTGAAAAAATCTTTGTTCTGTTTGTTGATAATTATTTAAGAATGATGACTATCATTTACCTAAGAGAGAAATCAAAAGCATTTGAGAAGTTCAAATGGTATTTGGCCAGAGTAGAAAAGGAAATAGGCAAAAGATTGAAATTCTTAAGATCTAAAAAAGGTGGTGAATTCATTTCACATGAGTTCAATAACTTTTGCATTGAAAGGGGAATCAAAAGATAGGCTTTAGCACCTAGAACTCCTGAACAAAATGGAATAGTAGAAAGAAGGAACAAATCTATCATGGATTGTGCAAGAACCTTAATGATTGAGAAAGACATTGCTATCAAATACTGGAAGGAAGCTATCAGCACTGCAGTTCATACCTTAAACCAAGTACAACTAAAAAAAGACTCATTCAAAACACCCTATGAGTTGTGGTATGGCTACAAACCCAATGTAAGTTATCTAAAAGTATTTGGAAGAAAATGTTACATTTTGAAAGAATCTAGAAAAGGAAAATTTGATGTAAAAGGCGATGAAGGAATATTTTTGGGATACTCTTGCAAAATAAAAGCATATAGATGTTTGAACTTATCTACTCACAAAGTCATAGAAAGTGCAAATGTGAAAGTTGATGAGTTTGCAAAAAGAACAGAAAAAGAAAGTAGAAAGGAACCTGAAGACTACTAGAAGATTTGTTTACATTGAACCTGATACAATGCCAAGTATACCTATTAATCAGGAATCCTTAACTCCAGAGTCTTCATTAACTGAGTCACAAGAAGTTCAAACTGAGTCAGTACCTACTAAGCTTCAAGAACTTGAGTTGCAAATAGAAGCTACTGAGTTAGCATCTACTGAGCCTGAGCAATGAGAATCAAAAATAGAAGTTGAGACACAACGGGATAACAATGCAAGTCATTCAAAAGGAAAGGAGCCCATGTTAGCCAAGTATGCTAGAAAGCATCATGCACGAGATCAAATCATTGGAGATAAATTAGAAGGAACAATGACAAGAAGTAAGTTGAAAGGCACTTGTTTACTTTTTTATTTTGAACCTAGAAATGTCAAAGATGCACTAGACAATGAGAGTTCGATTGAAGCTATGAATGAAGAAATAGAATAGATAGAGAAAAATAAAATATGGACTCTTGTACCTAGACCCAAAGACAAGAATGTGATTGGAACAAAGTGGGTATTCAAAAAAAAACTAAATGAAGATGGTAAGGTATCAAGGAAAAAAACTAGACTAGTATGTAAAGGATATTCACAAGAAAGGTATGTGCAGGATCATGGTGTACCAAACTATGGCCTTAAGTGGCAGTGAAAAATCACCAAATCAGGGTTATGTCAACTTGACACATAATTTTAAAGTGGTTCTAGAATTTATATCAAAAAGTTGTAAAAAAATAATCTTTAGGAAATTGAATATAGTTTCTAAAATACAAGGCCTTATCTGGAGAAAAAATTATTTGATTGGTCAAAAGTTCAGATTTTAATGCAGTATTACAAAAATTTCAGAATGAAAATAAAAAGTAGGTGTATGTCTGACCACCTTAATCATAATCAAATGATAATATTTTTAAATATAATTTTAGATATAAAAAGTAGACTCATGCTTGGATGTGACGCATATTTTTGGAAATTTTTATTCCAAATTAATAATTAATTATAAATTTTCTACTATACTATTTTCAGAATTTAAAACTCCCGTGTCTGACCACCTTAACTAGTTCAAAAAAAATTAAAATTAAGTTTTTCTTTTTTTTTTCTTATACTAGTCGAAGTATAGAATGTGACACATCTTATACGGTTTGAAAGTTATAGCTATTTTTCAACCAGTATGTTAATCAACACTTTGTAGCTAACTCCATTAGAAAATAAGTAATAATTACTTACTGAACTCATAATTTGAGAAAACTTACATTTATGAAAAGCTAAGAACATTCTTAAGAAACCCTTTTCATTACATCAAATTTTGGTTTTAAAAAAGTCATCAGCTACATGCTTGAAGTAAAAAACACATAAGAAAATGCCAAAAACACATTTTTGAGATGTTTTAAAGATGACCATATAAGGTTGGTATTGAAAGATATAGTAGGAATTATAAAGGTATTAATTATTTTCATTTAATATCAGGATAGGTAGAACAAAAAGTGGGAATAGATTTTAAAATTCTTTGAGGCATTTCAGAACTAAATATTTTTTAGATCACCACTTTTTGGCACACCATGATCCTGCACATACCCAGAAGAGGGTGTATACTATGGAGAAACTTTTTCTCCTATTTCAAGATTGGAAGGTGTTAGAACCTTACTTGCATATGCTACATTCAAAGGATTGAAAGTTTATCAGATGGATGTCAAGTCAACATTTCTCAATGGCATATTGGATGAAGAGGTTTACATTGAACAACCTGAAGGTTTTGTTGATACAAGCAAGAAGGACATGGTCTACAAATTGCATAAAGCATTATATGGTCTGAAACAAGCCCCTAGAGCATGGTATGAAAGATTGCATAACTATCTTATTCAGATTGGTTTTCAAAGAACTAATGACAACAACAGTTTGTACATAAAGCAAGGACCAGATAATAATATTGTTTTAGCAAAAATATTTGTAGATGATACTTTGTTCACAAGAAATGATGATCTTTGCAAAGAATTTTTAGAAAAAATGAATGAGGAATTTGAAATGTCAATGTTTGGTGAAATCAAATTCTTTGTTGGTCTTCAAATTTAATAGAATAAGAATGGCATCTACATCACTCAATCAAAATACATCAAAGAGATACTGAAAAAGTTTGGTATGGAAGACTGCAAACCAGTTGGGACTCCTATGTGTATTGGATTAAAACTTACCAAGGATGATGAATCAAAGGAAGTGGATCAAACATTGTATAGAACTATGATTGGAAAGTTGCAATATGTAGTGCACACAAGACCAGACATTTCCCTTGCAATAGGAATTGTATCAAGATTCTTAGCAAAATCAAAAGAAAATCACATGATGGAAATCAAAAGGATCATGAGATACTTAAAAGGAACTGAAGAATATGGATTATGGTATAAAGTTGGAGGAAATTTGGATTTAAAGGTGTTCACTGATGTAGATTGGACAAGAAATATTGATGATAGAAAGAGCACAAGTGAAGGAGCTTTCTTTCCTGGAAAAAGGTTGGTTTCTCAGACAAGCAAAAAGCATGTACATCTCAATCCATAGCAGAGGCTGAATATGTTGCAACAGTAGTAAATTGCTCAAACATTGTGTGGTTTAAACAATTATTGGAAGGTATGAAGCAAGAAATCAAAGAACCTGTTGTTATGTTTTGTGATAACACAAGTGCAATTAACATCTCCAAGAATCCAGTGATGCATTCAAAAACAAAACATATTGCCATAAAGTATCACTTTGTTAGAGAATTGGTACAAAAAATGAAATAAGATTGGAATATGTCCATGCAAAGGAACAAATTGCTGACATATTGACAAAGTCTTTACCTAAGGATGCATTCTTGTAACTAAGAGGTAAGTTAGGGGTCATTCCCCTATTTGAAGCTCACTAAAATACAACTTTAGTGATGCATCAACAAGAATAGAATTGAAGATCTATCAGTTGATGTAGCAAACCAATGAAGACATTGCATATGAATCAATACATCAGGTACAATGCTATTCAGTTGTTTTGAGTTGTCTTTGGCATGTGTTGTCAAAGAGGGAGAATATATTGTCATATCTTTCTGAAATTTTCAAAATAATAAGATTTTGTGTAAGAGGGAGAGATTATTATCAAAGAGGGAGTTTTGTATTCTATCATTAAAAGACTTTTTTTTCAAATTTCATCCTACTATGACATGTTGTGTTGCTATCAATGCCATAGAGTGAGATTGTTGGATACAATTATTCAAATTGTGTGTTGTCTTTGATGTCACACAAATGTCATATCAGTTATTAGATAGTGTCTACCAAGCTTAGAAGGATAGAAAGGCAAAGGATAATGTCTACCAAGCTCAAAAGGTTAGCAAGGCAAAGGACAGTGTCTACCGAGCTCAAAAGGTCAGCAAGGAAAAAGATAGTGTTTACCAAGCTCAGATGGTCAGCCAGGCAAAAGGAAAAAATCTACTGAGCTCACTCAATCATCAAAGGAAATGTGGCAGAAATACTTCTTACCGAGTTCACTCGGTCATCAAAGGGAATGTGGCAGAAGTAGTTCTTACCGAGTTCTCATGAAGGAATTTAGTTCTTACTGTGTAAACTCGAAAGCCAAAGGATTTTAATGATATTGTACTGTTAACTGAGTCAAGAAGGTTAACTCAAGAAATTTTTGGAAGCAATATTTACCGAGAAAAGTTGGCCAACAATGGATTTCACTATTTAATGAAATAACCTTTATTTGTTTAGAGTAATATCTATAGCCGACTCATGTATGGTAAATTGGTAAATGTAACATGTAAATGGGCCAACTTGACAATCTGAATGGTATAAGTAAGAGGTCAAGTTGCAAATTCTAAGTGTATGGAAGTGTGTGGAATTGATGTGATATGAAGACTAACTATTATGGAAGGGAATTTGAAGGATGATCATAGATCATTGAGGAGCAGCATAGTCATACTTGATCAAGGAGGATCTAATGATGTTGAATATAGACCTATAGCTAGAAAGTTTAGTTGCATCTTGTTTAGGTCAATTCATTGTTGTTTCTAACCATTGTAGCAGTGATTTCAAATATCTTAATAGAGTTGGTTTAATAGCCATTTTGTAAATCCTCTAACAAGGTGACAGTTTAGTTGAATTTTTCTAAAGACCTCTAGCAAGGCCACTCCTAATAGGGTGATTAAATCCTCTAATAGGGTCCCACCTAACAGTGTGTATTGTAACCTTTGATAGGGTTGGCTCCTAACAAGGCTCATTTTAGAAGAGTGAAAAATTGGTGACTAGTTACTCAGTGGTTTTTCCCATATTGGGTTTCCACGTTAAATCTAGTGACTCTTGTGTTAATTTTTTTTTTTCAATTACATGCATGAATGCTTGAAAAATAATTAATAGTTTAATTTACCAAGTTACAACATTTGTTTACTGATTATCAATAGTAACTATATCTTTAAGACATCTAAGAGATGTATGGATTAATTTTTGTTAGTAACTGATTCACCCCCCCCCCCCCCCCCCCCCCCCGGCTCTCAGTTACTCTATCATTATTTCTGACACTCGATTTTCTTGTGGGGTTACTGAACTATCTTCTTCCTTCAAATTCTATTAATAGAATAGTAATCTTCAAAGGCTATGTTATAGTTCTCACTTCCATTATCCAATCTACGACACTACACCTTCTTTCCTGTCTCATTCTCAACCAAAGATTTCCATTTCTTAAATTTTTTGAAAACATCTAATTTTTGTTTTATTAAATATACCCATTTTTTTTGGTTGAATCATCTATAAAAATAACATAATAATGAGATACACTAAGAGACGATACCTAAGCTGGTCCCTATATATCTGAATTCAAACTAGCTCTAACTTCTCACTCTTCTTTTCTTTGCCAATTCATTGAAATCTCTCTTTTCTATTTTTCCATAAATAAAATTTTCATAGAACTCTAAATCGATATTTTTCAATCCTAGAAATATATTCTTAGAGTGAAGGATTTTCATCCCTTTCTCACTCATGTGCCCAAGCCTATGGTGACACATTTTTTAATGTGTTCTTGCAAAATCTATAGTAGATTTCCCTACATTAACATTATCAGTTTTAGCTAAGGTAGAGTAAGTGTTACTAGTACACAGATATAATGTTCCTACCTTCACACCTTTAGCTACTACTAATGAACCTTTAGTGACCTTCCCATAACTATGCAACCTTCACTACCCAATTGTCCTAAATAAATCAAATTTCTTCTTAAATTAGGGACATGCTTTACCTCCTATAGTATCTAGTCATTTCTATTTGACAACTTGATCTTTATTTTTCCTTTCCCAACAAGAGGATAGGTCTCATCATCGCCCAAATATATCTATCCAAAATCACCTTGAACATAATCTTGAATATATTTTCTATGGGGTGTAACATGGAATGAAGCCCCATAATCTATTACCCATGAATCATTAACATTAATCAAACATAAGAGTAAAGAATCCTGTAAAGTATTAATTGCAACATTAGCTAACTTACTTTCATCTTCATTTTTATCTCTTTTTTCTTTGAGACCAATAGTCTTTCTTTAGGTGATGAAGCTTTTCGCGCTACCAACAATCTTCATTTCTTTTAGATTGAGAATGTCATTTCTTTGACTTCCCTCACGACTTGTCATGTGAAGGCCTTTTTAACTTTTCCCTTATTTGTCCTTTGTTCTCCATGTTTAAAGTGGAACCTAAGGAGGTAAAAGTTTCATCTATGCTTTTCCATCAGACTTCCTTGCTTAGGATAACACCAAAAACTTCATCAAATTTCAAAGTATTTGAACTAGAGATAGATTTACCTACAACAATAACCAAGCTATTCCATCTTTCTAATAAGGAAATAAGATTAATAGAGTCCTAACATCTTCATAGAATGAAATTTGTATGAATGAAAACTAACTAGTGATTGTGCACAAAATTTGTTTAAATGATTTTCTATAGATCCTTCCTCACTCATTTTCATACAAAAAAAAAACTTTGTTATAAATACCTTATTCAAAGCTAAGGGTTTCTCATATAACATAGCCAATGTCTCCATTAGCTCTACTATAATCATTACCTTTGATATGTTGAAAGTTATAGAGGGTGCAAGGCATAGTCAAATAGATCCCAATGCCTTCCTAACCAAGATCTCTCAATCTTCATTTGTGATAGTTCCATGTTTCTTGCTTTTCCTTCTACTGGCTTCCACAAATCCTTTTCATATAGGTAATTTATTATTTGCATTTTCCATAACCAAAAATTCTAGCCATCAAATTTCTCAATCTTGAATCTAGAATCCTCCATTGCTCCCACTCAAATCTAAAACTCATATTAATCTACAACAAAAAAACCTTCCTCTGATAGAAATTGTTGGGGTTTGAAAAATTCATAACAATATAAGAATAGACAATTATATGCAAAAACAAAAGAAGAATTCTCGAAGAACACAAATAACACACAAGTTTAATGCAGTTCACCCAAAACTTGGGCTACATCCACCTACATATCCTTCAACCTTTCTATTATCCATCAAAAATATATAGAAAACATTACAATGCATTATGAATATCAGCTGCTCATAACATACACAAAACATACACAATATCAACCCCCATTAAATGATTAGTCACCACAATATTAACAATTAAAAACTTGTTGACATGGTTATAAATTTGTGTGGATTTAAAATTAGTTTCTTAAGTTTCCAAATTATATTTTTTAGTATATTGTTTAATTAAGCTCCTTTTGTCCACAAATTTCTACATCTAGTTGGTATAATAAGGCATGTCATTTGAGAGAGAAGGGATTAATGGTCATTGCTATATATATTTTTAATTAATTTTTAGTACTATTAGTTAATTTAAATATATTGATAGCCAAGCTCAATTAGTAGATTGTGTCTCTAACCATTGTTGTCTATCAATGTCGACCACTTAGTCATTTATAGGGAAGAGTCAGATGGTTATCACTATGACCGAGCTACTCTACATTGGTAAGATCATGTACACAATTAAGTATGTACCTACTTATATAGGAACAAAGTAAGTTTTTAGGTCATAGAGTATTTCTATATAGGAACCAAGCTCATAAGTGACCAACCAAGTCATCAATGACTGAGTATGTTTTTGAGAACAGAAGTGCTGCATTACTACATATGTATTGAGCACAATGAAGGTTGACCAATAGAAATGTCAAGCATTAGGAAATAATAAAGGCCAAGCTATGTAGAATTTACATGAAAGGAAAGAATGGAACATAGTTTTAGGAAAAACAATTATTAGGCTACCTTGGAAGGGATTCTTAATTTTTGAAGAGGTTGTTATAGAACATTTAATAATTTTAGAGATTTTTATAGAATATTTAGATGTTGTGGATCATTAATCCCTATTTTTTTCTATTCAACAATTAGGATGAAGAGGCAATACATGGAATCATCTAGAAAAATCTTCACAAAACTCTTTATATAGGGATGATCTTAACATAGATTATATGCAATTAGAGAAGGAGAAGAAAAGAGTTTATGTGCGAGCATGAAGCTATAGACAGAAAAGGATTGAGATCAAATTAGAAGTCATTGAAGGGTTTTGTTATTGTCTAATAGACCAAGTGACCTAGTCATTACAATGAAGTGAAAATGAAAGAAAAGCATATCAGTTTAGAGGAGAGGATCAGTTAGCAAGGAGAAGAATATATATTAGCTTACAGAGAAAACTTAGAGTCAGGTATTGAATAAACTTTAACACACTTAAATCATGGTAAATCTCTTAATAAAATGGTCTTAATAGATCTTTGTAATCTTCTAATAGAGTCCTTACTTTGTTGTAAATTTTAAATCTTCTATTAAGGTGAAACCTACCAGTCTCTTAACTTTTTAACAAAGGAAACCCCTCATAGGGTAGACCATATTTTATGGTCAAACATTATAACCTTAAATGGTTAAATTTTATTACTTTAGTAGTGAAGATTTGTGGGTGTCATCCCCACCCTAGTTTTACCTTCACCTTGGAGGGTTTCTATGTAATGAATATTGTGTTATGTGTTTTACTTCGATGTGTGTGCTTGATCAGATTTACATGTTACAACATATTTACATTACTAGTTTTACATGTACAAGTTATTAATAGATGCAAATGAATCTATGAAAATTTTAAGTGTTTAAGATTCTGAGTCATCCTCCCTCCTCCACTTAGTATCTAGTTTATGTTGTTTCATCCTCCATCAATCAATAATTGGTATCAGAGTACTATTTCTCTAAAAGAATCTTAGAGGCTTATAGATTAGATCTTGGAGATTGATATTTTCAAACTAGATAAGACTATTGACAATCAAGTAATTGAAATTCAAATCACACTATGAAAACTTGAGAAGGAAATATAAGATTTGAAGGATTCCCTAAATAGGAGAAATGGATTTTCCATCCAGAAAAGCATATTAATCTTATGATGAAGTTGACACTAAAGGATTTTTTGAACCAATTAATCCAAATGAAAAAGCATCTACTAATCTACTTGAAAAGAAAAAACTCTTGAATGAAGAATAAGAGAACTAGAAAGAGAACATGAAATGCAATAAGTAAGACTTTGTAAAGTGACTGAATAAAAGGATAAAGTTGAAGAAGATAGGACTATGGATGAACAATACATGGCTATGGCTAAAGAAGATAGGACTATGGCTTAAGAAGTGAAAATAGTAATGGCTGCCAGGCTTGAAGAAAGTATACTAGATGTAAGAAAGCTCATAAACACTCTACTAGACATCATGAATTAACTCTTTCTTAGAAATCAAGAATTCAATCATAAGGACGTGGAAATTGCAACAATGAAATCATAGAATGACATACTAGAGAAAGCATTAAGAAATGAGAAGGAATCCATGGAGAGATTCAAAAAAACAAAGGAGTCAATGAAGTAATTTGAAGAACTTATAAAGTCATCAAGTTGTTCTAATGGGTTAGGACATTCGTGCATTGAGAAAAAAGAATCATTGAGGAATAGAGAAATAAGAAATACAAAACCAAAGGACAAGAAAACATGTTGTCACTATTAAAAACTTGGTCATATTGCAAATCTGTAATGAAAACATGATATGCAAAATTCTAAACCTAAGTTTACTTGTTACTATTTTGACTGCAAGAAACAAGGACATCCAATACAAGAGTGTAGGTCAAAACTAAGGAATACACCTTTTATTACCTAGATTTGAAGGTTACTGCTATAACTATCATGAATATAGGAATAGAGCATTTGAATGGAGATTAGAAACAAAACCCTATTGCCCAAATCAAAGAAAGAAGAACTATGGACCTAAAAATACATGTTCCAAGTGTCACAAGCTTGGACATCAAAGCAATAATTATATCTAGCTCAAGTACATTTAGGCAATCAAACAAAGAATAAAGGAAAAGGCAAAGTGGACATTGAAAGAGTGAGAAATAAAATGAACTAGAAATGGAAAGAGAAAGTAGAAGATAGAAATAGTGGAGATACTAGATCTAAGTTGAATTTAGAAGGTGATCATATCATCTCAAATGAAGAAAGAGAGGTATCTATGGAATTGTCTACTTAATTGCTATATCATACATCAGTTCCTTACATGATAATGTGCCAAAAACTCACATCTGCATATAAAATATGCATAAGAAAAAATTTGTGAAAGGTTTCCAAGGGAAAATTTTTTTTCTATGTTGAGCTAACATTACAAAATTGACCAAGTATTTCAATAATTATAGAGACAAATGACATGGAAGAGACCGAGCTATAGGCTTAACTAAAAGACATCAATATCGATCAAGACAACTGGCTTCTGCTCATCTAAGTATACAATATTGATGGAGACCCTAGTTTATTAGGAAGAAGGTATATAATGAATTTGAAGAAATTATTTCATACCTTACATTAAGATTTTTGAGAGTATAGAGTGATTCAGTGATTTAAGCAACCTACTAAATTTCAAGAGAGACTCAAAGAAGAAGTTTGAATGAGTAAAGAGAGTGAATGAGTGTTGATTATCTAGAGAAAGAAGAACTTAAAACCCTATATACTATAATGGAAACTTCATCATCCCCTTGAATTAGTCCAGAGGTTAGTAAAATTTAACTAGTGAAGAGTGACACCTTTCCTTCATCGATTTTTTTTTCTATTCTAGAAATTGCTATAAGAGGTGACTAAATGATTGCACTATCCTTGATACTACCTAAGGTCATTATGATCCATGATGTCAAAAGCTATTATATGTGCAAAATTAGAGAAGTCAAAGATTATGAAATCAAAGAAGCTTATGAGAAGTTCTGTAATGAAGGAATCTTGAAGGAAAATTTTCAAAATTTTGAAAGGAAAGGGTTAACTAGTGCCCTAGAATTCTAGAAAGATTTCAAAGTCAATTGGATAATAGTTGTTTTGAGAATAATTCATTACATGATGTATTGGTTACAAAATTGACTAGTGGAAATCATGAAGAAAATGATACAAGTGGTTATAGGTTATCCAAACCTAGATAAGAAGAAGACCATGCGATGTTTGAGCCAGAAATAAATTAAGCTTAATACTGGAGCCAAGTGGAATGGATTTGATTTGTCAATTAAGAACATTTTTGTTCCATTGATTGAATTTTCAGTGAGAAACATTTCTCAAAAAATCTATCAGATGAGTAGGTTAAATAGTGGACCTTTTATGGTTGTGGATCAAGCGTGGAATAGTATGATGAAAGATCATGAGTATGATCTTGCTAAGCTATTGAAGTTACAACTTGCAAAGAATATATAATCAATAAGAAAAGTGAAGAATTCAATGTCTAAGTTCAGATCCCTAAGTGTTTTTATTTTCTTTTATATCCTAAAGTATTTTGTAGGTATTGAAAATGGTGTATAAGAACAAGATAGTGGTAATAAGGAAAGTGAAGAAGAAGGTGGTGTCAAGGGTAAAGCCATAGTTGTTGAAATTCCACTAAGAAGGAAGGATCAAAGAATAGAGAAGAAATAAGCAGTGACACCACAACCAAATAAGCCAAGGACCATGGAAGGTGCTAATGTCAAGTAGTTTACAAAGTAGAAAGTAGGATAGTCTACTAGGCCCAGTGTCCCCAAAACCATAAGAAGGAGATAGGTCAAAGGACCACATAAGAGGAAAGATAAATATATTGATGAGGTATGTTCTAACATTAAGAGTTCCCTAGGATTATCTAGTTTTAAATTTGTAAAATATGATACACTAGATAGTGATGACAAGAATAGAAACAATCTCAAATTTCAAGCTAGCTCCTAGTGAAATAGAAAGATATATACCTAAAGATCTATATGATAAATTGAATGGTAGATGGGAATAGGAAAAGAAGGTAGAGATAATGATGAGGAATTTCACATTAGTCATGGTTATGCTAATCTATCACAAGATCAAAAAGAAAAAAATTTGAAGGAGCATAGGAACAAATTTTTCCCAAATTATATAAATTTTTTGATATTGATAAATAAGGAGGAAGCTATACCAGAACAAAGTAAGTTTTTGTGGAAGAACATTTTTGGAATAACTATAGAGAAGGTATAGATTATAAACATTGATAGTGAATATAGTAGTGAAGAAATCGTACGTGTGTCAAATCCACAATGCTACATGTCTCCTCTACATGCCAACACCCCTAACACTCAAAATGATTTGTAGTCAAGGATCAAAAATGAAGAGGAAGATGTGAAGATAGAGAAATAAATGAGAATGATAAGTTTTTTTAGCACCTTGTAGTAAGGAAGACAAAGAATCAAATAAAGTTGAACAGAGTGGAACTATTGTTGCCTTGAGTACAAATGCACAAGGAAATTTCAGTGGTGACACCCCCTCACGAAGTCACATGACAGTACCTAGAAACATCATTCCCTCACCTAGAAGAAAGAGTAAAGGAATAAATGATGTTTCACCAGATATTGACGTTAGTCTAGATGAAATCATTGAGATGCCACAATTGGAACTAGCAAATCTCACCTTGGAGAAAAATATTTTACTGCAAGAATTATTTGCAAAGAAGAATAGACAAGAAGAGCTCAGGAGGGAGCACAAACATAAACATGTATTATTTGATGTAAACCATATTTTTGTTGATGCTTTTGAGATTTATAATTTCTGAAGAAGATTCACCAATCATAAACCAACTTGTAAATATAATTGATAAAGTGAATGTTTGAGTTATGGAATCAAATGTGAAGTTAATGGATTAGTCAACAAGAAGAATTGAAACCAAGGTTGTGGACAAAGTCTCCATAACTATTTTTGAACATAAAATGCATTTACATGATAAAGCACAAGTTATGATATAGTTACTATAGAAGGTATGACATTTGTACATAATTTTGTCAAATGTGCCAAGGTTTAAAAATAATATTTAAGCACAAATAAATAAAACTCAGGCTAAGATGAAGAGATCCAACAACATTATTTTAGAGTTAGCATGATCATTGTAATTAGGGCATGTGCAGGATCATGGTGTACCAAAACGTGGCAATCTGAAAAGTCTCTAGTTCTGAAATATCTTAAACCATTTCAAAATATGTTCCAACTTTTTTCTCACCCACCTTGATACTAAATGAAAAAAATTAATATCTTTATAAGGTCTACTATATCTTTTGATACAAAACCTATATGGTCAACATTAAAAACATCCTTAAAATGTGCTTTTGGCCTTTTTTTATGTGATTTTTACTTCAAACATGTAGCTAATGACCATTTTTTCACCAAAATATGATGATATAAAAAGGGTTTCTTAAGAATGCTCTTATCTTTCCATAAATGTAGGGTTTGTCAAATTATGAGTTTAGTAAGTAATTATTACTTATTTTCTAATGGAGTTACATATAAAGTGTTGAATGATGCACTACTTAAAAAATAACTATAACTTTCAAATGATACATCATTTTTTAAATCCAAAAGATGCATCACATTCTATGTTTCTTCTACTATAAGGCAAAAAAATGAAAAATTGTATTTTGCAAAGTTTTGAATTAGTCAAGGTGGTCAAACATGAGAGTTTTTTATTTCAAAAATACTAAATTAAATACCCAAAAATATGTGTCACATCTAGGGATGAGTCTACTACTTATATCTAGAGTATTATTAAAAATTATTATCATTTGATTTTGATTATGGTGGGTGTAGACACCTAAAATCCTTTAGAAAATAAAATAATTTTATTTTCTAAAAAAAAGTCCCTGATGACATCATCACTTATTACTTATTTATTTATTTAATTAATTAATTTATTTTTATGCCATTAAATCCCTTTATCTTAATTAAAAATATTTAATTAAGGAATCCCTCCCAAAAATGTTTAAATCTTATTTAAACATTATTTCCTTATTTATTAATTATTTAATTAATAAATTGACCTAAAAACCCAAAATAAATAAAAAAATTATTTTTTGCCCAAAACTTGGCCAACTTCCTTAAGACCACTAACCTCTTCTAAAATCTTCTAATCCTTCTTTAATTTTGATAAAGGCTAATCCCATCATTTCCTACCCCTAATCCCAACTCAAAATATTTAATTAAGATTAAATATTAATCCTCATGTTTATTAAAAAAGTTTTAATAAATATCTCCTCAAACCAAACCCTTGAAATAAATAAAACTTTATTTATTTCTTAAAAATCTAAGTTATCCTCATCCTAAAAAGCTCTAGACTCTTCTAGAAAGTCTTCATCCTCATCCTAGGAAGTTCTAGACATCTTCTAGAAAGTCTTTATTCTCATCCAAAGTCTAGACTCTTCTAGAAGATGTCTTTAAACCTAATCCCAATCCACTCCTAACCTTGTCACATTCCCTAAAAATGGGTTAAGACTTACTAACCCAAGCCAAAGTTAACAAATATCTCCTCCTTCACCCACCCTCATTAAATGTCATCCACTTGCCTATCCCTAAGCTAATCCTAAACCATCCTAATCCATCCTCTAATCATTTGCACAATCCTAAGAAAGCTTAAAACCTTCCTAATCAAGCCCAAGTCAAAATTCCTCTCATCTCCCTCAAAATATCCCAACCATAAAACTTTATGAAGCCCACTAGGCCATAAATGACTCTTCCAAGCCCTTTCATTGCTCTTACAAGACACTATGAGGGTCTTTATGAAGATTTTATCCCTTGAGTCTCCTTTTTTGACTCATCCTTCCCCTTTCCTCCATCTTCTCACCCTGTGACATGTGTTACTCCTTGATTGGTTGTAAGGAAGCACAATCCATGTGCTCTCCTCTCATGCAATCTAAGCCCTCCATGAGCTTTTCCCCATCCTTGCATCCTAGCCCTTGATCCCTCAAGCCCTTTGCCTATTTAAGCAATCCTCTCCCAAGCCATTTTAACAGAATCCATGAAGTAAAGTCATAATGCCATTTTAAGAAGCCATTTTACATCAAAACCATACACTCACACCCAAATTCCAACTCCATTTGAAGCCCTTTTTGAAGCATAAGCTTGAGCATAAATCCTATCTATTTAGACAAAGTCACTCAACAAGAGAGCTTCTCATTGAGAGAGCCCATTATTGGCTCATATTCTCAATTGAGAGCTAATCTTAGTCTATCTTGAAGTTTATGAATTTTGTTTAGTTTGTAGAAGCTTTATTTAAATTTGGTTTCTATTAGCATACTAACATTGCTCATGTACATTTTGGCATGCCTAGTGGGACCTCGCATGGGTCATCTTCATTAGCTTTTTAAGTCAAGTTTTGTATGTCATTTGCTAATTTTGGCTAATTTTTCTTGTTTTTGTGATTGGTAGGATTGTATAAATTGGTTTTGTAGGTCCACATGAGCATGAAGAAGACTAGTCTATAACATAGTGTTTGCAGATTTTTCAAGTTTATAGGTGGACAAAGCACTTGGAATTCTTCTTCCTCTTCTTGTCTATATTCTTCTTATTCCATATACTTCTTCTTCTTCTTCTTGTGGGAGATCTTGTCCATTTTTTTTAAGGAAGCAAAATCATACACACTTCTTTTTGGTGCTTAAAATAAACCCCCAAATCATACTTAAATCTATTAAAAAACTAAAAATTTGGAAAAAAAAAAAAAAAAAAATTCTTTTAACAAGTGAAACTAAACCAATCCAATCATTTGCATCCTTGCAACATCAAGATTTTAGATGCATTCATGCAAAGTTAGGAACACTTCATTTTTGGGAATTTAAAAAGAACTGCAAGTTTTCATTTCAAAAGGTTCAAAATCAACACTAAGTGCACACTAAAATCTAAATTAAAAACAAAGCATCAATCAAGGATAAAATGAACCTCATTTGCAAATATTTTAAAGTTCTTTTAAAAATCTCATGAAAACTAAGAGTCCTAAATGGTCTCCAAAAATTGTCTAAAAAGCTTTGTTATTTTTTCCAAACAAATGTCTTGTTGCAAAATCTTGAATGTTTCTTAGGCTTTTCATGCATCAAAACAATCTAGGACTATTATTTTCATGCAAACTAGAACACAAAATCTTGAATGAAAACCAAAGTGCAAAGAGTCATTTTCACTTTTGAGTCCAAAACAATCTTGAATGATCTAAGGTTAAAACAAAGCACTTCAAAGTTCTTAAAACAACACACAAAATCTCAATCTTGAATGCTCAAACAAAAAAACTTGAATGTTTAATCACTTGTCTTTGAATGCATTTTGCTAAAATCACTCTTGAGTGCCATGGATTAAAATAAAGTTTTTTTATTTTATGAATGCATGATTAAAATAAAAAATCCAATCTTGAATGCCATAGATCAAATAATAATCTTTTGGGGCATAAAAAGAATCTACATTCTAGAAACTTCCTAAATTATAAAAACCAAATAAAGATGCTTTAAGTGAGTTTGTAGCTAGACTCACCCTCTTTAATCACCCATCAATTTAACCATTGGTTGCAATCTCAGTGCCATCTATGGGTATGGGTCCACCTAAGAGGGTGTTAAGTGATCCACAAAGATCAAACTTCACTTTTGTTTTTATTAGTTTTTCTAGCTTAGAAAATTCCTTGAATGCACATTAGGCTCGCTGACACTTCATTTGGCCATTAAAATTTGAACAAATCTTGATGTGGAGGGCCTCCGAGCACGTGCTTGAAATTGAATTTTTCACATCTTTTTTTGGGCTTAAAAAAAAATCATACCAACTCTTGAATGTCTTAAAAGAAATTAATCAATACTTGATGTGGAGGGCCTCCGGGTGCACAAGTTTACTTTTTTGTTGACCCTAACTCTACTTCTTGTATTCATTCTTACATCGATTTTAATTTTGTCAAATGCTTCAAAGTTGGAATAAACATTCCATCCTAAGTATGTGTGTTTTCAAAGTCTAGATCAGAAAACTTTAGCGTCAGTTGGAAAAGCAACAAACATTTTTATTTGGCCCAAGGTCATCCAAGTCTTCTCTCCCCTTGTCGTCTTTTGTGGCCATCTTGGGTGCATAAGATTAGGATCCAAAACCTTATTTCCCTTTTTAGGAGGCTTGTTTGGGGATTTCATCACCCCTTGGATGACCTCAACTCCAGCATTCTGACGGAGTATAATAATCAGGAGGTGAATCCAAAGACACCTCTCTTGAAATCAAGATTTTTTCACTCGGGCTAAGTCTCAAGGAACTTTATACCCTTGAGAAGTGAAAGAGGAGAAGTGGGTTACCGTTTCTCTCGACTGTGTGACATCTTTTTGGTTTCATCTACGGACTTGGGCCTTCCATACCTTGGGTATATCCAGGACTCCCTAGCTAAACCAACTGTCAGCCTTGTAGACAACCATCTAGGGTGTTGATGTGTTTGAGGTGACTGATTGAAATATTTGTAAAACATACACACTCCTTGGTGCAAGTATCACATTATGAGAATCAAAAACTTCTATTTGGTTGTTCCTATCTATTGCTTGATTTTTTTTTTGTTGAATGAATGTTTTCCAAACTTGGTCAATCCTAGCTTAGGGCATACTTAGTGTAGTCATTGCCTGTTCCAGAAGTTGAACAAGTTAAAGCAAAAAAATTGAGATCTCTCAAAGCCAAGTAGATTCAAGAATTTATGTCAGAACAACCCAAACCCAAATAGAAGTTTCACAAAGCCAAACTCAAGCCATCTAAGGCATACCAATAACTTTTAGCCAAGAGAAAGGAAATAACACCAAGCCCTCGAATTGCCAAACTCCACAAAGTAGAGGACAAAGCTGCTGACAAAGCCCTTCAAGACGCTTGGTTAGATCGCACTATCCAACTTAACCAACATCCAGGAGTTAACCCTGCTTATGCATTACCAACTAGGCATGATTTCTATGATTAGACCCCCTTGTTTCTCCACATCTTCTTTCATAAGCTTCACTTTAAAGTCATCTTTGTAGGAAAACTAGCCATCTTTAGTCCTCCCCTTAAGCATTTTAGCTCTCACATCTCATTTAGAACAAAACCATTAGCTAGCAATCCAAAACTTCACATCCAAGCCTTCAAAATTGTTGTCACCTTGCCAAAAGTTTTCCATTCCTAACATCTTCCAAATCCACCAATCTCACCAAGGTTATCCCTTTGACAAGGCTTTGTCTAGGGTAATCTAGCTTTGTCACTTGTTATCCATCATCAACTTGAGCTAAAGGTTTGGATCCATAAGTGGTCAATCTCATGTTCTTCCTAAAGGATCATCAGTCTATCCTTAAGTTGACACAATAACCATCAAGCTTGCACATAGGAAAGCAAACCTTTCATGCTTTGGCAACATATCTTTGAAGTTAGAATTCCCAACCCAATCCTCCTTAGATTTTTTCATATAGCTTTGCCTCAACCTAGGAAATCACTTGCATTGAAAAGCCTTCCCCTTTTGCATCCATCAGCATTGTTGCATCTCATCCCTAGGAAAATTTTGCATTTTCATGCCACCCATCACTCACTTAGCCAAGAAGAAGAAGGAAACAATGGATCCCTATCATTTGGATCAAACAGCTTCACTCCCCTTGAATACCCAACCATCCTTCAGTCTAGAGAAAGCTATACCATCACCTACTGACATTGAACCTTTCATGAACCAACCAAGAAATGTAGTATTGGTGAATGCCATTATAGACAAGAACAAAGAAACAATCATGGCTAACTTTCGAAGGGACAACATTAGAGCCTTCAACTTTGGAAGACCTCCTCCCTTATTAGATCCATCTCATCCCTTGTTTGAGCAACTCCCACCACCCATAGGCTCTTATGATTCGAATTATCCTCAATATGTGCCAAAAGAAGAGCCTCAAGCCAATCCATATGATCCAACAGACCCAAACATCCCATCCTCCACCCAAGTTGAAATCTCCATTCCACAAGCTAATCCAGCCACCACCACTCCACCATTGGTCCATACCACTCCATCCCAAACCCCCTTTGCCCAAAATAGCTCACCATTCAATCCCTTCACTATTGCTTTTGCTACTCTCCAACCTAGCCTTTCAAATCCACCCATCTCCCAAATCAATGCTAACATCTTTGGCCAACCTCAACAATATACAACCAGGATGCCACACATGGGGCCAAGTAATCAAACTTTCATCACTCCCAACCTGTTTACCTTAGCTCAGAACACAATTCCATCATTTCCACTAGGTCCTTGGAGCTCAGTGCCATCAGCCACAAACCCACAAGCTACTACCCTCATTCCAAAAAGCTATCAAACCCCACAAGCTATTACCAATGTTCTGCCAAGCTCTCAAGTGACCCAAGCTCCTGCCACCACTCTACCAAGCTTGTACATCTAGCCACCAAGCTATCCAACCCCATCAGTTCCATTCCCAAGCTTTCAATTCCCACCACCTCCACCACCAACTAATCCATTATCTCCTATTACTAACTATTTTTCTATGCCACTTCTAGGAAGAAATCCACCACCACAAACAACCAATTACTTGGCCTCTTTTTCCATGCAGACACCTTCCCAAATGGGGGCACAACTCACATATATTGGTCAAACTCCTCAAATCCAAAGTCAAGTTCCACAAGCTCCCCAATCCTTTCCCCAAGCTTCACACACATCTTATACCTTACCTCCACAAAGCAATCCATATATCCCACAGCCAGCTTATGTTCCTCAATCCCAACCTCAAATCCAATATCAACAACAAGCCTCACAACACATGTAGCAATATTTGCCACCTCCACCTCAGCAACCCATCATCCACCATTTAGTTTCCCAAGCCATGTACAATCCTTACCAGCCCATACCCCAAAGCCATCCATATTCCATTGCCCCATCTGCACATACCTACATTAGGGAACTCCTACATTGGGGGCACCCCAGCCATCACCCATTAGTTCAGAATGGAAAGCCATGAAGACAACTTTGAAGAATGTCCAGGAGGGAAATGATCCAAAAACTTTCAAGTTTGAGAATGTGTGTCCTTACCCATTTGATAGAGCCATTACCATGACACCATTTCCCAAACACTTTGAGGTACCCAAGTTTGACAAATTCGGAGGAAAAGGAAACCCTATCACACATATCAAAGAATTTTACATGCACTGCCAAGAAGTGGCATACAATGATGTCTTCCTCTTGTGCCTTTTTCCTAAAAGCTTGGCCGGACCAGCTCCTGAATGGTTTTATAGAATCCCATATGGCACAATTAGACACTTTGCTGAATTGTCTGAGGCATTTGTAGCCCAATATGCCCATCTTGTTGAAACAGAGCTATTAGTAGTTGATCTTGTCCACACTAAGAAAAAAGGTGGAGAAAGCCTTCTTGAATATCTGCAAAGATGGCAAACCCTTACCACCCGCATATCTTGCACCTTGCCAGAGCGCCATTTGGTGAAAATGTTTATTGATAATGTCCATCCTAGCTTGGCTCACCACATTACCATGAACTATTTGTAGACCTACAAAGATATCAAAGAGAAAGGAATGATCCTTGAGCAAGGACTCATTAAAGATGGTGAGGTCAAGATTTACAAGGAAGCCAACCAAAATCAAACACATTCAAAAGAAAAGTCTAGGTATTGGAACAAAAACAAGCTAGTCCTTCCCAAAAATTAGTCCAACCCACCATATCAACCAAACAATCAGAAGCTATCAACTACCAACAATAGAATAACCAAAGCTATCAAAACCACAATCCAAGACCCAACTTCCAAGGATCTAGCAATCAATCTAATGCCATCAATGTAGCTGTAGGGCAAAAGCCTAGGTTCCAACCTGCACCTAGAAACTATACACTCCTTGGTGAGCCATTGGATGTCATTTTAAAAAAATTAGTCAAGGAAAATCTCATCAAATTTCCTTCTACCCAGCAAATTGACCCAAGCCAATCCAAAGCTGCATGGTACAAAGACAATGAGTATTGCAAATTTCATAGGGTAAAAGGTCACACTACCCTTAGATGCATGAAACTGAAAGATTATGTGCAGGACCTCATTGATCAGAAAGAAATCACCGTTGGTGCCCAAACCTCTCCCAATGCAAGCTTACAGATCTATCAAAATTCTTTTCCTCCTCACAACAACCAAAATCCTAGAAAAGCACCTATCCAAACCAACAACAATGACACCAAAAAAGACCAGCCAAACCAATAGCATGGGAAGAACAATGACCACACTTCATCCTACATAGACTATGGTAGCCTCATTGGTTGTATATCTAAAAAAGAGCCTTCTGTCAATGTTATCAATATCCAAGGACCAAAAAATAAGTGTGTAGTCATCACTCAAAGAGTGCAATTTAACATCGCAGGCCCACCAGTTCCACCAACACCATCAGCTCCATCAACAAGCCAATACAATATCTTGGAACACCTTGGGAACATGCCAGCCCAAATCTCCATTTTAGACCTTCTCCGCACTAGTCCTCTATACAAAAGCATCCTTGACAATTCTCTCATAGAATCTCATGTCCCTTCAGATATCAACACTACTAATTTTCTTAATCTTGTTGGACACCTTTCATCCTCATGTGCCTTATCTTTCAAACCCACCGACATACCCGTGGTCAAGCCAAATTACACCCTTCCACTTCGCATAGCCATCATGGTATCCAATTTTTCCGTGAAAAGAGTAATGATAGATAATGGATCAGCCTTGAATATTTGCACCCTAAAATTCATAAAAAAAGCTGGGTATACTAAGGCAGATATCATTAGTGAGGTTATCACCATCAAAGCTTATGACAACTTGGAAAGAACCACAGAAGGAACTATTTTGCTACCAATCAAGGTTGGGCCAGTCATCCAAGAAACACTCTACCATGTTATTGATCTAAACCTACCATTTAACATCCTCCTCGGTTGCACATGGATTCATGCCATGAAAGTTGTTCCCTCTACTTAACATCAGTGTGTCAAATTTCTACATCAGGGCACTGAGGTAACCATCCATGCTGATCCAGAACCCTTTGCTTACTGCAATGCGATTGAAGCTTCATATGCAAACCATTGCCCTAGAATTGATATTGGCATAGACATCACTAGTTCATCCCATACTTGTAATGACCCAGAAAGCATCCTTGCCTCCACCCTATCTACCATGAAGATCAATAACAAAGGCTATGGAGAGTATAGTCTATCAGATGCATTTGCTATCGGGGCACTCCCACTTGATCCAATGCCCATGGATGACTGACATATCACAAAGCTAAGGAGACTCCACATCCTCGATACAAACAATTTGGCCCAACAACCTTTGTATCTTCAAAAATCCCTCTTCATGAGGAGCTCACTCTAGATATCAACAATTGGTTACATAAGGATGCACCTCCAAGAAATCAAGCACGCCTTGATCACTTTAGCTAGAAGTATCCTCAAGAACATAAGCTCAAGGTGGTGGTCTAGGACTAGAAGAAAAAGGTATGCAGTGCCCCATCGAAGCACACCAGTGGGAAATGAAGTCAGGTCTTGGCTTTGGCATACCCATAACTAGTGGCACCAATGAGAATGGTCACACTTTTTTGATCATTCACCACGACCTTGTCGAAATTGAAGACATTCTTGAGGAAGTTGAAAAGAGAGCCTACGATGATATCCTAGACCAAATCTCCCTAAGAGACTCTGTTCTTCAAGAACTATCCATCCATTTCATTAACCTACCACTGGCCCATCCATAACTCATAGATTGGGACCAACCAAGCATCATACACATTGATGAGTTCACATCAAAGAAAGCGCTTATGAGATTCATGGGAGCTGAAACTCCTCACAAGAAAAAAAACCAGATTCTACCTTTAACTATAAGCTAGATCCCAAGGGGTATTTTGGAGAAAATCCCCAACCTAGTTTCGATACACCCAAAACTAGAACAAAGGTGAATCCGGGACTAGATAAGGTAGTGAAGAGAGCCCCTCAGCAAGAAAATCTAGAGTCACAAGTAGAACATGAGGATTTAGCATTGCCTCCTCAAGATAATTGACTAGATGTGTCTTCTATTCTAATTGAGGATACTAGAGAAGTCAACATCAGTTCTTCAGAGATCCCCAGACTTGTTCACATTGCTACATCCCTATCACAAGACCAAGCTGATCTCCTCTTTGAGGTCTTAAGAGAGAACATTGGCTGATTTGCATGGTCATATCAGGACATGCCAAGGCTAGATCCAAAGCTTTTAGTTCATCATCTTGCAGTCGATCCAAAGATCAAGCCCGTCAGACAAAAGCTAAGAAAAATGCACCCCAAGGTGGCTTTACTGGTCAAAGCTAAATTAGAAAGAATGTTACCTGCTAAAGTTATCCAACCTATTGACTACTCAGAGTGGATCTCCAACATGGTCCCCATCACTAAACCTTCCAGTGACATCAGAATCTGCACTGATTTCAGAGATCTTAATAAAGCTTGTCCAAAAGATGATTTTCCCTTGCCCAACATAGATATGATTGTAGATCTTATAGCTGGACATGAAATTTTGTCCCTCATGGATGGATTTTCTAGGTATAATCAAATCAAGATTGTAGAAGAGGATCAATATAAGATAGCATTCACTACCCCTTGGAGAACCTTTTTTTACAACAAGATGCCTTTTTGCCTAAAGAATGCAGGGGCTACCTATCAAAGAGCTATGACAGCCATTTTCCATGATCTTATCCATAGCATCTTGGAGGATTATGTGGATGATATCTTGGTTAAATCTCACACCTTCATGGATCATCTTGCTAACCTGGAGAAAGTCTTTGATAGGTTAGCCAAATATCATCTCATGCTAAATCCCAAGAAGTGTGTCTTTGGGGTCACATCTGGAAGGCTTCTAGGCTTTATAGTTTCCAAACGAGGTATAGAGATCGACCCTAAGAAGGTCAAGGCTATCTTAGACATGCCTACTCCCCAGACACTGCAACAGCTTCACTCTCTCCAGGGAAAACTCCAATCTGTTTGGTCCTTCATCTCCTAGCTTATAGATAAGTGTATGCCATTTACACATTTACTGAAGAAGGATGAAAACTTCGAGTGGGATCCTTTATCTCAACATGGCTTTGATCATCTCAAGCATTACCTCGCCAATCCCCCTATCTTTGTTCCACCAGTTCTTGGTCATCCCTTGATCTTGTACATATTAGCAATGCCTACTGCTCTAGGGGTACTTCTAGGATAGCTTGATGACTACAGTAGAGAAAGAGCCATCTACTAAATTAGTAGAACCCTAGTTGGTTATGAACTCAATTACACTCCTATGGAAAAAGCTTGTTTGATAGTTGTTTTCTCAACTCAAAAGCTTCACCACTATATGCTAAGTCATACCATCCAACTATTCTCCAAGATAGACCCTCTCAAGTATATGCTCTCTAGAATAGCACTTATAGGCCATTTGGCCAAATAGGTTATGCTCCTTAGCAAATTTGACATCCAGTATGTGGATAGAAAGGCAATCAAAGGGCAAGCTATAGAAGATCACCTAGCTAATGCACCTCTAATAGATGCATATCCTTTGATCACAGAATTTCCAGATGAATATATTTATCTAATTGAAGAACAACCCCCATGGAAACTTTATTTTGATGGCTCATATACATCTCATGGATCAGGGGTAGGAATATTGTTGGTTACACTTAGGGAGATTACATTCCAAAAGCCTTCAAACTACAATTCCCTAGCACCAACAATATAGCTGAATATGAGGCTCTCATAGTAGGATTAAAGATAGCTGTAGAATGGAATATCACCGAGTTACAAATATTTGGCGATTCTCATCTCATCATCAAGCAAGCCCTAAATGAATATCAAACCAAAGATGAAAAGCTATTACCCTACAAAGATCTAGTTGATCAGCTAACCTAGCATTTTACAAAGCTTCAATTTACACAAGTGCCTCGAATGCAGAACAAAGTAGCAGATCCTATGGCTACTATCAACTCACTCTTGGAAATTCCCCAAGTGGTTACATAGTATGGGTTTTTAGTTGAGCAGCTCCTCACACTTGCCTATGCGAATGATGACTCAAACCGTGTTTTTATCTTCGTTGGTCCCCAATCGCCTTGGTACCATTAGATTCATGCTTACCTTAAAGATGGTATCATCTCCCCTCACCTCACACATACCCAATGCAAGAACCTTATCCAAAAATCATCCTGCTATGTTATTATAGCCAATACCCTATATCGTCGGGCTTATCACGATACTCTCTCTTGATGTTTAGATGAAAATGAGGCCATGATGGCGTTAAAAGAAGTACACTTTGGACTTTGCAGTGCCCACACAAGTGGTATTGTCCTAGTGTGAGAAATCCTTAGAGCAGGCTACTATTGGCCTACCATTGAAGAAGACTCTTGTGACTTTGTCAAAAAGTGTCTCCCATGTCAACAAAACGCAAATCTCATGCACGCTCCAGCACAAGATCTACAGCCTACTGCACCACCTTGGCCTTTTGCTTGTTGGGGCCTTGATCTAGTTGGAACTATCACACCTCTCTCATCTGATGGACATAAATGGATAATAATAGCTACAAACTATCTCTCTAAGTGGGTGGAACCAGTCCCCCTAGTCTCAGCTATAGGAGTTCAGGTCTCCAAGTTCATCTTGTACCACATTGTTTTCCACTTTGACATCCCATCCACCATCTTCACTGACCATGGAGGTAACTTTGAAAATCTCAACATGGAAGAATTATGCACTTCCCTCTGCATCCATCACCACTTTTCGAGCCCATATTTCCCATAAGGTAACGGCCAGGAAGAGGCAACTAATAAAACCCTCCTCAAAATCCTAAAGAAAGTTGTCAATGATTCTAGCTGTGATTGGCACCTATAGATTAATCCTGCCCTATGGGCTTATCGAACTTCTTTTTGCACATCCACAGGCACAACTCCATACTCCTTAGTCTATGGTGCTAAAGCAGTACTACCCATAGAGGTTAAACTTCCCTCCTTGTGCATATCTTTGCAAGGGAAAATATTAGATGAAGAATACAAAGTAGCCAGACTCACCCAACTAGATCTCTTAGATGAGAAGCGACAACAAGTTTATGATCATCTCATAGTCTATCAAATTTGTCTCAAAAGGAATTTCAACAAGAAGGTACTTCCATGACACTTTCAGCCAACCGACATGGTCCTCAAAGAAAATATGAAAGTCCAAGAAGATTGAGAAAAGAAACGCAAGTTTGAACCTACATGGCTTGGTCCTTATATTGTCACTGCATCCTTTGGCTCTAGAGCCTATCAGCTATCTACACCAGAAGGAGAACTCTTGAATGATCCTACTAACATCATTCATCTCAAGAAGTTCTATGCTTGAAGATCCTTGGTATACCCAGCTTTTGAAAAATCCAAAAATAATAATAATAATCATAATAAAGAAAAATAAGCATCCAATGGTGAAAACTTGGCAATTCAAGTGCCTTGGATAGGTACCTTGGTGAAAACCTAGTAATTCAGGCACCTTGTGTACTAAGACTAATCCATTATCTATCACTACCCTATCCCTCATCCATCCACCCACCATCTCGTAAAACACCTACTTGTTCCCTTAGTGTTCCAACCAAATATCCAAAATCTAATGGAGCTTGTACATACCTCCTATATAGGTTGTAAATCTTGTATCATCCCTTGTATCAGAGCTTGTATATCCAAATCTTTTCCAAAGTTTGTACCATATTCTAGCTTGTATTATATACTAAAGCTTGTATCCTAGTTGGTATCCTATCATATGCACACAAAGAACCCCATTTTCACTTAAGCTTTTCACAACCATCTACATATTTTCCTATCAACTATTGCAGACATCCCACCCTTCACAAACATTTCCATCTCACAAAACCCAAACATGAACAACTTGTACATTTGTAACATATCTTGGTCCTTCAGCTTGTACATCCTCTTTAGCATAGTACCATTGTATCTATCTAGCTTTTGTGTCATTTCCTCCTTGATTAGCATCTTGCACACATCGCACAACCCTTGGTTAGCTATTCCAATGCATCATTTAGCTAGATCTCCTATCACCAAAGTGTTATCCTTGTTAGTTCAGCTTGCTAGATGCATAACTCATCTAGATCCATCAGCTTAGGTGCTCTCCGATAGATCCTTGTAGGATATAGCTTTCCTCATGTCTGATCTTGGTCCATTAATACATCATCCTACCCATTTCATTGGCAAATAGTTCTCTTTTGGATTTTCACTTTCTTTTGATTTGGAATCTTCCCTTTTGGGTCTTGAAGTATCTTTTCCAACCAATCTTTTTTTTCCCTCCTCAAGGTTACCATGATCTTCCATATCATGGTATGCTGGGAATGGGGCAATTTGAGCGTAAGGTCTTGATCAGGTCTTTTGTTTGTTTTTCTTTTCTTCTTGTGGGTTACCCAGTGTCAGTTCCACACTACTTCCTCTGGGATTCATGTGTGATGCTGGGGCAATCCTTGCATTTTTATTTTGATTCAATCCATTAGTCCTCTGGATAGTTCATGAAAAGGCCTTGATGTTCTTGGTAACCTTGGCAATTAACCAACAGTCCTATAGCAAATGTAGTGCTCAACTACATGGTGGTACTTCTCTTTGAAGTATCCCCAGCTCAATAAGCTTCAATGGATTTTCTTCATCTCCATTATCCCCCATACATATCCAACATCTATCTCTCCTTACCCAGCTTGTGCATCACTATCTCTCAAAATCAATCATCACTCTTAGCTTTAGGAATCCACAATCCTAGTCTTAGGGATCCACCAATCTAATCAATCCACCAAGCCTCATCTTTCAAGATCCACAATCCTAGTTCTAAGGATCTCTGAAACCCATCTTCCACTAATCTGACTATTTGAAATCTTGTTGCATCAGCTTTATCATCCAATCATCCATCTACCTATCCTGGATTCCTTTTTAGAGCACTCTGCTCCTTCATCCTTTCCAATCCCTGAGATCTTAAGCTTGTTTCCTCTTGTGCCTCTGATTCTCCCTTTATCATTCTCCCTTAGTGAGAGTTTGAGCTAACTAAACCTCTTCTCTTAAGCCAATCTGAGTCACTTTGCTCATCTTGGATTATTGTACTTTTCAAGAAGCCATCGAACCTCGCTTTCTCTCCCCGCTACCTTCTTGAGGGGGCATCTCGTAGTCCATTCTCTCCTCTTCTGCTCTAGCCTTGGGCATTTTATTTTCTTATCTTTGATGCCATGCCACTTGCCGCATCACATCAAAGAGGGGCAAAATGCAAACACCTAAAATCCTTTAGAAAATAAAATATTTTTTATTTTCTGAAAAAAAGTCCCTGATGACATCATCATTTATTATTTATATATTTATTTAATTAATTTTTTTTTTATGTCATTAAATCCCTTTATCTTAATTAAAAATATTTAATTAAGGAATCCCTCCCAAAAATGTTTAAATCTTATTTAAACATTATTTCTTTATTTATTAATTATTTAATTAATAAATTGACCTAAAAACCCAAAATAAATAAAAAATTTATTTTATGCCCAAAACTTGGCCAATTTCCGTAAGACCACTAACCTCTTCCAAAATCTTCTAATCCTTCTTTAATTTTGATTAAAGGCTAATCCCATCATTTCCTACCCCTAATCCCAACTCAAAATATTTAATTAAGATTAAATATTCATCCTCGTGTTTATAAAAAAAAATTTAATAAATATCTCCTCAACCCAAACACTTGAAATAAATAAAACTTTATTTATTTCTTAAAAATCTAATTTATCCTCATCCTAAGAAGTTCTAGACTCTTCTAGAAAGTCTTCATCCTCATCCTAGGAAGTTCTAAACATCTTCTAGAAAGTCTTTATCCTCATCCAAAGTCTAGACTCTTCTAGAAGATGTCTTCAAACCTAATCCCAATCCCCTCCTAACCTTGTCACATTCCCTATAAATGGGTTAAGACTTACTAACCCAAGCCAAAGTTAACAAATATCTCCTCCTTCACCCACCCTCATTACATGCCATCAACTTGCCTATCCCTGAGCTAATCCTAAACCATCCTAATCCATCCTCTAATCATTTGCACAATCCTAAGCAAGCTTAAAACTTTTCTAATCAAGCCCAAGTCGAAATTCCTTTCATCTCCCTCAAAATATCCCAACCATAAAACTTTATGAAGCCCACTAGGCCATAAATGACTCTTCGAAGCCCTTTCATTGCTCTTACAAGCCATTATGAGGGTCTTTATGAAGATTTTATCCCTTGAGCCTCCTTTGTTGACTCATCATTCACCTTCCTCCATCCTCTCACCCTGGGACATGTGTCACTCCCTGATTGGCTGTAAGAAAGCACAATCCATGTGCTCTCCTCTCATGCAATCTGAGCCCTTCATGAGCTTTTTCCCATCCTCGCATCCTAGCCCTTGATCCCTCAAGCCCTTTGCCTATTTAAGAAATCCTCTCCCAAGCCATTTTAACACAATCCATGAAGTAAAGTCATAATTCCATTTTAAGAAGCTATTTTACATCAAAACCATACACTCACACCCAAATTCCAACTCCATTTGAAGCCCTTTTTGAAGCATAAGCTCGAGCATACATCCTAGCTATTTAGACAAAGCCACTCAAAAAGAGAGCTTCTCATTGAGAGAGCCCATTAATGGCTCATATTCTCAATTGAGAGCTCATCTTAGTCTATCTTGAAGTTTATGAATTTTGTTTAGTTTGTAAAAGCTTTATTTAAATTTTGTTTCTATTAGCATACTAACATTACTCATATACAGTGGGTAGACATACTTCTACTTCTTATTTTTATTCTGAAATTTTTGTAAAATTGCATAAAAATTCAAAATTTTGACCAATCAATTCTTAATTTTTTGAGATAAGTCCTAGTAGTTTAGTAACTAAATTCAATTTGCTAGAGATTATTTTGTCTCAAATTTTTAATATAAAGTTAATAACAAGTAGAAAATTTCACATCAAGTTGACATAACCCTAATTTTTGAATTTTGTTTGCCACTTAAGAGCATAGTTTGGTTGACCATGATCTTGCACATACCCATAATCTATTGAATACTTAAGATACATTGCTTGAGATTCATGTAGTTGATATTATCATGAGATCCAAATTGATCTCTATTCAAGAAATATTGATACTTCATTTGGAAGTCATGTGGAGAGAACTAAAAATAGCCCAGGATCTTATCATAGAAGATCACAATTAATCAATGGCTGAGAGTTTAATTGATTTAGCCATTAGACTATAGCTGCAAATAATGTTTTACAGGCAGCAAGAATGACATGGAATCATGCATTGTCCATGATTACCAAAGTTCACAAGGAATTCATTTAAACATATGCATTACTTAACCACATTCAACCCCAACAACAATGACATAAAGTGTTTAAAAACAAGGAGGAAATGAAAAGAGTCATAATGAAAAGAGACATGTGTGGAGGCAAAGAAAACTAAAGGTGAAAATGTGATGTGAACAAGAATAAAATGGAAGGTAAAAGAAGATATACAATGTATAGTGTATAGATTTAAATAAAGGTGAAATGGTTTAGTTGTTCTTATTTGTATTGCATTCACATTATTCATAAGTCATAAGACTTAGTGAGAGAGCTCATTATCAGATTGTATAACAATGGAAATATGACCAAGTATTTTTTCCACTAATGTTAAAGGGGGAGATTTTTGGTATCTCTAACCATTGTTTTCTATTAGTGTCAACCATTTGGTCATTTTCAAGGCAGTGTCAGATGGTCATCACTGTGATCAAGATACTATTAGAGTGGGGGTCATTGCACCAAAATATAGATCTCTCAATTCCTGATACAACCACTAAAATTATAGTACATAGGAGATATTTAAGCCTTTTTTTCATGTACCCTTGTCAAATAATTAAAAATAATAATCTTTTCTAAGGCAAGAAAGCCCAAAAAGGTGAAGTTTAAGAAAAAGCGGATAATCTTTGGAAGCTAATGGACTAATAAATGAAAATTATTATTAAAATATGTTTTATTAACCCCTCGTGGATGTGAGTTAGGGTTATGCCCTCTTTTAATGAGTTTGGAGGCATTTGGGCTCATTCTAGAACTTGATTTTTGATCATTTCTTTGTTATTATTCAGAGGCTGCCAAACCTATGGAGAAGGAGACCCAAGAAAGGGAGTTTGCAAGTTTCTAGGAAGGCTAAGGATGGGAGTTTGAAGCCATTCCATGTGCATGCTCATGCAAAGTTTTCCTTTGTACTAAACAGTACAGATTTGTGGTTTCTTCAGAATGGACAGGTATAGTATAGAGTCTCAAAGGACACGATCTTGAAAAATTGATATCTTGAGTTAGAACAATTGAAAGGATGGTTATTCAGACATTCAAGATAAACTTAGCAAAATAAGCCATGACATGTCTGAATAGTTGGTTGAGCACCACCGTATAATGAATGACATGTTGTCTCACCCAGCTAAGGTGGATAAGTTGACCAGATTTCTATTTGGCATATTTTCTCACAGGGCAGGTGACACAATTACCAAGAACTTGCATGAGGAGTTTGAGAAACTAGCTTATAGCCAGGCAGAGGTCTTAGATTCTAGTCTGCCATAAGAGGTAGTGGACTTAGATGATGATAATGAGGATGTTGTTGTACATGATGGTGAGATACCTGGTATAGATGAGTAGACATTGAGCATTCATGAATTTTTTGAGAAAGAGTACCAGGCATAGTTAGATGCTTCGTCACATGAGATTGAGGTAGGTAGTACTTCACATGATTTGTCCAGCCAGCTGAAGGTGAACAAAGATAGTGTTGTGACTTCATTATCTCATCATAACAGGATGAGGGATATGATAGAGGATCACATTTGAATGATTCAATTATAGGGTAGACATAAGGGAATTCAAGTAAAGTCTTCTTGTGTTGACTTACAAGCGATTAGGGAAGGAATGGGAATGATGAAGTTGAGTTATTTACATCTTTTATCAGATCATGACCATCTTCTTAGCCTTGTCAGAGACTATTCAGATGCCTTGAGGAGGAAGGAGGAGGAAGTTGATAGGCTTTCTCACGAGCTTGAGGACACTCGATTTTCTTTGGTGAATACTCCATTGGTGTTACAAGACTGGGAGAGACATGGGGATAAGCATGGCATGGAGTTGAGTTTAGTTTCATCTTGTTCTCCTGATACTCAGCTTTCTGCGAATGGTAGATCATATGTGGTCTTTGATAATGTTGCGAGTTCATCTTGCATTCACATCCAGGATATAGGGACAATGTCAGACAGGTATGTGGAGTTAGTTGGTATTGGTCATATTACTCAGGTGAGGAGTTTACTTGAGTTACCAGCTGATTATAGTTTACAGATATGGACTTGAGATTGTTATATTGGTGTTCAGGATTCAGTTGACTAGAAATCTTTAACACTTCTTGGTAGTAGTGATTGTTTGGGTGCTATCATGGATTTGATTAGCAGATTGCATGGTGTTGTCTTTTCTTGTGCTAGCAACTTGTTTGATGCTGGTTTTATTTTTTATACACTGGTGTTGGGCTTTGTTCATATATCTAGTTGACCATACTTGCTGGAATGTGTTGATGATCTTTCATATTTGGTAGTGTGTACAGATGAGTCCCAGGATCATATTGGCATTGATGACATCCAGGAGGATGTAGTGGGCAGTTTTGAAGACTTAGTTTCCCTGGTGGTTTCTTTTTGTATAGAGGAGTTGGATAGTAGTGCTACAGGTTTTGATACTCCATATGTTGATATGAGCTTCAGAGTTTATTCGCATGATATGGATGGTAATACTCTAGACACCAGTAACCTTGAGGATGCTCCTTTAGACAGTGCATCAGAGGAGGTTTGTAGGATATAGTCTAGCTAGTGCCATCATGTGTCTAGTCAATTGAGAGTTAGTAAGCAATACATTGCTATCACTTGCCAAGATTTTGATGATGCTCGTCAATTGTTAGCAGTTTATGGATGGGGTTCTCCTACTAGTGATGAGCAGGGAGGGAGTTATCTTTCCTTGATAGAGTTCCACTCTTTATGGGAGGCTATCTGGATTTTGAGATAGGATTACATTCAGTTGGTAGCTGACAAAGATTATCTTATGGAGTGGGGTAGTATAGCATATGATGCATTTTTGGCCAAGGAAGATGAGGTGAGTGAGCTTACCCAACAACTTGAGGTGACTTCTGAGATTCTTGAGAGTACACAGTTGGCTTTCAAGGAGTCATAGTTTCATTTGGCTAAGGTGATCATGGAGTTAGAGAAACTATAGTCTTTAGTAGATTCTATACAGTCACAAGCTATGGTGTCTGGTGATCCAAGGATGTCCATGGTCGAGATTGTCAAAGACAGTGGAGATGGGGATGCATCCATTATTGATACTAACATTGGAATATTGAGTTTGTCCCCACTAGAGTTAGGTTCAGTTGAGTTGGGTGATGCAGCAGATTGTTTTGATATGTCTGACATGGTGGTGACCTCTAGTACAAATGGTACGGAGACTAGAGAAGTTGTATCAAAAATCATGTGTGATGTTGGTGAGCTGTCAGTTGGCATGGTTCTTGCTAGTAATACTACTCCCTCGGTGATGTCTTCAGAGGTAGTAGTCAGTTCCAAGGTGGTTAGTGATCGATTGCAATTAGTTACATCTGGATTGCAGTCTGAGCCACTAATTGAGATTGGTGCATTTTATCAACATTACATTGTGAGGTATGCTCATCAATTTACCTTTGATGACCATGTTGATGAGATGATGATACATAGATGTACTTTGGTTCCTAGTGCGTATCATCAGTTATGGGATTGTTTGATGCCTCGGGATGAGAGTCATGATAGGCATGACATGGTGATAGGTTCTACAGTTTACAGCTTGATAATACATGACTTAGAGCAGGAGTTTTGGAGTGATGCTTCAACAGGTGTTGTTATTGATTCTACTTCTTTGGCTATGACATCTCCTAACTTAGCTGGTGATCAGTCACAGTGGGTTGTATCACTTGTTCATGGTGAGCTATTGACTGAGGTTGGTTTTCTTTATCAACATTATATTGCAGGGTATGTACATCAGTTAGCATTTGATCCTTGTGTTGTGGAGTTGATGGCAGGCAAATTTGGTTTGGGTTCCATTTCTTACTGTTTATCTTATGATGGATTTTCACCATCAGGAGTGCATGGGAGTTATGGTTATGAGACAGTGGTTGATGATCTGCAGAGTTGTGTTGACTGCAAGAGTTGTACAGTGTGTGGATTCTCCATACTTGGTATAGTTTCATTCAAGATCATTTACCATTGTTGCAGAGTTGGATTGTACATTCTGTATAGGCCAGTGGGATGCGTTGATGGTATTTACTATGTTGGTAGTTTGATTTGTCCACTTTACTTGGGTTTTGATGTTCTAAGAGTTTGTGTCTCGTGGGTTTCTAACTGTGGAAGTTGTGACTTTGGAGTTTGGTTGAGCAGTAATTGTCAGTTTGATTATGGATTCGTCTTGGTTATATTGTGGAGGATATTGCAGGAGCCTGTGTTAATTGACAATAGTATATTTCATGACTACATTTGGGATCCAGGTGGATTGATTGGTTTATTTTTCAGCCATTTCTTGAGGACAAGAAATATTTGGAAGGGGAGGACTTGTCATGTCCCCTTTTCAAATAATTCAAAATAATAATTTTTTCTAAGGTAGGCAGGCCCGAAAAGGTGAAGTTTCGGAAAAAGGAGATAATATTTGGAAGCTAATGGACTAATAAATGAAAATTATTATTAAAATATGTTTTATTAACCCCTCTTGGACGTGAGTTAGGGTTATGCCCTCTTTTAAGGAGTTTGGAGGCATTTTGGGCTCATTCCAGAACTTGATTTTTGCTCATTTCTTTGTTATTCTTTAGAGGCTGCCAAACCTATGCAGAAGGAGACCCAAGAACAGGATTTTTTAGGTTTCTAAGAAGGCTAAGGATGGGATTTTGAATCCATTCCATGTGCGTGCTCATGCAGAGTTTGCCTTTGTGCTGAATAGTTCAGATTTGTGGTTTTTCGGGTGTGTTTTTGTAAGAGTTTGGTGTTTCTGGTTGAGTATTTCATATCAATTTGGGTTGCTGCTGTATTTCAGACTTTAATATGTTAAAATAGAGGTAAATATATTTATTTGGTCATGATTATACTTTTTTGATAGATTATTAGTGTTTTTATGGTGTTTCTGGGCTATTCTATGTTATTTTCGGGAGCCCGATGAGCATTGTTTTTATCCTCCATTTGAGAGCTGTTGTGTAAATTTTATAGAGATATAAAATTTTCATTTTGTAGTCTTTTATGCTGCTGAAATTTCTATAAAAATTTCCACTTTCAGATTTACTAATAATATGTGAAGCTGTGAAGTTTTTGGCACTATTTTCGGCATACCTGATTTGGGGTTTATTGAAAAATTGGTGGATCTTTGAAAGATTGGTTGTTTGATCTTAAAGATTTGATTAGAGGCTTGAAATATCATATAAAATTACAAAAAGGGACATTTCACTTTTTCATGAATCCTAAGAGGAGTCTTGAATAAATTTCCAACAATCTCCCCCTCGGCTTTACCTAAGGGTTTGAGGATTTGAACTTGTGACCATGCTCTAATACCACTTGTTAGAGTGGGGTTGTTGTTGCACCAAAAGACTGATCTATCAATCCTAGATACAACCACTCAAATTATAGTACATAGGAGGTGGTTAAGCCCTTTTCATGAATCTTGAGGGGAGCACTAACTAGATTTCCAATAGATATTGTATCTAGGCTAAGTCATGTACATAAGTAAGTATGTGCCTAGCTCTATAGAAGTTGAGTAAGCTTTTGGGTCACAGAGTATTTTCTTATAAATGAACCAAGATCATCAATGATTGAGTAGGATTTTGAGAACATAAGATTCCAGTTACATAGTATGTACTGAGCATAATGAAGGATAAGTGAGAACAAAACTAAGCATCAAGAAATATTAAAGGCCAATCTACACAGAGTTTACATGATAGTTAGGAATGGAACATAGTCTTATGAAAAATGATTATCGGGCTAACTTGGAAAGGATATTTATTTTTTTAAGAGGTTTAACTTGGAAAGGATTTTTTTTTTTTTTAAGAGGTTTCTATAGAACATTTAATACTTTTAGAGCTTGTTATAGAATATTTATCACTAGTGATCAGCTTTTCAGATTGGGGATTATAAACAGATTTATGTGTGTGTTATGTAACTCACACTTGGAAGACTTTGATCACCTTTTTATTTTTTGTCTATTTGCATAGGAAATATGGTATTTGATCTTGGGAAAGCTTAATTAGTAGGGACCTATTCCAATAGATTTAATCAATCTTCTTCATCAATGACCACTTGTCTATAAGGATTTTTTTCTTTGCTTAGATTTGGAGAATTGTTCTAGTAGTTGTTACTTGGAGCTTGTGGTGGGAAAGGAATAAAATAATTCTTAGGAAAAAGTTTGTTAGGAGGTGAAAAAATTGGTATCAAAAGTGGTTAATGCATATGTTGCAAGGTCACAATCTCTTTCCTCCTCCTTTTTCTCTTAGGATTCTAGTATTTTAAACTCTTGGCTATCTATTTCTATCCCATTTGAGGGATTTTTGATTGGGAATTAGTCTAAAAAGGATAAGAGCAAGGATGTGAAATGGGAGGCCCCAAATTCTCATTTTGTTGAATTGAATTTTGATGGGGCCCCTAGAGGTAACTCAAGCACATCTGGAGGTGATTCCATCGTTAGAAATTAAAACTTTTAGATTATTGAGGTAGCCTACTATAGATTTCTTGATTGATCCAATAATGTTGCAGAAGCTAGAGTTCTTCTCCAAGGTTTGAAGTTGGCAATTTCTTGTGTCATTTATTACATTCACATTGAAGGGGACTCCCAAATAATTACCTCTGCCCTTATGTCAAAGGCTATTTTTAACTAGCACTTGCATTACATTCTTAAGGAAGCTAGGTGTCTACTTCCCATTTTGAAGAATTTAAAATATGTCATTGCTTTAGGGAAGCAAACAAATTAGTAGATTGTCTTGCTAACCAAGGTTTTATTCTTCTCTCTAGCTCTATGTTGTGGGACATAGATTATATTATTAGAGAACTTAATGATAAATGAGGTCCCTTATGGTCCAAGGGGGAATGCACTTCAAATTCATGGTCTCTTAGGGGGTTTGTGTATATATAAGTATTGTTATCATGTTATGTTACTATTGATTAATCTGATCGGCATGGGGGTTTAGTTTTTTGTAAGATCAGGTGACCCTCTCTTGGGCTTTCATGCTATTCTTATTTATGTGTCTAGAGGTAGTGTAGATTCATGGTATTATGTTTATATTAGTCTTAGGGTGTTAGTCTTATTTCAGTTTTCTATATTCTTTCGGTCTATGTTCATTTTCTACTTCAATTGAGAAGGGAGTTTCTTTCCTACTTCTTTCCTCCTAAAGCCTCACTAAAGTAGGTATTAATAAAATATAATGGCTCTTACATTTTTGTCAAAAAATAAATAAAAATTAATGATTTAATTTAATGGAAAATTATTATGATATTTTCAATATTTAATTATATTTAATTAATTGGGAAATTATAATAGATTTAGGAGATCATTTTTAAATAAATGCTAAATATTATTATTAGTTAAGTTAATAAATATTATATTAGAAAACACTTTGAAAATTATTAAGAGAGAGTAAGCAATTATTTAATAAAGTTTATTTTAATTAAATTGCATAAAGCTTATGCATGAGATTAAAATATAATAAATTTACAAAAAAGAGAAAGTAAATAAATTTAATAAAGATATTTTATATTGCAAAATGCATGCATGAAAACATAAAGGAAAAGATAATAAAGAGTTAAAGGGTTGTGATGAAGGAGTTCCCTTGGGTGATTGCACAATTAGTGTTGTGCATTTAGGAGAGAACTCCTTATCAATAGTTGAGGGTTCATTTTCCAAAAGAGGAGAGGCGAAGAATTTTGGAGAAGGAATTTTTAGAGAGAAGGTTTTGAGAGAAGATATTTCTCTCACAATCTTTGGCTAGTTGCGAATTAGCATCAAAACTAGGTAGATCCTTGTGTTTTGTTCACCTAGATGATTATTTAATTTAATATTCCTATCTTCATTGTGATTGCGAATTGTTTTGTCTGAATTTCATTGTGACAAATCTTTCAATATTTCATTTTGAAAAAATGGGCTAAACCTAGTCATTTCTCAAAGATACTAGCTAAGGGACCCAATACTACCACCTAGATCTAGAATCTACATGTTGAAGCTCATGATTTTGATAGCCATACCAATGATTTGGAAGAGATCTCTCACAAAGTATTTAGTGTTCATTTTGGTCAATTAGACATCATATTTATTTTGCTAAGTGAGATGTACTTTCATGGTGCTTGTTTAGACTCCCATTATGAAACATTGTTAGGTGATCCTACTCACATTAAACCCAATGCTTAGGTAGTTTGGTTGATAGTAGGCCAAGAAATTTTGAATGGAGATGTGGTTGGAGGGTTTTGAGGAATACAAATCACCTCACAAGGATTTAAAAGATTAGTACAATCCTCAATCCATAGATTTAAAGTTACAAACTAATCCAAGAAGGTTTTTGAAATAAATAGAAATTTTAGTTTGAAAATTCAAATGGATTTCCCTATTTTTCCTATAAGAGGATTGATAAAAATTATATATATATATATATATAAGAATTTTGAATGGAGGGGGTTTTGTTTTAAAAAGAAATTGTATTTAAAATTCAAAATAATTATATATAAATTTAATGGGGGCGGGGCCACCACACCCCCACCCCTATTCACCTTCCACCATGGTGGCTGAAGTGCTACTGGTGAGCCTTTTTACAGGTTGCATGACATACTTGCTACCATCACATAGAGGACTGCTATCATAGTACTCTGTTGTCATGACAACAGAATTGCCATGTAGCCTAAAGCCCATGGGCTTTTTAATAAAAGGCATGGTAAGTCATTTTTATTTTATTTAATTTGTTATATATTTAATTTCAATTAAATTTAAATAATTTTTTATTAAATAATTTTAAATTATAATTTATTAATCGAATTTAATAATAGCTTTTACTTATATTCACTAAATTAATTAATAATTATTAAATATTAAATATTAAAGAAATTTAATTAATAATTATTAAGTTAGTAATTTAGATTATTATTGAAGTTAATTTGAATTAATGATAAATATCAATCAATAATGTTGAATTATATTTATTGTTATTATTATTTAATAAATTTATTATTAATGGGATTGTGAGTATTTTACTTAATAATTAATTATTATTATTTTAATAATTTATTAAATAATCACATTTAAATTATTTTCAAATAAGGGTAATTGTGCATTATATTCAAATACAAGAAATGGGTTAAGTAGTAAGGGTTAAAGTGTAAGTCTTATGTTTGAAAACTTACATAAAAAATGAAAATTGAAACCTTACTATTAACTCAACTATGTGTCTTCAAAATCAAACCAAACTCTGAAACTACTCTATTATCTATATTTTTTTTCACATTTTGTGTTGGGGTTGACTAGAGTATTGACCAGTTTTAGGACATATACTAGATGCTTGGAAGTTCTGTGCTTGTGGTATTATGATGATTTGGTCTTGATCTTTTAAACACAACCATGGTAATGTGTTGGTATGCTTTATGATGAGTTTGGTTGTATTGTTTGTTATTTCTTGTACTTTCCTTGTATGATTATGAGATAAATGGTATGACATAATTGGCTTGACCTTTGAATCTTCAATTAGTTATGTTTAGGATACTATCTAGTTTCTTGTAAAGAATTGAGGGATTATTGTAAATTATCTTTGATTCTTTATAGTCACTTTATAGGATTGAGGGAAATACTATGATTCTTTGATTTGTGATTTTATGAGCTTAGGGTAGGTTATCTATATGTTATGTCAAGAAGTTTCTCGCAATGGAGGTCGGGGCTCAAAGTGGTTGCTAGGATAACCCATTGTAAGTTGTGTAATAAGTGAAAATACTACACCAAATGAGAGTAAAATGAACCTAATAAGAGTCTTTGTCTTTCCTCACCCATGCCTCTAGTGCTTGTGAATACTAGGATGGGAGTAGAGAGGACACTTGGTGTGACCATGCATCGTTAGTATGCCTTATTAGTATGAAAGGATACTAGTGCCACATAGAGTCACTAGGGGGCCAAAGGATTAAAGGACTAACTACGTAACCCTAGAGTTGATTTGTGTGATGACACTTTCCTACTTGCATAGTAGATTCCCTATGTCTGTGTTTGCCTCTGTGTCTAGATTTCAATTTATCTTGGATCCTTTGAGTTATATTACTTTTAGGGTTTCCTGGACATAGATATTACTTTTAATTTTTGGATTGATATCCTATTTGGGACTTGAGACTATATCCTCAGTATGGTGGGAGTGGACCTTTTTTGGTGACCATGAGGTTGGGTGGTAATGCTTTTTACTTTTACCATTGAGATCCATCTATAGATGCCATGGCTAGAGTTCCTTGTCTACATTTTCTTTCAATCTATCTTTGTGTGTTATGATGGATGGTTATATCTATTTGATGGATGATTTTACTTATTGTATTGCATCTTGTTTCATGGATTTGAAAGGGATGATTTAATCTACTTTATAAATGTATATTCTTTCAGCCTTTCATACCTTGTGACATGTACAGTGGATGATTGCGCATTCCAAATTTTAATGCCAAGTGTCATTCAAAACAAATGTATATTATTTAAGTGGACTTGGACTTGTAATTATTCTTTCATGTGGACATGTTATTTATTAGACTTAGTATTTTCTAAATTTAAATATGATTCAATGTCTTGGAATCCTTAAGGAATGTAATCTATTATGTTTTCTTATGTATGATTGTATGTTATTGTTGTTGCTACTTTATGATTGTTCTACATGTTATTCTTTTTAAAAAAAAATGTTTAGCAAAATTAGTAAAACTTTAGGTTAGTTCTTTTGGATCCCTTTGTAGGGTGTTACACCAACCGATTGACCTAGTCATTGCAGTAAAGTGAAAGGACAAGTATATTAGATCAGACAAGAGAATTAGTTAGCAAGGGAGACTTGAAATCATCTTACAAAGAATATTGAGATTCACGTACTAAATTAGTTTTAACAAAGTTGAATCAAGGTAAATCTCTTAAGAGTTTGGTGTTACAAATCTTTCTAAATCTCCTTATAGAGTCCTTACTTTTTTGTAAGTAATAAATCCTCTAAAAAGGTGAGACCTAACAATCTCTTATAATTTTAATAGGGCAGACCCCTCACAAGGTAGATCATATTTTATGGTGATACATTGTAACCTTAACTAGTTAACTTTATTACTGCAATAGTGAAGATTTGTACGTGTCATCCCAATCCTAGAGTTACCTTCAGCTTGGAGGATTTATGGGTAAGAAATACCATGTTATTTGTTTTTCTTTAATCCATGTGATTTATTAGATTTATATGTTAAAAAAAAATTGCATTACTAGTTTTACATGCACAAGTTATTGATAGATGTCGATGAATCTATGAAAAGTTTAGAGTGTTTAAAATTTTGATTCACCCATCGTCTTCCCCCACCCTGTCAGTATCTAGTTTATCTTTTTTCTTCCTCCATGAAATCAACAAATATAAGTTGGAATATTCTGTAATTTTATGTTTTTAGTTTGCAAATAATGTGTTGTGTTGTTAAAGTAGTTGAAGTTATTGAATAAAAATTACTAAAAATTATCACTGTTGTGTAAGAATGGTTTTTTTCCCTTTATATTTAACCAAGAAAAATCTTAAAAATTTAAGAATGAATTTCATTAGCCTTTCATTCTAAGGATGACATCCAATCATTCTATTCAAGAACTAGAATAGTAATTATGAAAGTCATACTCATATCCATTGTAAAATAATGTATGATTTGCAATTTGTTCATATTCAAAGTTTACATTGCTTAAGAGGTTATTGTTATGTTTCTACCATGAAACTAGTCCCCTCTTTATTTAGTACACTCACTATATCATTGTGGGAACATAAAATAAAGAAATTAATTAATTTAAAAACAAAAAGTAATAACTCATTATGGTGCATGAATTGAGTTTGAGTGTCTTGATATTTGAAGTCTTGACATCAAGGGGGAACATGTAAGAAATTACTATACTCACCTCCAATTCCACCATTTCTATTTAGTTTGCATAAAGTTTATCACTAGTTTAGTTTTGAATTGATTATTTCAATGCATAATCTTTCACATAAGCTATTCATTCCACCATAGGTTTCAAGGATTTTGATTGAAATAAAGAACAAATTATATTTTGTTCAAATTGTTGTTAGAAGTAGTGAACTCCATCTTTTCTACTATAGATTTTATTTTATGTTTATTATATATAAGATATATTTGCAAGATGTAAATTATACACAAATAGATATACAACAATAATGAAATAAGAATTTCTCCACATAGTATTTTTGTGTATTATCAATGGTGTACATTTTAATTTTTGACTACAAGTTGTTATTTAAAATTCCACAACCATCTCTATGATGTAGATTAGTTTCCTCATATTTAATATAATTGATCCAATTCTTAAAGATTATTATTAAGAAAAAAATGGTAGTAATGTAAACTATTGAAATAATCATATGTTGTTTTAGAATTTTATTATGATATTATTAATTTAAAGAAATCTTAGAAAAATAACTTGTGTGTCAATAGATGATCATTTTTTAGTTATAATGGTTAGTAATTACTCTAATTATACACTAATGTTAGGATTTTGAGCACCCTATTGGGTATCCAAAATAATTAAAGGGATAATTAGAGAAGGGAAATGAGAACAACTTAGAAAGTCATCTAAGATTAGTGTGCACATCTTGTATCAAATGATTTCTTTAATAGCTTCTAATGAGAAAATACAAGTACATACTACTATGTCATGAAAGCAAAAACATACATAGTTGATTTCCCATAATTAAAACATTAAAGGAAAGTGATTGTAGTCAATATATCTAACAAATTTCAGTAGGATTTCAACATAAATATTTAATACTCTAGAATAATTAATCTAGAAGAATGAGACAAACTAGAACACAAACAGATGTGTGGGAAAACCTTTCTAGGTAAAAACCCCACCCTTGAAACATCAAGCCAATGTATTACTCATGAACAAGTTACAATACATCCTTAGGCTCCAATCCTTGAAATGGAGATTTACATCTTATGCCATCCAACAGAATATTTGGAGGACAACCCTATAAAACAAACTCCTTCACTCTCTATCATACACTGTAAATTAGAAAATACACTAACATATATAGAGCTCAATAGAAGAGGTAGGTTCCCATAGTTTCACAAACCATCTTCAATGCATAAGAGGGAAGTTGTCACAATGCAAGAAACTTTGTAATTCCATGTCATGTTGTGCATGGCAACTTCCTAGCCAACAATACCTATTTCATCCATAATAGTCATCTTGCCAAATACAATGCGAGTACAACATAAAAATTTCCATGATCAAGATTAAACACATTCCTTACCTCACACTAATTGTCAAAAGTGAACTCCTTTATTAATTTCTATTTCTAAAATACAACTCCAATGCACAATAGAAATTATCAACTAAGACTCTTTAGTCTACATAGGAAATTGCCAAAACAATTTCCACAGCAAAAGGAAATATATGACAATATCTTCCCATAACTTAGAAACTTCCATTTGAGTGCCAACTTGTTGAGCTATCATTATACATGATGATAAATGGGAAGAATTCTTACAAATTCCTCTCTTGAAAAGTTGACTTTGTGAATCAACTCCAAGGTTCTAGGTTGACGTTGTGACCTACTAGAATCCATTCATTTGAAGATAAATGCGATTGTTCACAAGGAGGCCTTTTTTGGTTCATTTTGATTTCGGATGAGATGAAGAATCTACACACTACTTCAAAATAACACACAAAAGAACTATGTTTTTGTATTTTTTGTTTTTTTAATAGTGTAATCTAACAATGATACTAGTATGAATTCCTATTCTAATAGGGGGGATAGCAAAGAAAGTAACAAAACTTTAAATAAAATAAAATGAAATTGAAATTCCTAATGGACATAAGTTATCGAAAATGAGACATCTACAAATTAAGCTTTCAAAGAGATCAGAAGATAACCAATGAAAGAAGGAGCGATGCTCCCATGATTCCACTAATGCAATTGCTAGTGAGAAACCTAGTGATCGTATGATGTTTCACCCTTCATCAAATTGCAAGGCCACATTAAGTGTGCTCATGTGAGATTAAAATTTGTGCCCATGAGAGATGAAAAGTTAAGGAGGCACAATTTGATGGTTTCTTCTTAAGCTAGTTATGTTAGAAAAATTCATCTAAACCATAAAAAACACTAGAACTAATGAAATACACAACGAAAAATAAAGCAATAAACCTTTGGCTCAATCATAATCCCATGAATATAAATTCAAAAAAAGTATGACACATTTAGGCAAGAATTAATGCACTCTAAATGCAAGCACCAAAAGCATAATTTTATTGCAAAATAATGGCAAGCCATTTACATATTACAATGGAGTACTTATAAGAAATCATCTCCTCAATTTGTGTTGAGAGTGAGAGATTTCTTCATCCAATAAAATGCTTTTAATTTAATAAAACAAACTAATTATATACAAATTAACAATCCAACTGGTGCTAAACAAGACTCCATCCATTCCTTATTCATTAATTGGATGCATAAGCCTTTACATGTTACAAAAAAAAGAATTATTAGAGGAAAAAGAATGAGAAAGCTATGAGTTGAAGTGGAAGTTTTTGGAAGTGCTAAAAATGGAAGCTGATCCTTCACTAGGCATTTGTCAAAGTTAAATTACCATCAAAATGTGTTTTCGATGCATGGAAAGCTCCATTTTTGGAACTAGCAGTTAATTGTTGGTCGAGCTTCTAAAATGTGCACCTACGGACCTGTAAAGCGATGGAATTTCACACCTATGGACTTGTGGAGTTGCAAACCTACAAATGATCCAAAATTTCAAAATTTTACCAACTATCAAGAATGAAATTCTGGCATCTAGGTTTTGTTCCCCTTCATCCCAAAGCTATATTTGGATGTTTGCCCTTGAATTTCTCTATAATCTTAGTGATTTTTTCCACATCTAGTAAATCTAAACCCTCATATTTATCTTTGACCTTCTATCTATAATTGGCTACCTCAATTCAAGTGTCAGCAAAATCCTCGAGTTTGGTATTTAATTCTAAAAAGGCTTCTTCTCTTTTGAAGGCTTGCTAGATATATTTGTCACTAATAGCCTCCTCAAAAATATTCTTAAAAGTCTCTACTACTAGATCTACAGGAAACAACTTCTCCTACTCTTCATCTTCAAAAGTCCTTAAGCAAGCTTCACTGTAATGCTTCTCTACTTAAAAAAATTTCTCTTAGGCTTGGTCCTTGAGCCTATGGATCCTTGCATGCAATGTCTCTATTAATTTATTACTATTAGTGATCTTTTCTATCCAATCATCAATCAAATCGAATTCCTCCAATGTATAAACATCTATAAAAAAATTCTATGTTTTCCCCTTTACTATTTACAAAATTTGTAATTCCTTACTTCAGGCCCTTGCCTCATCCATAATATTGAAGTCCTACTTCAAAATCGTGACCATTTTATTCATGTTCTCTTGTGTAGTGTGCAATAACTTCAAATTCCCCTGAATAATTAGAATTCCCTTATCCTCAAAATTTTTTTGCGACTATTGATAGGCTTTCAAAAAACGATCGACCTGTACACTTCCCCCTTCTCTGAGAATGGTTTTCAATGTATCCTCGGGGTAATAGGGATCAATATGACCTACCACTTTGGCTAAATATCCCCTCAAGATCTTTTTTTTCCGTCAAATTTCTTGAAGTTCAACCTCTTCCTGCTCCATGCTCCTAAAAACTTCTTTGATTCCCATGGTCAACATCAATTAAGTTGTATCCCGTGTCGGCCTCCCAAGCATAACCTCTTTGATTTGATAATCTTGGGGACAAAGGATTCCTACATCTATACCTTCAGGAGGGACAACCACTTGGGCAAAAAAATCTTGATCTCCAGTATTGTTAATAAATGCCAGTGGTCTTGCCTCATATAATAGGGACACAGGTTTGTTCAAAATTTTTGGCAACTCAAAAATGTCTTCCTCATTAGCATAGAATTGAGGTTTGGTACTCCTCATTAGATTTTTCTAGAGCCATCTTGGGGTATGCTCAGTTGAAGACTTTCCTCTTGAGGATGAAGGAATATGCTTTGCCACCTTCTTCCCCTTATTGCTCCTCCTCAAAGTTGTTTCCTTTTTTGAGGGCTCCCCTTCTATGGTCCTTCTATCAATAGAAGCTACAGTTTGCACCTCAGTATCTTGGGAAGGTGGTCAAGAACATTCTACCATTTGTCCCTCCTTCAATATTTCATCAATCACCATTTTTTGTAGATCCTGCTCTTGTGATAGTTCCTTCTAAAATCTGAGGTGGAGGAGTAACTGAGCCTTTATCTACCACTGTGACTTGTTGTGGAGATCAGGGTGTAAGATTGGTACCATATGAATTTGGTGGCATCTGTGCCCATTCTTCTATTTGAGGTTCACCTATAGGGGTATCCTTGATCTTATCCCCAACCAATTCTATCCCTATAGGCATAAAATTGAAACTTGCCATTTTCAAAATGTCATCGCCCTCTTCACTCTACTCATCCACCCACTATTGTATTTCATCTTCTAAAGATAAGACTTCCAAGGGTCTTTCTTGGGTGGAAGGTAATGTCACTGTGGTACTCCTTCTCCTTTCTTGCTCTATGGTCTAGGTAGCTGGTTCTTCTGTATAGGGGCACTTGTTCCTCTTCATCTTTCTCTTCCTCCTCCTCCTCTTCTCCCTCTAGAATGGTTTTAGGAACATATGGGATTTAGGAACCATTCTTTTACTCACCCTTTCCCTCTTCTTTATTTGAATCTTAATCCTTTTCTATTTCATAGAGGTAGAAGGGGATGTTACCTCTTCTTGTGGAGGAGGAATGGAAACCTACTAACTCTCTCCCTCTTCTAATTGGCTAGGCACAAAGGGAGGCAATTGAGGGTCATCCTAGACTTGAGCAACTCCAGTATCCTTAGACCCTTGAACATCTATGCTTCTAAGGAGGTGCTTGTGCTTCAATTTCTCCTATTTTTACCCTACAAGGAGAGCTCCTTTTCCTCTTATTCTTTCCTTTCCTCTCTAGGGGCTAATACTATCCAACCAAGTGGTCAAGTTGGTATACTATCTCTAGCTTGATGGTAGACTGGACTATAAGGTTAGGAATTGTAAATTTCTTCCCTCTACCTTTCTCTAGGTGGGCTTGTGTGTGAAATATCATAGTATTAGGTATTGGATCAAGTTGAAAAGGTTTCTTCATCCAATTCTTTGTCATTCTAACTACATGTCTTTCTCGATGATTAATATCATCGCCCTCCTCCCTATCAACCTGAGCATTCATGATGGGTCTCTCTCTAATTTTTTCCAAGTTAAGCAGGGGGTCCAGTAGCTCCCCAAAATCTTGTTGTCTTATTTCTTTTGGAATGTTTACTTTTAGATCCTTCTCTACCAAATACAAAGTCATTGTATAATAGTCCCTTATAGGGACATCATAGTCATTTGTTGCATTCATCCAATGGCCTTCAATTGCCTCTTCATGATGGAATTCTTTGCTAGCTAGACTCTCCACTTTACCAATGTTGTCAAAATAGGTCTAGGGAGAATTGTATTCATCTAGGGGATAATGTTCCCACTCCTACTCAAAAGATGGAATATCTTTCTTTTGTTTCACCTGGAATGGTCCTATGACCAAGGACTATGTCCAACATAGTCTCCATTGCTTCCTTAGTTGGTCAGATTCAGATTCAATCCATTGTGCATGCAACGTAGAGTGCAAAGATGGTGTATGAGGTTTGGGGCGTACATGGTGTGAGTGTGTGGTGCATAGTGGCAATGCAGTGTGATGCGTTGCATGCATGGTGCAGGTGGCACACATGATGGCATGTGTGAGTGCATGCATGGAGGTGATGTTTTATGTGTTTAACATTTTGAAAGCTAGGGTGTGCACTGTACACCACCCTTTTTTTCTTTTGTGGACGATGTTGTGTGTACCTTGATGATGGTGTGGGAGTTGCGAAGGGCACAAGATGTCAAAGCTTGAATGTTTGCAAAGGGTGGAAGTGTTGGGTCATAGGGAAAAAAACACAATAATGAAAAGAGGTGAGGAGGATAGAGGGGGTTCAAGGCTTATATTTCCCCACCTATCTTAGGTGGTGTGCACTACGCATTGTGCATCACCTAAGGTGGGGATGCACTCCCACACACCACGTGAGGTGCATAGGTGTGCAATTTGACTTAAAATTATTATTATTATTTTTACTTTTCTAATTTTTTCAATTTTTGTATTTTTTTAATTTTTTGACCTTTCTATGACTTTTCTTAGTTTTGCAATTTTTTTTCTTTTTTTTCTTTTTCACTTTTTACCATTTGATGATGTAGACTTAGGGCCTTGGTATTGGTCCAAATCCAAAAAAAATAGGGGGTTCCCATTTCCTTAATTGAAATGAGGCATGCATTATGTAACCACAATAAATAGCCACGAAAATAGGAAGAAATGACAAAGCATTTCTACACTAGCAAACATTCTTTTTACGTGTGTGAAACACCAACCAAACTTTAGATGCCTCAAGCATAGTTTGAATGTCCTCATAGTAAAACCCCAAGATCCAAAACTATTTGATCTTAGTGTGCCATTCATGCATTCATTCCCTTTGACATCCCAGGATGTAGTCTATCAAATTTTTTGGCAACTTGGAAACAATCTTCCATCATTCCTAGTTCACCCATTTAGAATCTTCACGAAGGTTCTTTACCAATCACTTGCTTGACCAGATGAGAGAATCAATTCGAGGGCTCTTAGCGGGTTGCCACTTTCTTTTAATTTCCTTTCAAATTTTGAAGAATTGCTCCATGTAGCTTGTAATGTCACTACTTGATGAAGCAATATTTTAGTACAAGATACTTCTTTTTGAAATTGTATCTTTCTACCATTTCAAATCTTTAGAATTCTTCAGTCTTAACAGCGTCATTTTCATATATATATATATATATATATATATATATATATATATATATATATATATATATATATATATATATATATATATATATATATATATATATATATATATATATATATATATATATATATATATATATATCTTGACTATGCTTAGACTGTGAAGCCAAGACATTAGTGTCATTTCTTGGATTCAATCTTTCATGATCATCTCATGTGTTCCTCTTTTAGAACTTTTAGAAACTCTCATGCCAAACAATGATCTTAGCAACCCTTCAAGAAGATGCCTCTTGTTTGAACCAATTAGAGTTTGAATCATCTCTTGCTTCCTTCAACCTTAATTTAAGATGATCGATTCTTAAGTTTGCAAAGTGTTGAGATCTTGTTGGTTTAGAACCCTAAGACTAAAACTCCCCCTATTTCCACAAGAAATGTCCATTGTTCAATTGGTATATAACACATAATCATCCAAATGTTTTGACAAAGAAATACCTCTTCTTGAAATCAGAACCAGAGAATGGTTAGTGAAATATCTCAAGTGTACCTTACCCCCTAGGACTGACATGACTTAAACATGGGACTAAAAGCAAACACGCAACTAAAAACAAAAGCACCTACATAAAATAAACTCTAACTAACTAAAGAAATAAAATATAACTAAGTGCAAATTTTTATTTATTTTTGGTTCTTTTAGGCCTCAAAATAATGTTTCAAAAAATACCCATTTACTGGCAAGGGAAGAAATTCCACCCATAAGGAACTGAGCCTAAAAGTATTTTCTCTAAGGATTTCTACAATCTGATAAGGACCAGTCCACAAGCACTAAAACTTGGTATGATTGCCTAGTTTTTCTTTTGCCTTATCCCAAAGTAGAACAAGGTTATAAATCCTAAAGGATTTTGTCTTGGCTCTCTTGTTGAACCACCTCTTCATGACAACTTGTTGTTTAGCCATATACTTGAATGCAGTTGTCCATTTTTCATCCATCTCTAAAAGATTCATCAATATGATTATACTTTGTTAGCATCTTCAACATATCCACTCATGAATTTAAAAATAATAATTTTGATGTTGAGTGGAAATACTGGTTCTTTTCCATAAACAAGAAAATATGAAGAAGTCCCAAAAGCATTTTTGACCCTCACTCAATCTATCCATAATGCATATTTCAACTATGTATGCCAATCTCTTGGGTTCTCCTTTAACAATTTCTTTATTACCATGGTCAATTTATTGTTCATAGATTCTACTACCCCATTTCGTTATGGATAGAAATTTGAAGATAACTTGATAATAACCTTATTCTCAAATGCCCATTGAGTCAAAAATATTGATGTGAAAGTAGATTCATTATCACACACAAGGGTGAATGGCATTCCAAATATGGTAACAATATGTTCCTCAAAGAAATCTGTAACCACCTTGACAATGTAATTCTAGTAAGTTTCTGCTCCTGTCTATCTTGTACAATAATTAGTGGGTATAAGAATATAGATGTGTCCAACTGATGATGGTGGGTTAAGTAAACCAATGAAATCCAGCCCCCACTGTGCAAAAGGGTGTAATTCATAAATGTGTTGTAGTGGCATTGCCAGGTTTCTTTCTTTGTTAGCACTTGTTTGATAGATATGACAAGAGCACACATGCTGAAAAGTTTCCTTGAATAATGTGGGCCAAAAATAACCTGATCTCAAAATCATATGAACCATTACTTCTACTGAACCATGCCCTACACCATACTTGTGGTACTATTCTAAGAATTCTTTTGCTTCTTCACAGCCTAGGAATTTTAAGTAGATCCCTTCATAGTTACTTTTGTACAACTTGTTGTCTTTCAACATATAAGACTCGCACTTCATTTTATGTCCTCTACATTGTGAACTATTCTTCCAAGTGGGGCATCAATTTTGTAAGAGATAGTAAACAATATCCTAGTACCAGACATTTGTCACTACACCTTGACCAATGTCAACTTGAGATACTATCATTTTCTTTTGATCTTCATCATTTATCCACTTTTCAAACTCAAATTTATTTTCATTGTAAATTTGGTTATCAGCCATCATCCTTGACAATCCTTGACCTTTGACTAATTTCATAGGTTAGATCTCTAGGTCAAACTCTTGAAGTATCACCATCCATTATCCTTTCCTTTCACCAAGTTCATTTTGCATCAGCAATGTCTTTATTGCTAGGTCAAGTACGATGGCATACACCTTACTCCTTAGTATGTAGTTGTAGAATTTCTTTATCGCTTTAACCAAGGAAAAAGACTATTTATTGAGCTTAGAATAATTCAACTCAAAATTTCTCAATGGGAAACTCATAAAAGAAATAGGTTTTTTGTCTTCCTTCTCCTTTTTCTGAGTCAAGACCCTTGTGCACAAATACTCTGAAGAAAAGGAATATATCTTAAAGGGAAGGTTGTAATCAAGACTTACCAATACTGGAGCTATGGAAATGAAAGCTTTAATATCCTTGAATGATTTCATTACCTTTGAAACCTATTCCGTTTTAACTCCCTTCTTGAGAAAATTATTGAGAGGATGCATGATATTTGCAAATTTTCTTATGAATTTTCAAACCAAATTAATTTTTCTGGAGAAGGATTTGAGTTCCTTCTGACTATTTGGAGGTGAGAAATTCAAAATGGCTTCAACTCTATTAGGATAAATGGATATGCCAACTTTGGAAATGATATGACCTAGGAGTTTGCCTTTAGTGACCCCAAATGAACACTTCTTAGGATTGAGAGATATGTCATATTTATGACACCTATTGAACACCTATGTTAGGTCAACAATGTGGGTAGTTTGATGCTTTGAAAAGGTAGTCAAGTCATCCATATAGATAACTATACATCTATTAATCAATCTCTTAAACACTTCATCCATGGTTTTCTAAAATGTAGCTCCTCCATTAATCAATTGGAATGGCATTCTCCTATAGGAAAATGTTCCCCATTTGGTTGTAAAGGTAGTCTTTAATTTGTCTTCTTCTTCTACCATTACTTGATTGTAACTAGAATATCCATCCAAGAATTACATCAATTTTGAACCATTCATAATTTGTAAGACTTCATCCAAGTAGGGCAATGAGTAATTATCCTTTTGAGATGTCAAGTTCAAATTGTGAAAACTGACACAAAGCCAAATTTCTCTAGTCTTATTTCATACAAAAGCTAGATTAGCTATCCATATAGAGTGTCACATAGAGAAGGTAATATTTATATCCAACAATTTCTTGACTTCAATATTAGAGGCTCAAGGATGGGATTGACAGGTCTCTACCTTTGTCAGAAAGGTTTGGCATCAAGTTTGAGCAGAATATCATGCATAATAATCACAGGATCATATGTCTTCAAATCTTCATAGCTCCAGGTGATGAGATACTTATATTCTATGAGTAATTTGAGCATGTCTTCCCTTTCTTGTAAACTTCATACTTTCCCAATCCTTACCATCTTGGGATCCTCTTCCATTCCAAAATTGTAGTAATTGGATTCATTGGTCCCCTTTTCTTTAGGAATTCTTTTGTTGAGCACTAATTCATCACAATCAAAGATATGTTCTAATTCAACCATTCCTTTTGGAATACTATTGGTTTAACGTTCAAGATTCCATGTTCATCTTGAATTGCGGTATCCTCACGTTTGTCATCTAGAGTGTCATCTATTTCATGCCCTTTAAATCGACTATTGCACATAATAAAATCTACTATATGTTGATCATCCTAAAAAACTTGGAAGTTCATGATATTGTTAGGAATATATGGGGCAATAATTAATTCAACTAAAAATCATTTCAACTTTGTTCCTTCAACCGGCTGCAATGCACTTGTTAAAATAGCAAGGGTTTCTGCTATCATGTTTTTTCTCCTTGGAATAGACTTTATGTTTAAAGCTTCAAAATCATCTACTAGATCCCATACCCTTTTCCTATAAGCAAGCAACCTCTTATCATTACAAGAATACAATGATTTTACTTGTTGGATAACCAATTGAGAATCTCCCTCAATGATGAGAGCTATAACTCCTTTCTCGAGATGAAAGAGAAGTCCTTCAATCAATGCTTTGTATTTCATGACATTATTAGTACATCTAAATTGCAATTAGTATGTAGCATAGAAAGATTTACCAATTTGACCAACTAGCTCAATACCTACACTGGCTCTTGATTTGCATTTGGAACCATCGAAGTGAAGTATCCAAATTGGGCTTCCTTTGGGTTTTCTAGCCTTATGCATGTTTTTTCTCAATTTATCTTCTATCTAAGATTTAAATGATTTTTTCTTTGGAACCCATTGTGATTTTCCAAGAAGCAGACTTGATGATTCTCTATTTTGAATACCTAATAGAGAAGGTGTGTGTTTTTCTTGTTTATCTCAAATTTCCCCTATCACTTCTTTAATCTCTTCCACTTTAGGCAAAGGATGAATGATCACTAAATTCCATCTCTAGCCTTTTATGTACCTTCTCATTATTTGTACTTTGATCATTCTAGGTGGAGGAGAAGACAAAACTTTGCCATCTAAAGGGGTATCACTATATGATGCATTCAAATCTTCAGTTCCTCCTTCAATATCCTGAACAACATCAGATGCATTTGTAACACTTTGGTTTTCTTTAGGTCCATTTTGTGCGTCATCAACTTTCTTTACTTCAACCATTTGTGTCAACACATTAGCAACTACTTCTTCACATGATGAACATTCAAACTCTGAATAGCTAACTCTATGTAAATGAGAAAATCCTAGAAGGAGGAGAATATTCAGATCAACTTCCTCTCCTAGGCATTGTAGATTAGCCATCATATGGTCTATGAATTGGATTATGACCTCATCTTTTAGGGCTGAAATCATGCAGTCCATATGTTGATTACCTAGTTTTCTAGTTGACATTGTATCAAAAACCATCACCTTGTAGAAGCCTAAATCTGTTTGTAAGAAGGCTACCTCATTAGGGGCATTGTAATCTATGATCATCTTTTTTAACTTTTTTTCTGCATCTATTTTGATTTGATTATTTAGACCTTTCCATGGTACTGAGGAGTAATTCATACATCTCTAGGATATCAACCACATGTATATCAATGATGTCTTGAATTCGAGGGTCAACTATTAACCATATGTGCAAATCCTTTAATACACCTATGACTTTCACCTTTACTTTTTCCAACCCTATCACTATTTAGTTGATAAGTTGAGGGGTGACCCCTAACTTTTGTGCTATGGATAATAGTATGACATTGCACAAAGCTCCTGAATCAATAAGAAAATTATGAAGATTCTTCCCCTATATTCTAATACCAAACAAAAATAGGGGAACCTCTACCTTGTCCTTAAACATAATGGGTAATGCCTCTATAGTGTTAACTTGTTGTGACACTGTCTGCTGAGGGATAGTATTCACATTGTGGGAAGTCTTTTTATGGTCTAGAGTCTTCATGAGCACCTCTCATTGTTGTGGAAAATTTTGCAACATGTCAAACATAGACATATTGGCCCTTGTTCATTTCAAGTCTTCCATTGCACTGTATCTTTTAGTGGACCACACTGAATTTTTCAATATTGTTGGTACATTTACTTGGTTTTGATTTTATTATCCTCTAGATGGTGGTTTAATTGATGCCAAATTGTTACTTTCCCTGAGATCAGGAGGAATTGGTTGTAGTGTTAGAGGAATTCCATCTACTAGAGGTTCCTTTCTACTTCTCAAGTTGTATGTATTCTGGTTGTCACTACAAAAGGTAAACATCTCTTCTTGCTGAAGGTTAGATTCTTGGCTAAATAAAAATAAGAATTCTTCATCGACTAACTGTTCTACCTGTGGCTTTTGTGTGGGGTCATAGGATTCCAACAACATAGCATTAAATTGCATAGGAGCGGTATTATCATTTACTTGTAAGCCTTGATTCATTTCTTGATTTCCATTACAATAGGAGCCATTGTTGTTAGGTGCATTGTGACCATTGTCATACTAATTGATATCTGCATACTGAATGTTATTGTTGCTCTTATCAGAAAGAATGCTTCCATTATTCAGACATGTATTCCATTGTCAGTTCTATCTCTAAAAGCCATTATTTCAATCAGAAGGATTGAAGTTGTTTCCTCCATTATTGTTTCCTATATTTTTGTTGCTTTCATTCATGTTTTTGGTGTAATTTTGGCCATAATTATTTTTGTAAGGACTGGCATTGTTTCTTTGGAATTTTTTTTTTATCCTTGTGATAGCCTAAGAGAAGCCAATTTGTTGTTCATTTGTGATATAGTCTTTTCCATTTGATCAAATTCTGAAATGAAGCTATTGTCTGCCTCTACAGGAACTGTTGCCTACTTTTCAAAGAAAGCAATCTTAGGAGGCTCATAACCTGGATATGTTAGCATGGGGTTCTGTGGAGCGAGTGCCTTTTGTAGTGGAATTGGGTTCATGGGTATGAATTAACTAGGCACTGGGGGTGCCCCGATTGGATATGTTGGCATTGTCATAATAGGTTGAGCTTGAAGCATCAATCCTCCTTCATTAGGATTGGCTTGCTTAGTAAAAGTTATTGCCTTTGCAAAGACCTTTTCTAATGTATCAATATCTACTAGAGGAAGCCTTCTTAGAAAGATAGCAGTAAGAGGGTACATAGCATTTAGGTAGATCTAGATGGCCGCTTCGACTAGTATAGTGTATGGAATTTCTAACCTAAAATAGGCCATATGAAAGAGATAATTGAAGCACAAAATTGTCTCAGCTAAATCCCTTTTAATCAATATGAAGTGCTAATGTATCATCGCTAGGTTAAAAAAAAATTTAAACTATTCTAAGAACAATTTTTTAAAGGTGTCCCAATCTCCAATACATCCAATTGGCAAATTGACATATCAATTGTAGGAAACTTCCGTTAAAGAGAAGGGGAATAGATGAAGGACCACATCCTCATTGGCAATTTTCTTTTGGTTAAAATTTGTTTTTAATAATTTAATGTGGTCTTCAGTAGTTTGTGTTTCTCCATAAATGAACCTTGGGGAAAAACTTTTTAGGACTTTTAGGGAGGTCATGGAGTGCACCGCTCAAGTTTCTTAGTGAATCTACAATGTTTGCAAAAAAGGCCATCGGAGGATTTGGTAGACCTAGAGGTGGTTGTTGTGGAGGTGCAACTATTGGAGTATGATGTGGTCCACTAGGTGGTTGGAGTGGAGGTGGATTTGAAGAAGATGATAAAATTTCAAATGAAAGTTGTTAGATTTAGGGGATCCCTTTATCATTGTGAGCTTTGCGCAAGTGGGTAAACTCACCAAACTTGTGTGCCCTTGGTGAAGATCTTAATGCTCACTAAAATGGGAATTCTGGATCAGAACTCTCCAATTTGCACCAACTTTGGAAAAAGTGCACCTCTTTAGAAGTACACCTTCTCACAAATTACGCACACCACATATTTTTGCACACTTGAACACCTACATAGCTATGGATCTATGGACCTATGGACCTATGCACCTGCACACCTGAATTTCCTAAAAACTCAAAAAAATTCTAAACTCATGGAAAATGAAAAATTTTGAAATTTTGGAAAAATTTTCCTTCCTTTTATGAGAATCAAAAGCATGGCCCTTCTTCTAGTGCCACTTCTATTGACCTGTCATTATGCATGATGCTAAACAATAGGAATTCTCACAACTTCCTGTCTTGAAAAGCTAAATTTGTGAATCAACTCCAAGGTTTTGGGTTGATCTTGTGACCTACTAGATTCTATTTAGTTGAAGATAAATGTGATTATTCACAAGGAGGCCTTTTATGGTTCATTTTGATTTCAAATGAGATGAAGAATCTATATACTACTTCAAAATAAAACACAAAAGAACTATTTTTTGTATTTTTTATGTTTTTATGAATGCTATCTAACAATGCAACTAGTATGAATTCCTATTCTAACAGGGGGTTAGCAAAGAAAATAACATGAAATTGAAATTCCTAATGAACATAAGTCATGGAAAATGACACATTTGTAAATTAAGCTTTCAAAGATATTAGTAGATAACCAATGAAAGAAGGAGCGATGCTTCCCTGATTCCACTAATGCAATCATCAGTGAGAAACGTAGTGATCGTATGATGTTTCACCCTTCATCAAATCAAAAGGCCACAAAAAGTGTGCTCATGTGAGATGAAAAGTTATGTAGGCACAATTTGATGATTTCTTCTCAAGCTAGTTATGTGAGCAAAATTTGTCTAAGCCATAACAAACACTAGAACTAATGAAATGCACAACTAGAAGAAAAGCAATAAACCTTTGGCTAAATAATAATCCCATGAACATAAATTTTGAAATAGCATGACACATTTAGGAAAGAAGTACTACTCTCCATATGTGAGCACCAAAAGAATAATTTTATTGAAAAATAATAGTGGGCCACTTACATATTACAATGGAGTATTATAAGAAATTGTCTCCTCAAGTTTTGTTGAGAGTGAGAGATTTCTTCGTGTAACAAAATGCTTTTAATTTAATAAAACAAACTAATTATATACAAATTAACAATCTAACTAGGTGCTAAGTAGGGCTCCATCCATTCTTTATGCATTAATCGAATGCATGAGCCTTTACATATTTAAAAACAAAGAATTATGAGAGAAGAAAGAATGTGAAAGATTTGAGTCGAAGTGATAGTGTTTGGAAGTGCTAAAAATGGAAGTTGATCCTTCACTGGGCATTTGTCAGAGTTAAACTACCATCAAAATACATTTCCAATTCATGGAAAGCTATATTTTTTGAACTAGGAGTTAACTATTAGCAGAGCTTTTGAAATGCTCACCTATATACCTACAGACTTGTGCACCTATGGAATTGTGGAGTTGCATGCCTCAAAATGGTTCAAAATTTCAAAATTTTATTGTGTGTCAAAAATGAAATTCTAGCAGCTAGCTTTTGTTCCCCTTCATTCGAAAGCTATGTTTGGATGTTTTCCCTTGAATTTCTCTGTAATCTCAGTTACTTTTCCCACATCTAGTAAATATAAAGCCTTGTATTTATCCTTGAACTTCTATCTTTAATTTTCTACCTCAATTCAAGTGTCAACAAAAACCCCGAGTTTGGTATCAATTTCTAACAAGGCTTCTTCTATTCTAAAGGCTTGCTAGATATCTTCATCACTAATAGCATCATCAAAAATCTTCTTAAAACTCTCTACTACTGTCTCTATAGGAAACAACTTCTCTCTCTCTCTCTCTTCATCTTCAAAAATCTTTAAGTAAGCTTCATTGTAATGCTTCTCTGGTTCCAAAATTCACTCTCAAGCTTGGTCCTTGAGCCTATGTATCTTTGCATGTAATGTTTATATTACTTTATTACTATTAGTGATCTTTTTTATTCAATCATCAATTAAATCTAATTCCTCTACCATATAAACATCTACCAAAATTCTATATCTTTGCCCCTTTATTGTTTGCCAAATTTTTAAGTCCTTACTCCAAGCCCTTACCTCATCCATAATATTGAAGTCTTGCTTCAAAATCACCAACATTTTATTCACATTCTCTTATGTAGCATGTAATAACTTCAACTTCCCCTGAATAATCAAAATTCCCTTATCCTCAAAAATTTCCTGCCACTATTGATAGGCTTTCAAAAATACATCTACATTTATAGTTCCCCCTTATCTAAGAATGGTGTTCAATGTATCCTTAGGGTGATCAAGCTCAAGAGGACCTACCACTTTAGCTAAATATCCCCTCAAGATATCATTTTTTCATTAGAGTGTTCAATGTTTAACCTCTTCCTACTCCATGCTCCTAAAAAATTCTTTGATTCCCATGGTCACCATGAATCAAGTTGTATCACATGTGGGCCTGCCAAGAATAACCTCTTTGATTTGATAATCTTGGGGACTGGGCAAACAAATCTTGGTCCTATGTATTGTTGACAAATGCCAACAGTCTCACCTCATGTAACAGGGACTCAGGTTTGTTCAAAATTTTTGCCAACTCAAAAATGTCTTCCTCATCAGCATGGAATTAAGGTTTGGTACTCCTCATTAATTCATTTTGAGGCCATCTTGGAATATGCTCAGCTAGAGACCTACCTCTCAAGGATGAAGGAGTATGCTCTACAACATCATTCCCCTTATTGCTCCTCCTCAAAGTTGTTTCCATTTGTAACGACTCTCCTTCTATAGTCTCTATCCTAGTAGACCTTTTAGCTTGCACCTTAGTATCTTGGGAAGATGGTTGAGAATATTCTACCATTTGTCCCTCATTCTACACCTCATTAGTCACCATTTGTTCAGGTTCCTCCTCTTGTGATGGTTCCTTCTAAACCTATTCTTCTTTTGAACTCTGAGGTGAAGGAGATGACTTTTGGTGGAGATAGGGATGTAAGATCTGGACCCTATGAATCTAGCGGCATCTACGACCATTTTTCTAATTGGGGTTCACTTGTAGGGGTATCCTTGAACCTATCCCTAACCAATTCTATCCCTATAGGCATAAAACCAAACTTTGACAATTTTAAAATGTCATTACCCTCTTCACTCTACTCATCCACCCACTATTGTACTTCATCTTCCAAAGATGAGACTTCCAAGGGTCCTGCTTGGGTGGATGGCGATGTCACTGTGGTACTAATTCTTGTTTCCTACTATACGACTCTAGTTAGCTGAGTTCCTCTTTGTAGAGGCAATTATTCCTCTTTATCTTCCTCTTCTTCTTCCTCCTCTTCCTCCTCTGGAATATTTTTAGGAATATATGGGAAAGGCACCATTCTTTTAGTGTCCCTTTGCATTTTCTTCATTCAAATCTTAATCCTTTTGTATTTTGTAGAGTTAGGAGGGGATGTTGGCTCTTCTTATGGATGAGGAATGGAAACTTGTTAACTCTCTCCCTCTTCTAATTGGCTAGGCACAAAAGGAGGAAATTGAGGGTCATCCTAGACTTTAGAAGCTCTAGTATCCTCAAACACTTGAAGATCTATTTTTTGCTCCTTAGGAGGTGCTTGTGCTTCAACATCTCTTATTTTTACCCTTCGAGGAGAGCTCCTTTTCCTCTTTTTCTTTCCTTTCCTCTCTAGAGGGTGATAGTATCCAACCCAGAGGTCAAGTTGGTATACTATCTTTAACCCAATGGGATACTAGGATACAAAGTTAGAAATTGTAACTTTTTCCTTCTACCTTTCTCTAGGTGGGCTTGTGTGTGAAATATCATAGTGTCAAGTATTGGATCAAGTTTAAAACTCTTCTTCATCCAATCCTTTGTCATTTTGACTACATGCCTTGCCCAACGATTAATATCATCACCCTCCTCCTTGTCAAACTTGGCAGTCATGATGGGTCTCTATCTAATTTTTTCCAAGTTCAATAGGGGGTCTAGTAGCTCCCTAGAATCTTGTTGCCTTATTTCCTTTAGAATGTTTATCTATAGAACCTTCTCCACCAAATACAAATTTTTCCTACAATAGTCCCTTATATAGAAATATAGTTATTTTTTACATTCATCCAATGGTCTTCAATGGCCTCTTTATGATGGAATTCTTTCCTAGACAGTCTCTTTACTTTGCCAGTGTTGTCAAAATGGGGCTGGGGAGAATTGTATTCATCTAGGGGATAATGTTCCCACTCCCACTCAAGAGATGAAATATCTTGCTTCTATTTCACCTGGTATGGTCCTATGACCATGGGCCATGTCCAATATAGTCTACGTTGCTCCCTTACCTAGTCATATGTATATTCAATCTACCATGCAATCTCCAATAAAACTAGTTTATCACTTGGATATCTAGGGACCTTCTTAGGGTTAACAGAGGCACCAACTACCTATATATATTTGAATGTCTTAAACTGGATGTAGTAGGCTCCAAGAGCTATTATTTGTGCTATTGCCTCATTAGATAACCTCTTTGCATAGTCTCCCTCCATGAATGAAATGATTGCAAAAATGAAAGCATCATTTGTGATCTTGTATTCCTTGTTCTTTGCTAAGAGCTTCTACCTCACCAACATGTAGGATCCCAATGTAAGGCTAGGCATTGGGATCCTACATGTTGCTTCTTTTGTACAAATCAAGGTAGTTTTTTGCTCTTGTTGCTACCAGGTATACAATGTAAGAAGTCATATAAAACTTCTTGTCTTTGATTGCCCCCAATTTTTCACTCAAGTTTTCACTTAATGTGGTGGCCCAGTCTAGTGGCATCTTTTCTATCTTTGATAGTTTCAATAAAGTTCACCATAAAAACTCTCAAATATCCGACTATTGGTAAACCCATGACTCTACTCAGAAGAATGATAGAATAGACAATATCCTCCTTCATGTATCCCCTAGTCATGTCCACCTTTCCTATTATCCTCCCTAGAGAAGTCTACTCAATGAGATAGGAGGATTGGATGAATCTTGTTACTTCTTTCAAGTGCTCCCTATACCACCTCTTTGTGGCTTGATAGGAGAGTTTTATGAATTGATCTACTCTTGGGAGATGGAAGGCCCTTTCAATGTTGTCAAGTCAAATGTCAAGAACCACTTATGGTGTCATGCTCTTCACCACTCTTTCTTTAGGAACAAAGTGTTGAGCTAGTGTCATGATCAACTATGCTTATTGCACTGATATTGAGTGCAAAGTTGTGCTCACCAACCCTAACCAGATTAATGCATATACCAAAGCTGATCTCTCTGTGGCTTTTTTATAGATTCTATGGAAATCTCCTAAATTGGTATGTTCCAAGTCAGTGTCTTTGATTTCTGCATAGTCATCTTGGAACCTTGACTTCCACAACTCACCTTGGAACTTGAACACAATAGGCTTCAATGACATTTTCTCACCAAAAGATGATGCCATGATATCAACATGAGAAGAAATACATCAATTCAAAGTTAAAAATATGAGAGTACAACAAAATAATGTTTAATAGAACCAAAAATTAAATGCATGAAAAATACCTATCCTTATTCTAACATAAATTGTGTTTGTAATGTGTTTTAAGGGTTTATTATTGTTATTTTATTTATAATTTATTTATTTATTTATTTTATTTTTTTGGGGTTTATGTAGAAGGTATGGGTAGTTGCACAACAACCCAATTCTTTTTTTTTTTCTTTTGAGGACTTTTGTGTGAGCGCGCAGCATGGGGTGCACATGGCGATGCACACAGTGAGCATAGCTATGTGGTACATGAGGTAGTGAAGTGGAGGTGTGTGGTGCATGATAATGGGAGTAGCCATGAGGTGCAAATGGTATAGAGTGAAAAGATAGTGTGTGAGGTTTTGGGTGTGCGACACGAGTGTATGGTGTGTAGTGGTAGCATGGTGCAGGAAATGCACTTGACAACATGTGTGGGTGCGTCCATGGATGTGATGTTCTATATGTTTCATGTTTTGAAAACCAGAGTGTATGAGAGTGTAATAGGTGGGGTGCACACCATCCACCACCCATTTTTTCTTGTGCAGAGGATCTTGTGTGCACCTTGATGATGGTGTAGGAGTTGTGAAGGGTGCAAGACATTGGACCTCAAATGTTTGCAAAGGGTGGAAGTGCTAGATCGCAAGGAAAAAGACACAATAATGAAAAGATGTGAGGAGGATGGAGAGGGGTTAGGGCTTAAATAGCCCTCCCCATCTTGGGTGGTGCATAGTATGCATTGTAGAAATGTGTAGCTACACATTATGCATCACCCAATGTGGGGATACGCTCCCACGCACCACGTGAGGTGCACGGGTGTGCACTTTGACTTAATTTTTTCAACTTTTCTAATTTTTTCAATTTTTTTTTTGTTTTTTGACCTTTCTATGAGGGTATGTGCAGGATCATGGTGTGCCAAAAAGTGGCAATCTAAAAAATATGTAGTTCTGAAATGCCTCAAAGAATTTCAAAATCTATTCCAACTTTTTTCACACCCATCCTGATACTAAATGAAAACAATTAATACCTTTATAATTCCTACTATATCTTTTGATACCAACCTTATATGGTCATCTTTAAAACATCCCAAAAATGTGTTTTTTGCATGTTCTTATGTGTTTTTTACTTTGAGCATGTAGCTGCCAACTTTTTTAAAACCAAAATTTGATGTAATGAAAATGGTTTCTTAAGAATGTTCTTAGCTTTTCATAATTGTAAGGTTTGTCAAATTACGAGTTCAGTAAGTAATTATTACTTATTTTCTAATGGAGTTAGCTGCAAAGTCCCGATTGACATGCTGGTTGAAAAATAGCTATAACTTTCAAACTGTATAAGATTTGTGAAATCCAAAAGATGTATCACATTCTATGCTTCGACTAGTCTAAGAAAAAAAAAAAAACTTAATTTTGATTTTTTTGAACTAGTTAAGGAGTTCAGACATGGGAGTTTTTAATTTGGAATAAAAATTCCCAAAAATATGCGTCACATTTAGGCATGAGTCTAATTTTTATATCTAAAATTATTTTTAAAAATATTATCATTTCATTATGATTAAGGTGGTCAGACATACACCTACTTTTTATTTTCACCCTAAATTTTTTGTAGGACTGCATTAAAATCCAAACTTTTGACCAATCAAATATTTTTCTCTCTAGATAAGGCCTTGTATTTTAGAAACTAGATTCAATTTCCTACAAATTATTCTCTTACAACTTTTTGATATAAAGTCTAGAACCACTTTAAAATTATGTCTCAAGTTGACATAACCCTAATTTGTTGGTTTTTCACTGCCACTTAAGGCCATAGTTTGGTACACCATGATCCTGCACATACCCATGACTTTTCCCAGTTTTTAAATTTTTTTTCTTTTTTCAATTTTTCACATTTTACCATTTGATGACATAGACTTAGGGCCTCGGTATTGGCCAAAATTTGAAAAAATTAGGGGGTCCGCACTTCCTTAATGGAAATGGGGCGTGCATTTTGGAACTACAACACAACTTCCTAAAATATGGAATATGTCATCTCATAACCTACCATGTAGGATGTCACCTCACCAAGGGGTCCCACAAAGTGAATGAAAATGTAGGAAATTAATAAATTAAGATAAATCAATAAATCAACATATTAGGACTCTAAATTTGAGACACCTTAATCCCAATATTCTTCCACTTGTCAAGGACCTATCAAGAGTTCATAAAAACAATTTTAAAATAGTGAAATTGATGAAACTATATAATTGTAGCCATCCATGAAACCAGAAAAATTTCAAGATACACTCTCATGCTCCATGTAGACACCTATCCAAAAAACAAAAGCATAAGATCCTTATGATAACAACAACTATAAAATACTACAACCACTCCACTGTACTCATGAGCTAATAAAAAGTGTCAAAAGCATCAGCATCTTATCCCCATGAAATTATCATCAATGAAGTAAGATAGAACATTAGCCAAAATAATAACCAAACTGATTTCTCTAATTGAACTGATAAACCTATGAGATTGAGAATAAAATCTAGAGAAAATATTAACCTATCCAATCACCCACACCTCAAAGTTATCCAACATTAGTAGAGTCATGCCAACAATATAATTAGCCCATATATTGAAACCTCAAGCTCCATGTGCAAACTAGTTGATGAATACGAAACACATGTACATGAACTCCCACTACATCGGTAATGTCAAATCCAAAAGATCAAAGGCATGTAAACTCAACCAATAACAATACAAAAAAGTGTAACCATGTATTCCAAGGACCTTCCAAAAATATATGCAACATCTTGTAGGATAATCCTTTCAAGAAACATCTCCCTCGTCTAGTTCCCAAAAATCTCCCATGTTCTCCACATCCAACAAAGAATAGAGGTACATAGGTACCACCATGTCATCACCAAAACAAAATGAACTACAAGTGATAACCTATGGCCATGAAAGAGTGGCCAACATAGGTCCAACTAATCTCAGAAACCAATGTCATGTGAGCCCAAACATCTACGAAGATAGCCAAGACCAAAGAGAGAACATGCAAATCATAAGTCCTTCCACAAACACTTCTGAGTGTTAACTATGAAAAATATGATCCCCTTTACAACCCCAAGAGAATATCAATCTCCACATCCAAAACCATTCAACCTTAAAACAGAAAGCATAGCATGATATCATGAATTTATAAGGATGTAAGACTCTCAAAGAAGATCAACCTACTCCATTTCCCATTTTAGGATATCAACCTAGTACCATCTCCTCGTATCATCATTAATGAAAGAATACCTCTAGGAGATAACTATGTTACCCATATCTCAAAAAAAATCCTCTAGAACCATCTGACCATAGCTCAAGATTCATGAATATGAATAAAAGAACATGAAGCACTTGAGAGTAACATTGAGAAATACATCTGAAGTGATAAACTACCATTTAGACCAAGAGTGGGATATAAGAATATTCGTCCAAGATATGAAACTCATTGTGACTTATCCAAGAAAAATCTCCTCATAGGTCTCTATTGAACTCATGTACAACCAAGGTTTAGGCTCCTTAGACTTTCTATTGAAATATCATCAAGAGTATACATCTCAACAACATGTCTCTCATATCATGAGATGCTTGGCTTCACCAAAGTCTCCAAGTATCCACAAGCACCTGTAATCAATAAATCCATGTAAAACTTCAAAGCAATATAGCTCTATCATGAAGTATCAAGAACATGATCAAAGTAATCAATACCAAGAAACTAGAACAAGATCAATGTCAAAGCTCCAACCATGGAATTAGGGACATAAACATGACAACATGATACAAACCATCTCCTCCAAAGAGATATGATTCTTCATGTGATCATATTAAATGAAAACATAAACTACACTTCTATGAAGGACTCCTTGAATCCTTACGATGTCAATATCTCTAATCAAATGAAGATACCATCTCCAACTAGGGAACCAATGAATGTGAAAGACCCTTCAACAACAATAGGATCTAAGAAATCCTCAAACATTTGCAACACTAAAGAAGATAATTCATCACAATCTAATGAAAAGTACAATCACTACTAAAGCTCCCATTTAATGTTATATTCATCTCTCCAAGCATATGACACACTATTCACCAAATTTGAAAATCATCTAGGCATGCACATCAAACCAAGTCAAGTCAAGCTATGATTTCCAAACTAAGGAAATTGGCCATGCTATAGGACACCAAAATTGACCAACCAAGTACTCACTTATCGTCCATCCTCTCATCCCAAAGGAACCACAACAATCTGCAAGTGACCACAGTCAAGGCCAGCTAATGAATTTGCACCAACATTTAATTAAATCTAGTGCATATAGACAATCTAGTTCTAAGTTATGTCATTTCAATTAAATGGGTGGCCTACCTGCTTGACTACATAACTTGTAGATCCAATCATTGCAATGTGCAAACACATTATCACATTAGTAGCATGAAAAAATGATATGAAAAGGAATAATCATTTAGACAACATGACTTAAGCACCAAATCAAATGAATATATGATTTTCCAATTATGTCCTCATCAATCATTGTAGTTGAGGAATCTAAAAAGAATCACCATAAAAAATTTGAGTGACTAATCACGTACCAACATCTGTATGCAGAGAAACAATCACACTTCCTTTCACCATGCTTAAAGAATGAATGCATGTAAAAATAAAGTTGTCTCATCTAGTAACACCCAAAAGGAACCAAGGTCTAAAAAATAACTGTTTAATAGATCCAAAAAAACCACAAGTTTTTCCTTTTCCATACAATAACTTGAAAAAGAATTACTCTAAAGAATAGCCATTTACATCTACATCTACTTCTCACCTAGAAGATTGAAAAAGTCTAAAACTACCAAACAACTAAACCCAACATAATGGATTATCATAGATGAACATCACCATAGATTTTTGAGGAAAATATATAAACCTTTTAGATATATTACATGAACTCTATGTCCATCTTGTAGGCCAACTCCACAACTATTTCCACCTCACCAAGAGGTTCCACAAAGTGGATCGGAACTTAGGAAATTAATAAATTAAGATAAATCAACATGTTAGGACTCTAAGGTTGAGACACCTTAATCCCAACAATTAGATATAGAATTTTAAAGTGGTCAAGTAAACAACCATTTAAGCATAGTTTTCATTTCCAAAAACTAGTCAATCATTTGGCATGTATATAAGTATCAAAAAGCATGACTATTCTTCAAAGTTGGATATGTTAATATGATCATAGTCTCCAAGTTTAGATACTTTCTCTCATAAAGCCAAAATAATTGTTATTCTTCATCATTATGAAACACAAGCATGGTTCAAATAAGATTGTGGACCATTGATGTCCACTTCTAGTCCCACATCCTCATCACTTTGTTCATCCCATGACATCAATGAAGACACACATCTTGTGCTAACAAAATATATTTTTGAGAAATTTAAAATAATAGTGGTAAAAGATAATTATGAAATATTAAATAGCAAAAATTGAAATAGTTCCTACAATTGATGGTTGTTGTTGTGGCCTTTGAATCGATATGAAGTAGGGAAATATTAGTTATCTTATTTTTATGAATATAGGAGAAAAACTTTGCTTTTCCAAGAGAAGAGAAAGAGTTGACTATCAAATAAAATGTTACTTATAAGCTGAAATGCAATAGGAAAGAACGATCAAAATTTTAATAAAAATATTGTTCTTTTTACCATTAAATCAGAAAGAGAGATAAATATTCAAATGACATAAATAGAGCAATATGTCAGTACCTCTCTATAGTCATACTTGGTATGTTATGGTATCAACAAGGAATATAATTAAAATTATGAATTCAAGTTTTCTAAAGAAAAAATAATAAACATATTTGAGGTGAGATAAATGTTAGAATGGAGAAAAAATCACATAGTAAATTAAGCACATTAAGTTAGTGCAATACAAGCTATTTCTCATGTCGTTAAAAATTCCAAATAAATATTGCGGAAAATTGATTTTATATGTCTAACAACACTAGGAGGCTATAGTTTAAGTGAAAGGATTGACTAGAAATTAATGGGAATTATGGTACTAAAAATCAAATTTTTAATAGCAATTATATTGCATGTATAAATGAAATAAAATTAAAATATTTTAATATTATTGATAAAAACAAGTTATATTCAAATAAAAAATTTATTTAATTTTTATAATATGATCAACATATGCATTGAAATAAAAATTAATTCAATAATTCATCGGTGTTATGATAAAATAGTGCCATATAATGGTTTAGTACTTGTCGTTAGTTTTAATATAAATATAATTTTCATGTAATAAATTTATTATACTATGTGCAATATTTAAATTAATAAAAATATTACATATCTATAATTTTCTTTTGCATCTATATTATATGGTACTATTATAAATAAATTATAATATCAAAAAAACTATATTTTTATAATAATAATTTTTAATTATATTACTTAAAATATAGCATAATTTAAGTAGAGATTTTAATTTTTTAAATATTTTAATTGATTGAAAAAATTAATTTCTTAAAATCTAATATTACAAATCAAAAAGAAGTATCAATTATAATACTAAAATAAAAATATTTTTATACTAATAATATACAATTGTATTTCTTAAAATATTGTATAATATAAGTATATATAGTATTGTTTTTAATACTTTAAATGAATGAAAACATTATTTCTTTAAAATAGTATCATGTTTTATAGTGTTTTATAATCCACAAAATTTAGTTCATATAAGAGTTATAATGATTCATCCAATCAAATTATAGAAATTATTTCATACAAATTATTAATTACATCTAACTATACACATTGTCTTGATTTTAACATTAAGTTTTAAAATAATAAATTTAAACTACTTGAAATGAATAAATTTTGATCACAACTTACACCATCAAATTAAAAATATCACGATAACACTTAACCTACAACAAGTACTAATAAGATAAAAAAGAAACCATATTGAATAAGGCATTGCAAGTAAAAAAGAAAATATAGTATGGCTGCATCAAGATTGCCAAAACGAGAACATTATTTGTGGTTGCAATCATGAGTGGATATATGCAGAATAAAGGAGTCTATTTTGGCATTTATTCAGTAAGCAACATAAACGTTTTCATATATTCACATGGTTTAAAGGTCGTGAAGTCATCGAAATATCAGAAATATAATTAAATGTATGAAACATAAATATCGACTTTCTACTGTAAGCCTTTTCTCTATACCAAATATTTAGCTCCCCGTATGTTTACCTAATAGCTCTTTGTGGCGATGAATGCCTAACCTAACTTTCCTTTATATGGATTGCGCATCTTGAAACACCACGCATTTCATTGGTAACTGATAACTATATCTTTAAAAAATGGAGGAGACAAAAACTACTTTTAACTCTCTTATGGGAAAAGGAAAGGCATGTTAAAGAAGTGGACATGGAGTTGAACTTATTACCTTGCTTGCTGATATTGGGAACTCAAAACATATCAAATACCTTTGTATAAAATCAAACGTGTCTGTCAATTCAAATTCATTTGAAAAGGAAATGTTAGCTACTTTTTTTATATCCTAGATTATACAATACTTTTGTTAAGAATTTATGGTACCTTCCTGATTTTTGTTGATTAAACTATTGAGAAATTTATCAAGAATAGTTGCAACCAATCAATCACATAGTGGAGAAATATTATTATCTTAAATTTTTAAACAAGTGAATATTTAAGAACTTTAGAATTAATTTTTTAAGTTTCATAACTTCTTGAATTTGATAGGTTAGTTTATTAAAATATTTTATATAATGTTCACTAAATGAATGCAATTGTTTCCCGCACAATAGGACCAAATAACACTAACAAATAGTTATATAAATTTAATTTCATGTTTACCATTGTTTATATTATTTTCATAGAATATATAGCTCTAAATTAGTTTTCAACTTGTAAGACAACTCTACATAGATATATCGAGAGGGCTTGGTGCCTCCACAAGTAATGAAAACTATAAGCTTTAAATGAAAATATTTACTTTAATAAACACTGCAATACTTCCCTCCAAGATTACTTTCCAAAATAAATTTCTTACTATAAATTAGTAAACTCGCTAAAAAACTATAGAAAACTATGTATTTAACTTCGAAACTATACAAATTCTCTAATTAACTTGAAAACTACCTAGAAAAGACTAATTCCCCAACATTTCTTTCTAGCATAGCCCCGCTTGATGTAGTGAGGAATCAAAAGAGCATTTGGTAGCATCAAAAACTGTATCTTAGCAACAACCTTAATAAAAACATTAGCTAGATGTATCTAGATCTACCTCATTTTGTTGGACCAAAACTCATATTAAATGGTATTTCAATTTGAAGTGCTTAGTTCTAGTATGTTACATAGGATATATCACCAACTTAATAGTTCTTATATTATCACAAAAGATCATGGTAGGATAATGTTTACTTAGCCTCAATGGTTATGTAGGTACTACAAAATCTATTGCAACATATTCAAGCACTGTGGAAGAAAAATAAACCATATTTTTCTTCTTTGAAATTGATCCTAAAAAAGAGGTAAAGAAATAAATATGAGTATATTTTTTATCATACATACTACCTCCATAATCATATTTACTAAAATCATATGGATTAAATTTCAAATGTTCTTTTGGCAACTTTTGTATATAAGTAAATTTAGAGATCCAATGTTCTTTTGGCAACTTTCGTATATAACGCATGTGGTTCTATCATATACCTTGAAACAATAGAGATCAAATATACAATATTAGACCTAGATTGAATGAGAAATGTCCAAAACTAAAGTATACTAATATAACTTGTCTCTTCTAATTGGTTAGCACCATCATCTATAGAAAACACAAATCCATGAGAAGTTGGAGTAGAGGCTAGTTTATAATAAACCATGTATCAAACCTTTCTGAGATATCTCTAGCATATTTTGATTGACTCAAGAACCTCCATAATTTGTTAAACTTCCATGCCTAAAATATATTTCAAATGGCCCAATCTAAAATTTTAAATTCTTTCATCATAGAGTATTTGAATCTATCATTAATAATAGTACTACTACTCATATATAAAAAATCATCAACATACAAATCACAATAAAAATATAATTACCTTTTTTTTGTAGTAAAGGGTAGGTTCACTCTTTCTTCTAGTAAACTATTATCTATAAAATACCTATCAATTCAACCTTATAAAGACCTTGGTGCTTTCTTGATGCTATTCAAGGCTTTTGTTACTTGTACACTAGATGATGTTCTCCTTTCACTACAAAACCTTGTACTTATTCACATAAATTTATTCTTCCAAGTACCCATTCAAGAAGGCACTTTTTACATCCATATGATGAATGATCGGTTTATTTTGAGCCACAAGAGAAATAAAAATTCTTCACTAGATATGTTATAGGTGTAAAATTTTATTCATAATATATTCCATACCTTGGAGTGAATCCTTTAGTTGTTAATCTTTCATTGGGTCTTTCAATACTTCCATCAAGTTATGGTAATTTGTATTGTAGACTCATTTAGTATCAATATTTTTCCTATTTTGTGTAAGCTTTGTAGGCTCCCAAGTACCATTTATGTTAATAAATTTCATCTCTAGTTGAATTACTTGTACCAAAACTACAGTAGTATATTCATCTTCATAACATAATGACTCAAAATAAGCTCTAGAAAATAATGAAAGGTGAACCATCTCACCTCTAGGATATTTTTCACAAACTTTATCTACACTTATTTCATAAATATCAACTAAACTCGAAGCCTTCTTATTTGAAATTAGGCTTGATGTTGGGTTTGTGCATGATATTTGAGAACTAGTAGAGGGGATTTTTGGTGGATTTGTAGAACTTAAAATTAAATTATTAGTTGGCTTCCCATAATTAATGTCAATGAAAATACCTTCATTTAAAATAGATTTGGAATTTACAATATGATGACCTAATGCCCATAAAGTCCCCCTTCAAACATATTATCTCTTGAGATAATAAGACTAAATTACTAAAATGATTATGCAGCCTATAAGTCTTACCATGTTCACTATACCTAACCAAAATAGAAGTGTCTCTAAGATCTAACTTATTCCTATTTTTATCACCAACACATATTTAGGCTAAAAAATCAAAAACTCTAAATTTAGTAGCCTGTAGAATTTCAACATACCATGATTTAGAAGTAGTCATCATTGAAAGTGCTCTTTTGGGAATCTTATTGAGAATTTACATAGACATAGCAAACACATCATCACAAAATGTATTGAATTTAACCATTTACTTTATAAAGACTCCTTGCCATTTCAACCATTCTATGAGTTTTCTTTTTAGTCATTCCATTGTATTGAGGTGTATATGAATTAGTGAGATTTCTTTTAATGTCATGCAGATAAAAAAAGTTTGGTCTCTAATTATTAGCCTTCATAATTAATAATTAAATATTTGATTTTCCAAACTTTCTCATTTTGCACAAGATATTTTAACCTTTTGAAAGTATCATTATTCTTAAAAAGAGTGAAGAGTGAAGAGTGAAGAGCTATTGTTAAATAGTGAAGAGCATCCATTATTAACAATGATTCTTAAAATATTACTCTACTCATTTTAAGCTCTTAAGTCAATAAAAATATGCTAGAGATATCTATGAAATTTGTCATTTGTAATTGGTTTCAGAAATTATATTTTAAGGTTCTTGAGTCAATCAAAATATGTTAGAGATATCTCAGAAAGGTTTGATATGGTTTATTATAAACTAGTCTCTACTCCAACTTCTCATGGATTTGTGTTGTCTAGAGATGATGGTGCTAACCAATTAGAAGAGACAAGTTATATTAGTATACTTTAGTTTTGGACATTTCTCATTCAATCTAGGCCTAATATTGTATATTTGATCTCTATTGTTTCAAGGTATATGATAGAACCACATATGTTATATCTCAAAGTTGCCAAAAGAACATTTGGAATTTAATCCATATGGTTTTAGTAAATATGATTATGGAGGTAGTATGTATGATAAAAATTTACTTTTATTCATTGTTTTACCTCTGTTTTAGGATCAATTTCAAAGAAGAAAAATATGGGGTTTTTTCTTTCTTCCACAGAGCTTGAATATGTTGCAATAAATTTTGTAGTACCTACAAAACCATTGAGGCTAAGAAGAGATTTTTAAGAGATTGATGAAAAAAAAGATTATCCTACCATGATCTTTTGTGATAATATAAGAACTATTAAGTTAGTGATATATCCTATGCAACATACTAGAACTAAGCACTTCAAATTGAAAACCTATTTAATTGAGTTTGGATCCAACAAAATGAGGTAGATCTAGATATATCTAGCTAATTTTTTTACTAAGGTTGATGCTAAGATTTAGTTTTTCATGCTACCAAATTGTAACGCCCCGAATTGTAACGCCCTGCCAAGGGATCCAAAAGAACTAACCTAAAGTTTTACTAGGTTTACTAAACATTTTTTTTTTAAAAGTAAGAATGTATAAGATACACATCAAACACATAGTAGCGAAAGAAATAACATGTAATCATCAACAAACATACATCACAAGTTACACCTTAAGGATCCCAAGACATTGAGTTACATTTAAATTTAATTAACTCTAAGTCTAACAACTACCACATACATATGAAAGAATAATCAGAAACTCCAATGTCCATAATATACATTTTTTTTGAATTCTCCTTGGAAAATTAATTCAGAATGCTCAATCATCCACTGTACATGTCACAGGGTATGAAAGGCTTAAAATAATATACATATGTAAAGACAAAGATACATCATCCTCAATCCATGATACAAAATACAGTAAAAAAATGAAATCATCCACCATACATGATACATCAATACATCCATAATGATAAAACATCCATGTACAGAATAAAGGTAAATGCCAACCAAGAAAACTCTAGTCACGGTGACCATAGAACGGATCTCAATGGTAAGAGTAAAAACACTACCACCCGACCACATGGAACCTAAATGGTCCACTCCTACCACGTTGAGGAGATAGTCTCAAGTCCCAAACAAGGTATCAAAACACAAAACACAAGTACTCTCTAAGTCTGGGAAATCCTAAAAGTATACTAACTCAAAGGTTCCAACATAGATAGACATCTAGACCCAGAGGCACCACAAAGACACGTAGGAAACCTGCTATGCAAGCGGGAAAGTGTCATCACATGAATCACATTGGAAGTTACCCAAGCAATCCCTCAGGAATCTCGGGTCCCGAGTAATCCTGCAGCCATTAATATCCTCTCGTATTGATGAGGCATACTATGGAATGCAAGGTCGCAACCAAGCGTTCTCTCTACCCCATCCTAGCCTGTACTAGCACTCAAGGCATGGGAGAGAACATACAATTATCTTATTAGGTTCATTTAAGTCAGTATTTAGATGAGATGTTTTCACTTGTTAAAACAACTTACAATGGGTTACTCCAGGCAGCCTCTTAGGGCCCCGATCCCCATTGCAAGCCACTTCCCGACACTACACATAGATAACCTACCCTAGGCTCATGAAATCACGAATCAAAGAATCATAATAAAATCACCTTAGTCCTATACAAGCGACTGAAAAACATCATAAAAGATAAGCCACAAAAATTACATCAGTTCTTCATGAGAAACTGATAAGCATCAAATAATAATCATATGATCACAACAGTTCTCTATCAGCAACTAAAGGCATCAATGATAAATCACAATATCCAATGGTTCTCCAACGAGCAACCAGAAAGTATCCCAATAGCAAATCACAATACTGATCGAAGACTCCAAAATGGTCAAGTCAAAACATGTCACAACATGACATCATCAAGATCTAAAATAACACTTCAGTCCTCTCAAAGCGACTTGAAGGTAATCCAAGTATAACTGATCAAGACTCAAAAATGGTTATCAAATATAGTTGATCGATGACTCAAAAATGGTTAAGTCAGGTATCTTATATACATACACTTCAGCTCACACAAGGAAACTGAAAAGCAATAACAACCAGTAAAAAAATCCATATCATAGAGCACTCCATCGCATTACCATGGTTGGGTTAAGGAAGATCGAGACCAAATCAACATAACATCACATTCACAACCCCAAGCCTCTGGTAACAACCTAAATTGGTCAACACTAGAACAAACCTCAAAACCGCAACAACATACATAAAACAGAACATAGGTATCACGTTTGGTTTGATTGATAATATACTATTGAGTTGATGTAACGTTTTAGTTTTAGTTTCAAGGTATGATTCTAGTTCAAAAGATTTCTAGATTACCCTACAGGTTGACACATTTACTTGTTCGAATGAAACTAGAATTACCCTCCCATCATATTTTAAAACAATAATTCTACAATTTATTTCCAAATAGAATTCATCATTAAATAACTTTAATTAAATTTATTTTTATTTATTTTTAAATAAAGTAATTAATAATTAAAGATCTAAACGCTGATATTAATATTTTCATTATTATCAATTTATTAATATTTAATCAAAAATTATTTATAAATTAATATTTACATAACTATATTTAAAATGCATTAATAGTTAAACATTTAAAATGCATTAATAGTTAAATTATTAAATGTTGACAAACTAATAATAAAACATTATTAAATAGTAATTAATATATTAAAAATTATATATAATAACAATTCAATTTTTATAAAAATGAATGCAAATTTATATCATTACAAAACAAAGTCAAATTCCAAATATATTGGAATGGCATGAATTAAATACGTTTAAGCGATTATAATCGCTGGCCCCGAAATCGTGCGGACTGCTGTTGCAGTCGTACTGCGACCACAGTTGCAGGTATGGCTGCACAGTAGCCGCCGGCTTTTATAGCCGTCGGTCAATGAAAACAAAGGGAATGGGGTGGTTAGGCCGCCCCTCCCTTATTTGTTATTATTTATTTATTTAAAAAAAAAAAGGGGGTTTATTATAAAAACAAAACTTTTACAACATGCAATATCTTTTAAATCTAGTTTTATTTATTTCATACAATTTATAAATATTTAAATTCTTTAATTAATTAATTTATTTTTTATTTTTAATTAATTAATTTTTTTTTAAATATTGATTTCATCTTTATTCAGAATGAGAAAAAAATATTTTTAACCACACAAGTTTTCAATCTATACTTTTCAATTTTAAATTCCAAATTCCTTCCCAAGTTAAATTCTAATTATCTTTATTCTAGAAAACGAGGGTTTTCTGATAACTCTAATATTCTTCATGTATACAAAAATTATCGCAAAGCAATTAATAATTCACTGTTTTGAAAAGTTTAATCTTTCATCATAGAGAAGTTGGATTTACAATCCACAAACATGAAGAAGACAGGGAAGAGTAATTGTGTATTTAATCAACAAATCAAGGCACAAGACCCTACCTAGTCCTGATGCTAATATGAAATCCCCGAAAAATCTTTCCTAGAATTCTCCTTCTGAAATTTTGCTTCCAAAAGTTGTCTCCCCGAAATTCTGTGTCTCCAAAATTCCCATCTCCAAAAATTCTTTCCCCAATTCGCTATCCCTCAAAAATGAACCCCGAAGTTGTGAGAAGGAGTCTTCTCCTCAAATCAGGGCACTAATTGTGCATTCACTCGAGAGGACTCTTTGCTCAACTGGGTTAACTCTCAAATTAACTTGTATTAATCTTTGCTTTATCTTTTTAATGCACATTAATGAATTATTAAATAACTTTATTTAATATTCCACTTGACTTCTATTTTAAATTAATTTATTACTTTAATCTCATGTGCACTTTATGAATTTAAAATAATATTATTATATTCACTTATTTAATCCTTTTTAAAAAAAAAATTAATTTCTTTTATATTTTCAACTCATGCTTGCATCATGCAATCTTACAACTTTTTAATAATTAATATATTTTCACTTTTTTAAATTTATTTTAGAAACTTAATTGATAAAATATTTAATTAACTTAAATAACAATAATATTTAGCATTTATTTAAAAATGAACTCTAAATATATTATTATTAAATTAAATAAATATTATAATGTTCTAAATTATCCTTAAACTTTTATCTCCAAATTTAATTCCTTTTTATTTAATTAATTTTCAATTAATTAAATATTAAAATATCATAATAATTTTCTATTAAATTAAATCATTAATTAATCTTTTTAATTAAACTTAATTAATATAAAAATACGCCAAAGACTCATAAAGACAATATATGAAAACCCATCATAGAAGAACACATACTAAATCAAACAAAGAGGGTTATAATCACGAAATAACATCATTTGATGCATTCGGAGGGCACTTAACTCGGATACTTGTCCTAATTTATCAATTAGGACAATTGGCTAAAGGGTTTAGGAATTGGACTTAAGAGTTTATCTCCCCTCTCTTACGATTGAGATAATGCGATAGGGTACGCTCATCCTGGCAATTTAGGGAAGTCGATACCCGGTACCTGCAACCTGCATAAAATCCATGCATGTACAGACACAATATTCTAAGCTAAATAGACAATGGCAGGAAGTGGTGCATCGTGTCGATCCTGACTAGCAGGTGACTACGACTCCCTTCCTTAACCACATCAGAAACACCATACATAAAGAAACAAACACGCACACCATACACATGCAGTATGGGGTAAGTATCCATAAGAAAGCACATGTGATAATAAACCATCAATATCTGAAAACATTGTATAATAATCATGCATGTATGAAATATAGAGTAAAAATCAACTGAATCTAAGACAATATCTAATAATCACCAAACAATAGTGCTAATCATTAAACATAAAATTAGCCTAAAAGAGTTCGACAAAAATAACAGAAATGCGAACTAGGGCAGGCATTACACAAATGCTCTTGTGATTCCTCACTACATCAAGTGGGGCTATGCTAGAAAGAAATGTGGGGTAATTAGTCTTTTCCGGGTAGTTTTCAAGTTAATTAGAGAATTTTTATCGTTTCTAAGTTAGATACATAGTTTTCTATAGTTTTTTAGTGAGTTTACTAATATATAGTTAGAAATTTATTTTGGAAGGTAATCTTGGAGGGAAGTATTGTAGTGTTCATTAAAGTAAATATTTTCATTTAAAGCTTATGGTTTTCATTACTTTTGGAGGCACCAAGCCATCTATATATTTCTATGTAGAGTTTTCTTACAAATTGAAAACTAATTTGGAGCTATATCTTCTATGAAAATAATATAAATACTAGTAAACATGAAATTAAATTTATAGAACTATTTGTTAGTGTTATTTGGTCCTGTCGTGCGGGAAACAATTGAATTCATTTAGTGAACATTATATAAAATATTTTAATAAACTAACCTATCAAAATCAAGAAGTTGTGAAACTTAAAAAAATAATTCTAAATTTCTTAAATATTCACTTGTTTAAAAATTTAAAATAATAATATTTCTCCACTATGTGATTGATTGGTTGCAACTATTTCTGGTAAATTTCTCAATAGTTTAATGAACAAAAATTAGGATAACTTCCTCAAGTTAGGTACTATAAATTCTTAATAAAATTATTGTATATTCTAGAATAAAAAAAAAATAGTCAACATTTTCTTTTCAAATGGCTTTGAATTGATAGATACACATTTAATTTTATACAAAGGTATTTGATATGTTTTGAGTTCCCAATATCAGCAAGCAAGGTAGCAAGTTCAACTCCATGTCCACTGCTTTATATATATATGCATAAACATACATACATACATGTATGTATGTATGTATATATGGATGTATGTATGTATGTATATGTATATATATATACACACATATATATACATATATATACATATATATGTGTGTGTATATATATATATATATATATACATACATATATATAATATATATTATATACATACACACACACACACACTAACACACACACACACACACACACACACACACACACACACACACACATATATACATATATGTGTGTGTGTGTGTGTGTGTAGTCTCTCTAAAAATAACCATACCTATTACAATAGTAATTTTTTACTGATGAAATAGAATTTCACAATAAGAACCATATTGAATAATTTTTCCACTTTCACACTAACATTCAATGCAAGAGAAAGAGGGGCTTCCGAACATAACTCTAAAATAAAAGAAGTTAGATTAGAAAAACTAGAATAGATAAAGCATACCAATAGTAAAATAATATTAATGAAGTAATTAAGTGGGTCATCTTTCATGCAATGTGAATTGTTTAAATATATGCAATAGACATTTTGGACTAATTGATTTAATGAGAAAAATAGGATATATATATCTATGTGTGTGTGTGTGCGTGCGCGCGCGCACGCGTGTGCGCATGTGCCAAATATATGTAATCATCCCAATTGAGATATGAAAATAGGCTTATGCTAAAAGATAAAATAAATGATCAAGTGTTTACTTGGAAATATGCATGGTAATATTCTAATATGTCTTTGCAATCTAAAAATTTTGGATCTAAACTTTTGACTATTAATTTGTGATCAAAATAGAAAGCCTAGAAAATATTATTTTTCTTCATGCCTCTACAAATAGTCTAACATCATCACAAAGTATTTGACTACTTTAAGGTAAGATGTAAATATTTCTTGGAGATGGTAGAAAACTCAACCAACCTTTTAGAAAGGTCTTAATGAGTAGTTTTCAAATCTTTAACCAAAATTAGGATACAAGAAATGAAAACATGTTTTTATGTTCTGGTTGGATGAGGGATTTCCTTGGTCAAGCCCTAGATGGAGGAATCAACATTGAAACTAAGACCTAAGATATGAAAGGAAATAATAAAAATGTGAATATTTAAATATTTGTTGACAAAATCCTTGTCAATAGGATTTTAAAATGCTTGTGTGTTGTCAATGTTGAATTTGTATTGAAGGACACATGAAATCTCCATAAATGAAATGGATCTATAAAAATCACATCATGGACCCATGGGTAAAAATTCTCATTAATGGAGGAGGTGATACATGACACAATGAAGATCTCATCCCATGATGGCCAACAAAATGCTAGACCTTGAACATGAAATTATTACATAGGATTCTTGAACGTTGAATGCTTGAAATTGTGACCTTAAATTAATTGTATTTTATTTATTTTTACTAGCTATTGGAATGGGGTCCATAGGCTTCCTTTTATACTATTTTTTAGGTACAAAGACAAATAAAAATAATTGGGTCACTAATTGTTTTAATTTACAACCCTAAGACCAAATTGACTTTGGGGCTCAAAATCTGTAGGGAATAGGTTGACCTAAGTAGACCCATTCTAGAGTAGGTTGACCTTTTCAAAAATAATTCAAATTTTCTTAACCTATTCTAGGGTTGACGACTAAGGAGCTATCCATGAGGTCTCATAAACTGCATTAATAAAAATAGAAGAAGTAGGATATAATAGGAGAGAGATGATTGAGCTCAAGTATATGTGTGGTCTATAAAATCACTAAAGGGAAGGAGTTGAAAGGTCCTAAATGATGAGTACTTTTATTTTAATGTGGTACACTTATTTCCCACTTTTGAGGAATTATGAGTTACCTCATACTCATAGTAAAGTAAATCATAAGAAAGAGGTGATTTTGTAATGACCAAGTAGAGAAAGAGACTACCAAGCCCCAAATAGACTTGTGTCTATTTTCAATTAAAAAATCATTGTGTGTGTGTGTGTGTGTGTGTGTGTGTGTGTGTGTGTGTGTGTGTGTGTGTGTGTGTGTGTGTGTGTGTGTGTGTGTGTGTGTGTGTGTGTGTGTGTGTGTGTGTGTGTGTGTGTGTGTGTGTGTGTGTGTGTGTGAGAGAGAGAGAGAGAGAGAGAGAGAGAGAGATCAACTTGTTGAATAAGCTCTACATTATTTATTGTCATGGATAACATTGAATATTCTAGTTGGCTTTTGTAATGACCATTTGATCCCTTAAAATAATCGAGGTAAGATAAAATGGTCAAATGAGTTTGTGTGCACCTGGTTGCCAATCCAATAAAATTTGTACCTTTTAGATACTTCATATCCCCATGCTATAGGACTCTTATACCATAAGAATAGTTTGTGTATATTCTAGATAGTTTAAATTATTTAGAAAATGTATGTGGCATACTACTCAACCAATAAAAGACATGTAAAAAGATTAAGTATAAATCACCTTAGAAAGTTATTATATTCTACTATAATCTATACATTTCTCTTGAAAAGAACAAAATAATATATAAATAAGAGCACCACATATGCCTCACTTAATTTTGAAAAATAATTTCTTATTTTGAAATATTAAATAAGTTATGAACAAAGACATTAGAAATTTAAATGTTGAGATAGTACCCACAAGGAAAATCTAGCACAAGCCAAAGAGGTTAGAACTCATGTATTGAACTATCTTAAAATGGTCACACTTAATTTTGAGAACTAATTTATTAAATAATACCAACCTAAATGCCATGTAAAGAAAATTATCCCAATTAAGATATAAATATAGGGTAAATATATGAAGTGAAATAAAATAAAAAGGAATTACCTTGAAATATGTAGAGGAAGATGAATTTTCACTTGAATTCCACATAAAATATTCATTTGTGGGTCTCAAAATGAAATGACAAAAGGAACAAAACCAAAAATTGTGCTTAGAATATATGACTAAAGGACTAAGTGCACATGGAAATATATCTTATGACCAGGTTGATATAGTCTAACAATATACAACTGATGACTCCACAAAGGTTGCCAACAATAGGTTCTAGATTCGTAATCCTTTTCACTTCCAACCTACAAATCAATGCAAAAAAGAGAGGTGTGTGGGTTTGGTTAGGGGAGATATTTCCTTGGTCAAGACCTTAGTTAAGGAATTAACCTTGATTTATAAATGTAAATATAAAGGAAATAAAATAAATGTGAGTGTTCACTTTTCTTGTAGAAATCCTTGTCAATAAGGATTTTTCATGATGTATGTTGTAAATCTTGAACTTGGTATAAAGGATGTAGGATATCTCCACAATTAAAATGTATCCATTATAACCACATCATGGATCCATGGATGTAAATTCACATCAATGAACAAGATAATGACTTCCTCAATGTAGATCTCTTCGCTCGATGGAAAAAATGGCTAGATCTTGAGGAGAAATGACCACAAAAGATTCTTGAATTCATGATGAGACTTTCTTCCTTGAAATTTTGAAATACTTTCCTTGAGTACTTGATGATCTATAAATGCTTGATGTGAAAATGAATCCCCCGAGACTTCTTTTATACTATTTTTTTTAGTAGTAAAATAGGAAAAGGAAAAAATAGGAAAATAGGAAAGTTGATTGTTAAGTGGAGAGTTAAATTTAGGTTGACAACTAAGTGAGGAGTTAACCTTAGGTTGACATGGGAAAGAAAGAAATAAATAGGTTAACATGAGGTATCTTAGGCCCCAAAACTTACACTCATCAGGGTATATTTTGAAATAGGTCAACCTATTCCTTGACTAGGTCAACTAGGGTCAACCTTAATCAAGAAAATGGAGGCAAAAGTCCTCAAGGAAGACTACGTTGACCTAGATCAGCCCAGTCTTGGATTAGGTTGAACTGGGTTCACTTAGTCCTAGAGAATGTAGAGAAAATACCTTAGGAGAGCTTAGAAGGATACCCAAATAAAACTAAAAGATAATAGACTAATATCATCAAAGGTGTAGAAAAGTGACACTAGAAATACAATATCAGAAGGAGAGAGATGATGAAGAATTAAATTGAATGGGAGATGAACAAAAGATACCTTAAGAATAGGTCCATTAGTGCTCCAAGAGAGGGATTATGGAAAGTGTGTGAAAAGGTCTTATTATACACGTTTATCCATTTGAAAATAGTACATTTAGTCATAATTTTAGTAGGAGTATGAGTTGCCTCAAGCTCACGATAATGTAGATCAAAAGAAAAATATTATCTTATCACAACTAAGGTGACAAAGAAATCATCAAACTGGGATGATTGTATAGATTTAAATATAGCCTACAATTCATACTAAGTCATAAAGGCTAAAGTGCTCTAATCCATACTCAAAATCCTTATTTTCTAGTAAGAAACTTGAGCCTTTATCATATCCAAAAATCATAACCAGAGGGATGTCACTAATAGGAAATAAAGAAAGAAAAGGGGGAGTGTGATCAACTTTTCCAATAAAGTTTGTATTCCTTATTGTGAATCACACAAAAGGGGAAAAGATTGAATAATCTAGTGGGCTTGTGTTCCTGATAGTCAATCACATGAGTTTTATTTTCACTCTCATGATATAATACTCCTATATTATAATATTTATTTGTGTATGTGCTAGGATGGGTCAAATAGTCTAGCAAGTGAGTGTACCATACCAGTCAACCAATCCAAGACATGTATAAAGAGATACTATTTGGCCCTAGAATGTTGTGTCATGGTAGTGTACTCTATATGGTGTGTTTAAAATTAATTAAAAACATATGAAAAGGATAATAGGACCATGTATGCTTCCCTGACACAAGGACAGATTGAAAATCTAGGGCCAGAGGTACACCTAACTATCCCTGCATCCCCTTGTTGAGTAACACAACAAAAGAAAATGAAACAAAGAAAAAAAAGAGGAAAGAAGGAACTTTTAAATTATTTATTAAATCATCAAGTTATTTACATACATGCCCAACTAGAAGGCTTTTTGGGTTATGGCCACCAAAATATAGATTGAAAATCCACGATCCAACTCCAAATTTTGTATTCGAGGAAGATCATCTCTCAACTTTCTCTCACTAATTTTTTTAACCTAAACCTAATAACCTTTATTTATAATTTCCAAAATTTCTAACATAAGATTATAGATTATTTCATAATAGAATTATCAACCATAATATAGTATGTACACATCCCAAGATAGGAATCTGAACATTAAATTCATGATCCAAATTAACTACATAAGTTAGCTGAAACTAAGAACCAATCATAGAGAAATTTGGTTAAAGAAGGAAGTAAGAATAAATAAAGATAAGTCCCACTTATCACATGAAGCAACTCTTATCCAAAACTAGATAGCTTAGCCAATACTAGATAACTACAATAACTTGGACAACACTAGCTTAAAGTAACTCAACCAACACTAAAAAACTAGGTAGCAAAAAAAATTGGAAACCACTAGCACTCAGCTCCAATAGGTAGAATGAAAAAAAGATGAGAAAGATAGTAAGACAAGTTAGGATGTTTTCACATTAGACAACTGAGGTTAAAAGAAATAATTCTCTTAAATAATTGAGATTCACAACCTAGGATGAATTCAACTTAGATTGAGAAATCCATGATGCATCTTCAATAGGTCTATTTTTCCATTTTATAAAATATTCATGGTAATCCTTTCCTCTCATCCTTTTACCAACTCTTTAATCCAATATCTATTCAACCTCTTTAGTAATCATTAGGTAAAAGAACTTCATCATTTGATTCATAATCTTTGTGTGAATTAGCAACATTGAATATGGGAAATATATCCATGTCATTAGGTAAATGAACTTTATAATAATTATAAATATCAAACCTCCTCAAGATCTTACAAGGACCAAACTTCTTCATTTTCATCTTACTATATCTTCCAATAGAAATCATCCTTTCTTCAAATAATCTATCACCTCATCACCAACTTCAAAAACATGATGTCTCCTAGACTTATCAATATTCTCCTTATACTTATGATTAATTTTTTCCAACTTCAACTTCACCTCCTCATGTAAAGATGTGATAAAGTTGACAAATTCTTCCCCTTCATCACTTGTCTTCTCTTCAACAGCAACATCCCACAAATCTGATACTCCTTTAGGTTACATTCCAGTAGCAATCTCAAAAGTTATTTTTCCTGTACTCCTATTCATAGAATTATTGTATTTAAAATCATCTTATGTTAATACCATATCCCAATTACTTATCTTAACTCCAACTAAACATCTTAACAAATTACCCAAACATCTATTCACAACCTTTTTCTATCCATTTATTTGTGGATGGAATGCATAACTAAATCTCAACCCAGTACCCATATTTTTCCACAAAATCCTTCAAAAATGACTAACAAACTTACTATCTTTGTCAAAAATCATATTTTTTGGTAATCTATGCAATCTAACAATCTTTTGAAGAATTTCCTCGAAACATGCACAACATTTGATGTCTTCTTACATGGTATGAAATGTGTCATCTTAGAAAATCTATCCACAAAAATAAATATGGAATCATATGCTTTTCCTATCTTAGGTAATCCAAGAAAAAAATCCATACTAATGTCACTCTAAGGTTTCTCAGGAAAAGAAAAAGGTGTATAGAATCCAGTATTCTTACTTATCCATTTTGGGAGTTGACAAATTTTGCAACTCCTTACAAACTTCTAAATGTCTTTATATATATCTATGGCTAATAGTGCTTATCCTTTAGCAAACTCAATGTCTTATCAATTCAAAAATGTCAAGAAAAACAACTATAATGCTTTTCCTTAATCAAATTATCTCCAATAGAACTAGTTGGTATATAAGAATGAATTCCTTTGAACAACATACCTTCTTGAATGAAATACTCATCAAAATTACTAATTTGATCTAATAGACTTGGTTCTTTGTGCTCTCTCTGTGCCTCAAAAAAATTAGAGTTAGTATCATACAATTCCTTCATTTCATCAAAACCAAGAAGTTAAACCTTCATCTTGGTTAACAAAGAATGTTATTTTCTTAATGCATCAACAACTTAGTTAGGTACTCTAGTTTTATGCTTGATCACAAATGTGAAACTCTACAAGTATTCAACCAACTTCATATGTCTTTGATTAAACTTATATTGACTTTCCAAATATGGTAGAGCTTTATGATCAGTATACAACATGAACTACTTAGGAATCAAATAATGTCTCCACTTCTTCAAGACTTGCACAATAGAATAAAAATCTTGATCATACACAAAATACTTCATTTTAGCATCATTCAACTTCTCACTAAAGAAAGAAATAAGTTTACCTTCTTTATGTAACATGACTCTTATTGCATTGCCACTTGCATCACATTCCACTTGAAATACATTATTGAAATTAGGTAAAGCCAATATAGGTAACTCAACAACCTTTTGTTTCAAAGTGTCAAAACTCTTATCAGCCCCATGTATCCACTTAAAACCCTTTTTATTCACTCTCATTCTCTCAATAATAGAATCACAAAGAGAACTTGAATTCTTCATAAAATTTCTATTAAAACTAGCCAAACAATGACATAATTTTACCTTTCCCACAATCTTAGGTGTATGCCATTCAAAAATTGTTTTAACCTTCTTAGGATCCACTCTCAAACCATTAGCTAAAATCGCAAAACCCAAATACAAAATTTTCTCTTGCATAAAGGAGCACTTCTTCAAATTAATCAAATACTTCTCCTCTTTCAATCTTTATAATACTTGTCTAGCATGCTCAAGATGTTCTTCCTTAGTCTTATTTAATATTAGAATATCATGCAAATAAAAATTCACAAACTTACACAAAAATATCTTAAGAACTTATTCATCAACCTCATAATATTACCAACTGCATTAGTCAAACCAAAAGGCATAACCAACCATTCATTCAAACCATCTTTTATGTCAAAAGAAGTCTTACATTCATCACCTTCTTTGATTCTAATATGATGATAACTACTTTTCAAATCAATCTTGGTAAAATAATTTTCTCCACTTAAACAATCCATTATTTCATCTATTCTTGACATAGAAAACCTATATTTCACTATGATCTTGTTAATATATCTAGAGTCAGTACACATCCTCCATTCTCCATTCTTCTTAAGTGCTAATAGAATAGGTACAGCACATGAACTAAAACTTTCTTTGATCAAACCTTTCTAAATCAACTCTTAGACTTGTCTATTAAGTTCTTCTTTCTCTACAGGTGTCAATCTATATGGTACTTTGTTTAAAAAACTAGCTCTAGGAATTAGATCCATGCAATAAATCACACTCCTTAATATTGGTGAACCATTAGGTATATCTTTAGCAATCTCAAAATTAGAATGTGCCTCAACTTCATTCTGTAAGTCAACACCTAAATGTAGTTTGGTTCTTCAATGCAACTGGACATTCATAGTATGTAACTTAATAGTCACCAAAACTTGTTGTTGGTTTGTAACTTGATTTGCAACATCTTCTTTAGAAAGCATACCTTCATAAAAGTATAAAAATGATTTGTACTCTTCTATTTCCTTCATAGTTTTAGACTCATATATTTTTGTATAATCATCAAATTTTACATTTGCACTTTCCATAATTTTGTTAGCATTGGTATTTCAACACTTATAAGCTTTACCTCTTGTGGAGTAAACTAGGAATATACCTTCTTCAATTTTTTCATCCAGTTTACCATTCCTAAATATTTGAGAATAAAAAGTTTTCTTCCAAATACCTTAAAATATTTTACATTGGGTGAGTATCTATACCATAGTTTAAAAGGTGTTGAATGAGTACCTTTCTTGACTTGTACATAGTTCAAGGTATAGACAAATGTACTTACAACTTATCTTCAGTATTTCAAAGAAACATTTTTCACCATCATTAGTGTCCTAGCATAGTCCATTACACACATGCTCCTCCTTTCAGTAATTCCATTTTATGGAGGGGTTATAGGATTAGATGTCTGCATTTTGATTCCTTTGTCATTACAAAACATCTTGAACTGATTTGATGCAAATTCTCCTCCTCTATTAGATCTCAAATGTTTTAGACATTTTCTTGTTTCCTTATCAACTCAAGTTTACATTTAAACTTTTCTTTATATTTGTGAAATCTCCTTGCCAGTAGTTCTTCAAGTTGATCTACATCCTCCTCATCTATCTCATTGTCATTGCCAGACACATATTCTTTTCTTCTTCTTCTTCTTCACATTAGGATCTTCAAATGAAACCTTAGATTTCAAAAAAGATTCAATATATTTTGGTTTATAATTATCAAAGTTGGATAGCTCAAAAGAAAAAAGTATACCTACTAAACCTTCCAGAGTTAAAGTATTCCTTGGTATACATCTCAATTCTTGTATTAAAAAAACTCTAATAACATATATAGGTAGCAATGTTCTTGAAACTTTTCTTAGAATAGTATCATCATATATTGTACTAGTAGCTCCTCTTATTTCATTAACAACATCTTTTATCCTTGAGCCATATTGAGAAATGGTTTCAACTTTTTGCATTCTCATATCATCGAACTTACCTATGAGACTTTCAAATTTGGCTCTTAGAAAATTCTTGTCTCCTCCATTGATAGTGTGTAAAGCATCCCATATTTTATTTTCATTGTCAAGACTTTTGATATCATCAAACTCAACATAGCTTAGGTCAAAGGAAATCTCCAACATTGCTTGGTTGTGTTCTTTCTTCTTTTTTCAATTTCTCAATAGTTAGGGACCTTGCAAGATCAACATGCTCAATAGTATTGGTAGATTGTTCATTGTTTCCAAGTCCTCCATGGTGTAGCTTCATTAGAATTTGTCATGTAGGAAAGTTATCTCTATTAAGCTTGGGTACTTCTCCTTTTGACATCTTGGTCTTTGTGCTTCTAGTACCTTCAAACTAGTCCTATTAAGTAGATGGCTCTGATACCAATTGTTGGAATTCTTTAGAATAATCGAGAGGGGGGTGAATCAATTAGTCTAGATGAACAAATAAAAATTTTCATAGTCTAGTGAACCCATAAACATTTCTCATTATGCATGCATTTATAAGATTATGCAATCAGTTAAAATGTGTAGGTTACTATCAAATCAATTTGTAGAAATGTAAATATGAAACATAACAAATTCAATAACTCACTTGACATAATAATTTATGTGGAAACCCAATTTGGGAAAAAAGTGCCAGTAACATGCTACTATTTTTCACTCTTCTAAAGTGATGCCCTATGAAAAGGCAACCATGTTAAAGGTTACAATACACACTGTTAAATGTGACTTGGTTAAAGGATTTAAATCACCCTATTGTGAACCATTCACTTGAAATGTCACATGGTTAAAGGATTTACAAATGACTGTTAGGCAACTTTAATCCAAAGTATTTACCCTAAACTGATACAATTATTATAGAGTAACAGTAAGGCTTGATCTAATAACAACTTACAACTCCATTTGTAGATTACTAATCTATGTTTTAGTCCCCCATTTTGCCTTGCTTTCACACATTGCAGCTCTAATAGCTTGTTCACCCTTCAAGCATCCATACCATTAAGCCTTCTTGCTTAACTTTCCAATATCAACTCTACACTTAGGTCACTAAATGAAGCAACACCCTAGACTCATTTTCTCCCTTAGGTTTCCACACATGACAACCTCTTCTTCTTACCAACCATTCCTATCAATAGAGAATTAAGATATATTTCCTTTTATTCTTCATTGTCCAATTTAGGGTTAGGATAAATTATGTATGATTTAACTAATCTACCCCTTAGTTTATTTCATCCCTTTGTAGAAACTTCTCCTTCAATCCTTATTAAATTCACCTCAAAATGGTTTACCATGGATTCTACACCACCAACCCATCAATCTTATCTTCCACATGATCCAAAAAACCACACTTATCATTTTTAGATCTAATGAAATCATGATCTTTCTTATAATACTGACACTCGACATTAAGTTTCTTTTGATGCTTGACATATACTATGTTGTTCAACATCCTTTGCAAAATCACTTGAAATGAACTAAAGTTTACTAGTGCTCGACATCAACCAAACTTGACTCAACACACACTAAAATAGACTTTTACTTAGCTCCAACTGATTTTCTACCTATCTTGCACTGACTTTGCTTAAAACCTACTATCCACTCAATTAAGCTTGGTAGACAAAATTTATTTAAATTGTTCTTCTAACCTTGCTTAGTGTCACCAATATTTGCAACCTTAAGTAGATTATTAATGCATTATGATATCATTGTCTTAGCTGATTCTTGTACTCCTTTTCATATCATAACTCAACCTTTCCTTTAGGTGCTATTGTTACATCATTTGATCAAATCCTTTTCATCAATCAAATAAGTTATAGTACTTAAATCATATAAGAACTTGTCTTACTAGCAAATAGTAGGCTTCATATCAATGAAAAAACAATTATTGAAACACATTTATCATACTTGTATCAATTTGTTTTCAACATGCCTTTTCTATATTAAGTTATTTTTTGACAAGCATTATTTTTAACTAGAGATTATTCTTGGTATTATATTCCACTAATGTCTTCTTGCAAAGCTACATTATTATTATTTATATATTTTAGTCATGTTAACTCTTTTCATTAAAATATATTGAGGTTGTTTTAGATTGGCTTAGACTCCTTAATTTTTATTCGCAATAATTCATAACCAAGTTTTCTTTATCGTTAAATTCATTTTTATTTATTTGGTCTATTTAATTTTTTTTCTAGAGCTTGCTAAACTTTAAAACATTTTCTTGTTTATAGTATCTTATTCATAGTTTTGTCAAGGAAGTTTTGTTATAAAAAAATTTAGTGTGGCATATATTTACTAAAAAAATAATTTCATTGTTTACAACTAATTTGTTTTACCTCTCTCTCTCCCTCATTTTAATCATGTCTACCTTAATTCCTAAAATAAAGCGTAATAGCTCTAATTATCGTTTGTGGAATATACACATTTCATTTATTTTTCATTTTAAATATATGTTAAATGTTGCAATGGATGTCTCTATTGAGCCTATTGCAACAACAACCCTAGCTAAACAAAATGCTTTGAAAACTAAAAATGAAAAATCTTTAGGCTTAATTGGCATTTCTATTATTCTAGATTTATATGTTTTAATTACAAATTTTTCTAAAGCTCATGAAACATGGTCAATTTTGCAAACTACTTATGATAGTGTGGATGAATCCCATAAAATACAATTGTACTATCAACTTGAAGATCTCAATGATGGGGACACAACCCAAGAACAGAATGGACACAACAGAAAAGGGAAATTGTATTAATTGAGAAAATAAGCTATTACAAATAGTACAGAGAAAATAAACTTCAAAACATGCCCTAAGGGCTTACAATAGCATAAATCTGGAGATAATTTCTCCTTTTAGTACCTCCTCTCAAACTCCACTCCGAACTGCCTTTTACAATGCCAGAAATCTCCTTAAATAGACCTCAGAGGGTTAAGGTCTAGGAGTACATTCTAGAAAGTGCTAGTAGGCTTCCACCAAAAAAATAGAAGGTTCCAGAAGCTACGTTAGAAGTCAGTGCAAATCTAGAAGAATCCAGAAACGGTAACCGAACTTCCGAGAGGCATAACTTTTGAACCATAGCTCCGATTGACGAACCGTTTACATTTTCGAAAAGCTCTCGAAGCGCTATATAGCCTTATGGAAAATCTTAGCTTGTCCCCCATTTTTGGACCCTTTTCAAGGTCATTTAATGCCCCAAACCTGACTTTGAAGCATTCTTAGGAGGTCTCCAAAACTTGAAAAACTGCAATAACTTTCAAACCGTGGGGCCTTTTGACCTGATTCTTTTCCTGGAATACTCTAAATCATAGTTACATTCATCTGGCCAATTCACACCTTCTAGGTCACCAAAATGATGGCCAAATCGCATGCTCCTATTTTTTTGGGATTCTCAAACACACTGATAGTGGAACTGTGAGAGTTGGAACCTTTATTTGACCCAAATGGGTATCCAAAAATGTAAAGACATGAAATAGAAACTAAGTCTAAGTACATTTTTTTGAGTGACACAAGATTGCCCTTATACCTCTGGATGCTCCTGCATCACTCAAGTATATTGACTTCAAAACAATTGATGAATTTATTTTAAAATTTTATGCTCTTAAAAGTAATTTTAGTGGTTTATGGTGTTCAATTAGCTGGTATTTGATTAATCATATTATTCTTTAAAAATATCTTCCTAGGCAATTTCAACAATTCATAGCTACTATTCATGCTCATCTTGCTATCCCTAATTTACCTACTCAATTAACATGTAGTATTTTTAAAAACTATTGTGTCAAAAAGAAGCTAAACTAATTCAATTTGTCAGTCTTAAGTCAAGTGAACATGCTTTTATGTCTAGGAGTTCTAATAATAATTTTTTATCAAATAATAATAATCATAATCATAATAACAATAATCATAACCATAACAACTCTAATCATTCAAATAATAAATTTAATTTCAAACATAATAATAATTGTAATAATTTCACCTATAATAATAATAGAAGCAATCATTCAAATTCCAAATCTCATTATACTTATTGTGGTAAAGATGGTCCTACTGTTAACAATTTTTTCAAAAAGTAAAATGATAAAAAAACCATGAATGACAATAATCACCTTATAAAATTAAATTAAAAAAAATTAATTCTAATGGTTCTAATTATTTTCATTCTTTTACTTGTAGTTATAATATTTCTAGACCATTAGAATGTATTGGTAGTAGTGCTTGTCAACATGTCACTTCTCATAAGGAAGTCCTTGATTCTTTCCAACCTGATTTGGCTAACATTCCGATTCTATTAGCTAATAATCACACTTGTAAATTTGTAGGATTAGGTGATGTAAGTATTCATAATCATAAATTGCATGATTTTCTTTATGTTCCTAATTTGAAAAGTAATCTTCTTTCTATTGCAAGCCTATGTCAAGGCTATAAAATTGAATTCTATATGGACATATACTATGTGATTGATCTCATCTAACTAATCAAGTTGTTGCTAATGCTAAATTAGATCATGATAATTTATTTAAATTTCATGAACTTTATAGTTTAAGCTATTCTCTATATACCTCTATTCATTTCAATATATGGCATGAAAGACTTGGCCACTTACATTTTGATTATATTACTTTGATGCAAAAATAAAATATGGTTGATTGTTTGCCTTAAATTATTCTTTCTACAATTTTTGCACTAGTTGTATGAGTGGTAAAATGTGTAGGGGGGCCTTTCCAAGTGGTAAGTCATAGAGGTCAACTCATATTTTGTTCCTAGGCCATATTGACCTTTTGGGGCTGATGGAGGATAACTCCATCCAATGTTCTTGATATGCACTTACTTTGGTTGATGATTATTGAAGAAGAACTTGGATCTATTTTTTGCATAGAAAGGATCAAGTTCTTGATAGTTTTTATTGAATTTCACTTATATGTTGAAAGGCAATCTAGTTTGAAACTACAGGTTCCTAGAAATGATAATGGGAAGGAATATGCAAACAATACTTTTCATTATTATGGAAAGTAATGTGGAATTAAGCATGAGCTTACTATTTCTTATTTATACCACAATAAAATGTTGTGGTAGAGAGAAAGCATATGACCATTATTGAAATGGATAGATCCATGTTACATGAGCAAGAATATGTATTATAAATTTTGGTTAGAAGTTATGTCTTGTGCCACTTATCTTATTAATAGGACTCATATCGAAGCTCTGAAGGATATTAATCCCAAAGAAGCTTGGTCTCGTATGAAGCCTAATATACATTACTTGAGGATTTTTGGAACTATTGTTTATGTTCATACTCCTAAGAAAAAAATCAAAACATTAGATACTAAGTCCTATCCTCATATTTTTTTTGGGTATGATGAAAATACTAAGGGTTATATATTTTATGATTCTACTACGAACAAAGCGAAAGTTACAAAGGATGTTTGTATTTCATAAAATGGTGTTCATGATTTCTCTAATGCACAAGATGGAAACTTTAGTGGCAGTAAAATATTGCAAGTCAAGGACCAAACTCCTTTTTTAAACCCTACTCCTACACTTAACCTTCCTAATCAAGCATTGATTGCTATTCCTCCTCTTTCTCATGCTTGTAATGATAATCATGTTTCTACTAATGATGCTTTTACTGGTAATTATTCTTCTTTTGGTGATGACTTTATTACTACTAAGAGAAAACACAAATGGGCTCAAGGATTACTTAACAAAAGTGATGACTATATTACTAGATTTGGTGGAATTAAACCAAGAAGGATTAATTATTTCAATTATGATTTGATGATATCTTTTATGAATTCTAATGGTCCTATGTATTTTTATCAAGATAGATCTCAATCTCATTGGAAAAATCCCATGCAAGAGGAATATGATTGTTTAATTTCTAAACAAACCTGGGATTTAGTTACCCTACCTCATGGTAAGAATTTAGTTTCATGAAAATGGTTATATAAAACCAATTTGAATGCCAATAATAAAATTAGTAGGTTTAAATATAGATTAGTTGCTAAAGTGTTTTCTCAAACTGAGGGATTAGATTATAATTAGACCTTTTCCCCAATTGCTAAAATGCCTACTATCAAACTTATTATTTCTTTAGTTTCCAAAATGAATTAGCCTATTCATTGAATAGATGTTAAATGTTCTTTTTTAAATGCTAATTTACATGAAGAGATGTATATGGCTCAACCCCCTCGTTTTTTCTAGCAAGGTAGTGAAAATTTGGTTTTCAAATTGAAAAATTATATTTATGATCTCAAAAAATCACCTAGAGAGTGGTGCTCTAAAATAAATTCTTTCTTTATTTCTCAAGGATTTTCTATAAGTAAGAATGATCCTAACTTATACATTAAACATACTCAAGCTTATATTATCATTGTCATTCTTTATGTTGATGATTTGATTCTTACTTCAAGTTCAAATACTTCAATTTCTGATATTAAGTTTCAAGTTAACAAAAAAATCAAATGACTAATTTAGGCATTTTACATTACTTCTTAGCCATGTAAATTGGGAAAACTCCTAAGGGTATTTTTCTTTCTCAAAGAAAGTATGATCATGATCTTTTGGAAAAATTTAAGATGAATGATTCTAACCATGTTTCCATTCCATGTGAATAAGGAACTCAGTTAATGATTGATATGAATACTCATTTTTTTTATGAATCTTTTTATAGGCAACTAGTAGGAAGCTTAAAGTATTCAACTCTTACTAGATTTGATATTGCTTATAGTGTTGGTTTAGTTTCAAGGTTAATGTTAAAACCTTGAAAAATAAATTTCAAATTTGTTAAAAGAATATTGAGGTATATCAAAGTAACAATTGATATGAGATTAATTTATGATGCCAATTCTCATTTTATTTTACTATTGATTCTAATATAGGTGGAGATCGCAACGATGGTAAATCCACTTGTGGGTATTGTTTCTTTGTTGGTTCAAGTGCAATTTTTTGGAAAAGTAGAAAAGAACACTCTATTTCTCTTTTCTCAATTGAACCTGAATACAAAGGTTGTACTAATGCATCTAAGGAGGCCTTATCGATTAGAACAATTCTTGAATATTTGGGTCTACCTAAAAAAGCACCTACTCCATTATATTGTGACAATCAAAGCACCATTACCTTAGCGAAAAATCCATTTTTTCATGGAAGTACAAAACATATTTCTCTCCAACATCACTTTATTAGAGAACAAGTTGTGGACAAGAAAGTTACACTTCTTTATCGAAAGGGTGAAGATCAAGTGGTTGATATTTTCACAAAACCACTCTTTAAAGAGACATTTCAATTTTATTGTAAAAATTTGGTTTTACAACCCGATGATGTAAGCTCCCCAAGTAAAGATTGAGGAGGATGCTATAAGTATTAACTTTTCCTTGGATGTATTTAATTTGGGATATGTCCTTAAATAGACCTCGAAGGGTTAAGGATTAGGAATACATTCTAGAAAGTGCTAGTAGGCATCCATTGACCAAGTAGAAGGCTCCAAAAGTAGCGTTAGAAGTTGGTGGAAATCTAGAAGAATTCAAAAACGGTAACAAAACTTCTGAGAGGGATAACTTTTGAACCGTAGCTTCGATTGACAAACCATTTACATTTTCAAAAAGCTCTTGAAGAACTTTATAGCCCTATAGACCAGATTTGCTTGTCCCCCATTTTTTGGCCCTATTCAAGGTCATTTAATGCCCCTAACCTGACTTTGAAGCATTCTTTGTAGGTCTCCAAAAACTGAAAAATTGCAATAACTTTCAAACCATGGGGCCTTTTGACCTGATTCTTTTTCTGGAATGCTCTAAATTACAATTAAATTCATCTTGCCAATTTACACCTTCTATTTCACCAAAATGATTGCTCAATTACATACTCCTATTTTTTTTACATTTACCTATATCCCAAGGTGTTCAAATACTCTATCCTAAAATACTGATAGTGGAACTGTGAGAGTTGGAACCTTTATTTGACCCAAATGGGTATCTAGAAATGAAAACACATGAAATAGAAACTAAGTCTAAGTACATTTTTTTGGTTGACACAGGATTGCCCTTACACCTCTAGATGCTCCTGCATCAGACACCCAGGGTAAATTGAAAAGTGACCTTGTCACTTTATGAATGGTAGAGGAAATCCCAAATGGGAAACTTTAGCTACTGAAATCCAAGTTGAGTCCTCTATTGGCCGTCCTTTCCACTTGACCAAATACTCTTCATACTGCCTATTTCTAGTACTCTTACCCACTTGATGATCTAGAATGCCTTCTATCTCCTCTTTCTTAGAAGTAGGAATTGGACATGGCTCTAACATTAGCTCCTCATGTGCACCATCATTATGATACTCTATTAAGTCTGCAATGTTGAAAATAGGAGAAATGTGAATTCCATCTAGCAACTCTACTTCATATGCATTTCCTGAGTCACGTTTCTTCAAAATTTTGCAGGGGCCAAATTTCTTCATTTTTAGCGTGTTGCAAGTACTGGCTAGAAATCTTTCTTTTCTTAAGAGTACCATGACTAGATCCCCTACTTGGAATTCCTTATGTCTTCTCCTTTGATCAGCCCTAGCTTTATACTCTTGATTCATCTTGGTAATGTGTGCTTAAACCTCCTCATGTAGATGCTTGATATGTTCAGCAAATTCTTCAGCTTCAACACTTGTCCTCTCCCCTTACTCTATCTTCCTCAATTCTGGTACAGTCCTTGGGCTACTTCCATATACAATTTGGAATGGTGATCTACTAGTACTCCTATTTACAGAGTTATTGTAAGCAAACTCGGCTTGTGGTAGAATCAAATCCCACCCCTTGGGCTTATCCCAAACTAAACATCTCAGCAAATTGCTCATACTTTTGTTTACCACTTATGTTTAGCCGTCAGTCTATGGGTGATGTGTGGAACTAAATTTCAAGTCTGTTCTCAACTTTTTCCACAATGTTCTCTAGAAATACCCCACAAATTTAGTATCTTTGTCAGAAACTATACTCCTTGGGAGACCGTGTAGTCTCACCACCTCTGTAAAAAACAAGTCTGGAATATGGACAACATCATGAGTTTTGTGGTATGGAATGAAATGTGCCATTTTGGAGAACCTATCAACCACCACAAATACTGAGTCATTACCCCTTTGTGTCCTCAGTAATCCAAGAACAAAATCCATACTTATGTCCTCCCATGGCTTTGATGGAACAGGCAATGGCTGATATAGTCTAGTATTGTGACTAAATCCCTTGGCAACTTGACAAATGTGACAACTTTGTACAAACTTCTTCACATCTTGTGAAATTTGAGGCCAAAAATATTGTTCTCTAAGAATGGCAATGGTCTTATCTGGACCAAAATGTCCTGCCATCCCTCCACTATGTTTATCCTTAATCAGATTTTCCCTCATGGAACTCCTTGAAATGCACAATTGGTTGCCCTTGAATAACATACCATTTTGAATCAGATAGTCTAACCACTTAGTTCTGTCTATAGCAATAGGCTCTTTACAAGCTTTCCACACTTCAGAAAAATTAGGATCCTCAGTATATATATTCTTGAGTTCATCAAACCCAACTACTTCAACCTGCATTACTATAAGCAACAATTGTCTGGACTACTTAGTGCATCTGCAACCTTGTTAGATTTTCCACTTCTATGCTTCAACAGAAATATATAGCTCTACAAGAACTCTACCCACTTCATATGCCTCTAATTCAATTTACCTTGGCTATTTAGGTACTGTAATGCCTGATGATCAGTATACAAAACAAATTCCTTTGGCAATAAATAATGCCTCCATTTCTTTAAGGCCTGAACTATTCCATGGAACTCTTGATCATAACCAGAATACTTCTTTTTCGCATTATTCAATTTTTCACTAATATATGCAATAGGCTTACCTTCTTGGCTCAATACAACTCCAATAGCACTACCACTAGCATCACAATCCACCTGGAACACCTTTCTAAAATCTAGATGTGCCAACACAGGTTGTTCTGTCACCTTCTTCTTCAGCAATTCAAAACTTCTCGTAGCTACCGCAGTCCATTTGAACTCTTTTTTATCCCCTCTTATTATGTCAGTCAGGGGTGCACATATGACACTAAAATTCTTAATGAACTTCTTGTAACCAGACCATGACATTATCTTACCTCAGTCGAAGACCTTGGAGTAGGTCATTCCAAGATGGCTTTTACCTTCTTTGGATCCATTTTAAGACCTTCAGGTGATATAATAAATCCCAAGTAGACTAACTCCCTTTTTACAAAGATACACTTCTTCAGATTAATTAATAGTTTCTCTTCCCTTAACCTTTCAAGGACACTATGAATATGCAATAAATGTTCTTCCAAGTCTTGCTGAAAATTAAAATATCATCCAAATAGGCAATAACAAACTTTTCCAAGAACTTCTTAAGTACCTCATTCATATGTCGTATGAAGGTGCTTGGGGCATTCGTCAACCCAAAGGGCATGACTAACCACTCATAAAGACCCTCCTTGGTCTTGAAGGCTATTTTCTACTCATCTCCTTCTTGTATCCATATTTGATGATAGCCACTCTTGAGATCTATTTTTCTGAAGTACTGAGCTCCCCTCAAGCAGTCCATAAGATCATCCATCCTTGGCAAAGGAAATCAATACTTGATGGTTATCCTATTTATAGCTCATGAATTTGTACACATCCTCCACTCTCCATCCTTCTTTGGTGCCAGTACTGCAGGTACTGCACATGGACTTAGGCTTTCCCGAATCAAGCCCTTCCTTAATAGCTCCTGAACCTGTCTGTTTAGCTCCTCAGTTTCAGTAGGAGTCATCCTGTGAGCAGCCTTGTTAGGCAAACTAGCTCCTAGGATCAAATCTATCTGATGACTAATTTTCCTTACTGGTGGCAATCCTTCTGGAACACTATTAGAGATGATATCTCCAAAATCGCCTAGTAAATCTAAAATTTCAATTGGTATTTCACTACTACCTTCTTTATCTTTCCTAGGAATCAAAGCATAACACATACACTGATGTTTCATGCCATCTAAAAACTTCCTTCCATCAACAAGACAAATCCTAGCACTGATACATACCTTTTTGCCTTCCTTTTTCATGGGCTTCAGTTTGTGGCAAACTCCATCCTTTGTTAGAGAGTACGTGTTTGCATGACCATCATGTACTGCATGCCTATCAAACTACCATGGTCTTCCCAACAATAGATGGAAAACATCCATTGGAATAACATGACAGAGAACTTCATCATGGTAACTCCCAATTTTGAGTTTCACTAAACATTGTTCACTTACCAGAACCTTATGATCATCTATCACCCAAGCAATCTGATAGGGCTGGGGGTGTTTCTCCCTTTTGAGCTTCAACTTAGAGACCATCTCCTCTTATACTAAGTTATCAGTAGTACCACCATCAATGATCACATCACAACATTTATCCTCACATTTGCACCTGGTACAGAATAAACTCCTCCTTTGTCCTAGTTCAATCTCACCACTTAGTAGGATCCTTTCATTTACTAAAGTCTCTCCTCTTTCTTCATCTTCTAAATGTGATGATTATGCATCCTCATCCACATGAGCAACCCTAATTTGACCCTCAGCTCTCCTATCTGTCCTTCCATGTCGTTGAGGGCATTCAAAAGCATGATGACCTTCTTCATTGCAATGGAAATAGGTACCACAGAAGACTCCTCTTCCTTGTCCATTTCCTCTACCTCTTCCTCTCTGATTTCCAAAGTCTTGATGACAGGAGTGATTGAAACCCTCATTCCTCGAGTTCCTGCTAGTACCCACATCTTCATTCTTCTTTTGGGTTTCATTTCAGCCTCCAGATGACCTATCACTACCCCTTCCTCCTTGACTGTGCCCTCTTTGTCTCCCTTCAAACCTCTTATTTAGCTTCTCTTCAACTCATAGGGCAAACTAGTATGCCTCTTCAACGCTGGTTATTCTTACTAGACTTAATTCCTTCTGGATGCTAGGTTGTAACCCACTGATATAATGAGAAACCTTCTCCTTATTTGCTTCTACATGCCCTGTTCTAATCAAGAGTCAGTAAAACTCCTTTGTATATTCTTGGATTTATCTTCTTGCTTTCTTTAACCCATGCATCTTCTTAAACAAATCAAGCTCATAATCAATAGGAATGAATTGCTTCTTCAATTTGTCTACCATATGATCCCACCTTGTGATCTTCTCTTTTCCTCTTCTATTTCTTTTCAATTGAACCTCTTGCCACCAAATTTTGGCATGGCCCTTTAGCTTGGCTTTTGCAAACTTAACCCTATTTGGATCCCTGATATCCTCTTACTCAAAGTACTCTTCAAGTTCATTAATCCAGTCGATCAACTCATCTGGTTTCAGATTTCCTGAAAATACACCCACATCAATTGTAGGTCTTTTCCCAAACTTAGTAATGGCCCTAAAAAGCCTTTCCTCTACCTGATTCAGAACTTCCTTTTCAAATTCCCCTTCTGGTCCAATTTCTTCTTCTTCATTATCATCCTCACTTTCGTCACCTATAGTAACATTTGTTCCTCTACGGAGCTCCTCCTGCAATGCTTGTACCTGCATTTGGATGGCTCTAACCTCCTTAAGATTAATAGCTCTAGCCCTTCCACCATGCTCTCTTTGTGGAGGCATCTTTTTAACTTAAACCCATAACCACACAGTCCTCGTGCAAACTACGTCACAGTCGGCACTTTGTCTACACACTTAGGAAAACTAGCTCTGATACCACTTGATGGGGACACAACCCATGCACAAAATGGACACAACAAGAAAGGAAAATTTTATTAACTTTGTAAATAAGCTAATACATTTAGTATAGATAAAATAGACTTCAAAACATGCCCTATGGGCTTACAATAGCATAAATCTGGAGATAATTTCTCCTTTCAGTACCTCCTCTCAAAATCCACTCCGAACTACCTTTTACAATGCCAGAAATGTCCTTAAATAGACCCTGGAGGGTTAAGGATTAGGAATAAATTCTAGAAAGTACTAGTAGGCATCCACCGACCAAGTAGAAGGCTCCAAAAGCCGCGTTAGAAGTTGGTGCAAATCTAGAAGAATCCAAAAACGGTAATCAAACTTTTAGGAGGCATAATTTTTGAATTGTAGCTCTGCTTGACGAACCATTTACATTTTTGGAAAGCTCTCGAAGCACTCTATAGCCCTATGGACTAGCTTCACTCATCCCCCATTTTTTGGCCCTGTTAAAGGTCATTTAATGCCCCTAACCTAACTTTGAGGCATTCTTAGGAGGTCTCCAAAAAAAAAAAAAATTGTAATAACTTTCAAACCGTGGGGCCTTTTGACCTGATTCTTTTTATGGAATGGTCTAAATTACAATTTCATTCATCCAACCAATTTACACCTTCTAGTTCACCAAAATGATAGCTCAATTACATACTACTCTTTTTTTGGCATTTACATGTTTTTCAAGGTGTTCAAATACTCTATCCTAGAATACTGATAGTGGAATTGTGAGAGTTGGAACCATTATTTGACCCAAATGGGTATCGAGAAATGAAAACACATGAAATAGAAACTAAGTTTAAGCACATTTTTTGGTTGACACACGATTGCCCTTACACCTCTGGATGCTCCTGCATCAGGTTTCCTTTGATATCTCCTTGTTTCTCTACGTTGAGGTATGCACTTCAAATTTGTTTAAATTTCATGGTAATCTTTCTTCTCACTCAACTCACTTGGATTGATTTCATTTTCCTTGCTCTCATTTACTTTTATTACATATATCACTAGTACATTTATGTATGGCTCATTTCTCAATACATCTTTGATAAATTGTATGTTCTCCTCATCTGTGCATATACCATCTCTAATCAACTCTTATGTAAAGGTGAAGTTTGTATATATTTAGAATATTTAGAAAATTAATAGTGTCAAGAACCCCTTTATGGTTTTCGAATAGTGGAATTATTAACTATTTTTATTAGAAGTTTTTTTATCTTTAAGGTATTTCTAGTTACTTTTTTTTTAGGGAATTACCCTCTTCTATAGACTTGAGTCAAAATTCCACTATATGTCATAGTCTATAATTATAAAAATCCTATAAACATCTCTAACATATATGGAAAGATGTATTGGAAATTAAATTTTTAAGCTCTTTCTATCATCCATGCTTATAGATTGAGGTTTTAATCATCCCCAAGTTTCTTCCTTGAAATTACTATGTGTGTATGATAGTGGAAGAAAAATCATCTAAGAAAGACCACTTTTAAACTTTGATATTAGACTAGGGCCTCCTCATGCAACACCTAAAAGTAAGAGATTGAAGTAATAGAAATCATAAATTACCATTCATAGTGATTATATTTACATAATTCCCATAATTAATTATATAGAATATATACCTCTCTTCTAGAAAAATTCTCTTCAATAGAAAAATATTAAGATTTCCCTAACTCAAATCTTAAAAAGAAGGGTTCTCCTCCTCCTGGAACTATCTTAATATATAGAATGTTGTACCTATTCATAGAGTTTATGTGCTACAAGACCCTATAGTCAGTAATAATCCTCCATACACAATATTTCTTAAGATAAATATAAAAATGAGAATCAAAAGGTAAATTTTTAAGCATCTAAGTAAGGTTGAAGACATTTTCTTACACTTTTTGCTTTTATTATTGACCCTCCATCAACATGACTCAATTTTATGGTCTAGCAACTATATAAATATTTGGACAATCAAAAAATTGTTAACAATTAAAATGGAAGAAACCTATTAAGTCTTATAAATGAATCCATAATAAGTATTCTCTTCATAAGAGAAAATAATTAGGAAAGTAATAAATTACACAATCTACTACAAATTACTACATTGCAATTTTAACTCCTGATAAGTTTCTAATAGCTAAGACAATGTAGTTAGTAGCATGTGTATATATAAGGATTGAAATCTAAATAATTACTAACTACTTGACTTTTAAAACTAATCAAATAAATGATAAGAGTCCCACACAATCTCACAGTGGCTCAACAAGGGTAACCAGAGAGAACTTGTTGGTGTGCTCAAGATTGTATGATGCGCTCTCCCCAAACACAACTATTGAATCCAAAGATTTTATAAATGACCAATGATATGAAAGTATGCTAAATGATTGGAGAACACTTCAAGAAATGACTACTAAATAAATCATGCTTGAAAGCATTCAAGGATGTTAATTTGGAAGAAAACACATAAGCCTAATGATGAAAAGCTAACATGAAAATGTTGGTCATGATCCAACATCCCTCACATAGGGTTCACAACAAGGCTTAATCACCTCTTGTGGTTCTATAAGATATTGGTTGTAATGGGCACTAACAGGTTGATCTTTTGGTGGAATGACAACCCTAGCCTTTCTAACAATTGGTATCTAAGCTTGGTCATAGATTTGAATCTTGAAGGATACAGAGAGTGACACTAAGAGGGGGATTTTTGGAAGTGGACCAGTGTCCCTTATAGGATTTGTAACATGGCTTAACTGCTACATGTGGTTCTATAAAGCTATTGGTTATATTGAGCACTAACGGTTTGATCTTTTGGTGCAACAACAACCCTATCCTCTCTAACATTTGGTATAAAAGATTGGTCATAAGTCTGAATCTTGCAAACCATGGCAGGTGATGCTAGTAGAAGGATTGCTGGAAGTGGGATAACTCACAGGGTTCTTGACATGGGTTAACCACCACCCTTGGTTATATTAGACTATTGGTTATAACATGCATTAATAGGTCAATATTTTGGTGCAATGACAACCCTAACCTTTGCTATAAAAAATGAAAGATTAATGTAATAAACTAAAAAACTACCAAAGGGTTAGTAATAATCTCTAAAAAGCTCTAAAATCAAACTACCATGATAACAATGCAATTGAGGAGATGATGTATTCTTGAGACAAGGGCTCTATTTATAGGCTTAAGGGAGACCATAAGGAGGTAGCATCCATGTGACATCGACATAGGTACCAGAAGGGAGACACATGGACTAAACAAGAAGTCATGTAAAAGTCAAAAAGAGTATTTATGATTAAGTGGTTCAAGGTGTGCTCACACATGTGAGAGCAACCTTGGAGAAAGTAATGGGGGAACAAAGTATAAGAGTACTTTTTGTAGAAATTAATGAAATAGGGGCTCCCTAGGCTTTGAGTTGCTCACACATGTGTGAGAAACCACTTATGGTCTAAGAGGCAGTGAAGATGGAGCTGAGGATTAATAAAGTGGGTTTAGCTAGTGGGTAGGCTTAGAAGGATGATAGTGATGAGTTGCAGGATAGGTTTTAGGTAGGATTAAGATTAAGTTAAATAAGATTTAATTTAATCATAGGATTGGATAATTTAATAAAATAGGGGGATTTCAATAAATTAAGATTTATTTATAGAGGATTTGTGGAGCATTATGCATTAAATAAATTAGATACATTAGAGGGATGTATTTACATTAAATTTAAATACCTTACAAAAGTGAACCTATTTAATTAAATGAATTTAATTAAAAAAGAAAAAGAATGTGAAAAATATAATTAATTAAAATAAATAATCAATTATAGTGTCAAGGGAAATATTAATAAATTATTATAGTGTTTTGGGATGATTTAAAGCATCTGCAAACTCAAATAAAAATTGTAGATTATGCCAACTTGTTCATGCAAAAATTAGTTGACTATAAAATTCTATATAATGATTGGTTGTAAGTTATCCAACTTAAGAAACGAAATATATTTAAATGAATGATTCTAATAGTACTACTATCCAAGGTTTACAATATAAATATATAATACATTTTAAATCATCACTAGAAGAAACTAACTAATTTAGTAAATTGATGCAAAGTTATAATTACAAATTTATGTTTTTTCTCAATCTAAATGATAGTGATTGATAAGTTGCCCCTCCTTGTGTTGATTTATGTGTATAACCATAACAAATTCTTTGAAGCATAAGCAGTAATATCTTCTTTGATATAGCTCAGCCATATTTATAAATTTTAAGTTTGATCAAATGTGAGCCCTAATAAAAAGGATATGATGAGGATTGTTAAGAAAATCAAAGCTTACTCTAGTTCGCATCAAATTCCATGTAAAGGAATATATAATAATCCTTCACTTTGGAAAAGTTTCAAATCTGTGTTTCCTAAGACATTTGGACCTTTAGGCTAAATAGAATTAATCACTATAAAACTTATTTGAAAAATCATTTAGACATTGTCAACTAAGGGAAATTGCACATCGATTGACTTTCTTTTATATTCTTAACAATATATTTAAATTCAAACCTATTATTGTGAAATTAAAAATACTTAGGAAAAATAATATTGGTTATCATACCATATCATAATAAACCAACAATATCATGATACTTACCACAAACTCGCATACTCAAAGTCCACCTTATGGTACAATATTACAAAGTCTTCCTTGATCTCCCAAAAACTGTGGGAGCTACCAAAATGCACATGTCTTCTTAAGACTAGGAATCCAAAATTAGAATATGAAAGGCTATAACATACATCATGATCTTTCATCAAGATAATATTGACAACCATTTTTTATACCTTAGGAGAAAAAGAATATTTTCTGAGGTATATATTCTCTCTGGGTTTAGTCTATAGAAAAGAAGTTTTCTTCCAATTTTCTTCTTGAATGCTTCAAATATGAATCTACTCTTTAAAATGTAGTAAAAAAGTTTAAAATTTTTAGAATCTCCATTCAAGCTTGGTGACAAAATATATAACATGAATTATGAATCAATGTTCAGGCCTTTCTGAAATAGGCAATTTATGCTACCCAAGAAGGTTCTAGATGCTCAAACTTAATACTTGGTGTCAACAAACCCTAACAATACATATAGAGTTGGCTAAATACATTATTGACAAATTGTTTTAGGTATTTTAGCAACCTAACTTCAAAAGGCCATAACTCTCAAACCATTTCTTAGATTGGCTATTCTAAGCCCTTTTCGAAAATGCTAGCTCTTGATCTATAGGCTCAAAACCACACAAGAACCCTTCCATTGAGTTTTTGGACCTCATCTAGGCACTTTAAGACCTTCGAATATGAGCCTAAAGATTTTTCTACCAATTTTTCAACCAAAAATTTGTAATAACTTCTCTGATACTTAAGCTGGAGCAATGAGATTTTTATGGTATGCTTATAATTCTAAAATGGACCTTCTTGTAGAAAATGAGAACATTTTGACCTTATATGAAAAAATTACTAAAAATAATCCCTATAAATAGTAATCACCCTATCTACTAGTCCTTATTAAAATAGAAATGACTGAAAAGAAAATATTTTTGGGTGATGTACGATTGCTCTTACACCCAAGATGCTCCTACATTAGATGCCCAAGGTAATTTGAGAAGTGACCCCATCATTTTTTAGGTGTTTAGAGGAAAACCAAGATGGTTGACCTCCTCCTTTGCTAGCCATGATGAATCCTCAAGTGGCCTCCCTTTCAATTTGACAAGATATTTGTCATAAGTTATACTCTTGGTACTTTTTCCAACACAACTATCCACTATCTCCTTAATCTCCTTTATAGTTGAACTAGCTGCTACAATGCTCCACTATGCTTCTACAACATCATCTTCATCACCTCCTTCATAATACTCTATCAAATATGAAATATGAAATATTGGTGAAATACTCAATTTAGCAGGCAACTCCACTTCATATGCATTTCCAAAATCATGCCTTTTCAAAATCTTGCACAATCCAAACTTCTTCATATTCAGCTTAGAATATGTACCCACTAGAAAAATGTTCCTTTCACAAATGAACCATGACTTCATCTCCAATCTAAAATTTCTTAACCTCCTTTACACTCTGCCTTAGGCTTATACTGTGTATTCATCTTTATGATGTACTTCCTCACCTCCTCATGGACGTCCTTCAAATATTTAGCAAATTCTTTTTCTTCAGTACTACTTATCTCTCCTTTATCCAACTACCTCAACTCAGAAGCATTTCTAGGACCACTCCCATATACAATCTAGAATGTCGATTTACCAGTTCTCTATTTGATAGAATTATTGTATGCAAATTCTTTCTGTGGTAAAATCATATCCCATCCTTTTGGTTTATCTTCAACAAATCATCTTAGCAAGTTTCCCAAACTATGATTCACAACTTCTATATGTCCATCAGTTTGTGGATGACGTGGTGAACTAAACTTCAACTCTGTCTTCAATTTCTTTCATAATATACACCAAAAATACCGAACAAATTTAGTATCTCAATCTGAAACTATACTCTTGGGTAGACAATGTAGTCTCACCACATCCCTAAAAAATATTTTTTTCCACATGAACAACATCACTATTCTTCTTTCAAATAATAAAATGTGTCATCTCTAAAAACCTATCAACCACCATAAAAATAGAATCATGCTCTTGTTGTGTCCTTGGCAATCCAAGAACAAAACCTATGCTAACATCCTCCCATCGTTTCTTTGGTACAAGTAATGGCTGATACAACCTATATTTGACTTCACTCCTTTTTCTATCTAACATACTCTGCAAATTCTTCAAATATTTTTGTAACAATGGCTAGTAATAATTCTTGGCAACCAATGCTATGGTATTATCTCTACCAAAATGTCCAACCAATCCTCCACTATGCTTCTCCTTGATGAGATTCTCTCTCATTGAACTTCTGGGAATGTACCACTACCTACCTTTGAAAAACATACTATCTTAGATCATGAAATCCAACTACTTTGTCCTATCAAATGTAATAAGTTTTGTACAATCCTTCCACACTTCAACAAAATCAGGATCATCTGGATATAAATTACTAAGTTCCTTGAACCCAACCACTTTTATCTGAATTTTTATCAACAAAATTTGTCTTCTACTAAGAGCGTATGTAATTTTGTTAGACATCCCACTCTTGTGCTTCAAATCAAATGAATAACTATTCAATAACTCAACACACTTCAAATGTCTTTAGTTCAATTTTGCTTGACTATTCAAATATTGCAAAGCTTGATGATCAATATACAAAACAAACTCCTTAGGAAGAAGATATTGTCTCCACTTATTTAATTCTTGAAATATAGTATAAAATTCATGATCATGAACATACTATTTTCTTTTTGCATCATTCAACTTTGCACTAAAATAAGCAATAGGTCTACCTTCTTGGCTCATAACAGTTCCTATTTCAGTACCACTAGTATCACAGTCTACTTGAAACACCTTGTTAAAATTTGGAAGTGCTAAAATAGGCTGCTCAATAATTTTTTATTTCAACAAATTAAAAATCTTATCTATGCCTACAATCCACTTAAACTCTTTCCTATCCCTTGTCTTTGTTTCAATCAAGGGTCCACAAATACTACTATAACCTCTTATGAACTTTCTATAAAAACTAGCTAGTTGATGAAAAGATCTTACATCTATCGCACTCCTTGAAGTAAGCCATTCAAGAATAGCCTTCACTTTCTCTAGCTCCATTTTTAGACCTTTTGTTGAGACTATGAATCCTAGGTACAACAACTCCTTCACAAAATTACACTTTTTTAGGTTTAACAACAACTTTTCTTCCCTCAACTTATCAAACACCTTGTGAATATGAATCTGATGCTTCTCTAATGTCTTACTAAAGATCAATATATCATTTAGGTAAATAATGACAAACTTACCCAAAAAAACCCTTTGGTACCTCATTCATGATCTGCATGAAAGTGCTTGGTGCATTGGTTAGCCCAAAAGACATGGTTAACCACTTGTACAATCCTTCTTTACTCTTGAAAGTAGTCTTCCACTCATCACCTTCTCTGATACAAACCTAATGGTACCCACTCTTTAGATCTATCTTTATGAAATAATTAGCTCCACTCAAATAGTCCATAATATCATCCATCCTTGGAAATGGAAATCTATACTTGATTGTGATCTTTTTGATCATGCAAGAATCTGTTCACATCCTCTATTCTCTACTCTTCTTCGGTGCTAATATTACTAGTACAACACATGGACTTAGAACCTCTCAAATCATCCCCTTCTACAATAACTCATGTACTTTTCTATTCAACTCTTCACTTTCTACTTGTGTCATTCTATGTGCTACCTTGTTTGGAAAATGGACTTCTAGAACGAAATCCATCTAGTGACTAATCTTCCTCATTGGGGGAAATCTGTTAAGTACATTATCTAATAAAATATCAAAAAACTCTCCCAACATATTTGCAACTTTTGCAGGTACCTCCTATATTTATTCTTTACTCTTTTTGGATTATAGCAAAAAAATATGTTCATGTTTCATACCTTTGACTAACTCTTTTCCATCAGAAGAACATATTCTAGTAGCACTAGATACCTTTTCTTCTTTCTCCTTCAATGGCTTTAACTTATGTTTCACTCCATCCTTGGTTAGAGTGTAGATATTTTCTCACCTATCATGTATAGCATGCCTATCAAACTACCATGACCTACCCAACAAAATATGACATATGCCCATAGGTATGATATCACAAAGTACCTCATCTTGGTAGCTTCCAATCTTGAACTTCATTGAGCACTGCTCATTAACCATGACCTTGTGGTCATCTAGCACCCAAACAATAAGGTATAGACATGGGTGTTTTTGTCTCTTTAGATTCAACTTTGTGACCATCATTTTTTACACTAGATTTTTAGTACTTCTACCATCAATGATCACATCACAATACTTATCTTCACATTTTTACCTTGTATGAAGCAAGCTCCTTCTTTGATCAGGTGAGAAAGATTCATTTTTTAACTAGGACTTCTCCTCTTTCAGTATCTTTAGAATGTGAGGATCTTGCATCTTCATCAACATATGCAACTCTAACCTAATCTACTATTTTTTGATCTATCCTTCCTTAGCACTAGGTACATTCAAATGCTCCATACCCTTCTTCTCTATAGTGACAAAATTTCCCAAGGAAGCCTTCTCTTCCAAATCTGTATTATCTACCTCTTCCTCTCTGATCTCTTTTATTTTTATCATGAAAATGATTGCAATTGTTTCCCCTCTAGTTTTGACTACTACTTCCAACCTCATCCTTATTCTTTTGGTCATCATCATGACCACCATAAGATCATCTGCCACATCTTCCACCGTGATTTCTTCCACTATTCTTGTTGTCAAACTTCTTATTTAGTTTCTCCTCAACTCTTAGGACAAACTACAATGCCTCCTCAAAACTATTCATTCAAACCAGACTCAACTCATCCTGAATACTTGCCCTTAACCCATTAAGATAATGAGCAAATTTGTCCTCATTGCCTTTTGCATGACCAGTTCTAATGAGCAATCGATATAACTCTTTGGTATACTCTTGGATATATTTTATCACTTCAACCCTTGCATCTTCTTTAATAGATTGAGCTCATAATATATGGGAATGAATCATTGTTTCAATCTAGCTATCATTTGATCCCACATGGTGAATTTTTAATTTCTATTTCTATATCACTCCAACTAAACCTCCTCTTACCAGATCTTTACATGTCCCTTTAGTTTTGCTTTTGCAAACTTGACCCTATCAGGATGATCAATATCTTCATACTCAAAGTACTCCTCTAGTTCATTGATCAAATCGATCAATGCTTTTGGTTTAAGATTTCCCAAAAATATGGGAACCTCAAACTTAGGTCATTTTCCAATCTTGAAGATGGCCCTAAAACTCCTTTCTTCCTCTACATTTAGGACAACCCCTACTTTAGCATTTTCTTCTACTTTTTTGTCATCGTTACTTTCATTTCTTATGGGAAGATTAATTCCTCTACACATTTTTTCTTCCAATCTTTGTATCTATCTTTGGAGGGTTTTAAAACCCCAAGGTGTAACACCTACAACTCTTCTACCACACTCTCTTTGTAGAGGCATTTTAAATGCTTCCAGTAAAACCCTAGTACAAACTTCCTCACAATAAGTGATTTGTCTACATGCTCAGCCCAAACCATGGTCCTAGTGCAAACTGGCTTACAATCAGCAATCTACCCATACACTCAAGAATTCTAGCTCTGATACCACTTGATGAAGGGTGCTCCCTTTGATACCATAAACCATAATAGAAAACAAAGAAACAATAACAAATATGAGAAAAAAATATGAATTTCTTATTTGCACCACAAGAATAGAATTACAACATTCACAAGTACAATGTGCTAACCCACATGGGTGCCTTCATTACAATAATCTGCAAGATAAGCTGTGAACTATCACCTAGAGATATCTTACACAATGTTCACACCTTTCTTAAATAGGCAATTTTATACTACTTGGGAAGGTTCTGGATGCTCAAACTTAATACATAGGGCCAATAGACCCTAACAATACATCTAGAGTCGGCTAAATATATTTTTGATAAATTATTTTAGATAATTTGGTATCCTAGCTTTGGGAGGCCATAACTCTTAAACCATTACTCTGATCAGCTATAATAACCACTTTTAGAAATGCCAACTTCTGATCCAGCACTTTAAGGCCTTCAATAGTGAGCTTGAATTTTTTTCTACAAATGTTTCCACCACAAATCCATAATAACTTCTCTAATACTTATGCTAGAGAAATGATATTTTTAGGGTAGGCTTGTAATTCCAAAATTAACCTTCTTGTAGAAAATGAGAACATTTCAAGCTCATATGATAAACTTACTAAGAATAGCAAGCTCCCATAAATAGTAACCACCTTATCTACTAGTCCTTATTAAAATAGAAAAGACTGGAAAGAAAATATTTTTGGGTGATGTGGATTTCTCTTATAGCTAGGATTCTCCTACATCAACAAACCTAAGATAAATCCAGGGAAAGAAAATCATAAATCACTAGTGTTCAAAACCAATTAAAGTGGGCGAGACAAAATGAATTTGGTCTCTTTGTTAGATCTTAAACTAATTCAAACCCTGATTATAAAGGACCCAAATAGAAAATAAACTTAATCTTTTATCCAAATAATTTTCAAATTAAATCTTAATAAAAGTTGTGGTAATTAGCTAGCACTAGATTTCAACCAAAATAGGGAACTAATTGATCAAACAACTTTTATAGTGTTAATACCTCAATCTTGTAACTCAAATGTCCAATGAGAATTCACACATGATACTGCAGGTTTTGACATGAAGACAAATTTTTAAAATACAACCACTTTAATAATACACTATAAACAATAATAAATGATTTTTATGCAACAAGCATAAAATGATTTTTTTGTGGATCTAGGATAAATGTTGAAACAAACACCTTCACAAGGCACACCATTTTTTGTATAAGTTAAAATATTTTCTTATAATAATAAAATCTAACATTTTTGGAGTGGTAATCTATATTTTGATGCATGACCAAGGACATAAAAGGATCATGTCCATAGAAAGTGTCAGAAAGGAAAAACAATCACCATAAACCTCTGTAAATTTGATATTGATAAATTTGTGAAAATACTTTTTATTTTGAATACTTAATGGCTCACAAAGTCTTTTATGGATGAAGCTATGTAAAATATATAGCTTATAATCCCCACTAGTGACATTTTCAATGAAAATACACTAAGGTCACACCCAATGTATAGAAATGGCATGATTTAAATATTATAGAGTATTAGATGACAAAGTCAATTGCTCTTAAACATAAAACTCAAATTTATAATTGAATGTAACCTTAATGAAAGTTAGAATAAAATCTTATAATGAAAGGGATGCCAAAGAGTTCACTAGAATATATGGAATATGACACTATCAAAAAATATCATTTAACCATAATATATAGGACCTTGAGGAAGTCAGATACATTGTACTTGGAGCCTATTAACCATTTTGATAATGGATAATATTGAAGACCCCATCATGCTAAATATAATATTGCCATCATTAATTAAAACTAAACATCACCAAAAAGGATTCATTAGGAACTTCTAGGACTATAATTTAAATATAATTAAACTTGTAGTAACAAGCTAAGGTTTAGGTATGGTTTGGAAAATGTACAATAATCATGTGATGCTTAAATAAGCCTTAACATGAGCCATCATGTTAACTAATGAAACCATTTTTTTTAGATGAAAGATTCTCTAGACATTATTACATACCAATTGAAACAAAAACTAACAATAGATGAAAGAGTACTCCATTTAGTAATCTATTATAATATCTTATAGTTGTACAAAACAAAGAAAAAATATACACATAAAGAAAGATTCTGATTTTGCATGGTTATTATACATGTAACTAGGAAGCTTCTAGAAACATGGAAAATAACATCAGGTATCTAGAAGAATAGATGAGAAATTTGTCTTGTACCACCTTCCCCCAACACTCCTATCCTCACAAGATCAATACTAAAATGTAAACATTGTGTTCCAAACTTCAAGGCTTCAATCCAACTTATTACATAGTCCTTCAAGTTCCTAAAAAAAGCTCTTTGATATCAAATTTTAGGGTCAATTAATACTCACCTCCTACCATTTTCTTATAAAGCATTACAATATCCCACTATCCCTAAGTGAGGAACATGTTAAATGGTACACAAGATAACCAATAAAAAAAATAACACAAAAAAAATCTATACAAAAGTAAACCACTAATCAAATTGCATAAGGATGAAATTAAAAAAAATGTAGTATTTTTTCCATAGACTAATAAGATAGGTACTAGAAATACAAAAAATAAACTGTCTCAACTATATTAAGAAAAAATTCAAGCCATCAATATCATACCTTGTGCTAGATAAGCAACATAGAAAGGACCAATGTGTTAATGATGTGTCTAAACACTCAAAACCTCAAAAGAAACAAAAATGGAATTTGATTCAAACCAACATAACCTTTGACTAGGTATTAAAAACTATGTAATTATCTCTTGGTTATTTAGATTCTATCCCAAATGTGCTCCAATATGGGAGAATGGAAATCTCATTTGCATGTATTATAGTCAATAGGACTAGAGTTGGTGAAGTGCAAATTTCTTATATGAACCTTCTTATTTTCATACACTAACAACTTAGAATAGTGGATGATTTCTATTGAGGGTAAAAGTAGTAGTTGTGTTAGTGCTCTATTATTTTCACCAAAAACTCAAGGTTGTTACGCAAGAATATCAAGTATTGCATGAGAGAGTAATTGATTAAATGTATCATATGCCACATCAATAACATAACATAACTTTTGGTACAATATAGGTATGGTGAAGTTTTCAGGATCAATGTGATTTCACGTGCTTGTCATAATAGGGTGTTTACATGATTTTAGTATAATATTGACATGAAAAACAAAAGTGGAAATAGAGTTTAACTTATTCATTTTAACGAATGGAAAAGATAGTAGAAATGTTGAAATAATAATAAACATCACAGATTCTAACTAATAATAGGCATTACTCCTATACTTAAAGTAATCAGAAGTACCCATGACAACACTTCCCAAAACACATGCATAAAACATTTATATCATGATTTTACTTATTCACTTTTATTACCCACTATTATATGCCCAAGATGAAGAGGAATTACATTTTTTCAAAGAATATTACAATTATCAATTTGTTGGAAATATGAGAGGAGTAACTGAGATTGGGTAAATTAGTCACAACTAAAATAAATCTCGGATCCCATAGAAGTCAGCATAGAACATAAACTTCACTAAAAAATATTGTTGCTTGGCAAACACACAAGCACTTGGTTAATATTGATAATATGTTGTAACTTTGGGGTATGTGCAGGATCATGGTGTGCCAAAAAGTGGCGATGTGAAAAAAAGAGAGTTTGAAGACGCCTAAAAGCACTTCAAAATCCGCTCTGACTTTTTTTTACCTATCCAGGAACCAAACCTGGAAGGTTAAGCCGAGCCTTATCAGATATCCAATATCATATCGGATATCCGATATCATATCAGATATTCGATTTGATATCGGATATCCGATTTTAAATCCAATATCCGACTAATAATTAAAATCATATAATAGTATGATATATTATTTAATATTATTATTATTGATATAAAATAATAATAATATTATTAAATAATATATCATACTATTATATTATAATAATAATATTATTATTTAATATTATTATTATAATAATTATTATACTATAATATATTAATATTATTATAATTATTATTATACTATAATATAATAATATTATTATAATAATTATTATTATACTATAATATAATAATATTATTATAATTATTATTATACTATAATATAATAATAATATTATTATAATAATTATTATACTATAATATAATAATAATATTATTATTATATTATAATCATATAATATTATACTATAATAATAATATTATAATAACATATTATATTATAATAATATAATATAATATTTTATATATTATAATATATAGTAATGTAATATAATATACATATATATAATATAATATAATAATAAAAACTAATATCTTATAATATAATATATAATAAAAAAGTATAATATATTATAAATTATAATAATATAGTATAATAATAATATTTTATATTATAATATATAGTAAATTAGTATAATAAATATAAAATATAATATAAAAATATATAAAATGTAATATATATGTTATATTATATATATTATAATATCGGATATCCAATACCTGTGCATGGATTAAACACAAAATCACAGACCCGCGGCCCTTATTTTCACGCAAATTTGGGCCAGTCAGATCGTATATCAGATAATAAATCGGATATCAGATAGCAAATCGAATATCAGATATCAGGTATGTTCCCCCCCCTTCCCCCCCCCCCCCCCCCCCCCCCGTTGACTCATTTTTAACCTAAATTTAATAGATTTTAACAAGATTTTGTTTGTTTTAATTGAATCTAGGGTTTTTTTGACAAAAATGGTTAAAATTTAGATTTTTTTTTAATATATATTACGTTTTGCAATTCAATAGGAATGGTTGATCAAAATGATGACACTGAGGCAGGGAATAATATTCCTCGCAACCCACCACCAAATGATCCATCCACCAAATGATCCTCTACCTCCTCAAAACCCTCCTCGAATTGAAGATTTGATAAATGAAAATCTCACTGAGTTGAGAGGTTTGCATAGAACATACAATAATGTACCTGCACTGGCTCCTATGTTATCCACGTTAAACACCATAGTGGATAACATTGAAACTCTTACAAACCAACAAAATGCCGCTCTTCGTTGGCATGATGAAATGCACCAGATGTTTGATGATGGTTTGCATTATGATGAGGTTGCGGCCCTCATCATAACCAAAGACGATTTGGCAAGCCTTTTTGCTAACCCAAAAATGGGTATACTAGTTGACCCAAAAAAAACCAAACTATCGATTAAATGGTGCACAAATGATGCCATCCGTGCAAATTTTTGGGACCATTGGTGGATGGTCTTTGATATCCCTCCACATGGAAATTTAGACATACCATTTTATTTCCTTAAAAAATTATATGCAGAATTTGTGTTGAAACTTAAAGTGAACTATTGGAGCATGAAGCCTAACATGGGCTTAGGACTAGGAGCTCCTCAGGATAGACCCTCTTCCTAGCGGAAGAAACTTGGCACTTTTGTCCCTCCCCCTGATATCTCCCCCCCTCCTCGAGTGCAGCATCCAGATATTATGGCAGAAGCTAGCTCTCAGACCATCAGAGCCATTCATAGGCTGAGTAGCCTAATGATATCTTAGGCTAGGTCAATCTTGCCTCCTCGTGTTGATGATGTTGGTGCCAGTTCATCATCGGCTAGCTCATCACATGTTTGTGTGCCTCACACTTGCATTACATGCAAGAATATTTTCCTGGGTCCCATAGGTGATCTTCTTGAGTATCATTTTGTATTAGATGAGGATACACCAGACGCACGTGCAGAGGCTACAGACCCTGATGCGAGAGAGAAGGGGAATGTAGAGGCATGGACTCCTTTGGTGTCGGTACGTGTATACATTTTTTTGTTATGACATATGTGATTTAAAGTTAATTTTTATAATAGAGTAATTTTAATTTTTAAGCCATACTGACTTTTACATGTATGTGATCTTCATTCATGTTTAGTTGATGACCGAGGAGGAGCTTAGACAGATAGATGATGCTACACTCTCGGCCATTTCATTAGGCCTTGAGACATCTATGATACATTATGTTGTGTTTGCATTTCATTTTTCTATTTGATATTGTAGCATATATGGTTGCTAATCTTTCTTTTATCTTGCAGATACCACCTGCCCTAGGGGGACAAAGTGTGGGGGGTGAGCCAGCATGCATTGACAAAGGAAAGGTAATTAGATGTTTTCTAATTGATTAAATATTGATGCATTCTTGTAAAATTTTTGTGTTAATCTCATTTAATTACATTATTTATTGTATATAAGGTGTGGCTACTGGCAATGAGCCTATACAGATTTGGCGTCCTGGATCATCAGGGATTTTCATTCGCACAGAGAGCCCCATTGTATGTATAAGTATCATTTATTTTTTATTTTTTTAATTGATGCAGAGGAAAGTATGATTGTTGTTCTATACAATTTCTATTTTCTGTACCAATAATGATTCATGTCTTGCATATGTTCATTACAACTTAAATAGGCTTATATGCACCTGTCCAACTGACCAAGTTGGTTACAAAGGTTTATTTAATCAAACAAATACCAAATTACTACTTTCCCTCCAAAACTAATATGACCATTTGAATTTGAAATTCAAATTTCAAACTATAGTTTTTATGCATTCCCTAACTTTCTAAACTATTCCATTGACTCAAAATTGGTCATATGGATTTATTAAATGCAACTAAGTAAATTTCCAGAAAATTGAAGTTTTTATTATTTTTTCTCCAAACCACCGTACACTCTGATCTCCCCCTTTCAACTGAGATCACATATGACATATATACAGGTCTACATGACCATTGGAACAACCATATAGGCATTCCCAACCATAAAACAAACAAACAACCACTTTTTGCTAATACTGTTTAGACTCTAAATACCCTATTCTAAGGCCTTTTGGTCCCATGGAGTCACTTGGTTTATAACCACACCAAAATGCTTCTGGGCCTTACATGTGCCTTTATTACAAAACATAGACCAACTTGTAAAATATGGACCAAACCTTTATTCCAACTTCCTAATCTACTTGAATCCTCACTTTCATGGAGTGGCAAGGTGTCCGGCAACAGAGATACTTGTTCCCCCCTACCACATAGGTTAGGTACCCTGCACCACCTTTCCTCTCTCTCATTCTGAACACTAGTCGACCAAGTGAGTGATGTTCCTCTTAGTCTTTTTGTTGCTACTTTTACCTTCTTATCTGCCTCTATGTCTTCAAGATCAAAGTAGTTCTCAAGGGCCTCTATCCACCCTAGCACTTCTTCACTATCCATTTTACCCTGGTATATTGGAAAATCAATATGGTTCTTCCCACCATTACCTTGTACTGCCTTAATGATTCTCATAAATCTCCTTTCTTCAGGATCATCTGTTGTCTCATGCTCTTGCCTTGCATTACCAACCTCTTCTTCTTCATGGTTCTCTCCATGATTTCTTCCTCTAACCTCTTCTCCTCTAGGTTCTTGCCTTTCCTTTTCTAAGGATTCTATCCTTGCAATAAGCTTCAGCCTCTCTCTTCTCATCTGTCTTTCTTCCCTCACTCTAGATGCTTCAAGTTCTCTCCTCTCTCTTTTCTCTTTTGCCAACTCTTCTCGCAATTCTTCAAGTTCTCTAGCCATTTGATTTTTAGGAGGCATTTTCACAACAAGTTTTCTTCCTTCCCAAGGGCCAACTCACTGATTCTCTTTCTTTCCTCACCAAGAAATCTCTGAACACCACTTATGTACCTTTCAACTCTGGGACACACAAGGAGGAATTAGACACACCAAGGCTTCAACAAAGGGACCAACACACTAAGGAGTTTCAAGATTATAGGTCTTGGTCACACTCCTAAACACCCAAACTTCAAAACCCTCCTTAAAATGGCTTAAAAAGTAGGGCCTGCTTGTTCAAACCCCAAAACTCAATTCTAGAACCTTTTGACTTGTCTAATGACAAGATATGATCATGACAACCTACATGAACCTATCAAATGACACATCTACCATATGAAATCCTAAAATCCTATCTCATGCCCAATTACAACTTTATTCCACATATGAGTCCAACATTGTAACTTTGTATGCTTCCATGAGCCATAATTGGTGCAAGGATTGCCCAATTGACTTCAAGAGATGTTCCATGACCTCTGTAATGCCTTGGATCTTCAATGTTCCCCTGATGAGCATGAGATGCTCATGCATCACTTATCTTCATAAATAAATTAAAAACTAATTTTTGTGATATTAACAACTACTATTTTGTATCTCATAGGAGACTCCTAGTGCACATGAGGTTCGATGGGACAGTTATGTAGATTTGATGACACGGCCACTCACTCCTAAGGAGGAGCCTACAATAGTAAGTTGTAGTTTGAATTCATGATTAAATATGTTATAAATTTAGCATGCTATGAATTATAATGTTATAGTTTAAATTGTAGATTCATCTGACAAAGGTATTTGAACATATACAACCCACAATCACAGAGGTACCAGCATTGCCGAGGGCATACGAGAGGACTCCTGACCGGCGCAGGAGGTCGATGAGAGAGGTATTTATTATGAAATTTTGATAGTATTAATCTCCAATACGGAAAAGATCATTATGCATTTGAGTAATTCAATGTTAGATATGTAGAATCATATAAATTTAGTAGTCTAACTTTGGGTTTTCCTTTTTTGTTTATGTAGGAGGCATCCGATCCACCTAGTGTAGCGAAGAGGCTGCATTTTGATCATCCACCAGCACCCTAGGATAGTATAGTTTTTGTAGGATGCATCATGAGACATTTTGAGATGGGATATGCCACATTGTATATAGAAACATTGATATTATACACATTCTGATGGCAGGATCAGCCACATTTTGTATATGGATCTATGTATTTTGATATATATATATATATATATATTTGAGTACTTTGTCTATGGATACATGATCGTTGAGAACATGAACAAGCTGGTGAATCCTCCTTCACAAATGAGGGCACAATGTCAAGTTTTCTCATCCAACATCAATCTGCAAGATGATCATTCCAAGCCATTTCCATTGCTCCCTTGGACACAAATCTGCATATGCAACACAACAAAATAACAAGGACCATGGGTGCTTTCCACCCAACCATAGGCCTCAAAGAGACCACCCCCACGCTAGGGAACAAGGCTCAAACTGGGATACACATACAATCTTTCAATGCATAAACATTACATTTCAAACTTGAACAATTCCCCCCCAAGACTATTTCACAATGGCTTCATAGATGGAACCATCAACATAGGGTGAAGGTGTGTTCTAAAATGGAGGAAACAATTTTCATGCCCTCTCGGGGCTATCATAATTCACCAAATTTCATGCCCTCTCGGGGCTATCATAAATGAACCATTTAATGCCCTCTCGGGGTCTCCACATTTCCTCCTCCAAACCCACTACCATCAGTTGTAACTCCTCAAACTTCCTTTCTACATCATACTTTCCTTATCACCCCCAGCAAGATATGAAATGTTATGGCATACAATGGAGCCCATACTCCAAGGTTCTCAATACATTTTTTGAACCCAACTTAAGCCCTTCACCCTGGACTTCTCTTCCCTTCCCACAAGGGTGAGTGTAAGTCCCCATCCCATAACAATACTCAAGCACAAAACAAGAAAAAAAAACCAAGTAGAAATAAAACAACAAATTTTGGCAAACACCCCACTAGTTTGGCCAAGACCCTCTAATAAAGCCTTACCACTAACTTATTTTAGCAAAAACACTAAGCCACTCCATCCTTACAAACTTGTCTCCTCTAACGGTTCATCGATAGCCCTCACGACCTCTGAGTTATGACCCTCGAAGGATCGACCTCAAAATGCACTTAGAGCACCTTGAAGACTCCTCGGTATGGGGTGGCTGCAAATGATGGATGGTCTTTGTGGCCAGAACAAAGGTGTGACTAGGCTTCACCCACTCATCTGGAGCTAATGGGACTAACGATTCGATGCCAAAATCAGCAGTTTCAAAGTTATGCTGTGGTGCACCTATGAACTGAGGCACACTGCGAGTTTTGGCATCGAGCGAGATCGTTGTGATAAATCCAAACGGAATGTGATCTCTCAAAAATGAGATAGGTTATTTTAGGCCTCAGGATCACCGTCCTGTAGCATTTGACAGTTCATCGATAGCCCTCACGAGCTCTGAGTTATGAACCTTGAAGGATCAACCTCAAAATGCACTTAGAGCACCTTGAAGACTCCTCGGTATGGGGTGGCCACAAATGATGGATGGTCTTCATGGCCAGAACAAGGGTGTAACTAGGGTTCAACCGCCCATTTGGACCTAATGGCACTGACGATTCGATGCCAAGATAAGCGGTTTCAAAGTTACACTGTGGTGCACCTATGAACTGAGGCACACTGCGAGTTTTGGCATTGAGCAAGATCGCTGTGCTAAATCCAAATGGAATGTGATCTCCCAAAAATGAGATAAGTTATTTTAGGCCTCAAGATCACCGTCCTATAGCATTTGACAGTTCATCGATAGCCCTCACGAGCTCTGAGTTATGACCCTCAAAAAATCAACCTCAAAATGCACTTAGAGCACCTTGGAGACTCCTCAGTACGGGGTGGCCGCAAATGATGGATGGTCTTCGTGGCTAGAAAAAGGGTGTGACTAGGGTTCACCCGCCCATTCGGAGCTAATGGCACTAACGATTCAATGCCAAGCTCAGCGGTTTCAAAGTTACGCTGTGGTGCACCTATGAACTGAGGCACACTGTGAGTTTTGGCATCGAGCGAGATCGCTGTGCTGAATCCAAACGGAATTTGATCTCTCAAAAGTGAGATAGGTTATTTTAGGCCTCAAGATCATCATCCTGTAGCATTTGATAGTTCATCAATAGCCCTCACAAGCTCTGAGTTATGACCGTCGAAAGATCGACCTCCAAATGCACTTAGAGCACCTTGGAGACTCCTCGGTACGGGGTGGCCACAAATGAAGGATGATTGTTTGAAGACTACTCCATGTGTCACTATCTTTCTTGGAAAAAAAATTGCTTTTGAACATCAAGCTTGCAATATTATCAATTATTGTCAAACTTTTTCAACCAAGTCAAAATGTCAAATGCAAATATTTGTTTGCATTTTTTGCTAAGGGGAGTTTCATAAATTGACTTTGATTTTCTATGTCTCTAGTGCTTGAACATACTTAAAATGGCTCTTTGGTCTTAGAGCTATTGTTATTTTCTAACTCAATGGTCTATGATATGCATACTAAGAATTTCTTTCACTAAATGGTTTCCTTGATCTATTGACTACACTTAAATTTGTTCACTTGTCATCTCTCTTTCTATATGTTCAATACAAAGAGCTAGAAGAGACAAATAATCTTTCTTACCTTCATCTCTCTAAGCACATGATAGAAATCAATTCTAAACTTGAGAAAAGGTTAGAGGAGAATATTGCATTCTTAAATTAATCTCCCTTAAGACCTTTACATATACACGGGGCATTCTTAAATTAATCTCCATGGAAGAAAATTTCATATAACTAAAGATTCCATAGTGTTGAAACATAAAATCCAAGATCTCATTTATGATGGGATTGTTGATACCTCTAATGACTCATCTACTCATAGCCTTCATATCCAACTTCATATCATGTCAGTATGCATGTGCTATCTTGCTTATTGGCTTTAATTGCTTATCCTACATGCTATCTTCTTTCATGGATTTTATGGCTTATCCCAAATGTGCTTCATACAACTTTTCAATATGAAATTCTTTCAAAACATTATACAATATTATGAATCTTTATGCTTTCAAATGCTATGATTGGTTGTAAAATGGAAGAAATCAAGTATTCTAATTGTTCATCTGTACTTTATGGATTTTTCTTATTTGATTAGTTTGATAAAAATAGTTTTAATAATCATAATGTCAGCTTTATGTCAAATAAGGAAAAAACCAAATTTGTAATAAGATATCCACATGCAATTATCTTTCATATAGTTATAAATGCTCTTAAAATTGTCGTTATAGCCTTGTATCACATGCAAATATGATTTGGAAGAACTTGTTCAATATCTTCCTCTTATAATTCCTTACAAAGAACCTACCAAAATACAAAAACCATATACAAAAAACTACACATTTTACATCATAATACATCATAAATTTTAGAAATTCTCCCCAATACCACCCCCCTCCAACTCTTCATGATATACCTACATTCCAATATCATACAACAATTAGTAACTTATTGTATTAAATAAGATAATCATCAATTCATTAAATCATTATGAAGAAAATAACATAAGAAGTATATATACCTAGTCAAGTATTCCAATAGGGTCCTCTCTCTGTTTTAGGGTCTCCAACAAGGCTTCATGATCAGCATTAGCAATAGTAAAAAGTTCTTTTACTTTTGGTCTTCCTTGATGCTTCAATAACTTTACATTTGTTGCTATAATAAGATGCGAATATATGAGAATTACTTTGTGCTTCTGATAGTCTTCGAATGTAGGAATTCCGTTCCTTCTAAGCATGTATGTTCGTAGCCATGTTCCAGCAACAACCACTGAACCAGTAGGATACGTGAATCCATCATCATCTGTGATTGGCTGTGCAAGTTTTTGTTTTCCTCCTACACAACGTGCTAACCAATAATTAGATTTCTCATCATTCCCCTGTGGTGCAACCAATGCAAAGACATGTCCTGGCTGAAGTAGATCTGATAGATGATTATGCTCAAGTGAGCTTTCCATGTCATCATTTTTGATAGAGGGTATGATAGACAATGGAGTAAGATAATGTGGAGCCCATGTATCCACCCACTCACTTGACTCACAGTGATCCCAATCACACTGAAAATAAGTACGACAAAAACAAGCTAGTTGTCGTGTCCAAATGGTCCATGTACTAGAATTAGAGCTCCGAAATGAATGCATTTTTGATGAGTCTGTCACTGTAGCACAATCTGATCTATCACCTATGGACCCTTCCTCAACCAACCAAAAGAACCTGCGTACCACTGAATTAAGAGTCCCCCCCTGTGATAATGCTAAACTACACCAATCAACAATGCTACGATCATCAAGAAGCTCTGTTGTTGAAATCTTCAGTTGCTCCTTAAGTAGAGCTCTCTTCACACATGCCCCTGCTCCATCATGTTCCCCTTTTCCATGGCCAGACTCAAAAAAACTCCAAATATGAGGCACCCCTCTCTCTACGTGCATCCTACACAAACAATAAAACATGCGAGTATTCTTGAATTGACCTGTACAGTTATCTGACCAAATGATATGTCTATCCATAGCAACTGCATGCTCATGTAAGAAATAAAAAAAATTCTTGAAACAATGTTGCACAAACTCGTGAGAGTGAGATCTACCATCGCTCATATAAAAATGATACTCTCTAATAATCTTTCGATTATCTTCCGCACTATCAAGGGCATGTCTATATGTTATGTGAACAAAAATTGCAATCTTAATAGAGTTGAAATACTGAGATTGTGTCTCATTTTGAGGTTGCAATGTGTAGTTCTCAGCAAAATCAACAACTGATACAATAGTGCCAATGGGAAAAGTCTCCTTACACGTTCTAAATTGTTGATCCAACCACTGAGACCTGTGACTATGTCTTGCATACTTGTAAAAAAGATTTGCCTTGAAATCTGAAATAAAATTAGCCACATTGATATCTTTTCCAACCAATTCACATCTAGAGCTCTCACTCCCACTCTTCAATGTGTATTTCACCATTTCATAGACCCTTTTTTTCACTATTGTCTTTCCAAGATCTTGTTCACACCCCTCATGGAAACATGTGTCAAACTTGGATAAGCCACCACATTCTGAACACTTCTCATTTAAGCAAGCATTTTTATAAAAGGAACAACCACCAACTCTACGACATAAGAGTTGATCTAACAAGTCTCTTGATGATTTTGGAAGCCCGCTAGCCCCACAATCCTCCAACATTTCTTTACTATGCAAAGTAGAATGGATGGAGCATAATAGTTCATGGTGCATAGAAAACTCAACATGATATTTGCAACAACATGTATTTCAAATTTTGAGTGGCACACAATAAAATGGCTTCAAAGATTCAAAAGCCCTTTGTGATATATGAACACTTGGATGACTCTCTCTAAATTGTTTGAACAACATAGTTTGACTTACCTCCAAATAGTGTTTAGGATGTGGTGTGCGGTCTCTGATGCCAATTCTCAACTTTAAGACATCTTTAGCATTGGTTGATAGTCGTGAGTTAGAGTACCAAAATTGTATAATTTTTTCCTTCACATCGTCGGATAGCTTCTTATCAAAACATGGAAGTCTCCCACCAAATGCCCATGTTTCATTTTGAAGAGGATCATCAATTTTCTCTCGTCGACTAAGTGCTCTTCTCAAAGTAGTACAATTTAGATTCAAATAAATACAAGTTTGTCTCATATATCTACCCTTTCTCAAATGATGACTTACCAAAGAGGTTGTAATAACCCTTCGAGCAGCTCTATTATCCTTCTCTTTGCTATTTTTCCCAACGCTATTAAGAGCACTGAAAAGATTCTTCACAATAATGACATTTATTTCCAACTGTTTATTGACACGAATTTTCAATTTGGAAAGCATAGGTCTCATCTTTTGCATCTTTAATAAGTGCATGAAAAGATGACATTGCTCTACCACTGTCTTGTTGCTGAAAAACATCTGATATAGTCTTGAAGCCCACAACCGAATGGTTCTTTCTGATTTTTTTCCTTCCAAACTAGTCATAATCGTTTCATCAATTTCAATTATCCATTTTGGTGTTTTAGAACCTTCATGTCGATTATAATTAGGAGATATATAAGGTTCTTGTGCATTAAGTTCCTGTGCATTGTCATCTTTGACATGGTCAATTATGCAATTTGGATTATGACTTCGTGGCATTTCTTCTTCAAAATTTTCAATCTCTACATTTTCAATTTCCGAATTATCATTTTCAATAGGTACATTTTCATTCCCTAACTGTACATTTTCATTATCTGACTCTATGATTTCACCTTCTATTAATTCATCGTCAACTTGATTGATATTTAGCATACCTTGTCTTTTTTTTCGGTGTTTCATTTTGTCCTTTTCCCTATATGCTGCAATGTCTTCATTGGATATCTTCCTTTTACATTTATTCTTTCGACGACTGCTGCTCCCCATTCAGATGACAAATTCGAACACCTAAGGTTATATTTTTGAATTCTTTTCGATTGGTTGGGCCCCAAAACATGACTTTTTACAAATTCTATGAAAAAAGAGGTAAAAAAGTAATGTTGTCGGGTCTGTAGGGATAGTCAAATATTTGAAATTGATGCCAGTATAATCGGATATCCGATATAGGAAAAGGACTTTTGGGAGGAAAACTTGCTAAGGTTTCCCTCCTTTGCGACAATAATATTAATATTATGAAAATATTTGGAGGCAAACGACTTTAATTTATAACTAAGTTAATAGTATATTAGTATTAGTATAAAATATCAATAATATTAATATAAAATAGTATTAATATACCTATAGTATCAATATTATTATTATACCTATAATAGTATTAATATATATTATTATTATAGCTATAATAGTATTATTATTATTACTATACATATAATAATATTAATATTTAGTGTTTATTTATATTATAATTATTATCCTAAAATAGTATAAATAGTATATCCTAAAATATTACGTTACATATACTAAAATATTACGTTATTATATAGATATATTAATAACATATATATTAATATAATAATATTTATAATATATATTATATTTAATAAAAATATTACGTTGTTATATATATTATATTATTATGCATATTAATATAATAATATATAATACAAAGAGGGTCGTCATTTAATGGGTCAAAGGGGGTCATAGGTCACCCTATGACCCCCTTTGACCCATATGAACGACTCGACTATGTCTCTAGGGGTCCTAGGACCACTAGGGACATATGTCGTCGTTTAATGGATCAAAGGGGGTCATAGGGCATCCTATGACCCCCTTTGACTCACATGAACAATTCAAATATGTCCCTAGGGGTCCTAGGACCCCTAGGGACATATGTCATCATTTAATGGGTCAAAGAGGGTCATAGGTCACCCTATGACCCCCTTTGACCCATATTACCCATTCGAATATGTCCCTTGGGGTCCAAGGACCCCTAGGGACATATGTCATCGTTTAATGGGTCAAAGAGGGTCATAGGTCACCCTATGACCCCCTTTTACCCATAATACCCATTCGAATATGTCCCTAGGGGTCTTAGGACCCCTAGAGACATATGTCGTTGTTTAATGGGTCAAAGGGGGTCATAGGTCACCCTATGACCCCCTTTGAACCATATTACCCATTCGAATATGTCCTTAGGGGTCCTAGGAACCCTAGCGACATATCTCGCTGTTTAATGGGTTAGAGAGGGTCATAGGTCACCCTATGACCTCCTTTGACCCATATTACGCATTCGAATATGTCCTTAGGGGTCCTAGGAACCCTAGAGACATATATCATAGTTTAATGGGTCAAAGAGGGTCATAGGTCACCCTATAACCCCCTTTGACCCATATTACCCATTCGAATATGTCCCTAGGGGTCCTAGGACCCGTAGAGACATATATCATCGTTTAATGGATCAAGAGGGTCATAGGTCACCCTATGACCCCCTTTGACCCATATGTATGATTTGAATATGTCCCTAGGGGTCCTAGGACCTCTAGAGACATATGTCAACATTTAAAAGGTCAAAGAGGGTCATAGGTTACCCTATGACCCCATTTGACCCATATTACCCATTCGAATATGTCCCTAGGGGTCCTAGGACCCCTAGGAACATATGTCATCATTTAATGCATCAAAGGGGGTCATAGGTCACCCTATGACCCCGTTTGACTCATATGAACGATTCAAATATGTCCCTAGGGGTCCTAGCACCCCTAGGGACATATGTTGGTGTTTAATGGGTCAAAGGGAGTCATAGGGACCCATATGAATGATTGCAATATGTCCCTAGGGTCCTAGGACCCCTAGGGACATATGTCATCGTTTAATGGGTCAAAGAGGGTCATAGGTCACCCTATGACCCCATTTGACCCATATTAGCCATTCAAATATGTCCCTTGGGGTCCGAGGACCGCTAGGGACATATGTCATCGTTTAATGGGTCAAAGAGACCCATAATACCCATTCGAATATGTCCCTAGGGGTCCTAGGACCCCTAGAGACATATGTCATCATTTAATGGGTCAAACCCCCTTTGACCCATATTACCCATTCGAATATGTTCTTAGGGGTCCTAGGACCCCTAGCGACATATCTCGTCGTTTAATGGGTCAGAGAGGGTCATAGGTCACCATATGACCCCCTTTGACCCATATTACCCATTCGAATATGTCCCTAGGGGTCCTAGGACCCCTAGAGACATATATCATCGTTTAATGGGTCAAAGAGGGTCATAGGTCACCCTATGACCCCCTTTGACCCATATTACGCATTCGAATATGTCCCTAGGGGTCCTAGGAACCCTAGAGACATATATCATAGTTTAATGGGTCAAAGAGGGTCATAGGTCACCCTATAACCCCCTTTGACCCATATTACCCATTCGAATATGTCCCTAGGGGTCCTAGGACCCGTAGAGACATATATCATCGTTTAATGGATCAAGAGGGTCATAGGTCACCCTATGACCCCCTTTGACCCATATGTATGATTTGAATATGTCCCTAGGGGTCCTAGGACCTCTAGAGACATATGTCAACATTTAAAAGGTCAAAGAGGGTCATAGGTTACCCTATGACCCCATTTGACCCATATTACCCATTCGAATATGTCCCTAGGGGTCCTAGGACCCCTAGGAACATATGTCATCATTTAATGCATCAAAGGGGGTCATAGGTCACCCTATGACCCCGTTTGACTCATATGAACGATTCAAATATGTCCCTAGGGGTCCTAGCACCCCTAAGGACATATGTTGTTGTTAAATGGGTCAAAGGGAGTCATAGGGACCCATATGAATGATTGCAATATGTCCCTAGGGTCCTAGGACCCCTAGGGACATATGTCATCGTTTAATGGGTCAAAGAGGGTCATAGGTCACCCTATGACCCCATTTGACCCATATTAGCCATTCAAATATGTCCCTTGGGGTCCGAGGACCGCTAGGGACATATGTCATCGTTTAATGGGTCAAAGAGACCCATAATACCCATTCGAATATGTCCCTAGGGGTCCTAGGACCCCTAGAGACATATGTCATCATTTAATGGGTCAAACCCCCTTTGACCCATATTACCCATTCGAATATGTTCTTAGGGGTCCTAGGACCCCTAGCGACATATCTCGTCGTTTAATGGGTCAGAGAGGGTCATAGGTCACCATATGACCCCCTTTGACCCATATTACCCATTCGAATATGTCCCTAGGGGTTCTAGGACCCCTAGAGACATATATCATCGTTTAATGGGTCAAAGAGGGTCATAGGTCACCCTATGACCCCCTTTGACCTATATGTATGATTCGAATATGTCCCTAGGGGTCCTAGGACCCCTAGAGACATATATCGTCATTTAAAGGGTCAAAGAGGGTCATAGATTACCCTATCACCCCATTTGACCCATATTATCCATTCGAACATGTCCCTAGGGGTCCTAGGACCCCTAGGGACATATGTCATCGTTTAATGCATCAAAGGGGGTCATAGGTCACCCTATGACCCCCTTTGACTCATATGAACGATTCAAATATGTCCCTAGGGGTCTTAGGACACCTAGGGACATATGTTGTCGTTTAATGGGTCAAAGGGGGTTACAGGTCACCATATGGCCCCCTTTGACCCATATGAACGATTGGAATATGTCCTTAGGGTCCTAGGACCCCTAGGGACATATGTCATCGTTTAATGGGTCAAAGAGGGTCATAAGTTACCCGATGACCCCATTTGACCCATATTACCCATTCGAATATGTCCCTAGGGGTCCTAGGACCCCTAGGAACATATGTCATCGTTTAATAGGTCACCCTATGACCCCCTTTGACCCATATGAACAATTCGAATATGTCCCTAGGGTCCTAGGACCCCTAGGGACATATGTTATCATTTAATGGGTCAAAGAGGGTCATAGGTCAACCTATGACCCCCTTTGACCCATATTACCTATTTGAATATGTTTCTTGCGGTCCAAGGACCCCTAGGGACAAATGTCGTCGTTTAATGGGTAAAAGAGGGTCATAGGGTGAGACCCATAATACCCATTCAAATATGTCCCTAGGGGTCCTAGGAACCCTAGAGACATATGTCATCATTTAATGGGTCAAAGGGGGTCATAGGTCACCCTATGATCCCCTTTGACCCATATGTACGATTCGAATATGTCCCTACGGGTCCTAGGACCCCTAGGGACATATGTCATCGTTTAATGGGTCAAAGAGGGTCATAGGTCACCCTATGACACCCTTTGACCCATATGAATGATTTGAATATGTCCCTAGGGGTCCGAGGACCCCTAGGGACATATGTCGTCGTTTAATGGGTTAAAGAGGGTCATAGGTCACCCTATGACCCTCTTTGACCCATATGAATGATTCGAATATGTCCCTAGAGGTTTGAGGACCCCTAGGGACATATGTCATCGTTTAATGGGTCAAAGAACCTATGACCCCATTTGATCCATATTACCCATTCGAATATGTCCCTAGGGGTCCTAGGACCCCTAGGGACATATGTCATCATTTAATGGGTCAAAGGGTGTCATAGGTTACCCTATGACCCCCTTTGACCCATGTGAACAATTCGAATATGTCCCTAGGGGTCCAAGGACCCCTAGAGAAATATCTCATCGTTTAATGAGTCAGAGAGGGTCATAGGGTGAGACCCATATTACCCATCCGAATATGTCCCTAGTGGTCCTAGGACCCCTAGAGACATATATCATCGTTTAATGGGTCAAAGAGGGTCATAGGTTACCCTATGCCCCACTTTGACCCATATGAACGATTCGAATATGTCTCTAGGGGTCCTAAGAGCTCTAGGGACATATGTCGTCATTTAATGGGTCAAAGAGGGTCATAGGTCACCCTATGACCCCCTTTGACCCATATTACCCATTCGAATATGTCCCTAGAGGTCCTAGGACCCCTAGGGACATATGTCATTGTTTAATGGGTCAAAGGGGGTCATAGGTCACCCTATGACCCCCTTTGACCCATATGAATGATTCAACTATGTCCCTGGGGGTCCTAGGACACCTAGGGACATATGTCGTCATTTAATGGGTCAAAGGGGGTCATAGGTCACTCTATGACCCCCTTTGATCAATATGAACGATTCGACTATGTTCCTAGGGGTCCTAGGACCCCTAGGGACATATGTCATCGTTTAATGGGTCAAAGAGGGTCATAGGTCACCCTATGACCCCCTTTGACCCATAATACCCATTCAAATATGTCCCTAGGGGTCCTAGGACCCCTAGAGACATATGTCGTTGTTTAATGGGTCAAAGGGAGTCATAGGTCACCCTATGACCCCCTTTGACTGATATGAACGATTCGGCTATGTCCCTGGGGGTCCTAGGGACATATGTTGTCATGTAATGTGTCAAAGGGACCCCCTTTGACCCATTAAAGGACGACATATGTCCCTAGGGGTCCTAGGACCCCTAGAGACATATATCATCATTTAATGGGTAAAAGAGGGTTATAGGTCACCCTATGACCCCCTTTCACTCTTATATATTAATAATATACATATTAATAATATACATATCAATATAATAATATATATATACATATACATATTACATTATTATATTTAATGAAAATATTACGTTATTATATAAATATATTAATAACATACATATTAATATAATAATATTTATAATATATATTATATTTAATAAAAATATTACGTTGTTATATAAATATTATATTATTATACATATTAATATAATAATATATAATACGTATTTTATATATATATAAATTACCTTATTATATTTAGTAAAAATAATAATAATATATATTATATTTATAGATTGTAATAATATTAACATAAGATATTATTATATATTACTAGATTATATCTTGTATGTTTACATTATGTTATTATATATATATAATATATTAAAATATGCCTTTACATCTTAATATAAGTGAAATAATTTAAAAATAAAAAACTAGAACGTTTAAATCAAATTTCCCTCCAAAATTTGAAAATTTTTAGAATTTGACTACCGAGCCATATCGGATATCCGATGTCAAATCGAATATCTGATGTCAAATCCGATATCCGATTTGAAATCGGATATCCGATTTTGAATCAGATATCCGATCAGGCTTGGTATTTACCAAGCCTGCCCGGTCAACCCCAAAGACATGTTTATAGAGAGTTTTAGTGATACTCAGACTCTGGGTAGCCGTCTGACAATGTTATTTTGATCAAAATTGAATGAAACAAAATGGGTTTTTTAATATCACTCTCTAGATTCCATCAATATAATTTCTGTCAAATTCTGAGTTCAATAAGTATTTATTAGTTAATTATCAATGAAGATTATTGTAAAGTGTTGATTGACATACTGAATGAAAAATAGTTATAACTTTCAAACAGTATAACATTTTTTAAATCTAAAAGTTGCGTCACATTCTATACTTCACCTAGTATAAGAAAAAAATAAAAAAAGAAAAATTTGATCGAATTTTCTATTAGTTGGGGTGGTCACACATGAGACTTTTTTTAATCCAAAAAAGTTTTGGTAGAAAATTCATATTTAATTATTTATTTGGAATAAAAATATCAAAAAATATGCGTCACATCCGGGCATGAGACTAGTTTTCATGTCTATAATTATATTAAAAAAATATTATGATTTGATTTTAATTAAGGTGGTCAGACATACACCTACTTTTTATTTTCGCCCTGAAATTTTCTTAGTAATGCATTAAAATTCAAACTTTTGACCAATCAATTATTTTTTTCTCCTGATAAGGCCTAGTATTTTAGAAACTACATTCAATTTTCTACAAATTATTTTCTTACAACTTTTTGATATAAAGTCCATAACCACTTCAAAATTATGTGTCAAGTTGACATAAACCTGATTTGCTAATTTTTCACTGCCACTTAAGGCCATAGTTTGGTACACCATGATCTTGCACATACCCTTTGTAACTACTTAAACAAAAATTGTAACTCAAAAAATTCTTAACATGAAAATCTTAAGATATTATCTATGCTTAATCTTAATTGACTTAGTTGCAACCAAGATTTTACATGGAAACCCAATTTGGGAAAAAAACTACCAATTGAAACTAGTTATATTTTTCACTATTCTGAAAGTGAGCCTTATTAGGAGCCAACCTTGTCAAATGTTACAAAATACACTATTAGGTGTGACCTTGTTAGAGGATTTAATCAACCTATTAGGATTGGCCTTATTAGAGGTCTTTAGATACTTCAATCTAGAAATTCCACCTTGTTAGATGATTTACAAATAGTTTTTAAGCCAACTCTATTAAGAGATTTAGATCAGTGCTACAATGGTTAGAGAGTAACAATGAGATGACCTAATTTTGAATGCAACTAAATTGTTGATTATAGATCTAAAATCTAGCTTGAATACTTGATCCTTTCTGATCGAATGTATCTTTGCATCTCCTCAAGGATATTTTTATTATCCTTCAAATTCACTTTATCTAAGCATCTTCTATTCTTTTATCCACTTCCATGCTTTCAATCCTCAACTTGAATTTATATTTATACCTTTTGCATTGTCAAGTTAGCTTGAATATAACTTAGAATAATTAATATTTATCTTCTCAGGCAGTTAGAACCAACAAACAAATCCATTGAACTCAATATGCAAAAACAAGGAAATCCTTCATTAGCTAACCTTGCTCAGTAGATACTAACATTAGAATGACTTTCGTATGTTAGAAAATTGAACTTGATTAACACTACATCTTCACAAAGTTACTTTGGTAACTAAGTGAGCTTGGTTAACATTGGTTTCATCCAAATTTCCTTTGTTAAGTGAGTGATCTTGATTAAAACTCAACTTTTGTGAATGTCTCTTCGATGCCTGACTGAACTCAATAGACACTATCTTATGAACTTGGTAAACACTAGAATGGTTGGTAGACATAGGAAACTATTTTCATTGCTCAAGTGAGCTTGACATACAGTAACTAATAAACATGTGACATTTTGTCTAACATCAAAGATAATACATAATTTACCAATTGTAATCAACAATATCCCTCTTTGGCATTGATGGGAACACAACATGTCATAATTTGCAATGAAGTTCTAGAGAAAAAATAAAGTAAGGAAAATATCCTTAGTTTCATTTTGATTCTCATCAATTAGAACTCCCTCTATCAGTGTGAACTCACTCTTCTTTCAATTTCTCCCTCTATAAGATAAATTTTTCTTCAATATCTTCTTTTGATAGAAAACTTCTTTCATATCAAACCAAGTTCTTCCACTTTGACATCTCTACAAATTCTTCCTCATCATTGAACTCACCCTCTTTATAAAATTTATGCAAGTATAACAAAAAACTCTTCCTATTTGGCATTTTATACCAAAGAAAATATTTAGTGAGTAGTAATGTACCTCATGTAGTGATTCATATGCAATTTGTCTATTTCAATACCACATCAACTGACTAATCTTCAACATGCTCTAGTTGATGCATCACTAAACTTTATTTAGTGAGCTTCAAATGGGGGGAATAACCCCTAACTTACCTCTTAGATACAAAAATGCATCCTTAAGAAATGGCTTAGTGAATATGTCTACAATTTGTTCTTTAGTATTCACATCTTCCAATCTTACCTCTTTATCTTGCATCAATTCTACTAGAAAATGATATTTTATAGAAATATTCTTGGGATCGCAAGATTCTTCGATATATTAATTACAATGGTGTCATCATAGAAGATAACCATGGGATCCTTGACCTCTACCTTCATATCTAACAATAGTTGCTTGAAATAAACAACATTGGAGCAATTAACTACTACTGCCACATACTCTGCCTCTAATGTAGAGTGAGAAATATAATTCTACTTCTTACTTGTCCAAGACTAGTCCTTTCCTAGGAAAGAATGTTCCCCCAATATTTCTCTTCCTATCATCAATACTTCATGCCCAATCAACATCTATAAAGGCTTTGAAATATAAAGTTTGTTCTTTCTTGTACCCTTTAGATACCTGATGATTCCCTTGATCACCATCATATGATTTTCTTAGAATCTTGCCACCATACCAACTGCAAATGTAATATTAGGTCTTGTATGCACTACATATTTTAGCTTTCCAATCATTGATCTATATGTGATTTGATCTACTTCCTTGAAATCATCATTCATAGAAATCTTATGTTGAGTAGACCTAGGTATTTCAACTGATCTTGAATCCTCCATTCTAAGTTTCTTTAATATCTCCTTGATATATTTAGATTGAGTTATGTAGATACCATCTTTCTTTTGTTGAATTTAAAATCCAACATATAATTTTATCTCTATAAACATAGACATCTGAAATTCCTTGCTCATTTCTTCAAAAAAATATTTGCACAAGTAATCATTTCCAGTAAACAATGTGTCATCCAAAAAGATTTCTACCAACACAATCTTCTTGTCTATACTTTCTTTGATGTATAGACTGTTGTTATCACTTGTCCTTTGAAAACCAATTTTTATCAAGTACTTATGAATTCTTTCATACCAAGCTCTAGGAGCTTTCTTAAGTCCATAAAATTATTTGAGTAGTTTACAAACCATATCCTTTTTTCTCGAGTCTACAAAACATCCAATTTGTTCTCTATAAACTTTGTCTTCAAGAATGCAAAGTTCACATCCATTTGATAAACTTTAAATCCTTTATGTGCAACATAAGCAAGTAGGGTCCTAACACCTTCAAGTCTTGAAACATGAGTAGAAGTTTCACCATAATCAATACCTTCTTCTTGAGAATAACCTTTGTACAGTAACCTTTCTTTGTTTCTAGAAACTTCTCCATCTTCATTTAATTATTTTTCTTCTAAAAAATCACTTTGTGCCAATTACATTTTAATCCTTGGTATTAGAGTAATTATTTGTTTACACTTATTAATTAAATCACTTTGATTTAATTAAATAAGTTGTCTATTACTCTAGTTTTCTTAAGCTATCTCATAGGTGCATATAATTAATATTTTATATTAATTATAATGTGCAGCCTATCTTTTTTAGGCTTTAGGTTACCCTTTTCGATTTTCAATCTCCTTTTATAAGGATTGATTTTAGTGTAAATTAATTAATTCACTTTTGATAATAACAATCTTTTTTTTTTCTGCTCATCAAGAAAGTCTCATCTATGGATCTATCAATTCCTACCACCATAGCTTTTTGCTTCTCTTTCTGTGATAGGTGTTTGCATGTAGGTGATTGTTGGGAGCTATGGGTTGATCTTTCATCAACTTCAACATGGTATCAGAGCTCCAGCTCTTCATGCCCTTGTTCAATTTATGAGAGATTTTTCTTAGCTTTTAGAACTATTCCTTTTTTTATTTCAGAGGGTTTTAGTTTTCAAAATTATTTTGTATTGGATTCAGGGGGGGGTTGGTGGGGGTAGGTTTTTTTTTTTTTTTTTGGTGCTTTTTGAACCTAAAAAAACCTCACCATTGGATTTGTAGCACCCAAAAACCCCTATTTCCATATAAAATTTGTCTAATTTGGACACAGTTGAAATTTGAGGCAAAAATTTGCTACCAAATTTAAGCATGCTTTAAATCAAAAGGTTTTATTAAAAAAAGGCTCATGATTTTTTTATAAAAAAAGTGTATGCTTTTTTTAACAAAAATTATTCAAAGTTTTAAAAAAAAAAAAAAAAAAGAAGAAGCCTTTTTAAATGTTCCAAAAAAGGATAGCAAAGTACTGAGATAGCAGTGACATTAGCAAGGTACTGATGCAGATCTGACAGCTGTAGGTATTAATGTCATCTGTCTTTGGGCTGAAATTTGATGGCTTTCAAACCATCATTTCTATAATTTGTTTTGTCTTAAAAGCTATTTGTGGTTGTTTGGCCCAGATGATTCATTTTGGGCTATACTATCTTTTGTATTAGTTATTTTCCCTTTTTGATAATTGTTGGTATCATTTGTAAGATTCTTTATGATAAAGTGCCACTCTTGCATTTTGGGACCCTTTTCATCATTGTGATTCATTGTACTCACACTATTTTATAAAGTGTCATGCAGGGGATAGTTGTTTGGCAATTTTGTGCTCTCTTCCTCGTTTGCCTCATGTAGTGTCAATGACACATGTCTTTATAGGTGTTTGTACCTCACTCTCGATGTGTCTAGTTCCTATGTTGTAGGAGATTTTTGGCCCACCTTTTCAGTTTCCTATCTCCTCACCCCATAAGGGGGGGGGGGGTGTTATATTGTTGTTTCTTATGCTTCCTTAGTTTGATGGTTCATTAGTCTAAGCTATGTATTTAGTACTCGATCCTATATACTAGGTGATTGCAGTGGTTGGCTACCTATTCATTTTAGTGAGATGGATCATCTACCATATAGACATGTTCGATTCATGCTTTCTATTTCTAGGGAGGTTCTATAGATCAACTTTTTGATAGAGTTTTGCAGCTTCTTCTACTTCAGTGGTTCTCTTCATGATCTCTATTTGTTCCTATCTTCTAGAACATTCATTGCTATCTCTTTTTGGAGTAGAGTTTTTCCCATGTGGTTTTCTCTATTTATCCATTTTATAGATTTTTTGTTTTAATTGGGTACTTGATTAGGCCTTGTTGTCGAGACCCATTTTTCTTCTTTCATAGTTGTGTTAGGTTAGCTTATCTCCTGAGCTTCACTTAAGGGGGGGTGTAGAGTAATTATTTGTTTACACTTATTAATTAACTCACTTTGATTTAGTTAAATAAATTGCATATTACTCTAGTTTTCTTAAGCTATCTCATAGGTGCATATACTTAATATTTAATATTAATTATAATGTGCAGCCTACCTTTTTTAGGCTTTAGGTTACCCTTTTCAGGTTTTGATCTCCTTTTATAAGGATTGATCTCTTTGTAAACTAATTAATTCACTTTTGATAATAGCCATCTTTTTTTTCCTCATCAAGAATGTCTCATCTATGGATCTATCAATTCCTAACTCCATAACTTTTTGCTTCTCTTTCTGTGACAGGTGTTTGCATGTAGATGATTCTTGGGAGCTATGGGGTTGATCTTTCATCAACTTCAACACTTGGGTCTAGGAACAAGAGTCCAAGTTTTATTCCTTTCTATTTGTTCTATCTCTTCATTCATTGCTTCAATCCGACTTTCATTATCAAATGAATCCTTAAATGATCTATATTCAAATTCAGTAACCAAACATGTACCTTTCAATTTTTCTCTTATTATTGTTCCATTTAACTTATCTCCAATGATATGATCTGGTCCATAGTGCCTTCTTAAATATCTTTCTAACACATGTACTTTGGATTTAGAACTTGCTCCACTTGCCTCATTGTGGTCCTTCTCATCATGTTTGGGTCCCATTTTTTATGACTTGGGTCCTTTCGACTTAGCTTTATCTAGCTACAACTTGGTAGCTTTTGACTATGACTTGGGTCCTTGAGACTATAACTTAGATTGCACAAGATGCAACTTTGTAGCTTCTAGAGATTTTGGGGACTAGGTAAGTGAATTTTTTTGACTTTTAATTGGCTTTGGAAATCTATCAAGTTCAATGTAGATAAATTTTCTATAGTTCTCACATTCTCTATTGCTTCCTTTTTCACTCTTTTCTGTGAGCTCATCAATTTTCACATGTGCACTTTCCATGATTTTATGAGTTGATAAATTAAAATATTTATATGCTTTTCTTAAGAAATAATATCATAGGAATATGCTTTCATCACCTTTGACATCAAATTTACCTTTTCTAGATTCCTTCAAGATATAACATTTTCTACCAAATACTTTCAAGTAACTCACATTAGGTTTGTAGCCATACCATAGGTCATAGGGAGTGTTATTTGATTCTTTCTTTAGTTTTACTATATTCAAGTTATGTACTGTAGTACTAATTGCTTCTTTTTAGTATTTGATTGCAACATTATTTCTTATCATCAAAGTTCTTGCACAATCCATGATGGAAATGTTTCTTATTTCAGCTATACCTATCTGTTGTAGTGTACCAGAGGCTTATACTTGTCTTTTGATTTCTCTTTCAATGAAAAAATCATTGAATTCCTTAGAAATGAATTCACCACCTCTATCTAATCTCAAACACTTCAGCTTCTTTCATGTTTCCTTCTCTGCTCTTGCTAGATACCACTTAAACTTTTGAAAGGCTTCTAACTTATGTTTTAGATATATTATAGTCTTAATTCTAGATTAATCATCAATAAAAAAAAAATTTACTTATCTCTATAGTAGATTTCAATTCCAATAAGTCTACATAAGTCAGTATGAACTAGTTCCAAGACTTCTTTAGAATGATAGTTCTTCCTTTTGAAACTTGTTTTACCCATCTTACCAATTCAACATTTTTGAATAGGTCCATATTAGGTTTGCTCAAACTAGGAACACCTCTCACTCCTTTTTTTTCCTTATCTTGATCATATTATCAAAATTTACATGAAAAAACCTTTTATGCCATAACCATCTTTCTTCTACTTGAGCAATGAAACATGAAATTTTAATAAGATCTAGGTATAATAAGTTACCTTTTGTTTGGTTACAAGATCCAACTAGATTCATTTTTCCATCTATCATCTTGGCCTTCCTATTCATAAAATATACCTTGAATTCAAGGTTATTCAACTATGCCACACTTAGTAGATTATACTTTAGTCTATCAACCCAATAAGCATTATCATATCTAAGTTCATTGATTAGTGAGATAAAACCTTTTCCCTTTATGCAACATGGTTTATTGTTTCCAAATGTTCAAACTTTGTTTTTTTAAGTTATATTATGCGAACAACCACTATCAATAATCTGTGTATCATGTTTTCTAACATGAGAGATAAGTGTCATTTTATCTTCTTCATCACTAGATTCAACCATTACAACAATATAGGTCATCTCATCATTATCACTACTATATGAATCTTTAACCCATAAAACAAGATTTCTTACCTTTATCTTTGTAGTCCTTGAAGTTATTGAAATCCTTATCCCCTTTGAACTTCTTGTGCTTCTTTTCATCTTTTTCTTCTCTATTTGGACACCTTGCAGCAATCTAACCAACCTCTTCAAAAGAAAAATAGATTAAAATAATTTTACCTTTATACTTTTCTTTTCCTTTGGGATACCTTCTTGCAAGAAATGCTTCAATGGCTTCAAGATCACTTTCAGAACCATTTTCCTCTTCAATTTGAGATTGTTTGCCTTTAGACCTCTTAGATGTCTTCTTGAGTGACAACTTGGCTTCAAATGCATCGTCAAGATTGCTAGAACTATGAACATAATTATCATAGTTATCTAGCTTAAATTCTATCAATATTCCAACCACTACATCCAATATTATATCATTCTTTAGATTTCATCTCATTTCTTGAATTGTGGATAATCTGATTGCATATATACGAAGAAGTGTTCTAAGAAACTTACTTACCACTATCTCATCTTAAATATTTCCTCCTAAAGCTTTGATTGCACAAACACTGGCTTTGATTTTGTCATTGTACTTTGCAATTTTCTCATCTTTTGTCATATTTAATTGATCAAATTATCCTCTAAGACTTTAAATTTATCTCTTCTTACATTATCATCTCCTCTATAGATTACTTTTAGCTTGATCTAGATATCATAAGTAGTTGCATAGTTTTTGACTTCATCAAATTCAGCATGCTTGAGGAATGAATCAATATTAATCATCATGGTGTTCTGACTCTTGTTCTCTATAATTTCTTCAATAGTAATAGTTATAGTAGGTTTCACATATTCAATGTCTAGGTAATTTAGGCTTGAATCTCCAATGGTTTCCAAATGTAGCTTCATGACTTTTTTCCATGCCTTGATATTATCTTTGTTCAACTTAGGAATCTCCTTTTTGTCAGACATTGCAATCTTTAGCTTAGGTCCTTGAAACCTTCTCTACAAGCACCAAACACTATCATACCAATTGTTCGAAATATAAGAGGAGTAATACAGGGAGGGGGGGGTGGTTGGTGAATCAGTTACAACTAAAATAAATCCCAGATCCCTTAGAAGTTAGCACAAAACATAAAATTCACTAAAATATATTTTTTCTTGGCAAACACAAAGGCACTCGGCTAATAATGATTGTATATTGTAACTTAGTAACCACTTAAATAACAACTATAACTCAAAAAATGATTAACATGCAAATTTTAATATGTTGTCTATGATTAACCTTAATTAACTTAGTTCCATATGCATGAAATAAATAGGATGAACAAAAGTGACACCAAGATTTAGTGTGGAAACCCAATTTGGAAAAAAACACCACTTACAACTAGTTATTATTTTCCACTCTTCTAAAGTGAGCCCTATTAGGAGCCAAACCAATTATAGCTTACAAAACACAAAGTCAGGTGTGAACCTTATAGATTATTTAATCACCTTATTAGGAGTGGCCTTGTTACAGGATTTTAGACACTTCAATCTAGAAATGCCTATTGTTAGAGGATTTACAAATAGTTGTTAAGCCAACTTTGTTAAGAGATTTAGATCACTACTACAATGGTTAGAGAGTAATAATGAGATAACTTTATTTCTCATGTAATTGAATATTTTATCATAGATCTCAATTTTGGCTCGAATACTTGATCCTTTCTAATCGAATTTATCTTTGTAGATCCTCAAGGATATTATACTTATCCTTTTAATTCTCTTTCTCTAAGTATCTTCTATTCTTTAGTCCACTTGCATACTTTCAATCCTCAACTTGACCTTATATTTATACCTTATGCATTGTTATATCAGCTTGAATATAACTTAGAATAATTAATATTCATCTCCTTAGATGATTAGAACCAACAAACAAATCTATTCAACTAAATATGCCAAAACAAAAAAATCCTTCATTAGTTGATCCTACTTAGTAGACACTATGACTAGAATGATTTTTCTTTGTTTACCAAGTAATCTCAATTAACACCATATCTTCACAAATTTCCCTTAGTAATTGAGTGAGCTTAGTTAACACTCAACTTCTTTGAACTTCTTTTCAACACCTAAGTGAACTTGGTAGACACTATCTTCTAAACTTGGCAAACATTGGAATGTTGGGCAGATATAGGAATTGTCTTCATTACTTGAGTGAGCTTGACATACACTAACTATTAAAGATATGAAATTTTTTGTAAGATCAAAGATAATACATAATTAACCAATTTTATTTAAGATAGTTTCCTTATCCATAAAATCCAACAACAAAATTGAGAAACATGAGAGAAAAAATATGTTGACTATCTAGTCCAATGTACAAAAAATACACAAAAAAAAATACAATGTTATTGCCTTAATGAAAAAAGGGAGAGAAACCCCTGAAAATGTCACTCAACCTTTCACAATAATTATTACCATATCATCTTCCAGCTTCTTTTTAAGTAAGATGAAGTTGGGGTACATAGATTCAATGCAAGAAACTTATTATAATTAGTTACAGAGAAGATTTTTAGTGTATTAATCCAATATGTGTAGGAATATGGAAAAAGTATCATGAGAGGCTAAAAGATCCTAGTAGATGTTCTTAATGTTAGATTATGGTGACTGATTAGGAAAGTATTATTGGTGGGGGAGCCATGAGCTAGGTTTCTAGATTATAGAAGGTTAATGCTTTATCCACTATAGTGACAAAGTATGTTGCTAATACAAAGGTAGCAAAGGAGATCATATGGCTTTAGTTCTTCTTGGAAGAATTGGGACACCTTCAAAAGGATAATTTTTTATTTATGGATAGTTAAAGTGTCATTCTCCTTGCAAAGAATTCAGTTGTGCATTCAAAGAGAAAACACATATATAGTTGTAGTACCATTTTATTTGGTCAATTTTGGATGATGGATAGCTAAAGCTAGACAAGATATACAGATATGAAAATCTAGTAGATATATTTATAAAAGTAGTAACTAGGGAGTAGTTGAACTCCTCTTCAGCTTCAATTGGTCTTCTAGGCTAAACATGAATAAAAGAACAGTAGAGTCCAAGGTGGTTTGATCTAGTGGGAGCCTCATGGAGTAGCAACACAGCTAAAAAATTAGTCTCCAAGTTGGAGAATTTTGTTTAGTGTGGAGCCTGATCAGTTCCCAAGTGGGAGATTGTTAGATTATGGTGATTGATAAAGAAAGTATTGTACATACTTCATAAATTCTTTGTGTAAAAGGGCTTAGGGTTAGGAATTGTTTCATTGTTGTGATGTGAGAATTAGTTCTTATAGCAGTATTAAGTTGTAAGGAATTATGGATTGTAATTTGGTTGTAATCATTGGATTGTAATAATATTAAACTTTTTATTTGGTGGATGTAGCCCAATGATTGGGTGAACAATGTTACATCTTCGCATCTTGTGTTCTTTTCTATGTGATCTAATTCTTTTATGATATTTTTTATATTTGCATGTAATTGATATTTCTATATGTGGTTTAATCCTAACAAGTGGTATTAGAGTGAGGCTATTATTTCAATTATCCTCTGTAGGAAAGTCTCATGGTTGAGTGGGAGAGATGGTAGAGGAGGGTAAGCTAAGGGTTGTTAGGTTTGATGGGTAGAACTTTTAGTTATGGAAGATGCAAATGGAAGACTATCTTTATTAGAAGGATTTATGGAAGTCATTGGAAGGCAAAACCAATAATTAGGGATCTATGTCAAATGATGACTAGAATCTTTTGGACCAAAAGAAACTTGGAAGCATTTGAATATGTTTGGCACCATCAGTTGTTGGAATATTCAAATATGGAAAGAGTACTTATGAGAGGTGGGGGGGGGGGGGGGGGGGTGAACCAGAAGTACCACACATTAACCGATAAAACTTTTAGGTGGAAGTAAATTGCATGCATGTAAATACATTAAGTAAACATGAAACTAACACATGCATCAATAACACATAATACTGTAATTTGGTAACCCTGAAACCCTCCAAGAATAAGAAGGTAAAACTGGGGTGGGGATGATAACCACAAAAATTACTACAGCAATATTGTTCAACCACTTCTGATGGTCTACCTTATTAAAGGCCTACCCTATTAAAGGCTTTACACTGTGTCAATAGTGACCTAGTTAGAGGATTTATAAACACTTAACATGAAGTGTCACCCTATTAAAGGATTTGATCACCTATTTAAAGGATCTATTAAATAGCTGTTAAGCTAACCTATCACCATAGGATTTTCATTCTAATACAATTTCTAGAGAGTATTAGGTACAATGAACCTGATAGATTACAATCCTTGATCGCTGAATGCAGGCACCTATTCCGCTTTGTCTAATCTTGATCCTTTGTGATCTGATAACCCTCGCTTCTGAAAATAGATTTCCTTACATACCCTCATCCATCCACTCATGTATTTACAATGAAATTTCATCTTCCTTATAAAGACATTTGAGGATTTAGGGTTAGGTATGGATCTACGATCCATATTCAATCTCCATTCTCACTTATTGTTTTCACTTCTTTTATTGGTTGCATGCCTTTATCATTTTTCTTATTGGCTGCATGTAGATTGCATAGGAAGGATAAAAGATTTTATCTTATCATTAAATCTTTCAAGATTTACCTTATGTCAGCTATAAAAACTATTTGCATCATAGTTTGTGAAAGTAAAAACTCTTACGGTAATATCCTAAGTTACTCGGCTCCTGAAGTATTCTTGATGCTTGGCACATGCTGTTTCCTAGATAACTCGGTACCTTAACAAAATTGTATCACTCAAAACTTTATGCTACTCGGCACTTGTTAACACTTGACATCTATTCTTTACTCGGCACCTAATCTTCACTTAGCATCTGAAAGTTGCTCGGCACTTGAAGATCACTCGGCACCTGAATACCTCCCTGACTCAGCTCATGTTGTGGCTCGGCCCACATGGTGTACTTAGCTCCAATGTGGAATGTGATTAAGTGTGTTGGCACTCAAGTGTCAAAAACCATTATAAGGTTAACAATCTCCCCCTTTGACATGAGTGATAAAAACACTTAACTCACCTTATGAGTACATTAACTAATTTGTTTGGTATATAAAAATTTTAGAGAAAACTTGATCAAAATTTGTAGCTTACAATATATACCTCAAAAATTTTGTAACTCCCCTTGAGTTGATTGTGCCTTGTCTGTATATTATGCTCCTCCTTTTATCTTTTCTCCCCCATTCCATATCTGTTTCTCCCCCTGTTATATCTCTTTTCTCCCCCTTTTTGACACTTATGTCAAAGAATGTTTAAGGGTTAAGACCATATTTGGCCAAAAATGTGTTGTTTATGTCCATAATCATTCTGAGAGCTGCATCCCAATTGTTCAAAGCAATTTCTAGTTACTTATGTTGGATGGCAGTCTCGGCAGCAAGATGAATAAGTCCATTAGATGTAGAATGATTTGGGTCTTTCTTGAGAACAATTTAAGCATATACTTGCTCTTTATGGAGTATTTCTAAATGTGGGGTAATGGAGGATTGGAGCCGTATTAATTTGGCCTTGATATTAGCCTCATCTGCTATTAAGATAGCTATTTCTTTGTGAGTGTGAAGTGATTGAGAAAAATGCTTCTCCCTTTGAGCTGGATCTTTAGGTAGCTGCATGCTAGAGACATTTAAATTTCTTTCCAAGCTCAGTATCTTTTGGCTTGTTTCTTGTGTGAAGTATAAAAAATCACACAACTTTTTGTACAATGAGAATATATTCTCAAGTACCTTTTTCACTTTGTCAATTAGCTTTGCCAATTCAACCTGTGAAAGTGCAATTCGACTTGATATTGTCTCATTCACTTTTCCTTGAAATTTTCTTTCTGACCATTCCATAAGTTTTGCATTTGTTTCTAGGTCTTCATTTGTCACCTGGTCAACAATATCTGATAATTGCTCCGTGATGTGCTTTCACTCATTTGGTGATTGCAAATTGAAGGCATCCATAAAGATTTCCTTAATTTCATATAGTGTTTTCTTTTGTTTATACTCCTTCCTGAGTATCTCCTATCTTTTCCTCCTATTCAGTGCTTCCTGCACCTCATTGATTTGATCAATGGTTATTGATTTTGTGTCATAGCTCGGTATGACTATCTCCTCATCTAATTCAGGGTCTCCATAAAGAAGTACCCTTTCAATTTTAGTAGTACTTGATGTTGGTATAGATATTTGCAATGGCTGATGTGAAGGAGTTCCCGAGGTAGGCAGATTTATTAATGTTTGTATTGCCTCCTGTTCTTTAGGGGTTTCCACTGTTTCCTCCTCCTGCTGTCTACCATGATCAATTATTGTAATTTGTGGAAGTGCACCTTGTGTTTGTGTTGTAGGATGAGATGTAATAGTTTGTCTTGTTTGTTTTGTTTGTCCTATTCCTTTTTCTACAGCTGCACTTGGCTTCTATTTTGTAGCATCAACTATTCTTGTTGGCATTTGAAATTGACTACTAGTAGTTGTAGAGATGATAGAAGGTGGTTCTTGTGGATTCACCTTATCTCTGACTGTACTTTCTACTAGTTTTTGCAATTCATCCATACTGACCAATACTGGATCTGTACATAATATTACTTGTTGTGTAGATTGGTCATGGATTCTTTTGAGATCTTCTGCAGTTAATGGATTGATATTCTGACTAGAAGTATCAGGAACATCAATAATAGTTACAATGTCTGCAGATGTGATGGGCACATGAGGAGGGCTAGAGGGTGGCAATTGTGTGTCTTGCACAATCTGATCTGGTTGCTACTCTTGCTCAGTTGTTGCCATTATATTCTATTTTTGTGTCTCTTCCTCATCTCCATCTTTCTTTTCTTCTTCCCTCTTCTCTTCTTCTTCCTTCTTCTCTTCTTCTACCTTCTTCTCTTCTTCTACTTTCTTCTCTTCTTCTTCCTTCTTCTCTTCTTCTACTTTCTTCTCTTCTTCTTCCTTCTTCTCTTCTTCTACTTTCTTTTCTTCTTCCTTCTTCTCTTGTACTATTTTCTCTTCTCTTCTTTTACTCCTCTCTTCTACTAGAACAACAACTTCTTCTTTGTATTCTTATTCAAGAAAATCTTCTATCTTTTTGTATAAGTTTTTCCATGATTTCATTGTTCTTTGAACAATCTCTTCTATCTTGTCTTGGAGTATGAAGAATGCCCTGTATTTAGGTGTAAACCTATTATTATGCCTTTTGACTGCTTTCTTTATTTGTTCCTTAGTCAAATCTAGAAATACACTTGCTAGGGTTGATTCCCTCATCTCTTTCTCCATTTTCAAACAAAAATGCCATCTGTCTTCTACAATTTTTGACAGTTTTTTTGGTAATTTTCCATCTAGTTCAAGTGGAGTGTACTTGAACTATGCCATCATTCCATAGACTAATTCTTCTATTCTATTTTGTTCTTCTTTAGTAAATTTATTGAAATAAACTTTATTTAAATTACTTAAGTCACTATTTACAATCTTTTTACATAAGATATCAACTGAAGAATGGCTTACCTTTATAGATTGGTCTTCTTCATCAGTGTCAGGTTGAGCCACATATCTTCTTCTTTTCCTTGGCTCTTCCTGTGTTTCCTTGATTTGTTCCTTCTTTGTAACTTTTTCTTTGGCCTTTTGAGTGGAGGCCCTTGTTGATGCTCGTGTTGTAGGCTTTTGAGGTGATGGCGTGGCAGCTTTCTTTGATTTGGGCTTAGTTGAAGGCTGTACTATTGCCTTTCTCTTCTTTGGCTCAGCTTCAGTTGATGCTTCCCTGGCTTCTTCTTCCTCGGCACCTTCCTCCTTGTCTTCTCCAAGACCTTGGGTTAATTCCATTGTCCCTTGTTCTTGCTCATCCTCATCATCACTGTCATCTTCTTCTTCTGCTTTAGCCTCAATTTCTTTACCAAATTTCTTCTTAATCTTCTTTAATAGTTTGTCTTTATTCTTCAATGTGGAAGCGGTATTTAATTCCATGTTTATCTTTGATCTTACCACATCATAAGTGCCAAAATGTGGAGCACTTTTATCTGTTTCTTCTGCCAATAATGCAGTTATTGCTACAGATGCCTCATCAATATTAATTTTATATCTAAATGGCCTTAGCCATCTCACTCTTGGTATTACTGCTTGAATATAGGTAAAATCAATGTCAACTAAGAAGCATATATCATTGGTATGTCTTTCTACTAAGGAAACTGGTATCCTTGATCTTTGCTTCATGGATTTCTTGAAATCCTCAAAGTAGCTTGTCATCAAGGTATCAAAATTTTCTCCCATTTGCTCTAAATATTCATTAATTTGAGCAATGATTGTTCTATCATTCCTCCATGCCACTTTTCCAAAAGAAGGAAACTCATTCTAAACATAAAAGAATATGCAAACCAAAATTGCTCCAAATTTTCATTGAGTGCCCTTTGTTCTTCTTATGGCAGCTAGGTTTTCATTAATCTATTGTAGTTGCAATTCTACAAGATCATAAGTATGATCCTTTTTCACCAGTTTGTGGCCTACTTCCATTGCTATACATGGTACACTGTTAGGTCTACTGGATTGATAAAACTTGTGGGAAATAACTCTAACAACAAATTCAACAAGAGGATCCTGAATGGTATGAATAGTCATTCCTCTCTTGTTCCACTGAGCTCCTGTATTCTTTTCAATGACCTCCTTCAATTCACTTCTCAAGGTCTTATGCTGATCTAGGGTAGGAAAACCAGTTACCCTATGTATGATTCTTTTTGTGATCTTGATGGGGACTTCTTCCAAACATAAACTACCATCATAAATTCTGCTTAGCAGAAGTCTAACCCATTCTGTTTTGAATACAGTGGGAAAGCTCAAAACTCGGGTCAAACCCTTTCTTTCAACAATTTTGAATTCTTCTTTTAATACTCCATCGACACACAGCTTCTCATAAGCTTGTCTTATTTCCATGTCCCCTAGGGCTCCTATCTTACAGTTGTAACATTTTCTTACATCTTGGACCATTACAACTTTTGGGGGAATGTGGGAGAGAGATCCGGCTAGGTTTTTTTTGTAGGCAACTTCAATTATAGGATGAAAATTAGGTTGCTTGACCTCATTTGAAACTAAATACACTTCAAAGGACTCTTTGAACTCGGTTTTCTTCAAACTTGATGCCATTTATGCAAACTAGGGTTTTCACAAAAAAAGGATACAAAACTGCATAGCTCGACACAAATGAAAATACCTCAAGATTGATGAAAAATGTGTTGAATGCGGTCGCAATCAGCATGAAACACTGGATTCTTGTTGTGAAGTCACTTTTCTCTCTTTCTTCTTCTTTGGTCTTTGATCGCGATGAGTAAAAATGATTAAAATCATGATAATATACCCTATTTCCATCGCATTAAATGCTCAACTGCCAACTCGACTTTTGAAGAAATTTTAACCTAACTTGGCTTGCACTATACTTTCACTTTGCTCGGCATCAATTATCAGCTCGGTCACTGTTGGGAGCTCGGCATGTGTTGGAGTTTAACTTGGCATCCAAAGATAGCTTGGCAACAACATTTAGTTTTTGTCTTGACATCTTGTTTCATGTAGGTTTATACTTTGCTTAGCTTCTTTGTCTTGGGATTGATGTGTGATATAGCTTTGTATATCAGTCCTGTGTACTTCTCATGCTTAGTTTAATGAAGTGTGATCACTTGACCCATTGGGTGAAGTGATCCCTCCACTTGATGTGTTGCACTCATCTTTCTTTTTCCAAGTCTTGGTCATTTGCCCCCTTATCTTTTTGACATCAATCTTTTCTTTTCCCTTGTTTTCTTCAATCTTGGGTGCCTTTGATCTTGTAGAACAGTTTCTGCTGATATGACCAATTTTCAAACAATTGAAACATGTAGTTTGATTCAACCGTCTTTTATAGTTCCCTCTAAAATGTGTTCTTATGTAGTTGTGTGGTATATGTCCATTTTCTTCAAAATAATGACAACTGTACCTGGTATTGTAATCCCAATGATAATTACTTTCATTCTCTTCTATTTTTGCTAGTTGATTTGATGTCCACATAGGTTTTGATCTACATTCAAATGCCCTATGTCCATACTTTTTTCAATTATAACAATGTCCATCAAATCTCTGAGTCCTTGTGACATTGGATCTACAATCTTGTGTCATATATCCTTGCATGTTGCACTTGTGATAGAAACTCTTATTCTTGGGTGTGTTTGATTGATTGAATCTTTTACTCCTGCACACATTAGCTGTATGCCCCTTTTTATTACAGTAATGACAAGTGGGTTTTGAATCCTTACCTTTTTCACTTCTTTGCTCAACATTCTTTGATGATTCCCCAACTTCAGTACTATTGTATCCTAGTGCTGATGTATCATGGGCAGATTTTGGGGATTTCAACAACAGTTCAAAATATTTGATTGCTTCACTTGACTTGTTGAGATTCTCTACCACCTCTTTTTCTCTGTTCAATTCATTCTGCATTTTCTCATTCTGCATCTTCAAAGTAGAGATCTCAATATCTTTCACATTGAGTTCATGATGAAGGTTCATCATTTGGGAAAGTGTATCCATCTGCATGTTTGAGATCCTTGTCGATTTAGTACATTTTTCTTCACGTCTGTTTGCAAGATTTTTTTTTCATTTTCCATCATGGCTTTATCTTCAACTGCTCTTTCCTTTTGTTTAATAATTTCACATATCATTATGGCATGTGATTCATGTTCCATCTTGAGAGATCTTACCCCTTCTTCTTGAACTTTGTTTTTCTCCATCAGTTCTGCTATTACTGCATCAAACTCTTTAGTGTCTCCGATGGAAAATATGTTGGTGGTATCAATCTTCTTGTAGTTTATCTCATTTTTGTCTATGGCTAGATCCTTCCTTCTTCTCAATGAGTTTCTCAACTTGTTTCTAAATTCCTCCAAGCTATGCAGAGCAAGTTGCACATCTATCACCTGATTTTCAATAATCTTTCCAAGTTTGAAAGCTTCCATCTTTAGATCTTTTCCTCCAAGCTATTAGACTTTTCCTTGTGAGACTCAACTATGCTTTGATACCAATTTTTGGAATATTCAAATATGGAAAGAGTACTTATGAGAAGGGGGGGGGGGGGGGTGAATTAGAAGTACCACACATTAACTGATAAAACTTTTAGGTGGAAGTAAATTGCATGCATGTAAATACATTAAGTAAACATGAAACTAACACATGGATCAATAACACATAACACTAGAATTTGGTAACCCAGAAACCCTCCAGGAATAAGAAGGTAAAATTGGGGTGGGGATGATACCCACAAAAATTACTGTAGCAATATTGTTCAACCACTTCTGATGGTCTGCCCTGTTAAAGGCTTTACACTGTGTCAATAGTGACCTAGTTAGAGGATTTACAAACACTTAACACGAAGTGTCACCCTGTTAAAGGATTTGATCACCTATTTAAAGGATCTACTAAATAGCTATTAAGCTAACCTATCACCATAGGATTTTCATTCTAATACAATTGCTAGAGAGTATTAGGTATAATGAACCTGATAGATTACAATCCTTGATTACTGAATGCAGGCACCTATTATGCTTTGTCTAATCTTGATCCTTTGTGATCTGATAACCCTCGCTTCTAAAAATAAATTTCCTTACATACCATTTTCCATCCACTCATGTATTTACAATGAAATTTTAGCTTCCTTATAAAGAAATTTGAGGATTTAGGGTTAGGTATGGATCTATGATCCATATTCAATCTCCATTCTCGCTTATTGTTTTCACTTCTTCTATTGGTTGCATGCCTTTATCATTTTTCTTATTGGCTACATGTAGATTGCATAGGAAGGATAAAATATTTGATATTATCATTAAATCCTTTGAGATTTACCTTATGTTGGCTATAAAAACTATTTGCATCATAGTTTGTGCAAGTACAAACTCTTATGCTGATATCTTGAGTTACTCGGCTCTTGAAGTATTCCTAATGCTCGGCACATGTTGTTTCCTGGATAACTCGACACCTTAACAAAACTATATCACTCGGCACTTTATGCTACTTGGCACTTGTTAACACTCAACATATGTTCTTTACTTGGCACCTGATCTTCACTCAGCATCTAAAATTTTCTCCGCACCTAAAGATCACTCGGCACCTGAATACCTTCCTGACTCGGCTCATGTTGTGGCTTAGCTTACATGGTGTACTCTACTCCAATGTGGAATGTGATTAAGTGTGTTGGCACTCAAGTGTCAAAAACCATTATAAGTTTAACATCAGTGGCATTTAATATTACAAAAGAAAAGACAAAAAAAGATTTGATGCAAACCCTAGTGAACCTATCTGAAAATCCCTCCACTTCAAACAAGGCATTTCTCATAAAGTATTTATTTAATATGAAAATGATAGAAGATGGATCTATTGTAGATCATTTAAATGAGTTTAATGTTATTACTAGTTAGTTATCTTCTATGGGAATGAAATTTGATGAAGGAATTAGGGCTCTCTTGATTATATGTTCTTTGCCTAAAAGTTGGAATGGCCTGGTAATGGCTATGAGTAATTATGTTCCTCACCCCTAAGCCCTTTTTATTGAAGCTCTCATTTTCTTCAATGAAGTACTACAATTGTGGACAATTTGGTCACCGTTCTTATAAGTATCTTAATAAGTCATCATCTTTATAAGGTGAGAAAAATATAGCATATGTGCAAAAGGAAAACATATCTAAACACTTAGAGATGAGGTTGAAACTAGAGAAAGGTAAAAATATGAATCTTAGAAGGATATTGATCAAAGAACCTACCAACGATGAGAAAAAAAGAAGGATGGATTTTTCTAGCGTAAATTCCAAGATATTTGGAAAAGTATGTAGGGTCATAATTGATTCAGGATTTACTAATAATGTCATTTTAGAGGAGGAAGCCTAAATGTTGAACCTCACCAATATATGTCACATGTGTCCCTCTAAAGTAACTTGGTTGAACATAGGGAAAAACATATTGGTCAATGAGAAAGTATTGGTTAAGTTCACCATAGGAAAGTATCAAGATAAAATACTTTATGATGTGTTACCAATGGATGCATGCCATTTGTTGCTTGGTAGAAATGGAAATATGAAAAAGGGTTGGTACACCATGGCAAGGAGAATAAGTATTCAAGAAAAATTGGATCACTTATTAAATAGATTCATTGATTGAAGAAAACATATTGGAGAAGATAGACTCCAATACACTTTTAATGAGTGGGACAAAATTCCTAAAAGATAAGAAGGAAGAAGAAGGAGTTGGATATGTTGCATTGGAGAAACCAAGGGACTAGGAGTCCCCTAAAACATCAACTATGCTAAAATGAAGAAATTGCTAGACTAGTTCAAGGACACTATTTTTAAGGGTACACTAGCTATATTGTCACTAAAGAGAGAGATCAGTCATCAAATAGACTTTGTACTAGGGGCATCATTTCCTAACAAGGTTATATATGAGATGAAAATAGAACAAATTAAGGAGACATCAAGGTAAATTTTGGATCAAGGCCTTATTAGGAAGATTATTTTCCCATGCCTTGTTCCAATGGTATTGGCACTTAAGAAGGGAGGTAACTGGAGGATGTGTGTTGATTCTACGGAAATAAATAAGATAACTATTAGATATATGTTTCCTATTACTAGAATAAAAAATTTGATGGATTACTTAGGTGGTGATAAATACTTGTCCAAGATTCATTTAAAAATTGGATAATATTAGATTAGGATGAAAGAGGATGTTGAGTGGAAGTTAGCCCTTAAGACTATAGAGGGGTTATATGAGTGATTAGTAGTGACATTTGGGTTCACAAATACACTCAAAATTTTTATGGTGGTGATGAGTTAGGTTCTTAAGGACTATATAGGGGTGTTTTTAGTAGTCTATGTAGATCATATTCTTATTTTTAATAGGACAAAGGAATAACACATGAAGCGCCTAGAACTTGTATTGAAGAAACTCCAAGAGGAGAAGCTCACCATAAACCTTGAAATGAGTGATTTTATGAAATAAGAACTAGTCTATCTATGATTTCTAGTTCACAAGGTGACTTGAAGATGGAAAAGAGAAAGGTTGAAGCCATTCTAAGTTGGCCTACTCGTAAGACAAGGAGTAAAGTCATAATTTTTCATGGGTTGGCTCAGTTTTCTAGGAAATTTATAAAAAGATTTAGTGAAATATGTGCAATAGTCCTCAACACCATAAAAGGAGGACTCAAAAAAAAATTTGTGGACCAAGAAAGGCAATGAAGGCTTTGATAGATTGAAGAAGGAAGTAGCTACCCAACCTATACTAGTGTTGCCAAGTTTTGATAAGCCATTCATAGTGGAATGTTATGCAAGTAAAATTGCAGTAGTTGTAGTCGTAAGCCAAGCAAGTAGGTTGCTGACATTCTTTAGTGAGACGTTAAATGAAGAAAAGTCTACGTATTAATCCTATGAGTTAGAACTATATGCTCTTAGGATTTAACCACAAAAAGAAATAACAATTACTTGCAAATATAACCAATATCAAAAAATGATAGATCACATAGAAAAGAACACAAGACACCAAGATTTAACATGGTTCAACCATTTCCTAGGCTACATCCAACAAATAGAAAGTCCAATATTATTACAGTCCAATGATGATAACCTAATTACAATCTATAATCCCTTGTAGCTCAATACTACCACAAGAACCAATTGTTGTATCACTCCTTATTATATAGCCCCTAACCCTAAGATCTTTTATACAAGTAATTTTTCCACTTTAGGGTTAAAATTAGTTACAACATATCGACCATAAATTGATGATAATAAACAATATCCAATTGGTGAACATTAGTCATTGGAAAATAGTAGCCAACCATTAGTGAATAATAACCCAAAAAAATTTATGAGGTATGTATAGTACTTCCCTAATAAGTCCCCACAAACTAAAAATATCCCACTTAGGGACTGATCAGACTCCACACTAGACATCAATCTCCCACTTAGAGACTGATCCTATAGCAATATTGATACCACATGGGGCTCCCACTGGATCAAACCACCCTAGACTCTATTGATCTTTGATTTCTATTTAGTCTAGAAGACCAACCGAAGTTGAAGAGGAATTCATCTTCTTCGTTTGTCACTACCTTTGTAAACATATATGTTGGTTTAAAGAATAATTTTGACAACTGAGTGTCAATACACTTAACCATTTTCCACTTAACAAGTGCCAAGTAACAGTAGGTGCCAAGTGTTAACAAGTACCGAGTAATAGTAGGTGTCGACTATTAACAAGTGTTGAGTAACAGTAGGTGCCGAGTGTTAACAAGTGTTGAGTAACAATAGCTGCCGAGTGTTAACAAGTGTCGAGTAACAGTAGGTGCCAAGTGATACAGTTTTGTTTAGGTGTCAAGCTATCTAAGAAATAGCATGTGCTAGGCATCAGCAATGCTTCAGGAGCTGAGTAACTTAGGATATCAGCATAAGAGTTTGTGATTGCACAAACTATGATATAAACTATTTTTGTAGCTGACATAAGATAAATCTTGAAAGATATAGAGATAAGAATGAATCTTTTACATTTCCTATGCAATCTACATGCAACCAATTGGAAATTTGGAAAGGCATGCAACCAATCAGAAAAAGATAATTATTGAGTGACAAATTGAGATTCAATGTGGATTGTAGATCCATATCTAACCCTAAGTCTTTGAAGTCTTTTTAAGAAAGATGAAAGTTTCATTGAATAGAGAGAATGAGAGGAGAAGAGTAGAGTTAAAAATAGAATTGATATTTGGTGAGAGGAGACATAGAAAGTAAGAGCAGAAATTCATTAATTAGTTGATCAGAACAAAGCAAGGTAGACAAATAGAAATCAAATCTCAGAGGATCAAAATCAGAGAAAGAGCCAGAACAAGTACTTGCATTCAGTAATCAAGGATTGCCAACAATCAGGTTCATAATACCTAATACTCTCTAACCATTATATTAGAAAGAAAATCCTATGTAGATAGGTTGGCTTAATAGCTATTTGTAGATCCTTATCAAAAGGTTATTAAATCCTTTAACAAGGTGACACTTCATGTTAAGTGTTTGAAATCCTTTAATTAGGTCACTATTGAAATAGTGTAAAGCCTTTAACAGGGCAGACAATCAGAAGTGGTTGAACAATATTGCTGCAGTAATTTTTGTGGGTATCATCCCCACCCTAGTTTTACTTCTTATTCCTGGAAGGTTTCTGGGTTACCAAATTCCAGTGTTATGTGTTTTTGATGCATGTCTTAGTTTCATATTTTCTTAATGTATTTACATGCATGCAATTTACTTGCAGTTAAAATTTTTATTGGTTAAAGTATGATACTTCTGATTCACCACCCCCCCCCCCCCCCCCACCTCTCTCTCATAAGTATTCTTTCCATATTTGAATATTCCAAAAAATGGTATCAGAGCCACAAAGGTTCTCACAAGAAAAAGCCTAACAGATTGGAGGAAAAGATCTAAAGATGGAAGCTTTCAAACTTGAAAAGATCATTGAAAATCAAGTGATAGATGTGCAACTTGCTCTGCATAGCATGGAGGAATTTAGAAACAAGTTGAGAAACTCATTAAAAAAAAGGAAGGATCTAGCCATAGCCGAAAATGAGATAAACTACAAGGATATTGATACCACCAACATATTTTCCAACAAAAATACCAAAGAGTTTGATGCAGCAATAGAAGAACTGATGGAGAAAAACAAAGTTCAAGCAGAGGAGATAAGATCTCTCAAGAAGGAACATGAATCATAGGCCATAATAATATGTGAAATCACTGAACAAAAGAAAAGAGCAATTGAAGATAAAGTCATGATGGAAAATGACAAAAGAAATCTTGCAAACACACTTGAAGAAAAATGTACTAAATTGACAAGGATCTCAAACATGCAGATGGATACACTTGCCCAAATGATGAACCTTCATCATGAACTCAATGTGAAAGATATTGAGATCTCTACTTTGAAGATGTAGAATGAAAAACTGCAGAATGAATTGAACAAAGAAAAAGAGGTTGTAGAGAATCTCAACAAGTCAAGTGAAGCCATCAAATATTTTGAGCAATTACTGAAATCCCCAAGATCAACTCATGATACATCAGGACTTGGATACAACAACACTAAAGTTGGAGAATCATCAAAGAGTACAAAACAAAGAAGCGATAAAGGTAAAGATGTTAAACCTACATGTCATTTCTATGGAAAGAAAGCACATACATCTAATGTATGTAGAAGCAAGAGTGCCCATTAGCATGATAAACCTAGAAGTATAAACCATTGTCATAAAGGCAAAAAGCAAGGTCATCAGGCATATGAATGCAGAACCAAGACTACTAAGACATCAAGATTTGAGGGTCACTATCATAATTGCAAAAAATATGGACATAGAGCTTTTGAATGTAGATCAAAGCCTATGTGGACATTAAATCAACCAGCAAGGACCTCAAACCATGAATTTTGGAATTATAACACTAGGTACAATTGTCACTATTGTCAAGAATATGGACATACACCCCAGAATTGCATAAGAACACATTTCAAGGGAAACTAGAAAAGATGGTTGAGTCAAACTACATGTTTTAGTTGCTTAAAAACTGGTCATGTCATAGAAATTGCCCAACAAGGTCAAAGGCATCAAGTTCTGAGTTCAGCAATGGAAAGGCAAAGATAGATGTTGAACATATTAGAAGTGAAATGAATAAGGCATGGAAGAAGAAAGATGATTGCAGCACATTAAGTGCAGAGATCACTTCACCTAATAGGTCAGGTGATCACACTTCATCAAATTAAGCAAGTATAAGTGTGCGGGATTGATAAATCAAGTTACATCCTACATCAGTCCCAAGACATAGAAGAATTGCAAAGAAGAAATTAGTATAAGCAAAGATGCTAAGTCAAAATTAAGAGTTTTGCAAAATCTGTCGAAGTTGTCTTCAAGTGCCGAGTTGCTAACAACAACCGAGTTGATAGTTGATGCCAAGCTATGAAATATCAATGGAAGTTGAGCGAAGTGAAACACAATGGGTGTCGAGTCATGTTGAAATCCTTCAGGTGTCGAGTAGATAGTTGTCAGTGTACTAAGCATTAATTGCTCCATTTTGAAAGGTACATAATTCAATTTTCAATCATTTTTGCACCATTCAAATGAGAACCAAAGCCGAGAAGAGTGGAGAAGATCAAGGTCAGCTCAAAAGCCAATTGTGAAGATTTCAACAGTGATTCAGGACAAGTTTCATCGATTTGAGGAACCACTAAGGGTAGAGAGAGTCATGAAATACAGCTGGTCAGCAATGAAGTAAAACAACCTGAATTCAAGCCCATTCCAGAAGTAGCATACAAGAATGATCCCATAGGTCCATTATTAGTTATTCCTAATAAAGTTGTTATGGTCCAAGATGTTCATAGATGTTATAACGGCAAAATTGGAGCCATAGGAGATTTAGAGATCTACAATGCATATGACAAGCTATGTGAGAACAAAAGACTGAAAGATGAGTTCTCAATAATAGAAAGAAAAGGATTAACCAAAACCTTAGAATTTTTTATTGTTTTCAAAATTGAATGGATATAGATAGTTTTGAGCAGAATACATGATGGAGCCTTTTGGTTAGAGTTAGGGCCAGTGAAATTCACCAAGAAAACTGTTCATAGGGTTACTGGTATTCCAACCCTAGATCGGCCAAAGACCCTGCAAAGTGACAAAAGGGAAGTAATAGAGAAAAACATAGGTCCTAATGGAATAGTAGAGGAATGACTATTGACATAGTCGTAGATCCCCTACTAGATTTTGTTGTGAGAATCATTTCACACAAATTCTATCAATCAAGCAGGTTAAACAGTGTACCTTGTATAGCAGTTGATGTTGCATACAAGATAATTAAAAAGGATCACACTTAGGATCTAGTAGAGCTCATGTTTCAATAGATTAATGAGAATCTAGGAGCTATAAGGAAGAGCAAGGGAGCTCAGTGCAAATTTGGATAAGTTTTGGTGTGCATATTTTTCTATCTGATGAAAGAATTCCCTTCTGTGGGTAAGGTAAGATGCAGTCCAGACAAAACAATTGTTGAACAAATCAATGGATACATTGAAAAGATGGGTGGAAATTTTGATGCCCAAATGACTAGTTACTTTGAGGACTTCAAAAAGTCCATGAAACAAAGAATGAGGATTCCAATCTCATTGACTGAGAAATATGAAAAGGACATTTTTTTTCTTGTAGATATAGATTATACCTTTATACAAGTAGTTATACCTAGAGTAAGATGGCTTAGCCCACTAGGTTATGAACTTAATATTGATCAAGCTTCTGTAGCAATAACAGCCCTCCTTGCAGAAAAAGCTGATAAAAGTGTAAAAGCTTTTGGAACCTATGATGTTGTTAAATCAAGGGTGATAACAAATTTGAAGACTGCTTCTGCAATAAAGTAGAAAGAAAAAATGGTGAGACAAATCAAGAGAAAATTTAGTGTTGAGGAAGAAGGAACAACAGAAGAGGAAGGAGAAGACATTGAAGAAGAGGGAGATAAACCTCAAAGTTTGACTCAAGGGTTAGAAGAAGATAAAGAGGAAAGTGTCGAGGAAGAAGAAGCTGAGGAAGCACAAGTTAAAACCAAGGCCACAAAAAGGAAGGCCACAACTCCTCCTGCTCCTCAATCCAAGGGAAAGAAAGTAGCTGCTCCTACACCAAAGAGACCTACCACAAGGGCTATAGCACAAAAAGCCCAAGAGGAGGCAAAAGGAAAGAAGAAAGACTCAAAGAAGACTGCTACTGAGTCTAAGAAGAAAAGAAAATTTGTTGCCTAGCCTGAAATAGATGAGGAGAAGACAGAGTCAGAGGACAACAGTCAATTTCAAGTGGTAAGACACAAACCTTAGACTGCTATTGATAAATTATGTTCAAAAATTAGGAATGATGATTTGAAAAGTTTAAAGAACCTAAATTTTTCTAAGCTCACCAAAGAGGAGAAAAATAAATTAGAGGAATCTGTGTATGCTATGATGGCTGAATATAAGCACACACCTCTAGAATTAGATGAATCAATGCTTAAAGAATTGTACAAAATTGTAGAGGATAAATGGAATTTTTTTTCACAAATGGAAAGAGAGATAAGGGAGTGAAAATTAGCTAGATCATTGCCTGATTTGTCTAGAGATCAAGTAACAAATGCAATAAAAAGGCATAATAATAGATTCACTCCCGAGCATAGAGCATTCAGCATCTTACAAGATAAAATTGAAGAGGTAGTTACAAAGTCCACAAGATTGTGGAAAATAGTTTACAAGAAAATAGAAGATGTGTATAATGAAAAATATAAGGTAGAGGCAAGTGCCAAGATAAGGGAAAAGAAGGTGTCAGGAACTAAGTAAAAAGAGAAGGAACAAGTGGAGAAGAAGAGTGAAGAAGAACAGGAAGAAAAGGCACATACAGAGGAGAAAGTGGAAGAGAAAGATACAACTGAGCCACAAGATCAAAGTGTGCAAGACACATAGCTATCCCCTCCTAGTCCTCCTCATGCCACCATCACACCTGCAAATATTATAAAAATCAAAGATGTTATAGACACTTCAAATCCAAACATCAATCCATTAACTACAGAGGATTTAGAAATCCTTGACCAATCATCACTCATAGCAAAATTAAGTTCAAATCCTGTATTGGTCACTGTTGATGAATTACAGAATCCAGAAGTTAAAAAAAGATAGTCAAGGTAAAAGCAAAAGTACCACCCTCGATCATACAAAATACTGGTATTCTATTTCTTCCACCACCACCTCTACCAAGTGTAGTCACTTATACACTTCAAATGCTGAGTACAGCAGCAAGGGAAATAAAAGAAACATATGAACAACCAACAAGTTCAACCCCACCTAGCGATCATAAAAAGGATACTCAAGCTAAAGAAAAAGATGAGACAAAGAAGAAGAAGGAGCCTGCAATACAAACACTAGTTGCATTACCAAAATTTAGTACTCCAACACAGACTCTTTAGCAGTTGAGCATTGATGGGTTACAATTACAAATCAGGACATCGGGCTCGAGCTCATCAAAGGAAGTCAGGAAACTTCACTATGGAGTTCTTGAGCTTGATGAAGAAATAAAGATTCCATATTATGAATCTAGCACTCTCACTAAAGAGAAGATCAATGAAATTCAGAGTGCATTGGACAGAAGAAGGAGACAAGAAGCACTAAGAAAAGAACACAAGCATAAGCTTACCTTGAATGAAATCAAAGACATATTCATAGAAGTTTTCTGCTTACAGTCTCCAGATGAGTCAAGACCAATTATAGAGCAACTATCTGATATAGTTGACCAGGTAACTAGTGAAGACCAGGAAACAAACACCAAACTACTAGAATGGTCAGAAAGAAAGTTCCAGGGAAAGGTAAATAATAAAATATCCAGTGATATAGCACTGTCACAAGTAGAACTAGCAAAGAAAATTAAAACTATTAAAACTGTACTAAGAAACATCTTTACCCTGTACAACAAGTTGTGTGATTTTTCCACATTCACACAGGACACTAGCCAGAAAATACTGAGCTTCGAGAACAATCTGAAGATTTCTAGCATGCAACTCACCACAAATCCAGCTCAAAGTGAGAAGCATTTTGCCCAATCGCTTCACACAAAAAGAGACATAGCTATCTTATCAGCAGAGGAGGCAACCACAAAAGCTAAATTGATGCAAATTCAATCCTCAATAACTCCTCACTTGGAACTACTTCACAACAAGCAGATAAATGCAGAGACAGTCCTCAAGAAAGACCCCAATCTTTCTACATCTGATGGACTAGTACACCTAGCAGCAGAGATTGCCATCCAGCATAAGTCATTGGATGTCACACTAGCAAATTGAGATGTAGCTCTAAAGGTGCTCCTTGAAGTAAATAGTACATTTTTGGCCAAGTATGGCATTTCCTTGTAAGACCCTTGACATAAGTGTCAAAAGGGGGGAGAATAAGTATGGGGGAATAATAAGAAGAGATTAAGTATGGGGGAGTTAAGTATAGGAATGAAATGACAAGTATGATAAAAGGGGGAGATAGCAACTTTTGGGAGACTTTTTGACAAGTTTTGATTAGTTAGAATGCAGAAACAAGACAGAAATCACTGAGTGTACATACAGGATCAACTAACAAGGAGTCATAAGGATCTTAGTTAAGTGTTTTTGCCACTCATGTCAAAGGGGGAGATTGTTGGTTTAAAGAATAATTTTGACAACTGAGTGTCAATACACTTAACCATTTTCCACTTAACAAGTGTCGAGTAATAGTAGGTGCCGAGTGTTAACAAGTGTTGAGTGACAGTAGGTGTCAAGTGTTAACAAGTGTCGAGTAACAGTAGGTGCCGAGTGATAGAGTTTTGTTTAGGTGCCGAGCTATCCAGGAAACAACATGTGTCAGGCATCAACAATGCTTCAGGAGCCGAGTAACTCAAGATATCAGCATAAGAGTTTGTGATCGCACAAACTATGACGTAAACTATTTTTGTAGCCGACATAAGATAACTCTCGAAAGATATAGAGATAAGAATGAATATTTTACATTTCCTATGCAATTTGCATGCAACTAATTGGAAATTTGGAAAGGCATGCAACCAATCAGCAAAAGACAAGTATTGAACAGGAAATTGAGATTCAATGTGGATCGTAGATCCATATCTAACTCTAAGTCTTCGAAGTCTTTTTAAGAAAGATGAAAGTTTCATTGAATAGAGAGAACGAGATGAGAAGAGTAGAGTTAAGAAAAAATTGGTATTTGGTGAAAGGAGACATAGAAAGTAAGAGCAGCAATTCATTAATTAGTTGATCAGAACAAAGCAAGGTAGACAAACAAAAATCAGATCACAGAGGATCAAATTTAGAGAAAGAGCCAGAAAAAGTACCTAAATTTAGTAATCAAGGATTGCAAACAACCAGGTTCATAATACCTAATACTCTCTTACCATTGTATTAGAAAGAAAATCCTATGTAGATAGGTTGGCTTAACAACTATTTGTAGATCCTTATCAAAAGATGATTAAATCCTTTAACAGGGTGACACTTCATGTTAAGTGTTTGAAATCATTTAACCAAGTCACTATTGACACAGTGTAAAGCCTTTAACAGGGCAGACCATCAGAAGTGGTTGAACAATATTGTTGCAATAATTTTTGTGGGTATCATCCCCACCCTAGTTTTACCTTCTTATTCCTGGAGGGTTTCTGGGTTACCAAATTCTAGTGTTATGTGTTGTTGATGCATGTCTTAGTTTCATATTTTCTTAATGTATTTACATGCATGCAATTTACTTGCAGTTAAAAGTTTTATTGGTTAAAGTATGGTACTTCTGATTCACCCCCCCCTCTCATAAGTATTCTTTCCATATTTGAATATTCCAACAATATATGTTTGATTGTCATCTATATGTATCTTATCCAACTTTAACTATCCATCATCCAAAACTGATTGACTGAAATGATACCACAATTCAATATATTTTGTCTTTGAAAGTAGAGCTAAATTCTTTACAAGATTAATAACACTCTGACTATTTATAAACAAATAATTATCCTTGTGAGGGTGTTGTGATTCTTCCAAAAATAATTGAAGCCATATCATATCCTTGGTTACCTCTATAACAACAACATACTCTACCTCTGTAGTGGATAAAGAATCAATATTTTATAACCTAGAAACCCAAATCACTACTACCCCACTAACATTAAATACATAACCTATATTACTCCACTTGGTATTAATATACCTTACCAAATCTAAGTCAACATATCCCTATAAATCAGTAGTAGATCCCTCAAAATGTAAACACTTACTAGATGTTTCTCTCAAATATCTAAGAATCTATTTAACTACACTCCAATGCTCAATTCTTGGATGACTCGTATACTTGCTAACAACTCCCACTACGTTGGTAATATATAGCCTTTTATATACTATAGCATACATCAAGCTTTCTATAGCTAAAGAATAGGTTACCTTGGACATCTTATCCTCATCTTCTTGTGTCTTGGGACACATCTCCTTATTCAACTTCAAATGACTAGGTAAAGGTGTGCTGACATCTTTAGCATTCTCCATAGAGAAATATTGCAACACCTTTTCAACATAATCAGCCTAAGATAGCATCAATTTTTTATTCTCCCTATCTCTAAAAATATTCATACCAAGTATTTGTTGTACTACCCATAATCCTTCATAGAAAATGCATGTGCTAACCAATATTTTAGCCCCTTAATGTGATCCATGTTAGACTCAACAACAAGCATATCATCAACATATAAACATATAATAATGTAGTTTATACCAACAAACCTATTTAAATAAACAAAATGATCTAAATTACACCTACTATATCCATGCTTATGCATAAAACTATAAAATTTTAGATACCATTGGTGAGGTGCTTGCTTCAAACCACATAAACATTTCTTCATTCTACACACTAAGTTCTCCTTACTTTTGACCTCAAATCCTTATGGCTTTTCCATATAGATCTCTTCATTTAAATTACCATGAAGAAAGGTTATTTTACCATCAATCTACTCCAAGTGCAAATATTCAGTAGCCACAGTACTTAAAACAAAATGAATAGAATTTAGTTTAACAATAGAGGAGAATATCTCATCAAAATCAATTCCCTTTCTTTTTGAAAATCCTTTTATAACTAACTTGGCATTAAATCTTTGCTTACCTCCATCCTCTTCTTTGAACCTATAAACCCATATGTTCTACAAGCCCTTTTACCTATAGGCAACTTGTATAAATCCCATGTCTTAGTTTTTAGCAAAAAGTCCATTTCATCTTTCATTGTAGATTCCAACTAAATATTAGTATCCACCTGCATAGCTTCATCATATCATTCAGGTTCACCAGCATCAGTAAGTAAAATAGAATACAAAGACGAAGAAAATCTTTCTAGAGATCTAATTTTCCTTGTTGACCATCTAACATTCACTGGTGTGTGTGGTACTTAATGTTGCTATTGTTGCATATCATGAGGAATTACTAGAAAATCATCTTCTGGAGTATCATCTAACAATACATAATCATATTCTTTCTTCTCAAGTTGCTGCAATAGATCTTTATACAATACTTTATCATTGATTATGACATCTCTACTTCTTACAATTTTACGATTTTTAAAATCCCAAAGCCTAAACCAAATTCATTAATGTCATTTTCAAAAAATACACATTTCTTTGACTTAGCTTTCAACTTGGTTCTATTTTTAGAATCTATATGAAAAATGCTTCACAGTTGAAGGTTTAAAAAAAAGAATAACCCACCTTCTTATTATTCCATACTTCTTGTAAAATACCACAACCCAAAGGAGTAGAGGGATGTCTACTAATAAAATATACAACATTATTGATAGCCTCTTCCGACATGTGCAATGGAAACCCAACCTCATGCTCCTTGCATGCTCCATTATAGTCTTGTTCATGTGTTTAGCCACTCCATTTTTTTGTGGAGTCCTTGTAATAGGTTTTTATCTATGAATACCATTAGTGAAACAATCATCTTCAAATTCATGATTGCAATACTCACCACCATTATCAGATCTTAGACATTTTAATTTCTTAGTAGTCTCATTTTCAACCAAGCATTTCCATTTCTTAAAAGTTTGAAACACATCACATTTTTGTCTAAGGAAATAAACCCATACTTTTCTAGTTGCATCATCAATAAGTGTAATATAATAATAAAAGCCACTGAGAGAAGATACCTGAGCTGGTCCCCATACATCTGTATGTACAAGCTCTAATTTCTCCCTTTTATTTTCCTTTATAGTCTTCACAATACTCACTCTTTTTCTTTTTTCCATATACAAAACTTTCATAGAAATCAATATTAACACATTTTAGAGCTAGTAAAACTTTCTTTTAATGAAGTACTTTCATACCTTTGTAACTCATATGCCCAAGTCTGTTGTGCCATAGTGTTGTTTTAGAATCTATAATAGCTATTTGCTCTCCCTGCTCATTTGAAGCAATTGTTCCTAAATATTCATTTTTCTTTGAAAGAATTAAAGTAGAAGGAATAATATGTCCTATGCAAAGATATAAGGTGCCTACTTTCACATCTTTTGCTACTACAAGGGAACCTTTTGAAACCTTCCAATTTTTATCATTAAAAATAACTACACAACCCTCATCACCGAGTTGCCTTGCTGAAATTAAATTCTTACTCAACCTTGGAACATTTCTTATCTCTTTTAGTAGCCAATAACTCCCATTATGCAACTTAATCATAATTTTTCCCTTTCTAACAATCTATCAGGCTTCATTATGCCTCAAATAAACAAGCCCAATATCCCCTTGGACATAATCAATGAAATAAGCTCTATAAAGTGTAGCATGAAATGAAGCACTAGACTCTAAATCCCATGTAACATCAACACCATTTAAAGACAAAAGTAAAGCATCCTCTTTAGATTTATTACTTACCACATTTTCTTCCTTGTCTCCATCTTGCTTTTCTCCTTTATTTTTCTTTTGAGTCCTACAATCTTTATTTTTATGCCCTAGTTTCCCATAGTACCAGCAGTTGTTTGGTCCTCTTGAGTGAGACCTCATCCCTTTTGAATTTTCTCTTGATTTCCCATGATTTGAAAAATTACTTTCTCTTTTAGTTGTTCTACCTCTGCCTTATGTGTTCAAATCACTTCTTGATGTAGATCTTCTATAGGTTTTCCTCAAAATAACACTAATCACATGATCATATTTTAGAGTATTAGATCTAGAAATAGAATTATGGACAGCCATTACCAAGCCATTCCATCTTTTAGGAAAAGGACACAAATTCAAGAGAGCCCTAATTTCTTCATCAAAATTAATACCCATAGAAGATAACAGACTAGTAATAATATTAAACTCATTTAAATGACCTGTATTAGATTTCCATTCTACCATTTTCATATTAAATAAATTCTTCAAGAGAAATACCTTGTCTAAAGCAGAAGGCTTTTCATAGAATTTCTTTAGGGTTTCCATCAACTCTTCCATTGTCTTCACTTTTGTAATATTAAATGCCACTAATGGTGCCAGGCATAATTGAATGCTTCCAAGTGTCTTTCTATCTAAAAGATCACAATCATCATTTTTCACAGATCCCTAATTCTTGGTTTTTTCTTCCAATGGCTTCCATAAATCCTTTTGATAAATATAGTCTTCCATTTGAATCTTCCATAGCTGAAAGTTCTTCCCATTAAACTTGTCAACCCTCAAATTACCCTCATGTACCATTGTTCTTACTAAATTGTGAGTCTTTCTTGTGTAAGATAACTAGAAAAATAACCATAGATAGAAATAACAATTACATACAAATATAAATAATAATAAAAAATAATAGATCACATAGAAAGGAACACAATACAAAGAGATTTAACATTATTCACCTAATCCCTGGGCTACATCCAACAAACAACAAGTCCAATAATATTACAATCCAATGATTAAAACTTGATTACAATCTGTAATCCCTTATAGCTCAATATTGCCACAAGAACCAATTTTTGCATCACTCCTTATAAAATAGTTCCTAACCCCTATACAATATTTTTCCCACTTTAGGGTTAAAATTAGATAGAACACATTAGCCATAAATTGGTGAATAGAAATAATGGCCAATTGGTGAATAGTATCCCAAACAAATTTTTGGTATATTTCTTCCCTGACCAGTCACCACAAACTAACGTATGCTTTACTACAAGCCCTTAAGAAGTGGAGGCACTACCTATTGCCTAAGGATTTTTTGGTTTTCACTAATAACCAAGAACTAAGTTACATCAACACTCAAAATAAGCTAAGTTCTAGGCATACCAAGTAGATGCAATTTCTACAGTCCTACACATTCACCATTAAGCACAAGAATGGTGTCAATAACATGAGTGTAGATGGACTTAGTGGGAGGTTGGTCACTATCCAATAGATAAAATTGTAATGCATTGGAGTTGAGCAATTCAAAACCTTCTATAAAGGAAATGCATGCTTTTCAAAGATCCGCAAGGTATGCATTGAATTTGATAATCATTTTCATAGTGAATATGTAGGCTACACGTTTCAGAATGGTACTATTTACGGTAAAATATTTGTGTGTTCCAAGAGGTTCCATGAGGGGGAACCACATTTAGGAGAAATACAATAGGAGTTTGAAGGGGAACTTTGGGTTGAACAAGACTCTAGATTAAGAAGAGGGTTTCTAAGATTGGCCTAAGATGCAAAAGAATGTAAGGAAATATGTGGACCAATGTGGAGTCTATTCAAAGACAAAGGGAAAATCATAAAATAGAATTCTCTACCAGCTAATTCCCATCCCAAATAGACTTTGGAGTACATAAGCATGCATTTTGTAGTAGGGTTCCCTAAGTGACTAACTAGTTTGGATAGTTTGTATCTAGTAGTACATAGGTTAAGATGAGTGATTTTATCCCTTGTAAAACTACACATGATGCCAATCATATTCCTCACCTTTTCTTCAAGGAGATGGTAAGGATACCTAGGTTGCAAATAATCATAGTTGCAGATAGAGATGTGAAGTTTATGGGACACTTCTAGAAGACCCTTTGGAGGAGGCTAGGAACCAACCTAACCCATAGCTTTCTATATCATCCCCAAAAGGATGGATAGATAGATTTAATTAATAGGGTACCTAGTAAATTCTTAAGATGTTTAACTAAGAAGTATTGATAAGGATGGGAACAAATTATTCCTCAAGAACAATTTTCCTATAATGACAATACAAATAGGACTATTGGCAAGAATCCATTTGAAGTGGTGTATGGATTACATCTAAGAGGAGTTCTTGAGCTTAGAGACTTGAAGGGATATGAAGGGATCAATGGTCATGCTAATGTTGTAATAGAAGTTGAAGGATAGGATATATGAAGGGAGAAGAGATGTACAATTTGAGGTATTGGAGTTTGTGATGGTATTCGTGAACAATGCTAGACTACAGAAGCGCATACCAAGTAAGCTACATATGAAAATGATTCCAGACCATGTAAGGTTTTGACTAAATATGGTCCAAATGCATACAAGGTAGAACTACCCAAGGAGATGGTCATTTCTCATATCTTCAATGTGAAGGACTTGATGAAATACAAGGGACCAAAGATGGATGAGGAAAATTATAGTTCTTAGGTGACTAAGGATGTGGAAGAACTCAAGATATCTTATTAGAACAAACCACAATATGAAAATATTTTGGATTCAAGAGTGAAGAAGAAAACTAGGCGTACATGGAGAACCTAGTAAAATGGAGAGACCAATTAGAGTAAAAGACTACCTAGATAGTAGAAAGTGACTTCAATAAACATGGCATCAATCAAGAGTTCTTAACACCACAGGTTCCTTAACCTTTTTGTTGCACAAGGAGAATGGTGTAGGAGCACCCTAGGGTATTCTTTAGATTCAAGTTCATTTTGACTTGTAGGTGGTTCTAACCAACCACCAAGGTAATAGTGACTATTGCTAAGGTCCCAAGCGAGGTGTGATGTGTGTTTATAGATAGGTGTTCTTAGATTCATGCTTGTGGTCTATTTTCAGTAAGTCTAATGCCAAGTCCTAGAAAAGTCAACATGGGTCAAAGGTTGGAAAAGTCTCCAAAATGGAGTGAAAATTATAAATTTGATGTTTTAAATTTTTTTTTGTTACCATATGATGTGATTTCAATCAAATTGTGGATGGGAGGATACTAGAAATGTAAAATTGCAAAAATATATAAAGTTTCTCATGACAACATTGCAACATTGCAAAGTGATGTAGGAGCATCTTAGGTTGACATGTTATCCTACTTATTTGTGTTCATTCTACCATTTTTTAGTGAGTTATAGTCATTGCTAACTTGTAGCAACTACCAAGTGCCAATAATTTTGTAGTATAGCCAGGTTGAAGTTATCCCATGTCATGTTAACACTTGGGTTAGTGTGTTGTCCCATCTCACATTGTAGTGCATGCCAAGTTACATAGGGTGTGCCTAGGTATCCTTCATGTGTTGAGTGATCCTTCAGCTTCCAAGAGATCCTTCATGCGCTGAGTGTTCCTATTGATGCCAACTGTCAACATTTTGGATGACTTTTCTACAATTTTGATGGGAGTCGACTTGCGAGATTAATTTTGATCTAAATGTTTATGATTAGATCTTGTATTGGAATTTGTGTAGAACATTTTAGGGTTGGCCTTTCTATTTAATAATTTTCTAAAATGTGTTGCAAGCCTTTTTGGAAAGTATAAATAGGCTACTATTTAGGCTTAATGTTAGAGTGATTTTGGAGTAGATTGGTAGAGATTTCAAAGGATTGTACAAGTTTGATGAATAAGTGTCTAGAAGTGTGAATGTGAAGTTGGATCCTGGATCTAGAATGTATTTTTTTTATGGCCATAATCTAGAAGTCCTTACAGATGGGCATGTATGCTAAACATTTGATGAATCAATGAAAGAAAGTTGTTCTCTCTCTCTATGGCATTGTTCTCTTTGTGTGTTTGCTTCTATTGTGTTAACTCTAGGAAAGGTTGGTTTTTAATTTTTGGGTGTGCCTTTGGCCCTAGTTATTCTTGTGCTCCTTTCATTAGGTAGTATCATAGCTTGAGGTTATTCCTTGTGAAGATTGGATTGTGTAGAACTAGGATTCAGATTTGGTTGTAGTGTTGTAAATGTACAGATTTGACCTATAACTTGTAGAGGTTTATGATCTTATAGGAACCTAATTTGTAAAGATTGTTTGAGGTTGAGGAAATATTCATAATTTGATATTGGATACATTTAGAAAAATTGTAGCAAGATTAGATGTTGTAGAGATAGCCAAGAGGGGAGGAGCGCATCTCGAGGATGTGAGTGATGATGAAGTGGTAGCACCAAACCCTAATCTAGAACTTGAAGAAGATCAAGATAAGAAATAATTGCTAAGAGTATTGTCTATGACACATTCAAAGCCTGCTATAGAAGTTGTTCCTTATGATGGAATGTTGTATAACAATACTGTGTTGGATTGGATTTCTAATATGGAGAAGTTCTTTGAGTATGAAAATAGTCCTAATAATAGGAAGGTGAAACTTGCAGTTACTAGGTCAAAAGGTCATGTTTCACTATGGTGGGAGCATTTGCAAACTAATAAACAAAGGAGATGAAAGGAGAAGATTAGAACTTGGCTAAAAATGGTGAACAAGGTAAAGAACAAATTCCTTCTTGCTGATTACCAAGTTAGCCTGTTGAGAAAGAAGCAAAATTTGACACAAAAAGACATGATTGTGAAAGAGTATATTGAGGAATTTTATAGATTAGACATCAGATCTGGACATGTGGATGATGATGTTGAGAAAAATGCAAGATACCTAAATGGATTGAGATCTAAAATTCAAGATGAAATAAGTTTTGTGAAATTGGCAAGTGTGGAAGAATCATATCAATATGCCTTGAAAACTAAGGATATTATTGACAAAGAGGTAGAGGTAGTAAATTCTAGAGAGGCAAAGGTAGATCTTATGGTGAAGGTGGGAGATATGATAGTTCTATTTAGGATAAAGGAAAATTTGAATGTAAAAGTAATGAAAAAGATAAGACCAAGTGGAAAGGTTGTAGTTCATGCCAAGGAGGTACTAGTTTTTACCAAGGAAGAGGTAATTCTTATCCTAGAGTTGGTTTTCATGGTAATTATTTCATATGTGGTAACATTGAGAGTTCACTAAGTGGACCTAAGGCTAGAGAAAATCTGATGGTGAGAAGAACCTTATATTATAAGGGAAAGTGATGAGGAGCCTATCCTTAGAACAAGTCTTTTTAAGACCATATGTAAGATGCTTGGAAAATGTTGTAAGGTCATCATTGATAGAGGAAGTTCAAAAAATTTGGCATCAAAAGAATTGGTTACAAAGTTGTAGTTGTAGAGGCTAAAACATCTCAAACCTTGTCATGTTTCATGCATCAAAGATGAGCATTAAGATATTGGTAAGTGAGCAATGCATTGTGAAGTTCAAGATTGGACATTTCTTCTGATGAAGTGTTGTGTGATATTATGCCTATGGATTTTTTCCATGTTTTTTTGGTAGAGCTTGGAAATATGATAGATATGTTGTACATGATGGAATATAGAATCAATATACTCTTTGGGTGAATGTAAAAAAGAAAATATTGTTTCTTTTGAAAGTCTAGGTTAATTGTACTACAATAAAAGTTAATATAGTTAATGAAAAGCAATTTGAAAAGAAAGTGAAGAAGAATCAAGTTTTTTTCATTATAGTTCCTAGAGGACTAAGTGTTAGTAGTAATGAATAATTAGTAAAAGTTGGTATCGACTAAGTGATAGCAGAAACTAGTGATAATGACTAAGTACCAATCAAAATTTTAGAATTATTGAACAAGTATAAGGATATTGTTGCTGAGGATATTCCTAATGGTTTACTACTAGTAAGAAGTATAAATCATTGTATGGATCTAATTCCAGGAGCTAGTTTGCTAAATAGAGCACCATATAGATTGACACCTATAGATAATGAAGAACATAATAGACAAGTGCATGAATTGCTACAGAAGGGAGTAATCAAAGAAACTTTGAGTCAATGTGTTGTACTTTCTATATTATTACCTAAGAAGAATGAAGAATGTAGAATGTGTAGTGATTCAGGAGCTATTAACAAGATTATAGTGAAATATAAGCTTCCTATGCTGAGGATGGATGACATAATGGATTGTTTGAGTGTAGAAAAGTATTTTACCTAGATTAATTTGAAGAGTGACTATCATCAGATTAGAATCAAGGAAGGTGATGAATGGAAGATAACTTTCAAGACAAAAGATGGTTTGTATAAATGGTTGGTTATGCCTTTTGGTTTGACTAATGCACCGAGTACTTTCATGAGGTTGATGAATGAAGCTCAGAAAAGATTCTTGGTATATTTTTGATTGTTTATTTGGATGATATTTTGATATTTAGTAAGACTAAGGAAGAACACCTTGAACATATTAGACAAGTATTGTAGAGATTGAAAGAGGAAAAGTTGATGATTAATCTTAAAAAGTGTTCTTTTATGCTAGAGGAGATTGTGTATTTGGGATATTTGATTTCAGTTGATGGTTTGAGAATGGATCCTAAGAAGGTTAAAGTAATTTTGGAATGGCTGAGACCTTAGAATGTGGGTGAGGTAAGATCATTTCATGGTTTGGCTATTTTTTATAGAAAGTTTATAAAGAATTTTAGTGTTGTTTGTAATGCTATGGCTGAGACAACGAGAGGAGCTAAAAAGGAATTCAAGTGGACACATGGAGCTGATAAGAGTTTTGAGATTTTGACAAATACAGTTGTTGAGTTACATATATTGGCTTTGCATGATTTCAATAAGGTATTTCAAGTTGAATGTGATGCAAATGGTAGTGCAATAGGAGCTATATTAAGTCAAGAGGGTAAACCTATTGTTCTCTTTAGTGAGAGGTTGAATGATGCTAAATGGAACTATTATATGTATGATCAAGAGTTTTATGGTATTGTTCAAGAATCAATGAAGTGGAGACATTATTTGATTCCTAAGGATTTTGTGTTGTGTACCAATCATAAAGTTTTACATTACTTGGAAAGTCAACATAAATTGAATTAGAGACATATGAAGTGGGTTGAGTATTTGTAAAGTTTTACATTTTTATTAAGCATAACAGAGTTGTTGATGTATTGAGTAGAACAAATTCTTTGTTGACTAAAATAAAGGTTGAGGTTCTTGTTTTGATGAAATGAAAGAGTTGTATGATACTGATCCTAATTTTTTTGAGGCATGGAGAGAGTGTAGAGAACCAAATCTAATAGATCACATTAGTAAGTTTGATGAATATTTCATTCAAGAACGTATGTTGTTCAAAGGTATTTATTTTTGTATCCCTAGAAGCTCTATGAGGCTAAATTTTATTAATAAAATGCCCAATGGTGGATTGGTTGGACATTTTGGGATTGATAAGACCTTGAGTTTTTTGAGGAAGAAGTATTATTGGCCACAAATTTATAAGGATGTTCAAAATTTTGTGAAGAGTCATGGATTTTGTCAAGTTGCAAAAGGAGTAAGTTAGAATACTAGATTGTATACACCTATTTTTATTCCTGAGAAGACTTGGAATGAAATTCATATGGATTTTGTTCTTAGATTGCGCAAAAACAAAGGGAGTATGATTCTATATTTGTTGTTGTGGATATATTTTCTAAAATGGCTCATCTTATGCCATGTAAGAAGACATCAAATGTTGAGCATTTTACTAACATTTTCTTCAAAGAGATTGTTAGATTGTAGGGATTACAAAGAAAAATTATTTCTAATAGAGATAGTAAGTTTATTGGTTATTTTTTGAAGACTTTGTGGAAGAGATGGGTACTGAGCTAAAGTTTAGCTCTACATTCCATCCACAGATTGATGGATAGATAGAGGTTGTGAATAGAAGCTTGGGTAATTTGATGAGATACTTAGTTGGACATGAAACACATAATTTGAAGATGGTATTTGCACAATTTGAGTTTTAATATAATAATTATGTGAATACAAGTATGTGGAAGACACCTTTTGTGATTGTTACTAGGATGAACCCTAGAGGAGTATCAAATTTAAGTCATGTTGTTGGTGAAGAGAAGAGAAGTGTTGCAAGAGAAGAATTTATTGATTTTATGGAGTCTTTCAATAAGGAAGTGTAGTTGATGTTGGAAAAAAGTAATCAAAAGTATAAGGAGAATGATGATTAGTCTAGAAGACATCATGTTTTTGAAGATGGTGATGAGGTGATGGTTCATTTGAAGAAAGGAAGATTTCCTACTAGAACATATAGTAAGTTTAACTATGAAAAAGTTTGGATCTTGTAAGATCTTGAACAATTTTGATCGTGGAAATGCTTATGAAGTTTAGTTACATGATGGCATGGATATATCTCCTATATTCAATGTTCTTGATCTATATAAGTATCATGAGTCAGATAATGAAGTTGTTGTACTTGATTATTATCATAAGAAGCTAATTAAAGAGGTTGAATAGATATTGGATGAGAGAGTTGGTAAAAGCACAAGAGGAAAAGAGTACTAAGAATATTTGGTAAAGTGGAAGAACAGCCCAACTAAAGATGCTACATAGATTTCTCAATCTCAGTTGGATTTAGCTCAAGTTGTGACACTTGAATGATTTAGGAGAACCATTTCTTTATACCCTAGTTTTCTAATGTAGGAGCATCCTGGGTTGATATGTTATCCTTCTCATTTATGCTCATTTTGCTAGTTTTTACCAAGTTACAGTCATTTCCAAGTTTCAACAATTGCTAGCTACTAGTAATTTTGTAGTATAAATAAAGTTCAAGTTACCCCACATCATGTTAACACTCGGGTTAGCATGTTATCCCATCTCACTCTATAGTGTGTGCTGAGTTACACAATGTTTGTTGAGCTATCCTTCATGTGCCAAGTGGTCCTTCATGTGTGGAGTGATCCGTCATGTGTCGAGTGTTCTTATTAATGTAAAGTGTCAAAATTTTGGATGAGTTTTTTGCATTTTTGATGCAAGCTAACTTGCAGAATTAAATTTGATCATGAAGTTTATGATTACATCTTGGATTAGTATGTTTGCAAACCATTTTAGTGTCGGCCTTTCTATTTTGTAATGTTCTAGAATGTTCTATAACCTATTTTACCAAGTATAAATAGTGTATTTAGGCTTAGATTTAGAGTGATTTTTGGAGTAGATTGGTAGAGATTTCAAAGGACTATACAATTTTGATACATATGTGCCTGGAAGTATGAATGTGAAGTTGTATCTTGGATCTAGAATGTATTTTGTTTCTGGTCATAACTTAGAAAGCCTTACAATTAGACATGTATGTTGATCATTGGATGGATCAATAAAAGAATATTGCTCTCTCTCTCTCTCTCTCTCTCTCTCTCTCTCTCTCTCTCTCTCTCTCTCTCTCTGATGTTGTTCTTTTTGTGTATTTGCATCCATTGTGTTAACACTACAAGGTTGGTTTTGTATTACTAGGTGTGCCTTTGGCCCTAGTTATTCTTGCCCTCCTTGCATCATAAAGTTGTCATAACAACATTTCATAAAATATATGAAATAGTTCTAAAGGAGTGCTAACCCAGACCTTAGGGTCTCAACATGAGGGGTTAACATATTTGAGGTTAGATAAACACTAAATTTTGTAGTTAGTTGTCAAATTGTATGGTTTGTATTGGGAAAGACACTGAATTGTGTATGATAGAAAGGCTTTAACCTTCATCCACACTCTAAATGGATTAAGTGGATTAATGTGAGGCATTCAACTTTTTATTCTTTTTATGTTGTTAATTTTTGTGTTGTTAATTTGAAGAGTTTTAATTATTCTTTGTCATTTTGAACAATCTTTAATTTCTTCTGGTGCACTATCTTGAATAGTGACAGTTATGTAAATATGAGCCCTACTTGAATTCTCATGGTTGAAATTCAATGCCCTTTTGGAATTAAGTAAGGGGAACTATCAATAGTGTAAATATGTGTTGTGAGGTTCTTCTTTGTGGGGGAACTATTTTTTCCATCAAGCCCTAGGTGAGTGTAGAGGCATTTGGGCTGGGAGTTTGCATAGAACAATAGAAACAAAGTTTGTAAGATTGATTGGTTTGGGTCAATTAATTGTTGTAGTAAGAAAGGGCATGTATCCTTGATAAGTGACTATAAGGAGAGGAGTGGTGAAGTTGAATAGAGAACCTCATGGAACCCAAGCACTAAGATTAGTTCATATGCTCTAAAAACCCAAGAGTATAGGAGTGTGGTGATAGTTCTTTGTATGGACAACTTGGAGTTCTAAAACCTACAAAATATTGAAGCTTGAAGTCCTTAGAAAGAATCCATTGACAAGTTGGGGGTTTGTTTGGTGAAGTTGAGATTTATTCTAAGAACACTAATTTTAGGAGGCCTAATTGGGCTAAAAGGGCTACAATGCCTAAAACTTGAAAAGGAAGAACTTGATGAAAAATCTAAAGAAGAAACCTATTCCCAGTACTAAGATCAGTTTGGGAGAGTAATGGCTAAGTTGAGTGCATGAGTGCATAGTTAGATTTAGGAACATAGTTGAGTGTTTGAAGTTGATGGTGAGTTCTATAATGAGAAAGGGGATCCTAGGAGTGATATTTGTGTAGGGTAGAGTGGAGTACCCTAGTAAGAGAAAATAATAGGTCTTAGGAAGAGCAAGAGTGCTCCTAAGAGATAGTAAATTCCATCACAAAATTGTGAGTATTTATATGGAGCTTTTTGAAAAAAGTTTATTATAGATGGCATGTCCAAAAATACATATTGCACATACTATAAACTATGAAACTCACAACTACACCAGTATGCCTTGATCAATGTCCATGTCTTGTTTGGGAGCTTGGGAAAGTTTTTTTCTTCTTCAAAGTGAGATAGAGAACCTATATAATCATTTTTGGAGTATTGAAAAATATTTAATGTTCCTTCATGTATGGTTTCTCATTTTGTATCACTTATTTAGATGAGAAAAATTACAAAGTTAGGTTCTATATTGATACCAGATCTGAATTAAAATGGAATTCTATCAAATTGTTCATGTCCTTGGCCTATGCTCTCACACTAATTCATTGAAATTTCACTTGAATTATGCAGTTCTCATAGCTACAAGAAAATTTTTTGGTCAATAGCTTTGAAATCATCTTTAGCACTTGGTCATGTGCATTAGTTCATATTAGAAAAATTGAACAACAAGAATACAACATAAAAGGAAAGAACTTCTAGCTTTTTATTCTTGAATAATAGATGCATATTTGTACAGATCCACCAACATTCCTAAATGATTGCTAACTTAATTGACAACAAACTATTCCATGATTGACAAAACACACATAAATTTGTCAACTAACTAGAACTTATGGATACCTAACTCAAACACATCTATAATTGGTCATTGTTTACAACTCAAACTAAACTAAACATGTGTTGCCACCAACTCAAATAATATTTTTTTCACATATACAACAATCATTTATATATTGACACCTAAAGTAAATGTGTGTTGCCACCAACTCAAATAAGATTTTTTTCACATATACAACAATCATTTATTCACTACTAAAGAAAACATTATGTAGAAATTACACTTTTAAAATAGGTCATATAGGAGTAAGACTTCCTCAAGTTGCTCCCAATTTTTGGTATAGTCATGCAGCTATCATCCAACTCTAAAACACCATTGGACACACCATCACTATATGAAATGCCTCATAATCTTCGTAAAAGTATGATGCCAAGCTTCTAGACTTTCAAATCTCACTGAACTATTAGACACCAATCCACACGTGTGTCTCATAACCCTCATAAAGGTATAGCTTCTTTGATCATATAACACCTTGGACTATTTGAGCATCCATCTAGCCTCTACTACATCCTTTCCTATTTTCAAAGCATAGATCCCTTTAAAATCAAACAAATTCTTCAATGAAATCATAAGAATCTGGTGGTTCTTATTGAAGCGTCATCTTCTTAACAAAAGCTTCTCTAACAAACAAAACTTAGTAGGAATATGACTAAACAAAACATAAAAGGAAAGAACTTCCAACTTGTTATTCTTGAATAATAGATACATATTTAGAGAAGAGGATAAACTATTAATTAGATTGAATGACTGCTAATTAGATTGACAATAAACTACTTTATGATTAACAAAACACACATAAACTTTCAACTAACTGAAGCTTATGGATATCTATATCAAACACATCTACACTGAGTTGTTGTTTACAAGTCAAACTCAGTGACTTGCATGTAAATTGAACTTGAATTGGTACCAACTCAAATGAAATTTTCCACATGTGTAACAATAATTTGTTTACTACTCTTAGACCATTAACTCCAACGATTATATTTTCAGACTTACAACCACTTTGGCAAATAATTCATCTCGTACTTTTCATTTGTCGTTGCCAGAATTCAACGTATGGGTTGATCATTCCATTTGATTCCTAGTTTCCATGTGAGACTACAATCATAGTATCAATTTTGTACAATCAATTTTCATCTGCCATTGCCATTCTACGTGAACTTAATCAACGTCTCCTTAGTTTCAAATCAATATTTGTCCATTAATCCTGACATCGTGGAGGATTACATATTTTCGAGCAATTGATCAAACACTTACTACATTGTTGTTATTCAGCTCACTTTTACACATTTCGAACAACACTAAAGAATTATGTGTTCCACTCAACCAAGAAGTGTTAATAACTATTTCTTGAATGCTTGCGATGGAAGCATTTAGAACTAATTTTTTGTTATGTCTGCTCTTTTTTTAAGCATGCACAACTTTTTGAAAGATTGTCAATTTGTCAATTTGACAATTTGACTTATTCAAAAGTTTAATAAAATCAATTATGGATGCTTCATTTTGGAGCGTAAGTAACCTTTGGATGGTTCTAGATTTGACTGGTTTAAGCATAAATGGTTACGTCACTGTTTTTTTCCGAACAACTTACTGAAACAGTTTATTTTAAGCAAAACGATTTTGACTATTTATTAAAAATTATAGTTTGTCATATGTTTTTGTGAAAAATAAAATAAAATCTTCTCACAGTGTAAAATTTTGATGTATAGGATATAGGGTAACAATATTCCTAACAATCAAATTCTAGACTCTGTCTTGATTCATTTAAGGTTATTCACCTACATTCATGATTCATTTTGAATTCATGACTTTGAGGATTGAAATATATATTCCAATCAAGGTCTTCTTTTAAAGGTTATTGACTTCAATCACTTAAGGTCAAGAATTAGCCATTTAGAAGGGCTATTCAAGATATTTGTTTATCTAAGACATAGATAAACCTCGTCTATAAAACATAGCTAAAGGATAACTTACATGCTAACTATCAAAGAGGTTATAAGCATCTATGCAACAAAATGGCATTTTCTTAAGGCATAGAAAGTGACTGTAATTAATCATTCAAAGAAGGTTTGACAATGACATTTTGAATATATAGGGATTTTTCAATAGGTTGTAAAATAAATATTATTTTGAAGCATATTTACACATAGGATATTTATCAACTCGGAATGTAAGCCACTGAGACAACCCTAGAGGAGGCTAAACCTGACATTAAAAGGTAGAGTCAAAGTAGAGTTACAAAAACTTCTTAATGCTAGATTTATTTATTCTATTTTTGATAGTCAATGGGTTTCACCTTTAGTTATTGGGGAAAATGGAGAGTATGTGTAGACTACAGGGAGCTTAATAAAGCCACTAAAAAGGATCACTTCCCTATGCCATTCATTGATCAAGTACTAGATAACTTAGTAGGAAAAAGATGTTTCTCATTTCTAGATGGTTTCAGTGGCTATAATCAAATCCAGATCTCTCAAGAAGATTAGGATAAGACAATGTTCACCTATCCTTGGGGAACATTTGCTTACTTTGTCTTACCATTTGGATTATGTAATGCACTTGCAACTTTTTAGCAAGTGGTACTTAGCATATTTTTTGACATAGCTATTGATTGTGTTGAGATTTATATAGATGATTTCACCACTTATGGTGACACATTTGAACAAGCACATGTCAACTTGGAGAAGGTGTTAAAAAGGTCTGAAGAATACAACCTTTCTCTTAATAGTGAGAAGTGTTATTTCATGATAGTAGAAGGAGTTGTTGTTCGGCACTACATTTCCTCTTTTGGAAGTCAAGTGGATCTTGCAAAGATTTTTGTCATTACTAAATTACCAATACCAACCGAGCAAATAGATGTTAGAAGCTTTCTTGGACATGTTGGATACTACAAGAGATTCATCAAAGATTTATGTAAGCTTGTTGCTCCTTTATATAACCGACTTAAAAAAAAAGCCGAATTTGAGTGGACAAAAGACTGTGAAACAATATTCTAGTAATTTAAGGATGTTTTGACAACAACACTTATTCTTAGAGGACCTTATTGGAAGCTACCCTTCCATATTCATATTGATGCATCTGACACTGCTTTAGGTTGTAGTTCTCAGACAAAAGGAAGGTATTGTTGAGCATGCCATTTATTATATTAGTAAGTATTTGTAGGGTGCTAAGATGAATTATACTGTGACAAAAAAAGAATTTCTTGCTATTGTGTATGCACTTAATAAATTTTGGCATTATATCACAAGCTATAAGGTTTTTGTATACACTGATCACTCTTCTTTAAAATACTTGATGAATAAACTTACCATCTTTTGTAGATTAGCACATTGGCTACTCCTCATGTAGGAGTTTAATGTAAAGATAATAGATAAAATAGGTCGAGCCAATGCAGTAGCAAAAATTTCCTATCTTGACTTCAAGTACCCGATGATCCGATAGCCATAGATGACAAGTTCTTTCCTGATGAGCACCTATTTTCAATAGAAACTTATAACCCATGGTTTGTATATATAGAAAATTACCTTGCTACAAGAAAAACATCTCTACACTTTTCATCCAAGCAATGCCATCTCTTGGTGAAAAAGAGTTTCAATTTCTCATGGATAGTTGGATTGATGTTCTACACTAAACCAGATCAAGTAATTCGCCGGTGTGTAAGGGAAGATGAAACTTATGACTTAAGGGAATGCAATGATGAACCATGTGGTGGTCATTTCCCAACAAAATAAATAGTCTACAAGATTTTAACAACTAGATACCATCGGCCTACTCTCCGCAAAGATGCAATAAAGTATACAAGATGATATTATCAATGCCAACACATGGGAAGACCCACTAAAACTGACAAAATTCCCCTGTAGCCATAGGTAGTAGTCACTCCTTTTGATAAATGGGGTATCAATTTTGTCAATCCAATAGATCCCTCTTCTCATGGAAAATCATACATCCTAGTATGTACTAATTATGCAACTAAGTGGGTTGAAGCGCAAGCTATGACACATGCACAAGGTCACAAAGTAGCCAATTTTCTATATGAATGCATATTCAGTAGATTTGGAGTACTTAGGAAAATTTTCATGGATCAAGGAGCTCAATTTACATCAAACCTAATTGTAGAACTCATGAAGAAGTACATGATAGATCCTGGTACATCTTCCCCATAACATCCTCAAGTGAATGTTCAAGCAGAAATTAAAAAAAAAGAAACGACATCAATCCTCACTAAAATAGTTTTTATTCACAAATGGGACTAGGTTACTAGGCTTCATGAAGCAATTTGGGTTTATAGGACTACATGGAAGAGCAACATTGGAGTGACTCCATTTGAATTACTTTATGGTAAATTTTCTTCCATGCCTATAGAATTTGAACACAAGACTCTAAAAATTACTTTAGAGCTAGATGTTGATCTTTCAAAGGCTCAAGAAGATAGGATACTATAGCTGAATACCCTTGATAAACACCGTAAATCTACCCTCCACAATACAAAGATAATCCAATAGTAGCAGAAGAAATGGCATGGTAAGTTCATCTGTGAAAAGAATTTTTTTTTGGAGAATAGGTCCTCCTATATGATTCCTATTGTCAACAAAATCTAGTAAAATTCTGAACTCATTAGCTTAGACCATATGAAATCATTTCTATGTTTGAGAATGGTGTAGTGCAACTCTCTACCATTGATCCTATTCACTTCAAACTCCTTGTTAATGGACATCATTTAAAACTCTACCATAAGCTATATAGTCAGGAAGAGTTCCTACAACAATTACAACCATTTACTAATCCTACAATTCCTATAGCAACTGCAGATGAGTTTCCCACTCATTTTCCATCCTCTCTCTTAAAGAATTTCACTCATCATAATAAACCACTTTCTTTGTGAAAGTATTTTCTCCATAACAATTCCACCTCACTCCACTTTTTCTCATCTTCCACCTCACCTCACCTTTCATCAACCTACATTATAGTATCAAATGACAACATGACTTCATAGGTATTTATGCACACTCAAGTTTACAATTTTTCTTAATGTGTTATCCTATTTTTATTTACCTTTGTCACTAGTAATTGCAGGAGCTATTGCCTAATTTAGTTGGAGGGAGGGGTATTATATTTCATTTCTTTTGTTATAATTAAATTTTAATTAAATATCTACGCTATTCTTTATGTGCTACCATGTATAGTAACTTTTCCATAAATCATGACAAGAGAATAATGTGATGTGATAGTCACCCTTATGTCAGACACCTTTCACAAGTTGGGATCTACGAGTTCCAGCTAAGGTACTTAATGAGCAATTAAGTTATCTTAACTGATCTTAAATGATAAAATTATCATTTTCTTAAAACAAGTACTATGACTTGTCTTGTCATTTGATGCAAGTTTTTTCATTTTTGAAATTACTCCTATAATCACTCTAGAGGAACAATGGGAGATGGTTTATTAAGAAGAGAACCACCTAACTATACAACAGTTTTTGGAGACCCTATTTTCCTACCAATATTTCAAGCTAGGGGATGGATGAATTACATGTTCAAACTATTTGAATGGAATGAGGAGCTTGCCTTAGAATTCTTGTGAACATTGAGGGATGGGTTTTCTATAGTTAGAGGAGTAAGGGTTCCTTTTCTACCCAAAATTGCAGCAGATATAATGGAATTACTATTGGAAGGAGAACAATTTTTAGACACATTAGACACAGTTCTTTCTAGAGCCCAATTTATTGTGCATACAGACCCACAACTTCAAACATACCGGAAACAAGGTACAATCCACACATCTTTATTAGTACCATTTAATGAATGTGCTACTTATATTGTGAGATGTTTTACTTATGAGGGGAGACATTCATATTTGCATGCCACCCCTTTCAAATTTTTGAGCTACCTAATACAAGATGACTACCTTTGAATTTTCCTCATTTTATGTATCATATTTTGTTAAAAAGAGCTATAGTAGTATAGAAAGGAACCTCGAAGGATGTTTCACATCACCTTTTTATTAAGCTCATTATAGAAAAAGCCCTCAGGGAACAACTTGGGATATCTTGGGATGATTTTGTTGAAAAAAAGTGCAAAACCATGTTAGGAAACCTATAGAGCAAGTCGAAGAGAAAAGAGAACCTTAGGAAAATCTTCTAAACCCTAGCTCTTCCTCAACCAGACCTAGGAGGTCATAGAGAACCTCAATTTCCAGTCCCATAGCTTCTACCTCTAGGTTTGGACCAACATCTAGTAAGGGTAAAAGGAAAGATAAAATTTCCCCAAATACTGGCTCTTGTATAGTTCCTAGGGTTTATAAGAAGAAAAGGGGGAATGTATAGGAAACATCTCTAGAACCTCCTACAACATAAAAGGCATTAGAACTACCCTTTAGGGATAAAACTCAAAGGAGCCGATCAACTATAAAATTCAATGAGGGTCTGTCTTTTCAATCCCCTGTGTTTGAAAATGTAGTTAGTGAAAAAGACCAATCCTCTTCTTCTGACAAAGACAATATCATCATTGAAGAGGGTGAAAGTGCAAAATGTGTACCTATAATAGCAAGAACCTCCTTTTTCTAACCACCTATCATTTCCATATATTCAGACAATGATGATAATGTATCTACTAGAGTTTCAGATTCTCCTCCACCTTAAAGAGAAAAATTTCATGAAGAAGATGTCAGAATAAATTTTGATGTAGTTAATAGTATTGCTGAGCAGATTCTTTCTAAAGGATTTGATGCTTTAGCATCCCTAGCCTAGAAAACTAATTCTATTGATCCTTCTAAGACACATGTTACTTTCCATCCTCGTTCCACTATTTCATTGTTAAGCATCATTTCATTGTTATATAACTAGTTAATTTAGGAGAGGGAAGAATGGAAAATAGAGAGAGAAAGCCTAGAAAAAGTAATCTTCAATCAAACTCAAGAATTGACTAAGAAGGATGAGGATATTGACCAATTAAGTAGTAAACTTACAAAGGTCATTGCCATGGTTCGTGAATTAATGTCCGAGCACTCTCCTTCTCTACTTTATGCTCTCTTTTTGAAAGAACAATTTGTAAATTACCAGATGACTTATGTAACGTAGGGTAAAAGTTTAACATTGAATACCCCTCATGAATTCTTCAAAACTTTTCATGTTGCTCCTATAGCCATCAAAAATTTCTCTATGAACTCTTTTTACATAATTTAGTAGTCATTGATAACAGAGATTGGAATCCTCTACCCTATGTGGGTGATATTCAACTCAAGGCATTAATGTCATGGATTCAAAATGAAATTAGTAGGGAAAACCAGGCCCATCAATACATGGAATTAGTGTATGAGATGCCACTTTTTCTCAAGCCTAAGGCCAAGGATGCCAAAACTCTATGCCATGAATGGTAGAAAATTGCTTACTCAAAACTCAAAATTTGGATTATTTCTCCTTTAAGAGAAATAGTCTATTAGGAATGTAAAGCTATAGCAGAAGTAGATATAGTCTACTTACTTTTTTTGACATCTCTTGCTCTCTCATCCTGATGATGGATCGCATAGTGTGATTCAAAACATTGATGGTAAAAATCTCCACACAATCTAATCCAGAAATTGATTTACATAACTATGATGGATTGTGGAAACCTAATTGCATTAATAAGAAATAGATCTATCTACAACAAAGTAGGCAAACCAATGGCATTGGACAGGGTTGAGTGAAGACATACAGAAGAGGGAACCTCATTCTCCAATGAATTTTATCATGGCCACTCGGCGAGCACCTTGGTATATCAAGCTGGGGAAAGAAAGAAAAAATGATTGGATTCTTTTAAATTTTTATCATCCATGGTTTTTGTCCCCATTTCTTGCTAATCAGCAACATTTAGAGAAATTTGATATGTCAGAAGTGCTCCGCAGATGGGAAAGGTATAGGGAGAGTAAAGGTTTTTATTGTAACATTGCTACAGGGGGTAAAGGACAAATTGTTGCCTCAAATTTTAGGATGGTTGTGAGGGTGAAAAAAATTATGTTTTATTGAGGACAAGTCAAAGTTTTAGTTGGAGGGAATGATGAGACCGGAATATGGTCTATTTTGTCATTTCATTTTTCAGTTTAATTTGCAAACTTTCTAAAGATTTTGGTGTTCAAGAACATGATGCTTTTGATGATTTAGGAAAAAATGTGTGAATAATTACTTTTCAAGATTAAAATGAATATGCTATGAAACGATATGTCATTTAATTGCAAAATAGTGAGAATGATGCTTTTTCTTCCTTAGCTAGGTTGGGTAGTTCTTTTGAAACAATGTGACATAGGGTAAACTAATTTAAATAAAATGTTTTGAATAAGTTTTGATGTATGTTATTATTTTTTAAGTGCTAATAATTTGTAGATATAAAAGAAAAACCAAGTCAACCAAGTGGGAGTCAAAGCATTTTCTCGTGTTAATAGACCAGCCTTGAGCGGAGGAAATTAAGGGGTCATGAGCTCCTAAATTATTGTTCTATTTGGCACCAAAATTAATGTGCATATTGTAATAATAAATGCCATCATTTGTTTTGGTAGTTGATGACTCTTGAATTTATGAATTTTGTTCCTTGTTTTTGTTTTAAAATAATTGGAACTCTATGTACCAGAAGTGGTATGTTTTTCAGCAATCATTTTTCAATAGAAAAAAGAATTTGTTGAGTTTTTAAGTATTGAATATAATCCTACTATTCATCAGTATGTACATTTTATTGCTATGAATAAAATGATCATTTTAGGTTTTTATGTCTAATTTATTATACTTCACTTCTCTATGGGGGCCCACATAGGGAGTGACCTAATTAGTATAGGATTTATATTCAGTTCATAGAACCCAAGTAGACTCTGTTGTTGTTCCAGCCACTAATAAAAAAATTAGTGAATTGTTCTTGTAGCATAGGCAATTGAAGTAATTCTTAGCTATATTTTCATGCTTTATTAAAATAGATTTGGTTCTTAGCTTTAGCATAAGTTTCCTGTAGTTTAAGTACTCAAATTTTTGTAGAGTAGTTCTTAAGTTGAGATAAGTTTGAAGAATATATTTTGTGAACACCATTTCAAATTTATGTCCCTAGTTGATAAATTAAATTAGTCCAAATGATTTACATAAGAACCATTAGAGAGGTGTAATCTTGGGTTATGTAGTCCATTGCTACAGGATTTTGATCCCTTTCTTTGGCCAAACACAAAACACCATTTAGATTGACACCTATAGAGAATGAAGAACTTAACAGACAAGTGCATGAATTGTTGCAGAAGGGATTAATTAGAGAAAGTTTGAGTCCATGTGTTGTAAATACTATATTAGCACCTAAGAAGAATGGATTATTAAGAATATATATTGATACCAAAACTATTAACAAGATCACAGTGAAAAATAGGTTTCCTAAGCCGAGTATGGATGACATAATGGATTGTTTGAGTGTAGGAAAGTACTTCACCAAGATTAATTTGAAGAGTGGCTATCATTAGATAAGAATTAGAGAAGGTGATGAATGAAAGACTACTTTCAAGAAAAAAAAGTTATATAAATAGTTGGTTATTCCTTTTGGTTTGACTAATGCACCTAGTAATTTCATGAAGTTGAAGAATGAAGTTCTGAAAAGATTCTTGGGTACATTTGTGATTGTTTATTTGAATGATATTCTAATGTTTAGTATGACTAAGGAAGAACACCTCGAGCATTTTGGACAAGTATTGTAGAGATTGAAAGAGGAAAATTTGATGATTAGTCTAAAAAAGTGTTCTTTTATGCAAGAGGAGATTGTGTATTTGGGACTTGTCATTTTAGCTAATGGTTTGACAATGGATCTGAAGAAGGTTAAAGCAATTTTGGAATGGCCTAGAGCTATGAGAATGTGGGTGAGGTAAAATAATTTCATAGTTTCGCTAGTTTTTACTAAAATTTTATAAAGAATTTAGGTTTTATTTGTAATGCTATGACCTAGACAATGAGAGGAGAAAAAAAGGAATTCAAGTGGACATATGGAGCTAATAAGAGTTTTGAGACTTTGAAACAAAAGATTGCTGAGTTACCTATATTGGCTTTGCCTGATTTCAATAAATTATTTCAAGTTGAATGTGATGGACTTGGTAGTGCAATAGGAGTTTTATTAAGTAAAGAGGGTAAACGTGTTGCTTTCTTTAGTAAGAAGTTGAATGATGCTAAAAAGAGCTAGTATATCTATGATCAAGAGTTTTATGCTATTGTTCAAGCATTCATGAAGTGGAGATATTATTTAATTCCTAAGGATTTTGTGTTGTATACTAATCATAAATTTTTACAGTACTTGGGAGGTCAACATAAATTGAATCAGAGGCATATGAAGTGGGCTAAGCATTTTCAAAGTTTTACATTTTTATTAAGCATAAGGGTGGAGTTACTAATAGAGTTGTTGATAGATTAAGGAGAAGAAATTCTTTATTGACTAGAATAAAGTTTGATGTTCTTGTTTTGATGAAATGAAAGAGTTGTATGATAGTGATCCTAATTTCTTTGAGACATGGAGAGAGTACAAAGCACCAAATCTGATAGATCACATTAGTAAGTATGATGAATATTTCATTCAAGAAGGTATGCTATTCAAAGGTATTCCTTTGTGTATCCCTAGAAGGTCTATGATGCTGAATTTTATTAATGAAAAGCATAGAGGTGGATTGGCTAGACATTTTGGAATTGATAAGACCTCGATTTTGTTGAGGGAGAAGTATTATTGGCCATAGATATATAAGGATGTCCAAAATTTTGTGAAGAGTTGTGGAGTTTTTCGAGTTGCAATAGGAGTAAGTTAGAATGTTGGATTGTACACACCTATTTGTATTTCTGAAAAACCTTGGAGTGACATTAGTATAGATTTTGTTCTTGGATTGCCTAAAACAAAAAAGGGGTATGATTCTATATTTGTTGTTGTGGATAGATTTTCTAAAATGGCTCATTTTCTCACATGTAACAAGACAACAGATGTTGAGCATATTGCTGAAATTTTCTTCAAAGTGATTGTTAGATTGCATGGATTACCAAGAAGTATTATTTTTGACAGAGACAATAAGTTTTTGGTTATTTTTGGAAGACTTTTTGGAAGAAGATGGGTACTAAGTTGAAGTTTAGTTCTACATTCCATCTATAGTCTGATGGATGGATAGAGGTTGTAAATAGAAGCTTGGGTAATTTGCTGAGATGCTTTGTTGGAGATGAAACACATAATCGGGAGATGATATTAGCACAAGCTAAGTTTCAATATAGTAATTATGTGAATAGGAGTACATGTAAGACACATTTTGAGATTGTTACTAGAATGAACCCTAGAGGAGTATCATATTTAAGGGATGGATGTTGCCGGTGAAGACAATAGAAGTGTTGCATGAGAAGAATTTGTTGATTTTATGGAGTCTTTACATAAGTAAATCAAGCTAAATTTGGAAAAAAATAATTAGAAGTACAAGGAGAATGTTCATAAGTCTAAAAGACATCATTTTTTTGAAGTTGGTGATGAGGTGATGGTTCATTTGAAGAAAGGTAGATTTCTTACTAGAACATATAGTAAGCTAAAGATGAAGAAGTTTGGATCTTGTAAGATCTTGAAAAAGTTTGATAGTGGAAATGCTTATGAAGTTGAGTTACATGATGACATGGATATATCTCCTATATTCAATGTTATTGATCTATATAAGTATCATGATTTAGATGATGAAGTTGTTTTACCTAATGATTATTGTAAGAAGCAGATTAAAGAGGTTGAATAGATATTGGATGAGAGAGTTGGTAAAAGTAAAAGAGGAAAAGAGTACTATGAATATTTTGTAAAGTGGAAGAATAGACTAGCTGAAGATGCTACATAGATTTCTCAATCTTAGTTGGATTCAACTCAAGTTGTGACACTTGAATGATTCAAGAGAATCATTTCTTTCTACCTTCATTGTCTGATGTAGGAGCATCCATGTTGACATGTTATCCTGCTCATTTGTGTTCATTTTGCTAGTTGTTGCCGAGTTAGTGTCATTTGAAAGTTTCAAGAATTACCAACTGCTAGTAATTTTGTAGTATAAGAAGAGTTAAAGTTACCCCACGTCATGTTAACACTTGGGTTAGTGTGTTATCCCATCTCACTCTATAGTGTGTGTTGAGTTCCACAATGTGTATCAAGCTATCCTTCATGTGTTGAGTGTTTCTATTGATGCTGAGTGTGAACATCTCTAATGAGTTTTCTATATTTTTGGTGCAAGATTAATTGTGGGATTAATTTTGATCATGAATTTTATCATTAGATCCTATATTGGTATGTGAGCAGACCATTTTAGTGCTTTCCTTTCTATTTTGTAATGTTCTAGAATGTTTTGTAAGCCATTTTGTCAAGTATAAATAGGGTATTTAGGTTTAGAGTTAGAGCAATTTTTGGAGTAGATTGATAGGGATTTTAGAGGACTATACAAGTTTGATGTATATGTGTCTGGAAGTGTCGAAGTAAAGTTGGATCTTGGATCGGTGATGTATTTTGTTTTTGGCCATAACCCAAAAGGCCATACAATTGGGCATGCATGATAATCATTTGATGAATCAATAAAACTCTCTCTCTCGCTCTCTCTCTCTCTCTCTCTCTCTCTCTCTCTCTCTCTCTCTCTCTCTCTCTCTCTCTCTGTATATATATATATATATAGTTTTGTTTTCTTTGTGTGTTTGCTTTCATTATATTAACTCTGCAACCTTGGTTTTGTATTACTGGGTGTGCCTTTGGCCCTAGTTATTCTTGCCCACCTTGCATCACAAAGCTATCATCACAACATTTCCTAAAATCTAGGAAATAGTTCTAAAGGAGTCCTAACCTGGAACTTAGCATATAAACATTAGGGATTAAAATATTTAAGGTTAGATAAACACTACAAGGAGTAAGTAAGGTCATGTATCCTTGATAAGTGACTACAAGGAGAGGAGTGGTTAAGTTGAATAGACCACCTCATGGAAGTCAAGAATTGAGACTAGTGCAAATGCCCTAAAATCCAAGAAGATAGGGGTGTGGTGATACCTCTATGTATGGGCAACATGGAGTTCTAAAACCTACAAAATATGGAAACCTAAAGTCCTTAGAAAGAATCCATAGATAGGTTGGGGGTTTGTTTGGTGAAGCTAAGAGTTATTCCAAGAACACTAATTTTAGGAGGCCTAATTGGGCTAAAATGGCTACAAGGCCTAAAACTTGATAAGTAAGAACTCAATGGAAAATTGAAAGAAGACACCTATTCCTAGTACTAAGATCAATTTGGGAGTTTAGTGGCTAAGTTGAGTGCATGAGTGCATAGTTGGATTGGTGAACATATTTTAGTGATTAAATTTGGTGGTGAGTTCTATAATGAGAAAGGGGAGCCTAAGAGTGATATTTGTGTAGGGTAGAGTGGAGTACCCTAGTAAGACCAAATAATAGGTCTTAGGAAGAGCAAGAGTGCTCTTGAGAGATAGTACTCCCCATCACAAAATCATGAGAATTTATAAGCCACTTCTTCAAAAAATTTCACTGTAGATGGCATGTCCAAAAATACACACTACACATACATTAAATTATAGAGCTCACAGCTACACCAGTGTGCCTTCATAAATGTCCATGCCTTGTTTGGGAGCTTGGGAAAAAAAAAATTTCTTCTTCAAAGTGAGATAGAGACCCTATACAATCATTTCTAAAGTATTGACAAATATTTAATGCTCCTACGGTTCTTCATTTTGTATCACTTATTTAGATGTGAACAATTACTAAGTTGGGTTCTATATTGATACCAAGTCTAAATGAAAATGGAATTCTATCAAAGAGTTCATGTCCTTGGCCTATGCTCTCACACTACTTTCTTGACATTTCACTTGAATTATGTGGTTCGTATAGCTGCAAGAAAATTTTCTACTTGAGAGCTTTGAAATCATCCTTAGCACTTGGTCATGTACATTAATTCATATTGGAAAAAAATGAACAATAGAGATACAACATAAAAAGAAAGAACTTCCAGCTTGTTATTCTTGAATAATAGATGCATATTTATGCAATAGACTAACCCATCGACATTCCTAAATGACTACTAGCTAGGTTGACAATGAAATACTTCATGATTGACAACACACACAAACTTGTCAACTAAGTGAAACTTATGGATACCTAACTCAAACACATCTACAACTAGTCATTGTTTACAACTCAAACTCTTTGACTCACACTTAAACTGAACTTGTGTTGCCACCAACCCAAATAAGGTTTTCCACATGTACAACAGTCATTTATTTACTACTATTGGAACATTAAGCCCAACACCCCCTCTTCAGGTGACAACTAAAGAAAATATTATGTAGAAATTACCCTTTTAAAATTGTTTATATAGGAGTATGACTTCCTCAAGTTGCTCCCAACTTCTAGTATAGTTATGCAACTATCATCCAACTTCAAAACACCATTGGACAAACCATCACTACATGAAATGCCTCATAACCCTTGTAAAAGTGTGATGCCAAGCTTTGAAACTTTCAAATCTCACTGAACTTTTGGACACTAATCCACACATGTGTGTCTCATAACCCTCATAAAGGTATAGCTTCTCTTATCACATAACACCTTGGGCTATTTGAGCATCCATCTAGCCTCAACTACATCCTTTCCTATTTTTAGAGCATAGATCCCTTTAAAATCAAACAAATTCTTCAATGAAATCATAAGACTTTGGTAGTTCTTCTCAACGCCTCATCTTCTTAACAAAATCTTCTCTAATAGACAAAACTTAATAGGAAGATGGCTCTGATACCACATTGGAGAAATAGAATAGTGGAAACAAAACAAAAAAGGAAAGAACTTCTAGCTTGTTGTTCTTGAATAATAGATGCATATTTATATAATAGATTGACCCACCAACATTCTTAAATGACTAGTAATTAGATTGACAATAAACTATTTGATGATTAACAAAACCCACATAAAATTTCAACTAACTAAAGCTTATAAATATCTATATCAAACACATGTCTACAACTAGTCATTGTTTACAAGTCAAACTACTCTCGGAACATTAACTCCAACAATTATATATATATATATATATATATATATATATATATATATATATATATATATATATATATATATATATGAAGGAGGTCAGCTTTTTCTCACCTAGCCTCTTTAGTTAAGAACCAAAGATTGAGGGACATCCATTCTGCCGAATTTCTCCAAGTCACGATCCTATCGTCATCCCTTATAGATGTTGACAACCTTGCACTTAGTAAGACTTGATCCCTGGTGGGCTCTTTGTGAGCCTTTCAATGTCACCAATAGACAAGAGCTCTTTGACAAAAATTATATTTTTAGACTTACAAGCACTTTAGCAAATAATTCCCATATATGCCCATGTTTATTGTGTTTTGAGAGAAGACACAATGCATATCGTACTTTTCATTTGTCGTTGCCAGAATTCAACATATTGGTTGATCATTGTATTTTATTTGTAGTTACCATGTGAGACTACAATCATTTCATCAAGATAACATCTTCTCCAAGCCATGACCTTCCATAAATAGTTATGTTTTGTTTATGATTCCATATATCGTACACATTTTAACCACAACACGTGCAGCTAAAAACCTAATGATCAGGCTATTTTCAACCAGTGTCTAAGGTACGACTGTAAACCCAAAGAGACGTCTACACAATCATGGATTTATTGATTGCAAACATATTGAGAAGACAAATGAGGTTGGATTTATCAGAGATGTAGTGTGCACCTTGTATTCTATAGAATTTAATATCTTTAGGCAATACGTCACACTATATTTATGTTAACTGTCACTTCTTTTTATTCAGATAGCTCCTAGATGTTCAAAATTCTATCAAATAGTTCATGATACCATATTTTTGAGGTAGAGCACTTTTTCGTTAGAGCTTATAATTCCTCTTCACCGATTTAGCTTCAATGTATCCACCAACTTGTGAGATGAAATCACCTTGGGATATTGTCGATCAATTGTGATGATTCTAGTTTCACATTTTGTATGCCTATCCATAACAACAATCACAACTACAATCACAAAATCTAACAAGCTTCCTACCAGATTTCATAGTATAAATTTTGTACAATCCGTTTTCAGCTGCCATCTACATTTGAATGAAGGGCTTTTATTTATTCTAAAAGTCTCCCATTTCCATTCTAGGTGCTTTTATTTATTTTCAAAGTCTCCCATTGCTATTCTGCGTGAACTTAATCAGCGTCTTCTTAGTTTCACATCAATATCTATCCATTGATCCCGGCATCATGGAGGATTACATATTTTATATCACTTACTACATTGGTGTTGTTCAACTCACTTTTACACATTTCCAACAACACTGAAGAATTATGGCTCACACTCAACCAAGAAGTGTTAATAACTATTTCTTGAATGCTTGGGATGGAAGCATTTAGAACTAATTTTTTTGTTATGTCCGCTCCTTTATTTAAGCATACACAACTTTTTGAAAGATTGTCAATTTGTCAATTTGACAATTTGACTTACTCAAGAGTTTAATAAAATCAATTATGGATGCTTAATTTTGTAGCATTGGTAACTTTTGGGTGGTTCTAGATTTGACTGGTTTAAGCATAAATGGTTACGTCACTGTTTTTTCCGAACAACTTAGTGAAAGAGTTAATTTATGAGCATTTAAAACTTCTAAGTTTTTCTTACTCAATTTTTGAGCACAAACAACCTTTCCAATGGTTTTCACTTTGACTTTCACAAATACTTTGGCTGTAGATAAGGATTTTAGAAAAACTAGTTATGGATGCTTAATTTTTAAAGCATAATTTTTTCATAAAGTTTCGTATACTTCATTTTTGAGCATCAATGATCAAATTGAGTTATCAATTTGACTTTCTTGAGCATATGTTGCGATTTTGAATATTAATGCACTTTGTACTTCTTTTGACTGTGAAAACATTATTTTTTAACATTTCTAACTCTTTTAATTACAACTTTTATGATTTCTTGCATTGTGAACAAGAGAGAGTAACTTGAAGAATTTTTCACCAATTTTCATAAAATTAGGTTTGTTTTAAATGCATAATCTAGAGGAATAATAAAATAATTAAAATTATTTAAGAAAAATGATTTTGACTGTTTAATAAAAATTATAGTTTGTCATATGTTTTTGTGAAAAATAAAATAAAATCTTCCAAAAGTATAAAATTTGGATGTATAAGATATAGGGCAACAATATTCCAACAATCAAATTCTAGACTCTATCTTGATTCACTTAAGGTTATTGACCTACATTCATGATTCATTTTGAATTGATGACTTCGAGGATTGAAATATATATTCCAATCAAGGTATTATTTTAAAGGTTATTGACTTCAATCACTTAAGGTCGGAAATTATCCATTTAGAGGGGCTATTCAAGATATTTGTTTAACTATCTAAGACATAGATAAACCTCCTCTATAAGACATAGCTAAAGGATAATTTACATGCTAACTATCAAAGGGGTTTGTAGGCATCTATGCAACAAAATGAAATTTTCTTAAGGCATAGAAAGTGACTGTAATTAATCATTCAAAGAAGGTTTGATAGGGACATTTTGAATATATAAGGATTTCTCAATAGGTAATTTACATGCTAACTATCAAAGGGGTTTGTAAGCATCTATTCAACAAAATGACAGTTTCTTAAGGCATAGAAAGTGAGTGTAATTAATCATTCAAAGAAGGTTTGATAGTGACATTTTGAATATATAAGGATTTCTCAATAGGTTGTAAAATAAATATTACTTTGAAGCATATTTACACATAAGATATTTATCAACTCAAAATGTAAGCCATTGAAACAAACCTAGAGGAGGGTAAATAGAGAATTAAAAGATAGAGTCAAAGTAGAGTTACAAAAAATTCTTAATGCTGGATTTATTTATCCTATTTTTGATAGCCAATGGGTTTCACCTTTAGTTATTGTTCCAAAAAAGGAGGAAAATGGAGAGTATATGTAGACTATAGGGAGCTTAATAAAGCCACTAAAAAGGATCACTACCATCTGCCATTCATTGATAAAGTACTAGATAACTTAGTGGGAAAAAGATATTTGTCATTTCTAGATGGTTTTAGTGGCTATAATCAAATCCAGATCTCTCAAGAATATCAAGGTAAGACAATGTTCACCAATCCATGGGGAACATTTTCTTAAGCTATCTTACCATTTGGATTATGTAATGCACCTGCAACTTTTTAGTGAGCAGTACCTAGCATATTTTTTGACATAGCTACTGATTGTGTTGAGATTTATATAGATGATTTCACCACTTATGGTGACACATTTGAACGAGCTCATGCCAACTTGGAGAAGTAGTTAAAAAGGTGTCAAGAATGCAACCTTTCTCTTAATAGTGAGAAGTATTATTTCATGATAGAAGAAGGAGCTGTTCTTGGGCACTACCTTTCCTCTTTTGGAATTCAAGTGGATCTTGCAAAGATTTTTTTCATGTCTAATTTACCAACACTCACAAGGCAAATAGATGTTAGAAGCTTTCTTGGACATGCCAAATACTATAGGAAATTTATCAAAGATTTTAGTAAGCTTGTTGCTCCTTTGTATAACCTACTTAAAAAACAAGCTAAATTTGAGTGGACAAAAGACTGTGAAACAAAATTCCACCAATTGAAAGATGGTTTTACAAAAGCACCTATTCTTAGAGGACCTGATTGGAAGTTACCCTTCCACATTCATACTGATGCATCTAACATTTCTTTAGGGGGCAGTTCTTAGACAAAAAGAAGGTATTGTTGATCATTCCATTTATTATATCAGTAAGAATTTGTAGGGTGCTGAGATGAATTACACTGTCACTAAAAAGGAATTGCTTGTTGTTTTGTATGCACTTAATAAATTTTATCATTATATCATAAGCTATGAGGTTTTTGTATACACTAATCACTCTACTTTAAAATACTTGATGAATAAGCTTGTCATGTTTGGTAGATTAGCATGTTAGCTACTCCTCATGCACGAGTTTAATGTAAAGATAATAGATAAACCAGGTCAAGCCAATGTAGTAGTAGATTTCCTATCATGACTTCAAGTACCTAATTATCCTATAGCCATAGATGACAACTTTCTGGATGAGCATCTATTTTCAATAGAAAGTTATAACCCATGGTTCATAGATATAGCAAATTACCTTGCTACAAGAAAAAAACCACTACACTTTTCACCCAAGCATCATCGTCTCTTGGTGGAAAAGAGTTTCAATTTCTCATGGATAGCTAGATTGATGTTCTACATTGGACTAGATCAAGTAGCTTGCTAGTGTGTAAGGAAGATGAAACTTATGGCATCTTAAGGGCATGTCATGATGAACCATGTGGGGGTCATTTTGTAGCAAAAAGAACAACCTACAATATTTTAACAATTGGATACTATTGGCCTACTCTCCACAAAGATGTAGTAAAGTATACAAGGTTATGTGATCAACGACAAAAAATAGGAAGATCCACTAAAACTAATGAAATGCCCTTGCAGCCATAGGTAGTAGTCACACCTTTTGACAAATGGGGCATCAATTTTTTTAATCCAATAGATCCCTCTTCTCATGGAAAATCATACATCCTCATATGTACTAATTATGCAACTAAGTGGGTTAAAACACAACCTATGACACATGCACAATATCAAAAAGTAGCTGAATTTCTATATGAATGCATATTCAATAGATTTGGAGTACCTAGGGAAATTGTCATAGATCAAGGAGCTCAATTCACATCAAACCTGATTGTAGAACTCATGAGGAAATACATGATCCATTATGGCACATCTTCCCCATACCATCCTGAAGCTAATGGTAAAGAAAAAATCACAAACAAAGAAATAGTAGCAATCCTGACTAATATAGTTATTATTCACAAATGGCATTAGGTTACTATGCTTCCTCAAGCAATTTTGGCTTATAGGACTACATGGAAGAGCACCACTAGTTTTACTCCATTTGAATTACTTTATGGTAAATCTACTTCCATGCTAGAATTTGAACACATGACTCTAAAAACTACTTTAGAGCTAGATGTTGATCTTTCAAAGACTCAAAAAGATAGGATAAGTTATAACTAAATGCCCTTGATAAATACCATAAATCTACCCTACACAATACCAAGATAATCCAATAGTAGTAGAAGAAATGGCATGATAATTTCTTCTATCACAAGAAGTTTTTTGTTGGAGACTAGGCCCTCCTCTATTATTCCTATTATTAGAAAAATCTAGGCAAATTCCAAACCCATTGGCTTGGATAGAACACAATCATATTTTTGTTTGAGAATGGTCTAGTGCAACTCTCTACCATTGATCCTATTCACTTCAAACTCATTATTAATGGAAACCCTTTAAAACTCTACCATAAGCTATATAGTCAAGAAGAGTTCCTTTGACAATTCTAGTCATCTGCTAATCCTACAATTCCTATAGCAACTACAGATGAGTTTCTTGCTGATTTTCCATCCTCTCTCTAAAAGCACTCTTTCATCATAATAAACCACTTTCTTTGTGAAAGTATTTCCTCCATAATAATTCTGCCTCACTCCACTTTTTCTTGTCTTCCACCTCACCTTACCCTTCATCAACTTGCATGATAGTATCAAATGATTATATGACATCATAGGTCCATATGCACACTCAAGTTTACACTTTTTCTTAATGTGTTATTCTATTTTTAGTTACCTTTGTCACTACCAATTGTAGGAGCTATTGCCTAATTTAGTTGGGGGGGGGGGGGGGGGGGGGGGAGTACTATATTTCATCTTTTTTGTTATAATTAAATGTCAATTAAATGTCTATGCTATTCTTTATGTGCCACCACATATTGTGTCCTTTCCATAAACCATGATAAGAGAATAATGTGATGTGAAAATCACCTTTATGTTGCACACCTTTCACAAGTTGGTAACTATGAGTTCTAGCTAAGGTACTTAATGAGAAATTAAGTGATCTTAAGTGATCTTAAATGCTAAAAACATTAGTTTCTTAAAATAAGTACTATCATTTATCTTATCATCTGATGAAAGTTTTTCTAATATTGGAATTACTCATGTAATCACCTCGGAGGAATAATGGGAGGTGAATTATTAAGACCCCCGCCCCCCCCCTGCCCCCGCCCCCCCCCTTTGAAAAATAATGCACTTTAAAAAATATGAAACCTAAAATGTGTCTAGATGAGCCTATACAAAGAATTTCAAGTTCCAAAATCTAGGATTGAATAGGTACAATCACCAAAAGATGTAATTTCTAACAAATCTATGCCCCAAAAATAGAAAAGAACACCACCACTAAAAAGTTCAGGAAATCTTACCCAAAATCAAAAAAATTGCACCTGATTTGGAGTTTGGATGATTGAGTTATGGCTTCCCAAAGTCAAACTATCAAATCAAAATTACATCTGGAGAGGGCGTAGGGAAAGAAATTGGGAGCTTAAATTTGATAGTGAAATGGCTATCACAACAGTTTTAAAATGCCAAGAAATGACAATCATATAGTTGTCAAATTGAACATCGTGTGTGGCTGACATCAGTAAAAAAAGACTCCTCTACTAGCATGGCAGCTGGCTGGGCCGTATGGCTATATAGAAAAGTGTGACATGACAAGGTATGACAAGGTACGATGTTGATTGTGTGGCTAAGTCACCTAGTGACATGGTAGACGATGATGTGTCGATAAGGTACTGAGGTGGCACTATACATGTCCAATACCACATGGAGGTCTGCATAGACAGGGCTACGACTAGCTGAGGTGGTGAGGCTTAGCCATGTGCTAGGCATGGAGTGGGTCTACCAGGGTGGATGTTTCAACACTACCACTACTTGGAAAAAGTACCAAAGAGTGTGTAGCTACCAGAAAATGGTGACTTTTCCAAATATTGGGAAATAGCACTGGCAGGGAGCTCAGGCACTAGTGTTGAATCAGAAAAGGAGTTTTCTAGTGGGATTTAATTCCACATGCCCGTAGAGGTGGGAGTTAAAATTTTTTAAAAACCCCTTGCTGCAGGGTGTAAAATAAAAGTTCACTAGTGCCAGATGTGGCTAGTCCACTATGCAAATGTTGTAGCCAAAATTTAGCTGTTGGGCTTTGTTGAAGAGTAAGCTGGAAAATGTAGAATATGCCACCAAAATTGAGAAGGAATATTCACTAAACCAAAAAGGAATATTTTGCACAGGGCTAGGGTGTAACTACCTAATGCCTATGTAAAAAAAAAATATTCTATAGGCTAACCTGGCCTAAATTTTTTTTTTGAAAATATTCTAAAAATAGCAAGAAAATACTGACAAAAATATAGAGAAAATTAAATAATAGATCTGAATAAAATTAAATTGCAAATGTAAAAGATCATACCCAAACTTGCAAATCAGGCCTTCCAGTGCCAATTTGCAAGAAATTTTGCCTCAAATTCGACTTTGGCCTAGGGTAGGTGAATTTATAGTTGATTTTCATCAAATCGATATTTTGAATGCAATGGCAAGGTCTATTATGGCTCTAGATGCTCCTAGTGACTACAATACTTTGGATTTGGGCTGAGGTGTTGAAGCAACAATGGTCTCAAATGACTATGTGAAGAGAAATTCTCCAAGAGCTTTGATACCATGTAAGAATTTTTCTTGGAAAAAAATTCACCCAAGATCAAAGAACTCAAGCACAAGCACAACAGTAGACCAAAAAGAGTATGATTAGAATATCGACATGTATTCAATTCAATATGAAAGTACACTAGGAGTGACTATATATAAATGGCTTTGGAATGCTTCTGGAATGCATAGGAATCAACAACATGGTAAGTCATACAACCAGGCACATGTCCACCTAGTGTGGGTTATCCTCCATTAAGCACAAGAGTAAGTGAGATGATGAGACGATAAGCCTACAAAGGTGTAGCACATAAATTTACATGACAACTCAGTTAATTATGTAAATTCTAGTATTGTAGACATGACGTGCTGAATTAGAGTTGCTTACTTCTATGTTGTCAACATGACAATGTTGGAAATGATTGAAAAAATCATGAGGAAAGTTGTTGGAATGATATATGGAAATGGTAAAGCATGTTCTCAATTATTGTTTTGTCATTGATGTCAAACTTGATACTTGCAGGAACGACAATTGCTTTAGTGATCCAAATACTATCAATTAGTTGATTGACAAGGAGGAGGCAATCAATAAGATGTAACTAGTACACCTAGAAAATGGTTGAAGTTATGATGTTGTAATGAAGTACAAAGATCAGCTAAGCCATTGATGAAAAAGTGTGTTCATGACATACTATAAGACACAGAGAATGGGCACATTGAAACATATCAAAGATGTAACATTTTAGCTAAGACATCTGAAAAACCTAATTAAAGTTCATTAGAGAGAAGGAGCCGAGCAAGCTAGTTGAAACTGAGTAGATTCCTATTTGAAGCCAAGAAAGAGCGATATCAAGTGCTGAGTAAACTTCAAGCGTCGAGTGATATCAAGTGCCGAGTTATACAAGTGCCAAGTAGATATAGGTGCTGAGTAACACAGAGATGCTGACCACCAGTAAAACCAATAGTGCCTAGTAACACAGAGATCCCGAGCACTAGTAAAAACAATAATGCCAAGTTGCTGCATTATTTTGAAAATTGAAGCTTCGCTAGATCTAAGCCGACAAGGTTTTTATATAGAAGTTTGTCAATTAAATAGAAGATAAGAATGATGAGTTGGTGGCACAGAACACCATGTAAAATGTTTTTAAGGATACAACTAACAAATTTTCTAGATGAGAACAAGATATGAGGTAGATACATTGTATCCTACCTAATCCATTTTGAAACCCTAAAATTGGAGAAGGAGAATTGAGCGACAAAGGTAAAATCAGATTTCTACTTAACAATTCATAAGTTCATGAAGAAAAGAGAGAGAGAGGCGGTCAAGCATGAAAGCATAAAATGCCGAAGGAGGTGCTAAGGAGGAAAGAGAGCATAGTTACTCTGTTTCAATAAGAAGACCTGAGATATGGATGCATTGGCATGATGAGTAAGAAGACTCAAGGAGACGAAGCTTGATAAGAAGACAAGAAATTAGAGCTGAAGTGATTGAACCCAAGCATAAGGATTGAACTAAAAGTGTGATCTAAAATCTGCAAAGTATGTTGTAAGTTATATCAGATCAAAAGGCCATTATCGTTACTTTCTAGCAATTGTAACAGTTAGTTTAAATCCTATGGACTTAGGTTGGTTTGATAGCCATGAGATAAATCCTTTAACAGGGTGACATTCCAAGTGAATGTTCTAAAGTCCTTTAACCAGGCCCATTCCTAACAGTTTGGTGAAATCCTCTAACAAGGTCACATTTAACAGTGTGTTGTAAGCCTTTAACAGGGCAAACTTTTAATAGGGCATCACTTTAGAAGAGTGAGAATCAAGTAGTATGTTACTGGTGGTTTTTCCCAAATTTGGTTTCCACGTAAATCATTGTGTCATGTGTTTATCTTACATGTTTTATCTTTGCATGTTGATTTATTGTAACTTACTAATATGGTTGATTTAAGTTTGGATGGATGGAAAGTGTATGGATTTATTAAAAGTGTAGAAAAAGTATTATTAGGGCATTTGGACCTTGAATAACTGATTCACCCCACTCCCCCCCCCCCCTCTTAGTTTTTCTAAAGAATTCTAACAATTGTTATCGGAGCTGAACTATAAGCAGAAAAGATCAAAATGCCTAAGAGAGAAGTTCCCAAGCTCAACAAAGACAACTTTGTTGCATGAAAAAGTTTGATGAAGCTACATCTTGGATCCATAGGAGATTATGCCCAAAATTCAATTATTACTGAACATGTAGATCCAACTGGTACTCTTACTGTACAAGACATGAAAAATAAGTAGGAACACAATCAGACAATGCTAGAGATTGCCTCTGCACTCAACTATGATGAATTTGATGATATCAAAGGATGTGACACTGCATTCAAAATGTGGAAAGCCCTATTAGACATCTATGGAGGAGATCAGAATGTACAAAGAGCAAAAAGAGAAAGTCTCAGAGGAAAGTTTGATGATATGAAAATGGAGGAAAATGAGAATGCTGCTCAATATGGCGTAAGAATAAAAGAAGTGGTAAGTGCAATAACATGCTTAAGTGGTCAAGTGGATGAAGATACTATTAATAGTAAGTTCTTAAGAACCTTGCTCCCTATCTATGCTATTAGAGCATTAGCAATACAAGAACTAAGATGTATACCAGAAAACAATCTAAGTTTTGAACGTATAATAAGGAGACTCACTGCATTTGAGTTATCTAATTTTGACAACTACAGACAAGAGAATGTTGAATCTGCCTTTAAGGCCAAGTTATCACTAAAAGATGCTGAATAGGTGAAATAAAAGAAAGGAAGAAAAATGAAGTATGTATCCAGTGACAGTAGCACTGATGAGGAAGATGTGGAACAATTGGAAGCATTGCTTGCTAGAAGATTTCACAAAGGTAAAAGAAAATTCAAAGGTAAGATGCCTATCATTTGTTTCAATTGCAGTGAAGTAGGTCATATTGCTGCCAGGTGTACACAGAAAAAGGATTACAAGAAAGGTAACAAGAACAAAATCAGAAGAGATGATGACAAGAGAGATTACAAAGAAAAAGGTAAGAAGTGTTATATTGTTGAAGAAAATTTTGATGAAAATGATGAAGAAGTTGTTTATGTAGCCATGAAGGATCAATCTGATGAAGAAGAGCCCACAACATAAGTGGATCATAGACAGTGGATGCTCACATCACATGACAGGAGATAAAAGTAAGTTTGTTAACTTTACTCAGTATGATAGAAATAGTGTTAGATTTGGTAATGATGCTTCATGTCAAATCAAAGGAAAAGGTTCTATTAAGCTCATAGAACAAATTTCATGTGATAATGTATACTATGTTGAAGGATTAAACTATAATTTTCTGAGTGTCTCATAGTTAGGCAATATAGGATGCAAAGTAGAATTTGGAAACAAAACTGCAAAAATGTACGATATTGATGGTAAACTGATAGGAAAAGGAGATCAAACAAGAAGTAATCTATTTTACCTTGATATGGATGATGTTTCTTATTTTATTTCAAAATTTGATGATGAATGGTTGTGGCATAGAAGATTATGTCATGTCAACTTTGACAATCTAGTCAAGATCAGTAAAATGAAGAAAGTCAGAGGTTTACCAAAATTGAAGAAGCCTGATAATATCATGTGCAAACAATGTTAGATAGGAAAGATGATAAAGTCAAGTTTCAAAAGAAAAAAATATACATCCAAAGAAGTACTTGAACTAGTTCATACTGACTTATGTGGTCCAATGGAAGTACAAAGCTATAGAGGAGATAAATACATAATGTTGTTTGTTGATGACTATTCTAGGATGATGATTGTTATGTTCTTAAAACAAAAATCTGATGCTTTTCAAATGTTTAAATGGTACGTGGATAGAGTTAAAAAGAAAATAAGAAAAAGCTTGAAATGCCTAAGATCAGAGAGAGGTGGTGAATTCACATCAAATGAATTCGAGATATTTTGTAATGATAAAGGAATCAAAAGACAAATGTCAACTCCTAGAAGTCCCCCACAAAATGGAATTGCTGAAAGAAGAAATAGATCTATGATTGACTTTTCTAAAACATTAATGATGGAGAAGACTGTTGCTCTAAAATACTAGAGAGAAGCTATAAGTGTAGCTATTCATACACTGAACTAAGTACAAGTCAAGAAAGGTACAAATACAACACCTTTTGAATTATGGTATGGTCACTCACCCAATGTAAAACATTTCAAAGTATTTGGTTGCAAATGCTTTATCCTTAAAGATGCTAGAAATGGAAAATTTGATGCAAAAAACAGTGAAGGCATGTTTCTTGGTTATTCCACTAGAAGTAAGGCATACAAGTGTTTGAATACTAACACTAATAAAATTGTGGAAAGTGCAAATGTAAACTTTGATGAACATACAAAAGTCCAAGCTAAAGAACTAAAAAGAATGGATGAATATAGAACCTTTGTGTATTCTTATGAAGGAATGACTAATGAGGATGATGTCAATCAAATTGAAACTCAACAACAAGTTTCAATTTCAGCCGACTCACAACTAGTGAATGTCGAGCTACATTCAAAAGCCGAGTTGCAGAATTAAGAAAATGCACAATTTGATTCTGAAGTTAGTACATATGAAAGAGATGTAGAACAACCTAAAAACTCAGTACATAGTGACCCTAAATCAGAAATATCAAACATGGAAACAAAGACAGAACCAAGATTATCCAAATATGTAAAAAGACATCACCCTGTTGAACAGATAATTGGTGACAAAGATGCAAGACCAATGAAAAGGAATATACTATGACATGAATCATGTCTAATCAACAAATCCAAACCTAAGACAGTATATGGTGCATTACAAGATGATGACTGGTACAAAGCCATGGAAGAAGAGATTGATCAAATAAAGAAGAATAAAACCTGGTGTTTGGTTCCCAGACCAGTTGACAAGAATGTGATTGGCACCAAGTGGGTATTCAGAAACAAGCTAGATGAGAATGGTGAGATTACCAGAGATAAAGCTAAACTAATATGCAAGGGTTATGCTCAAGAAGAAGGAATAGACTATGGGGAAAAATTTGCCCCTGTTGCTAGAATGGAAGGAGTAAGAACTTTACTTGCATATGCTGCATATAAAGATTTTAAAGTCTATTAGATGGATGTAAAATCTACTTTTTTAAATGGCATACTAGAAGAAGAAGTTTACATTGAGCAACCAGAAGGATTTGTTGACAAAAACAATAGTGATATGGTTTGTAAGCTACATAAAGCACACTATGGTTTGAAACAAGCACCTAGAGTATGGTATGCGAGACTTCACAAGTATCTAATACAAATAGGATTTGAAAGAACTGATGAAAACATCAACATGTACATCAAAGCAGAAGAAGGTAAAGACATTATTGTATCTAAAATCTTTGTGGATGACATAGTGTTTGGTGGAAAGGAAGTGCTCTGCAAAGGCTTTTCTGACAAAATGAAACATGAATTTGAGATGTCTATGTTTGGAGAAATCAAATTTTTTGTTGGATTGAAAGTACATCAACTCAAACATGGTATATTTGTGATACAATCAAAGTACATCAAAGATATTCTTAAAAAATTTGGATTTGAGGAGTCCAAACTAGTCAGCACACCAATGGCAACAAGAAATAAGCTGTCCAAAAGTGATGAATCAGCTCAAGTCAATCAAACAATGTATAGATCCATGATTGAAAAACTAAAATATGTTGTACATAGTAGACCAAACATAGCATTAGCAGTTGGAATAGTGGCTAGATTCTCTGCTAATCCTAAAGAAAATCATCTCATAGCAGTAAAAAGAATAATGAGATATCTTAAAGGAACTGATAACTTTGGTCTATACTATAAAAAGAATGGAAAATTTGAGCTCAATGCATATACAGATGCAGATTGGGGAGGCAAAATTGATGATAGAAAAAGCACAAGTGGAGGTGCATTATTTCTAGGCAAAAGGCTAGTTACCTTGACTAGAAAGAAACAAACATGCACATCTCAATCCAGTGCAGAGTCAAAATATGTGGTAGCAGCAGTCAATTGCACAAACATTGTGTGGCTCACACATCTATTGGAAGGAATGAAAGAAGAGGTAACAAAACCTTTGATATTGTATTGTGATAACAAAAGTGCTATAAACATATCCAAAAATCCAATAATGCATGCAAAAACAAAGCACATTGCAATCAAGTATCATTATGTTAGAGAACTGGTACAAGACAAACAAGTGAAGTTGGAATACATTCACACAAAGGAAAAAACTACATATATCTTCACCAAACCATTTCCAAAGGATGCTTATGAATATCTTAGAGGCAAGTTGGGGGTAATACCCCTAACTCAAGCAGTTTAAAGAAATAAGGAAGCTGCCCTAAATCACCAGCAATGAATCATTGAAATATCAAAAGAATGATGCAGAGGATAATAGCAGGAGTAGAAACTCCAAATCAGTCACAAGCATGGTGATAGAGGGAGAAAACAACAAGAAGCCAAAGCTCATATTTTACATAATAAAGATGCTACATCTTTGGCATTTATGTCAAAGAGGGAGAAATGTGAAACTTGATCAATACAAAGAAAGAGGGAAATATATATGAAAGAGAGAGATATATGAGATCAGCTAGTAAAGATGAAGCCAGCAAAGAAAAGTAGCAGATAACGTATACAATCTTGGTGGTAACTAAGTTGATCAATTGATCAGTTTGGTTTGCCATCAATGCCAAAGAGGGAGATTTTGGGAAATGATTTAAAAGATCATGAGGAAAGTTTTTGGAATGATATATGGAAATGGTAAAGAATGTTCTCTATCATTGTTTTGTCATTGATGTCAAACTTGCTACTTGGAGGAATGACAATTGCTTTAGTGATCCAAATACTATCAATTAGTTGATTGACAAGGAGGGGAGATCAATAAGATGTAACTAGTACACCTAGAGAAAGGTTGAAGTTATGATGCTATAATGAAGTATAGGGATCAACTAAGCCATTGATGAAAAAGTGTGTTGATGACATACTATAAGACACAAAGAATGGGCACGCTGAAACATATCAAAGATGTAAGGTTTTAGCTAAGACATCTGTAAAACCTAATTAAAGTTCATTTGAGAGAAGGAGCTGAGGAAGCTAGTTGAAGCCGAGTAGATTCCTAGTTGAAGCTGAGAAAGAGAAATATCAAGTGCCAAGTAAACTTCAAGTGTTGAGTGATATCAAGTGCTGAGTAAACTTCAAGTGCTGAGTGATATCAAGTGCCGAGTGATACAAGTGTTGAGCAGATATAGGTGCCAAGTAACATAGAGATGCCGAGCACCAGTAAAACCAATAGAGACAAGTAACACAGAGATGATGAGCACCAGTAAAAGCAATAATGCCGAGTTGCTGCATTATTTTGAAAATCGAAGATTCGCCAGATCTAAGCCGACAAGGTTGTTATCTAGAAGTTTATCAATTAAATGGAAGATAAGAATGATGAGTTGGTGGCAAAGAACACCATGTAAAACATTTTTAAGGATACAACTAATGAAGTTTCTAGATGAGAACAAGGAATGAGGTAGATACATTGTATCCTACCTAATCCATTTTGAAACCCTAAAATTGGAGAAGGAGAATTGAGCGGCAAAGGAAAAACCAAATTTCTATTTAAGGAGTCATAAGCTCATTAAGAAAATAGAGAGAGAGAGGTGGTCAAGCATGAAAGCATAAAATGCTAAAGGAGGTGCTAAGGAGGAAAGAGAGCATAGTTACTCTGTTTCAATAAGAAGACCTGAGATATGGATGCATTGGCATGATGAGTAAGAAGACTCAAGGAGACGAAGCTTGATAAGAAGACAAGCAATCAAAGCTGAAGTGATTGAAGCCAAGCATAAGGATTGAACTAAAAGTGTGATCTGAAATCTGCAAAGTATGTTGTAAGTTATATCAGATCAAAAGGCCATTATTGTTACTTTCTAGAAATTGTAACAGTTAGTTTAAATCCTATGGACTTAGGTTGGTTTGATAGCCATGAGATAAATCCTTTAACAGGGTGACATTCCAAGTGAATGTTCTAAAGTCCTATAACCAAGCCCATTCCTAACAGTTTGGTGAAATCCTTTAACAAGGTCACATTTAACAGTGTGTTGTAAGCCTTTAACAGGGCAGGCTTTTAACGGGGCATCACTTTAGAAGAGTGAGAAACAAGTAGCATGTTACTTGTGGTTTTTTCCAAATTTTGTTTCCACGTAAATCATTGTGTCATGTGTTGATCTTACATGTTTTATCTCTACATGTTGATTTATTGTAACTTACTAATATGGTTGATTTAAGTTTGGATGGATGAAAAGTGTATGGATTTATTAAAAGTTTAGAAAAAGTATTATTAGGGTATTTGGACCTTAAATAACTGATTCACTCCCCCCTCTCAGCTATTCTAAATAATTCTAACAATATTCATAAAAGTACGTGAACTCATGAGTGTCTCAACAAATAAATAATAAAATAATACATTAACCTAAGTAAACTTAAGTAAAGTGTAAATATTAAATACTTATTTACGCCAACAGACATGTTGCATCATGCCTATTTTTTTCATTAATAAGAACATAGCATTGAGTTTGTGATAACTTCCTGAGTAGTCGATAGAGATTTTACTAGTACAAATAATGGTTTCATTTTCTAGTGATGCATAGTTCAAGACATGCTCTAGACAATGTCCGAAAGATGTGGTTAAGTGCATATAATCTAAGTTAAAGATGTATGGCAGTTATATCTGACTTACTTAGAGCAATACAAAAATAGAGCATTGAAGAACATTTTTCTAATGTTTGATTGATATCTTACATCTGATATGTAATAAAGTGTTGCGCAGTTAACTAGTTGTAGATGATAGTTAGGTGGTGATGTCAAAGAGTGTACAAGCCCTAAATTCACACATGTGAAGTTTTGTATTAGACTATTAGCCACTAGTGCTATTGTAGTTATAATTAATTAATTGTCTTATCTTAATCAATTGAGAAAGCCTGAAGGTCAACGCAAGGAATTATTATTAAGATATGGTATAAAGGAAATATGTTTTCCTTGATTGTAAAATGTATCTAGTATCTATTGAATTATAATTGCAAAGTGAGAGAAGGAATAGAGTATTTATTGAATGCATGTAAGTGATCTAAGGGATTATTGGATGTGAGATTGGTGATTTGGCTACAAGATCAGAAAGAGAAGAATTCTAGTTGATAGGACTGAGATAGAGGAAGGAAGTACATTTCACATCTATCATTCCACAAGGAATAATATAGAGGTCAGTTGGACAATGGTCTCATTGGTCTTGCATTGAAGATATTTGGGCAGTGGGTCTAGTTGTATTCTACAACTCCAAACAACGTTGGCACAACTCCTAACAAGGTTTTAATCTCCTAACAGGGATTCAGATTCTCCTAACAAGGAACCATATGTGTCAAATGTATCCATAGAATCCTAACAAGGTCGATCCTCTAAAAAGAAAATTTATATTAGTACATCATCTTGTGGGTACGCTAGTAAATTTAGCCCTAAATTTTGACAAGAAAAGGTCAAAATTTTGACCACAGTTGGTCAAATAGATGACTAAAACTATCATCAATCATTTTAGTCAAATTTTTTCATAGTCATTATTCTTCAAAATTTTGACTTTAAAAAGGTTGACTTATCAACAAGAGGTTCGTCAATTTTCTTAGTCTAGTCTGAACTCTTATTTCCTCATTTGTGTCTATTGTTGGTCAAAATTTTGATGAGCACCCCTTGACTTTTTTGATGATGAAGCCAAACCTTTGATGGAAAAAAAAACTAAATGTTGTCAAAATCTGTGATCATGACCCCTTTAATCTTCAATAGTGGTGCCATACTATGGACGACAAAATTGACTAACTGTCATCAAAATGTGTGGCCTTTGTTGGTTAAAATTTTTACCAACACCCCTTAATTTTATATGGTGGTACCATACATTCGACAGAAAAGGGAAGACATGTTCATCTAAATGGAGACCAATGCTTGGTAGAAATTTAGATAGGTTGTGCCAATTATTGCAAAAGCTTTACTCTCATAGGAGCCTTCTAAACTACACAAAATTTGATTCCAAAGCATAATTGCTTGATGTGAGACTCAGGGTATCATGCACATTTCTACCTCCACACCATTGTTTAATACATCACATGATTTATTTCATACAAAAAAATGGGAAGGAGGAAGAAATGTGCATGATATATAACTATAACCCCTTATTTGGCTACTTCTTGATCAATTCCTTGGCAAGGGCATCAAGGACATAATATTAAAACACAATCAATCACTGAGCCTATTAGCTCTTTCCTACCACCAATTTTGGAACATAGTAACTTTGTGGATAGAATCAAAGAAAAACAATGCCATACATATGGATAACAAAGACTCATTCAATTGCCTCCCCATGTATATTTTTGTCTACATGTGTACAAGGATAGAATATATCAGTGGCCTCACCAAACCTCCACTATAAATCTAAAGGAAAAGATAAGACCTTTTTCCTAAGATAGAATTAATTGAGGCAAATAAGAACACTACAAATTCAAAGCTTATATTAATAGAGAACACTACATTTTCTTTGTTCCATACATAAGGAAAGAGGCTAGGTATATAGAGGCTCACAGAGTATTTGGAGTGAGTAAAATGATAAAAATGCTAGAAGGAATTCCTGTGGAGATGAGAGAGATGCAGTGAAAAACATGGTCTATGAAGCGAATGCAAGTCATAGAGATCCAATCGATGCCTCTACTAGAATCGTGTGGAACATTGACTAATAGATTACCAAGTTGTAGGCAGAAAAGGCCAGTCTACAAGTAAAAAGATCCAATTATCATTGAGTATTTGGAAAATAGATTGGGCATTTTTATCAATAATTATCTAATATGGTTACAAGATTGGTTTGAACCAGCTAGCTGTTTGAGGAAGAGATTTTGAATGTTTAACAAATTTTTAAAAAGTTGCTCAAAAGTTGTCAAGCAACTTTTTGACTAACTTAGATGGCACAAGGAAGGGGGGGAATGGAGGAATATTTGGGCTGATAAATATAATAGGTACCACTTTGATTTTCAACACTTCCTTTCTTTTGATGTTGACCAAGGAGATTCTCTGATATGGAAGAATGCTTAGAAATCTAAACATTTTCTTAGGAGAGGGGTTAAATGGAAGGTGGGTAATGGAAGGAAAGTTCTTTTTGGGAAGACATTTGGATCATGGATTACCCTTTCTATGATGATCCAAGGTGGAACAGGTATATGGAGCAGTGTAAGAATTAGTATGGTTCCTTTGTGAGTGATTATTGGAAGGATGATTTGTGGGTGAATCTTCTAAGGGTGGATCAAAATTTTGCTGAGCTTGCTAAGTGCTTGACAATCTTAAGAAGAGAGGCTTAATTATCATTAATCAATGTATTCATTGAAAGAATGATGGGGAATTTGTGGATCATGTTATGCTAAATTGTCCCTTTAGAAAGGTGGTTTGCAATAAAATTTGGAGTTTAATGAATGTGGATTGGGTTTCCCATGCTACCATCCAGCTGTTCTTTTCTAGTTAGAAAGTTCCTTCCAAGAATGCTTTGATTATTAAATTTTGGGACTTTATCGTTCCTTATCTATATTGGGGCATCTAGAAGGAGCACAATGATAGGATCTTTAGAGGGGTGGATTCCAATCCTACTCAAGTTTTCCACAAAATCAAGGTCCTTTTGATTGAAAACATTAAAAATTGTCGATCTAGATAGAATCCTTGTAATGAATGAGAAGATGGGGTGCTTAATAACTAGAATATAAGAAGTTTGAGTATGACTATAAAGGATCCTAATCCTAGGGATAATGCTAGGTGGGATTTTCCTCTGCTGAATTGGTTTAAGATTAATTTTGATGGGGCCTCAAAAGGGAAACCAGGCGCTGTATGATCCAGAATTGTTATCAAAAAATTTAATGGTGGCTTTGTTAGTGGTACGACTATATCTTTAGGGAATCAAACTAATCACATTGTTGAATCTTTTCTTGCTCTTCATGGTCTTAATTATGCCAAAGGTATAAATCTAAAGAATATATGGATAGAAGGGGACTCCTTTAATATCATTAATTCTTTAAATAAAATTAATCCACCTTTGTGGACTATTAGGAATATTATTTCCAAGGTATCTAACATTATTAGTTCATTCCAAAATTGCATTATAACTCATAACGATAGAGAAGCTAATGGTTTAGCTAATTGAGCTTCGAATGTGGCATGTTTAAATGATCACATTATTATTTGGCAGTCATATGATACCCTACCTCTAGATGGCCATGATTATGTCAATCATGCTAAATGGAGATCTCTGCAAAAATCCTTTAATTATGAGAATGACTCATTTGGTGTGAGGTGTGTTATAATTTTTAGAAAGGTGGGCAGTTTTCATAGATTCAAGGCTATTTTTTCCTTCCCTCTTTTTGGCAGTGGTGTGCATAGAGAATTTTGGAGTTTATAGAGAAAGAATAACAAATTTTTCAGCTCTATAAGTATGGGGGGAAAAGGAAAAGGGTGGAGCTGCCTAGCTGTGTAGAGTGGAAGAATAAACTAGAGGTGTGGGACATTGTAAGGCATGGAAACTTCACTATTTACATGGAGAGCCTCAAAGGAAATAACCTTGTAATTAAACACCAGTTCATTAAATCATGGAAGGATGGCTCTGTGATGGTCGAGAACTAGCATATGGAGGTCATCAAAGAGGTCATTGTGGAGGCAATAGGGTTGGATATGGATGGGATAATTTTTTATAGGGAAAGGAAGCTCTTGGATAAGGCCATTGATGACTTTGTGGAGCTAGAAGAGGAGAGGAACTGACTAATTAAAATAAGTAACTCGTATTATAACTCGGCCTCTATTTGTCAACCTTGGAATTTTCTTCTCTTTGCGATTATGGAATATTTGACTATAGATAGGAGATTCAAAAAATTGTATGGTTATCACTTTATGTTGGTAAATCATTTTCAACATGATATTAGGATCAATTTCTCTTTGTATCTCTTGCAGTCTCTAAGTGTTTCTATATAGGCCATTCAAAATGACCTGAATGGAGAGCATGTCTACCATGCGAGCCTCATGGTTTTGATTATGAATTTTTTAAAATCCAAAAAAGTTATAAAACCCAAGACTTTGAAAGGAGCTGATTAGGATACAAAGGGGAGGATTGAGGAAAAGGGCTATGATTCTAAGATGCAAGATGAAGCTAAAGGGGGTATGGATAGTTTGAAAAAGGGTTCGGATAGAAGTTCAAAAAAGAAGAAAAAGACTGTTGAGGATGTTGATTCTAATTGTGACCAAGAAAGTGACTTTGTGGAGGAAATGGTTAGAGACCATTACAATAAGAAGAGTGGTGGCAAAGGAAAGGGCAAAGGTTGTCAGGATGAGTGGACCTTTGATCCTTCTAATGATGAGCCTTTGGCTCAATGGATGGAGAGGAAAAGAAAATCCTTAAGGCAAAAGGAGGTTAGTAAAATAAAGAAGAGTGGGGATTCAGACAATGAGGATGATGGAGAATAGGGGCATATATCAGAATTGGGTGATAAAGCTGAAGGTGGTAGAGGGTCTTCCAAGGGTCTATTTGGCAACCTAGGTTCTATTTTGAAGGAGATTGGTATCCTTAAATAGAAAATTCAATTTCTAGGTAAGGAAATGGAACAATTGAGCAAAACTTCTAAAGGGACTGAACTTTAGGCCAACATATTGATAGACTTTTAGAAGTTATAGGGAATGCTAAAGAAGTGAAAAAAACTCATGCATAAGGTCCCAATGATTGAAGCTAAAAAAAGGGTCATGGATAAGGGCATTAGCAAAATTTAGGGGAAGGTGTCCAAACTAGAAACTAGGATGGGTAACATGGAGAAATTGGTCAAACAACTAGTGGATAATGTGAGTATTCTCTTGAAAAGGAATGAGCCTAATAAGGGCCAGGATTCCCATCTAGTGGTTGACTCTCAGGGACCAAGTAAATTTTCCCAAACTCACTCTAAGAAGAATGAGAAGATCAGTATGAAGGAAAAGGTGAAGGCTATTTCTAAAAATATGCAAACTCTAGTGGGTCAGGCTATTGACCTGATAAATACTTCTTAGCTGGTCAGTTGTTGTTCCTTTGTTGTACTTTTGTTATTTTTTCTAGCTCTATCTTTTGTGACCTTCTAGATATTTTTGTTGGAGGTCTATTTCATGTTGTTGTTCGATACTTTTCACTTTTGCTCTATTATTTTTTTTATCTCTAGAGTTTTTTTGTTGTAAAGGCTTTGGGTCCTTTAAAACCTATTTTTACTTAATTAAAACTTTTTGACCAACTTTGCATTTTTGTGAATTATAATGCCCCTAGTGACCAAACCTGGTCCAAGACTTTATTATGTGATCCCTAATGGATGTAAACATGAAAAAAATGAAAAATAACTATCCTAACACCTATTCCTAAGATATGGGATCATTTATGACCAATAGCTAGCCAGGGGCTTATAAATTGTCAATCCTAGAACTATGGTCTTACAGTTTGATCCAAAGACAAAATTAATATTCCTAAGCATGGTTAGAGGTCCTAATGACTTAGTGAAATACTTGATTACATGATGGTGGAGTGGGTGCTCCTGCACCAAGGAGTTTTGATCATCACGATATCATAGCCAGATATCTACTTCAGATTGGCATCGGTTTAGAGTATAGCTCATCTAAATCCTTCTTCAAATTTTGCATGTCTACTTACACAAGGTCCACATAGAGAAAGTAAGCTCTAGAAGTTCATGAACCTTGATATTACTTATCTCCATACTCTCAATAGAAGATGGTAGACCAATTGATAGAAAAGATAAAACAACAAAGGAATGATTTGGAGAAACATTATGAATGGATATAGGCTATAAGCATGAATCCAGATTATAATGTCACATAATATCATATAAACAACAAAAAAACCATAAACTTGTAATCATAGTGTCATGATGCTTCAAGTTCAACATCAAAATAATGAAATGTCAAATGATAAATCATAACATCAAGTTCAAGTAAACGATATAGAGCTTGTATAACCATATTTGTTAGTCATACCCTTTTTGCAAGGAACCCAAAAATTATTCAAATTAAAGAAAAATGAACTGTGAGAGACTAAGAAACAAGGCAAAGGTGTTACCTCACCAAAATGATAGTAATAATGAGACAAAGAACCATGAAGATTAAATCCAAGGAGACCAGATCTGAACATTCGAGTTCATTCAAATTCAAAAATTGGTTTACCTTCATAGCACTATCAAGTAAACAACATGAGCATTATTTTGTGTCTAGAGTGTCATCAATGTTTTTAAATGTGCAATGAAATGGTTGTAAGTATGCATTTCTACCATATGCAAATGATTTTGAGATATAGACCTATGCAATCCAATCTCCCAAGGAATAGACAACACCACTTATCACCATCTTTTCCAAAACAAGATTTGTCATGAAGTGATGTTAGAGTAGTTACTAAAATGGTCATAAATTATGTCCTTATATTAAAAGAATACTTTGATTTAAGAAAATAAATACACTATTAAAACATAACATTGTGCTTTAAAAACTAAAAAAGTACCTATAATGAAGAACTTCATTTGGACTTGCTAATTGGTTGTCACTATTAACTATAAGCTTATCTTTAAAGTTTGAGCTTCACTTGGTTTTGAGAATAGTTTAATATTCTCTACTAAACAAGGCTAAACACGTGAAGTTGGAATCTCATTTGGCCCCTCCACCCCCCTAACATCACTCTAAATTCTCCATTAACATCTAATAACATTTATTCATTCATCCATTTTTGAAATATAACATTCAATCATTATAATCACATGATAAAATTCATTGACACATAAAATTCATTAACAAACAACATTCATGAATAATTCATTAAGACAAAATTCATTAACATGCAACATTCGTGAATAATTCATTAACACATAAAATTCATTAACACACAACAATCATTTCTTTTTGGGTTTCTTGTTTTTTTTCTTCATGAAATTTCTAAGAGGAATATCAATGCCCTCATCATCCCCCTCCTCTACTAGTTCTAATTGGAACACATGTCTCCTCCTCATTTGTTCAGGAACATGGGGCCATTGCACCAAAGGAGGGTCCACTGCAATAACAAGTACTTCATGAGTTAAATTCACACCATTTTATATTAGTGAATTACGAATTTTTATTTAAGTAAAAGAACTATAAATAAAAAAATTAATTTAAAAGAAAAAAAAATAGATTTTCTTTACCTAAATGTCCGACATGATCTACCTACTAATTAGTTTGAACATCCTCCAGCACTCACTCAGCATGACATGATTCGGTATCCTCTAAAATATACACAAAAAGGTTACACCAGGTTCAATTAAAGATGTTAAATTGTATTAATAACTACATAATTAGTTTTAAATAGAAAATGAGCACCTCCATGGATAGTACAATGCACATCAGGGGCTTCATGATGTGGTGTATGATATGTGTCATGATTAATAGGCTACATTGCAATGTCATGCACATTATTATCAAATAGATTATTGCTCAAGTATTGAATTTATAATATATTTTTTGCCATATTTACGTATGCACATGATGTAGGAGACTGTTTGGTTGGGCCAATGGAATCTTGCCATAAGCGTTCAACCATGGCTGCATAGCCTAGCTTGAAGGCAATTCTTTTGTGTTCTTTCGTGGCCTCCAGATTAAAATTAGAGCCCTACATTTTTTTATTAATTAAAAAAATTATTTGCATTTTATAAATAATTTTTCTCTACAATTCATTTACTACTACTTACAACTCATGCTTTGATTTTAGAATATCCCCCAGAGCCAAGTTTGTGTTGTCCAATCTTTTCCAGCCTAGCCTAATTAGTGCATTATTACATTAATGTACTAGTAGTTATTAATATTTTATACCTTCTCACATTTTATGGTTTAATTCCTCTTTGAGCATCCCCTTTCTCCTTTGCATCCAAATGAACTCATTCCATTCCCTCATTGCAATAAAGGGCGGATGCTCATACTTCAGGTTCTAGATGAGACTCTTTCTTATGAGTCCCTCACAATGTTAAGATGTTTGCAAGCTGTTTCTAAATTTTTCTTCTCATCAAAAATATTAATACCAAACTCATGCTCTAAATCTTTGATGAGCTGATCTTTTAAATTTTTTTCTTGCAAGTTCCACCTTTTAAGAAAAAACACAAAATTGTTAGATATAGCTAGTAAAAGAAAAGACTCAAATGAAAGGAATTTTTTTGCACCAATTAATGATATGAAAAGAATGGTGGGATAAAATTAGTTCACTTATGATGTTCCACCTTGTATGTATGGTGGGCCTGAATATTTGCAGTGTGAGGTCATAAAGCTTCTTATAAAATGTATCATTTAGTACAAAAAAAGTCATGGGATAATAAATCCAAAGCTTCTTTAGAATAGGTAAATGCATATTACAATATAAAAAATAATTATTTAAAGTAACTAGAATCTTAGGACATTTTAAACACATCAATTTATCATTTTCAATCAACAATGATGTCTTTATAGCTCCTATGGTAGAAACATAGGTAGCTATAGGAAATGATGGTGAATTATCACCAATACCTGCACTATGATCTATATCGAATGTAGCAGACATTGTATCTCCTACCACACAAAAAAAAATCCACTATGTGATGCACCCAAGATTAAAGTACAAATTATCAACTCATAATTAACACAAAACCAAATATAGAAAAACAAGGATTTACCAACTGGATGTCTCCTTGTTGCTGACATTGTACTCGGCAAACTTGTATGGATGTTTTTTAACCTCCTAGGAGTCTCCTGCACTTGATGACCTAAACAATACATTGTTAGCAAAGCCCTTCTAAAATAATAAAAGTAAGAGTTAACTTAAGAAGTTTTTGAATGATCAAAATGAAAAATTCCTCTTAACTTGTCAACTAAAAGATTATTTTACCAGTGATAGTCAAAGCTCTACTAGTACTAGCCTCATCGCATTGTCCTTGACCAAGTTCTGGATTAGTTGCCAAAAACTCTTGTAACAAGAACACATATTACATATTTTACTTCACAACATAAAAGATTATAAAATATAACTAAAGATTTATTATTGCTTACTTCATAATGACAAGCTTGCGCTCTCAAATCAGATAGCCTCTTCATCATCTCCTCAGATGGAATATTTGCTTCATCCAAAATTCTCATTATTTCTAAATTATTATTATTTTTTTCTTCAACATAATTGTTACATTAGGTGTTTTCACAATATCATCATCAAAAGGGGTAGCTATTGGCTCTATGCTTACTACAAGTTCTTTTCTCCTATCCTGAACATCAAATTGTGAGAGGAATATCAATAGAACTATCATAAAAACTAAAAAACCGTAAACAAAATAATGTAATAACATAACTTTTTCAACTATCTAATTTGTATAATTTTAATAAGGTTTACACTTACTAAAGAATGGGTGGGAGTAGCATCCTCATGGCCTATATCATGTGTGGGATCCATATCATCATGTCTCAAAGATTAAACATAAAAACTTCAGTTAACTGAAAGCAATAGACAGTAAAAAAAAACTTATTAATAAAATGATATATAGTACTTACAACCCTCATGATAGCAACTTTGTTTGTATCTATGTGATTTAAATGGTAATTTATTAGAAGTTCTTCCCTTGCACTTATTGATTTTATTGCACAAACAAAAACTTCATTCCCCTCACATGTCTCAAATGTATAAATGGGTTGCTTACTAGTTGAGTAAGGTCAGGTATTATTTATAAAACCTACAATATTACCTATTACTTTATGTCTACCATCAGTGTACATAGAAAATCTTTTACTTTGACCATTTTCTTTCCATTGTATATAATTAGCTAATAGTGCATACCTATGAATACTTTTTTATATCGAAAAATCTACATCCAATCATTGTAATTGTAACATGGACTAACATACTTGAACAATTCAAAAACTTTTTTGTAACATATCTTTATCCCATCCATGGAAAATAGGCCCAAACCATGTAATGAGGATGGAACAATGCGATATATCCTCTCATTAACACAAAAAACAGTGTTAATTGGAGGTAGTTCATTGGGTACCCATTCTTTCGCAATGTGTGTGTACCAAAAGAGAACCTTGATTTTTCCTTTCATCTCATCATCATAAGAACATGACCCCCCATTAGCAAGGAATAATTGCATGCATTTATCAAATTTTTTTCTAATCTTTTGACCTGTAGATGATCTCCCTATTTTAGTCATACTACATGTAGAGCTTTCATTTACCATTTTCTCATTTCCCTCATTCGATGTAGATAGATCTAACAAGTACCTATTTGGTGGGTCTTGCATTCCATCAAATGAAATTTTGATAATATTTAAATAATATATATAAAATAATCAAGTTGTGACTCATACGTGCAGTTCTTCTTTGTCTATACATGAGAGATATAAAATGTAGTAAGTTGAAAGTGATTATATAATTATATTTCTATATCGACCTTCTTTGTCTATATATACGTTATATTATTATATAATATGTCTATTTATAACATACGTGCTCAATGATAAACAAGAAGAATATAAGAAAATTATGTCTATTTATTGACTTATACCTACTGATCCATGTCACTATGCACGATCCACACCAAAGGGGTCAAATTTCTTGCATATGTTAATCATTGATCTTAAGTTAGCTAAAAATTACATGATACGCATATGCTACAAATAACTTAGAAGACAAAATGAACAATATGCAACATCGTAAACATGAACAAATTTACCTTATATATGGAATGCAAGATTGTCAATAGAAGGGGTGATGATGTTTGTAGTCAATTGCCTGTTTGCAAAAAGGATGATAATCAAACACAATATAAACATTGGTAATTATAACTTACATATATTGTAATCATTAGAATCGAACATAATAAATATATAATAAAATTTTTTGCATGTGTTAATCATTTATCTTAAGTTAGCTAAAAATTACATGATATGCATATGCTACAAATAACTTAGAAGACAACATGAAAAATATGCAACATAGTAAACATGAACAAATTTACCTTATATATGGAATGCAAGATCATCAACAAAAAGGGTGACAATGTCTGTAGTCAATTGCCTATTTGCAAAAAGGGTGATAATCTGACACAATATGAACATTCATGGTAATTATAAATAACATATGTTGTAATCATTAGAATTGAACACAATAAATATGTAATCAAATTTCTTGCATATGTTAATCATTTATCTTATGTTAGCTAAAAATTACATGACATGTGTATGCTACAAATAACATAGAAGAGAACATGAACAATATGCAACATCGTAAACATGAACACGTTTACCTTATATATGGAATGCAAGATCATCAACAGAAGGGGTGATGATGTCTATATTCAATTGCCTATTTGTGAAAAGGGTGATAATCAGACACAATATAAACATTCATGGTAATTATAAATAAAATATGTTGTAATCATTAGAATGGAACACAATAAATATGTAATCATTACAATTGAAAGTAATAAATCATGTCAATCATTTTATTGATCATTTTAATTATGTCATTGATTATCTTCTTCTTCTTCATCCTCATCATCATCATCATCGCCATCATCGCCATCATCACCACCAACATTGTCATCATCACCATCATCATCACCATCATCATCACCATCATCACCATCACCATCATCACCATCATCACCATCATCATCATCATCATTGTCATCACCATCATCTTGATCTTCATCATCTTCAATATCTTCTTCTTCCATAACATTATACTTTATCAGCCTTCCTCTTGGATCATGTCTAATAACAAATAACTAACCATATTTATGTGGAACCTCAGAGTAAACACTTGCTCACATTAGCTTGGAAGAAAATAAGGCTCATCTCCAACTAGTTCAAATTACCTTGTATTAATCATTGTAAATCTATTATCATGTTGAATAACCATTCTATCTAGATCATTTTGATTTAGTCATAATTTGTACCATTTGACGAAAAATAGAACTACTTTGAAGGAGTTAAAGAAACACTTAATTATATCATCCAAGATGCCATACTATTGATTTTGAGATTATTGATGATGTATATCATTTCTAGATGATATATTGGTGACCTCGAAAACTACAATTATCCTAGAATAACAAGTTTTCTTTGTGCCATCCAAATTTTTTATATGAAATTTGTGGCCATAATAGTACATAATTTTGTGGTGCTTAACCTATAATTTTTTAAGCATGTGTAAATTATTTGCATCATGAGTTGAAACAAAACATACGTCGTACGTACCTCTCCATCTCTTAAACCCTTTACTATATCAACTACCATCGTCATAACATTAGAATCTCCATTAAGATGATCTTCTATAACCAATGAAACAACACCTTCCCATGTTAATGAGAAACCTATTTGTTGACATTGTTCAATCCATACTATCATCCAATCAAGATTGTTCACAATATACAAATGTATTGCATCCCACTCTCGACCACCTGTATCAAAAAAATACACCAATTATAAATAACTTATATCGAATATTTATAAGAATTAATTAACTACAATAAAATCTTAGATTTACCTCTCACTTTCCTTGATCTACCTTTTCCCATCAAGTACTCCCCTTCGAATTTGTTAATTGAGTTGGGATCCCAAATATGATCTACATGGATCTTTGCTACAAACTTAGGAAGATATTCACTAATGTACACCATGGTTTGTTATACCATATATACCTCCACCATAGAACCCTTAGGATGTTCTCTTTCTCAAACCAAGCCTTTAAAAAATATCAAGTACCTCTCAACCATCCACATTGACCTGTTGGTACAGGTCTACACAATTCAATCTCCTCAACTTGATGTATGAGGTAGTGTTCTTGTGCATTGAAAAAACTTGGAGGTAGACACTTTTGCATTTCACACATAAGAAAAGGAATTCTTCTCTTCTAATATTTTATATATTTTTATTGATTTATTTAGATGAAAACCACCTTATGTATTTTCCAAGATCATGTATAACCTATTTGACATTGTTGGCAAAGTGGTGTGGGAGAGATAGAGGTAGAACATACTACAATATTTGTAAAATGATCTTGTCAATATTTTATAAAAGAATGCAATTAAAACTATATGCAGTATACAAATACATAGTGGATACAAAATAACATGAATTACCTTAATAAATGTATGCCAATCATGGGTTTTCAACCCTGGCCCAGATTCACTTTTCTTTGATATGAGATTTTTTATGTTCGCAAAAAATTCTGTGGGAAATTGTATTTTTTTTATGATTTCTTTTATAGCATGGTGAACCCAAAATAATGGATTCCACTTTAGTGGGATGAACAAAAATGAAAAAAATTACAAAATGGGAAAGTGAGTTTACTATATGTTTGCACGAACATATTTCGTATGTTCACATGAATATACGTGATAAATATGTTCGCATGAACATATGAAACATCAACTTCCAACATTTTAAAATGTCTTTTCACCTTTTTTTTTTGGGTTTTTTTGTGGGTCATATGTTTGTGTTAACATGATTTTTGTGTGAACATATTCGCATGTTCGAGCGAACATGATGTTCACACAAACATACAAAATTACATTTTTTTGGGCCCTTTTTTCTTTTAAATTTTTTTTTTTGCTCTTTCAACAGCCATAATTTTAGATGAATGATCTCCTATTGTAAAATACAAAATGCCAAAATGTGCTTCTCAGAGCAAGCTTTCTAACAACTATAATTGTAATACATATTTTAATCATTAAAGCTTTCAAAGATGAGTTTAACTCATCATAGGTTCATTACCAATTGAACATCAACCGATTTCTAATAAATTGACTTCAAATTATCTGTGCCAAACGGAATGTATGTCTTAATTACGATTTGTGTCACTTCAAAACTTCATAAACTATACAATATTCAACCAAAATGAATCAAACCAAATGCATCCTCTGGATATTGATGTTACGAATCTAACACCAAAAGAATTACTTCATTATCAGTTTTAGAAAAAAAGTTGTGTGTCAAATGGATTGTCACTCTTTTAAAATATTGAATTTTATTATGTACCACTTTTCGAAGGAGATGAAAAATTGACATAAATAAATTTTTTTAAGATTAAAAAATATGGTTGCAAAGTAGGAATAGAGTACTCAAAATCATTAGTTTGTCATCTTGAAATTATTTATAGTTTTCGAGATATAGTCACTTGAACGTGAGGTTTGTTGCAAAAATATTGATTTCAGTGTCAAAATTGGTCAAAAAGTGGAACCCATTATTGTGGGATCACCCAGCTCATTGCTTTTCTACTCTAACAATAACCAACTAGGGGCACTTGTATCAATCTAGTCTCCATTATTATTTGATTGAATGCCATTTTTCATTGCATGGTTGGATCCTTCAATGTCACTACAAATTTTGACAATTTGGTCTTTGTCATGCCTTCCATCCAAGATTTTCCATAATGTCTCTATTACATTCTTTCCAATATGTATAATATCAAACAAACACACAATTTGGAGGTGCTTGTAGTATGAAAACCTAGTAAATTGTGTAGGAAATTTTTTTAGTCCTTTTGGAAGTTGGTCATTGAGGCTTTGACAACCTTCACAACAATCAATTACATATCAGTAAACAAAACACAATATCAAAATATAAATTTGAAACAAAAATCATCAAATGGAATGACATTACCTCAACAATTTATTTTATTGTATGCCAACTTCCATAGGTAAGTTGTCATTCTCTATGGCTTTGACATAGTCTCTTCTTTCCCACTGAAAAGATATTTTCGATAATTTGGTATTTATGATTTCTATGGAGAAAGTGTTTATTGTCATTGAACACCTACTTTCTTAAACTTTTTAAATGACGAGATTTTGTCTTTGGACCACAAACTGGACATGCAAATTTTCCCTTTGTCTGAAGACCTACAAGATTGTGTATAATTGGATTAAATGTGTTAACTTTGTGTTGTCACTATAACATACCAAAAAAGAGGTCTTAAGAAGAGAACATACCACAAAAATGTGTTAGCCCAGGGGCATCATGTATTGTCCATACAAGCATTGCATTAAATTGAAATTGTCTTTGTCCTATTGGTCTAGAGATGTCATACATAGTAACCCCATTCCATATCACCATCAACTCGTCTATAAGGGGTTCAATATATACATTGATATCTTTAACTTGGTACTTACCTAGTTGAATGAACAAAAACATTACATAATTATTATGACCATTTTGATGGATTAGTGATAATAAATTAATTTAGATGATCATTAAATCAAAAAATACCTAGAACAATCAATGTCAACATTATGTTCTCTTTCTTTATGGACAACCAAGGAGGGATGTTATTGTTGATAAAAAAAACATGCCACACTGAGTAAGTAGATCTCATCTCTCCAAAAGGATTAACACTATCTGTTGCCAATGAAAGCTTGGGACTATGAGGTTCTTCTTTAAAGAGTGGTCATTTTCCCTCTATTTTCTTAAATTCTAAACCATCTATAGGCATTCACATAATGTCATCTTGACTTCTATTGTGTGCATGGTAATCCATAAATTGTGCCAAGCTATTGCACCAAAATAACCGTTGCAGACATTGAATAATGTAAATATAGCGAAGAACCTTGTGAGGCACCTTTTATGTTAATCAATCTGATTGATATCTACTAATATGAAAAATAGGTCATTCTATTGCAAATTCATGTTGTTTATGATATATAATATGATCGTTTAGACATGCATGTTTTGTTTGATACTCCATTCCATTATATTTTGTGATTGTAGATAATTCTCAGTACAAGCGAGGTAGAATGTTTCATGGTGGTAACAAACACTCACCTATCAACCTACGACCAAAAATATAATTTGTTAATTTAAAGAATATTAATTACTACATGAACCCAATGTTAATTGTAAGGGAACTATGAGTAAAATAATGAAAAAAGATGATATACCTTAACATTCATGTCATTGCTACATTGGATAAACCATTCATAACCTTCAAGTTCACCAACAACAATACAATGGCAAGAAGAGTTCTTTTAGAGCCTTCATATAGGGGCTCGTGTGGGTTCTCAAGAGTAGGTACATCAAGCTCTATGTCAACATCATCATCATCATCATCATCTTGAACATCATGATCATCTTGATCATTGTGATCTTCATCATTATGGTCTTCTTCCATTGTATCATTGCCTTCTACTTCAATTTTCACACATCCATGTTCCCTCAAGGGTTTCCCTTGTTAACATATATTATGTTATTGTGCATGAGTTTATTGCTATGGTTTATGCTTATGTTATTCACATGGTTAAGGATTATTAAGGTTGATAATTGTGATAATATTTGGATAATTGATTCACGCCCCCCCTCCCCCCCCTCCACTCTTAGTTATATTGGTGAACTATATATTCTAACAATTAGTATCAGAGCTTCAGTTCCTTGAAGAGAAATCTTAACAACTTTGCGAGATCAATGATGAATCTTTTCAAAAAGGATAGTCCTAGATTTGATGGGGCCAACTATGACTATTGGAAGGAGAGATAAAGATTCATCTATTGTGCATGGGTCTAAGTTATTATATCTTGATAAAGAGTGAGAAGATTATTGTGGAAGAAGAAAAGCTTAAGGAAGGTAGTAAAGTAAAAAGAGACTTGTTTATGTATAACATAAGAACTAGAGAAGCATTATTGTTATCTCTTCTTGAGAATGATTATATTTAGTAAAGTCACTTCAAACATCTTATGAAATTTGGAAGGCATTAGAAAATACTTTTGAAGGTGATACACATGCTAAAATAATGAGATTACAGAATTGGATATGTGCATTTCAAGATGCTAGGATGATGGAAGATAAATCTGTAAGAAGTTATATTGGTAGAATATCAAAGATTATTATAGGAATTTGTTCTCTTCATGGAACTAAGGAAGATAATGAGGTTATATGGAAGATCTTGAAAAGCTTGACACCACCATTCAAGCAAGTAGCTCAGATTCCAATTAGTAATTCCCTATACTAAAGATTTTGGAAAGGAAACATTGCTTGGAAGATTAGAGTCTATAGAATTAGATCTAAGATAGTATGGAGATCTAGCCAGAGTCAAATAGATTTTAGGCCCATGAATATTTGACCTAATCTATCAAGGAGTGCAAGCACAAGAGGATATTTTTCTTGTATTAGCAGATCTTATGAGGATAGAAAGATTAAGGAAGGTATAGCCCTTTTTGTGCAAGAGAAAAAATGGTAAGAAATTCTTTAAATGTTGGACTTGTAATGAATTTGGTCATTATGCATCTAAATTTCATAAAAGAGAGAAAAGGTATAAGGGAATTCTCAAACCTAGAAGAGATAGAAATTGTTTGTATGCTAATGAAGATGAAGAATTTAATCAAAAAAGGTCAAAGTGAAAGTGATGATGAATTAGAAATTTTGGCTATCAAGGAAGATGATATTGATAGATAAATTAGAGGAGAACGAACACTAGTTACCCAAGTTGAAAAGAAATTTGATTGGATAATTGATACTGAATATTCACATTATATGACTGGTGATATGAATAAGTTTGTTAAGTTTACAAATTATGATGGATGTATTCTTAGAGTTGGTAACAATGCAGCATGCCATATAATAGGGATTGGATCCATTATTTTTTATGGTAAAACTAACATTGGTGATGTTTATTTTGTTGATGGTTTAAACCATAACTTTTGAGTGTTGGAGAGTTGGTAGAAAAGGGATATTAGTTGCAATTCACAAAGAAGACTTGCATTATCAAAGACAAAGATGATAAGTTTATTGGAAATAAAACCAAATCTAGAGGTAATTTATTTTAGTTGAATCCTACTAAAATGACATGTTTGGTAGCAAAAGTTGATAATAGTTTGTTGTGGCATAGAATATTTTATTAGATAAACTTTGATAATATTATGAAAGATAATAGGACATTTGCACTAAGAGATCTACCTAAGACAATTAAGCCTACTAATATTGTCTATAAAGTAGAGGAAAGTATCTTTTCGTAGTGAGAAGATCACTACCATAGAGAAGATGGAGATCGTTCACATATATCTGAGTGGTCCTTCAAGAACAAGAGGATTCTATGGTGAAAGGTCTTTTATGAATTTTTCTGGTGATTTTCACTACAAGGATGTGGGTAGCATTTATTAAGGAGAAGTTTGAAGCTTTTGAGAGGTTTAAGATATCTAAGACTGGAGTTGAGCCTAAACACACAGATGAAGCATGTAAGGATAATCATTGGATTCAAGAAATGAAAGAAGAAATGGATCAGATTGTGAAGAATGAGACATGGGAGTTAGTTCCGAGACCTAAAGACAAGAATGTGATAGGGACCAAATGGGTATTCAAAAATAAGATGAATAGACAAGGAGAAGTTGGAAGAAACAAGGCCAAACTTGTTTACAAAGTCTATTCACAACAAGAATAAATAGATTATGAGGAGATATATGCACTTGTAGCAAGAATGGAGTCAGTAAGAATGTTCTTGGCATATGAATCAAATAAGAAGTTCAAAGTATAATACATGGATGTTAAATAAGCCTTCCTAAATAGAGAATTGGAAGAAGAAGAAGCATATATTGAGTACCCTAAAGGATTTCCTTGGGAAAAATAAAAGGATATGGTATGTAAATTGAAGAAAGCTCTTTATGGTTTGAAGAAAGCACCTAGAACCTAGCATGCAAGGTTGGACAAGCATTTGGCAAAGCTTGGATTTGCCAAAGGTATGGCAGATAGTAATGTGTATCTAAAAGAAACAGAGAATAGTTTTTTGATAATATTAATATTTTTTGATGATATCATATTTGTTGATCACATCATATGAGTAATATGCTTTAGTTTCTTTCCTATTTCTTTCTCAACTTCAGCTAGATGGGTCAGCACAAGAAGTTGGGTGTCACTTTTGGCCAAAAAGTGGAAGTGTTTTTCCTGTTTTTGAAATATTTTGTCAATTGATGCCAAAATTTGAGCCATTTAGAGATTAAATATTAAAAAATTTCAAAAATAAAAATTGTAGTGCCTAGAATCTTCTTTTTGAATATGTAATTTATTTGTATACCCATATGATAGTTTTTTTTTGGTATGGATCTTTAAAAACCACTTTTTCAAAATGCCTGTTTCAGGACCATACCACGCTCGTGTACGGACACCATAATTTCACACAAATGAATGAATTTTTGTGAATCCTTTTAAATGGAGTTACTTGACACACCAAAGATTGATGGGAATATTTTTCTTGAATTTTTTAATGAATATTTTTTTATTTATTAATTTTTAATTAGCTATAAAGGAAAATTTTAAAACCTCTCGTGTACAGACACCATAATTTGATCAAAATTTTACTTTTTTCAAATTTTTTTTTTAACTTCAAAAGAATTGAATGTAGATTGATGACATATAAATTAATTTAAGAAAAAATATAAAATAAAAAAGTTATTAAAGTTTTAGTGAACATTGTTATTTTACATTTAGGTACCATCTTTGATTAAAAAATAACAAAAAAATAGTAAATAAAATCATAACTCTATAAAATTTATATTTGTAAAATCAAGATAGTGAGAGCTCTAATGGGTTTTTGTTTCGTAAAAAAAATTGATCAGGAAGACCCTCTAAAAATTATGGCAAGGCATGAATTTGTCAGTTCAATGCCTTAGCCAAATCTTGATAGGCCAAGGCATAGGCTTGGTCTCACCAAGCCTGTCCCAAACCAAAATTTGAGGCAGGAAAAAAAAACCCACCTCATGTTGTAAGAAACGAGCACCTGTTATTTGAATTTCAAAAAATGGGTACCCGTTTTGAAAAGCTTAAAGCGGCATGTACAATTCGCCGAAAACTTTTAAAAATGAATTTTTAAGAAATGGGTACCCATTTTTTACTTTTAAAAAATGGGTACCTGATTTTTAAAAAAGGGGTACCCAATTTTTAAATAAATGGGTACCCATTTTTTATTTTTAAAAAATGGGTGCTCGTTTCTTAAATATTCAAATTTTTTATTTTTGAAAAATGGTTACCCGTTTTTTGAAAATAAAAAATGGGTACCTGAGTTTTAAAAATAATGGGTGCCTATTTTTTAAATTTAGGGTCAGGCACCTGAGCCGAAATGGGTTCCCGTTTCTTACAATCGGGTACCTGTTTCTAAGAGGTTTCATTTTGCGGATTCGACTTCAGTGAAATTGCGACCCAACTTTGTGCATTCACCCAGATACCATCCAAACTTTTGAATAGCTTCAAATTTTCTTTCAAATGCATCACTATCATCATCTAAGAATAATCATCAAAAAATAAAATAAAATACTTATCTCCACTATAGCTTGGTATTCCATTAGGTCCACAAAGATCTATATGAACATGCTCCAAGACTTCTTCAGAATGATCATTCTTTATTTTGAAAATTGTCTTTCCCATCATTCCAATTTGAAATTTTTTGTACATGTCCATATTAGATTTCTTTAGGCTTGGAATGCCTCACACTCTTTTATTCTTTCTTATGTTGACCAGGTTATCAAACTTCACATAACACAACCTTTTATGCCATAACCAACCTTCATCTACTTGAGCTAGGAAACATGAACTTTAAGTTAGATATAGATAGAATAGATTACCTCTTATTTGATTAGCAGTGCCAACTAGATTTCCTTTCCCATCTAGTAGCTTGGCCTTCCCATTCATGAATTCTACCTTGAATCCAATGTTTTAGAGTATAGTAAAATCCAATTTACAAGGAACCCAAAACCCTTTACAAAAAACTAAAGATAAACATTAAAGCACTACTAGGTTTTACTAGAACCTAAAACATTAAGTTAAAAAAAATTCCAAAATAGGTTTTGCAAGGAAATAAAACCAAAATTTTAAACCATATAAAATGACAATATTTTACAAGGACTTAGAACCTAGAGTTTTAAACAAACTGGAAAGAAAAAAAGAAAAACTAGCAAAACTGCCCAGACTAGTGACTAGCACACCCAATCCATAGCTAGCACTAACAATAGCTCATTGATAATGTTTGCCACCTCTTTACCTACTTTTATAGTACTCTAGATGATGTCATCTAGAAAAAGAATAGGATCCCCAAGAGCCTCAGCATCCTCTTTCCTTGTGCTCTGCCTAGTTCTCTTACTAGGTCCACCGAGACTCCCCACTCCAACATTACCATGAGACATAATCTCTTCATTAATTTTCTTTCCCAGACTTCCATTGCACCAAGATTGGAGGTGACCTATTCCATTTTTAGATCACTTCCCTATATAAGGTAATGAAACTTGTGTTCCTACTCTTTAATCTTATCAGGAATGTTACCAATTTACACTTATAGTTGGGTTCTCTTAGCATGTTAAACATCCAAATCTCTTTGCATTATATCTATTTTATCCTTGAGAACCATTAATTCATTATATAGCCATGAATCACCCTAAAGATAATTCTACACCTTAAGCTTAGAATTGTGAAGAAGGGAGAGCTTAGCATCATGGGATCATCCCTATTGTCAACCACATTCCCAGGCTTAGAGGAAGTCACAATATTTATCTAGGTATCAATATCAACGCCCATATTCTTCATCCTTTCCTCATCCAAACCTTTAGTTTGGTTGTTATCCTTATGAACAAGGTCTTTGTCTTCATTCTCCTTTCTTGTTTCCTCCTCCATTTTCTCCTCACTAGCACTATGAGAGCGATGATCACTCTATTTATCATTCTCCTCCCCAAGGGTTTCTGATCCCACATTCATGTCTATATTTCTATCCTAACCTCCCTCCACATTTTATTTACTAGTATAGACTCCTAGAGTAATAATCTGAGTTAGAACTAAAATTCTCCATTTCCATTTTCTCATCATTGTCCATTTTCATCTTCTCATTATTTTTTGAGTTCTCAGACTTTCTAATTTCCTCAACATGTTTATTAGTCCTTTCCTATTTTAAAACCTTATTGTTAACACTAGCCCCTTCTTCCACCATAATTCTCTTAGGGTGGGTCTCACTTCTAGTCCCTTTCCTTTTCACATGAACCAACTTTATAGCCTTACTTTTACAATAGTTTTCAATAAGTAAAATTAAGCATTCATGAAGCACAGGATGAGACTCTTTCTTTCTATGTGCACAAAGGCTAAGAAGTAGAGAGTATTTTAAAAAAATGGAAAGGAAATCCTATCTTTGTGCCTAAAATGATTTAGGAAAACAAAGTGAAATTTATGGAGCCTTTTAGCCCTACATCAAGAATAAAATACTCACAAATACAAGACAACACATCCCTCTAGATAACTTTAATTTGGTTCAATTCATCGAAATCCCCATTTTTCTCCAGATTCTTCTCTTTGGATTTTGTCTTTGGAAATTTCTTGAAGGTTGCATTGGAGGTACTAGTCTCCTTGCTAAATTTTATCCCTTATTTTGGAATCCCCATAACCTCAACAATAAAATCTTCAATCAAATTCACTATGACCCCATGCAAAGTTACCCTATCTTCAAACTAGTTTTTGAAGAATGCTTCCATAATGTGAGCTTTATACCCCTGGAGTTGCTCCAAATAGGTTGTCACATTAACTTTTGGTAAAATCTACCACATAGAGGCCTTAGCATCCCATGCCCTGCAATTTCTCGGCTCTTGCTTTCTAGGTTCCCCGCCCATCTCAAAAACCTAAAAATCTCTATAGAATACCAGAGTACCACAACCTACAAAATTGAAGATTATTGAGGAGCTAGTAAGTATGCTTACATTCCAAATGAAAATAATAATAGCACAAAGGTACTTCCTAGGGAATCTCAAACTATCCTTTGTAAACCCACCACTCTTCTTCATAAATTTTCCAATCTTAGGAAATATTTTCTTCTCTAGCCTGTGTCCTATAATTGTTAACAATCACCGTCACCTCCACATTATTGCATAGGTCAGCATGCCCCCTCAACTTGCTTTCCTTATAGATAGCTTGGTTAGCAATCTAATCAGCAATAGAATTACCCGCTCAAAAGATATGGTAGAATATAACATTATCAAATTTAATAATAAGGTTTTTTATTTCCATTAAACTGGCTTCAATAGTCTAAGTGACTGGTTTCTTGTTATTGAGTATATTAATAATGTTAAGTGAATTTCCTTCCATCCAAAGATTCTGATAACCAGTTTCTACAACCATCCTCATAGTATATAGCACTATCATTGCCTCAGCTTTATTGCTAGTAGAAATCACAATAGGGATAGCAATAGCATCAATAATTCTACAAGTATGGTCCCTCAACAATGCTCCACAATCAGCTTTGTCAGGATTTCCTTTAGCGACACCATCAAAGTTTCTTTTAATCCATCTCATAAGTGGAGATTTCCATTTAACATTCTATCTTTGATCATCAATTTTGATTTTATAGCCTTTAGTCTACATATGGTTGTTGATTTGGAAATCATCACTAAATTTTCTATGAGAATTGAAGTTTTTGTTGGTAGCTATGATTATGTTATGACCAAGAGCCCAGTCAGGCATTTCTTTGTCTCTAAAAATTTTGTTATTTCTTTCTTTCCAAATTTCCTACCAGAGATGGGGAAGAGTAATTTTCCACAAAAACCTAGTATTTCTCTCCTTAGACAAACATGTCCAACTCTAGAAGTATTGATCAATATTATTGCGTTGAACCCAACCTAAATTCCAGTACTTAAGGATGAAACTCAACACTTTTTGACTATAACTACAATTTAAGAAAAGATGATCTATCTTCATAGTTTTCTTTACATAGGTTGCATCTGTTAACCACATTGATACATCTTTTTTGCAAATTGTCCAAAGTAAGAATTTTGTTTTGAAGCAAGATCTAGAAAGGGATATTAATTTTAGGAATGAGACCTTTTATCCAAGATCTCATCCATAGAGGTCCAAAACCTTTTTCCTCAATTCTAAAAATAGAGGAGACTTTATAACAACCACTTGAATCAACACCCCAAATCATTTTATCTCCAATATGAGGATAAAGGTTAAAGGCATTAAAGATTAAATGAGTATTATAAAAAGCCTCACTACTTTCAACAAGTTTAATCCATTTATTATTAATCTTTTAATTCTGCAAAATAATATGAAAAGTTTGTTTGCATCTATTAGTAAGAGTTCTACCCTCAAAATCCTTAATCAGAGGATGAACCAGAATCCAAGCATCATCCTAGAACCTAATCTTTTTCTCGTTACCCGCTTTCCGAGAAAAACCATTGATTAAAATATTTTTATATCCCTCCATGGCTCCCCATATAGAAGAAGGGGATAAAATATTAGGATATGAAAGAAAATAAGATAAATAAGGAGCATTAAAGAGGTATTAATGTTTCCAAATAGTACTCCATTTCTTATTATCATGATAAAATTTTCAACCCCGCTTTGCAAGAAGAGCTTTATTCATTCTTCTCACATACCTAATTCCTAGACCACCATCAAATTTAGGTTTACAAATTTGATCCCAATCAATTAAAGCCATTCTCTTCCTATCCTTAGAACCATACCAAAGGAAGTTTCTTTGGATTTTGTCAATAGAATCAAAATATTTAGCTAGAATCTAGAAGAGACTCAAAGCATAAGTAAGGATACTTTAGAGATAAGCCTTGAGAAGAATAAGTTTACTAGCTTGACTTAATAGATTACCTTTTCATCCTATTAGCTTCTTGTTGAATTTTTTTAACAAGATCATCTTGAAAATAATCCAAAGGATTATGCCCCACAGGGAGGCCTAGATAAATACAAGGGAAAGAACCTAGGGAGCACCCAAGAATTTTAGAAATTTAACTCTATCTAGAAACTAGAGTATTGATAAAATACAAGGAACTTTTATTCCAATTAATCAATTGACCTAAAGTAGAAGAATAGAGATGAAGGGCCTTTTTGAGATTCCTTGCTTCCCTAACCTCAACTTTACTCAAAAAAATGGTATCATCCAAAAATTACTTATGGAAACAAATAAGAGGATGAGAAGAGGGCTAAAAACCTTTGATGTCCCCTAGAGAAACCAACTTCCCAATATATTTGCCCAAACAATCAACCATAATAGTGAGGATAATAGGAGATAAAGGATCTCACTGTCTCAACCCCCTAGTAGGTTTAAAGAATTCTGAGGAATGACCATTAACCAAGACAACTATCGAAGTAGTAGAAATCATTTGTAAGATTATCTTCACCATATTGATACTAAAACTAGAAGAAAATAAAATATTTTGAAGAAAGGACCATTCAACTGTATCATAAGCTTTAGCAATATCGACTTTCATAATAAAGCCTTGATTATTAGAAAGAGATAAAGAATGGATATTCTCATGCATAGAAATAATAGAATTAAGGATTTTTCTACCAATAACAAACCCATTTTGTTTCTTAGAAATACATGAAGGTACTAGAAGCAACAACCTCAAAGAGATTACTTTTGAAATAATTTAATAAAAGGAATTGCATACATTGATAGGCCTGAATTGATCGAGAGAGTTAGTGCCAACTTTTTTGGGAATAAGGCATATGAAAGTAGAATTACTTTCCTTCAACATTCTTTTAGTCCCAAAAAATTCTTTAATAACATCACATACATATTTCCCAACTAGTTTCCATTCCTTCTAGAAAAAAAAAATAGGAAAACAATCTAGCCCTAGAGATTTATCCCTACCTAAAGAGAAAGCAACCTTATAAATTTCCTCTTCCTTAGGGATAGAGTACAACATTCTATTTTTTTCTTCAGTAACCAAAGAAGGAATAACATCTAATAGCTCTACTTGATGAGTCAAGTCAGTGTTAGGATCAAATGTCATCAAAGAAGAGAAAAAGGCGACCATTTCCTCTAAGATTTCCTTTTCTTTGGTTAACTTCATGCTACCTTTATTTAGATTTGAAATTTAGGAGTTTTAGCTCTATGTTTCAAAGAACATAAATTAAAAAAATTAGTATTTCTGTCACCTTCATCCAGTCATAAAGATCTAGATCTCTACCTCTAGTAAATTTCTTGTTTAGTAACAAGATCATGATACTCCACCATTTTCTCATTTTCTTCCCTCAGTAAATCCAAAGATTACCCTTCCCTTTGAATCATATCTTGCATTAATTGTAGATCCTCATTGATTATAGATTTGTTATAAAAAATTTTACCAAAACATCTTTTATTCCAAATTTTAACTTTCTTTTTTTACATTCTAAGTTTAGAAGGCACCCAGAAAGAAGTAGTTCCATCAATGTTAATGTTCCACCATTCATCCAACCGGTCTTCAAACTATAGATGTTGCAACCACGTTTTCTCAAATCTAAAAGGAAATTTCTTTCTGATATAGATATTCTCAGTAGAAAAAATTAGAGGAAAGTGGTCTGAACCAATCTTCTAAATAGCATTAAGATTACACACAAAATATTTAGTCCAATCTAGAGAAATAAGAACTCTATCCAAGTCAGCTTGGATACACTCGTCACCTATCCTTTCATTACTCCAAGTAAACTCAATATCCTTTAGATCTAAATCCATTAAGCCTTCCTCATTAATAAAGTCCATGAAATCTAGCCTACCATCCAACTCACTAGCATTTCCCCCATTTTTTTCATGCTCATAAAGAGGAACATTAAAATCCCCCAAAAAAATTCATCTTCCATAGTAATCTTTACTCTTTATATTAGAAAGAGTCTCCCACACCTTTTTTCTTGCACTCTTGATGTTAGGTGCATACACATTGGCAATATACAAATCATTATTTTGGTCAATAATTTTAATTTTGATTACCATAAAATGTTTATTAGCATTCAAACAGGTACCTAAGAATAAAGATTGCTTCCACAAAATTATTGTTCACCAGAAGCTCCTTCTAAGCTACTAGCCATTATGTAGCAATTGTTAAAAGATTTGATATTTTTAGCCTTCTCTTTATCCATTTTGGTTTCTTGGAGTAATAAAATATCTAGTCTATGCTCTCTAACAAAATTTCAAACAATATCTATTTTATGGATACTATTCAACCCCCTAATATGCCAAGTGATAATATTCATCATAATTTTTTAGGGGTAAAATCCAAAATAGTTGCCTAGAACATCAGCAATATTTTGTAAACTTTCACTTTCTCTAGTTTTTTTAGATGTTTTTCTTCCAAGTTTCTCTAGGGTACCAACATTTGGCTCCAGTTTTGGAAATAATTCCAATTTATTTCTTCAAGTCTCCACTCCTTTAGAAACAATATTACCTTTCTTCTTTGGCTTTTCTCTTTGAGCCTATTTCTATTTAGGTTCCTTCTTTTCAGATTTCCCATCCACTTCTTTGGATTCAAAGCCATCCTTAAAGGATATAACCACTTTACATAGAGGAGACTCTAGATACTAGAGTATAGCAGTCTATATTTCCTCTAGTGCCAAAGATCTACATCTTTCCTCAAGAATTTAACCTTCCTCTATCTCTTCTAATTCTTCTAGATCTTCCCATTCTAACTCATAGGATCTATAGTTTTCTCTTTACTCTACATAGGAGAGATCAAATCTAGGTTTATCTGCTTTCTTGAATCCTAATTTTCAAGGATATCTTTATCCTTAGTCACCTTCTCAAGTACCGTGAATCCAATGTTGTTCAATTGTGCCACACTAAGTAGATTGATTTTCATTCCTCCAACCTAGTAGGCATTTTCACATATGAGTTCAACAATTAATGCAATGCAACCTTTTCCCTTTACATAATAGGGTTTATCATTTCCAAATCTGACTCTCCCACCATCATAGCATTTCAAGTGCTCAAATTGAGATTTATCACCAATCATGTGGTGAGAACAATCACTATCAATGATCCATATGTCATTCTTCATGATATGAGAAATAATGGTCGTATTATTATATTCATCATCTAATTCATCTTTAATACCAATGTAAACCATCTCATCATCATCACTACTATCTCAGTGTTTCACCATGTAACAAGCTTTTTTTCCTTTATCTTTGTAGTCTTTGTATCTTTTGAAATTGTTCTTTCCTTTGTACTTTTCATTCTTCTTTTCCTTCTTTTTTTGGACACCTTGCAGCAATGTGACCAACTTCTTCACAAGAAAAATAGATTAAGGGAAATTTACCTTTGTATTTTCCTTCACCTTTAGGGAATCTTCTTGCAAGAAGGGCTTCAATGGCATCAAGATCATCATTAAAACTATCTTATTCTTCACTTTCAGATTGTTTTCCTTTAGATTTTCCACCTTTCATTTTGAGTGAAAGCTTATCTTGAAATGTAGACTCGATGCTACCAGAGTTAGGGACATAATTATCAAAGTTGTCTAAGTTGTCTAACTCAAAGTTTGTCAACCTTCCCACTAGTGTATCCAAAGTTATATCATTCTTGGTATTACATCTCATTTCTTGAATATCTAAAACTCTAATTGCATAAATAGGAAGAAGAGTTCTATGTACCATGTTCACCACTACCACATCATTTATTTCTCCCCTAAGGCTCTAATTTCACTCACACTTGCTTTGATTATTTCATTGTATTTTGCAATATTTTTATCTTCTCTCATATTCATTTTATGAACTTGACCTCTTTGAATTTATACCTTATCTCTTCTCACATTTTAATCTCCTCCATATATAACTTTCAACTTGATCCACATTTCATGAGTAGTAGCACAATCTTTTGACTTCATCAAATTTAATATAGTTGAGAGTAGAGGCAATGTCAATCATCATTATATTGTGATTCTTCTTCTCCATAATTTGATCCACAAACAAAGGTCCAATAGGTGCCACACATTTTTTCTCTAGATATTTCAGGCCTATCTTTCTAATGGTTACCAAATACAACTTCATGAGTTCCTTCCATGCTTGGAATTTATCTCTATCTAGCTGAGGAATCTCTCTTCTATAAGACATCTTGATCTTTAGCCTAGGTCCTTGAAACCTTAAGTTTTTGGAAATGGAAAGGAGTAACTAACAGGGGAGGGGTGAATCATTTATCACAAAAAAAAATTCAAGATTCCTCAAGATGTCAATATAATACGAACCCAAAATCCTGCTGAAGTTTGGTTAACACTAATATTTTGTTGTAGGTCAGTTAACACTAAGGATTAATATCACTCAATAAACACTTGATTAAAACTTAAATAATGGATTTTTAAGATGTTTAATGTGATTAACCTTGTTTAACTTAGTTGTAGAAGCATAAGAAAAATAACATGACCACATGAAACACCAAGATTTAATGTGGAAACTCAATTTGGGAAAACCACTGACTACAACTAGTGACTATTTTTCACTCTTCTAAAGTGAGCCCTATTAGGGGCCAACACTATTAAGGTTACAAAACACACTATTAGGTGTGATCTTGTTAGAGCATTGAGTTCACACTATTTGGAGTGGCCTTGTTAGAGGTCTTCAGACACTTCAATCTAGAAATGCCACCATGTTAGAGGATTACAAAATAGCTATTAGGCTAACTCTATTAGGAGGTTATATTCACTATTATAATTATTAAATAATAACAATGAATTGACCTGATTTCCAGTGCACTAACCTTTCTAATTTACATCTTAGTTCGCACTTGACTACTTGATCCTCATTGATCAGATTATTCTTTGTAGCTCGATCAATCCGGACATACTTTTTTATCCTTCCAATTCACTTCCTTTTTTCATCTTATTTTCTTCCACATGTTTAGATTCTTCAAACCACAACTTGACCTTATATTTATATGATTTACCTTGTCAAACCAACTTGAATACTCTTCTAATCAAAAAAGTGTCATCCCTTAAGTCAGTTGGTACTAAACAAAAGATCTAGCAGACACAATATCCTGACAAATGACGAATACAGAATTGTGTACTTAATCAACATAGGTGAACTCCTCATTAATCAACCCAACTCAGTCCATACTAAATTTTTTTTACTTTCCTTTTTTAACCAAGTGAACTCGGCTAATGTAGGATTCATGCTCACTTTCCTTTGGAAACTAAGTGAACTCGTTGAACATAGTATCCATGCTAACTTTCCTTTGGTAGCTAAGCGAACTTGGTTAACACTAGATTTTTGCTATCTTTCCTTTAGTAACTAAGTGAACTTAGTTAACACAAGATCTTCCTTCGATGCCCAAGTAAGCTTAGGTGGATACTAACTCTGGACTTGGTTATGACTAGAATTCTCAACATATATAGGAAACTTCCTTTGATGCCTAAGAGAGTTTGACTGATACTAACTTCTCAGTAGAGGCTTCACATTTTGTGTAACACCAAAGACAACATGTAATTGAATAATTTTTTTTAACAAATTTGTTAGAGTGTAGGTATTTGCACATCGATCATGCATAATATGCTTGAAAAACTACCATGGCCTACCCAATAACAAATGACATGTTTCCATATGTATGATATCACACATCACATCATCCAGGGAGCTTCCAATCTTGGACTTCACTGAGCATTCCCCACTAACCATGACCTTATGGTCATCTTGGACCTAAGAAATATAGTATGGATGTGAGTACATCTACCTCTTTAGATTCAACTTTGTGACCATCTTTTTTTACACTATATTGTCAATACTTCCACCATAAATGATAACATCACAATACTAATCTCTACATTTGCACCTTGTGGGAAAAAATCTCTTTCTTTGATTAGGTTCATTCTTACCACTCAAAAGGACTCTTCTATTAACTAGGACTTCTCTTATTTTAGCATTTTGAGAATGTGATGATCCAGCATCTTCATCAACATGTGTGACTCTGGTGCAACCTTCAATTCTCTAACTATCCCTCCTTTTTACTAGGAACATTCAAATGCTTTATGCCCTTCTTGTCCATAGTGAAGTAATTCTCGATGGAAACCTCCTCTCTAAGATCCTTGTCCTCTACCTCTTCATCTCTGATCTCAATTGTTTTTATCTTAGAAATGATTGGAATTATTTCCCCTCTAGTTCTGAATGGTTCTTTCAACCTCATTCTTGTTCTTTTTATCATCATTTTGGCCTTTATAAGACCATCCACTAGATCTTCCACCATGACCTCTTACACTATTCTTGTTATCGAACTCTTTTCTCAACTTCTCCTCAATTCTTAGGGAAAATTGGTAGGCCTCCTCAATATTGGTAATTCAAACTAGACTCAACATCTCTTGAATGCTTGGCCTTAACCCATTGAGATAATGTAAAAATGTCTCCTTATCATATTTTACATAGAAAGTTCTAATGAGAACTTGGTAGAACCCTTTGGTATAGTCTTGAATATATATTTTTGTTTGCTTAAACCCTTGCATTTTTTTCAATAGATCAAGCTCATAATACATGAGAGGGAATTGTCACATCATTTTAGCTATCATTCAATCCCATCTGATGATTTTTTTCTTCCCTCTTTTATTTCTCTCCCCCTAGATCTTTTGACACTAGATCTTTGTGTGACCCTTTAGTTTGGCCTCTGCAAACTTGATCCTATCTAGATCTTCAATATCTTCATATTCAAAGTACTCTTCCAATTCATTGATCCAATCAATCAATTCCTCTAGGTTAAGATTTCTTGAAAATATGGGAACATCAAACTTAGGTCTTTTTCCAATCTTGGAAATGGCCTTAAAATGGTTTTCCTCCTTTGGGTTAAGAACTTACTCTACTACTATTTGATCAATGTGTCCTTCATATTCTCTTTCATCCTCACTTTCATCATCTACGATGGAAATATTCATTCCTCTACACATTTTCTCTTGAAATTTTTTCATTTTCCTCTAGAGGGCTCTAAAATCCTTAAGCGTAACACCTATGAATCTTCCACCATGCTCTCTTTATGGAGGAATTTTCACACATGCTTAGCCCAAATCACAGTCTTGATGTGAGTTACCTCACATTCAAAGATCTATCTACACACCTAGGAAAACCATCTCTAATACCACTTCATGAGGAGTGCTCCCCTTAATCTGATAAATTAATATAAAAAATAAATAAATAACAAAAAATTTCAACAACAAAATATGGACATTTTATTATTGCTACAAATAAAAAATTATAGAATTCTAAATTACAATATGCTAAGCCACATGAATGCCTTCATTTAAATAATCTATAAGGAAAAATAGTGAACTATCACCTAGAACTATCTTAGATTATGTATGGGCAATTATTAAATAGGCAATTTTATGCCACCTAGGAAGGTTATAGAAGAATATAAATTAACTAAATCTAATGAAACATCAAGAAAGGTTTAACAAATAGACATGACTCCTTAAAATTAAGATATAAAAGGGAGGAAATTTTATTTTAGAGAGGTGAAAAAAGGAAGAGGAGAAGAGAGAAGTTCAAAAAGAAAAAAATTGAAAAGGAAAGTAATATCATGAAGAAAATAAGGAAGTGACTTTTTGAAAAGGTATTAATGATATTGAAAGGATGTGAACCTTTGAAAGGGTTGTAATTATGAAGAGTTGTGACTATTCAAAATGTCACGCCCAAAAATATTCGGGCAAAACACACCAATATTTTTAAAATACCATAATAATTAATTCAACTTTTTTTTTTATAAAAAGTTTGACCACACTACTAAGTTTGATGCATTTATTAATCATGTTAATGTATAGTCATAATGAGAAATAGGTATGTGATCTCTTAACAATGTCCTATCATTCATAAAAAAAAGTTGATAGAAATGAGAAGAAAAGATCGCTAAAATTGAACATCCATTGATACTTTGATTTCGAGATTAGTTTTGTTAGTACTCTAATTTTAAAGTAATCCATTATAAATAAAACAAATAAGATACAATAATACTAACTTTCTATTTACGAATAATACAATTACTTATAATAAGTCTCAATTAATTTTAAGATGGATTAAAGATGTTAGTTACCTATCATAGACAATATATGTTGACCAAAATGATACTAACCTTTCTAAAACATAGATCTTACTAAATACTAAAATAGCTTAATAACCTTTCTCCACAAACTTAATATCAAATGTGAAGTCTTCTTAATAGAGTTAAACATTTATTGTTGTCCACTATAATGTTAACAATCCAAATATTAATAATGATATAATTGAATTCTTCTATTAACATTTTAGGTAAACATAACTCTAATTATTTAGAAATTAAAATCATAGGACTATCCATCTAAAATGAGCACCTAGAAAATCATTAACTAAACTTTACTAAACATGAACATAAGCAATTCCTGTAACCTTGAAAACTGCATTGATATCCTACACCAAAATAATACCATAATTTATGATTCTCTAACATTGATATAATCACCACTACCCTAATCACGTTCTGCTACCAATTAAATCTTAACATATTAAACATACTAATTTAGCTACATAACCAAAACCTAACTGCACTTTAAATAATACAAGTTCTAAAATGGTAATACTTGAAATGTATCCTAATACTTACCAAGTTCCAAAACTAAGATATCACAATGACTTTAACCACACATTAATAATACTTATCCTTAATAAGACTAATTAAATTTAAAACTATATTTAAATAAACATACTAGTCTACAAGTTACTTACTAATTCAATCCACTAACATCATAAAAAAATGATAACCTAAACTGATTAAAAAATTCTCACATAAAAATCACAAGGATCAATTACTAAACTTTACCCTAAACTAACTCTTACTAACATATGGTTCCTACCTAATTACTAACATACATTAACACTTAAAATAAATTAACTAATCAATTTAAAACATTAACTACAAAATTTACCCTAACTTATATAAACAAAACAACAAAAAAATAAAATAGAATAAGCAATATAAGCTAATACTAACACTAACCTCTAACTACCTACTAACATTAACCCATACCTACCTACTAACACTATCCGATACCAATACACACGCAACCCAAGCTATCATCATGTAGTCTCATACTGCCAACTCGCAGACCCTACTCCCTTACCACTCAAGTACCATGGAGAGCTTCATAACATGGGATAAAGGTAAGAATTAAAACAATTGACATTCCCTAAGCATTGACACCACTATGCATGATTACAAACTGCCCCAAATCAAATGGATGGAGAAAGTACGCTTGGAGATAGATGAGACCCTCCTCCTAACCATGCATGTTGTTGGTGTTTTAAAACTACTAAGCAACCAAATGCTTAATACCAAGATGACAATACTCACACAATCTAAGGACTAGCCAATTCTTATTAGCAATTGTATGTGCAAAACCATTTGGGCCCAACCTCAACAAAACCACAGGTGGTTTTCTACTCTTCTAGCTTTGCAAAACAAGGGTGGGTATACCCAAGGATGATACAAGACTAGGAAAACTATATGAGAATTATTTTAGTTTCATTCTGATTATCATCTCAAATCATCAAATACATACACAATTCTTGATAACTTGATAAACACATCCCATTTAATAGATATGGCCAAAAATTCTTCTATAGATCTGTAGGTGTTCTTAGCAATAGTGGCTAACTAAAACTAAGAAATTCCATGCAAACAACTACTGGCCAACTTTGACAATCTGCATGAAATAAAAGTAAAATTTATTTGATTCTGCATTTTTGACAACCATTTGTGACGTATTTCTCTTTCAATTGGATCAAATTTAATCAGTTCCTAATCCATTGGGGTTTATAGTCTAAAAAAAATTCTTAGATCTAATTTGTTGCCTTACAACAAATTTTACTAGTAGTTCTTAACAGAATTCATCATTTAAAATCCTTTCCACTACTATAGCAGCCTTATCAAATTCATCAAAGCTTTTACTTAATCCATTAAACTAATAGCAATGATGAACATATATACAACCTAACTGAATTGCATTCAATTGCACAAGCCTTTGCTCATACAACATCAAGATAACCAAGTAACCAAAAGGAGACAAAGTTCAGTAAGAACTAATATGGGGACAACTCAAAATTTGTATTCATTTTCCTTGAAAATTGTATACAATTCATAGCAAACTCAGAATGACCTTCAAAAAGAAACACAAATCATTCTATAGTCATGTATTCTCAAGATACGACAAAGAAAATATAACACAAATTTTCTCAAAATAATGGATCAAAAACAAACTAAGTATCACTTAGAAAAATAGAATTCATACCCTCTCTCTAGCCTTGGAATCTCACTTATATAGTGTGAGAAGCAACAAGCTTCAAGCTAAGAGAAAATGATAGGTGTCCTTTACAAGGAATATTTACATACACTTGTCACAAAATGACAAAAATGTGGGTAAGAAAAGATATCCAAATCAAAATATTCTTTTAGGTGGGTCAGCTTCTGTCACATGTTCTAGTGTTGCTGAGTTGGCTATTGATCTAATCCTTCTTTGTATGCAACTGCAAAATTAGCCAATGATGAAGTTTTTTCTGACAATGGCACATTAATCTCCACCTGTGGGTCTTCACTACCTTTATTGTGTATGGTAGGAACAACATCTACCTTTTCCCTTTCTTTAGTTCTATCAGCATCCTATGGTCCCGGGTCTATAGCTGAAAGTAACAAATTATTCTTTTATTCTTCTTCAAGTTGGGCGTGAGTAGTGATGTCAATAATTTGGATTTCCTCACCTTACAGTTCATCATTGTCATTTTCACCTTCATCAAACTATTCACTAGAAGCCATTTCTACCATCCACTTGTCAAATAATGTGTCATATGGCCAATTGAGTTGTAAAATATCCCTCTATCTCTCCAACACATATTCAACTTCATTATTAATAGCAACAAATTATTGTTTCAAAGAATTGAAAAATATTTGGGCCTTCACCATTTCTTCTATTGTGGTAGCCCACCATGCATGTGCTATTTCATTAATGACCTGATTCATTCTTAAATAGAATAAATCATCAAGTTCCTTTTCCCACTCATCTTTGCTTTTCAAATTATTCTTTTTATCTAGGGAACGAGGAAACAAACTGAGTTTTTGGCTCTTGTACTTGTGCAAGTAGCCTACTATTATTTTTTGCAAATGAATCCTTTTATTATCAAAATCAACAAGATTAGATACAATATCAAATATTTTTTCAATTTGATCAAAAGAATCATCTATAAAAGAGAAACATAAAAATTTTATTTCTTTCTCCCTTCTATCCCATTTATTCACAATAGGCATTAGAGCCTCATCATTGGCTTTCAAATCCTCCCAAATATTATAACCTTGGCTACCTGATCATAAATTAGAGGCCATTCAACTTTGTCCCCCAAATATGTGAGAGCTTTTCTCAATTTATCTTCATATTTGGATTCCAATTCTATATGTAAGGTGCACAGTTTACATTTTTCTTCTTCAAAATCCTCAGCAGTGTAGTACTATGGCTTTTGAGGTGTATCTAGTATTTCTATGAGGGGGTGGATTTGAAGGGTTCAACTGGGGGTGAGGGTATGTTATTCTTGGCCTAGTGTATTTTCCCAATAGCTTGTTCTCAAGCTCAATTCTCTTTTTCACCTCTTTATTGTAGGCATCCTACACTATTGCATACTTTCTTTGTAGCTTAGTCATTTCATATTCTTCCCTTTTTCATGTAGTAGCCAAGGCAAATTTAAAATAATCCACATTCATGTGGGCTGCCTGTACATGTGAGATATCAAAAACTCTCCTCACAATGATACTCCCTATTAGTTTGGAATTATTAGGCTGTGATGGAGTAGCCCTGGATCCTCTTCTTAATGACCACATAACAACAGTAGCTTGGTCATTACTGAATGTGGTTCCCAAGAAATCCTTTTTATTTGGATCTTGCAATCCCAAATTATTTGACACAAAATTAAAAATCAAGGCATCAATAATGTCCCAATTGGGCAATAATAAAATATTTGTAGCCTTTACCATCTATCTCCCCTCTTCAGGGGTTATATTCTAGAACTCTTGTATCATTTGTTCCTTTATTTGATCCTAAATGGAGTCTTAATCCTTTTCTAGATGTTCTGCTTTCGGATTTTTACATCTTTCCTCAAAAATGTGCATATTTGCTCTCTAGGAAAACTGATGGAAAGCCCTACACCTTAAAAAACTATCATTAGACAAAAATTGATGATAGGCTTGTTCTAAAATAGGGTCTAACTCCCTTCACCTAAAATCTGCTACAGTTAACTCAAAACTTGGTACAGGAGGCTCTTGGGGGTTCCCTTCATCAATCTCTGCTTGGGCAACAAACACTCCCCCTTGTGGTCCAATTTGTTCAATTTTCTCATCAGTGAGCTGCTCCTCCTCAATTATTATAGGGATTTTGGAAGGTGAGTAACTTTTATCATGTGTTTGCTCTTCCCTTATTATCTTTATTCTCTTACGAGATAGTTCAGGTGGCCTTTCTTCAAAAATAGCACTAGTAGATTCAATTATCTATTTTCATTTATTCACAATGGGCCTTTGATCCTGAATGATAGTATATCCTGACCTTCTTTGCACAATTCATGGGCCTACCCCTATATTGGGAGTGAAACCCAATACTATCATCATTTCCCTAGCTTTATCTAGAAAAGAATAAATGAAATGTTGCTTCTTCTCATTCATTACCTCCATTATTTAAGGGAATGTACTAATAAGATTATTTATTCTATCTGCAGTAGTCATAGCATTACTAAGAGGGCTATTATCTTTATCAAAATAATTAATAAAATTCAAAACTTTTGAATATATTCTCCATTTTTCTTTTTTTGTTTCTTGCTCCTGTAGAGAGTACTCATTCCTTATTACATCTTTAGGGAAATAAAAATCATGCTGAATTGGATGAAGCTTGATTCTATGCCTAAGAGCAGAATTAAAGAAATCTTCTGCATCACAAAAATGAGAGTGAGATACTACCATTTTATACTAATTCAAAAATTTGTAGAGGAAGACCCACCCTTCCTTGGTTATTACAAATTGGTGGGCTACTGTGCAAGTGGGAAAAATTGATCTTGTTCCCCTTTTGTGCAAAACGGCTTCTTTCACTCCTCCCAACTGCCACAAAGATTCAGCCACTCCTACATTTAAGGGCACTTGATAAGTTTCCATAAAATCTGATGATAGTTGAAACTAAATATGGGATGACATCTCCGCAATTATGTGAAACTTTTAGACAAATCAGCCATCTTATTTTGAGTCCTATCCCTCCATGAGATACCAAATGCATCAAAAGATTCTATCTAATCCCAAACTAGATTTCTATGTTGCTTTAATCTCTTATTCTTGTATGCATAAATTTATTTTATCTGGGAGATGACTAATTCAGAGTCCCTTATGACATGTCACTTCTTAATCCCATGATGTGTGGCAACTTTCAATCCTAGCAAAAATGCCCCATATTCTGCAATATTATTTGTGCAATAAAACTTCAAAGTGAATGAATATTTGAAAGTATTTTTCTTAGGGGAAACAAAAACTACACCTGCCCCTATACCCTCTTTCAAACTTGCCCCATCAAAACATTGTCCATAACACTAGTGAGTTAGTGCAACACTCAACTTCATGTTCAATGATAGCAGGTAAATTTTCAACTTCTTGAATAATCAATTCAGCTCTAAAAGCATTGAAATGAGTATCTAAGAAACAAGTGGCATCTTTGTCAATTTCTTCTCCTAAAATTTGATTAACCCTTGGCTCTCTATTTACCTTGATAGCTTTATCCCCAATGTGGAAATTAGTATAGCTTAAGTCACATTAGAGGCTTCCCCCCATGGTAGCACTCGATTTGCGAGAGAGCAACATTCCATAGTGTGGAGGTATATCCACTACAAGGATAGACATGGTTAACTCTACTTTAGGATATGTAGCTAATTTCAATGGTAAAGCATTTATGGTACCTATGACTAGGACTTCCCTAGCATTCATTCCTCTGCATCTGCCCTACTCGGTATCCACTTTCAATCCTAAGGCTTCCATTACTTTGAAAGGCATTATGGTGTTGAAGCTCCTGAGTCTATCATACAATTTTTTAGGGTCTTCCCTTTTATGATCAAATTGAGGAAAAAAGGATCAATATCTTATATAAATGCCACTGAGGAATCATCTAAAAACATTTGGGGAATCTGGGATATGATACCACTATCCTCTACTACTAATGGGTTTTGTTGGGAAACAGTTTGATCTACAATAGTATTATTGTTTCCTATCCCACCCAACCATGATAAAGCCTTGCTCTTATGCTCTTCAATTCTAAGAAGTTCAGACAATGGAACTTTTACAATAATTTGGGACAACATAGATATCATATCAACAGGTTCAACAATAGTGGGTTTTACAAGAGTACCTAGAATTGAAGTCTTTTGGATAGTAGGCACCATTGTTTGGTTAATAGTATCAGGTTCTAATTTCTTTGGTTGCACAACTATTTGTGTTGTTCCATTTATTTGAAACTAAACTTCCTTTTTTGGTTCCCACTTCTTACCCTTGTTGTCTTTGATCATAGGCACATCTACATTGACTTTCTTATTTTGATCATTCATCTTATGGGTGATATCTTTGATGAATACACTGGATGTCTTTCCTACATCATTATTTACTATTCTACTTCTCAAATTGTAGCTACTATAGACTTGGGAAAACATTTCTGCTGTAATTCTGTCAATCTCTTCTTTCTAAGGCATTCTTAAGCTTGTGTGACCTACATCCGAGGATGTAACACATACCTTATTTGTATCATAACCTTCATAATCTAAAAGTACTTGCTGATGATGTAAATGATAAGAAATTCTCTAATGGTAATATCATTTTTCAGGTTCCTCAGAATCAGAATCTACAAGGTCATCACACATGCTCACCATATTGCAACTTATATCATCATGGCTTTTTTCTTCACTTCCTTCTTCAGGCTGCATGCCTTGATCTTGGGCAAATGACTAAGCAACAACACAATAATTACCAGAATGAGGTGATTAACATACAATGCACCACGGTACATCATCATTCATATTCATAGTGTTCCTTTCTTGGGGATCTAGGGTATCTTTCACATTTTGTGTCTGGTTGGGGACTGGCTTACCATATTTCCACTAGGTGCTGTGTTTTCACTCAAAATTGAAGGCCTAATTTTGAGCACTATTAAAAAAATCAAGTCCCCTAAACACTTTTAACTGCATTCGTACCTAGCTACAGCTGTGAGTCCCTGAGGTGTTTAATGTTTCTAACACCCTCCATTTAGTGCATCTAAGTGTTCCATGATGTTAAATTGATATCCTGGGTAATTCTGTGAAGTTCTATTCTGAGCTAGTTTCAAATCTGTATTTTACCCCAAGTGTCAAACAACGAAAGGAGGCCTTATTTGCCTCTGAATATCTCATACCTAGATATTTTTTATGAATTTTCTCTTTGGGAGTGTCTAATGTCCATACACAAGAACCTGTTTTTCCGATTTTGAGTTGTTTTGAGTCCATTTGTCTAGGTTTTGAATCCCTCAAAGTTGGTCAGTTACTATTTTCATACTTTTGCAATTAATTCCTAATTCTGGGAAGCCTTGTTTGGCATGCTATAACTTTTGACCAGTTGACTAAAATGTTGAAATTCCTATTGCATTGCATTTTAGATGTCAGAGACTTGTTATCTTTCAAGTTTTAACTTATGATGAATCCATTTGATCAATTTTCAAATGTGATTCCAAATGGAATTTCTATCCTTTTACTGGTGTCAGCAAATGCAGATTGTTTGGTACCCCTGTTCGTGACATCATATCTCTTGATCTGTGATAGGTGAGATCGAATGGTTTATTTCTTTGTGTTCTATACTGAAAATACTACAAGTGTTCCAATTTTCAAATCTTGATGAATCTATTTACACATGTTTCCAAGGTCTTTCCATTTGTAAAAATTATTATCTTGTCATTGTTTCCTGTCCTACAAATCCAGGTAGCCAACTTTAGAAACTTTCCAAATTCATCCCATTATTCATCATGAGCCCAAATCAAAGATTCATACTATCTTGATGATAGAGAACTAGTATCTAAATTTTCATTTCCCCATGTGCTCATTTGCCTAGTTTTCTAAGCTGATTCCAGAGTCAATTTGTTGTTTTCTGACGTGTTTTCTTGTAGGTAAATCTAAGAAGGAAACTTTGACGGTCAATATCTTTTGACCTTCAATTTTTCATATGATGGGATCTAACAGGGTTAAAGTATGCGAAACAAAAATTTAGTGGGTTAGATTTTGGAGCCCAGTCAGGTGTTTGGGTTAGTTTTTAAGGTCAGCCAAAAGACCTCCTGGCATGAAATTAACAACTTGCAGAAATGACTGAATTAGAGTTTCAAATGTTGATTCAATGATTGAATTCGATTTTAATCAATTCGAGATGTTCAATTGGTTAGTTACGCTTGTCAATTATTTGGAATCAAAAAAAAATTCTTAGCCAGACCCACTTTTGGGTCCGACTGACTCCATCAGGCTGATGGGAGAGTGGGTGTTATTTTTAAAACTTTGAAGGGGATCATCAAAATTCACAAGTGATCAAATAAAGACTAAATAATGATGAATATGTTTCAAATTTTGTTTGATTACAATTGTGGATTTTGTAAAATTGGTGCAATGCAAATCTTATGCCAAATAGCCCATGTGCACTGATCTTGGTACCAACTACCAAGTTGGCTACTCAAATGATATTTATGCTATTGAGTTTGGGTATGAAATTCAAAAAGGTGAAGTGAGAAAGTCTTTTTCCATAGTAGAGGTCAATAAGAAGGAATGATATCTTCAAGGGAACAACACCAAGAAATGAAAAGGAGCAAGCTACACATCAAATGAAGATAGAGCTCTCCATATTGAATGGAATAGAGGTTAGCAGAACTCCCACGTAGTCAAAGGCAAAAAATGCATCAACAAGGAAGATGCCCATGTTGGAAGGGACCCTGCATATGGAAGGATGTGGGTCAAGCCATTTATGAAGACCAATGCCTAGTAGCAGCAAAGAACAAAGATACCACCGGCAAGAGCTCACATAAGAAGAAGACGTGGCAGTTTGAAAAGGGACAACCCACGCCTGGCATCAAACATTCCATGCCTTCACAAGGAATGAAGTGATCTTTTAAAAAATAGTTCCATGCCATAGAAAGGCATCCTACAATAGTTGAAAGCAGGAGCGATGAAAAGAGAAAACCCACTACTGAAAACAAGCGTCAAAGCAAAGATGCCCCTCAATATATGAAATGCAATCAAAGACAAAAGGGGTAGAGACATAAGATTGCAGGTTGCGTAGGATAAAGGCAGAGGAAATTTGCAAAAAGGTCACAATCAAAAGAAAAGGAACTCCACAGATAGTTGAAGGCACCAAATGCTAGAGAAAGGAGAATCAATGCATGTAGTCCATGCATAGAGGAGTTATTCAAAACACTTTATCCCACATTGGGTGGGTGAAATTCTTTTTTATAGTTTAAATACTATTACACAATGCAATGTTAATGCCTATAAGACATATGGCTTTTGTGAAAGCCAAGTTCACGTGTGGGCCCATGGTCAGTTGGATGGTGATGTCAACTAGATTTGCAAAGCTAAATTTTAAATAAATACGAATCTACGATGATGTGGTGCAATTGATCCACATGCAACACCATGATGACAAGTGGCAAGATTGACCGTGCCCGCTTTCCCACAAAGCCAAGTTGCACACTAGTTAAAAATACAGGAATGTCGATTTTCACCAAGTGGCACTGTAGGTCTCACGAATGATGAGATGGTAGTGTAAACTGTTTCAAGCGGGAGGCACTCAGATCGTGACACGTGTCACAATCTAACGGACAATGCAATCTCACATTATGAAGTTGTAGGGTAGTTAAAATATGCGGGAAAGTAAGATTTTTCCATGTGGCATGGGTCCCAGTGCCCCTGACATGGTGGATGATGCAAAAGGCTTAGCCAATCAAATGTTGCCACATGGCAAAAGGATGGTCAAAGTCAGTTGACCACAGATTGAAAGGATGAGGAAAATGTTGAAGAGTAAAAGAAAGTAATATTTTATTATTTTCTCAGAAAGTGTCACTTTCAAATTTTTTAATTTAAAAGGAGTTGTAATCCAAATTTTATACTTTGGAACTTTTTAAATTTTTAAATTTTTTAAAGTTTCAAAGTTACAGGTTGAGTGTTTCTACCAAGGGAGACTTTTTCAAACAAAGATTTCCAGCATTTCCTGAAGGCTAGATATGCCTTATCATATACTGACGGAATCATGCAAGTCTAAATTTCTCAAATTTGAGGTCTGTTTTTGTATAGGTAGTAGTTTGTTTGAGCTACAGGAGGATTTGTCTCAGGTACACAAATTGTTACTATATTCTAGTAATGGAAGTTCTGAATTGATTCCTAGCATGGTGATGACCTCAATAAGCTTAAAAGATAGTAAAGATGTAGTTGGGGTTGAATTGAATTAATTAAAAATTAGTTAAGTTTTGATTCCTTCAACATTTCATGAAAATATTAGATATTTTGACAAGTAAGGGGATTTCATCATTAGGCAGAGATATTTGCAAAAAAATTATAGAAAATGATGAAACAAGATTAGATTAAAATGGGAAGAAAGAAGAGAGGTTTTCCAGTTGTAGGAGATTGAATTCCAAGTGGACACTTGTCATTCTAAAATTAGATCTGAGAATTCATTTGGGCTATATCATTCTTTCTTTCTGTCATTGTAGGTGTTCCAATTTTTTATTACTGGGAGACCATTGTTGGTTGGAAATCTTTAGTCCTTCTGTGAGACCACTTTGTTGGATCCATATCTATGACTCCACCTTCATTCTTTAGCAAATTTCTCTCATGTGAATAGTAGTAGTGCAGATAATATAGATAGTTTTGATATGTTAGGTTGTTTCATGTTTTAATTTCATGCATTTGATTATATTGTTTCAAGGAAATGAATACATATGAGTAAGCATTTCATTAGTTTCATTCTGGTTCTCATCTCTTGTCTCAGTAATCTGTAGCCTTATGCGGTCTTGGAACAAAGAGTTGAGATCCATTTGCTTCCCCTTCAGGTTGTATGTCTGATATATCTTGCTATTGGAACAAAGTGCCAAGTAAAGGCTTGATGTGTTTGATAGGGTTGCTGGTTATCTTGAGAAGGATATTTCATAAGAATGAGGTCTTAATGAACATCGATGTTTAATGAACATCGATGTTTGAATCACAAGGTGATTAGATAGATCTGATGTCTAGGTATATGTAATATTGTCCTGATGTCACAAATGTATGTTTTGAATTCATGGAATTTCCCAATGGATTAGGCACTGATCAATTATAGGATCACTTGTTATATTGCTGCATGTTTGAGGATTTGTTGAAACTCAACATCAATAGTCAAATGCTTTTCCCTTTTCATGTTGAAGAGCTATAATAGAATGCCCTCACTCAGCTTATGAGGTTCATAGATCTACATCTAGCTATCGTAGGTCTATGTCTTTTCATGAGTTCTTAGGAGAAATAAGGGTTGTTCCTACTTTATTAGATTCAGTGTATGCTTTGATAACTAGTACCATATGAAGAATCTATAGGTCCACTCGCCTAGGTTTTGTAGACCCTGAAGTAGAAGAAGGGTCATGCCTTATAGTTGGCCCTCTATCTAAAATGATATGTTGATAATGGGAGTTAGTTGCCCCTAGATGTGTCATGTTCTCATGGGGATAATTGAAAACGGGTAACATTTTCAAACACCAACATGGTGTAAGGGTAATTTTGCATTCTAGGTTGCCTATTGAAATTGTTGTTATTCACAGGGGTTCTCTTAGCAACATTTGGCTTATTGAAATTAGTGGGATTCATCTTCTTGAGCAATTCCAAAACCTAGCCTATAGTGGGTTCTTTTGGCTTCTTTCCTATAGGAGTTTTGTCACCCTCCCTTTTGTTATTGTTCTTGGGGTTAAAAAGCTTTGGTTCATCCCTCCTACCTAGTTTGCCAGATGCCTTCCTATTATTCTCTATATTTATTTCAATTTTATAGGCATCCCTTAAAGTCTTGGGATCCTTATCCCTCAACTAATAAGCCATTTTGCTGTCAAAAGCATTGAAATATGATGTAAGACAGACATCCTCATTTAACCTCATAACTTATAATTGTCTATACATACCTTTCTGGAATCTTACATTGAAGTCAAATTTGGACTCATTTGGATTCTTCTTGATCTTGTTGAATTCATTTAACATGAATCATGCATTAGTGTTGTCTCCATATTGCTCCTTGAATAATTTCTCCAAGTCACTCCACAAGCTGATACTATCATCAAGCAACCTCCTAAACCAATCCCTTGCATCCTCAATTAGTGAATGCACAAACAACTTCATAATCATTTAACATATCAATGAAAATTCTCAAATGTTCTTCACTAGTAACAACATTATTCCCAGAGAACTTAACCATTTTGTCTCTTAAATCAAACGATATGGGATGTAGAGCACCAGGAATACCAAAAAATAATATTTGTCTATACTTTTCCAAGTATACAAGTTTCTTCTGGAAACCAGGAACATTTGAGGTACTAGCTATATTAGCTTTGTTTTGAGGAGCAGCTTGGGATTGTTGAGGTGGGACAAATGGGACTTGAGTGCTAATAGTGGGTGATGAAGCAAGAGCAGATTGGGATATTCCTTGAGTTGAGATTATTGGACCACTAACTGGTGCACAAGTTGCAAGTGGGATAGACAAATTGGGCCATGAAGCCAATTTAGAATTGGATTTTTCTCCTAGTTTCTGTGGCTTGAGCTTCATTCTCAACCTTCTCAAGTTCTTTTGCAAGATCTTCCTTCTCTTTTCTAGCCTTCTCCTAATCTAGATCTAATTTTGACATGGAGGGTTGTATGGGTTTTCTTGTTAGAGCTTGAGGTTCATTTATTTGGATTCCTATACCTTTACCCTTCCCTTTATCTAGAGCTTTTGTAGTGGGCTCTATAGGATCCACTTGAACAAGTTTATAGGCTTGGACTTGAGCAATAACTGGTTCTTGCCTTTGATTTAAGCATTTTCTTTTTCTTGAACTTTAGCTCTCAGATTTTCTACATCTCCAAACACATCAATATGGAGAGTTGTAGTATTTTCTTCTAACTTTTTTATCAAGGCAGCCATCCTTCTTAGCAAAGCATCCCTTTCTATTATGGCATCCAAGGTGGTTTGCTCCTTCTCTTTTTCAAGATGAATGCATTTAGCTTCGTCCTCATCAATCCATTTGTTCAAAACTCCTATCTCAGAATGCACTTCTTTAGGATCTACAGAAGTAGCTTATGAATCAGTAGGTTCATCCAGATCTATAAGATTGGGCTCCATGTATGGGGCTACTCTAGGATTAAAAGGATTATCAAATGAACTCCTAAATCCTAGCCTATAGTTCATATCTTCTATGGGATCTGGACTTGATGAAACAATTCCTACCATGGACACTTCTTTGTCCTGAAAAACTCTCTCATCTAGTAATGGGGTCTTGAAAATGCCTCCTAAGAGTCTTGTAGTTTTAGATTTTGAACTAAGTGAAGAAGACTCTCTTCCTAATACTGGTTGATACTGGGAATTGACGGATGCATTCCCTCTGGGTTTCCAGGTGGGATTTGGATATATCCTTTTCTTATTTTGGTTCTTCCTACCACCTTGGGGTAAATTAGTATACATTGGTACATCAAGATTGGCTCTCATGTAAGCTCTTGTGTTCTTTCTCTTGTCAGCCATATTCACCTTTTGTTAAAATAAGCACTAGCTTCAAAACCTTATCTGAGTCACCACCCTATTCTTGAGAAAATACATAATGACAATTATTTCTAACTCATAGAAAACAACACACAAATAGAAATAGAAATATTTGACATGGATAGACCAATCACTGAGATCATAAGGTTGCAACTCTTGCTTGTTAGATAAGACACCTGGATAGGTTGGATACATTAGTATGTAGCTGTGGTACTTGGGGTATACCCTCTTTAAATTCTCAAGGTTTTGCACTAAAATATTCCCTTATAACCATGGGAAAAACTTAGATAACCTGACACACAGGTACACAACAAGACCGAAGAAACTATAGTACTTTTCACAGATGTGTTGGACAACTCCCCAGCAGAGTCGCACTTTTGTTAGTGTTTTTAAACTACTAAGCAACCAAATGCTTAATACCAAGATGACAATACTCACACAATCTAAAGACTAGCCAATTCTTATTAGCAATTGTATGTGCAAAACCATTTGGGCCCAACTTCAACAAAACCACAGGTGGCTTTTTACTCTTCTAGCTCTACAAAACTAGGGTGGTTATACCCAGGGATGATACAAGACTGGGAAATCTATATGAGAATTATTTTAGTTTCATTCTAATTCTCATCTCAAATCCTCAAATACATACACAATTCTTGATAACTTGATAAACACATCGCATATAAGATATGTGGCCAAAAATTCTTCTATAGATCTGTAGGCGTTCTCAGCAATAGTGGCTAACTGAAGCTAAAACATTCCATGCAAACAAGTACTGGCCAAATTTTACAATCTATAAGAAATAAAGGTAAAATTGATTTAATTCAGCATTTTTGACATCCATTTGTGACATATTTGTCTTTCAGCTAGATCAAATTTGATCATTGCCTAATCTATTGGGGTTCAGAGTCTACAACAAATTCTTAGATCTAATTTGTTGCCTGACAACAAATTTTATCAGCAGTTCTTAATTGAATTCATCATTCAAAATCCTTTCCACTACTACAACAACCTTATCAAATACATTAAAGCTTTTACTTAATCCATTGAACTAATAACAGTGATGAACAAATATACAACCTAACTAAATTGCATTCGATTGCACAAACCTTTGCTCATACAACATCAAGATAACCAATTAATTAGAAGGAGACAAATTTCAGCAAAAAATGATATGGGGACAACTCAAAATTTGTATTCATTTTACTTGATAATTGTATACAATTCCCTATAAACTCAAAATGACCTTCAAAAAGAAACACAGATCATTTTATATTCATGTATTTTCAAGATCTGATAGAGAAACTATACCACGAATTTGCTCAAAATAATGGACCAAACATAGAATTTGGAGCCTCTCGCTAGCCTTGGAATCTCACATATATAGTGTGAGATGTAACAAGCTTCAAGCTAAGAGAAAATGACAGGTGTCCTTTACAAGGAATATTTACATACACCTATCACAAAATGACAAAAATGTGGGTAATAGAAGATATCCAAATCAAAACATTCATTTAACTGGGTTAGCTTCTGTCACATGTTCTAGTGTTGCTGAGTTGGCTATTGATCTGATCCTTCTTTGTATGCAACTGCCAAATTAGCCAACAATGAAGTTTTTTCTGATGATGGCACATTAATCTTAACCTGTGGGTCTTCACTGCCTTTATCATGTATGGTAGGAACAACATCTACCTTTTCCCTTTCTTTAGTTCTATTAGCATCTTATGGTCCCAGGTCTGTAGCTAGAAGTGACAGATTATTCTTGTGCTCTTCTTCCAGTTGGGCTTGAGTAGTGATGTTGTCAATAATTTGGATTTCCTCACCTTGCACTTCATTACTATCATTTTCACCTTCATCAAATTGTTCACCAGGAGCCATTTCTGCCATCCACTTGTCAAATAATGTGTCATCTAGCCAATTGAATTGCAAAATATCCCTCTGCCTCTCAAGCACATATTCAACTTCATTATTAATAGAAATGAATTCTTGTTTTAAAGAATCGAAGAATATTTGGGCCTTCACCATTTATTATATTGTGGTAGACCACCATGCATTCCCTATTTCATTAATGACTTGATTGATTCTTCAAGTTCCTTTGCCCACTCATCTTTTCTTTTCAAATTATTCTTTTTATCTAAGGCATGAGGAAAAAAACTAAATTTTTGGCTCTTGTACTTGTTCAAGTACCCTACTATTATTTTTTGCAAATGAATCCTTTTATTATCAAAATCAGCAAGATCAGAAATAATATCAAATGTTTTCTCAATTTGATCAAAAGAATCATCTATAATAGAGAAACACAAAAATGTTATTTTTTCTCCCTTACCCATTTATTCACAATAGGCATTAGAGCCTCATCATTGGCTTTCAAATCCTCCTAGATACTGATAACCCTGGCCAGCTGATCATAAATTAGTGGCCATTCAACTTTGTCCCCCAACTATGTGAGAGCTTTTCTTAGTTTATCTTCATATTTGGATTCCAATTCTATATGTAAGGCCCACAATTTACCTTTTCTTCTTCAAAATCCTCAGCAGTGTAGTACTGTGGCTTTTCGGGTGTATCTAGTATTTCTATGAGGGGAGTGGATTTGAAGGGTTCAACTGGGGGGTGAGGGTATGTTATTCTTGGCCTAGTGGATTTTCCAAATAGCTTTTTCTCAAGCTCAATTCTCTTTGTCACCTCTTTATTGTAGGCATCCACCATTATTTCATACTTGCTTTGTAGCTCAGTTATTTCTTGTTCTTCCCTTTTTTTAGTAGCCAAGGAAAATTTAGAATAATTCACATTCATGTGGGCTGCCTATACATGTGAGGTATCAGCAACTCTCCTCATAATGATCATCCCTGTTAGTCCTAAATCATTAGGTTGTGATGGAGTAGCCCTAGATCCTCTTCTTAATGACCACACAACAAGAATAGCTTTGTCATTACTGAATGCAATTCCCAAGAACTCCTTTTTATCTAGATCTTGCAATCCCAAATTATTTGACACAGAATTAAAAATCAAGGCATCAGCAATGTCCCAATTGGGCAATAATAAAATTTTTGCAGCCTTTACCATCTGTCTCCCCTCTTTAGGGGTTATATTTTGAAACTCTTGTATCATTCGTTCTGTTATTTGATCCTGAATGGAGGCTTTATCCATTTCTAGATGTTCTATTCTCATATTTTTACATCTTTCCTCAAAAATGTGTATGTTTGCTCTCCAGGCAAACTGATGGAAAGCCCTAGACCTTACAAAACTGTCATCAGACAAAAATTGATGATTGATTTGTTCTAAAATAGGGTCTAACTCCCTTCCCCTTAAATTTGCTATAGTTAACTCAAAAATTGGCATAGGAGGCTCCTAGGGCTTCCCTTCATCAATCTTTGCCTGACTAACAAAGGCTCCCCCTTGTGATCCAATTTGTTCAATTTGCTCATTAGTGAGTTTCTCCTCCTCAATTCTCATAGGGGTTTGGGAAGGTGAGTAACTTTCATCATGTGTTTTCCCTTCCCTTATTATCTTTCTTCTCTTAGGAGATAGTTCAGGTGGCCTTTCTTCAAAAATAGCACTAGTAGATTCAACTATCTATTTTCCTTTTTTCACAATGGGCCTTTGATCTTGAATGATAGTATATCCTAACCTTCTTTGCACAATTAATGGGCTTGCCCCTATATTGGGAGTGAAACTCAATCTTGTCATCGTTTCCCTAGCTTTATCTGGAAAGGAATCAAAGAAATGTTGCTTCTTCTCATTCATTACCTCCATTATTTCGAGGAATGTACTCATAAGCTTATTTATTCTATCTGCACTAGTCATAGCATTACTAAGAGGGATGTAATCTTTATCAAAACAATTAATAAAACTTAAAAGTTTTGAATATACTCTCCATTTTTCTTTTATTGTTTCTTGCTCCTGTAGATAGTACTCATTTCTTATTACATCTTTAGGGAAACAAAAATCATGCTGAACTAGATGAAGCTTGATTCTATGCCTAAGACAAAAATTAAAGTAATCTTCTGCATCACAAAAATGAGAGTGAGATATTGCCATTTATATTGATCCATAAATTTGTAGAGGAAGACCTACCCTTCTTTGGTTATTACAAACTGGTGGGCTACTGTGCAATAGGGAAAAATTGATCTCATTCCCTTTTTGTGTAAAAAGGCTTCTTCCACTCCTCCCAAATGCCACAAAAACTCAACCACTCCTACTTTTAAGGGCACTTGGTAAGGTAGTACATGGGGTGTCCCTCTGAATCCATAAACTCGGATGATAGTTTAAACTGAATATGGGATGACATCTCCCCAATTATGTGAAAATTTTAGACTATGGGGTTTGTCCATAGGCCTAACAAGTTGCATTAGTGCCTTAGGAATTCTAGGATTGTCACTCAATATGAGGCATCTTAGTTTGGAGGCAAAATTTCTATTGAATCTAACAAAACTAGCATTTTCCGCCTCTCCGGTTATATCTACACTCCATAATTAAACTGGCAGTACTTCCCCCTCTTGTTCTTTGTTCAGAACCATTTCTTTACCAAAATATGTAGCCCCCTTAAACAAAAACATGTGCATTAATAGGGAATATTGGCCCCAAACCTTTTCAACCTTACCCTTTGCAATCCCCACCAATCCATTGTGAATCTCATTAGCGAGATAAGAAGCAAAATTAAAAATTATTTCCACATAGAATGAGGAGATTTGAGTGATCATATACATAAAACTCACAAGGATAAAGTCTTCTTCATCCTCTCCAAAAACTTTGCATAGGGTCCTATATATCTCTATTGCCCTAGGATTGAAGCATGATTTCTTAAAAGATTTTTTAAAGGATGATGTTACTGCTAGTAGGGTTCCAATTCTACCAATGTGGGCCTTCAGTGCACCTTGTCTAACTACATTCTTCTTTGACATATATTCCTTTTCTAATTCTGTCAAATCAATGGGCACATGATACCTAGTGAGAGGTTCCAAATAGAAAACTTCCCTAATCTCTTCTAGACTGATGGTGATTAGAATTTCACCATCTACTCTTCTCACTACCCTAGTGGCTTGATCATAACTCTTCACCATGGCCTCAAGGAGGTCATAATCCATAAATGCACTAGGAACAACTAGCTTTCCTAGGTCAAAATTCCATATATTGGCATGTGGGGCATACAGTTTCCTTTTTGCAAATAATTTCTTACACAAATTCAAACCAATTTGTGAAGTTTGAGCATCCTAGACCCAATTACCCTTGTCATACAATCCATCAACTATCCTCAAGCTAGGGTTTAATGAGGTCAACCTTTTAACTTGCACTGTCTCTACAGTAGACTCAGGTAGCAACTCAAGCAAGTCATCATGTACATTTCTATCCAAATAATTTACTTGACCTGAAAATCCCTTCTTTCGTGGCATCTTTGATTATCCTTTATAGAACTGAAACACCTACAGAGATTACAAAAAAATTACTTACTTGAATTCTATCCTCGTTTCCCTCTATATTCTTGTAGATTTTTTCCACAAACAAACTATGTCACAAACCTTCCAAACTTCAGCACGATTTTCTTCAGTATTTGCTCCTTCTTAGGAATAGCTCGAAATCTTTCCTTGAGTAAGGTGAAACTGGTGAAATCTTCTTTATTATACTCTATTTTTCCTCACATGCAAAGCTTTCATGTATAATTAATACACAAAGTGGCACCATATTCTGCATTTAAATCTGCACCGTCGATATTTTAAAAATCCTATGATCATGGGAGATGGAGAAAGACAACTAGGCATTGCACTTGACAAGTTGGTCAATCAATCCAATGAAAATTACCCATGTATATAGATATTTCCTTGATGGCACTTCTGTTTGGACCCACTAGCAACTGAGGACATGTGTCAGTAGGTCGCTACTTTGCTATACAAAAGGAATGGGGACCTTTCCATAGCGAAGTAGTGATAGCCATCAATCTGATATTGATCTTGGAGATGATATGTTACTGTACTACTTAGAAAGACAGTGGTGGGCCCTCATTCACTACCTCACTATACGTATCCCTCTAGCAACTCTTCATGGCAAGACAACAACAACTGTTGATTTGAGATTAAATCAAAGGTGGAGAAACTACGTGAATTTTCCTAAAAGGTGGTAGGCCCCATACTCTCTATGTCGCATAGCTTAAACAACTTGCAACTTTCCAAAGTGAGATAGTGAGGACTATTGATTCCACTTTTTTCTGATGATCAAGATCTCTTGTACACTTGATCAATGGGGCATGGGCCCAAGGTATTGATGATGTATGAAATTCTACACTGTTGGTACCCCACAAGGCTTTACTTTAGTCCTAGTCATCATCCCACATTACTAGAGGTCCCACTGGCTATTGATTTCATGGTGCCTCACTACTTCACTAACAGCCAGCACCAAGAATTTTTTGGTAGTGAAGTAGTGAGCTCTGACAACTTTAATAAATCTCAATGCCATAAAATACAAGGACCCATTAGATCTTTATTGCTCCTACCAACTACTTTTGACAATAACAATTATTACTGGTCATGCCACCTCGACAACTCATGGGTACTTATAAATTTTGAGGCCATTGACTCTTTAATTTTATGGCACCTCGCTACTTCGCTAACAACGAGATGAGCAAGATTTTTGATAGCGAGGTAGCGAAGCATCGAAAAGATACTCATTCCGGCGCTAACTTCTGACTATTTCTAACCGGATCCCCTTTTCAAATCTGATAGTTCTTGCAAGGTGTACGTGATTGAGAAATCAGCCAGAGAACAATTCTCTAATGCCATGTCTTCATTTTGTGCTCCCGTCTTATAACTTTTTGGCACTTGCTACCTCGCTATACATAAAGAGTGCCCATGTTTTCATAGCGAGGAAACAATAATGGTGGATCTATTTAGATCTAACAACTAGGGAATCTGAGAGGAAAAGTAGCTCGAGGCATGAAAGATATAAAGGGAACAAATTATTCGCCCAATTTAAAAATTCAAACATTTCGCACTTGACAATTAACAAATGGAAAGAAATGTAGGGTTTTCATATAATTTTTCAAAGGCTTAATAGAAGGATGACTTAGCTAGGAACCCTACTCACCATTAAAGGAGAAAAATCTGAATTTTCTATTCCTGGACAAAGGATTTTTATCATGCAAAATTTCAGACCAACACATGTGATCCCAAACAGCAGCAATGATGGCTTCTTCAAGAAAATTCCTTGGCTAAAGGGAGTTTGGAAAGAAGGTTTATTATGACATTCCTTATGATAACTTGCCCCTCCAACCAAAATTTATTTCCTCTATGAAAATATTTCCATGGGGATGCATGAGCCATCAAGCCTTAAGGCCTAGTCAATGCCTAGACATAGGAAGGGTTAAAGTTTTTAAGTTCTTATAAGATTTATTTATAGGACAAGGAGTTAAGATAAAAAGTTAAGTGGATAGATCTTAGGATAATAGCTTAACATATGTTTCCCTTCTTTCCTTTTTAAAAAAAAATATTTATTAATATATTAAAAAAAGAATATTTAACAAGTTGAGAAGGATATTTGAGAGAATATTTTTAAGATTCTTTATCTCAAAAAAAGGGAGATTAAATTTTCCCCATACAAACTCCAGAGAGTGTTTTAGCTCCTGGGGGGGTTATATATATATTTTAAAACCATATCACTCTGAGTGTTAAATTTTTTTGAGAGCATCTACTACTTCTTTTTATTATGAATGGCGGGGGGGGGGGGGGGGAGGTGTTATATTACTTCCTAATTAGGTTTTAAGACAATCAAATCAAATACATGAACAACTATATTATTCATTTTCCTTCTAGAGTTGATTCATGATAATTCTAATGAAGATCCAATTCAATATAAATTTTCTTAACCTAGTTTGAACTTATAATTTGCAAGATTATATTTCAACATGTTATCAAATTGCTTTTCATTGACATAATTGAAAACTTTAAAATTCATAATTCCAAGACATTATCTATCATTATATTTTCTAACCTACATAAGCAAAATTTGAAATCACATGAGAGAAATACAAAGAGATTTTTGCAATCTTTTTCTTTCTCTATTATTCATCTCATTTCAAGGCTCCATTGGGAAAGAACTAGTAAGAAAACCTAATGTCTTTGCCAATACATCTAAATTCAAATACATTTTACATATTATTACAATTCAAATGAAATCTCTTCAAAATCCTTCACAAGTGCTCTCTTCCAATGTCGTTAATTCTTCAAGGAAAGCAAGGAAAAGACAAGAGCTAACTCGGGGTGAAACATCACAACATCAAGAGCAATTCAAGCATACACCCAAACCCAATTTTACACAATAGGTCCAAACATAGAACCTGACTTGGGGGAAGGTGGATTTTCCCAATGGGAGACATCAATCACCATACCATAACATAGCCCTTTCGGGGCTTAAACTTCAAGAAGTTCTATTCTTCTACAAGGCCCTTTCGAGGCTATTTCCACAAGGAATTTCATTCTTTTCTATATTCAAGAATTCAGAATATCAAACAAGGTATGTGATGACAAGTAGGGGCCCATACACCCTACCCTATTCCCCTCCTCTCACCATGAGAGGAGACTCTACACCATTGAGGTCCAACTAAGGCCCTTTCCCTATACATGGCCACTTCTTTCCTATCCAAGGGTGAGTAATGCCAAAACAATCCCCATGAAATCCCCTCAAAACAAAACTTAAAGGCAAACATGAGAATACATCAAGAACAAGATAAAACCCCTCCAAATCAAACCCAACACACAAGCTATCAATACAAAGAACAACGCAATGTCTTATGCATGATTCAAGCATGAACAACATGAAGAACAAATCCAAAAGAGTGAAGAACTCCTACCTTCACAAAATATTATGGTAAAATGGTAAGTTGAGAAGAGCTTTTCCCTTTTCTTCCTTCAATCTTCCAACTTTCTCTAAAACTAGAGATTGGGTAACAAACCCAAAACTACTCCAAAATGCCTCTAAGTATGATTCTTAACTCAAATTGGCTTCAAGTAACCTCAAAATGGAGTTTTGAGTCCAACTCAAGTAGAAGACAATCCATTTTTTCAATCAACCAAAAGTAGGGTTTTTGAGTGATCCTAAAAGTCAACCAAAGAGGCTAAAGGGATGGAAAATACTCCCCACCCATGCCCTTACCCCTAGGGTACTTAAATTTAATGTTTTAGGCCTTAATGACTTAATAGAACCCAACCTACCAATTAGACAATGAAAGATCGCACAAAATTAACAAGGGACTTCAGTTTTGTCTTTCCATTGGATTTCTCGGCTAAAATTTCTACACACTCATTTGCACACATCAGTAGTTTAAGAAATACATGCATATATGTAAAAATACTTATCAAGAAATTGATGTAATTTAAAACATCCATTTTTCTATAATTCAATTATTTATCTCATTCTATTCATTAAAACTGAAAAAAATCAAAGTGTTAATTCTGCATTCATTCACTTCATCATCATACACGTTCATAAAGTATTAAATGATGAGATCAAATATCTGAAAGTAAAATATCACACAACATGAAATAACATAACTTATTCATTAATTCAGATTAAGATACCAAAATAATCATCGTTAGGCATACATATACCTAATCATCATAACAACACCAATTAAGGAATACTAAACTATTTGAAGCATAAAACTTGATCATTGAGATATCAAATCAACATCCTCATTATCAGGTGAAAACACCTCATAACACCATTAGTAAAAATTGATATTTTAACCAGTCGAGGTGATGTAGTAGTTCTTGACTCACCAAGTGTCTAAAACATGAATGAAATGACAATTCTTAGTTTCTTTTAGGACAATCACAATATAAGCATTTCTTTACATCCATTTCAATTTGTTATGATGATTTTAACAAAGAATTCATATTAGATAGTTTCATAGAAGGAGGGTCCTTACACAAAATTATTAAGATTATAAAGTATTGGGATTTTTCCAAAGGATTTTAGTTATGAAGTGTTTTGAAGTTTTGAAAAATTTATAATTATGAAGCATTCTGATTTTTCAAAGGATTTGTATTATGAAAGGTTGTTACTCTTGGATAAGAAGAAAGTAAGAAAGGTATGTTTATAGATTATTATTTTTAATTATGTTTATATATTTGTTTATGTTAATGAATCATACTTGGGGATAATAATGTGTCAGCTCATGGGGTTAACACAATGTATATTAATGAGACTTGAAGCATGAAGTATGGAGATATTAAGATCTCCATTATCTACCATGGCCAAGAATCAATGTGAACTCAAATTATCCAGCATGTGGGTATGTGCAGGATCACGGTCAACCATACTATGCTCTTAAGTGGCAATAAAAAATTAGCAAATCAAGGTTATGTCAATTTGACGTGCAATTTTCTAATAAAATTTATATAAAAAATTTGAGAGAAAATAATCTATATGAAATTGAATTTAGTCTCTAAACTACTAGTCCTTATCTGAAAAAAATTTTAAAAAATTGATTTGTCAAACATTTGAATTTTAATGCAATAGTACAAAATTTTGGGACAAAAATAGGAAGTAGACATGCGTCTAACCATCTTAAAAAAAATAAAATGATGATTTTTTTAATAATATTCTAGATATAAGAAATAGACTCATGCCTAGATGTGACACATATTTTTGGGTACTTTAATTCTAAATAAATAATTAATTATGAATTTTCTACTACAGTAATTTTGGAAAAAAAAAATTTCATGTCTGACCACCTTAAGTATTTCAAAACTCTGCAAAATTTAGTTCTTCTATTTTTTCCTTATAGTAGAAGAAGAATAGAATGTGATGCATCTTTTGGATTTCAAAAATGTTATACCATTTGAAAGTTATAGTTGTCTTTCAAGCAATGTGTTAATCAACACTTTATACATAACTCCATTAGAAAATAAGTAATAATTACTCGTAATTTTAAAAAAATAAGATTTATCAAAAGCTAAGAACATTTCAAATAAACCCTTTTCATTTCATCAATTTTTAGTGAAACAAAAGTCGTCAGCTAAATGTTTGAAGTAAAAAACACACAAGAACAGAGCAAAAACACATTTTCATGACATTTATAAAGTTGACCATGTGGGGTTGGTATCAAAAGATATAGTAGGCCTTATAAATTAGGTTTTTTTTTTTTGTTGGGTTTCAGGATGGGTGGGAAAAAAGTTGGAATAGATTTTGAAATGCTTTGAGACATTTTACAACTACATATTTTTTATATCGCCACTTTTTGGCACACCATGATCCTGCACATACCCATGTGAGGTATTAAGATCTACATTGTCTGCCATGGATGAGAATTGATATCGAAGCATGGAGCATGGAGATATTAAAATCTTGATTATCTGCCATGGTTGATAATTGATGTGCTAGAATATTCTGATGTTGTCAACATATGCATATGTGAGTATCATTAGATAGAGGATTCCTATCCAAGAAGAATCTTAAGTTGTGTGCTCCCAGGAAGACGACGAGGTAGCTATGAGCTAGGAAGCCCAATCTATAGACATCCTTAATATTGGGTTTTTTAATTAGAGGGTAGAATAATATAATTTTTTTATTATTATTGTGATTCTAACCATTATTTTGTAGGTACTACCTATCCCAAACTAACCCTAATAATAGGCACATTATAGTGGCATCAGAGCATTATCTTTCCATCATGTAGGGTTAAAGGGGATCTAGAAAAATAATTTATATGAAAGACTAATGTAGAAATTTAATGACTATTGGAAATGATTCAAACATATCCATGATAGAAACTTAAGAATTTGGACTAAAATAAATATAAATTTGAACTTGACAAAAGGAGTTATATTGTTGCTTGAGGACAAGCAATTTCAAGAAGGGCAAACTATCATATCCCCATTTTAAGATAGAATTTTAGTAATAATTAGATAATAAAATGTTATTAAATAAATAATGATAAAAAAGTTATATATTAAAACTAATATTAAAATATAAAGCTAGGAAATAATAATTATTTAACCCATATTATTAATGAAACAATATTTAGCATGATATTTTAAATAATTAAAAAATAATAAAAATTGAAAAAGTAAATAAAGAAATAAAATTAAATACAAGAGACAATGTTGTAGAAAGTATGTTAACTTTCTAAATAGAATTTCATAATAAATATTAATAAACACAAATAAGTAGGTAAATAAATAATATAACATAGATTAATATAAATTAACTAAACCTAATGAAAAGTCAAGAGAGGTTTAAGAAATAGACATGAACTCCTTATAATTAAAATATAAAATGGAGGAGAGTTTATTTTAGAGAGGGGAGAAAAGGAAGATGAGAAGAGAGGAGTTCAAAAAGGAAAAATGGAAGAGGAAACTAATATGATGAAGAAAATAAGGAAGTGACTTTTTGAAAAGGTATCAATGATATTGAAAGGATGTAAACCTTCAAAATGGTCATAATTATAAATAGTTTTGACTCTTCAAAAATATTATGATTATAAATTATTAAGATTTTTTGAAAAGATTTTAATTATGAAGTGTTGTGACTTTTTGAAAGGATTATAATTATAAAGCGTTGAGACTTTTCAATGGATTTGTATTATGAAAGGTTGTGACTCTTGGAAAAGAAGAAGGTAAGAAAGTTATGTTTATGGATTATATTTGTTTAATTATGTTTATGTATTTATTTATATATATGAATCATTCATGGATAATATTGTGTTAGCTCATGGGGTTAATAGCATGGATATTAATTCGACTTAAAGCATGAAGCATGAAGATATTAAGATCTCCATTGTCCGCCATGGCCAATAATCAATGTGTTAGAATATTATGATGTTGTCAACATTTGTATATGTGAGTAGGCTTGTATAGAGGATGCTCATCCAAGAAGAATCTTACGGTTGCACTTTTCGGAAAACAACAAGCTAGTTATGAGCTAGGAAGCCCAATCTGGAGACATCCTTAAGATTGGGGTTAAATTAGAGGATAGAATAATATAGTTTGTTTGTTATTATTGTGATTCTAACCATTATTTTGTAGGTATTACTTGGCCCAAACTAATCCTAATAGTGGGTACATTACAAAGTGAATAAATATCCAAACAGGAAATTAAGTCCTCACTTCTCACTTTTGAAAATTACAAATTTGAGAGATTTTTTCCAAAATCCTCTTCTAGAGGATTACATTTTTGTTCATTGTGAGAGCTATGGGTGTATGATATTTGCGATATTGGTCTCATTGGATCAAGCTTAGGGAGACCTTTCTTTGCCATGAATTTCAACAACTTTCACATGGTATTTATTTTACCTATCTGATTCTTACTTTAGCCCTTTTGGTTGTCAGCTAGGGCTCTCCCATTTTTGTGTTTCAGCTCTATTTCTATTTCCATTTCTAGTAGCTATATGTTAGGAGGTTGAGATCTAGTATTCCCCTCTATTTTTTATTACTAGTTCTACTCAGTTGATTTGGTATAAACATTTTCCCAGTTTTGAGATAAGGGTTTGGGGTTTCACATCGTTCTATTGGCCATTTTTGTATATGGGGTTTGAACTTAAATTTTATTTTGTTTTGGTGACTTTTGTACCTAAAGAGCAAATGGGTTTTAATTTTGATGTTTTAACCTTGATTTTTGTGTCACCTAATTTTCTCAAGTTTTATTGACATGATGTTGGTCGTGGACTTAGACTATCTAGAAGATATCATTTGTACCATTGTTGCACTTTTATTTTGCATTGAGATGTGTGCCACATCCATCCTCCTAAGCTTGTATTCTATTAAGTGTTATTTTTCTTATGTTCTCATCTAGTCCTTGTTTTAGGATCTTCATGATGGTGGTGCACCACACATGAGTATGTGCATTTACATTTGTCAAGTGACTTGCGAGGCTCGATCTCTCATTTTTACTTCGGTGGAGTTATGATAATTTGGGGTTGGGATGGGAATATACATGCCTAAGAGAATTCATCATTGGATGAGCATGGGTAGGGTAGGGTAGCACCAAGCAGGGGGTTTCTATCTTGGAGCCTAGTGACCATTGCCTAGTGGGTTGGCATCAAGAAGTTATTGGACTAATGACCAATGTTCCCCTTTGAGATTTTTGACATGGATTAACCACCTCCTATGTTATATAAGTCTAGTGGTTGTATCAAGCATTAAAATGTCAATCTTTTTGTGCAACGACAACCCTATCTTGTAACAAGTGGTATCAAAGCTTGGTCACAGGTTTGAATCTCCTTGGTTAATGCTGAGGAATAATTGTTGGAATAATGGACAATGTTCACCTTCAAGATTTATGACATGGATTAACTACCTCCTATGATCTATAAGTCTAGTGGTTGTATCGGGAATTAACAAGTCAATTTTTTGGTGCAATGATAGCCCTAGCTTGTAACAAAAGTTATAACAAGTGATAACTAAATAAAATATTAGATAATAGAATGAAGATAATTAAAAAGACACATAATGTGAGATCCTTCCATTGGGAAGTTGAGTCTACATGGTATTGATTTTGGGCTTTCTAATGCCAAGCGACTCTCCATGTAGTGGGCCACTACATAGTTATCCATTTAGTGTCTGACCAGAAACTATAGTACTTGCATTGTCTCGTGATCTTGGTTTTAGTTATCTTTATTGTGTAGCATGAGTATTAGCCATTCACATTGATTTATGGGTTTCATGTGGTTGGGAGGCATTGTTAACTATACCACTACTAGAGATAGGTGTTAAAAGATGATCTATTATTCCAGTATGACTGATGCTTGATGTTCACTTGGTATATTCAAGATTCTAGAGTATGCTTCCTTCTGATTTATGCTTTTATTGGAATGCTTGGATATCATGTTTAGATGATGTTATTTTATTTGATTCATTCCTATATTATGATGTTTAGCATATGATTAGATGATGCAATTTTTTTAGTTGGAGTATCTATTGCTTATTGGTTTAGCATCTTATATTTCTTATTCATATAATGTTATTATATTTTGGTAGTGGCTCCCTTAGAAGACAACTCCAACTATCTAGTCAACAGTTTTGGATTTTATGCATGGGGGATGTCTAGGACCTTCGAGGTCTCATGATACTATTACATATGGTTAGGAGGAACCATGCATGAGTTATATTATGTCCATGCATTGCAATGTTTCTTTCAGTATGTTCCCTTTATTGTTGCGTTTTAGATGGTTAGATGTACTTTTTGTCTTGTAGTACTTTTGTTTGAATGTATATTCCTTTATTTTTGGATCTTGTACTCCCTAGTCTGGAGCAATTATTTTTCCTATCTTCTCATCTTGTATTTACCTTGCTTGCTATTGTGAATTCATGAGATTGTACTCTCTCCTACGTGAGACTTGGTGTTTCCTCACACACAAGCTTGCACTTCCTTGCATGGCTCATTGTACTTCCTTATGTGAACCTTGACATCAATTCAATGGTTTTGGGATATTGGGCCAAGATTTTCTTTGTGTGAGAGGGTATATTCTCATGTAAAATGTTGTACTTCCTCGTGTGAAATTGTCTATTGTGATTTTGCACATGGAAAACAATGGGAGTCTCCACTATTTTCTAAAAAATGTAATTTTTTGTTTCTAGTTCCATTTGTGAATTATTAAATTATAAGGCTTCAAAAGATCAATGATTTTGTGTTCTCTTGTTGTCTTTGGTTTTCGTCCTTTAGTTTAAGTGCATCAATTTGTAGTGTCATTTGGAGATTCATTGGTAGTTGGGATTGTTGGTTAAGTCTTTCATTGCAATCTTTTATGATCCTTGTATGTTGATTGTCATGGGCATCCATACTTGTTTTATAAAAAAATATCTTGGCTTTTATTTATCCTTTTTCCAAGGATCATCAGGTGGGGCATTACATTTGACCCCTTGCCCTATATTCAATTGACATTGATTTTCCCTCTTTGACTTTTTACTACATTATTATTTTGACATTCCTTTTCCTTATTTTGGTTTGTCTCCAATGTTGAATATTTTCCTCTCTTCCACTTCTTTTAGACAAAGGGATTTTATGTTAATTATTGAAACTAAAATAATTATTCTTATGAGGTGGGTTATATTTAGATTACTTACCAGCTTCCTTATTCCTTTTGACAATAGTTGTCTTAGGAGTGATGATCTCATTTGGTGTTTTGCCAATCATTTCTAACATCTTGCTAATAATTTACCTCAAAATATTAGCTTCCTTCCTTGATAAAATGATGTGTTGTATCTGAAAGGTTGCATCTAATTATTGAGTATCTTCTTCAGTTTCTTGTCCCTCTTCTTCTCCCACTTCATCTTCAACTTGATATGTTTTAGGATAATTTTCATTAGCAACGGTTCTCAGATTATAGAATGTGTTTTTCCCTCTTTGTGAAGGCTTTTCATTAGTTTACTCACCATCTTTACTGAAAGCAAAATTTTCTCTATCAACAAATCTTATGTACCTTGTATCCAACATGTCAAAAGATTGGTTCTTTTTACTTCTAGTTCTCTTCTATAGAGTCCACTCTATAAAATATTTATCTATGTGAACAAATATCCTACCCCACATACACCTTATAGACAAATTATTATAACTTTCCTTTTTTTCAAGGGAAAATTCTAATTATTTTTTAAATTCTACATTAAGTCACTACCTCTATCTTGAGGAAATATCAAAAAATTTCAATCTTTAAGGATATTCATGTAATAGAGTTCAATTTAAATAAAATCTTTTCTTTTGGTCTTTGAAACTATAAATAATATAAATAATTTTTATTTTTTTCCAATATTGCATACCCTTAATTATCAATAGTTTTTACTTTGTGTGATATACAACTTTAAATTTATTAAGCGGCTCACACTATTAAGAATATTTATACATCATTAACCATTATGATTTCAAACATATAATTTCATTACCTAATAAAGTAGGTAAGGTAATCATACCTATACCTATACATATCATGCTCGATACCAATATATACAACTTTCTTCTATGTAGATTATGGTCGCATTTTATGCATAAAAAGCCTTCTATTCTTCATCATTATTTACTATCTATCTACAATAATATAATGTAAATATCCTTGAGAGTGATAAGAACTTCAAAAAATTTATAAAAAATAGAAGAAAAATAGATTAGGGCTCTACTTTATGCATAAAAAACCTTCTACTCTTTATCATAATCCCTTGTTTATCTAGAAAAATATGATGCATGTCCTAGAGAGTTAAAGCAAATCCTATAAATTATTGAGTTCCTTCTCCAATACAAATAAATAAACCATACCCTAGTGATAAAGAGATCAAGTAGTTTTCTATGCTTCTATGCTTCATACTATGAATTTAAACCTCAAGGAACCTAGTCCTTTGATTTATTAAACTTCTTCTAAACTCCTTCCAACTTCTTCTTCCAACAAGTATCTTGATGATGAGTGCAAATATTTCAAGTTCAACCAAATTCAAAATAAAGGTGAACCCTCTCCTTTGACATTTCAAAGCTCAATCAAACTTTTAGTATAAAGTTCGAAATATGTTATTAGTTTTAAACATAATATTAGATAAACTCTTATACATACATTTAATATTCCTACATAAACCATAAAAAATACCTTGAAAGTGTTTAGAATTCCTTTCTAAATAATATTTAGGTATAAGTTTCTTCCCAAGTTATATATGTTTTTTATTAAGGGTTAGAATGGGTTTTTTTTTACATTTGACCAAAAATGCCAATAGTTAATTCAAAAATATAAATCATTGAAGTCCCAAATGAATCAGTTTTGTGAGAAAAAATCACCCCAAAAAAACTAATAGCCAAAAAAAAAAAAAAAAAAACCAAACTATATATGTTTAGGTTTTAAAATGATAATATATCCATGAGGTGATTTATTTTAGCCTTTTACGTGAGGTCATGTCATTGATCCTTATTTAATGTTTAATGGCATCTTCATCATAATAGGATAAGTTATTTTATCTAGATATAGTGGTACTTATCATATAAATGTGGAATATAAGGGTTATTTATTCATTACTTTATTTAGAGGATAATTTCCTTCATTAATAGTTTATATTATTCTTATAGTGTGATGTATAAGGCTAATATTTCTAAATTTACTACTTTTTGGAGGAGAATCTTGATGATACTAAAATGGATAAGGCAACACTGGATTTGATAAAGATTAACTTTAAGGAGTCTACATAATATATCATAATATTATGAAATTCACTAATATATGTTTTTTCATTTCTAGGTGAAACATTTGTCAACAATTCTATTTTTTATTGAATAGAGATATCTCTAGTATTTTTTCATTCATATCATTATCATAGATTGGTATTGAATTTTTTAGGATAGGGAGATTCACCTTATTGTTGAGGTTGTCATGGACATAACCTCTATAAGCAAGATAGCTAGGATGCTCACTCCAAAAATTTCAACCTTTTATGAGAAAGGGTCATGGTTAATAGATTGGTTGTGACATGCTATTTAGTGCTATGTGCTTCCACTTGTTGGAAATAGAGATATAGTAACTGAGAGGGGAGGGATGAATTAGTTACCACAAAAATAAACCTACAAATCCTTAGATGTCTTAAAATATAGTTGCTACTGATACTCAGTAACCACAAAAATAAATGTTGAAACCTGATAGATGTTTTGTTTAACTTATTAAGAATTTAAAGTGATTAACATGCATGCATAAAGAAATAAAATGAACACAAGAGACACCAGATTTAACATGGAAACCCAATTTGGAAAAAACCACAAAGTAACTAGTTACCAATTTTCACTCTTCTGAAGTGAGCCCTATTAGGAGCCAACCTTGTTAAAGGTTACAAAGCACATTGTTAGGTGTGACCTTGTTAGAGGATTTAATCACCTTGTTAGAAGTGGCCTTGTTAGAGCTCTCTAGAACAATTCAATTGAATTGTCACCTTGTTAGAGGATTTTAAAAATGGTTGTTAAACCAACTCTATTAAGAGATTTTGAATCACTACTACAATGATTAGAAAGCAACAAAGAAGTGATTTGAGATATATGTAACTTATCTTTGTTGAATACAGATCTCTGTTCTGCTTCACTAGCTCCTCACTAATCGAATACAACTTTGCAACTCCATAAGCATATCTAATCCTTCTTCAACATTCACTCATATATTCAATATTTGCTCATTCCATATCCATATATTCATGCTCTTATGCATCCAAACTCTTACTTCTTATGAATTCACAACTTGACCATTCATATATACCTTATAAATTATCAAGTCCGCTCAATTACAAGTTACAACAACTGAAAAACATTAAATCAGTCGACTGTAAACATTGCATAAAACAATTAAACTTAATTCTTTAGAACCATAAAGTTCTTTGCTGCTCGACCCAGCTCAGTGACCACTGCTCCAAAATAGTTTTCCCAGTGTTAACCAAGTGAGGCACGGTAAACAATGCAAACCTTGCAGCTTCCTTTGGAGACTGAGTTAACTCAGTAAACATTGACCTTCCTTCGCTTACCAAGTGAGCTCGATAAAAGCTAACTTTCTCTTCGATGACCGAGTAAACTCGGTAGTTATTGACTTTCCCTTTGTTAACCTTGGGAGCTCGGTTAACATTAAATTTTTGCTACAAAATCCTTTGATGCCCGAGTGAGCTCAGTAAGAGCTAACTTTCTATGTAATATTTAGGAACACTCGGTAGTCACTATAAATTGCTTTGTTGACCGTCTGAGCTCTATAGACTCTATCTAATGGCTGATATGAGATTTGTGTAACATCAAAGAAAACAGACAATTAACAATTGTATCCAACAATCTTCCTCTTTGGCATTGATGGCAACACAACATGTCATAGCAGAATGAAATTTGAAAACAAGTCTTTCTCATAAAAATTCTCCCTCTAAGATAGAAAACTCTCTATCTTACAGAAATCTCCCTCTGTGAAGGAATTACATGGAAAACTCTTTATTTTAAACAAGCTTCAGAGAGATATGATAGTAAAACTCTCCCTCTTTGACAACACATGCCAAAGACAACTCAACTCAAATGAATTTTAGTGTACCTTTAGTACTAATTCATATGCAATATTTCCTAGTTATGTTGCATCAACTGATAGATTTTCAACTTGGTACGAGTTGATGCATCACTAAAACTTTATTTTAGTGAACTTAAGATAGGGGAGTGACCCCTAATTTACCTCTTAGATATAGGAATGCATCCTTAGGTAATGGTTTTGTTAATATGTTAGCAATTTGTTCCTTTGTATGAACATATTCCAATCTGATCTCCTTAGCTTGCACCAATTCTTTGACAAAATGATATTTTATTGCAATGTGCTTGGTTTTGGAATGCATCACTGAATTCTTAGATATGTTGATTGCACTTGTATTATAACAGAACATAACAACTAGTTCTTTGATTTCCATCTTCATGCCTTCCAACAACTATTTAGACCAAACAATATTAGAACAGTTTACTGCTACAGCAACATACTCTGCCTCTATTGTAGATTGAGATGTACAATTCTTCTTTCTGCTTGTCTACGAAACCAACCTCTTTCCAGGAAATAATGCACCTCCACTTGTACTTTTTTTTTCATCAAGGTTTCCTGCCCAATTAGTATTAGTAAACACTTTCAAATCCAAATTACCTCCAAACTTATACCATAAACCATACTCTTCAGTTCCTTTCAAATATCTCATTATTCTTTTGATTTCCATAATGTGATTTTCTCTTGGTTTTGCTGAAAATCTTGCTACAATACCAACTGCAAAGGCAATATCTGGCCTAGTATGAACTACATACTACAATTTCCTAATCATAGATCTATACAATGTTTGATCTACTACTTTTGATTCATCTTCCTTGGTAAGTTATAATCTGGTACACATAGGAGTCCCAACTAGTTTACAATCTTCCATGCCAAACTTTTTCAATATCTCCTTGATGTATTTTGATTAAGTGATGTAGATACCATTTTTATTCTATTGAATTTGAAGACCAACAAATAATTTGATCTCACCAAACATAGACATTTCAAATTCCTTGTTCATTTGTTCTAAGAATTCTTCGCACGGATCATCATTCCTTGTGAAAACAGTATCACCTACAAATATTTCTGCCAAGACAATCTTATTATCTAGTCCTTCCTTAATATACAAGCTACGGTTATCATTAGTTCTTTGAAAACCAATCTGAATAAGATAGTTATGCAATCTTTCATACTATGCTCTAGGAGCTTGTTTGAAATCGTAAAATGCCTTGTGTAATTTGCAGACCATGTTCTTCTTATCTGGATCAACAAAACCTTTAGGTTGTTTAATGTAAACCTCTTCATCCAGGATACCATTGAGGAATGCTGACTTGACATCCATCTGATAAAATTTGAATCCTTTGTGAGTAGCATATGCTAGTAAGGTTCTGACTCTTTCCAATCTTGCAACAGGAGAAAAAGCTTCTCCATAGTTTATTCCTTCTTCTTGAGCATATCCTTTACATACTAGTCTAGCTTTGTTTCTTGATACCTTACCATCTTCATCCAACTTGTTTCTAAATACCCACTTGGTTCCAATCAAATTTTTATCTTTAGGCCTAGGTACAAGAGTCCATGTCTTGTTTTTCTCTATTTTCTCTATTTCTTCATTCATAGCCTCAATCCAACTATCATTTTGTAAAGCATATTTGATATTTCTAGGTTCAAAATTAGCAAGTAAACAAGTACCTTTCAACTTGCTTCTTGTCATGGTTCCTTCAGATTTGTCTCCAATGATTTGATATTCTGAATGATGTCTCCTAACATATTTAGCTAATACAGGTTCCTTAAATTTTGAATGGATTTCATTATTATCCTCTTGCATTTCAACTTTAGGTTCTATCTATTCTAGCTCGGTAGATATTTGCTTGGTAGATGCTAGTTCGGGTCCTTCAAGCTCGATAGACACTTGCTTGGTAGAGACTAAATTTAACTCGGTTTGCTATGGCTAGGTTTGAACTTCCTATAACTTGGTTACAGATGACTCAGGAGTAGAAGATTCTTGATTTTTTGATGTAACTAGTACTATATTAGGTTCAATGAAGACAAACCTTCTATAATCTTCTAGTTCCCTTTTCCTTTATTCTTCAGTCCTTTCTACAAACTCATCAACTTTCACATCTGCACTTTCTATGACTTTATGAGTAGACAAGTTCAAACATCTATATGCCTTACTTTTGCATGAGTATCCAAAGAAAACACCTTCATCACGTTTCACGTCAAATTTTCCTTTTCTAGATTATTTCAAAATGTAACATTTACTTCCAAATACTTTAAAGTAACTTACATTAGGTCTATAGTCATACCATAACTCATAGGGGGTTTTGAATGAGTCTTTCTTCAGATGTACTCAGTTCAGGGTATAAACTACAGTGCTGATAGCTTCCTTCCAGCATTTGATAGCAATGCTCTTTTCAATCATTAAAGCTTTTGCACAATCCATGATGGATCTCTTCCTTCTTTCAGCTATTCCATTTTGTTGGGGTATTCCAGTGGCTGATACCTATCTTTTGATTCCTTTTTCAATGCAAAAGTTATTAAACTCATGTGAAATGAATTCTCCACCTCTGTCTGACCTCAAGCATTTTAATCTTTTCCCTATTTCCTTTTCTACTTTGGCCAAATACCATTTGAACTTTTCAAATGCTTCTGATTTGTTTCTTAGATACATGACTGTCATCATTCTTGAGTAATCATCAAGAAAAATAATGAAGAACTTTTCTCCAATATAGCTTTCAATTCCAGTGGGTCCACATAAATCAGTATGCACAATTTCTAATATATCTTCAGACTGATAGTTTTTACTTTTAAAACTATTCTTTCTCATTTTTCCACTCTGAAAATTTTTGCATAGACCGACCTCAGGTTGCTTTATGTTAGGAATGCCTCTTACTGTTTTGAATTTTCTTATCTTTACCAGATTATCAAAGTTCACATGACACAACCTTTTATGCCATAACCAACTTTCTTCTACTTGAGCAATGAAACATGAACATTCACCTAGTTCAAGATAGAACAAGTTACCTTTAGTTTGAGGACCTGATCCAATCAACTTTCCTTTGCCATCCTACAGTCTTGCTTTACCATGCATGAATTCTACTTATTGAGTAGTTGTTCCACACTTAACAAATTATGTTTTAGTCCTTCTACCCAATAGGTATTATCACATATAAGTTCCTTGGTTAGAGAGATTCTTCCTCTTCCTTTTATACAACAAGGTTCGTTGTTACCAAATCTTACACTGCCACCATCATAGTCTTCAAAGTATTCAAACTTAGTTTTGTCACCAGCCATGTGATGAGAACAACCACTATCTATGATCCATGTATCATTTTCACTCATATGAGAAATGAGTGCCATTTCCTCATCATTATCAGATTCATCTTTCACAACAATGTAGACGATTTCATCTTCTTCTTCATCATTAGAATCATTAGAATCTTTAGCCATAAAACATGTTTTCTTACCTTTATCATTGAATGATTTGAAATTTTTCTTGCCATTCCATTTGTGATCTTTCTTCTCATCTTTATTCTGCTTGTTTGGACACCTAGCAGCAATATGACCAACTTCTTCACATGAAAAATAGATTAGGGGTACTTTACCTTTTTATTTTCCTCTACCTCTAGAATATTTCCTTGCTAGAAGGGCTTCAATTGCTTCAAGATCATTGTCTAAACTTTGGTTTGATTCATCTTCACTTTCTGACTAGGATTTCTTATTGCCTTTTTCCTTGAGTGAACGTTTGGCTTCAAATGTTGATTCAATGTTCTTGGAAGCTGGAACATAGTTATCAAAGTTGTCTAGTTCAAATGTTGTCAATCTTCCAACTATAGCCTCTAGATTTATCTTATGATTTGCTTCACATCTTCTTTCTTGAATTGTAGTAACTCTGATTGCATAAATGGGAAGTAGCATTCTGAGAACTCTACTTATAACTATCTCTTCCTTGATATCTCCTCTAGATGCTTTGATTGCACTGACACATGCTTTGACTCTTTCAACATATTTTGCAATGTTTTCATCCTCTCTCATCCTCATTTGATCAAATTTTCCTCTTAGACTTTTTCCTTTGGCTCTTCTAACATTATCATCTCCTCCATAGATCTCTTTCACCTTTTCCCACATTTCAAAAGAAGATTTTTAGTCCTTGATATCATCAAATTTTTCATAACTCAAAGCAAATGCTATATCTATCATCATAATGTTGTGGGTCTTCTTTTTAGCAATATCATTAACAGATAGTGTACCAGCTAGTTCTACATATTTTTCATCAAGGTATTTTAGTCATGTATCTCTAATAGAAGCTAGATGAAGTCTCATCAACCTTTGCCATGCTGAGAAGTTGTCCCTTTTAAGTCTTGGAATTTCCCTCTTATAAGACATCTTGATCTTTAGCTTAGATCCTTGAAATCTTATCTTGCAAGCACCAAGAGTTCTGATACCAATTGTTGGAAATAGAGATGGAGTAACTGAGAGGGGAGGGGTGAATCAGTTACCACAAAAATAAATCCACATATCCTTAGATGTCTTAAAATATAGTTTCTACTAAAACTTGATAGATGTTCTATTTAACTTATTAAGCATTTAAAGTGATTAACATGCATGCATAAAAAAATAACATGAACACAAGAGACACTAGATTTAACGTGGAAACCCAATTTGGGAAAAACCACCAAGTAACTAGTTACTCATTTTCACTCTTCTGAAGTGAGCCCTGTTAGGAGCTAACCTTGTTAAAGGTTACAAAACACACTGTTAGATGTGACCTTGTTAGAGGATTTAATCACCCTGTTAGAAGTGGCCTTGTTAGAGGTCTTTAGAACAATTCGACTGAATTGTCACCTTGTTAGAGGATTTACAAAATGGTTGTTAAACCAACTCTGTTAAGAGATTTTGAATCACTATTACAATGATTAGAAAGAAACAATGAAGTGATCTGAAATATATGCAACTTATTTTTTCTGAATACAGATCTCTATTCTGCTTCACTAGATCCTCACTGATTGAATACGACTTTGTAGCTCCATAAGCATATCTTATCCTTCTTCAACATTTGCTCATATATTCAATATTCACTCATTCCATATCCATATATTCACACTCTTATACATCCAAACTCTTACTTCTTATGAATTCACAACTTGACGTTTCATATATACCTTACAGATTGTCAAGTCGGCTCAATTACAAGTTACAACAACTGAAAAACATTAAATCAGTCGATTGCAAACATTTCATAAAACAATTAAACTTGATTCTTTAGAACCATAATGTTCTTCGCTGCCCGCCCCAGCTCGGTGAGCACTAATCCAGAATATTATCCCCACTGTTAACCAAGTGAGGCTCAGTAAACACTACAAACCTTGCAACTTCCTTTGGAGACAGAGTTAACTCGATAAACACTGACGTTCCTTCGCTTACCGAGTGAGCTCAGTAAAAGCTAACTTTCTCTTCGATGAACGAGTGAGCTCAGTAGTTATTAACTTTCCCTTTGTTAACCTTGGGAGCAAAGGTTAACATTAACTTTCTGCTACAAAATCTTTTGATGCCCAAGTGAGCTCAATAAGAGCTAACTTTCTATGTAATGTTCAGGAACGGTTGGTAGTCACTATAAATTGCTTTACTGACTGTCTAAGCTCAATAGACTCTGTCCGATGGCTGATATGACATTTATGTAACATCAAAGAAAATACACAATTAACAATATGTATCCAACACCACTTACTATAGGTGAAACATTTAGGTGGCCTTATAGTGGAAATTCTAGCTCCCTGAAGATAATAAAAATATTACATAGATTGAGATTGTAAATTGTAATTTTAGCTAATTGTACTAAGATAAAGATAAACTAAAAGTTTGAAGACTTTTTTGGGTACTCTAGACCTTGCTAATGTATAGAAAGAAGATTGTGAGGATATTCATCTTCCCATCTCTATTGCTTTCACCATGTCAAACCTTTTCTTATATTTTTATGCACCAAACATTAAACTTATAAAACCTTTATTTTTTCTTTTCATCTTTCACATAGATACATTATTTTATAAATATTATAGATACTTCTACTAGAAAATAGAAAATAGAAAATAACAAATAGAAAATAAATAAATGTATACTCAAAATGCTTTCATTGAAGAATAAATATTTTTCGTTTTATGATCTAAACATTGAAGTTTATGAATTTGAATTTTTCTAATCACGTTTTGTCTAAATATTATTTTTTAATATAACTATAAAAACTTATAAGGTACAAAAGAAATAATTTAAATATTCTCATTCAAAAGAAAATCCTATCTCTTAATTCCTTTATTTTGGGAAAAATAATGAACAAGTAATAGAACATTGTCATTGTTAGTGTAGTTTTTTAATTTCCTAGTGGGTTATTTATTCTTCCCTATATTGCTAGGTTTTTCCTACACTTTTAATAATCTTTCTTAGGTTAATAAAGCATGTCTTATTTAGTAAGTGGTTGCGAGGTGTCACCTTCCTACATGTGAGCATCCATGAGCTATCTTAGGAAGATACTTTGCTATATTTAGTTTGGTAGATGGTTTCTCCTCATTAGTCGGTGTTGCCACCTCCTCTCTCTTCTTAGTCTAAATAAGCATACTACCTAGCTTGTATTTGGAATATTTTTCTTTTGCATCCTCTTAATGCTAGTTTCCTTCTAGCAGTTGCATTATTCTCTTGGAGATTAACTCTATGTTGCTATTTTGATTTTGTATCATTTGCATTCATAGTTTAGATATCTATTCCTTGCACTAGTATTTTGGGTTATCAATCTTTTCAGATTCTAACACAGTATTAGAGCTTTTGTATGTGCAAAAGTAGATTTTAGTTTTCTTAATTGAGAGATTCGAGGGGGGGTGGGATGGCTAATAAATCTTATTGTAGTTTTTTAAGAAACCCAATATTCTCTTCTCTTGCATCTTTAGATGATCTTCAGAATTAGAAAAGCTTGACAAAAACATTTTTAATCTCTAGGGTTTCAATCTCAAATCTAACAACAAACTTGCATATTTAGTGTTTTCAATCAGTATTGTAGGTTCTAGCATGTCATTGATTGAATTAGGTAGCTAATTAAACCTTTACATGTCATCTTTTGGTTACTAAGGTCACTTCATGGTTGTTGGGGTCATGTTTTTTTGTTAAAGGCATTTGATTTACACTATAGCTACATTTTCTATACATCAGCAAGAAAAATGTTCGCTAGGTTTTGTTCGTAGCACCAAAAAAATATTTGGGTATCTTTTAGTTTTTGCATGAGAGCTATATATTTTTCAAAATTGAGCATAAAAAGCTACAATAGTACCTCTCTCCATTGGTAGTCACAGATTTCGATGCAGTCTTCAAATGCCTTGTTCTTTATCATACAAACTCCAATTTCAACGATTCTTGTTATGATCTTGGCTTTTTTTTTGTGCTCTATCCACTAATGTAGTCATTTTTTTTATTTTCATGCATAATTTTTTCAGAAATTGTAGATTCTTGATTTTGACTTTGGATAGATCTCATTTTGAAAACTATGGAGGATCATAAATTTCTCATGCGACCTCGTATCAAGGCAATTTTTTTAAAAAAAGTGGATATCTTTTGAGTAGATCACAGTGGTGTTATTTTTTTCTTGAGTATTGTGTCCAAGTTTCAATTTCATCATATACTCTTCACGAAGGTTTTGTAATGCATTGAAATCAAGAGCACTTAGTATTTCTTTCTAGTGGTAGCTATAAATGCACTAAAATAAAGTGCCAAATCATATTTCTTTGGGAGGTTTCTTTGATTGAGTAAAAAGGGGGGCATTGTTGTGGCTTGGTTATCTTCTATTTTTGGCCTTGTCTTCTCTACATTTCTTCATCATGGATCAAACAAATATGCCCATCATAGCTCCATATAATTACTTTGAGTGGAAATCACCATGAAAATTTACTTAAGGAAAGAAGGATTAAATAAGATGAAGATATGCCTAAGTGGTTTAACAAATGTGATGACATGTATCGAACATTGTGTTTTTTTTTTTTGTCTTGATTTTTTATTTCACATTGAGTTTTTAGATACACCAAATGAAATAAGGACAAAACTAGAAACACTATTTGGCACACAAGATTTAATGAGGGGTCATATGTTGGAAAATGAACTAATTAGCTTAAGCCCAGGCAATTTCAATACAATCCAAGATTTCTTCACTAAATTGAAATCACTAAGGCTATAGTTAAAATAATGTGGAATTTAAAAGAAAGATGAACAACTAATTCTTAGTATTCTTTCTAAGCTAAGTTTAGAATATTTTGTCTTTGTCTCTACCTTATATGCTACTAAGGGTTTACTTGGTACTCAATTCACCATGTCATCTTTAGATGATTTTTCTATCAATCTCACTTGAGAATAGGACAAGCTAATCCAGATGAGCACTCTTCAGTCCTCTAAGTCACATGCCTTGGTTGCCAACTAGGACACAAAAGAACAAAAAGGAAAAATTAGTAACAACAATAGTAAGGATAAGAAAAAAAATAATAGCAAGGAAAAGAAGGATCAAATATGGGTTGCTTCAAAAGCAACTATTGATGCCTAATCTTCCAAGGGTGATAAGCCTAAGAAAGAAAAGGTCCAATGTGCCTATTGTAAAAGACTTGGTCATGATGAACATAAATGTTTGTAGAAACAAATATATCACTTGACACACATTCTTGAGAAGAATAATATCAATGTTCCTGAGTCTATCAAAAAAAGTTCTAATGAAGGGTCTAACAAGGAAAAGGAAAACAACGAGAGGAAAGGAAAGGACAACTTCCTCACCAACCAGTTGGGTTTTCAATTCGGGTGCTTTGCATCATATGGTTTTATCTAAGGAAAAAATTTCATCCTTGGAGCCATGTACTATGCCTTCTATTTTGATGTGTGATGACACTCCTATTGAGGTTTTTGGGAAAGGGTCTATTGATGTGGGGTATGGCACATTCCATGATGTTCTTTGTGTGCCCTCATTTTCAAATAATCTCCTACCAGTATACCAGATCACTCACACAATTTTAGGAAAGTAGGTTGAGTTCACTCCTAATTCAATGGAGATACATGAGTTGCACAGTGGTTCTATAGTTGTAGTTGGGAGAGCAGATCATTAGTCAGGACTCTATCTTTTTTCTCACTTCGTTCCTAATCTTCCTTTGACTATTTTTCTCACTCACTCTAATGATGTAAGTAAACTATGGCATCAGTGGTTTCGCCATCTTAACATCTGCTACTTGCATAAGCTTAACCAATGGAGCATGGTCATAGGGTTTCCTTTAGTTTAGTTCTTAGGCAATGTTTGCCAAGGTTTCATTCTTGGTAAGCATCCTAAGGAAAAGTTTGACAAATTAAAGGCATGGAGATCTTCATAAATACTAGAGTCATTTCATAGTGATTTAGCTAGTCCATTTGAGCATCTTTCTTTTAGTAGGGACCAATATGTCCTCACATTCATTGATGACTTTTTGTGATATACTTGGGTGTACTTTCTCAAATAGAATTCAAAGGTATTTGATCATTTTTTAGGACTTCAAAAATTTTGTAGAGAAGTAATCGGGGAAAGCCATGAAAGTTTTGTGCACTGACAATGGTGGTGAGTATATCAACCATCAATTTGAGAGATTTTGTACTTCAGAGGGGATTTATTTGCAACATACAATTCCATACAATCCTCAACAAAATGGTGTTACAAAAGTGACGAATAGATCCTTGAAGGAAATGGAAAATTGTATGATTCACTCTAAATCTCTTGCACTATAGTATTGGGTAGAGGCCATTAACTGTGCTTATTATACCTAGAATAGAATTCCTTATTGAGCCTTGAAGGGAGTTGCTCCTTTTGAAGCTTGGAGTAGTTAGAAACCATCAGTTAAGCACTTTCAAGTTTTTGGCTCTTTTGCATGGGTCCACATTCCTGTATAGAAACGTAAAGCCTTGGATCCATAGAGAAAACCTTGCATATTTGTAGGATATCTTGATGGTGTGAAGGGTTATCAGTTGCTCTACCCTACTACACATGAATTGTTCATTGAGAGGAGTGTTCAGTTTGAGGAGAGATGTTCAAGCTCCCTTTCTATGAATTCTCCAACTCCTACTTTGTTATTGAAGTCAGTTGGAATACATGAAAAATCTTTTGATGATTTAGATTCACCTAAGAATTCTTCTATCTCCACTTCCAATGTAGGGAGTGATTTAAAGGACTTACCTCCTTCCTCTACTAGTCATCATTTATAGGTTGATGATTCTCCTCTAGATTCTTCATCTTTCAATTCACTTTCACCTAGAAAGACCTTATAGTCTATAGGTGATTGGTTTGGGAATCTAGTAGACACCAGACAAAATTGTTCACAATTCCAAGATACTCCACATCTCTTCATTTCTATTGCCTCAGATCCATGGTCCTTTTATGAGGCATCTGGTATTCTTGAGTGGGATATAACTATGCAGGAAGAGTGTAGTTCCTTAACGAGGAACCACATTTGGGATCTTGTCCCTCTTCCTAAGGGAAGACAACTTGTTTGATGTAAGTGGATCTATTAGAAAAAAAAATGTAGTAGATGGGTTAGTTGACAAGCACAAGGCTCACTTCATCACCAAAGGATTATCCTAGGTTCTTGGGATTGACTACTTTGAGACTTTTGCACCAGTTGTCCAAATAAATTACATTCAACTTGATCTTTCCATTTCTATAGCTAATTATTGGGAAGTACATCAGATGGATGTAAAGAGTGTTTTTCTTCACAATGACCTTCATGAGGAGATCTACATGGAGTAGCCACAAGGTTTCCTTTAGGATTCTTTACTTATGTGCCATATTTGGAAGTCTCTCTATGGCCTCAAAAAGGCTCCTCAAGCTTGGTATGCCAAGATGGACTCCTTCCTTCTCTCAGTTGGGTTCACTCAGTGTCATTCTAATCCTAATGTCTACATTCTACAATAGGGCGATTCACTCCTATTTTTGGTTTTTTATGTTGATGACTTGCTAATCATAAGAAGTTCTTCACCCACCATCAAGGTTGCCAAAGTTACCCTTTAGGACATTTTTTTGATGATTGACTTGGGCTTGTTTCATTACTTTCTCAAGATTGAGATCTTTTAGCCTCCTTTCAAGATCACCATCACATAGTCCAAGTATGCTCTAGATTTACTCTTGAGATTTCATATGGTTGACTGTAAGCCTACTCTAACTCCCTTCCTTTCTAGAGTCAAATTTGAGGCTTAGTGTTTTTCTCCACTTGTTGATGGCACCTTGTATCACTAACTTGTTGAGAGTCCCATTTATCTAACTCATACAAGACTTTACATCTTATATGCTCTAGGCATGGTCTCTCAATTCATGTAGGAGCCTCACAAGCTGCATTAGAAAGTAGCCAAGTGGATCCTTCACTACATTTAGGGTTGTTACAGTTATGGGATTCAATATGTAGTGGATATTGAGCTTGATTTGGTGGGCTACATAGATTCAGATTGGGTAGGTGATTCCTAGGATTGTAGGTCTACTTTAGGTCCTATTTGTTGGTCAACCAGAAAATAGTCTACTATTGCTCTATCTTTTACTAAGGCTGAGTATCAGGGGGCTATGAATGTCACCACTAAGGCCATTTGGCTTCAACATCTTCTCACTGAGTTTGGTATCTAGATCAGATGACCATCAGTCATATATTGTGACAACCAGAGTGCCATTTAGATGTTAAGTAATCTGGTTCATTATTAATGGACCAAACACATAGAGACCCACATGCACTATATCAAGGAGCTCATCCATGATCATGCCATTGAGTTTTTCTATTGTCTAAATTTTGAGTAGGTTGCTGATATTTTCACCAAACCCTTCACTAAGAGAAAGTTCTTTCATTTGCAAGCTCTGATGGTGGTGCGGGATGCTTCATCTTGGGGGCTCCTCCTCTCACTCAGAGTCCTAACTTTTTGGGGAGTCTCCTTTCTCTCTCTTTTAGGGGACTTTTATGTACATGGGTACCTCCTCAAGCCTAACTTGTCAGGACCCATTTCTACATCCATCTAAGCTTCACTTATGGGAGGGTGTTAGTGTAGTTTTTTAATTTCCTAGCGGGTTATTTATTTTTCCCTATATTGCTAGGTTTTTCCTACACTTTTAATAATCTTGCTTAGGTTAATAAAGTATGTCTTATTTAGTAATTGGTTGTGAGCTATCACCTTCTAGAAGGCCCCTTCCCCAGTACCATATTATAAACCCTAAATAAACAAAATATGCTCATGCATGGTATGTGAATTATATACTATTACCATATAACTTATAATATAATATCTCATAATGATAACTAGATAGGGTTAGTCACCAAACTATATGTAATTTAATCAAAGAATAATATTTGTGATGATTACATTTTGGTGGTTTTGACCTAAGGTATGTAATTGGAACCAATTTTCTAGCATTTCACCATTTTGATAGGAAATGGATTAGAATGTGGTTCAGAATGTTAGTTGGATATTTTGATTAGAAAATGAATGTTGATATGCAAATTCTGATATTTTATGATTTCAAAAACTTTATATCAAAATGATTGAGAAATAAAAGTTGATTATGACAATTGAGTATGCTAAAATTGGTTATTAAATGTGATTTGAAAATTTTGATATTTTGGATTTCTTATTTGAAATGATTAAGTTAAGGAATTCCATTGAATAATGTTAATATGAATTACATAACATTTAAATTTATATGCATTTATGATGTGTATTTTATATGACCTCCTGGATTATTAATGCTCAAGTTTAGTGTATAGGAAGTGGAACCATGGAAATTTTTCTTGATAAACAAGGTTCAAACCTATGTGAACATGGTTTAGCCAAGGCGAGTCTTTGGAAGATTCAAAAGCCTTACTGTGATGTATTTTATTTCATAAATGTATGCTTGCTTGTGTATATAATTTTTAATCTCAAAGATGAATTAGGGAGATGTAATGATGATGTGTAATGTGCTTTTATTTGTCGCTTGACACTTCTAGATTTTTGTGTGTTAATCACATGTCACCTAGGGTTTTGGTCAAGGTAGCATTTTACCCTAAAATTAATTATCTTGTTAATGACTAAGAAAACCCACTTGATAAGGGATAGGATTGGTTACAATCAAAGGAAATTCGAAATTTGATTTTACTAGGGTTTTGAAGGGTCATTAGGTGGTCCCAAAGTGCCTTTTTTGTGAAAATAAGCTACCCATATGATAGTATAACATGTTAGGGACCTAATTTTGACCTTGTCAATGCTTAAATAGCCTAGGGGGGGCCTTTACCAATGACTTCTTCCATCAATTGGAAAATGGAGTTGTCACATGACTCCTTCCATGTGTCCACTAAGTCAAAAATAGAACACTTAGGGGGAGACAAGTTTGTAAGAGGAAGTGGCTGGGTGTTTTTGCCAAAATAGTTAGTGGAAGGCCTTTTTAGGGAGTCTTAGAAAAACTAGTGGTGTGTTCACCCACTTTCTAAGTTTAGAGATAGTTAGGGTTTTTGGAGGGAGGCAAAGGGAGCTCTTCATCAACTAGTATTACCATTAGCCTAGACCAAGGTTGGTGTTTAAACCGTGACCATTTTTAGCACTAAAAAATGAATCTACAAGCATGGAGTTTGTTATGGGATCATTTATTGTTATTGCAAATCTTTTTTATTGTGTTGTGGTGGTTTGATTGTGCATTGTGTTTCATGAGATTTCTTGATTTTCCTTCTCGATCTCTATTGGCATTATGTTGTATTTGTCATTAGTGACAACACTTATTTGATTTTGAATGCTTACAGTTACATAGCTCATCACTTAGTCTAAAGTTTATATCAAGCATTTAGTGGTTACCTTGTAAGTTAAATAGTTAAGAAGTTCACACCGACATTTTGAAGCTATCGAGTGAATGTGTAGTTCAGCAATGTTTATCGAGCTTACAGTGTTTACCAAACAGGTAATGATCACCAAGCTTCATAGTGTCTATTGATTTATCAGATTATCTAATGTGAAGTCTATTTTTATTGAGTGATGGATGTGTAGTGTTTACCAAGTGAAAGGAAAGGTACACAAAGGATTCAGTATTTACTGAGTGACACTATATCTACCAAGTCTCCAATGGTTACTTAGTTCCAAGCTACATTGTGTGATTAGTATGGACCAAGTCTCTACTTCTATCAAGTGCATGACAATGCAGAGTAATGCAATGGATGCTGAGTATCAAAAGGTTACCAAGTTAGCTTCAAGAGCCTGAGTTTTCTAATGTTTGGCCAACTCAGTAATATTTTGTTCACTTGTGTTTTAACCGACCTTGCAATTGTAAATATTGAAATGGTATATATATGTAATGTATTGCACCATTTACAATGTAATAAAATGGAATGTTAATGGAATTGACATGTAATGTTTTGAGAAGAGTGAATGTGAATAAAAAATAGAGCAAAGTATTCAGCAAGGTCATCAAGAAGCAACAAAGACATATCAGTCATAAGAGGTGATCTGTACTTCAAGATATATTCAGCAATCAAGTTGTAAGTTAGATCTACTATTTCATCCTAATAGGTGAATTAGTTTCCTAAACCCTTTAACAGGCTAGACTTAAAAGTCTCTGTATAAATCTCCTAACAGAGTGCACACTTCATTATATGTTTGTAAAACCTCTAACAAGGTGAATCTAGCAGTCCAAATTGCTCTTAACAGGGTAGATCATCAGAAGTGGTCAATGTAAGCCCTAACAGGCCAACTTTATGCTACAATACTGACATTTTGTTTGTATCATCCCCACCGCAGTTTTACTTTCTATTTGGACGGTTTCTGGGTCACCAAAATATTGTGTTCATATGTTATGAATGTTTATTTTTTCCTCATACATACAGTATATTAGATGAAAGAATGGTGAATAATTTATATTGTTAAAGTGTTGAATGGATTTAGAATTTTTGAGGTTATTGATTCACCCCTCCCCTCTCAATAACCTAGCTAGTCTTGATTATTTTTGACAATTGGTATTAGAGCTTTGTGGTACTCAGGATAAAGGTTGATAGCTTGAGTAAAGAGAAAAGACAATGGAGATAATCATACTTGACAAAGCTATTGAGAATGAGAAGCTAGATCTAGAAATGGCCATAACTCAACTAAAGGAGGCAAAAGAGCATCTTTCCCAATCCCTAAAAAGAAGGAAGGAACTTGCAAGATAAATGAATGACCATCAATATGTTGAAGAAAAGATTGAAGATTTTTTCCCACCAAGCAGTTTAGATGAAGCCAATGAGGCAATAAAATAACTCCTAGCAAAGAATGGCTCTCTATAAGAAGAGGTAAGAAAATTGAAAAGAGAACAAGAAGTTCAATCAATAAGAATGTGTGAAATCTTGGAACAAAGGAATAAGGCAAGTGAAGACTTGGAGGCAAGGAACAATGCAAATCAAAACCAATCCCTTTAGCAAGAAAGTTTTATCAATCATCTCTCTAATGCAAATGAGGAAATCATGAATCTGAGATTTGAATATGAAAGCTTAAGGAATGATTTAATCACTGAAAGACAAATCAATGAAATATTGAAAGTGATCTAATTTCTAAAAAACAACTCAATGAAAGGATGATAAAATCAAAAACAGATATGGATCAATTGAATCAACAAAATGAGTAGAATCTCTATAGGCAAAAAGGTAAAGCAGGACTTGGTTACAAAGAAAAAGGTGAATTTTCCAAACAAGGTGCCTAAAGGAATCAAAGATCTACTTGCAATCATTATGGTAAGTTAGGTCGTACATCAAACAAATGTTGGAGCAATGGAAAGGAAAAATTCAATGGAAAATGTTACAATTGTAGCAAACATGGTAATAAAGCTAATGAGTGTAAGGAGAAACCAAAATTTGAAGATAAATGTCACAAATGCAAGAAACAAGGTCACAAGGCATCTGAATGTAGATCCAAACCATTCAATCCAACTGAACAAATTCTCAAAGCAATATTTGGTTGGGATTACAATACTTGGTGTAGATGTCACTATTCTAGAGAATATGGACACATTGGCATAGTTTGCACAAGGCATCACTTAAGAAAAAGAGATTCAATAGTAATATGTTATACATGCACTAAAATTGGTCATATAGCTAAAAACTACATGAACATAGGAAGATTTGAAGATGAGAAGAGAGCTAAAGCTGATAACATTAGGAAGTAGATGAGATAGTAGTGGATTCCTAAACCTACTGAGCAGAATAGTTCAAATGATGGCGAAGTCACTGAAGAAGTGGGCGACTCCACCATTTCAAATTAGACTCTTCAAGGAGGGACTGAAACTACATCTTCAAGCTAAATCTTGAGTGGTTCCAAATGGAAGGAAGTAGAAAATCCAAATTAGTATTTTAGATACAAAAGGATCACATCAGTTTAGTTCATACCAAGCAAGGTTAGTCATAGACTCAACTAAGCTAGGTCGGGAGAAGTAAAGTTTTGTTTGATCACCAAGTCACAAGTTTCTACCAAGCTAGTAATTGGATGATAGTCTATCACACACTACATCATTATGGTACCTAGCATTAATGTCAAATTTTCATCAAAAAGGGTAGAATTTGATTTCATTTTTCACTGTGTCTTCAGTATTCATAGAGCTAAGAGATTTCCAAGTGCACTCAAGCAATTCCAAGCAATTTTGAGTGAATTTCCAGCGAAGAATTTGTTCAAATATTTCCATCATATACCGAGCAATGATGGCATCCACAAGCACCAGTAGCAACAAGGTGAAAAGGGGTTTAGAAATGTTGGCTAAGGGTGTGGAGTGGAAAGTGCCAAATTTCAAGCTAGTTCCAACAGTTGCAGAGGCACTTGACCATAATGGTGCACAATCTCAAATTCCACCAAAAGTACTCCTAATTAATGATATTTTCACTCATTTTGAGTGTTCTATTCAAGAGATAGGAACCCTAGAAATGGATAGTGCTTTAGAGGAAATGTGTGTTGATGGTTCACGTAAACTCAAGCACAAGCACTTAAAAACAAAAGGGTTGACACATATCACATACCTACCAAGGAGTTTCCAAATTAAACGAATTAGGTATATTCTTAGTCATGTGCACAATGGTCAGTTATGGTTAGAGTAGCCTGTGTTAATAACCAAGAAGATGATTCACAATATTACTAGCCTTCTAATGCTCAGCAAAGCAAAATCTACCAAAACCCTAGGTCGCGACGAACTCCAGAAGAAAACCCTAGCTGAATGGGATGGTAGAGGTTTGAAAATTAGCACTATTTTTGTTGTGGAGTGAAGGTTTACTATTCATGTAATTACCCACAAGATTTATAGCTCTAGTCATTTAAACAATGTGCCATAAGAGGTAGGGGACTTAGCATTTAAGATTGTAAAGAAAAATATGGAATTTGACTTGTCAGAGTTACTACGGAAGGGTATGTGTAGGATCATGGTCAACCAAACTATTCTCTTAAGTGGCAATAAAAAATTAGAAAATTAGGGTTATGTCAACTTGACGTGCAATTTTCTACTTGTTATTAACTTTATATCAAAAAGTTGAGAGAAGAATTTCTAGAAAATTGAATCTAGTTTCTAAACTACTAGGACTTATCTCAAAAGAATAAAAATTGATTTCTCAAAATTTTGAATTTTAATGCAATATTACAAAAATTCCAGAACAAAAATAAGAAGTAGACGTATGTCTGACCACCTTAATCAAAATCAAATGATAATATTTTTAAATAATGTTCTAGATATAAGTAGTAGACTCATGCCTAGATGTGACCCATATTTTTGGGTATTTTTATTCTAAATAAATAATAATTAATTAATTTTTGACTTTTGTATTTTTGGAATTAAAAAACTCTCATGTCTGACCACCTTAACTAATTCAAAACTCTACAAAATTCAATTTTTCATATTTTTTCCTTATAGTAGAAGAAACATAGAATGTGATGTATTTTTTGGATTTAAAAAATGTTGTACAATTTGAAAATTATAGTTGTTTTTGAATTAGTGTGTCAGTCAGCACTTTATACGTAACTCCATTAGAAAATAAGTAATAATTACTTACTTAACTCATAATTTGACTAACCTTACATTTATGGAAAGATAAGAACATTCTTAAGAAACCCTTTTCATTTCATCAAATTTCGGTAGAAAAAAAGTCGTTAGCTACATGTTTGAAGAAAAAATTACATAAAAATAGGCCAAAAGCACATTTTTAGGATGTTTTTAAAGTTGACCATATAGGTTTGGTATCAAAAGATACAGTAGACCTTATAAATAATTTTTTTTTTTCATTTAGTATTAGGGTGGGTGGGAAAAATGTTGGAATAGATTTTGAAATGGTTTGAGATATTTTAGAACTATAGATTTTTCAGATTGCCAGTTTTTTGCACACCATGATCCTGCACATACCTTGAAGTAATTAAACAAAAATATGGACATCATCCGAATATCAAAGAATAACCCTTGTAAATTTGGTTCATTGTTGATGTGTCTTTTATTTTATGTGCAAAAGTTTTTCCCATCTAAAGGTTCTATTTTGTGGAGAAAGGATGTTCTTATTTGATACTAGATAAATGAGTTTATTGTAGAAATGGGTTTAAACTTTGATAGCATAATGGACAATTATTTTGAACATTTCAAGGAAAGGATGAACAACAAACCTATTCAAGATTCCTCCTAAACTTGTGGAGGATTATAAAGATGATGTGTGTCACATGGTTGACTATGATAGAGTATACATTCAATTAGTCAGGCCCCGAGTTGCATGGGTGAAACATCTCCCTTATGAGGTCATATTGATGAAACTAAGGACATTATTGAAGCATTGGTAAATGAGCCTGTAGACCCTAAGCAACCAATTTTGGGCACATATGATGAGGCAAAAGCCAGAATTGAACTAGAAATCAAGCTACCTCAAGTAATCAGCAAAGGTAAGAGGAAAATAACAAAGATGAAAACTACCGGTAGCACTCTTATGCTTATAGAGGGAAAAGGAGAGGATGAAGGAGGAGGAGGAGGAGGAGGAGGAGGAGGAGGAGCAGAGCAAGAATCATAGAAGGAGGCAGAGCCAACCAAGTAGAAAGGGAGGGTAATCGTTACAAAACCTCCAAAGACCTCCATAGTTGTGTTCACTAGGAGGGGCAAAGGAAAAGGTGAAGTTGTGCTTAGAAAGCCCCCACTTACCTTCTAGGAAAGACTGAAATAGATGGAAGAAGGAACTGGCATTATAAACTTCAAGGATCTAAAGTTTGAAACAAGGGCTGATGATAAGAAGATGCAAATTGAGGAACTGGTACTCACCAAAATGGGAAAATGGAAGTATTTCCTAGACCAGATTGCTCCCCAAATCTCAAAAGAATGTATATACAACAACTCTACAAAGATGAATTTTGAAAAATCAAAAATTAGAATGTTAGTGTACATAAGTTTTGGCTCATAGGTATTTTTTTCACTAATGCCAAAGGGGGAGATTGTTGGTATTATGTTGTATTTATCATTATTAATAGCACTTATTCAATTCTGAATGTGAACCAAGCTCATCACTTAGTCTACAGTTTATACTAAGCATTCAGTGGTTACCTTGTAAGTTCAACAGTTAAGTAGTTCACATTAAGCATTCCTAAAGCTACTGAGTGAATGTGCAATTCAATAGTGTTTACCAAGCTTACAATGTTCACCAAATAGGTAATGGTTACTGAGCTTCATAGTGTCTACTAAGTTATCAACTTGTGTGATGTGAAGTTAGTTTCTACCAAGTGATGGATGTGTAGTGTTTATCGAGTGAAAGAAAGGTAAACAAAGGATTCACTATTTACTAAGTGACACTATATCTACTGAGTCTCCAATGGTTACCAAGTTCCAAGCTATGTTGTGTGATTAGTGTTAATCAAGCCTCTACTTCTACTGAGTGCATGATGATGTTGAGTAATGTAGTGGATGCTGAGTATCAAAAGGTCACCAAGTCAGCTTGAAGAGCCTGAGTTTTCTACTATTTGGCTAAATTAGTAATATTTTGTTCACTTGTGTTTTAACCAACCTTGCAATTGTAAGTATTGAAATGGTATATATATGTAATTTATTGCACCATTTTCAATTTAATAGAAAAAAATATTAATGAAATCGACATGTAATGTTTTGAGAAGAGTGAATGCAAATCAACAACACATTAGAGTATTCAACAAGGTCATCAAGGAGCAGCAAATACATATTAGTCATAAGAGGTGATCTGTACTTCAAGATATATTCAATAATCAAGTTGTAAGTCAAGTCTATTGTTTCATCCTAATAGGTGAATCAATTTTCTAAATCCTTTAATAGGGTAGACTTAATAGTCTCTATATAAATCTCCTAACAGTGTGCATACTTCATTGCATGTTTGTAAAACCTCTAACAACATGGATCTAGCAGTCAAAATTGCTCTTAACAAGGTAGATCATTAGAAGTGGTCAATGTAAGCCCTAATAGACCAACTTTATAATGCAATAGTGAATTTTTGTGGGTATCGTCCCCACCCCAATTTTACTTTCTATTTGGAAGGTTTTTGGGTCACCAAAATACTGTATTCATATGTTATGAATGTTTTTTTTTTCTCATACATATAGTAGATTGTATGAAAGAATGGTGAATAATTATATTGTTAAAGTGTTGAATTGATTTAGAATTTTTAAGGTTACTGATTCACCCCTCCCCTCTCAGTAACCTAGCTAATCTTTATTATTTCAAACAAATATCCTTGTTTTGATTTGAATGCCAAGTGTTTTTATGGGTGTGAGGGGCTCACTCACCCTTTGGGAAGGGAAGAGAAGTCTAGGGTGAAGGGCTTAGTTGGACTTGAAATATAGTTGAGGACCTTGGAGTATGGGATCCATTGTATGTCATATTCATTCATATCTTGCTTTGGGGTGATAAGGGAAAGATGGTGTAGAAAGGAAGTTAAAGGAGTATGGACTTCAAGGAAGTTGTAGCTATTGGTAGTATCTTTGTATTATGTTTATGGAAGCCCCAAAAGGGCATGGAAGAAATTTTTTTATTGAAAATATGGTATAATATGGCAAGTCTCCTTTCTGAAAGCACACCTTCACCCAATGTTCAAGGTTCCATTGGTGAACCATTGTGAAATACCCTTGGGATGGGATTATTCAAGTTTTGCAGTGTGATGTTTATGCATTCACAAGATTGGAATGGAACTTGGTTTGAATCTTGTTTCCCCTACTTGGTGGGTGGCTTCATAGAAGCCTAGGAAGGGAGGTGAGCCTCCATGGTTCTAGTTTGTGTTTTTTTGTGAAAGTTGTGGAAATGAACATCATGAAGAAGTTAGGGGTTTCCTTTGACATGATTGCAAAATCAAGGTTTGTGATGAGTTGAACCTTTTTATGTCATTTTGTATGAGCTTTGAGGGTCAAATCTCCATTGTTATGTCCTCTAAAATGTAAAATGAAATTTCGGGATGTAAAATATAGCTATGTTGTGCACATAGTTGGCATTGTGGAAGAAATAATATAGTACCTTCATTTGTATAAGAAGAAAGAAATGTAGTATTCATACAAGAGAGAATAAACTTAGGGAAGATTATAGTTGATTTCATTATAATTTCAATCACATTTTGGAATGTATGGATAATGCATTAAATATTCTTAGATGCGATGTAAAATAAACTCGCATCATAGGATAGTTCACTGATCTTTCACTACTCATGTAAGGAATTATACAATGATAGTATCATGCTTAATTAAATCATGAGGCAATACAAGAGATTTATTTTATTCAAATAGGTCCATCATAGATTAAATTCCATTAGACATTATACTATCATTAAATGGCATTCAAATTCCATTGTTCTTAAAAGAAGGTAGTTCTATTTGATCCATGCTTGTTCATGTCTTTATTTTTTCCTCATAATTGAGAAATAGTTGAAGGGATTTCTAAAGGATCCATTTAACTAAGAAATTACATTAGCTAATGGGGGTAATATCAAATTTCCATTAAACTAATAGTCAAAACCTCCTAGTTAAGCTGGGGAGAAAAATCAACCCATTCACATTCATAAATCACCAAGAGAAAATAAGTCTGTACACACCTATTTGGCTTTTTAGATTTTGTATGGGGAGTCAATTAAATCTCTTCCTAATACAACCCAATATTTTAAACCTAGAACATTTCTTGAACCCCTCCCTATAAAAATCTCGTTTTAAAAATAAACAATAAATAAAGAACAAACAAGCAACTCCTAATAATAAGTCAACAATAAGCAAGGGTGTATATATATATTCTTCTTATAGAGACCCTAAAATTCACTTGACACTTCCCTAAATTTGTTATAATTGTTACCCTTTAGACCTAGTAAATATTCCCCATACGAATGCAAACCTATGTGGGTGAAAAGATGGGGCTTAAAATAAAATATTAACACATCACCTAGATGGTTTCACCCATCATCCTCTAAGCGTACTACTTTCAATTTGGGCATTGAATGAATTTGGGATGGGTTGCATTAAAAAAAAAAAGTAGTTGAAATGGTCTTGAAATTTGCACTTGGAGTAGAAGGGACACTTGTGTCATAAGGAAATAATAGACTTAGTTCTTTTTAAAAATGATATATAGGTCCAAGTTTCCAAGTGCATTCCATTAAATGGATTAACATACATAGTGGGAGGTATATGAGGGCATAGCATAAATTTCAGTTTGAACAAAACAATAGATAAAATTCTAGTCTAAAGGGATGACTTGGGAAATCGGCCCCCTCCTTCCCATATGTCACATCCTACTCTTAAACCTTCCTGGAAGTTAAATCAAGCACTAAGAGAGTAGGCATCCAACTTGATCTATGAGCCTAAAGGGTTCCCTTAGGTCAGCTAGGCATAAATATAGAGGGGCATGTGACCTTGGGAAAAGTTATGGGTGTTTAACAACTAAGTTAGTTAGGAAATTTTAAAGGGTACTTTATACTAGACAATATTGGTCAAGGGAGATTTAATAATTAGCTTAGTTTAATAAAAGGAATCATATAAGGGTATGCTAATTATTAAGAGATAGTTAGTAGTGTTTAGGGAATAAGCCAGTTTGTAAGATTCATGTGTTGAAGGGGTGTTATGGAGCATGATTAATATTTGAGTGTTAGTGTAGGATTTGATCAAAAAAAATCCACAAAGCCTTTGAATCGTTGCATGCAAAAAACTTGTCACAAAAGAAAAAGATGAGAGGAGGCAAGAGTTTTGCTCTGAAAAATATGCTAAATGTATTCTCAGAAATGGAAAAGATAAAAGATTACAAAATATCAATCCTTGTAATAGGAGATCAAAACCCAAAAGGTTAACCTAAAAAGAAAATCTAGGTTGCACATTATAATTAATATAAAATATTAATTATATGCACCTAAGAGATAGCTTAAGAAAACTAGAGTAATAGACAACTTATTTAATTAAATCAAGGTGATTTAATTAATAAGTGTAAACAAATAATTACTCTAATACCCCCTCTTAAGCAAAGCTCAGGAGGTAAGCTAACCTAGCATAACTATGAAAGCAGGAAAATAGGTCCCGACAACAAGGCTTGATGAGGTACCCAATATAAGGAAATCTCTCTAAACCGGAGACAAAGGAGAAAACCCAGTGGGAAAAACTCCTCTACAAAAAGAGATGAAAAAACAACAAAAAATATGGCTCAAGAGACTCTCTCAAAACCAAAAGTACAACCAGCCCCCCCATGAGAGAGGAAAGATACACCAAAAGCCCCCTAGAATGACAGAGTTGTGGCAAAAACATCAAACTAGTGGAACTCCAATGTAGAAGAAACAAGGGCACAAAACATGGAAACCCCTGAATGATTGGAAGGCCTAATTGATGCTCAAATGATAAAACATGAGGATCAAGAAAGGGAATCCCTAATGCAAATGTGTTGATACTATCATTAAGGAGGAGATGAATGTCCTCTCTAGAATCCTCAAAAAGTACACCTAGAGGCTCGATGAAAGGAACTTGAGGTTAATGCAAAGCTAAAGAAGAATCATGCTGAAGAGAATAAACCTCAACTGGATGTGGTGTGGTAGTCAAAATAGTAATCTTAGGAATAATACAAAGGATCAAGTGTCCTAACTGCACCACATGATGCTCTCATGAAAGAAAAGAGTTGTACTCTGACAGTGAGATGGTGGACCAAAGTGCGAGAAAGTGTAGAGATAGGTGGTATGATCAACTCTTCCTATAGTAATAAGGCCTCCTATTGTAGTATCCTAAATGAAGACTGAATCTGTAGTGAACTCAACTATCTTCCCTGATCCACTACATGTAATCTGAGAAATCGAGAGAAGATTTGTAGATAGAGAGGGAATGTACAATACATCATCGGATATGCTATCCTAAATGCAAACTAAACCTTTCGTGCAAACTGTTAGGGCAGTGTTATTCCCCATGAGAATATGAGGAATGGGAGAAGTTGTAATAGAGGGGAAGACCCCTTTAGAAGATGACATATGGTGAGAAGCACCTAAATCCAATATATAACGAACCTAGGAAAGGGATGCAATGGAAGCTCGTAATGCATAACCTTATCCAAAATATAGTGTAGATGACAAAGAGATGGAAGAAGAATGAAAGGAAAACTCTTATTAGGTAGAAGAGGATGGAAAGGAAATAGTGCTCTTCTAAAGAAGAGCTTGCAAATCTGAAATTTGTTTCTCTAGCAATCAAATCTCTTCTGAAAACAATGTGACTCATTGTAAAATCCCTTCCGACAATATGAATAAGTAGGAGTCTCAATCTTCTTTTTCTCCTTCTTAGAAGAAGATGATTAACCGATAGAGTGCTAAGAAGAGGAATTTGATATCTACTTCGACTTTTACTTTTGTGTATCCTGAGGTGACTTAGCAAGCAATGCTTGTGACTATGAACTTGTAAGTGAATCCATCTGAGTGAACTTGGACTACTCATGAGTTAAATTGTCATAAAATATCTCAAAAGAGGGCATAACATGTTGAGCACCTAGAGCATCCATAGTGGAGTAGAAGGTAGAAGTGAAAATCTGATAAGGACCTTGAAGCTTGGAGAGTATTAGGAACATACACTCATCATCTAACTTTTTCTTTCTAGCAACCTATAACTTAGATCGTAGAGACTTGAATTTCATCAAGAAATCCTCAATGTTGGTAAATGATTTAGGAACCAAAGAGGTAAACTCTGCATCTATCTATAGGACCCTAAATTGATTCATTGTGCCAAATAAGGTGGAAAATTTGTCCCACATAGCCTTGGGTGTAGTAAAACCATCTTGGTGAAACAATAACCCATCTAAAATATTTATTGTAATGAGGCCCATTGCCTCATCATCTTATTGCATTGCATAAGAAGCTCATAAAGCCTGTATAGAACTATTTGAGCCACATCAAGACATGACCATAACCCCTTTTCCATAAGCAATCTAATCATCTATCCTTTCCAAGTACAATAGTTGTGTGGTGTAAGGTAGGTGACATAAGAGTCTTCTATTAAGAGAAGAAGATGGAAGTAGAAGGGTTGATTATGAAGTAAAAGGTAGAAAGGAAAAAGCACCCCATAATGTAATAAATTGATCCCCAATTTACAAATAGATTGTGTAAATGAGATAAGAGAAAAAAATCTTTATATATGAATCAAAAATACCTAGTACCAAATACTAGTAAAAAAATGAGAATCTAGAAAGAGCTTGAAAAGAGCTTTCCAAGACTTTTTTTGGATCAAAAAATGGAGCTCTAACAAATAAGTTATGCCCCTCGAAAGATAGAAGTCATCAACATACTTCAAATGCCAAAATAGGTATCAATCCAGAAAAAAATCCCAAAAGTTCCTCCTCCATCATCTCCATCTTAGAATTAGCTTTCTGATGCTTTTTTCAAATCTAAAAAAGATCCATGTATATGAGAGTTATCACAAAAAAAGAAATAGGGCCTCCCAAAGCTTGAAAAATTATTATTATTTTTTAAAAAATAATTAATATTTTTTTAAAAAGTCAATCCCATAGGAAAAAATGGAGCAGAGTATAGTCGATGCACAACTGACGCTATAGAGCACTGTGAGTTGGTGCTACTCATTGGTAGTGCTTGTGCCACCAGCACTGGAAAAAGAAACTAGGTGCTGGGAAACATAAAGTCACTGATTGTGGTGTTAAAATAGCCTAAAAAACTTGCCAATGCCAAGAAAACTAGTGCACATGATAGAAAATGGTCTGCGGCCTATCTTTTTAATTTTTTTCTAAATTGCCTTGAATTGTGTGCAGGTGGTTGTATGACTTTTTGGGAAAAAATTGCCTCCTAGATCAATGTTGTCTAAAATGGACAAACTTTATATGGAAACAAGGGTTTTGATGTCTTCTGGATCCATCCGTGAACTCCATTTTGCCTCAACCTACTCCAAAAATTAGTAACCCCCTATTTTCTCAAAAAAACCCAAAAAATTTCAAATCTATTTTGCCAAACCCTTGTTCTCTTTTTTCTTCAAATAATGAACAAGCTACAATAGATCTGGCTTTGATACCATGTCGGATTTGATCAAAACAAATGCACAAAGCGTTTGAATCCCCGCATGCAAAAAACCTATCACAGAAGAAAAAGATGAGAGGAGGCATGGGATTTTCTTTGAAAAAGATGAAAAGATTATAAAAGATCAATCCTTATATGAGGAGATCAAAACCCGAAAGGGTAACCTAAAAAGTAAAGCTAGGTTGCACATTATAATTAATATAAAATATTAATTATATGCACCTAAGAGATAGCTTAAGAAAACTAGAGTAATAGACAAATTATTTAATTAAATCAAGGTGATTTAATTAACAAGTGTAAACAAATAATTACTCTAATAGTTAGAACTTAGGAATGTTGATGGGTTTAGTAAATGGGGAATGTAATTTTATTTAAATGGGAATAGTTAAACATTGAACTTAAGAAAATAAAGATATGCTTATAAACACTAATTAAATTAATAATGTTGGAAGTTAGTATAAATTAGTTAGAAGGCTAAGAGGAATAGGTTAGTTAGTAGTCAGTGTTAATATAAGTTAGTTATAAATTAAGAAAGTGTATTATATGTATATATAATATATTACATTATTTATAATCAAAATTCACTTTAAAAAAAAATTATAGTTACTATATTTAAGGGTATAGAAGTCTTGGAATTTATGTTTCACATTTTACATAATATCTCTTGATGATATATCCTATGATTATTGTACCTAATAATCTATAACAAATGTACTTAGGATATAATAGGTGATGTGTAATAGGATATATATACTTAGATTATTAGAGATTATTTGTACATTCCTTTCATTAATTTATTTATTTATTTATGTGTTTCATATCTAGAACTTATTGAATCCTATGATGGCATCAAAACATGTAGAATTTAATAACATTCTCTTATTATTTGAATACCCATGATCTTAAGACCACTTTTAAGTTATTAGCTCAAATGCAATATTCTATGCTAGTAGGTCATCTAGTATCTCACTTATACTATTTCAGATACCATTCATTAGGTTCTTCATAGAATAATACAAAGAACTTGAAAATGTATTGGGGATAACTTCTACCACCCAACAAGTCATATATACTATCACCACTATTGAATCTATATGTTAATGTTATATCAGTTCAACTTAGACTAGATGTGCCCCAATAAGTACAATGTCAATCTTGAACAAAATATGAATGCCCATGTGGTAATGGTTATTATCAAAATTGGGCCTAATTAAGAGTAAGTCATTAAGAATGTTAGCACTAGCATTACTATGTCAAGTAAGGCATGACAAAAATGTTCTCAATTATAATTTAACCTTTAAGGTATCACCTTTCCATTTAGGTAATGAGTTTAAGTGTTCTTTGAGTTAGGCCAAAGTGTTTAATTAGTATGACCACATGTAGATGAATCTTGTTAATCTTTTAACCCATAAACCCTAATTGCTACTTGCCTTGTCTAAGACAACCTATTTACCTTTAAAAAAAATAAAAAAATTTGTTTTTTCCTATAAGTTTTGGGCATGACACCTTCCTACATGTGAGCATCCATTAGCTATCTTAGAAAGATACTTTTCTATCTTTAGTCCAATAGATGGTTTCTCCTCATTGGTTAGTGTTACCACCTACTCCCTCTTCCTAGTCTATATAAGCATGCTACCTGGCTTGTATTTGGAATCAATCTCTTTTGCATCCTCTTAATTCTATTTTGCTTCTAGCATTTTCATTACTCTCTTGGATATTAACTATATGTTGCTATTTTAATTTGGTATCATTTTCATTCATAGTTTAGATATACATTCTTTGCACTAGTTTTTTGGGTTATTAATCTTTTTCATATTCTAACAGTCATTAGGTTTACACATTTTAGAAAGTGGGAGCTAATAGATTTCCACAACTCATAAATAGTCTTTAAATTTTGTTTTAGATTGGATTATTCATCTATTTTACATCAATATTTGAGATCACACTTTGTCAAGGAACATAAGAAGAAACAAAATACCCAAGTCAAACAATAGAAACTTTCTTGTATGGCAAAGCTTGATGAAGCTGCATATTGCTAGAATTGGAGATTCAATAGTATACTACCTAGAGCATAACTATATAGTAGTACTAGCACCTATTATAGCCCAACAGATAAAAGATAAACAAGAACACAATCATGCAAGGTTGGAGATTGCATCTTCCCTAGGTTACTCAAAGTTTGATGATATAAAGGGATGCACTACTACAATACAAAAATGGAAATAACTGACAAAGATCCATGGTGGAGACACAAATGTACTATGAGATAAGTCAAAAATATTGGAGCTAAGTTTCATGATATAAATATGAAAGAAGGTGAGAACATTGCAGAATATTGTGGTTGAGTCAAAGAAGTGGTGAATGCAATTAGAGGAGCTGAAATAAAAATTAGTGATGAAACTGTGATTGGCAAGGTATTATTAACTGTACTTCCAATTTATGCTATTAAAGTTCTTGCATTACAATAATCAAGATGTATTCCAAGTAATTATTTGACATTATATTGTCCAATTAGGAGGCTTGATGCTTTTGAATTGTCAAATTTTGATAAATTTACTACCCCTACTATTGAATCTACTTTCAAGTCACAATTCATTCTAAATAAGTGTATGAAGAAGAAAGGAAAGTACAAAGCTAGTGATACTGAAACATATAATGATGATCTTGAAAATCTTGAATAATTAGTGGATAGAAGGCTACCTAGAGGCAAAAGAAAATTCAAAGGTAAACTTCATATAATTTATTTTTCATGCAATAAAGTTGGTCATATTGCTGCAAGATATCTAGAAAAGGGTGACAATGATGAAAAGTAAGAGATCAAGTACCAAGGAAGAAGAGATGGAGGAGAGAATAAAGGATCCAAAGACTACAAGGGAAAAGGTAAGAAATCTTGTTACATTGTTGGGGAATAAGCTAATAGTGATTATGATAGTCATAATGAAGAAGTTTTTTATGATGCAATGAAAGATGATTTTAATGAAGATGAGAAACTTGCACTTATTTCATATGTGAGTAAATGTGATAGACCGATAATTGATAGCAGTTTTTCACATCACATGATTGGTGATAAAAATAAGTTTGAAACTTTATAAAATTGTAAAGAGAGCTTTGATAAGTTTGGTAATGATGCATCATATCTTATGAGATTAGGTAAATGATCAATAAGATTGAATGAATATATTAGTTTCGATAATTCTTCTTGGTTTGAAGGACTAAATTATAATTTGCTGAGTATTGCATAGTTGAATAGCTCAGTTTATAGGGTTGAATTCCAACTCAAGAAAGCTAATATTTGTAATAATTCTAGAGGACTTATTAGAAATGGATAACAAAGAAGAGGTAACTTGTCCTACCTAGACCTATCTGATGATACATAATTTTTTTTAACAATATAAAGACATTTGGTTATGGAATAACAAGCTATGTCATGTAAACTTTTCTAATATAGTAAGCATTAGTAAGATGAAAAATATGAGAGGACTACCAAGATTGAAGAAACATGATAATGTAACTTTTAAGGAATGTCAATTGGGTAAAGTGACAAAATCTAGTTTTAAGAGGAAGACCTATTCATCCAATGATATATTGGAGTTAGTTCATATTGACCTTTGTGGACCTATTGGAATGAAAAACTACCATGGTGAAAAATATTTTATTTTGTTTGTTTATGATTTCTCTAGAATGATGATTGTGATGTTTCTTACAAAAATTTTGATGCATTTCAATTGTTTAAATAATATTTGGATAGAGTTGAAAAGGAAATAGGTAAAATCTTGAAGCATGTGAGATCTAATAGAGAAGGTGAATTTCTATCTAAGAAATTTGACATATTCTACAATGATAGAGGAATAAAGAGATATATGTAAGTACTAAGAACCCCACAAAAAAATGGTATAGCTAAAAGGAGGAATAGATCAACCATGGATGGTGCTAGGACATTGATGATGGATAATAATGTTTCACAAAAGTACTAGAGAGAAGCTATACACCAAATGTGAAGTATCATAAAGTATATGGAATAAAATTTTATACAATAAAAGACAATAGACATAGAAAAATTGATGCAAAAAGTGATGAAGGCATATACCTAGGATATTCTACTAAGAGAAAAGCATATGAATGTTTGAATTCTAACACAAAAAAACTTGTAGAAAGTGAAAATGTTAGAAAAATAAAAATGAATTTTAATACAAACATGAACCTGATGATTACAACAATTTTGTGGAAGGTACACCCAGCAACAAGGATAATGTTGGTGAGTCTTCAAGGAAAAATAAAGGTAGTAGCAAGCAGGCTCTAGTAATGGATATAGACTCTGATCAGAGCTCCAATAATCTGGAGGTTGTTGATGCTCCCTTAAATGATGAAATTCTTAGACTATGAGTGATCGTTGATCTTTCAAGAACAAGGATATTTCTCTTAGTATGGATGATATCTCGGCCCATGACTCTCCACTTTCCTCACCTAGTAATGTCAACAAGAGAGCTAAGCATTCTTCCATTAAGGGTAAAGTTATGAGTAATGTCCCTTCCTCTAAATGCAAAAGAATAAAAGGAAACAACTCCAATCTTGAGGTGAAGGATGTTATCACCAAAGAAGATAATGGGAAGATGGTTAATGAGGTTGTCTTACAAGATAAGGGGACCAGTAAAAATGATAGATATGGGATTGTTAGCTCGAATACCTAGTCATTAGACTTGGTGCATACTGAGATCTCCCCTCTTAACACCAGCCTTTCCCATGATCATATGATTGCTACTAATTCTTGGGCCAAATGTGACCATGGTGACACTAATCCTAGTATAGATAATGAGCCAAAGACAACAACCCAATACTAGAAGGATAAGCTTCAACAGACTGAGGAGTTTGAGCATACCTAAGATTTAAAAGGTGATGAAAAAGTTCTAGAATATCTAAATAAAGTTAAATACAAAGCTAATATTGGGTTGGAGATGGACAACTAGATGTACAATGAAATCAAAAAACTTCACTTATATTTTTTCTTCTTTGCAAGAAAAGATCCATTTTTTAGGTGAAGTTGGATGAGGAATGTAAGAAGAGGGGGGAGTTGGATTCTCTAGTTGGGAACATCCAAACCAAACTCCAAGAGTATGAATCTTCCCTTAAAAAAGTGGTTAAGGATGCTAACATGGGTATGGAGGAAGTTACTTTGTCCATCTTGGTTATAGTTTCCTTCATTGGGAAAGTTTCTCCAGATAAAGCCAATTTGACTGGTCAAGGTCCATTGCTAATTGGTGATCCAAGCAAAAGGACTAGATAGAGCACTAAGAATGATGATCTTGAGATTCCTCTAAAGAATGTTCATGATTCTCTTAAGGAGGTTGTTGTCTTAGGTACTACATCTAATTTTTTTCTATGTTTTCTATGAGATTTTTCTTAGTACTATTTTGTTTATTTTTGTTAGTTTTTGATCCATGTAAAACCAACTTGACTTGGTTATTAGTCCCTATTGAACCAGCCTTTTAATTCTTCTTTGAGTATTTGCGTTGTTGGTCCCTATAAAACCATCTCCTTACTTTGGTTCCTTTCATTTGGGGTTTCGAGTCACCTTCAAACCTACTTTTACCTAATCAATACTACATGAATTTTGTATGTCTCTAAAGGAGACCCTAGTACACTACCTAAGCTTGAAAAGAAAAATTTCAATAAAAATTAGCTAGTGTATACTGAGTCATAGTAGCAAACAACTGAGCAATAGGCAGTTAGAGATGATCGTCAAGAAGCTTGCATATGTTGCTTCTAAAGAATTAAATGTCTATTAAATAGATGCCAAATATGAATTTCTAAGTAGAATATGAATTTTTATGTAGAATAAGTCTATATTGAATAGATTAAAGTATTTTTTGATCCAAGCAATAGGAATATGATATATAAGGTACATAAAGAATTGTATGGATTCAAATAAGCTCCTATAGAATAGTATGGAAAGTTGCACAAATATTTGGTGAAAACTAGTTTTACAAGGACTAGTGATAGAAAAACTCTATAGTTGAAGACTGATTCTGAGAAAGTGATGATGTTAGTTGAGATATTTTGGGATGATATCATATTTGGAGAACATGATTCATTATGAAAATAATTTTCTAATGAAATGGAAAAAGAGTTTGAGAAATTTAGATATGTTTGGTGAGATCAAATTCTTTGTTGGTTTGTAGGTATATAAAATGAAGAAAGGTATATATACATTACACAATCCAAGTACATTAAGGAGGTATTTTAGATCTTTGGAGTGGAAGAATCAAGAAAACTATATATATATATATATATATATATATATATATATATATATATATATATATATATATATATATATATATATATATATATATATATATATATATATATATATATAAGTGTAATGATACTATAGATTGGAATCAAACCTTGTTTAGATCAATAATAGGAAAGTTACACTATGGTGTTCATAGTAGACTAGATATTTCGTTAGTTGTTTCAATTGTTGCTAGAATTTTTGAAAATCTAAGGAGAATCTCGTGATGGATTTAAAAGGGATATAGAGATAGCTTAAAGGAATAAAGGACTATGGACTATATTACAAGAAAAATAAAATGTTTGAACTCAAAATTTATACTGATGTAGATTGGGCTAGAATTGATGAAACAAAGAGTACAAGTGGTAGAGATATCCTTCAAGGAAAGAGATTGGTTTCATGGACAAGAAAGAAGTAGAACTATATTTCTTAGTCTACAATAGAAGCTAAATATGTAGCAACAACAATTAATTGTTCTAACATAGTGTGGATTAAGAAATTGTTGAAAGGAATGAAGGAAGATATCACTAGACTTGTTGTCATAATCTATGATAATACAAGTGCTATAAACATATCTAAGAATCATGTGATGCACACCAAGACAAGGCATATTTCTTTCAAATATCATTACTTGAGAGAATTGGTATACGACAAAGAAGTAAGACGGGAGTATGTAAATAAAAAGGAGCATATAGCTGAATTATTTAATAAAGCACCATGTAAGGATTCTCATGAAGATCTAAGAGATAAATTAGGGTTGATTACCCTATATAAGGACATCTAAGCTAGAGATGGAGCATTTCATAAAATATTTTCATTAGAATATCCTACAACTTGATGAAATTTGTCACACTTTAGGAGCTTCCTTAATTTGTTAAGGAATAAGCACAAGATGTTGAACCAGTTGTAATAAAGATGAAAGAGGGATAATCTAGTTTAGAGATTGGACATGGAGTTATCTACTTGATAAAGATGCATGAGATATATTAATAAGTCTTTCAAATTATTTTCAAAGAGTGGGAGTTTTATGTAGTTACCAAGGGAAGCATGAGTAAAACAAGAAGTTGTACTTGGAAGAGGGAGAGTATGAGAGAGAAATATGATGCTCTGATATGATAGAGGGAACTATTATAATTGTTTCTATATAATTGGATTTTAGAAGTGTTTCATACCAAATTTGTGGAGATGAGAATTAGAATGAAATTAAAAGATGAAATTAGGGAGATTATTAGATCATGAGATAAGAATCATAATGAAACTAAGGATATTAATGAATATAAATTACTAAATACAAAGGGAGTTGAAAGAATCAAATCACATAGAATACTCAAATGAATTTTCGGTTGTGTTGGTTTCTAATTTAATAGATTTAAAATCAATACTAGGGAAACAATAAATAACATGATACCTATTGTTTAGCTACTTACCATGCTTGGTATATCTTATTTGAGCATGGCCCAGCTCAACAAAGCACTTTTTCTTTCTACACTTTAGGCTCTACTAAACCAAGGTGGGTCAAGCTAAGGATTTGACTATCCATGCATACTATTCTCTGTTACAAACCCTTTACAACATATTTCGCCTTGAAACTTATTGAAATTGAAAAATAAATGACAAATCACTGATAGGTGTATATGCTACTTTAGTATCTTAGAAACACTAAATTAAAACAATCAAAAAACATTTGCATACTAATTTAACATAACTTCATGAGAAACAAAGTGAAGTCCTCAAATGAGAATATGAGCCATGGATAGGCTCTCTCAATGAGGATGATCACTTGATGTAGAGGTGTGTCTAATAGCTAAGATGGCTTGATTATGTATGTATGCTCAAATGCTCAAATGGGATTCAATGGAGGATTTTTGATAAATTTTGGTGAATGGATTTGATATAAAAAATGGCTTCTCAAAATGGCATTATGGCTTTACTTTCTAGATTGTGTTGTTTTTGAAAAGGGGAAGGATCCAATTTATAGGCAAGAGGCTTGAGAGATGGAGGGCTAAGATGGAAGGAAAGGAGAAAGCTTATGGAGGGCTCAGATTGAAAGAGAGGAGAGCACAAGGATTGTGATTCCTTACAGCCAATCAGGGAGTGACACATGTCACAAGGTGAGAGGATGGAAGAAAAGGGAAGGATGAGTCAACAAAGGAGGCTCAAGGGATAATATCTTCATAAAGACCCTTCATAAGTTCTTTGTAAGAGCATTGAAGGAGAGTGTAAGAGATATTTGAGGGTCATTTATGTTGGAGGGTGAGGAATTTTGACTTGGGTTGGATTAGGAAGGTTTTAAGCTTGCTTAAGATTGTGCAAATGAATAGAGGATGGATTAGGCTTGTTAGAGATGGGCAAGTGGATGGAATTTAATGAGGGTGGGTGAAGGAGGAGATATTTGTTGGCTTTGGCTTGGGTTAGCAAGTCTTAACCCATGTTTAGGGAATGTGACAAGGTTAGGGGGAGGATTAGGATTAGGGTCAAAGATAAGGATTGACATCTTCTAGAATAATCTAGGCTTTGGATGAGGATGAAAACTTTCTAGAAGAGTCTTGAACTTCCTAGGATGAGGATAAATAAGGTTTTATTTATTTCAAAGGTTTGGGTTGAGGAGATATTTATTAAAATATTTTTAATAAATGTGAGGATTAATATTTAATCTTAATTAAATATTTTGAGTTGGGATCAGGGGTAGGAAATGATGGGATTAGCCTTTAATCAAAACTAAAGAAGGATTAGAAGATTTTGAAAGAGATTAGTGGTATTAAAGAAATTGGCCAAGTTTTGGGCAAAAAATAAATAAATTATTTATTTTGGGAATTTTGGTCAATTTATTAATTAAATAATTAATAAATAAGGAAATAATGTTTAAATAAGATTTAAACATTTTTGGGAGGGATTCCTTAATTAAATATTTTTAATTAAGATAAAGTGATTTAATGGAATAAAAATAAATAAATTAATTAATTAATTAACAAATGATGATGTCATCAAGGACTTTTTCAAAAAATAAAAATACGTTATTTTCTAAAGGATTTTTAGGTGTCTACATTTTGCCCCTCTTTGACATAGTGTTGAGATAACACTATTTCAAAGAAGTTTGAATATAAATGACATGAGGAAGATGTTTTAGCAACAAAGTTGCCCCAGTCTTGGATAAGAAGGAGAGACTACACTATGAGATGCCCCCTCAAGAAGGTGATGGGGAGAGAAAATGAGGCTAGACAACTCCTTGAAAAATACAAGAATTCGGTATAAGCAAGGAGACTCAGGTTGGCAAAGAGAAGGGGCTAAATTAACTCATACTCTCACTATGGGAGAATGATAAAGGAGAATCAGATGCACAAGAGGAAGAAAATTGAAGACTTTAGGGAAGGTGGAGGATGAAGGAGCGGAGTGCTATAAAAAGGAATCCAAGATACGGAGAAGGATGAGGGGATTATAAAGTTGATGCAATAGGATTTCAAAGAGTCAGATTGGCAAAAGATGGGTTTCAGAGATCCCTAGGACTAGGATTGTGGATCTCAAAAGATGAGGCTTGGTGGATTGATTGGATGGGTGGATTCATAAGACTAGGATTGCGGATCCCTAAAGCTAAGAGTGATGATTGATTATGAGAGATACGGTTGCACAAGCTGGGGTAAGAGAGACAGATGCTGGATATTGATGGGGGATAATGGAGATGAAGGGAATCCATTGAAGCCTTTTGATCAGGGGGATACTTCAAAGAGAAGTACCACGATGTAGTTGAGCACTATATTTTCTATAGGACTATTGGTTAATTTCCAAGGTTACCAAGAACATCAAGGCCGTGTCACCAATTGTCCAGAGGACTGACAGACTGACTCAAAACAAACACACAAGGATTGCCCTAGCATCACACATGAAACTCGAAGGAAACACCGTGGAACCGACATTGGGTAACCCACAAAGAAAAAAGAGACAAAAGAAAGACTTGATCAAAACTGTATGCTTAGAGTGCCCCATTTGTAGCATACCATGATATGGAAGATCATGGCAACCTTGAGGAGGGAACAAAAAGATTGCTTGGAAAAGATACTTCAAGACCCAAAAGGGAAGATTCCAAATCAAAAGAAAGTGAAAATCCAAAAGAGAATCGTTTGCCAATGAGATGGGTAGGAGAAGGTACTAATGAACCAAGATCAGACATGAGGAAAGCTATATCCTACAAGGATCTATCAAAGAGCACCTAATCTGGTGGATTTGGATGAGTGATATATCTAGCAAGTTGAACTAAGAAGGATAACACTTTGGTGGTAGAAGATCTAGCTAAAGGATGCATTGGAATAGCTAACCAATATTTGTGCGATGTGTGCAAGATGTTGATCAAGGATGAACTGACATGAAAGCTGGATAGATACAATGGTACTAAGATAAAGAGGATGTACAAGCTGATGGACCAATATATGGTACAAATGTACAAGTTGTTTTGGACAAGATTGGATATACAAGCTATGATACAAGGTATGATACAAGCATTGGATACAAGATTATTTACAAGCTATACAGATATTCCTTCTCCCACTTTGTGCCTAAGTCTCCTTCACTGGCCTTGTTGACTCAACCTAATTCACAAATCAAACTATGGCATGAGTGGTATGGTCATCTTGCCTTTTGCTATCTTCAGCAACTTTGCTCAAAAAACATGGTCAAAGCTCTACCTCCAATCAACTTTTGTAAGGGTGAATGTTCATCATGTTTAGTGGATATGCATCTGGAGGAGAATTTTGATAAAGGGAAGTCTTCAAGAGCACTAGTTGTTCTTCAGTTGGTTCACATGGTATTAGCAACACCTTTTGTAGTGGCATCAGTCAGCCAAGGCCACTACATCCTTACTTTTGTTGATGAATTTTCACACTACACATGGATCTATTTTCTTCATCACAAGAATGAAGTGTTGGACAAGCTTTAAGCCTTTAAGATTCATGTTGAAAAAAAATAAAGGAAATCCATCAAGGTTCTATTGATGGACATTGAAAGAAGATATGTGGATAGAAGACTTAAAGACTTTTGCAAACTTGAGGGAATTGATCTTCAAAATCCACCAAGATTCAGTCTGCACAAGACAAATTTGCAACTATGAGGATTAAAACTCTTAATTCCATGGAAAGTTGCATGATACAAGACAAGTCTCTTGATCCTACACTAGAAGTCAAAGCTATCAGTAGTGTCACTCACATACTTAATAGCTCTCCTCATAACGCCATAATGCCTTAGATGGAAAGACACCTTTTGATTCATGGTGAAACATAAAACAAATTGTGAGTCACTTCAGAGTCTTTGGTTGTCTAGCATGGGAAAACCTATCTTCCAGGGGATGCAAGGAACCACCACCAAGGCCTTGTACTTTCATAAAATATGAGGAAAATGTTAAGGCATATAGACTTATGGATCCTAAGAGTCATGAGATCTTTTTGGAGAAGGATGATCACTTTGAGGATCAAATTTTTTGGATCCTATTGATAGATACAACAAGCAGTCACAACATCAGCATAATCTACATGCATACTTTGCCATAGTCATAACTCTATCATAGCAAGGTACATCTTGTCTTCTAGCTCCAACAACAGGGGATGACTACATAACAAACATTTTAGGTTTGTTTGTGGAGTCATACATAGAAAACTTGGGAGACATAATTAATTATTTACATCTTCTCTTTGGTGATGATGATCCTTCTATAGTTTTTGTGAGGGCTCACTCTAACCCTCATGTTTATTCTCTACATGATTAGTATTCATAGGTTGATATGATTGTGGATCTTTATGTACATCAGTTGTAGGAGGTCTCTTTATCATTTTAGGAGGCATATGGTTCTTTGGGATAGGTTATGCATTCATCCTTGCTAGATGTGCACTCATTCTTTTTAGCAGTCTTGGAAGGGGCAACCACCAATATTGACACAAGGATAGTTGAGCAAGTTTCAGAGGCATCACTGATCATTGGGATTCTCTCTATACATAGAGGATGCATCTCACTTGTACCTTTGTCATTATTTCTTCCAAAGGGGAGGAACATTATTTAATATTCATGGACCAACTTCTTCCTTGGAGCAACTATTAATGATCGAAAATCTACATTTGGGAGAGAGTATACCTTGTCTCTCTTCCTCTTCTTTCTTATGGGGGGGACATTTTTCTCTTATAAGATTTTGTTCTTCTCATTCTTTACTATTGTAGACACTTGATGTATGTCATAATGGGGGGGTCTTGATTACTCCATCCATCCATGCATCTTGTCTTTTCATCTCTCTTTTTGGAGGAGGGTTTTTCCATGAGGTTTTCCCTCTTTCTCCACTTTATGAGAGGTTGCATTTCATTATGTACATGGGTACCTAAATGGCCTATTAGCCAGGACCCATTATGCATTTCATCCTAGTTTTCATAAGCTTAAAGCCATTCCCCTAAGTTGAACTTAAGGGGGTGTTGGTGTAAATATGTATTTACTATTTACACTTTACTTAAGTTTACTTAGGTGAATGCATCATTTTATTATATTGCATTATTTTATTATTTATTTGTTGAGACACTCAAGAGTTTGCATAATTAACTAAGTTGTCATGTAGAAAACATAGTTATTTTCTCTCTTAATTTAGCACATGGTGTCTAAAACATAAATTTTCATTCTACACCTTTTTAGGCTTATCCTCTCATCATCGCACTTACTTTTATGCTTAATGGAGGATAACCCACACCTAGTGGACATGTGCCTAGTTGTATGACTTATCATGTTGTTGATTCCTATGCATTCTAGAAGCATTCCAGAAGCCTTTATATACAGGCACTCCTGGTGTACATTCATATTGAATTGAATACATATCGATATTCTGATCATACTCTTTCTAGTCTACTATTGTACTTGTGCTTGAGTTCTTTGATCTTGGGTAAATTTTTCCCTAAAAAAAATTCATACAATGTCAATACTCTCCAATTCTTAGGATAGTCCCCCAAAGTAGTATCATCAACACTCATGCTAACAATTTCATCACATATCACTCACATGGCATACATTACACTCTTATTTGTACAAGATAACATCTTCATATATACCTTGATAATTATAAAATCTCTACCCTTCAGCCTTCATGCATTCACATGCTTGTCCAAATGTAACATAGGATGTTGGCTCAACATGACTAATTAATTATTTTGTTACCAAAATAATTCCTTAAGTTGTACAACCCAAATTTTTGATATGCTATGTTTTGTTCTATTAAATACTTGAATTGGAAAATCAACTATACTTGACACTATACGGTTGATACAAGTCTATGCACTGAGATACATGATCAAAAAAATATTAAATAACTCTCCCAAACTGTGCATGAGCTAACTTGAAGTTAGTCATTCGTAAATACCGCATCTATCTTTGTACTATTGTAAACTGTCTAACACTTAGACAATATTCTAACTATTATTACATAAATGAAATACTAAATATATGTTTCCATAAATGAAAATTCTAAAAGATATATCTAGCCATATTTCTAATAGACTCACGGGATACTTAAGTCAGGCCAAGAGCCATTGCTTCATTGGAAGCAATCTGCAGAGTTTGAAGTTCAAATCGTAGTGAAGTTTGAGCAAGAACTAAAATGTGTCTATGATTTAGTAATAAAAGTAATTGAAAAAATATTTGAATATCTAAAGGTTCTATTTACTGAGTTTTATGCCACTAATTATATCCAACTAGTAGACATTGAGTTAATGAAGACTAGGTTTTTGGCATTCATAGCTACTAATCCAACAAACTTCCATGTAATGAGGATTCTGAAGTATGCAACAAAGAATCTTCAATCAAAGGTATCCAATGTTGGAGAATTGATGGAAATGCATGACCATAGGGTTGTAAGAGAAAATAACATCCTTATCCAAAATGACAAGGAGCTAAAGAATATAACTAATTCTATGAAAGCACAAAAAGTTAAAGCTATAACTCCATTGAAGAATTGATGCTTTGTCAAAGGCATTACATTCCTCCTAGGATGAAGCTACTGCAATATGTGACAAGTGTCACTCCACCCTATTTATCTCTCTCTTTTTTATTTTATAGCCAAATTTGGCTTTCTCCTCGAGGGAATAAGTTTTTTAATGGATGAGTGACTAGTCAATCCTATTCTTAGATGTATCTATTTAGAGATTTTCTATATTATAATAATGGAATGTAACTGGCCAAAATCTAGGGGCTTATAAATGTGACTTTTGAAAAAGTGAATAAGATCAAAAAAAAATTGTGTGAACAAACCCCTATAACATTGACTATTGTGTGAGACTTTGCATCTACATTTTAATTTTTCTGTTCATGTTAGTGTAGTTTAGTCCTATTTAGTATTTTGTAGTGATTCATGTTGCTAATGAAAGATGTGGGATTGAGAATAAATTTTTTTTTATTACTCTCTTTATAGTGGTTTTATGAAGTATTTCCATCATTCATAGTATTATTTCATTTCCATTGTTCTATAAAAGTTAGTTTTTACATGCATTTTCATTTTTCTATGAGAGGATGGAGATATGATATTGAGTTGGAATTTTTGCGGAACTCAAAAGCTTGGGCAATTTGTAGGTTGTTTAGTTGATCATATTTTCTCTTCTTATTCAATGTGCATCAGTAGTTAAGCTTTCATAGTTGCATCCTGGATTTAGTACATAGATTAGATTGCATTTTAGGAGTTAGAAGAGATTTAAAGTGACTAATTTACATTCATGGTCATGGAGATTATGAGTTATCATTCTGAATCATCCTAGATTGCTTTTATTGTTGGGAAATCTAGTTGTATCCCCTTCTTCTCTCTGGTCAAGACCATACCCCTAAACTCATTAATCTACTAATAATTATTCTTTGCAAATATTGGCACATAAGAGAGTTGCGCCTTTCAATTTAGGAGTTCTTGATAAAAAAATTACATTGACCCATTTTGTGGTTTAAACTTAGTCTTCTACTATATGGGCACTTTAAGAGTCAAGGTATAAACCAAACTCAAGGAAGACATAGTTTTAACCAATAGCATTTGGTGACTCTACTGGGAAACATTACCTAATAGAACCTTTAATGTTTATTTTGTATTTCATATATTATCTCCTTAAGTCTTTATATAGCTTTATTGAGATATCATGAAGGTTTGGCACTCTTACATATGTTTGAGTCATATCTAATGACCCATGAGAGAAAATGGTGCTTCCTTATGAAGGCCATACCCTAGTGATACAACCCAACCTTGGTTTCCAAGTTGAACAAGAAGAAATCATCAATCAATTGAGAAAAAATGCTTGGAAGAATAAAAAATATGCAAATAAGTACAAAAGAGTCAGCTTTGTGCTACAAGAAGAAGCCAACATTGAGTACTATGAAGGCATGCTTCGAAAATAAAGGTTGAGGAAAGCTTGAAAGAGAATCAATTTTTGAAGAACCTAGTTCATCCTACATCCCAAATACACTAGGAGTGTCTTTGATCATGGTCAAATTGATCTAGTGTTTGAAGAGCTCAAGAAATATGATTTTTCTATCCTAGAAAATCGACCAAAGGAGTGGAAAAGCTCACTAAAGAGCCCTAATGCTAGAAGATATCCATGGGGATCTATTCCGACCACCTTGTCTTGCTTACTAGAGACATAGTAAATCCTTTTCTCCTCCCATTTTTCAAAAAAAATATCCATCTTTTTGCAATGACCTCACGTTACACATCATTGTAGCTCCAACCGCTGTCACTTTCTAGCCAATTCAAGTTGTTTTACCTATATCAATGGTAGTAACATGGGGTAATGTTATTGTTCCTTTATGCCTTGTTGCTAATAAGGATATACAAAGAGATTCTCAAAATAATTTTCCGAAGCTTCATGGTGATAGGAAGGTCTCTATAGATGAACATATTGTTGCTTTCTTTATAGCCTATAGTGTTGTATCCCCTCAACATGAAGATGTGGCCATAAGAATGTTTGTTGAAACACTAGTTGAGAATGAGACAAATTGGTTCCAAGATCATCCTATTAGATGCATCATAGCTTGGGATAACATGGTAAATTGTTTTAAAGCTCATTTCAAGAGCACAAAATATATGCACACATTATTGTCTCAACTCACTCAAATCAAGAAGGAACCAAGTGTTCCCATGAGGGATTTTATTACAGTATTCAATAAGCTAATTGATAGAATTTCATATTTCCATGCCTTCTAACATCAATTTCTAAATAAAAAAAGTACATGTGGAAAACTTGCAAGCTACCCAAAATTTGGTTGTTGAATTGGAAGATGGTTTCATTGATATGAAAATAATGGAAAAGAGATTTTTTGACTAGAACTACCACAATCACTACTACTAGTACTAAAAACAACATAGAGGTAATACTTCAAAAGATATCAAAGGAGATGATTACCATGAAAGGTAGATGTTTAATCCTAGTCCTTCCTTCCAACAACCTTATCAAGACGTATCTAGGAGAAAACATGAAGGAAAGCTTATACAATTACCACCCACTCAACAAATACTTGCAATTAACGAAACTCATAAGAAGCATAACATGTGTATATTCCACTTAAGAGCATACCATGGTGGTGAATCTTTCCTAAAGATGAATAGATATGAGTAGATGAATACAAGCAATGAGCTAAAAGTAGAGTACCCTAAAAGTGAGATGATTCTACTCCTCTTAGCAACTCTAAAATAATATTATTTATAGAAAAAATCTGATGCAAGATCATCTTGGGTTTCATTGTAATTCTTATCATTTGTCCATTCTACTAGTTATGACCAAGTTCTACTAGTGTTAATTGAGTTCCAATAGTGCTAACTGAGTTTGTACTATTAACCAAGTTTAGAGTTAACCAAATATGTTAATAAAGTTTTAGTATTGACCTATCATGTGCCGAGTGAACCTAATATTTTCTAATGCCGAATTCCTTCTTTGATTGAGTTTTTTTGTGATTGGTTGTTAGCTTAAGTTGAATTACATATTTAATTTGGATAATGAATATAATGATATAATCTTCTATAAGAAATTTTTGAAAGTATAAGTAGAGGTATTTGGTTTACGTTGGGGGGAACTTAGAAAGTTCTAAGTAGATGTTTCTGGAATTGTGCATTTGAAGCTAGATTGTGGATCTTGCAGTTGTATTTTGTATCTGGCCATAACCCAAAAGGCCTTACAACTAGCATGTATGATGATAACTTGGTGAATCAATAAAATTATTTTATTCTCTCTCTCTCTCTCCTTGGTGTTTTTCTCTATGTTTTTTCTTCTATTGTGTTCACTCAAAAAGGTGTTTGGATAGTTAGGTGTGCCACTAGCCCTAGCTATTCAGAACTTCCCTGCATCATCAGAAATAGATTCAAAGAAAGAAGGTGATTATTTCTCCACCTTGGATGGAGTATAAATCACTACAACAATGAGAAGCCAAAAGAAAAAAGTTCTAGCAATCTCAAGACTTATTTGGAAAAATGCTCCTACAATTTCACCATCCACGATTAGTACTTCCACCCCCTCTACTTTGAAGTGTGACAAATCAAAAGGAGAGTTAAGTGTTAAGTCAAATCCATCATTTGATATTATTCAATATTGTAAAGAAGCTTATATTCATGTTTCTCCTCTAGATTACTTAAAGTCTAATCCTTCTGAATTGTAAAAAATTATTTTATTATTACAAAAGGACAAACTAATGATAGGGCTCATTCTAATGTCAATAAAACTATTCTTAATGATAAGTCTAGTACTAGTGTATGTCCCCCTACTGATGAAGAACTAGTCTTACCAGTGCTATTCAATCAAGAAGAATGCTCAATCCTAGCTACCTCTCCTAGCCAAAAATCCAATCCCTTTTATGTGTCCTTATATGTCAAAGGTCACAAGTTGAGTAATTGCATAATTGACTTGAGCACATTAGATAATGTCATGCCATCCATTGTTGCCCATGCCTTAGACTTGCCCTTAACAAAGAACTTTTGGAAATATTATTCCATAGATTTTTTTAAAGTTTCCCTTTTATTTCAAGTGAGGGATGCCCAAGTAGCCTGAGCTACATAGCCAACAAAAAGAATAAATTTGACCATCCTTGTGGTTGACATCATTGCTAGTTTGACATGCTTTCATGTAGAAGTTTCTACAAGAATATCGGAGGTGAAATTAAATTATATTGGTCTCATGCTATTATCCTTGTTGGTAATAACAAGATTAATCTTGAACCTGAAGAGAAATACAAATTCACTGTGATGAAATCTTATGACCCTAAAGCACAAATTTTCAATCAAGAAATTGAGTGTAGAAACTACATGATGTTTTCTGATTTTAGTGTTTTCAAAGAAGAGTCAAACCTTCCAAATGATCAAAGAATTTGGACTTAAGAGTTTGATGGTAATTGTGCATGTTTTGGATTTGAAGTAGGTGTGGTACTAGTTTCCCCTAAAGGGTAACTGACATAGTTATCCTACAAGCTACAATTCAAGAATACAAAATAATACTACAGAATATGAAGCATTAATTTCATGCATTGTTGTAGCAAAGAAAAAATTAGTAATGATTTCAAATCCCTAAAATGATGCAAAATTGATAGTGAAACACGTCCAAAGTTAGTATATTAATGAAGAACCTTAGACTTTAGAATTATAGATGCAGAGTTTGGGATAAAATACAAGATTGTGATTCCTTCTCAATAAAAATGATTCCAAGAGAGAAAAATGTAAGGTGCCTCTTTATCCCTTCTATTACCTCATCTAGATTTCAAAGAAAAAGAGTATAAGGTTGAAGTTCTCTTCAAACCTAATGTACTTGATAATGCAAAATCATGGAATTTTTTCAATGATGATAAATAGATCCAATATTTTCTTGAAGGAGTCAGGACTTTTAGTGACTAGTACTTTGAAAGGAGTGAAAGCTCCTGCCACAAGTTTTGTCCTAGTAGAAAGAAGGATTTGGATCTAGGTACTATGTAATTAAAAAGTAACAAGATTCCTAAACACTTCATCTCCTTAGAAAATTCATTCAATAGACATGATGCATATATTAGAAGAGAAAGAGGTAGGAAAGGTCTAACCTCTAGAGATAATGAGGGAATAAATATAGGCACTAAAATTTAGCCTAAAAAGATTAACATTGGAAATGGTTATACAAATAAAGAAAGAACTAGAGCCATAGGGTTTCTTACTGAATAACAAGATATATTTTCTTAGGGGTATGTAGATTTAAATAATTTCAAGAATGGTGAGTATTTTAGGAAAAAGTGACGCAACTAAAACCCAAGGATCTCAGATGCCATATTTAGAGAGATTGATAAAATGTTAGAAGCTAGGATCATCTTGTTACAAAAAATTATTCAATTAAATGTTTTCTTTGATGTTACAAAAAATGTCAAGCCCTTACTAAGAAGTCAATGTTAGCTGAGCTCATTTGGGTGTTAAAGGTAGTCTCCTATGTATGCCAAGCACTTGAGTTATAACTATGTTCAGACCTAGTATCTGCAAAGTGCAATCAAGCATCAAAAGAAGATCCAATGTTAATAAAATTTACTCAGTTACCAAAGAAAAGTCAGCACATAACTAGTATTAACCGAGTTAACTCGGTTACTAAAGCAAAGTTCATGAAACTAGTGTTATGAATGTTGATGATACTACATTATGGGTGTATTCTAAGCATTGGAGAGTATTAACATGTTTCATTGATGACTTTTTTTGTCATTGATGACAACAAAGTATTAAGTCTATGAAGAGTGCCATAATAGAAGATAGAGATCTTATTGGTAGAGACAATGGTTTGATTTTCTAGTGATGCACAATTGAGGATATGTTCCCGACTATGTCCCAATGATGTGCTTAAGTGTATAGAGTCTAAGTCAAAGACGTACGATTGTTGTACCTAATTTACCAAAATTAGTACAAAAATAGAGCATTGGAGAACAATGTTTTGATGTTTGATTGCTATCTTACATTTGAGATGCAACAAAAAGTTGTGCAATCAACCAATGAAAGAGGATAGTCAGGTGGTGATGCTAGTGAGTGCGCAAGCCTCAAAGTTACATGTGTTATTAGATGACAATGCCATTGTAATTCTAATTAATATATTATCTTATTTTAATTAATTGTGAAAGCCTCAAGGAAAATTCAAGGAATTTTTATGAAGATATGATATAAAGGAAAGATGTTCTCCTTGATTATAAAGTATGTGTATCTATTTTATTTTATTTACAAAGTGCGAGAAGGAGTAGAGTGTTTGGTAAATTCGTATAAGAGATCAAAGGGATTATTGGATGTGAGAATGGTGATCTAGTTACAAGATCAAAAGGAGAATAAGTTTGGTTGATTGAATAGATAAAAATGAAGGATGTACATCTCACATCTATTATTCTCCAAGGAATAATATAAATAACATTTGGATAATGGGTTCATTGGTTTTTCCCTGAAGCTATTTGGATAGTGGGTCCAACTATCTACCACAACTCTTAATAGGGTTAGAATTGAATAACAAGGATTTAGATTCTTCTAACATGGACTCATATGTACTAAATGTATTCATAGACTCCTAACAAGGCCCATCTTCTAACAAAGAACATTTATATTAGTACATCATCTTGTGGGTACCATCTTCACCATGGTTTTCCCTCTAATCAAGAGTTTCCCTAGTTAACATATCTAGTGTTATTGTGCATAAGTTTATTGTTATGGTTTTTGTTTATGTTATTCACATGGTTAAATATTATTAATGTTGGTAATTGTGATAATAGTTGGATAACTAATTCAAACACTCCCCCCCTCTTAGTTATATTGGTGGACTATATATTCTAACAATTGGTATTAGAGGTTCAATTCCTTGAAGAGAAATCTTAATATCTTTGGGAGATCGATGGAAAATATTTTTAGAAAGGATAGTCCTAGATTTGACGGGGCAAACTATGATAGTTGGAAGGAGAATATGAAGACCCCTCTACTATTCATGGATCTAGGTTATTAGATTTTGAAAAAAGCTAAGAAGAACATTGTGGAAGAAGGAAACCTTGAGGAATTTAGTGAAGAAGAAAGAGATTTATTCATGTGCAACATGAGAGAAAGAGAAGCATTATTGTAAGCTCTTCATGAGAAAAAATACAGTTAGTTAAAGAATCTTCAAACATCTCACGAAATTTAGATAACATTAGAAGCTACTTTTGAAGGTGATAAACATGCAAAAAGAGGAAGATTAAAGAATTGGATATGTGCATTTCAAGATGCTAAAATGATGGAAGATGAATCTATGAGAAGCTATATTGACAGAATATCTAAAACTGTTGTAGGAATGAAGTCTCATAGTGGAATTAAGGAAGCTAATGAGGTTATATGGAAGATGCTGAAAAGTTTTACACCACCATTTAGACAAGTGACTTAGATGATTTAGTTACTCATACCTTGCACTAAGGATTTCACCAAGGAAATATTGCATGGTAGATTAGAAGTAGTAGAAATTGATCTAAGATAGTCTGAAGATTGAGCAAGAGTAGAGATAGCTTTTAGTGCACTTAATGTTTGACCTAATTTGACAAAGAGTGCAAAAACTCATGAGATTTTGCTAGTAGTAGCAAATTTTATGAAGACAAGAAGATTGAGGAAGGTATAACCCTTCTTTTGGGAAGAGAAAAGTATGGTAAGAAAGTATCTAACTATTGGACTTGTGGTAAATTTGGTCATTATGCATCTAAATATCCTAAAAAAGAGAAAAGTGTATAAGGGAAAGTTCACGCCTCGAAGAGATAGAAATTTTTTGTATGCTAATGAAGATGAAGAATCTGATGAGAAAGGTCAAAGTGAAAGTGATGACGAATTAGAATTTGTGGTTATCAAGGAAGATGATCTTGAGAAGAAAGAGCTCTAGTTACCCAAGTTAAAAAGAAATATGATTGGATAATTGATAGTGGATGTTCACATCACATGAGTAGTGATATGAATAAGTTTGTAAATTTCAAAAATCATGATGGAGGTATTGTTAGAGTTGGTAAAAATGAAGTCTATGATGGAGGTATTGTTAGTGTTGGTAACTAACACTAATGATGTTCACTTTGTTGATGGTTTAAATCATACCTTTTTTAGTCTTGGATAGTTGGTAGGCAATGAATATCAGTTGCAATTGATAGAGAAGACTTGCATTATCAAAGATAGAGATGGTAAGCTGATCGGAACTAGAACTAGATCTAGAGATAACATATCTTAGTAGAATCCTACTGAAATGAAATGTTTGGTACAAAAAGTTGATAAAAGTTGGTTATGGCATAAAAGATTTTGTCATATAAACTTTGATAATATTGTGAATATTAGTAGAGCACATTTGCAGTAAGAGGTCTACCTAAGATAATTAAGCCTACTAATGTTGTTTGCAAAGAATGTATTTTGGCTAAGCAAAGGAAACTATCATTTCCCAGTAAGAAGTTCACTGCTATTCTATGGTGAAAGGTATTTTATTATTTTTGTTGATGATTTCAATAGAATGATATGGGTAGCATTTCTTAAAGAGAAGTCTAAATATTTTGTTAAGTTTAAGATATTTAAGAATAGAGTTGAGAATGAATATGGCATTAAGATAAAGTGTTTGAGATTAGATACAAGAGGAGAATTCACCTCTACAGATTTTAACATGTTTTGTGAAGTGAATGGAATCAAAAGATGACTATCTTCACCTAGAATACCTAAGCATAATGGGATTACAAAAAGAAGAAATAAATCAGTAGTGGAGGAAACAAGAGTGGTGTTGTTTGAGAATGATGTTTCTATGACATTTTGGAGAGAAGAAGTTAATACTATAGTATAGACTCTAAACAGAGTACAAATTGAAAAAGGTATGAAAAAGACACCTTATGAACTATGGTTTGTTCATTCACCATTAGTTAAGTATCTCAGAATATTTAGAAGAAAATTTTACATTAAGAGAGATGATGATATTGGTATGTTTGATCCTAGAAGTGATGAAGGTATATTTCTTGGCTATTCATTGAAAAGCAAGGCATATAGGTATTTTAATCATAGAACCAAGATAATAGTTGAATGCATAAATGTAAGGATTGAAAAAAAGTTTGGTACTAAAGAAAAGTTGGTAGATTACAATTTATATGAAGAAGAAGATAGTTCTAGAATGGTTAGATAAAATGCATAAGTTTTTTCCAGACTAGCAATGATTTTTAAAATGATGTAAAAATTGTTGAAAAAAGAGTTGAATAGAGTTCTAAACCAAGAGAAGAGATAAGTGTTGAGGTAGAAAATTGTACATTGAACAAAAATATGACAAAGAATCACCCACTAGAGAAGATAATTGGAAGAAAAGATAGAGGTTTGAGGACAAGGAACAAAGTAAATGAGGAATAATGTCTGATTTCTCAAGTCAAGCCTAAAAGAGTGGATGGAGCATGTAAGGATAATAATTGGATTCAAGAAAAACAAACAAGAATTGGATCAGATTGTGAAGAATGATACATGGAGTCAGTTCCTAGACCTAAAGACAAGAATGTGATAGGAACCAAATGGGTATTCATAAATAAGATGAATGATCAAGGAGAAGTTGTGAGAAATAAGGCCAAACTATTTTGCAAAGGGTATTCATAGGAAGAAGGAATAGACTATGAAGAAACATATGTAACTATAGCAAGAATGGAGGTTGTAAGAATGTTCTTGGAATATGCATGAAATAAGAAGTTCAAAGTATACTAGATGGATATCAAATTAGCCTTCCTAAATGGAGAATTAGAAGAAGAAGTATATATGCCTAAAGGATTTCCTTTGACATAAGAAAATGATATTGTATGTAGGTTGAAGAAAGATCTCTATGGTCTAAAGAAAGCATCTAGAACCTCATATGTGATGTTGGATAAACATTTAGAAAAGCTTGGATTAGCTAAAGGTATTGCAGATAGTAATTTGTATTTAAAAGAAATAGAGAATGGTTTTCTAATAATAGTAAATTTGTTGATGACATCATTTTTGGAAGTAATGATGAAGCAAGTGATAATTTTTTTTGATGAGATGAAGAATGACTTTGAAATAAGTATAATGGGACAAATGAAGTTTTTCCTAGCATTATATATAGTGCAAAATAGTGATAGTATTTTCATTTCACAATCTAAGTATTTGAAAGAATTTCTAAAGCGATTTGGATTAGAAAGTTGTAAACCTATTGGTAAACCTATAATAGCTAGTCACAAATTATCTAGAAAGAATGAGACACCTATAGTTGAGCAAAAGAAGTATAGATCTATGATTGGAGGATTACAATGTCTAACTCACACTAGACTAGATATAGAAAATGTAGTTGGGATTGTAGCTAGATTTCAAGATGATCCTAAGGAATATCACTATGCAACAATAAAAATGATATTCATATATTTTAAGGGAAGATTTGACTATGGATTTGGTATAATAGATCAAATGATTTCATTTTATGTGCATATACTTATGTGGATGGGGTAGGCAATATGGATGACATAAAGAGCACCAGTGGTGAAGCATTATTTCTTGGAGGAAGATTGGTTTCTTGGATAAGCAAGAAACAAGATTGCATTTCTTAGAGTACAACTAAGGAAAAGTATGTTGCAGCAACAAATAATTGTAACCAAGTTATGGGGATGGAAAAAATGTTGAAGGATATCATAATTGAGTTTGTAGAACCTATTATCATTTATTGTGATAACACAAGTATAGTGAGTATGTCTAAGAATTATGTATTGCATTCAAAGACTAAGCATATATCTATTAAGTATCATGTTTTGAGACAAAAGGTAGTAGAAAAGGAGATTAGATTAGAGTATGTGAGTACTAAGTATCAAATTGTAAATATCTTTACAAGTCCCTTACATACTTTAGAGTAGATGATGTAGAAAGTGCATCAATCCAGTGGTATAGAGCACTATTTTTAGACTAGACTAAATGTTGATGCTTCATACATAGGGGAGTATTTGTGATCTGTTGATTCATTGAGGACTCTTGGTATTTGGTATTTGGTACTAAACAATGTCTTTGGATAATTGAGTTGGTTGAAAAGTTCGAACAAAGTAACAATTGGTATATTGACATGATGAGGTCTTTGTCATTGATGTCAATGGGGGAGATATGTACATGAAAAAAACCTTTTGTGATGGGGGAGGGATATCTATTAGGGAGATTTAGAAATATTCATGTAAGTGAAAAGGAGGAATATCTCTATGGAGGAGATATGTAGCTAGAAAGTATTGTGAGTTGTTTACTATGAACAATTGTTGTCGATCCTAGAGAAGATGAGGACTAACATCAGTAGAGTACTATTTGGTATTATTGGAACCTAGATGTTTTCCATCTATGTTGCCATCAATGTCAGAGGGGGAGATTGTTAGCATGAATGCTAGTGATACTACATTGGGGGAGTATCCTAAGCATTGGAGAGTATTGACATTGATGACAACATAGCATTAAGTTAGTGAAGAGTCCCAGAGTAAAAGAAAGAGAGCTTATTGGTATGAACAATGGTTTAATTATTTGGTAATGTACAGTTGAGGAAATATTTTAGACTATGTCCTGATGATGTGGTTAAGTGCATAGAGTCTAAGAAAAATATGTACAATAGTTGTACTTGATTTTAAAAAAGTAGTACCAAAAAAAAGAATTGGAGAACATTCTAATATTTTATTTCTACCATACATTTGAGATTCAATGAAGAGTTGAACAATCAACCAATGATAGAGGACAGTTAGGTGGTGATGTCAACAACTGTACAAGCCCTAAAGTTGCACATGTGAAGTTTTATATTAGACTATTAGTCAAGAGTGCTATTGTAATTATAATTAATTAATCATCTTATTTCAATTAATTGGGAAAGACTCAAGGATGACTAAAGGAATTATTATGAAGATGTGATATAAAGGAAATATTTTTCCCTTGATTGTAAAGTGTTTATCCATTGTATTGTATTTGAGAAGTGCAAGAAGGAGGAAAGTGTTTGGTAAATGTATGTTAGTGATCGAAGGGATTATTGGATGCGAGATTGGTGATTTGGTTATTAGATCAGAAGGAGAAGAAGTCCAATTGATAGGATAGAGATGGAGGAAGAAAGTATATTTCACATCTAGTAGTCTGCAAGGAATAATACATAGATCATTTGAACAATGGGTTCATTTGTCTTTCCCTGAAGCTATTTGGACAATGGCTTGAGTTATCTTCCACAACTCCTAATAGGGTTGAAATCTCCTAACAAGGACTCAAAGTCTCCTAACAGGGACTCATATATACTAAATGTATTCATAGACTCCTAATAGGGTCCATCCTCTAACAATAAACATTTATATTAGTACATTATCTTGAGGGAACCATCCCCACCAAGGTATTCCCTCTAATCAAGGGTTTCTCTAGTTAACATATGTAGTGTTATTGTGCATGAGTTTGTTGCTATGGTTTATGTTTATGTTATTCACATGGCCAAGGATTATTAACGTTGATAATTGTGATAGTAGTTGGATAACTAATTCAACCTCCACCACCCTCACCTCCCCCCTCACTTATATTTGTGGACTCATGGTTACCAAAGAAAATTCAATACATAACTAGTATTGTCTGAGTTCACTCAGTTACCAAAGGAAAGTTAACATAAATCTAGTGTTAACTAAGTTCAATTGATTACCAAAAGAAAGAAATTTCTAAGTTAGTGTTGACTGAGTTGGGTTGGTTAAGAAAATTTTTTCTTGTGACAACATGTTGAGTCTGACAATTTTATCTCTTAGTTCTAGTCAACTTAAGGGATGAAAATTGTTTGTTTAAAAGTATATTCAAGTTAAATTGGAAAAGTAAATAATATAAATGTAAGGTCAAGCTAAGGATTGAATGTGAGAAACACGTGGAAGAATAGAAGATGAACAAAGGAAGAAAATTAGAAGGATAACAGAGTATCTGATTGAACCAAGCTCCAAAGAACAACCTAGATCAAAGAGGATCAATTAATCAAGCCAAAACTAAGATCTGAATAGGAAAATTTAGTTGCATCAATAATCAGGTCAAGTCATTATTACTCTCTAACAATTGTAGCAATGAATCAATTCTCCTAACAGAGTTAGCCTAACAAATATTTTGTAAATCCTCTAAAAAAGTGGCATTTCTAGATTGAAGTATTTGAAGACCTCAAAAAAGGCCACTCCTAATGGGGTAAATTAAATAATCTTATAGGGTCACACCTAATACTAAGTTTTGTGTCCTTTAAAAGGTTCATCTCCTAACATGGCTCACTACAAAAGAGTGAAAAATAATAACTAGTTAGGAAGAAGCAACAAGTGGGGTCTCAATTCTGTGGAAGTCTGTCAATTGAGATTTTGCTCTTTTAGAAATAGGTACCTATTTTAAGAAAAGGGTACACCTATTTTAGGATCTGTTGCTTGATCCAAAGTTTAAGAAATGGGTACCCATTTTTTAAAACATAAAAAAAGTTGTATTCTTTAGAAATGGGTACTTATTTTTGAAAAGTAAAAATGAGTACCATTTTTTAAAACATAAATTTTTATTTTTTTTAGAAATGGGTACCCATTTCTAAAAGTTATTTTGAAAAAAAAAAAATAGGGAAGAATTTTATGTGCCAATTTGACTTTTTCAAAATGGGTACCCATTTTTTGAAATTCAAATAATGGGTGCCCATTTCTTATAACATGAGGTGAAATTTTTTCCTCTTAGCTCAGATTTTCGTTCAGGATAGGCTTGGTGAGACCAAGCCTATGCCTTGACCTCCCAAGATTTGGCTAGGGCATTGAATTGACAAATTCATGCCTTTCCATAACTTTAGAGGGTCTTCCTGATCAAACTTTTTATGAAACAAAAGCCCATTAGTGCTCTCACTGTCCCAATTTTAGAAATATAAATTTTATAGTGTTATGATTTTATTTACTATTTTAGCATTATTTTTTAATGAAAGGTGTTACCTGAATATAAAATAGTGAATTTCACTAAAACTTTAATAACTTTTTTATTTTATATTTTTTCATAAATTAAATTATATGTCATCAATCTACAGACAATTCTTTTTAGGTTAAAAAAAAAAAGAATTTTTGAAACAAGTGAAATTTTGATCAAATTATGGTGTTCATACATGAGAGGTTTTGAAATTTACCTTTATAGCCAATTAATAATTAATAATAATAAAATTTATTAAATAAAAAATTAAGGAAAATTTTTGTCATCAATCTTATGTGTATGAGGTAACACTCTTTAAAAGGACTTACAAAAATCCATTTATTTGTGTCAAATTATGGTGTTTGTACATGAGTGTGGTATGGTCTTGAAATTGGAATTTTGAAAAGGTAGTTTTTAAAGATCCATACCAAAAACAAAATCTATAATATGGGTATACAAATAAATTACATATTCAAAAAGTAAATTCTAAACACTAAATGTTTTATTTCTAAAGGTTTTTATATTCAATATGTAAATGCATCAAATTTTGACATCAATTGACAAGAAAATTCAAAAATAGGAAAAACACTTCCACTTTTTGACCAAAAGTGAGACCCAACTACTTGCACCTACCTAGTTGCAATTGGTGGTTTTCCCAATTTGGTTTTCCATGTTAATCCTTGGTATCTCTTGTTTTCATGTTATTTTATTTATGCTTCTGCAACTAAATTAATTAAGGGTAAACACATTAAACATATTGAGAAGTAATTATTTTAGTGTTTACTAAGTAACAATAATTCTTACTGTTAACGGAGCTACAACAGAATATTAGTGTTAACTAAGCTTCAACAAGATTTTAATTTTATATTGTATACATCTTCAAGGATCTTGGATTTGTTTTAGTTGTAACTGATTTACCCCTCCCCCCTTAGTTACTCCTCTTATATTTCCAACAATTGGTATCAAAACCTTTGGTTCTTACATATAAGGTTTTCACGACCTAAGCTAAAGATCAAGATGTCTTATAGAAGGGAAATTCCTAAGATGGAAAGAGATAACTTCAAAGCATGGTGGGAGCTCATGAAGATGCATTGGAAACCATTGGAGACACAAGCTTGAAATACCTAGAGAACAATTATTTGGCACCTACTGGAACTTTTACTATGGAACAAATTACAAAAAAGAACAATCATAACATAATGATGATTGACATTGACTATACTCTCAATTATGTTGAATTTGATGAAGTCAAAGATAGTCCTACTACTAATGAAATTTTGATCAAGATGAAAAGTATCTATGGAGGAAATGACAATGTGAGGAGGGCCAAGGAATAAAGTCTAAGAGGTCAGTTTGATCAGATCAATATGAGAGAAGATGAAAATATTGCAAAATAGAATAAAAGAATCAAAGCAAGTGTAAGTGCAATGAAAACCTTAGGAGGAAAAATTGGTGATAGTAGAGTGGTCAAAAATGCACTCAGAACTCTTCTTCCTATATATTTATGCAATTAGAGTTTCAACCATTCAAAATATGAGATGTGATCCTAAGAATGACATAAATTTGGATGCACTAGTTGGGAGGTTGACAACCTTTGAGTTAGATAAATTTGATAAATACGTTCCTAACTCAAGTAGCATTGAGTCTGCATTTTAAGAAAAGCCTTCACTTAAGAAGACAAGTAAAAAATGTAAAAAAAAATCTTGAAACCATTGAAGGCCTACTTGCAAGAAGATTCCATAAAGACAAAGGAAAGTACAAAGGTAAAATACCTGTAATCTATTTTTCTTGTGACAAAGTTGGTCACATTGATGCAAGGTGTCCAAAAAAAGAAGAAAAGAGGAAAAGAAAAAGAAGTACAAAGGAATGAAAGATTTCAAAAGCTACAAAGACTACAAGGATAAAGGTAAGAAATCCTATTACATGACTAAAGACTTTGACAGTAGTGATGCTGATGAAATGGTTTACATTGCGATTAAAGATGAATCAAATGAATCAAATGATAAATGACCCTCATTTCTCATATTAGCAAGAATGAAACTTGGATCATAGGTAGTGGTTTTTTGCATCACATGTTTGGTGGTAATAAAAAATTTGAGCACTTGCAACACTCTGATGGTGGGAGTGTCAAATTTGGAAATGATGAACCCTGTTATGTAAAAGGAAAAGGTCATATTGCATTGAATAATAAACTCACGTGTGACAATAGTTACTGGGTTGCAGTAATGAAACCCATTCTACTTAGTGTGGTAGAATTGGACAACATTGGATTCAAGGTAAAATTCATGGATGGGAAGGCCAAGCTACCAAATTGAAAAGGAAATCTGGTTGGGACTGGAAATCAAACAAGAGGTAATCTAATCTATCTAGATTTAACTAAAAGTTCAGGTTTCATAGCTCAAGTAGAGGAAAGTTGGTTGTGGTATAAAATATTGTGTCATTTAAATTTTGATAGCTTGGTCAACATAAGAAAGAATAATATAGTGGGAGACATTCAAAGTCTAAGGAAACCTGATATGGGCATGTGCAAAAATTGTCAAATTGGAAAGATGGGAATGACAAGCTTCAAAAGTAAGAATTATCATTTTAAAGAAATTCTAGAGTTGGTTCATACATACCTTTGTGGACCTATTAGCATAAAGAGCTACAATGGAGATAAGTATTTCATTTTAGTTGTTGATGACTATTCTAGGATGATGATAGTGATGTACTTGAAAGGTAAGTCTAAAGCTTTTCAAAAGTTCAAGTGGTATCTGGATAGTGTAGAGAAAGAGATGATAAAGAAACTAAAATATCTAAGGTTAGATTGAATAAGTGAATTCATCTCAAATGAATTAAATCAATTTTGCAATGAAAGAGGAATCAAGAGATAGGTATCTACACCTGGTAGACCTCAACAGAATGGCATTAAAGAAAGAAGAAAAAATCTATTATGGATTGTGCAAGAACAATAATGATAGAGAGAAATTTTGCAATCAAATACTAGAAGGAAGCAATCAATAAAATAGTTCATACCTTAAATAGAGTTTAGTTGAAGAAAGATATAAATCAGACTCCTTATGAACTATGGCATGGCTATAAAATCAATGTTTGTTATTTCAAAGTATGTGGAAGAAAATGTTATATCTTAAAGGAAACAAGGAAAGAAAAAATTGATGTGAAAAGTGATGGAGGCATATTCCTAGGATACTCCAACATGAGCAAAGCATATAAATGTCTAAATCTAACTACTCACAAGGTTATAGAAAGTGCACATGTAAAGATCAATGAGCTTTCTAGAAAAGACTAAAGAACAAAGTAGCAAAGAACCTAAAAACTACAAAATATTAGTTTACTTTTAACCTAACACATTTCCTAATGTTCAAGAAAACACAATTGGAAATCAGCAGTCTTCACTACTTGAGTTCTTTAAATCTCCAATGCAATCCAAGTTGTAGCCAGTGCAACCTGAGTCATAGTCAGAAGGACCCAAGTCACAGTCAAAAGGACCCAAGTTGTAGCTAGTGCAAACCAAGTCACAGTTTGCAAGACTCGAGTTACAGATAGTAGGGCTTGAGCATGATTCAGAAGACCATTTTGAGCATGGTGAGACAAGTGAAACAATTTCTAAGGAGAAGGTACCTATGCTTGCTAGATATGTCAAAAGGCATCATGCACTTGATAAAATTAGTAGAGATCAATCAAAAGGTAAAATGACAAGGAAAAAATTAAAAGGTATATGTTTTCTTACTAAGTACCTAGATCTATTAAAGATGCATTAGACAATGAAATCTAGATTGAGGCAATGATGGAGAGATTAAACAAATTGAGAGAAATAAAACTTGGACTCTTATTCCTAGACCCAAGGACAATAATGTAATTGACACAAAATGGGTATTCAGAAGCAAGTTGAATGAAGATGGAGAAGGATCAAGGAAAAAGGAAAGGTTAGTATGAAAATTTTATGCTCAAGAAGAAGGTATTGATAATGGAGAAACTTTTGCTTCTCTTGCAAGACTACAAGGTGTTAGAACACTACTTGCTTGTACTACACATAGAGGATTCAAAGTGTATCAGATGGATGTTAAGTTAGCATTCTTGAATTTATTCCTAGAAGAAGTCTACATTGAGCAACCTAAAGGTTTCATAGATCCTAACGAAAGGGATATAGTCTGTAGATTTCAAAAAGATTTGTATGGTCTTAAACAAGCCTTTAGAGCATGGTATGAAAGATTGCATAGTTAATCAAGTGAGAATTGGTTTTCAAAGGACAAATGACTATAGTAGTCTGTATATCAAGGAAGAACTAGGAAAGAAGATATTGCTAGTAAAAATCTTTGTAGATGATATATTATTCATTGGATATGATAACCCTTACAAATCCTTTTCTGAAGAAATGAGAAAGGAATTTGAAATGTCAATGTTTAGAGAGATCAAATTCTTTACTGGGTTACAAATTAAATAAAAGAAGGATGGTATCTACATTACTCAATCAAAGTACATCAAGGAGATATTGAATAAATTTGGAATGGATGATTCTAGACTAGTTAGAACACCTATGTCTACTAGACATAAGATTTCCAAAAGTGATGATTCCAAGGAGGTAGATCAGACTACATATAGATCAATGATTAGAAAAATTCAATACGTAGTTTAGACAAGACTTGATATTATATTAGCAATTGGTATGGTTGAAAAAGTTTCTACTAATCCAAAACAAAATCATACGATGACAATAAAGAGAATTATGAGGTATCTAAAAGATACTGAAGAGTATAGTTTATGGTATAAGAAAGGAGGAAACTTTGAATTGAAAGCCTTCACTAATTTTTATTAGGCAAGAAGTATTGGTGGTAGGAAGAGCACTAGTGGTGGAGCATTCTTTCTTGGAAAGAGGGTATTGTTCTGGGTAACCAAGAAAAAGAATTGCATCTCTCAGTCCATAGAAGAAGAAGAATATGTTGCTACAAAAATTAATTGTTCTAACATTGCTTGGTTCAAACAATTTTTGTCAAGTGTAAAGAAATAAATCAAGGATCTAGTAGAACTATCTTCTGTGATAACACAATTACAATTAACATATCAAAGAATCCAGTGACTAGTTTGTTTGCAAAGGGACAACCCCCTATTTTTGGCCGCTTTTAATTCAAAAACATATCAATGAATCCAGTGACACATGTGAAGGCTAAGCACATTGAAATAAAATATCATTTATGAGAGAATTAGTGCAAGACAAAAAGGTGAGGTTGGAATATGTGAACACAAAAGAACAAATTGTAGACATATTCACTAAGTTGTTACCTAATGATGTATTTTTGTATCTAAGAGGTAAGATAGGGATCATTCCCCTATCTGAAGCTCACTAAAAAAAGATTAATGATGCATCAACCAATTACTGAAGATCAATCAAGTTGATGTAGTATTATTGAAATAAATTTCATATGAATCAATACATTAGGCACATGGAATTTCACTAACTACAATCTTTGGCATGAGATGTCAAATAGGGAGAGTTTATGTTATCATAATAGAGCAATTTTATGAATAATTGAGATGTGAAAGAAGGAGAGTTTATGCTATCATATCAAAGAAATTACATTTAGATAAACTAGAGAATTATTTTAGAGGGAGAGATTGATGTTAGTGGGAGTTCACACATTTGATAAAGGGAATTCACATGGATGAGAATTAGAATGAAACTAAGCATATTATCCTTACTTCTATTTTACCCTAAATTTTCATTGAATTATGACATGTTGTGTTACCATCAATGCCAAAGAAGGAGATTATTGAAAATAATTATTCAATTGTATAATGTCTTTAATGTTACACAAAATTTTAAGCCTTTATGAAGAAGTCAGTGTTAGTCAACCTCACCCGGGTGTTGAACGAAATCTCATATGTATGCTAAAAATTCTAGTTATATAACCAAGTTTAGAGTTAGTATCTACTAAGCTCACTCTGGCATCCAAGGTAGACCAAGTGTTGACCAAGTTCACTCGGTTATCAACAGAAAGTCAACAAATAACCAATGTTAAATGAGTTCATTGAGTTACCAAAAGAAAGTTAGAATGAAACTAGAGTTAATTGAGTTCACTCAATTACCAAAGGAAAGTCATCTCTATGTTAGTGATGATTGAGTTGGGTTGGTTAATAAAGGATTTTTTCATGACAACGTATTGATTCTGATAGTTTTATCTATTAGTTCTAGCTGACTTGAAGGATGAAAATTGTTTTTTAAAAGTATATTCAAGCCAATTTGAAAAAGAAAATCATATAAATATAAGGTCAAGTTAAGGATTGAAGGTGAGAAAAATGTGGAAGAAAATAAGATGAATAAAGGAAGCCAATTAGAAGGATAGTAGAGTGTCCAAGTTAACTAAGCTGTAAAGAACAATCTAATCAAAGAGTATCAAGTAATCAAGCCAGAACTAAGATCTAAATAAGAAAATTTAGTTGCATTAGTAATTAGGTCAAGTCATTGTTACTTTCTAATAATTGTAGTGGTGAATCAAATCTACTAATAGAGTTAGCCTAAAAGCTATTGTGTAAATCCTTTAATAAGGTACTATTTCTAGATTGAAGTTTTTGAAGACTTCTAATAAGGCCACTCCTAATAGGGTGAATTCAATCCTCTAATAGGGTCACACCTAACAATTAATTTTTTAATCTTTAACATGGTTGGATCCTAATAGAGCTCACTTTAGAAGAGTGAAAAATAGTAACTAGTTGCAATTGGTGGTTTTCCCAAATTGGGTTTCCACATTAAATCTTGTTGTCTCTTATGTTCATGTTATTTTATTTATGCTTTTGCAACTAAGTTAATTAAGTTTAATCAGATTAAACATCTTGAGAAGTAATTATTTTAGTTTTAACTAAGTGTTTTTCATGTAACAATAATTCTTAGTGTTAACTGAGCTACAATAGGATATTATGTTAACCAAGATTCAACAAGATTTTGGTTTTATATTGTAGACATCTTAAGGGATCTTGGATGTTTTTTAGTGGTAACTGATTCACCCCTCCCCTCTTATTTACTCATCTTATATTTCTAAAAAATATATGCTATACATCATTCAATGTGGATAGCCAATGTTGTCCCTATCATAAAGAAGATTAAGGAGATTAGAATTTGTGTTAATTTTAGAAAATTTAATCAAGCATCTCTCAAGGATAAATATGCTCTCCCTAACATGGATTACTTATTGTAGACACTAGGAGGATCTAAAATCACGTCCATGTTGGATGGATTCTTAGGCTTCAATCAAATTGAAGTAGAATCAAATGATCAATATAAGACAACATTCACCACTCCTTGGGGAACATTTTCTTATGACAGATTGGTCTTTGGACTAATTAATGTTGGAGCTACATTTCAAAAAACCATGAATATGTACTTTTATAATTTGAAGGATAAAATAATTCTCGTCTACTTGGATGATTTGACACTATTCCCAAAGAGATGAGAAGACCATTTTAAGTATTTGGAGAAAGTGTTGAAAAGGTGTAGAGAACATGGGATTTCCCTTGACCCCAAGAAGTCTATGTTCTACATAATAGAAGGAAAGTTATTGGGTCACATAGTGTCTCAAGAAGGCATTAAGATTGATCTTGAACATGTCAAAGCTATACATAAAATAAACCTTCCAGAAAGAAAAATTGCAGTTAAATCATGTTCAATCAGGTAAACTTCTTGAGGCATTTTGTTCATGATTTCTCTAAAATAAAAAAGTTTATAATTGATATGATGCAATCAACACTTTAATTGGAGTGACTCTAGGAAGGAGGCCTTTGGAGAAATTAATTTTGTCATAGCTAATGTTATTGGGAGGTCAGTGCCTCCATCCTCTCTAGGTGAAGGTACCATTCAACATAGACTGATGGATTTGTGACATGTGCTTAACCACCTCTTGTGTATCCTTGTCTCTAGTTGTTGTAAAATTCGTTGATAGCTCCATATTTTTGCGTAATGGAAATGGTCATTCCAACAAGAGGTATCAAAGTGTTGGGTTATGAGAGAAAATCTCTCAGGTCATGCTGAAGGGGGATTGTTGGGAGGTCAGTGCCTACATCCCCTTTAGGTAAATATACCATTCAATATATACTGATAGATTTGTAACATGTTCATAACTCCCTAACACGGATCCTTGTATCTCAATATTATGACATTCATTGATAGCTCAAGCTTTTGGTGTCATGGAAACGGTGATTCCAACAATCACTCCCATTCTCGTTCATCTAGATTATATTGAAGAGTTTATGTTATATTGCTATGCATCAACCCATACATTGTCTGCCATACTCATGCAAAAAAATAAGGAAAGTGTCCAAAAACCCTTTCCATTCATGAGAAACCCTCTTAAAGAACATGAAATGAAGCACTCTTAGATGGAAAAACATGTTTATGCTATGTTAAGATCCCTAAAGAACTTGAGATTTTATGCTCTATAATTACATTCTTGTTGTTTATATTCCTGATTTAGTAGTTAAGATAATCTTGACTCAACAAGAAATTGAATGTAACACAAGAGGAGGCTTGATAACCAAATTACAAGAGTACAATATTGAGCTCAAACCTACTAGTATGGTCCATGGCAATGGTTTGTGTAGAGAAATTGTGGAAAACCAAGAAGCAAGTGAAGAAGAAGAAATTGTGAGAGCATTAATGGTAAGCCTCCAAGATCCTTGGTTCTCAAATATTTCTTATTTCCTTACTTATGGAGATTGTCCCAAAGGATTAACCTATGAGTAGGGAAGAGATCTTAGGACCAAGTCAACCAAGTATGTTATTTGGGATGACCAATTGTACAAAAGGGAAATTGATTACACATTTCTAATATGTGTAGATAAGCCTCAATAGGATAGATTACTTAGACCATTTCATGGTGAAGCTTGTAGAGTGAAATAAGTTCTTCTATAGTTACAACATATAAAATTTTGAGGTAGTGTTATTACTAGCCAGGGATGTTTAAAGATGCTTATAAATGGGTAACCCAATGTGAGAAATACAAAATGTTTACTAGTAAGTCTCAATTGGCTTCCTTTCCATTAAGACTGATAGTAATTGAAGGCCCCTTTTTAGAAGTGGGGAATAGACTTCATTGGTCCAATTAATCCTTCCTCAACTTCTGGACATTCATACATTATCATAGCTCTAGATTATTTTACAATGTGGGTGCGAGCAAAGACTAAAAAAAAACCACTTCTAAAGGTGTTTGTGAGTTTATAATAAAACACATTATGGTTAGATTTGGTGTCCCACTAAAGATGGTCTACCTGTTTGTTTTCTTTGGTGTTACACAAATGTCATATTAGTTGTCTGTCAATACTTACCAAGCTCACTTTTTCCCTATCTACTGAGCATTCTTGAAGATTAGTCTATGAAGATAGTGTCTACCGAGCTCACTTGGGCATCGAAAGAATTTAGGTAGGAAATAGTGTTAACTAAGTTCTCATGGTTAGCAAAAGAAAATTGGATAGAGTTAGTGTTCACCAAGTTCACTTGGTTGCCAAAGGATTTTTGCAAGTTCATAGTGTTAACCAAGCTTCTATTGGTTAACATAGGAAATCGTCTCAGAACCAGGGTTTACCGAGTAGGGTTGGCCAATGAAGGATTTTTTTGTTTTGACATAAGAAGCTTAATTATTATAAGTATTATTTCTAGACAAGTATGGTGATGATTATTGGTTATTTTAATTTGAATCTGAGTTGACTTGACAATCTGGATGGTATAAATGAAAGGCCAAGTTGAGATTTTTATGTGTGTGCAAGTGTATTGTTTGAATAAAAAAGGAATGAGTGAGAGAAAACTTAAAGGATAAGAAGGTATCCTTGTGGAGAAGAAAAGCTTTATTCGATCAGGAAGGATCAAGTATGAAGTAGAATAGAGATCTATAATCAAAAATTCAGTTGCGTCACAATCAAGTCATTTCATTTTTACTCTCTAACCATTGTAGCAATGATCTAAAATCTCTTAACAGAGTTGGTTTAGTAGCTAGTTGTAAATCCTCTCACAAGGTGACAGTTTCATTGAATTATTTTAAGACCTTTTGCATGGCCACTCCTTATAGGGTGATTAAATCCTGTAACAAGGTCACACCTAATAGTGTGTTTTGTAACCTTTAACCGGGTTGGTTCCTAACAAGGCTCACTTCAAAAGAGTGATAACAATAACTAGTTACATTGGTGGTTTTTCCCATATTGGGTTTCCACATTAAATCTTTTTGTTTCATGTGTTCATGTTATTTCTCTTATGCTTGCAAATTAATCATGGTTAATTTTTTAAGATCAATTAAAAGTAAATCACACTCTGAATTTACCGAGTTATAGAACTTTCTATGTGTTTACCAAATAACAATAGCAATTAGTTTTATTTAAGATCTAAGGGACCTAGGATTTATTTTAGGGGTAAATGATTCATCCCCCCCCTCTCAGTTACTCCTCCTATATTTAGAAAAATTGGTGTCAGATCTTTTGGGGCTTGCAAGAAAGGTTTCAAGGACCTAAGCTAAAGATTGGGCTATCTTACAAGAGAGACATTCCAAAGCTTAACAGAGACAACTTCTTAGCATGGTAGGGACTCATGAGACTTCATCTAGCTTCCATTAGTGACTTAGCCTTGAAATACCTTGATGAAGAGTACACAACTCCTACTGGTACATTATCTGTTGGAGATATTGCTAAGAAAAGGAACCATAACACCATAATGATTGATATTGCATCTGCTCTTAGCTATGATAAATTTGATGAGATCAAGGACTGCAAAACTTCTTTAGATATGTGGAACAAGCTAAAGGACATCTATGGTGGTGATGAAAATGTGAGGAGAGCCAAAGTAGAAAGCCTTCGAGGATATTTTGACCAAATGAGAATGAGAGAAGATGAAAATGTTGCCAAATATGTGGAAATAATGAAAGCTAGTGTCAGTGCAATCAATGCTTCTGGAGGAGAAATCAAGGAAGAACCTATTATAAGTAAAGTTCTTAGAACATTTCTTCCTACCTATGTAATTAGAGTATCTATTATTCAAGAAAAGAGGTGTGAGCCAAATCAAAAGATAACTTCGGATACCTTAGTAGGAAGATTGACAACTTTTGAGATAGACAACTATGAAAATTATGTTCTATCTTCCAAGAATATTGAATCTACATTTTAGGCCAAACTTTCACTTAAGGAAAAAGACAATAAAATAAAGGACACTCAATCAAAAAGAGAAGAAGAATTAGAAGAAAGTTCTGATAGTGATCTTGAAGTGTTTGAAGCTTTCCTTTCATGGAAATACTCTAGAGATAGAGAAAAATACAAAGGTAAAGTTCTCCTAATCTCCTTTTCAGGTGAAGAAATTGGTCATATTTCTGCTAGGTGCCCAAATAAAGAAAGCAAGGATGAGAAAAAAAAGTCGCAAGTGCAATGGCAAGAAGGATTTCAAAAGTCAGAAATCATTCAAGGACAAAGGTAAGAAGACTACTTTTATGGCTAAAGATTTTGATAATAGTGAAGATGAAATAGTATACATTGCTGTGAAAGATGAATCTGATGAAGAAAAATATAAGATGGCACTTATCTCTCATATCAATAAGAATGACACATGGATCATAGACATTGGATGTTCACATCATATGATTGGAGAAAAAAAAAAATTTGAACACTTTGAAGACTATGAGGGTGGTAGTGTAAGGTTTTGAAATAATGAACCTTGTTGCATAAAAGGGAAAGGCCAAATCTCATTAACCAAAGAACTTGTATGTGACAATTCCTATTGGGTTGAAGGACTAAAACATAACTTGCTAAGTTTGGCATAGCTAATCAACATTGGATTCAAGGTAGAATTCATGCAACACAAGGATGGACTGTTGGATGAAAAAGGCAATCTAATTGGATTAGGAAAACAAATAAGAGGTAACCTATTTTATATTGATCTTGGTGATTGTTCATGTTTTATTGCTCAAATGGAAGAAAGTTGGTTATGGAACAAAAGATTATGTCATGTGAACATTGATAATATGGTCAAGATAAGAAAATTCAAAAAATTGAGAGGTATTCCTAGTTTGAAGACACCAGATGTTGGTTTATGGAAAAATTGTTAGATTGGCAAAATAGGAAAGACTAGTTTTAAAATTAAAAACTATCAGATTAAAGATGTATTGGAAATTGTGCATACTAACCTATGTGGACCCATTGGAATAGAAAGCTATAGTGGAGAAATTTTTTTTTTTTTTTTTTTTATGACTGTTCAAGAATGATGACTATTATGTATCTTAGAGAAAAGTTAGAAGCATTTGAGAAATTCAAATGGCATCTAGCAAGAATACAGAAGGAAATAGGGAAAAGATTGAAATTATTAAGATCAGACAGAGGTGGTGAATTTATCTCCAATGAATTCAATAAATTTTTCATTAAAAAGGGAATTAAAAGATAGGTATCAGCCCCTAATACTCCTGAGCAGAATGGAATAACTGAAAGAAAAAATTGATCTATCATGGATTGTGCAAGGACTCTAATGATTGAAAAGAATGTTGCTATCAAATACTGGAAAGAAGCCATCAACACTATAGTTCATACCTTGAACTATGTACAGTTGAAGAAGGACTCATATAAAACTCCCTATGAATTATGGTATGGCTACAAACCCAATGTAAGTTACCTAAAAGTATTTGGAAGAAAATGCTATATATTGAAAGAGTCTAGAAAAGACAAGTTTAATGTGAAAGGTGATGAAGGTATATTCTTTAGATATTCTTGCAAAAGTAAGGCATATAGATGTTTGAATTTGTCTACTCATAAAATGATAGAAAGTGTACATTTGAGAATTGATGAGTTTGCATAAAGGATTGAAGAAGAAAGCAAAAAGGAACCAAACTATTATAGGAGATTTGTTTACATCAAACCTAATACATTTCTAGACATATGTATCAATAACGAGATTTCAACTCTCGAGTCTTCCTCAATTACTGAGTTGGAAGAAGTTCAAACTAAGTCACAAGGACCCGAGTCACATTTTGAAGCTACCTAGCCAATTCCTATCGGTTCTGAGCAACTAGAGCTAGAAGTTGAAATTCAAAATAAATATAGTACAATTCATTCAAAATGAAAAGAACTTGTATTAGCCAAGTATGTTAGAAGGCATCATACACCTGATCAGATTATTGGAGATAAATTAGAAGGTACTATGACAAGAAGTAAGCTAAAAGGTACATGTTTACTTACTGATTTTGAACATAGAAATGTTAAAAATGCATTGGAAAATGAAAGTTGGATTGAGGCTATGAATGAGGAAATAGAGAAAATAGAGAAAAACAAAACTTGGACCATTGTTCCTAGGCCTAAAGATAAAAATGTGATTGGAACAAATTGGGTATTTAGAAATAAGCTAAATGAAGATGGATAAGTATCAAGAAACAAAGAAAGAATGGTGTGTAAAGGCTACTCTCAAGAAGAAGGAATTGTTTATGTTGAGACTATTGCTCCTATTGCAAGATTAGGAGGTTTTAGGACTCTACTTGCATATGCTACTCATAGAGGATTCAAAGTATATCAGATGGATGTTAAATTTGCATTTCTCAATGTTATTCTTGATGAAGAAATCTACATTGAGCAACTAGAAGGTTTTTTTCATCTTGACAAAAGCGACATGGTCTGTAAATTACACAAAGCATTATATGGTCTAAAAAAATCTCCTAGAGCATGGTATGAGAGGTTGCACAACTACCTTATACAGATTGATTTTTAGAAAACTAATGATTATAGTAGTTTGTATGTCAAAGAAGGACCAGATAACAAGATTGCATTAGTAGAGATATTTATGGATGAAACTCTATTTATAGGCAATGATGATCTATGCAAAGAATTTTTATAACAAATGAACAAAGAGTTTGAAATTTCCATGTTTGGTGAGATAAAATTCTTTATTGGACTACATATACAGCAAAGTAAGAATGGTATCTACATTACTCAATCTAAGTATATCAAAGAGACACTCAAGAAATTTGGAATGGAAGATTCTAAATCAGTTGGAACCCCAATTTGTATTTGACTAAAGCTTACCAAAGATGATGATTCAAAAGAGGTATATCGGACCTTATATAGATCTTGGTGATCAAAAAAATACAATATGTAGTCCATACAAGGCTTGATATTGTTTTCACAGTTGGGATAGTGGTAAGTTTCTTAGTTAAACCCAGAGAAAATCATATGATGGAAATCAAAAGAATTTTGAGATATCGTAAAGGTACTGAAGAATATGGATTACAATACAAACTTGGAGGAAACCTAGATCTAAAGGTATTCACTAATGGTTATTGGGCAGGAAATCTTGATGACAGAAAGACTACATGTGGTGGATCATTCTTTCTTGATTAAGGGTTGGTGTCTTGGACAAGCAAAAAGAAAAACTACACATCCCAATCTACAATACAAGAAAAATATATTGTAGTAGTAGTGATTTGTTCTAATATTGTTTGGTATAAATAGTTGTTGGAAGGTATGAAAGTTGAGATCAAAGAACCAGTTGTCATCTATTGTGATAACACTAGCATGACTAGCATATTAAAGAACCTAGTGATGCATTTCAAAACTAACACATTGCTATAAAATATCATTTTCTTAGAGAATTGGTACAGGATAAAGAAATCAAATTGGAATATGTTCATACAAAAGAATAGATTGTAAACATATTTACCAAGCCATTACCTAAGGATGCATTCATGTATCTAAGAGGTAAGGTAGGGGCCATTCCCCTATCTGAAGCTCACTAAATAAAGTTTTAGTGATGCATTAACAGGGACCAAGTTGAGGATCAATTAGTTGATGCAACATAGTCAAAGAAATAATTGCATATGAATTAGTACTCAAGGTACATTGATACTAATTTGATATGTGTTATCTTTGGCATGTGTTGTCAAAGAGGGAGAAGTTCACTATCATATCTTTCTAAAATTTGTTTTGAGAGAGAAGTATAGTATCAAAGAAGATATGTAATTCCTTCATAGAGGGAGATTACTACATAAAAATAAAAGAAGTTTTTGGTAAAAATCTAAGAGGGAGAAACCTTCTATTAGAGAAAGTCTTGTTCTCAAATTTCATTGTGCTATGACATGTTGCATTGCCATCAATGCCAAACAAGGAGATTGTTGGATACAATTGTCTAATTGTGTGTTTTCTTTGATGTTATGCAAATGTCATATCAGTTGTCAATCAATGTTTACTGAGCTCACTTATTCAGCAAGACAGTTTTCCTTTTCTATCGAGCATTCCTAAAGATTAGTGTACAAAGATAGTGTCTACCAAGCTCACTCGAGCATCAAAAGAATTTAGGTAGGAAATAGTGTTAATTGTGTTCTCATGGTTAGCAAAAGAAAGTTGGACAGAGTTAGTGTTCACCGAGTTCACTCAGTTGCCAAAGGATTTTTGCAAGTTTGTAGTGTTAACCAAGCTTCTATTGGTTAACATAGGAAATCATCTGAAAACTAGTGTCTACCAAGTAGGGTCGACCAATGAAGGAATTTTTTAGTTTTGACATAAGAAGCCTGATTATTTTAAGTATTGTTTATAACTAACTACGGTGATGATTATTGGTTATTTAAATTTGAATCTAAGTTGACTTGACAATTTGGATGGTATAAATGAAAAGGTCAAGTTGAAATTTTTATGTCTGTGCAAGTGTATTATTTGAACCAAGAAGGAATGAGTGAGAGTGAACTTAAAGGATAAGTAGCTATCCTTGTGGAGAAGAAAAGCTTTATTCAATCAGGAAGGATCAAGTATGAAGAAGAATAGAGATCTATAATTAGCAATTTAGTTGCATCACAATTAGATCATTTCGTTGATACTATCTAACCATTGTAGTAGTGATCTAAAATCTTTTAACAGAGTTGGTTTAATAGCCAGTTGTAAATCCTCTAACAAGGTGATAGTTTCAATGAATTGTTTTAAGAACTTTTGCAAGGTCACTCCTTATAGGGTGATTAAATCCTCTAAAGGTCACACCTAATAGTGTGTTTTGTAAACTTTAACTAAGTTGTCTTGTAATAGGGCTCACTTCAGAAGAGTGAAAATAGTAACTAGTTACATTGGTGGTTTTTCCCATATTGGGTTTCCACGTTAAATCATGGTGTTTCATGTGTTCATATTATTTCTCTTATGCTTGCAAATTAATCACAGTTTATGTTTTAAGATTAGTTTAAAGTAAATCACACTCTACATTTATTGAGTTACAAAATTTTCTATGTGTTTACCAAATAATTGCAGCAACCAATTTTATTTGACATCGAAGGGATCTGGGATTTATTTTAGTGGTAACTGATTCAACCCCCCTCTTAGTTACTCCTTCTATATTTCCAACACATGGATAACATTGCATATTTTTCTTTAGTAGAGATGGTTAAATTCTACTATGACAACACAATCCATTTATGTCATTCTTTAAACTATTTTCTTCAAGGAAATGGTCAAGCAAAATCAAGCAACAAAAAGCTAGTGAACATCATGAAGAAGCTTATCCCTAGCAACCAAAAGAATTAGCACAAGAAGCTATATGAAGCTCTTTGGGAAAACATAGTAATACCTAAGAGGGCCATTGGTATCTCCCCATCTGAGCTAGTATATGGACTTGAATCTAGTCTCCCCCTTCCATTGGAACTATCAGTCTATACATTGCAACATACAATAGAGGATCTAGTTTTTTGAAATAGTTTGGAAAAGTGAATTTTATAACTTACCCAGCTCGATGAGGAGAGTGAAAAGTTAGTTTAACACATGTAAGATCATCATAAGCATGTGAAAATATTATTTGATAAAAGAGAAAGGCCAATTAGGTTCATGAAAGATGATTCGATCTTGCTATGGGATAAACGACATGAATCTAAAGGTATTCATCTCATGTATTCATCATAAGTTTGACTCTCTTTGGAAAGGCCCTTTCAAAATTGTTCAAGTTAATCAAAATAATTTATTTATATTTCCCTACCCCACAAGTGAGGTTCTTCCATTTTCCTACAATGGCCAAGACCTAAAGCTATATTAGTTTTATAATTGAAAGAAGCTAACCACTACAATTAGTAATTAGTCTAGGTAGGCTTTCCTTTTTTCTATGTTCCTTATTTTAGTTTTTATTTATTTCTTAGTTTAGTTTATTTTCTATTGTGTGTTTAGTTTAGTTTTTTCCCTAAAGTTTTCCATTCTAGCTATGTGAAACCAGAGATACTAGGTCCGTTCTTAAGCATTTGCTTGCCTAAGTCCCCAATCAATGCCAGCTTTTACTAGACTTCCATTCTATATCTTTCGAGCCCCTAGCTTGGTGAGTGTTCAATAAAAGATCTATTTGAGTCCTTGCAGTGATTTTTTTATGAATCTTTGCCAATTGGCTATTCTATATCTTTGGGAAATTGCTCTTTAGGCAAATAAACCTACATATGGGTCAACCATGTCACTGAGATATCAAATAATTTGGGTCAAAATCCAAGGCTAATGACTTATTAGTTTACATATAATTGGTCCCAAATCTCATTCCAATCACCAATGTAATCTACATTTAGGACACAATTATTTTAAAAATTTTGCCAGTGTGTCCCTAATGTTTTCTTATTGGACAATGTTATTTCGCCCTTAAAATAAAATAATATTTTTCCTAGGTTTGAGCATCACCTACCTTTTTACTGATGTGTGTCTCTAATTATCCCCATTTAGCCAACTATTTTATGTTTTGGTCTTTGGGACATATGTCCTAATTTTGGGAAGATTTAGATTTTATGGTATGTTGTTTAAAATTAGGCCCAAAATAGAACTGAAGCCATTGACATATATTAAATCAATGGTCCAAATTAATTCCTTTCACCATAAAATTATAATATTAAAAGTGATGATGACCAAGTTGGCAATAAAAAAGGGTACATTATTAACTAAATCTTAATGGATTGGCATACTACAAGTACATTATACAGTGTACACTTGGCATGTGGGCCATGGACCACTTGTGACTCTATAAATTCACCAAAAAATTAAATAACCTCTCTTTGGAAATCGTCATAATATCCAACTATATTAATATTTTGTGTTATATAAAATAATTAATTTGCCTCTTACATTATGAAAATGTTTATAACCAATAAAAAAAATTGCCTATATTTATTTGCATACCAAAAACAAAAAAATTAATTTGCCACAGTTATTATTAATTTTTGATATGGAAAGGAAAATTTTGCCAATAGAAAATAATTTTCTCCCTTGTCTCAAATGAAAAAATCACACTTGATTACAAACTTTTCCTGCATATGTAATGTTGATTTCACCAGCATTTTATAGATTTTTCTTTGGAGGGGTTTCTTAAATTTATCCTTGAGTCCTTATTGAGGTAGCCCCTAGGTTACTCTCTTCTCATCAAACATCCTAAGGGTTTCCCCTTTTTCATATTTCCAAGATTTCTTTACTTCGCACCCTCCCTACATCTCTATGCGAGATTCTTCCAATTCATGTGCATCATTGGTCTTAGGTGATCTAGGTTTGGGTGGGTTTCTATTTGAGCATCTTCCCAATGATAAGAATGTCATATTTGGTCCTACAAAAAGTTCCTATTTCCAAGAAAATGTTCCTCCCATATTTTGGCCCTTTTTGTTGTCTTTGGTTGTTGGAGAGCTTCATCAAAATGAATGCCAAAGAATAGAGTGATAAAGGCATCTACATGTATATTTTCAGTTGGATCATGGTGAAATGATAAAAAGAGCATGAATTTAAGGCTATGGAATAATTAGAGTGAAGTTTTGAACTCAAAATATTTATTCTATGCATTGAGGTAGAGTTCCATATATTCAATTACTTGCCCTATGGAAGCCAAAACCTTCAAATATCTTTCAAAGGAATTAGAAAGAAGAACTTAAAGTCGATCTAATGTTATGAAAGAGCTATATCTACAATTAGAAATTCACCTTAAAGATCAAAGACAAAAGTAACTAAAGTGATGGAAATGCTTCTAAGTGTTGAGTCTTTCAAAAAGTATAAGGTCCCATAGTGATTTTTCACAAAGATTTTCTTCTAGAGATTATGAAAGATGAATATTTTTCAAGCTATGCGATCTCAAATGCTAGGATATTCTACAAAGATGCTAAATGATGGAGTAGTTGGCCGGGTTTGAGCCCAAAACAAAGGAAATGTTTTACTCAAGTATGTAAATTAGAAAGGTTGTACCATGACTTCTCCAAGTCATTTTGATAAAGTGAGGGAAAATCCTTATACTAAAAATGAAACAAATGAAGTCTCCCATGCACTAAAGGAGAAGTCCACATGATGCATTCTCATGTCGATGAAAATTCATAGTAAAGATAGGCTTGTAGAGAGATCCTTCCCAATTCTTAATGATTTTTAGTGAATGTTAAAATGTTTCAAATTCTATAGTAAAAGAATTATCTTTCAAAAACACTAAGTATAAAATGGATTTAGAAAGGAAATATGCAACTTTACGAGGTTAAAGTGAGTTTATATGTTTGTATTTGTAAGTTTTCATGTGGGTACGCTTCATGTCACTTTTAGAGCCATTGATTTTCTTGATTAAATGCAGATCCAAGTGTTATGTTATTAGATATGAGTTATTTTGTTCATGTGATGCCAACATTCAAATTCCTAAGTCTATATTTTTGAATTTTTTCCCAATAAATTTCCTTATTTTGTAATGTATATTTTATGCAAATTTGTTAATTCTTTGATCTTTCTATGTGAAATACAAGAAAATGATAGTCATAACATCTAGGTATGATCATTTGATTGGACTCAGGAGTGAGCTTAAGAATTACACTTATATGTCTTTCAGACTCTTTGATCTTGGTAATTTACAAACAAGATTAAATGCTCAACCCATCATCTAATCACACAGAAGCTAAAAGGGAGAAGATTAGTTGAAGCTATCAAATTTCCCATGGGTATCCAAGCACCAGAGTTAGTTGGGGAATGCATCAAGAGGTAAAATCTAGAGTTGAAGCATATTTCATTTCCATATCAATCGATTATGCTTTTAGTGAATAGAGAATTAATGCAGTCTACCTTTGGGATTTGAGTGAAGGAGGTGTATCATGATATTGATTTTTCATCCTCTTCATTAATATTTAATGAGAAGAAAACTCAGAGGAGATGATATATAAAAATTACATGGTTCTATACTCATCAAGGTAAGAAGAGAAAAATGTTGAGGACTCTCGTTGGAACTAATCTGAAGAAGGAAATTGTGGTTATCTAGGTTGTATTACTGAGATTGAAGGGAAAAGAGGAGGTCCCAAATTTCATAGAGCACCAATTCTACTTGGTTAAAGCCATTTGTGCTGATGAACTATAAATTAATTGGAATTAGATAATCTTTGATGAGCTTGCTTTATGGCTAAATTTGGCAAGGGTGTTGAAACATTTTTTATGTCTTCCTATCTAATATATGCCTTAGTCATGCATTATCTATGGTCTAGTTTTCCTGTATTGAAATTTTTAATGAGAATACCAAGGTGTATGAATTCTATCCACATTTTCAATTGGAGAAGAGCTTTGAAGATTATGTGAAGGTGAATTATTCCTTTATCATGAGGCTGTGACAATAATCATAAGGGTTCCCTGATTGGAGGTTTTCATCTAGAGCTATATCAATAGTAAGACAGTTTAGAAGTTGTTTTATCTAGTTCTCATCTTTCTCTTACATTAAGATTAGTACATTTGATGGTTTCCTAAAGAGACTCCCCATGTACCCAGAAGACAAGGTCATTCTTGTTGAATTATTTAGATAGATATTAGAGGTTAACATCTTATGCTCTAATGTGAAGAAGATAGCTGAAATTTATTTTCCAATTGTGCTAGGACTTTATTCTTGTGCCTCTAGGTCTAACGCCCATAATTTAGTCAAGGCCTTTAAGAATATAAATAAACTAATTGATTATGAAGTTATAAGGCTCCAATATGATCTTGTTAGTTTTGTCAAATACCATCTTAAGCTTCATTATGCTTATAGAAATGCTCTAGATATTGAAGACTTTGGGTCAGATGTCATAATGAATACCAAACTAGAGAGAGATATTGGTCTAGATTGACAATTGATGAGATTAAATTATATAATGACATTGTTGATGTTAGTGATATCATAGATGATGGTTCCTACATAAGGCCTACCACTTATGATAAGATCTAGGACACTCCCATATTGTCATTTCTGCCTGATGGTCCTATGATTGATATAATGGAAGTACTAATGGATGGTATCATTAAGAGGACATAAAAATGTGTGGAGTGGAGTAGAGAAAGGAGAATGGGAACTAGATCCATGAGTTCAACTAGTGGAGTTGGATTTAGAACAACTCAACCCTAATCAATAGCTACTTCCACTACTGTAGAAACATCAATATCAACTGGTCCAAAAAAAAATATTGGTGAAGGAGGAGAAAACCCTCTTGAGAATAACATTCAAGTCCCTTCAATTTGTAGAGGAAGATCTCTCCCAGATTTTAAAAAAGTTGGAAATGAAGATGTAGAGAGAGATAAAGAGGAGAAGGAGAAATCAATAGTCAAGGTTTCCTCCCTTATGCCAATCATGAATCTTGATGGTGAAAACTATTGGAAATGTAGAGTAGACTAGGTGACTGAGGGGGAGGGAAGGGGTGAATCAGGAACCAATAAAATTTTAAATTAAATTTTCCATTTAATCCTTCATAAACTAATATAATATAATTGCATGCATGAAGGACAAAAAGAAATAAAATATTCATAACACTTGACACAATATTTTGTAACCTAGAAACCTTCCAAATAGAAAGTAAAACTGGGGTGGGAATGATACGCACAAGCTTTAGTAATATAGTATAAAGTTGGCCTATTATGGATTAAAATTGATCACTTGTAGTGATCTACCCTATTAGTATCAATAAGGACTATTAGGTCCACTTTGTGAAAGGATTTATACAATAAAATGAAGCATGTACTTAGTTAGGAGATTCTGTATAAGACTGTTAAGTCCACCTTGTTAGAGGATTTGACTAATGCACCTATTAGGATGAACCAATAGCTGATCTCTTCTATGCAACTTAATTTTCTAAATGAGATTCCTTTAATGTAGAATGATCACCTAAATGTGATGGATGAGACTCTTCTTTTCCTCTTATACTTCATGTAGTCTTTAGTCAATCTTCATATTCGCTAACATTGGTGCTTGGTCCACATTGATCACACAGGAGTTGGCATGGAACTTGGTTAACACTGATGGCTTGGAAAGAATTGTTTAGAATGAAGAGCTTGGTTGATACTGCAACAACTTAGTTACTATTGTAGCTAGGTCAACACTAATTTATGCTCTACTTGGTTTATATTTTATGACTACCTCCATTTACATTTTCTACAAGGTCTACACTATGGTGCTTAGGAACAATGTAACCAACCAAATGACTAAGTATTTTAACACTAATTGACAACTACTCTGGCCATAAGGTCAATAGAAAATAATCCTTGGGATGGTCAAGAGTAAGGAGAATTTGAGCAAGGTAAAACACTAGCCTTCTATGTTACTAAGACAAATGCCCTTCCATTTTCTAGTAGGAGAAAGGTGACACTCCTAGTTGTAAGGAAGCTCTTTGATCCATTAGCCCTACAATCAGCACTCAACATCCTTTCAATTGAGTTTTGGTTGGAAGGGAATATTGATAGAAAGAAGAGGAGATTTGAGGAAAGTGCTCCATCTAAAGATCTAATTGTGCAATAAACATAGCCCTAGCCAGTGTTGAAGAAGGAAAAGAAGAAGAAGACCCTAGCAGTATTGATAACTAATGCAACTACTAGACACATGCTTGTAGTGATTGCAGAACCTCAGAAGGAGGGTATGTTTCATGACCTACGTCCAAATGATTTCAAAATTAGAGCTGTTGACATGGGTAGTGTAGTACATGATTCTATGGTCAACATCTGAAAATCAAAAAATGTAAATATTAAAGACAAGTTAAAAGAGTTAAGGATATAGAAAGACAATGGAAAGCCTCAAATAAAGAATTAATTGATTACATTAGAGAAGCACTTGCAGATATATATGCATGTACTTTTGACACAACTATAGAGAAGAATAAGAATCTATTGATCAAGATGCAATAAAAGAGGCAATTTGATCAACTTGGGTGTGCCTAGATTGAAGAATTGAAGTCCCAAGGTTCCCCTCTCATAGTGAACCTAGGAAACCTATTTTTTAGACACATAAATTGATATAAGCAGTGCTAAGTTAGCAAACCTCAATGAATAAGGAATCAACAAGCTTAATAGAGAAATCAACCCTATTATAAGAGGTCATTTATATGAAGATTAATGTTTCTATGACTCATGGGATCCTTAAGTTAGGCCAAGAATAATTTCTTCAATGGAAGGAATTTGTAAAGTTTAAAGTTGAAAGATTAGTGAAGTCTAAGAAAGAGCTGAAATGTGTCTATGATTTAGTAAAGAAATTAATGAACAAAATATTTGAATATCTAAAGGTTCTACATATTGAATCTTATGTCATTAATAATATCCACCGGGTAAACATTGAACAAATGAAGACTAAGTTTATGGCATTCATTCAAGAAACTACTAATGCAACAAAGTTCATAGTCGTGAGAATTCTAGAGCTCACAATAGTTCATTGCATTCTAAAGCATGCAGTAGGGAAGCTCTAGTAAAAGGTCTTCAAAGTTGAAGAATTGATAAAAATGCATGAACTTTGGGTTGTCGGAGCTGACAAAATCCTTATCCCAAATGACAAGGAGCTAAAGAATGTAACTGATACAATGAAGGCACACAGAGCTAAAGTTGTAATTCCAAAGAAGAACTACTACTCTATCAAAGGTGTTACATTCCTTCCATGATGAAGCTACTACAAGATGTGACAAGTATCACCCTACCCCCTTTCTCTCTCTCTTTCAAATTTTGTAGCCAAATTTGGCATTCTCCTTGTAGGCATAAGTTTTCTAACATATGACTAACTAGTCAATCCTATTTTTAGATGTATCTATTCAAAGTTTCTCTATGTTGTAATTATGGAATTTAATTGGCCAAAATCAAGGGACCTATAAATGTAACTTTTGAAGAAGTGAATAAGATCAGAAAAATTTAGTGTGGACAAACACTTGTAGCCAATATTATTATGTGAGACTTTGTGAAGAAGTTACGTTTTAATTTTGATGTTCACGTTGGTGTAGTTTAGTCCTATGTAGTACTTTGGAGTGAATCATGTTGTTAATGAAACCTATGGGATTGAGAATAAAATTTGTGTTATTTATTTTTTTATAGTGGTTTTATGAAGTATTACTATTATTCATAGTATTATTTCATTTCCTTTGTTCTATGAAATTTAGTTTTCATGTGCATTTTCATTGTTGTGTGAGAGGTTGGAGATATGGTTAATGTAAGAAATTGAGTTGGAAGCAATCTATTGTTGGGGAATTTCTTAAGCTTGGGTAGTTTGTGTCTTGTTTAGTTGATCATACTTTCTCTTTATATGCAATGTGCATCAATAGTTAAGCTTCCATAGTTGCATCCTACATTTAATAGATAGATTAGATTATATTTTAGGAGTTACAAGAGCTTTAAGGACTCATATACATTCATAGCCATGGAGATTGTGAGTTATCATCAAATTAGAAGAGCTTTAAAGACTCATATGCATTCATAGTCTTGGAGGTTGTGAGTTATAATCATAAATTTGCTTGGGTTTTTTGAAGTGTTAGGAAATCTAGTTATATCCTCTTCTTCTCTCTAGTAAAGAGCATACCCCTAAACTCATTGATCTACTAAAATTATTATTCTTTTCAAATATTGGCACATAAGGGAGTTTTACCTTTCAATTTAGGGGTCCTTGATAAAACATCTACATTGACCTATTGTGTTGTTTAAGCTTAGTATTTCAATATATCGGGCACTTTAAGAGTCAAGGTATAAACCAAACTCAAGGGAAGAAACTATTAACCAAAACACATATATAGCACAAACAATTTGGTATCATAAAAGACTCTTGGTTAGAGGAAAAAATTATGGTTGGGATTTAAACCATATTTGTTTCATTGCAATAAAATAGGTTTGTTGATTAGGCATACATTTGTGTTTCCTTTTGAGAAACTCACCCTATCAGGAGTGACAAATCTAATTATAATTATATCTCTAGCCTATTAAGAGTACTTTGCTAAGAGATTTCATCCTACTTTTCTAGGAATCCACCTCGTTAGATGTTTTAACAAAATTTCATAGACGAACTTGATAGTCCTATTGGAAATTTGATTGAAAAGCCCATTGTTGTTGAAGATCAAAGATAGAGATTATTGTAAAAGAATTTTTTCAATCATTATTTTGTCATTGATGTCAAACCTACTATTTGTAGGGACAATATTTGCTTATAAGATCCAAGTACTATTACTTAGTTGATTGATGAAGACAATTTGATCAAAAAGATGTAACAAGAGCACCTAAGGGAAAGGTTGAGTTATGATGCTATAATGAAGTGCAAGGATCAATTAAGACAATGGTTAAGTAATTTATTTATGACATACTAAAAAATATAGAGGATGGTCACACTTTGAAACATTGGAGGAAGAAGTGGTAACAAGGTTGATTACAAAGCTTAAACTAAGATCTTTAGTGGGTGTCAAGCAAGTTAGTTGAAGCTGAGAAAATTCTTTGTAGAAGCTGAGTAAAAAAAATTTCTAGTGTGTGCCAAGTGATCTTCAAGTGCCAAGTGATCTTTAGGTGCTGAGCATTAGGAAAAACATAGTTGATGTCGAGTAACATAGTATGTGCTGAGCTTCTGCATTATTTCAAAAGATGAAGATTCACCAAATCTAAGCTGACATAGTGGTTACATTTAATTTTGTGAATGAGTTGGAAGATAAGGATGATGAGTTGTTGGTGCTGAATCCTATGTAAACCATTTTTGAGCAAATTCTAAAGGATTATTTAAGAAGTTTCTAGAGAAAATAGAATATGGGTTAGATGCAATGAATCCAACCTAATCCATGTGAATTGGAAATTGAAGAATGGAAGAATCAAGTAGGAAAAGGTACTTTGAGACTTCTATTTAAGAGGTCATAGACCAAGAAGCAAATAATTCTTGATACTATCGCTGTTGAAGAGTGAAATCGACAAAGTGGTTAGAAGAGTGTCAAGGAGGAGACATCTAGAAGAAGGGATAGCATAGAGGCTCTACTTCTACAAGTTCTCATGAAGAGATGATTGCACTAGTACATTGAGCATGGAGAGTCAAGGTGAAAAATCTTGAAAGAAGGGCAAGTTGTCAAGAGTTGCAGAGATTGAAAGTTAGGCAAGGGTATGAGCTAAAAAGTGATCTGAGATCTGCAAGATAAGTGTAATGTTGTAGTCAAGTCAAGATTTTATAATAATCTCTTGCAATTGTATTATATCTGAAAATCCTATGGACTAAGGTTGGCCTAAAAACCATTTGAAAATCCTTTAATAGGGTGGCATTCCAAGAGAATGTTCTAGTGTCCTTTAACTAGGCCCACTTTTAATAGGGTGGTTAAATCCTCTAACAAGGTCACATTTAATAGTGTGTTGTAAGCCTTTAATAGGGCATGTCTTTCAAAGGGCATCACTCCAAAAGGGTAAAAATTGAGTAGCATGTTACTGGTAGTTTTTACCAAATTGGGTTTCCACATAAATCATTGTGTCATGTGTTGATCTCTTGTGTGTTATAATTGCATGTTGATTTACAGTAACTTCCTGACTAGATAAGTTAAAGCTTTAATGAATGAATGGTTGAATAGGTTCACTACACTTAGTGAAAAGTTTAAATAGGACATCTGGACCTTGAATAATTGATTCACCCCCCTCCCCCCTCTTAGTTTTTCTAAAGAAACTCTAACGATTGGTATCAGAGCCGTCTACTGATTTAGTTTCAAGGTACTAGAAGTAGGAAGATCAAGATGTCGAAGAGAGAAGTTCCCAAGCTCAACAAAGACAACTTTGTTGCATGGTAGAGTCTGATAAAATTATACCTTGGATCAATAGGTGACTATGCACAAACCTCAATTGGAATAGAACATGTAACTCCAACAAGACCTCTTACTGCAGATGATTTGACCGAAAAGGAGCATAACCAAGCAATGTTGGAAATTTCCTCTGCACTCAACTACGTAGAATATGATGACATCAAAGATTGTGACACTACATTCAAGATGTGGATAAACTTGTTAGAAATCTATGGAGGGGATCAAAATGTCTAGAGAGAAAACAGAGAAAGCCTAAGAGGAAAGTTTGATAACATGAAGATGGAGGAAGGTAAAAATTTTGCTCAGTACAGTACAAGAATGAAAGAAGTGGTGAGTGCAAGAAGAAGTCTAGGTGGACAATTGGAAGAATAAAAAACTATTAGAAAATACTTAAGAACTCTACTCCCTATCTATGCTATAAGAGTTTCAGCCATCGAAGATTTGAGGTGTGTACAAGGGAACACACTAACTTTTGAAGGAATGGTTGGAAGACTTACTACATTTGAGCTATCTAATTTTGATAACTACAAACTTAAGAACCTTGAATCTAAAAATGAAAGATACTAAATAGGACACATCAAGCAAGAAAAGAAGAAAAGGAAAACATATATCGAGTGATAGTAGAATAGATGAGGAAGATGTGGAACAGTTAGAAGCACTACTGGCCAAGAGATTCCATAGAGGTAAAGGAAAATTTGAAGGTAAGCTCCCTATCATATGTTTCAATTGCAATGAAGTAGGTCATATAGTTACAAGATGTCCATAGAAGAAGAACTAGAAAGAAGGAAACAAATTCAGGAACAAAAGACAAGATGATAGAAAAGAGAAAGGCAAAAGATGCTACATTGTTGAAAAAGACTCTAACAAGAATGATGATGAAGTAGTCTATGTGGCCATGAAGGATGAATTAGAAAAAGATGAAGATGAAGCAAAATAATTGGTTACTTGTGTGAACAGGAATTATAAGTGGATCATAGACAGGGGATGCTCACATCACATGATAGGAGAGAAAAGTAAGTTCATTACCGTTACTCAATATGATGGAAAAAGTGTTAGATTTGGTAATGATGTCCCATGTCAAATCAAAGGAAAAGGCTCTATCAGACTTACAAAGAAAATTTCATGTAATAATGCATACTACATTGAAGGATTGAACTACAACCTGTTGAGTGTATCACAATTAGGCAATCTTGGTTGCAAAGTTGAACTTGGAAACAAAACTACCAAGATCTATGAAATTGATGAAAATCTGATAGGAAAAGGTGAACAAACTAGGAGTAACCAATTTTACCTAGATATGGAAGATGGAACATGTCTTGTTGTTATAATTGATGATCCGTGGTTGTGGCATAAAAGGTTGTGTCATGTTAACCTTCATAATATGATTAGCATTAGCAAGAAAAAGAAGGTCGGATGATTGCCCAAGTTGAAGAGAACTGAAAACACAATGTGTAAACAATGTCAACTAGGAAAGATGACTAAGTCTAGTTTCAAAAGAAAAACATAGACTTCAAATGAAGTACTAGAGTTAGTCCGTACAGACTTATGTGGTCTAATAGAAGTGCAAAGCTACCTAGGAGATAGATACATAATGCTATTTGTAGATGACTATTCTAGGATGATGACTACTATGTTCTTAAAGCTAAAATCTGATGCATTTCAAATGTTCAAGTGGTATTTGGCTAGAGTTGAGAAGGAAATAGGAAAGAACCTAAAATTCCTAAGGTCAGATACAGGAGGTGAGTTCACATCAAGAGAGTTTGAAACATTCTGCAATGACAAAGGTATTAAAAGGAAAACATTAGCACCAAGAACTCCACCAAAAAATGGTATTACTGAAAGGTGGAATAGGTCAGTGATTGAATATGCTAGAACCTTGATGATAGATAAAATGTTGCACTAAAGTACTAGAGAGAAGATGTAAGTACTCTAGTCTACACACTGAATAGAGTCCAAGTCAAGAAAGATAAAAATGCAACACCTTTTGAATTATGGTATGGTCATTCACCTAGTGTTAAAAATTTCAAAGTATTTGGTTGTAAATGCTATATTCTAAAAGATACTAGAAATGGCAAGTTTGATGCAAAAAGTGATGAAGGCATATTCCTTGGGTATTCCACCAGAAGTAAGACATATAAGTGTTTGAATACTAACACTAACAAAGTTGGGGAGAGTGCAAATATAAATTTTTCTGAGCATGTAAAATTTTAGGTTGATGAGTCAAAGAAAATAGAGGATTATACATCCTTTGTAAACTTCTATGAAAGAATGATAGTTGAAGATAATGCTGCAAATCAACTTGGGAATCACCGACAAACTATATTATCTATCAAGTCTCAGCCTATGAATGCTAAACTGCATTCAGAAGCTGAGCTACAGAATGAAGAAAATACACATTCTAATTTTGAAAGTAGTATGCAATAAAGAAATGATGAAATGCTAGATGAAGAAGAACAAAATAACTCAAATGTTGGAGGACCAAACATGGAAAGGACTAAACCCAGATTGGCCAAGTATGTAAGAAGACATCACCCTGTAGATGAAATCATTAGTAATGAGGATGCAAGAAAAATGACAAGGAATAGGCTCAGGAATGAATCATGTTTACTAAGAAAGGTTGAACCCAAAATAGTAAAAGATGCACTACAAGATGATGACTGGTATAAAGCCATGAAAGAAGAGATAGATCAAATTGAGAAGAACAAAAAATGGTCTCTAGTTCCTAGATCAGGTGATAAGAATTTGATTGGTACAAAAAGGGCCTTTAGAAATAAACTTGATGAAAATGGTGAGATAACAAGAAACAAAGCTAGACTAGTTTGCAAAGGGTATGCACAAGAAGAGGGACTAGATTATGGAGAGACACTTGCTCGTGTTGCAAGAATGGAAGGAGTAAGAACATTACTTGCATATGCTGCATATAAATGTTTCAAAGTCTACCAGATGGATGTGAAGTCTACTTTTCTGAATGGTATACTAGAAGAGGAAGTCTACATAGAACAACTAGAGGGATTTGTTGATGAAAAAAACAAGGATATGGTCTGCGAGCTACACAAAGCACTTTATGGATTGAAGCAAGCACCTAGAGCATGGTAAGAGAGGTTGCACAAATATCTTGTAAAAATAGTATTTGAAAGAATAGATGACAATAACAACTTGTACATCAAAGCTAAGGAGGGTAAAAATATTTTGATATCAAAAATCTTTGTTGATGATATAATATTTGGAGTAAAAGATGTTTTATGGAAAGATTTTACTGATATCAATGTTTGGAGAAATCAAATTCTTTGTTTGATTACAAGTACATCAGTTAAAGCATGGCATATTTGTAACTCAATCCAAATACATCAAGGAAGTACTCAAAAAATTTGGGCTAGAAGACTCAAAACCAGTCAACACACCAATGGTAATAGGCCATAAACTATCCGAGAATGATGAGTCTACTAAAGTAAATCAATCATTGTATAGGTCTATGATTGGAAAGTTACAATATGTTGTACATAGTAGACTAGACATTGCATTAGCTATTGGAATAGTAGCAAGATTTTTTTTAACTCCAAGAGAAAATCACTTAATGGTAGTGAAGTGAATATTGAGATACGTAAAAGGATTTGATGATTTTGGTTTATACTACAAGAGAAATGAGAAGTTTGAATTGAAGGCTTACACTAATGTAGATTGGGGAGGCAACATTGATGATAGAAAAAGCACCAATGGAGGAGCATGTTTCTTAGGAAAGAGGTTGATTACATGGACAAGAAAAAAACAAAGCTACACCTCACAGTCCATTGCTGAAGCTAAATATGTGGTAGCTACTATAAGCTACACCAATATTATATGGATCAAACATTTTCTGCAAGGTATGAAGGAAGATGTAATTGAGCCTGTGAGACTTTATTATGATAATACAAGTGACATGAATATATCAAAGAATCCAATAATGCATGCTAAAACTAAGCATATTGCAATCAAGTATCACTATGTAAGAGAGTTAGTGGAAGACAAACAAGTAAAGATGGAATATGTTAGCTCAAAGGAACAGATTGCTAATATCTTCACAAAAGCACTACCTAAAGATGCTTTTGAGTATCTTAGAGGTAATTTAGGGCTAATACCCCTAGCTAAGGCTACTTGAAAAAAAAAGAAAGTATGCCCTACATCAAATAAGTTGAATGGTGAAAATTTTATACATTGATGCAAAGGATGTTTACTTTGGGATTCATGCCTAAAGTAGTAGAAGTACTGAAATTCAAAATTATTCACAAGAAACATGATAGAGGGATAAATTAAATGAACTTGTAAGAGCTACATCTGCATATTAAGATGCTGATATATCTTTGGTATTATTGTCAAAGAGGGAGAAGTAGAAAACTGATCAACAAAATGAAGGAGAAGATGTTTGAGGTTGATCAGAACAATAAAAGATGGGCAATACAGAGGGGGAAAGAACAAGGAACAATGATACAACAACAAAGAGGAAGAAGTAAATTAATGAAGCAATCAAAATAGTAGAAGGAGATGTAATGTTTTTGGCATTTGTCTTACTATTCTAACCTAGTAAGCTTGTGGTTGAATAGTTTAGTCTGATGGTTGATCAGTTTGGTTTGCCATCAATCCAAAGAGGTAGATTGTTGGAAATCTAATTGAAAAGCCCATTGTTGTTGAGGATCAAAGAGGGAGATTGTTGTAAAATAATTTTTTCAATCATTGTCTTATCATTGATGTCAAACCTACTATTTGTAGTGATGATATTTTCTTATAATATCCAAGTACTATCACTTAGTTTATCCATGAAGAGGATTTCATCAACAAGCTATAACAAGAGCACGTAAGGTAAAGGTTGAGTTATGATGTTGTAATGAAGTGCAAGGATTAGTTAAGACAATGGTTAAGTAATGTATTAATGAAATACTCAAAAATGCAAAGGATGGTCACACTTAGAAACATTGAGGAAGAAGTTGTAACAAGATTGAGTGTAAAGCTCAAACTAAGATCTTTAGTGGGTGCCGAGAAAGTTAGTTGAAGCCGAGAAAATTCTTAGTAGAAGTTGAGTAACAAAAATTTCTAGTGTGTGCCGAGTGATCTTCAAGTGTCGAGTGAAGATCAGGTGTCGAGCATTAGAAAATATTTAGTTGGTACCAAGTGATCTTCAAGTGCCGAGCATTAGGAAAAACATAGTTGGTGCTGAGTAACATAGTATGTGCTAAGCACTAGTATTTCAATTGTGTTGAGATGTTGCATTATTTCAAAAGATGAAGATTCACCAAATATAAGCTGACATAGTGGTTACATTGAATTTTTTGAATGAGTTGGAAGATAAGGATGATGAGTTGGTGGCATAGAATCCCATGTAAACCATTTTTGAGGAAATTCTAAAGGATTATTCAAGAAGTTTCTAGATGAAACAAAATATGAGTTAGATGTAATGAATCTGACCTAATCCATGTGAATTGGAAATTAAAGAATGGAAGAATCAAGTGGGAAAATTTACTCCAAGACTTCTATTTAAGAAGTCATAGACCAAGAAGCAAATAGCTGCTAATATTGTTGCTGCTTAAGAGCTAAATTTGCAAAGTGGTTAGAAGGGTGTCAAGGAGGAGACATCTAGAAGAAGGAACAACATAGAGGCTGTACTTCTACAAGTGGTCATGAAGAGATGATTGCACTGGTACATTGAGTATGGAGACTCAAGGTGACAAAGCTTGTAAGGAGGGCAAGTTGTCAAGAGTTGCAGAGATTGAAGGCCGGGCAAGGGTATGAGATGAGAAGTGATATGAGATCTGCAAGATAAGTTGTATGTTGTAGTTAGGTCAAGACTTTCTAATACTCTCTAGCAATTGTATTAGATCTAAAAATCCTATGGACTTAGGTTCACCTAATAGAAATTTGTAAATCCTTTAACAAGGTGGCATTCCAAAAGAATGTTCTAAAGTCCTTTAACCAGCCCCACTTCTAACAAGGTGGTTAAATCCTCTAACAAGGTCACATTTAACAATGTGTTGTAAGCCTTTAACAGGGAAGGCCTTTCAGAGGGCATCACTTTAGAAGTGTAAAAATTGAGTAACATGTTACTAGTGGTTTTTCTCAAATTGGGTTTCCACGTAGATCATTGTTTCATATGTTGATTTCTTGTCTATTATACTTGCATGGTGATTTATAGTAACTTGCTAACTAGATAAGTTAAAGATTGGATGAATGAATGGTTGAATGGGTGCACTACACTTAGTGAAAAGTTTAAATAGGACATCTAGACCTTGAATAACTAATTCAAACCCCCCCAGTTATTCTAAAGCAATTCTAAAAAGTCCTACAAAATACTCGTCAAATCTTGTAAAAACTAATTGGGTATGATACAAGATAACTTGAGTTGTCTAGTGCTTCTCCTTAAAATTATCAGATAAACTCATTTCTTTTGTTCTTGTTAATCTTTATTTTTTTGTACTTCTTGATCATGATCTCTCTCATCTTTTTATTAATATATTCTCTCTTAAATTATTTCATGTTGATAATCATAACCTTAATCTTGACATAGATGTTAGGGCTAGATCAACTCAAAACTTCATTCTTAATCTTTCTCTGATAATCTCACTTATACTTCTTTGATAATTTTTTTTTAATAATGTCTTCTAATTTCAATAGTGATTTCTTCCATAAGCCAATAGTAACTTTTTCCTTAGTAATAATGACATCACTGAAAATGATTTGATTTTAGAATCTAGACAATTACATGCTAAGTGAAATTGCATAAAGGTCTACAAATAGTTAATTTCTAATGTATAACTAAAAAGACATTAATATTAAACTTACATGATAAAAAAAAGAGAGATTTATATAATAGAGATAGAGAAAAGAGAGTGAAGAAAACTATTTTGATTACAGAGATCATCTGATCTAGGCGGACTATGTCTCTGGGTCTAGCTTAACTGAGTGATTGATGTATTACTAATGCTTCCAAAGTTGATTTATAACATACTATAATCATTATACAAATCTTGACTTGAACCACCTTGCATGCAGTCCCACAAGCCACAAGACAAGTTTCTAAAGAGCAAGAGACTAAAGGACTTTACTATAGAGGCATAACACCATTACACCATTTCCTCCTTCAACAATTCTTCTTGATTAGAGAAACTCTTAGATTCCTCTTGGCATTGACTGAATCAAATAAAAATCCATTCAAAATGTCTTCCATAAGCCTCCTAACCCCTTTTTATACATACAATTATACTATAATGAGATTTAGCCATTATAACCACAAAATAACCTTTTTATGGAAAATATAATTTTGTTTACAAGCACCCTACAAATTACTTTGCTTGGCACCACTCATCATTTAGTCATTCATTTGATGATAATCCTTATTTTAATAAGGTTGGGTGGATACATACTAATTAAGAAAAATGTTATCCACAAATAACTCAACTGTTGTAAATAGTGTAACGATGGCCAAAGTTTTTGCTAGTGCAGTGGTTGGAGGATCAAATGGCTTGGTTAACAACAAGTTTTCTCCCAATTATAATAAAGGTGAATGAATGGCTTAGTTGAAAAGGTGGGTGCTAGTGGTCAAGACTTCATGGGTTCAAACCCCACAATAGCCATTTTGTTATAACCAATTTAACTTACCTGTACCCAAGTTGCTATGTGGCATCACATGGTGGTGCCATGTGGTACTCTCTTATTCATTCTTCCCATGCCACATGCCCTAGTTTGATTGGACAAAATTGACCAATGTACCAATTCTTCAACATGCCACATGTCAAACATTGATTGGTGGAATATCCATGCCATTTTCTACCATGTCAGCATGAGGACATCATGCTAACATCATCAAAACAATGTTCCTTGCCTTAACTTCAAATTTCCATAACTTCTACATCCCATCTCCATTTTTGATGAAACGAACACTGTCAGAAAGATCTTGATGAGCTCTTCAATTTGAAAACCATTGTTGACCACTTTTGAGATGGTCAAATTTTCACCTTTTTGATGGCCTTTGTATGAGGTTCAACGAAAACATTAATTGGCCATAACTTGAGCAAACAAAATCCTTTCAAGCCTGTTCAAGTTCAATAAGGTTCAATCTGAGAGACTTTGAAACACCTTAATTCTTAGTGGTAGATCCACCTAGATCAAACCTCCCCACTAAAAAGAAATTTTGGTCCTCCAAAAGAATATTTAGTAGAACCTTTATCTCTCTTGTCATGGATCTCAACTCTGTTGCCACCTTTGAAGCTTCATTGCAATGCTTACTACTTGCTTAACTTTTGACAAGTGAATCAAACTATGGTCTCAGTCCAATTCACTTATGCCTTGATGTTGTCCATTCTGCCTTCTCAAAGTTGTACATTTGGACAATGTCATGAAAGCATTCATATTCAAAGGGACTTGTACTTTGGTCAAACTAGGACTTCTAAAAAAGAGAGATGTACTTCAAATAGAACTTGAAAATTCATAAAGAAAGAAGAAAAACTAAGCATGGTAAACTTGTCACTCAGTGCCTCTTATGATGGTAGTTCATGTCTACATTCCTACCTAGTCACTTTTGATGCTCCTTCTTTCTTGCAAACTACATGAGCGATGGTAACAAAGCCTCAACTTGAAACATTCCTTAACCTTTGTACTTCAAAATGGTTGGCTGAAGGCATCACTAGAAAGCTCCAAATATTTGTATATGCACCAAGGTCATGACAAATATCTGTAGGAACATCAGTCATCAATTGACCATTTTTCACTGAGTCATAAAGTGAAGAACTTTAAGGCATTAGCTAGCTGTTCTCTATAACTCTAAATCACACTAGTTGTAATAGGTGCTTCTTCTAAAAGCCTCACACCAAATAATGTCTGCAATAAGAAGTTCAAAGTATTCTCCTTTATAGACTATAAGAGATATGGCTTTTCATAGCCATACAAACATCTCAACCATAGGATTATATAACTTTATTGCAAGAAAATTTAGTTAGAGTCATATACTCATAAACACACTAGCTTACTATCAGCAATTACCCTACTCTAAAAAAGGTAACACATATAGAGTTAGCTAAAAATTGTTCCCAACTCTCATGAAGTTGTTCAAAGGAACCTCTTTTCTTGGGTTTCTGGCTACTCTGTTGCACTTCCATTAGGAGTAACTCAGGAGTGTTGGAAACCACTAGTACTGCTTGTGCCTTGGTAGCTTGCATGGTGGTGTTAGGTACTAGTTTCACTCCTACCTTCTCATCTTTGGGCTAACTAGATTCTATAATGAACCTAGGAGAGTGTTGTGGTTCTAGATGCAACTTCCAACTCTTCTCTCTCCAATGAACACTTATCTGATAATGGTTGCATAAGTTTTGGAACCTTTAATGTGTCTTGAACTTCTTCTTTGAGGAAGACTTGGCTTCAACACCCTCAAAATTGTCCAGAGAATTTACCTTCAACAAGGCCTTAGAGTTCATGTTGGTTCCTCCATATCTCAATCCTTGCTTTCGAGGCCTCTTCTTTGCCTCAAAAGAATGGGTCATGCCTTGCTCATGGATGCCCAGGAATTTTCCACTATATCCCATTTTTAATATTAGTTTCTTACCAATGCCCTTGGTGTACTTCTCAAAGCCCCGAATAAAGTGTTGTTCATGCTCCTTCTTTTGTTCTGATGCAGAAGATACCTACACCCAACCACTTTCATTTGTAGGGGCTTGTTCCAAAACTATCTCAGGTACTCCATATGTTCACAAAAAGCACAATGGATTGCATTCTCATTTGATCCATAATTAGCTCACTTGCCATGACCACAAGGGAATCCTTTCTTAGGTAAGGAATTCATAGCTAACAATGCATCCATAATCCGAGGTGGGGTGAGTAGAAAATATGGAGAAGTTCTTTATGATTGTGGGCTCAATGCACACATGAAAAATTCTCTTAATGAAGAGGACTTCTTTCAATATGCTCCCTTTGGAACATCTCATGCAAGCTCTGTTTCTCCCTATTGGCCTCTTCCAAAAGCCTTTAGACATTTGCATTCTCCAATTGAAGTCATTGACTATCTTCTTCCAACTTTTGGACTCTCTCATCCTCTTCCTTCAGGTCTTGAAAGAGTAGTTACACTTTCTCTTTGATGGAGTGGATGCTTGCCACCATAGATGGAGTCAATTCCATCTTGGATGATTTCCCCTTTTCTAATGTCATTATGGAAAGTACACCTACAATCACTTCTTACAAAACTTTCCAAACTAGGGTCTAATACCACTTGATCTGATTTTAGGATCTAGACAATTATATGCTAAGTGAAATTGCATAAAGGTGTAAAAATACTTAATGTCAAATGTATAACTAAAAAGACATTAAATATTAAAATTCCAAGATCAATAGAAAGAGAGATTTATATCACTAGAGATAGAGAAAATAGAGAGAAGAAAACCAATTTGAGTATGGAGTTCATCCGATCTAAGTAGACTATGTCTCTAGGTCTAGCTCAACTGAGTGAACAATGTATTATTGATTCTCCCAAAGTTGACTTACAACATACTATAGTCATTTAAAAAATTCTAACTCAAACCACCTTGCATACAAGCCCTCAAAGGTGCAAGACAAGTTTCTAAAGAGGAAGAAAGACTTTTCTTTAAAAGGGCTTTACTACAAAGATATAACACCATTACATCATTTCTTCCTTCAAGAATTCCTCTTGATTAGAGAAACTTTCACATTCCTCTTGGCATCGACTAAATCAAATAAAAATGCATTCAAAATGCCTTACATAAGCTTCCTAACCCCCTCTTATACATAAAATTATGCTATAATAGGATTTAACCATTATAACCATCGAATAAACTTTTTATGCAGAATATAATTTCTTTTACAACCACCCTACAAATTATGTTTCTTTGCACCACTCATTATTTAGTCATTTTTTTGATGATAATCCTTATTTTAATAAGGTTGGGAAGATACATACCAGTTAAGTCAGACGTTATCCACAAATAACTCAAATGTTATAAATGGTGTAATGGTCACCACATTTTTTGGTGATGTAGTGGTTGGAGGATCAAATCCCACCAGCTTCATTCCTTCTTTGGATAGTTTGGTTAATAAAAAGTTCGCTACCAATTATAACAAAGGCAAATGAATGGTTTAGTAGAAAAGGTGGTTGCTAGTGGTCAAGACTTCAAGGGTTTGAATCCCACAACAGTCATTTTGTTATAACTAGTTTAACTTACCTATACTCAAGTTGCTATATGGCATCACATGGTGGTACCATGTATCACTCTCTTATTCATTCTTCCAATGCCACGTGTCCAAGTTTGATAGGACAAAACTGACCAATATAGAAAATCTTCAACATGCCACATGTCAAACACTAATTGGTGGATAAGCCATGTCATTTTTTTCCATGTCAGCATGATGGCATCATGCTATCAAAATAATTGTTTTCACCTTTTTGATGGCCTCTATACAAGGTTTGACCAAAAATTTGACTAGCCATAACCTGAGAAAATGAACTCCTTTCGAGCCAGTTCAAGTTCCAATAGGTTCAATTTGATGAGTTTTTTAATTTAGCATTGCTTCTAAGAGACTTTGGAACACTTTAATTTTTTGTGGTAGATCCACTTCGATCAAAAAATAATTTAACTGTATCAATTTTTGAACAATCTCCCCCTTTGACATTGATGGAGAAAACAAAAAACCTTAATCTTAATTCTACTTCATTCTACTCCATGTTGTATATCCTATATTTGTACCTTTAATCCTCTATATTCTGTATTCACCAATATCCTTTATATCTTTGTATCCTTACTTTTACGAATTTCTCCCATGTTCTTCCAAGTATCCTTTGTGTATTTCTTTTTCTTTTTGTTTATGGTAATCAATGGGAATAAAAATGACCAAATAGAAAATATACATTGAAAATTTCATAATAATCTTACCATTTACATACAATATTAGTATACTTGGAATTTTTAAGTTGCAACAATGCCTCCAAAGTTATCTTTAGTGCATGAATGGTCAAAATATGCTTCCTAAATTTAGTTGTAATATTCTCAATTCCACTAGATGTAGCTTACCCTAGCATTTGTACATTGTGTTGTGCTTTTGATAAGCTTTGCTTTGTCACTTCAATATGTAGACTAGTCATTTCTTACAGCTCTATGATTTTCGCAATCAATTTTTCTCTCTTTGCTAATATTTCTCCATCTCCTACAATAGGATCTTTCATTATTAATGATTGTTGAACTCCAAAGAGGGTATGTGCAGGATCATGGTGTGTCAAAAAGTGGTGATCTTAAAAGTCTGTAGTTCTATAATATCTCAAACCATTTCAAAATCTATTCCAACTTTTTTCCCACCAAACCCGATACTAAATGAAAACAATTAATATCTTTATAAGGTCTATTATATTTTTTGATACCAAACCTATATGGTAAACTTTAGAAACATCCTTAAAATGTGCTTTTGGCCTAGTTTTATGTGATTTTTACTTTAAACATGTAGCTGACAACACTTTTTTCACCAAAATTTGATTAAATGAAAAGGGTTTCTTAAGAATGTTCTTATCATTCCATAAATGTAAGTTTCGTCAAATTATGAGTTTAGTAAGTAGTTATTACTTATTTTCTAATGGAGTTACGTATAAAGTTTTGACTGACACACTACTTGAAAAACAACTATAACATACAAATGGTACAACATTTTTTAAATCCAAAAGATGCATCGCATTCTATGTTTCTTCTACTATAAGGATTTTTTATTTATTTTTGAATCTTACAGAGTTTTGAATTAGTTAAGGTGGTCAGACATGAGATTTTTTTAATTTCAAAAAAATTAAAGTAAAAAATGAATTAAATAATTATTTATTTAGAATAAAAATACCCAAAAATGTGTGTTACATCTAGACATGAGTCTACTACTTATATCTAGAATATTATTAAAAAATATTAGCATTTTATTTTGATTAAGGTGGTCAGACATACATCTACTTATTTTTGTTCTAAAATTTTTGTAATATTGCATTAAAATTCAAAAATTTGACCAATCGATTTTTATTTTTTTGAGATAAGTCCTAGTAGTTTAGAAACTAGATTCAATTTTCTAGAGATTATTTTCTCTCAATTTTTTTATATAAAGTTAATAACAAGTAGAAAATTGCATGTCAAGTTAACATAACCCTAATTTTCTGATTTTTTATTCCCACTTAAGGGCATAGTTTGGATGACCATGATCTTGCATATACCCTAGAGTCAAATTGGCCAATATGATTTAAACTTTCATTCCAAACTCCAATAAGTCAATTATCAATATTTGATGTAAATGTGTAGAAAACTACACAAAGCAATATATTTACTTAATGTAGTATTAACAATCTTCTATAATGTTCTTATACTCTCCTACACCTTTCCTTTAAAATTTGTAAGATTTTCTATCAAGCTCTCCCTTGTCTATTCTTCAGATTTGCTCGCAACTTCCTTTGCTAGCTCTACTTTCAAATTTTTTACTATAGCTTCTATTTTATCCAGGTAAACTTTCAACTATTTTTGAATCACTTTTTCCATATCTATTTTAACTAATGGCATACTATTACGAAACATTCATAGAGTCTTTCACAATACTTGGATTTTGATTGTTTTGGATCTCCTCTCATCAATCTTTAGATCAAATACTTTCTTAAATAGTGCTTTTCATTTCTCTTTCAAATTTAGTGTTGCTTACTTCAATATGTCAAACTAGGGATCATTTCTTAGAGGACCATCATCAATTTCATCATCATAATCATCATCATCATATTCTTCTTCTTCTTCACACTTCTTTATTACCTTGGACTTATGTTGATTGTATGCTCTTGCCATGTTCCTTCTTTTTATCATTGTATTTATCTTCATTGTCATCTTTATCTTTTACCTTTTTTAGTTGATTTCTCTCCTCTAATAGATGTCGGCTGGGATGTTCTTGGTCCTTGATTGTCAATTCTCTCATTCTCCCCTTGATCTTCTTGAGTATATGAGTCCTTTTATTGACTCCCTATTTCACCATTATCTTTCTCCTCAATAGTGTTACCCTATGTAACTATTGATGCTCCTAGTGTTAATGTCATCTCTACTTATTGGTTGATAGCACTTAATACTTATTATATCAACAATAGATATTGAGTAGCCAGATAAAGGTTACCTACACTACTGATCAGTGTAATTGTAGATTTACTAATCATAGCCTTGTCTGATGTGTCTTCTTCTTGGTGTTCAACAGTAACACTGATTGTTCTATCTTTCTGGGATTTTGTTATCTTTTCCTAGGATTATCACCTTTTGAATTTGGGTCATCTTTTTAGTCAACGATATCTTCCATGGTGACTTTATTTTTTATGCCAAGCAACTCAAAAAAAATGTCACTAATATCCAATGTTCCTCCTTCTTCATATACTTGATTCTGCTACTTCCATAATTATTCAATCTAAATTTCTTTGATATTTTTTAGTAGAATAGGTTCTTCATCTAGTAGTACCATAGTTGTCAATACCTTTGTTATAAAATATTTGCAAAACTTATCCATCCAAACTTCTATATCATTAACTAATAGATCATGTCACTACTCCTAAAGTACTTGTTACCTCAACTCTTTTACTCTCTACCTTATTGAGTTCCATCTTGCTAATAAAGTGTTTTATAGTTAATGTGGTACCATATCTTTAAAATCTTCAAGATATTTGAATGCTTCCTTGGAATGTTTTATGATAAAAAAATTAATCATTCATACATATTTCAATTAATTTTGAAAATGGGTCAGGATCCATCTTCCCAACTAGTCGTATCTTAGTGATAGACTTTCCAAGTTGTTTGGGATTGGTAGGAATCTTGTGCTTTCTCTATTCTAATTTCCTTTCCCATAAATTTACCTCATTCTTGAATTTAGCTTGAGATTTTTTCTTTGATGGTAGTGTTTGAACTTGATTCCTTATCATTATTCTTCTTTGTGTAGTAAAATGTTGCATTTTTATCTTTTTGAATTACATTTTCTTTAGTATGTTCTTCCTAAGTACTGACTTCAAGTTCTCCTCCTCTACCTTACCCCTCTTGTTTTAAGATAGAAAAAACTTCACCTTATGGTTGTACATCTATTCCTTCTCCTTTCCTAATAAAAGTTCCCATATGAAGTACAAATGTATCTCGCATGGCATCCTCTACTTATTGGCTTCTCGATGCCTCCTATGTGACTCTATATGTCCTCTTTATCATTTTTCTTCTTCTTTTCTATGGGGGCCTTTGAAGCTTTACTTGTGAAAATATCATAACTACCAAATCATTTAACACAAGTATTCTTTGGTAGATTTAATATATTGTTACCATAACTAACCAACTCATTTTTTGATACCTCATAATCAAGATACATAACCCAAGAAGTTATTTTCTCCACTAGTTGAATCTTTCAACTATCAGTGTTAGCAACACAATATAAAATGTCCTTATACCTTTCAACTAATCTTCTTTGGATCTAATAATGCACTTGCATTTTTAGTTGAAATTCTGTGAAGTGGCTACACATAATTTTCTTAAGTTCACTTCCTAGCTTCTCAACATACTCATTCATCTTATATATAATAGGTCTATTTTTATTCCACTATACATTTCCTATCCTAGGGAAAATGTACTTACCATATACATATATACATACAAGTAGAGTAATTATTTATTTATTTTCTTTCTCTTGGTTCTCCTTCAACCTTTCAATATTTACATTTAATTAAGTAGTGACCATACCTAAGAGATCATAAGGTTTATCCCATGTGGAGATGTCAAGTGTTGTCCATACTACAATGGCTAAATACTGTTGGAGTGAATTTATTAATAGAATTTGCATTTGATTATCATTACAATGAACCTTGTTCCTACATGTTTCTCCTTATCTATCCTCATGGATCTCTTGTTAGGAGTACTCTCTATTGTCTGTCTTAGTTCATTCATATTACTAACTCTTAATGGTAATTCTTTTCCGTACATCGATAGATCCATAACTTTGTTAATAATATCCATTTTAATATTTATTAGTTCATCCATATCTAACTATAGTGCTCTGTCCTATATTCTTCTTAGTACAAACCTAATCCATTCACCAACAAATACCTTTGGTTTATATGGGCCACATGTGTGAAGCCTTGAGTTTTGATGTGATTGTATTCATTTTTCAACTTTGCATTTGCACATATTTACTTCTTATACATCTTTTCAATTCCAAGATGTCCTAGTACTGCAATCTTGATATGAATGAAAGAAATACTAATCTTAGTCAGTATTACTCTTGGTGGTAGTAACGATAGGACTCTAACATCATCATGGACATTTGAATCTACTAGATAGACTATGAATTTTGGCTCTAACCTATCATTGATGTTCACAATAAGAAGAATCTTATCCATGGCTTCCATTCTGTTAGAATTTTCCTTTACAAAAAGTATATAGATTGTAACTTCTAGGGCACAAAATAACTCAACTCACTTTTTGTTCAATAATGTATCTAGTAAGTCAATTCAAAGTTTTACTATTATACTTGGCAATTTCTTAGAAAATAAGGTGTAAAAAGAGTTACTATTTGCATGTACTTATAATCCAAAAAATAAGAAAATGGTTAATTGTGAATTTGATGCATTTGGAACAATAAATTTTCTTAGATAGGCTCTAACTAGATAAAGTTTATCTTTTCTTAGTGAGAGTGTTGTACTTCTTATTTGGTACAATTCATTACCTTTTTGGGGATATAATAGAGTTTTACCATTGTTAACTATCCCTAAGAAGTTCTCCTACTATCATAATTTGAAGATGTACCTTCTTGGCTTGAATTTGATACTTTATTATTAGTTACGTTCTTCTCTTCCTTTTTGACCCACACTTGTTTGATGTTATGTCTCAGTGTTTCATTGTTCAAAAAAATCTTATCTATAGTTTGTCGATATTTGAAGGTTTGTGTTGTTTGACCATATTTGCAAAAAATATAACATGATGTTCATGTATTTATGTTTACATTTTTATTCGAACATACTCTTTCTATATGTCCTCTTTTTCCATAGTTATTGTACTTTTATATTTCTTGACTTTCTTGTTGGTAAAGTTCTATTCCTGCAATATGTAACCTTATGATCAAATAGGTTGTAGTTATAGTAGTGACCATAAAAATTATTTCTATTGATGTTCTTGATTTTTTCACTGTACAATATTTTTCTCTATATCCAAACTTGTAGCAATTGTAGCAAAGACTATTAAATGATATTTTGATAAGACATTTGATAGCTTGTTTTTACAAACATTAGTTAAATGTCCTCATTTACCACAATGATAGCATGCATGTTTCTTGTTCTAATTGTTTCTTGGTTGAAGTATCTTTTCTTTGCCAATTTTGGATGATTAACAAATTTCAAATTTACTATTATTGGTATATTATCAAGTCTAGTTGTATCTCCTAATTTTATTTTATTTACTTTTGAGTGTTGAAGGGTTTCTTTGTTGGAGAATGTGGAGAAGCATTGGCTACCAGCTGGGCTAGGGATTTCCCCTAGATTGTTCTTGGTGTCTGATCTTTACTATTTTTCTGTTTTGTTTGGATTGCTAGCTACTGGACATAATTTGTGTCGGTGTTTTTGTAAATCTTCTGCAGTCAATTTTGGATTGGGGTTTTATTGTTTGCATGGTAAGGCCTAGGATTTCTTCTCCATTGGTGAGAACAGATGGTTCTTCTCCAACTATGCATGCAATATGATCTGAATCATTTTATTTAGGGGAGAACTCCAAGTTGAAAAAAGTTAATGGTTTTTTTTCGCATAGCCATGATCGCCCTGTTCTAGTTATTCCTCCAACGGCTGTAATGGAGGACATTGATTATTGGACAAAGCATGCTTTGATATGCAAATTTCTTGGAATCCAAATTTCCCTATCCGTTCTTGAGTAATGGATCTACCGCTCATGGCAGGTGGAAGGCGATATGGAGATTATGTTGGCGAGGAATAGTTATTTTTTTTGTTGTATTCTCTTGCATGTCTAATTGGGATTGTGTTTTTGAAGGAGGCCCTTATTTCTACAACCATGTGGGGTTATTTGTCAAACCTTGGCATTCAGGTTTTAATTCTGCTGAGGATCTCCCTTCAACAGTGCCAGTTTGGGTTCACTTGCCTCGTCTTCCCTTGGAATTTTGGCATGAAGACATCCTTCGACAAATTGCTGCTTTGTTGGGGAAGCTGGCTGTAATGGCACATCAATCCCTCAATAAAAAGGTTATTTCTTATGCTAGAATTTGTGTTGAAATTAATTTGAATAACCCATTACCAAATTCTTTGGAAATTTGTATGGGGGATTTTTCTTGGGTGCAGCAGTTAGATTATGAATCTCTCCCTTTTTGTTGCCAAATTTGTCATGAGTATGGTCATTTACTGCGTCAGTTCCCCCGTAACTCAAGTTTCAAAGGAGTGGATGGTTCTACAACTGGCAATACTGGTGGTTTGGCAGATACTATAGGGAAAGGACAATCTCAAATGGCTAATACTACCAAGGGGATGAATCTGCAAGATGCTATAGGTAAGGGTAAGGCTCAAATGCAGGATAAGGATGGATTTACCCCTGTTTTCCCTCATGCTAAGGGTCATGGTCAAAAGAGGCCTTTGAAAGAAATATTATCTGATTTAGGTTTTAACCACTTTGAGGTGCTGGATAGTATGGTTCTAGAGGAGGGTATTCCTCCTCCTATATCTTCTGATCCAGTTTTCCCAGATGAGAGATCTGTTCCTAATGATGCTTGTGGGGCATACCAAGTTATAGTATATCAGAACTGTGAGGTCCCTGTAGCTCCTGTGACAGAGGCTCTGGTGACTCCTGTAGTGTTGGAGGATAATGATGTTGTTTTAGCTGACTTGGTTAAGGATGTGCTACCATCAGGTAAGGGCAAGGGTTCTCCTCTCCCCTTGGGGTTAATGTCTTGACCCTTTAAGCGGGCTTCTTCTACTCTTCCTCTAAGGAGTGGGTGCAAAATAAACCAAGAGAAGATTAAACTCACAGGAGATATATTGATTGAGTCAAGTTCAGTGAAACCTTTGGATTCTCATTTTCCCAATTCTACCCAATGATGATTATTCTCTCATGGAATGTAAGGGGGTTGAACAACATCCCTAGGAAAAAGGCTATTCATAACTTGGTGGTTGATCATAGCCCTGATGTTTTTTGTATCCAAGAGACTAAGCTCTTTGTGGAGTCTATGGTCCAACATGCCTCTAGTATTTGGTCTCATCGCCAATGCCAGTGTGTTGGGGCAATAGGCAGTGTGGGTGGTTTAGCTATATTTTGGGATCCTCAAAAAATTTCTCCTCTTGGCTAGATGTCTTCTCGCTCAACTCTCTCTATGGTAGCTTCTGCTCTAGACTCAAGAGAGGTAATCATGGTTACTAATGTGTATGCACCTGTTGATCTTGTGGGAAAGGAGGAACTTTGGGAACATATTCAATACGTTAGAAATTGTCATCCTTATCATCCTTGGGTGTTAGCAGGGGACTTCAATTCAGTTTTAAGTCTGGAGGAAGCATGGTGGTTTGGCTAGATTGGGGCCTTCTTTTGCTCTTCTTTGGAAAAATATATATCTTTTGCATCTCTTTGATGTTAAGCCTTCTAATGGTCTCTATACCTAGAATAATCGCAGGACTGGTGTTGCTGCTATCTTAGAACGTCTGGATAGATTTCTTGTTTCTTGCTTCTAGGTTAGTGGCACCCTTACTATCTCTTCAGAAATCCTTGATTGGAGGGGTTCAAATCATTGGCCAATTAAATTTTTTGCTATAGGGGCTTATGTTCCGAAGCATCCTCCTTTTAAGTTCCAGTTGATGTGGCTTTGGGACTCCTCTCTTCATGATTGTGTTTTTTGTTGGTGGAAAGATGGTGCTCCTGCATATGGTACTACAATGTTCCCATTTTTTAAAAGGCTTCAATATGTTAAAAGGAAGCTCAAGATATGGAATAGGGAATGCTTTGGTAACCTTCACTTTATGAAGAGGCTTGCTCGAGAGGATCTTGATGTCATCACAAGGGAGATTAGAGATCGAGGTTTCTCAGAGGATCTTGGCAAGGCTGAATCCCTTGCTTCTAGAGCTCTAGAAGAATGGGAACTTCGAGAGGAAATTTTTTGGAAGAAAAAGGTTAGAGTTGATTGGCTCTAAGAAGGTGATCGTAACACTGCCTTTTTCCATAAAATAGTGCAATCTCGCCAGAATAGGAGCACTATCTCTTCTTTGATTAATTCTCAAGGTATCCAACTGAATTCCTTGCCAGCTTTGTTCTAAGAGACTATTTGGTACTTCTCTACCCTCTTCTTTGAGGACTCTCCTCCTGCTGATAATGAAGAAAATCTTATTTTGTCCTGTATTCCTTCCCTTATCACTCAGGAAATGAATGATTATCTCATGAATCCTATTTCTTTGGAAGAGTTGGAGGAGGTGGTCTTTGGCATGCCTAAGGGGAAGGCTCCTAGTCCTGATGGCTTTCCAGTTGAATTCTTTCAGGAATTTTGGGACATCATTAATCATGATTTGTTGGAGGTGGTTAAAGAATCCTATGCTAGCAAGCAGATGCTTCGAGCTTTGAACTCTACATTCTTGACTCTTATTCCTAAGAGAGAGGGTGCTAATCAATTGGAGTTTTTTTAGACCAATTGCCTTATGTAATGTGGTTTAAAAAGTTATTACTAAGTTGATTGTTGAGAGATTGAAAAGGTGGCTTCCCATTATTATCTCAGAAGAACAAGGTGGTTTTGTTGCTAGCAGACAAATTTTGGATGGGGTGGTTATTGCTACTAAGGCTATTCACTCTATGGCTACTTCAAGGGAGAGAGCCATATTTTTTAAGTTGGATATGGCTAAGGCCTATGATAGAGTTAAATGGAGCTTCCTAAGGAGTATTCGTCTTTCTTTTGGATTTAGCTCTGATTGGGTGAGTTGGATTATGAGTTGTGTTACTTCTGCCTCTTTTTCTATTCTTATTAATGGTCAACCTTCTCAACTATTTGGTGCTTCTAGAGGCCTCCGCCAGGGTGACCCTCTCTACCCATATATATTCATCATCATGGCTGAAGGCTTGGGCAGATTCATTAAGCATCAGGTGTCCCAGAATTCTAATCAAGGCTGGCGATGGGGTAATGGCTTACCTTCTCTTTCCCATCTTCAATTTGTTGATGATTCTGCTCTTGTTGGTCTTGCTAGGATCAAGGAAGTTGAAGCCTTTCGACATGCTTTGGATGTTTATTTGGCAGCTTCATGCTAGAAAGTTAATAAGCACAAATCTTCCATTTACTTTTTTAACACTCCTAATTATATTCATCATAGGATTGTTGGTATCCTACGGTTTCAGATAGGATCACTTCCTTTGACTTATCTTGGCATCCCTATTGCTATTTCCAGGCAGCCACGTCTCTTCTGGAAAAATTTGATTACCAAGCTTCAGGATAAGGTAAATCATTGGACTCATAGATGGCTTTCTACTGCTGCCCGGGTTACTCTTCTTCAAGCTATTATCCAAGCTCTTCCTACTTATCGAAGCATGGTTCACGCTGCACCTATTTACTTTCTCAAGAAGTTTGATGCTCTTTCTTGACAATTCCTTTGGAGTGGTAATTTGCGTAGTACTAAATGGAGCTTGGTTAATTGGGCAACTATTTGTAGGCCTAAAAAGGAGGGTGGTCTTGGTCTTCGATCTGCTCTATTGAGTAGTCAAGCTTTGGCTGCTAAACTTTATTGGCGATGGTGCTCTCGACAACATCAACTTTGGGCTCGTATTATCACTCATAAATATTTTCATGGTGTTGATCCTTGCTATGTTTCTGCACTTCCTCTTGAAGGTCGTGGCTCAATGGTTTGGCATACTTTGAAGACAAGTGCGATGTTGGTTAAGAGGGGTATGTTTTGGATATGTAAAGGAGGTTCTCAGGCTTTGTTTTGGTCTAATGCTTGGGATGGATTCCCTTCCATTTTATCCATATACCCTCATCTTCAGCCTCTTTGTGACTCTTTTCTTGCCACTGGATGGGATAAAGTGGCTCAATACAAGACTCCTTATCAATTGGGACCTGCTGTTGGTTACAAATGGAAGCATTCTTCTGATTGGCCTCCTGGAGGTACAGACATGGATCGTCAGGAGCTTTCTCAAATTCTCGCCTCTAGAGAGTGTTCTTCTTTGCTTGGTCCAGATGTTTTGGCTTGGGGCAGTACCTTGTCTGGTAAATATCATGTCTCTGTTGGGTATTAGGAGATAACTAGACGATTATTTGGGGATGCTGAGGTCCCTTGGTGGAATCAATTTTGGAATAAAGTTTCTTGGTCCAAGTGCAATTTTTTCATATGGCTAGTGGCTCACAACCATTGTCTTACCTAGGATAATCTTTGTAAACGTGGATTTTAGGGTCCCTCTTATTGTGTTTTGTGTGGTAATGGAGAGGAGTCTGTCTCCCATCTGTTCTTCCATTGCTCCTATTCTTCTCAGATATGGAACCTTTGGTAGAGCACTTGGGGTTTCTCTTGTCGGCATGCTTCCTCTTTGCTTGAGTTCTGGGCCTGCTTGGGTACTGCTCCCTCAAAGTCTTCTTTTGTCCATGCTACTTGGATTGCTGGCCCATCTTTCATGCTTTGGCATATCTGGTTGGAGAGGAATCGTCACATATTCCAAGATGTTCAGCTTGGTGTTTTGCATCTTTGGTGGAAAATATCACATTCTCTTCAAGAAACTATTCTTGTGAAGTGTGAGCTTGATGGGGGTATGGATCCGGTTGATCTTGCTACCTGTAATCACCTCAATTTTCATCTGCAAGATGGGGCTGCAGCTCATAGGTTTCCTTCTATGTCCAGGTAGCTTCACCATCAAAGGAAGGGTCAGGTTAACCAAGATGGGCACTGGACTCATCCTCCTTGTGGAGTTCTGAAAATTAACACTGATGGTTCTTCCCATGGGAATCCTGGTTCGGCCGGTATTGGCGGAGTGGCTCATTGTAGTTCTGGCGATGTTAAATTTTTCTTCTCAGTTCATAAGGGTGATTACACTAACAATCTCATGGAAGCTTAGGCTATTTTATATGCTGTGGAACAATGTTTCTTGCGGGGATGGAGTAAGATTATCTGTGAGTCTGATTCACAGGTGGTGGTGCGCATGCTTTCTTCGCAAGAGCTTGAGGATGTTAGTTGGTAGCTGGCCACTATTGTTAAGTAGATTCTTTTCTTCTCTTCCTCTTTTCAATTCATTAGGTTCACGTATATTCCTCGTGAATGGAATAGAACTGCTGATTATTTAGCCAAATGGGCATCTAGTCATGATCCGGGTTGGAATATTAGGGATAGGAGGCAACTGTCCTTTGAGATGGTGCAAGAATTTGATGATCTTGTTGCTCAGGATCGAGCTCCTTGTTGAGCTCTCCTTGTTGTATTCCTTTCTATCTTAATAAATTTTTACCCCTCTTTTTGCAATCTTTTTCATTCTTAGATCAAATTTCATAAACTTCTCATTGACTTCTTATAAAGTTTATCTTTTCTTACCGATAGTGTTGTACTTCCTATTCAATACAATTCATTGCCTTTTCAGGGATGTAATAGAGTTTTACCATTGTTAACTATCCCTAAGAAGTTCTCCTACTATCATAATTTGAAGATGTACCTTCTTGGATTGAATTTGATACTTTATTATTAGTTACGTTCTTCTCTTCCTTTTGGACCCACACTTGTTTTATGTTATGTCTCAGTGTTTCATTGTTCACATAAATCTTATCCATACTTTGTCAATATCTAAAGGTTTGTGTTGTTTGACCATATTTGCAACAAATATAACATGATGTTCATGTATTTATGTTTACATTTTTATTCCAACACACTCTTTCCATATGTCCTCTTTTTCCATGGTTATTGGATTTTTATATTTTTTGACTTTCTTGTCTATAAAGTTTTGTTCTTGCAATATGAAACCTTATGATCAAATAGGTTGTAGTTATAATAGTTACCATAAAAATTATTTCTATTGATGTTCTTGATTTTTTTATTGTACAATATTTTTCTCTATTTCCAAATTTGTAGCAATTGTAGCAAAGACTATTAAATGATTCTTTTGATAAGACATTTGATAGCTTGGTTTTACAAACATTAGTTAAATGTCCTCATTTACCACAATGATAGCATGCATGTTTCTTGTTCTAATTTTTCTTGGTCGAAGTATCTTTTCTTTGCCAATTTTGGATGATTCACAAATTTCAAATTTACTATTATTGGTATATAGTCAAGTCCAGTTGTATCTCCTAATTTTCTTTTACATTTCAATTTTCATCAATCTTTTTCATTCCTAGATCAAATTTTGTAAACTTCTCATTGACTTCTTATCCTATGTTTGATTTATTAGAGAAATCTTCTACCTCTTTTCTCAACTTTTTATTTTCAGTAATGGCTTTTCAATTTTCCTCATTTTTATCACTTATATATCCATTCAATTTGTTCTTTTCACATTGCAGTTGAAGAATGGTATTGTCCCTATCTTTAGTTCAGTTTTCCAATCTTTTCTTTGATGATCTTCATTTTTCTAGCAATTCAATCAACCTTAATTAAGGATTGGCTTTCAAGTTCACTGTTTTCTTATTATAGGGTTTCTTCAAGGATAGTATTTCTATCTAATAGACTAGCTACCACAGCATTAGTTTCTTCCAAGCTTGTATTATTTTGAGAAAGTTCTTGAAGTTCCTAAAGAATTGTTTGTGATATTTCTAATAGTACTTTTCTTTTTACAAATGATACTTTAATCTTCTTCTTTAGATCATAAATTTGGGCTATAGCTTCATCTAGGACTTCTTCAAGTTGCCTTTCTTTATTGTACCTTTCCATTTTCTAGATCAATTGTCAAGTTGTTAAACTTCTTTGAAAACAACTTGGCTCTGATACTGATTGTTAACTATAGGTAGGTACGAAAGGGGGGTGAAGGGTGGGGTGTGAATCAATATTAAGAGAATAATTTAAATTTTCACCAATTAAATGATAGTCTATAACAACATTGCTCTGATATTCTAGATTTAATCAATAGCTTAAACACTTAACCATTAATAACAAATATAAATGAAAGTAAACAACAATTCATCAAAGAAAATTCACACACATAACACAAAAATTTTGGTATCATAGAAAACCCTTGGTCTAAGAGAAAAACTATGGTGGCGATGAAACCCACAACTTTTTCACTATAGTAAAAATGGTTTGTTGATTAGGTGTACATTTGTGTTTCCTTATGAGAAACTCATTCTGTTAGGAGTGACTGATACAATGCTAATTATATCCTATCCTATTGAGAATATTCCACTCAGAGAATTTATCCTCACTAACTAGGAATTCACCTTGTTAGAGGTTTTAACAAAAGTTCATAGATGAAGTTGATAGTCCTACAAAAGACTCTTCAAATCTTGTAAAAACTGATTAGGTATGACACAAGGTAACTTCACTTATCTAGTGCTTCTCCTTAAACTTGTCAAACTGACTTATTTCTTTCATTCTCGGTGAATCTCTCTTTTTTTGCACTTCTTGTTTGTTGTATCTCTTCTCTTATTCTTACTTTCTTATCTCTTAAATCATTTCCTATTGATAACCTTAACCATAATGTTGACCATAGATCTTAGGGTTTGATTAACTCAGAACTTCCTTCATAAGCTTTCTTCAATTATCTCACTTATAGTTTCGTGATAAGCTTTCTCCAATAATGTCTTCTAATTCTGATAGTGATTTCTCTATACTCTAATGGTAACTTTTTCCTTAGTAGTTTTCACATCAACGAAAAAACTTCAACTAACTCCATCAATTCTCCAACACCCCCAAATAGTTTCATTTAACTTTCAAATACTATAAACTTTTAATGCACTTTGCAATAATTTATCAATTCCTTACTATTTAATTAAAAAGTAATTTCTTTTTTCTAATATTATCAATAAAATTAAAATGATGGTTAGATTGGAGATAAGGATATATTTATATTTATATTATGGAAGAAAACTTAAAACAAAAAATAAGCTATACAAGAAAATACATTTCTCCAAAAGTGACCAATAAATTAGGGAGCAATTTAAACATCCCACACTAAGCTTAATTCCTAGAACAAAATTGTTAAATAGTCAAAGTTGACTTTTTTTTCCCAACCTTAATTCTTTCCTTAGTGTGTGATGTTTAAGGGTGGCCCAAATGAATAAATATATAAAAGAATATGGATGTACCCTATCCTCATTCATCGAAGTTGTGGAAAATGTTAAGAATAGTTTAAATATCATAAATCTCACATATTAAGATTTGATTTCTAGTTTAAGTATTAAATACTTAACTTATTATTTCTAATTTAATTTTTTTATGTGATTTATAAAAGCAGTTGTCTTATTATTTTTCTATTAATGAATTGTGTTTTCTACTATAAATAGTTTACAAACAATGTATTCTTCTCATATGTATAATTGTTTAATACATCTAATTGAATTACATATATGTAGGCACTTCCGAGCCAAGGACTTTGCAAAATTAAATAAATTAATTGCATTTACCCTAATTTCAGAAAAATTGGTTCAATTCATTTGAATCCATGAAATAATAATTTCATATCGACTTATAGAAAATGAAGATTTGAAAGATATATTACATGCATATCACATAGGAAAGAATTTCGGAATTATAAATTGAAAGATGTATTATATTAGAGTATTATAAATATACATGATGAATAATATTGGGGAAATTATTGAACAATTTTATAAAGTGATGCGATAAAAGTATATTTTAGCCAATGAAATAATTGTAAATCAATTTTGTTAATTGTAAACATAAAACTATTGCACCTTCACTATACAATATATTAATACGATAATAAATATTAAAAGTAAATTTATTTTAGTTGGTGGAAGTGAAGAATTTTAATCACTAATTAAGTGATAGAATCAAAGTGATGTAATAGTAATTAGTCTATCTACAAGTACTAATAAGACTCATTCTATTACTTCTTCAATACTACTTTACATGACATATATTACTTGTAAGACAAAGTAATTAAGCTAAGTACCAAAAATTTAAGACTAAAAAATAGGCAACAAAATAAGGAAACTTCATAATCATAAAAAGTTTGTAATAAATGCAAGAAATAACAAACAAGATGCTTACAAATGGACTTGGGACTAATACAAGAGGCGATGGTGCTATAATTACATATGAATCACCCCCTTACTTTTGATTGTATACGTTCTATCTTCGGCACTAGCAATTCATAATTTTTATGTTTAAAATGTAAAATTTATTTTTGTCAAATGGATTAGTAAATATGTCTGTTAGGTGATCTTTAGACTAAAAATGTTGTGAACTGTTTTCTCCATTGTTGGCTTGCTCTTTTATAAAGTGGTAATGGGTACCGATGTGCTTACCTTTCTAATAAAAAGTTGGATTTATGGAAATTTCTATTGTGGAACTATCATCAATAAATATAGTGATTGGCTAATTCGAGGGTTGTGGATGTAGGTGCATTGGTTCTATTAGGCATTGTTCTACTTTGGAACTTAATTTTTAAATATATAATCTTAATAGTTGGGGTCTTGGGTCCCTTATAAAAAAACCTATTTTATTCTTAATTTAAAAACAACAAATTATATAATCCATCATTAATGAATGATATTTACCTCAATATGATTGTGGTCATATTCAATTTTTGTTACTTATAATTTTTTAATATATTATAATCTAACAATAGGTGGCTTTTTAAATTTTTAAGGTTGTCTTTCCCTTTATCTAATTAAAATAATTACACAATGATTTAAGAATAGCACAAAATTACCCTTCCTTGTAACAAAAGATAGTCTATTGGATACTTAGTTTTAAATACATATGATATACATTACAAAGTCTTGGACTTATGCCTATCTTTTTTTCTATACTTCAATGCTACAAGTTTCTCCTTATTTATAGCTCTTGTTCTTAATAGTAATGTGTAAATCATGAGAACTCTTAATATTAGACTTCTTTAGAACTTTCACAATTGTTTTACCACTTCCTTTGACAACTAATGGATTATAGGAGGGTCCATTGATGAGATTAACATCATAATGGACTCAAAAGTAACTTTCTATAAGAAGAAACAATATTAAAGAAGAAGGAAAGATTTTCTCTTTTGACAATTGGTACATGAGAATTGATGACTGTCATGTTGGTTATAAGTGGAATTTTAGAAAATAAAATAAAGAAACTACCTAGCTCACTTGGAAAGTCTATACTTTGAACTTTTGCTACTATTATGTGTGAAATTTAAGAAAATAAATAAAGAAACTACCTAGCTCACATGGAAAACCTAAACTCTGAATTTTTACTACTATTGTGCAAAATGAGAACATATATTATGATTAAACATGTGCACCTGGGTGAAATGGACTGTCACTTGTGCTTTGCTAATTGTTATAGTAGAAAAAAATATAACATGTTCATCATTATATCAAATACCAAAATTTAATATAATTAACATTATATAAAATATTATAGTATACAATTCAAATATATTATTCTATTATAAATCAGCCCATAGATATTCTTACCAAAACATTCGATTGAAAGAATTGTTTTAATTCTAAGGAACTCTCCATTTATCTCTTCCAATTTAGAGAGGGATAATAATGGTAATCATTAGAGCTCGTCATATTAGATTTTAATCTGTATTAGTTTCTTTTGAAATTTTTTAGATAGTTGTTTGATTGCTAACTTTAATATTTTAAAAGGTATTAACCTAATATGTTACATAATGTAACTTACAAATTGTCTATGTCATTTTCCATTTTATTGGAAATCTTGGACTAACAAAACTTTCCAAGTCTATGATGTGAGATGGCTCACATAAGTCAAGTCGTACCTTTTTTCAATGGTTGACTTGGGAAGCTTCTCACAAATTGAAAATTCTATTAAAGATAGAACTCTAAAATTGACTTGACTTCTATTGACAATTGTGGCATCAAGTAATTGCAATAGCATGAATAAACATATGGGCTACGACATGAAGAACAGACAAAAGGATGAAAAACTCATCTTCAGCCGTAGAAAGTTATATTGGATGAAAATTCATCTTCAGCCCTTGAATAGACGTAGGGCATCACATAGTACAATATGCAAATTTACCTTCCCCCTTTCTTCTATTGAATGTCAAGCCATGTCTTTTATCCATGGGTAAGATTGAGTTGGCAAGCATCTCACAAATTGATAATTCCAATAATTCTAATAAACATAGAAAGACATGGGTAAGATTGAGTTGGCAAGCATCTCACAAATTGAGAGTTCCAATAATTCCAATAAACATAGAACTCCAAAATTGACTTGACTTCTATTGAGAATTGTGACATTAAATAATTGCAGAAGTATGTAGAAATTGGAGGAACGTCTGGGCTACGCTGTTGAAGTAATAGAGAGTTAAGCATGAAAACTCACCTTCAGCCGTAGAAAGTTATGTGCACTGACAAATGAATGGAAAATGCTACTCCACCATGAAAGTTAATTGTGTTGACGGATAGAAAGAATGATGTGCACCATTATTCATTAGTCTTCTCCCATGCAAAGTAACTTTCCAAATGATATGACAGAACGGGAGGAGCGAGTGGTTTCTCTTTCCAAATATGTACAGCGGGTGGACTACGCCGGTGAAGGAAAGACAAATGAATGAATTGATAGAAGAATGTGGACGTGCAGCTTATCTTCAGCCCTGCCTTTATACATCCAAGTTGTGGAAAATAATTATTTTATTTCTTTTTAATTAGTCTTCAAAATTTGACTAATGACAAATGTTGCTGATTTCAGGAATAAACAGAAGCAAAGTGCAATTCACCTTCAGCCTCTATTCATTTGTCATTAATTCACCTGCGTAGGCCACCCGCTATGCTTATTTGGAAAGAGAGGACTAATAATTCAAGTCAAGTCACTCGCTCCTCCCATTCGGTTCCTTCATGAAATGTTGTTTTGCTGGGGAGAAGACTAATGATGAAAGGTGCGCATCATTCTTTCTACACGCTAAACATTTAACTTCCATGGTGGAATAGCATTTTTCATTCATTTGTCAATGCACATAACTTTCTATAGCTGAAGCTGGGTTTTCATCGATACAAGTCAAGTCAATATGGCCATCGAGGAAAGACATCGCTTGACTTCGGTTAGCATGCGAGAAGACTAACAAATGAAGGATAATTCTCTCTATCTGTGAATAGATTTAATTATCCATTTTCATTTGTCAGTTGACCTAATTTTCCAAGGCTAAAGATGAGTTTTCTTGGAGTCATATCGCAGACTGTCAATCACTGGAAAAGGAAAATTGCGTGTATAGATGCATTAACTTTGCTAGCGTACGCCAGACGTTCCTCCCATTTTCCACGGCTCTCTATTCATGCATTTTTTATTACTAGGATGTTAAAAGAAGAATATCAAAGGCAACGATTCAACAGTCAAAATTAATTAATTATTATTGTTCACTAAGTTTATGCTTGTCCTTTACGTAGTTAGCTCTATATCAATTTTTTTGTAAGAACATCTTGGACTGATTTATAATGAAACATTATTTAAGTTTACACTACCCTATTTCATATGATGCCAATTTAAATTAAATTTGGTGTTTATGCCTTGAACATTTTGTTTACAAGATCAGAAAATGTACAAATGATAGTCTATTTCACTCTTGGTGTAAAAGTTTCATCATAATCCATGTCCCCTTTTGAACATAATGCTTAGCAAAAAGTGAAGATTTTTGTTTTCAAGAAAACCATTTTCTTCATGTTTGATTCTAAAGATCTACTTACAACCAATGGATTAAAAATAAAGATGAAGATTAACAAACTCTCATATGCCATTTTTCAAAAATAGCATAGCTTGCTCCACACTTTAATATGCTTATTGTCTTTATGGGAAGTCTATTTTGAGCCCATTATGATACTAACATTTTCAATAGACCCTACTCTTGTAGTCCATTGGATATTAAAGAATGGTATACAACAAATATTTGAAAGAAACTAATTAAAAATAGGAAAATATTATAATACTCAGGGCCCTAATGACTTAGAAATTAATAATAGGGACAATATTTGAATTTTATACTAACCTATTTTACATGGTGTGAGTTCAAATGATATTTGGTATTGATGTGTGGAACTTTTAACTTATTTTCAACTACAAGATTGGATAAAGCACAAAGGGAAATCTTTTTATCATAGGTGATAAAGTTCCACCATAGTCTATGCTCTCTTTTCTAGCATAACACTTTCCAATAAGTTTGTGATTTTTGATCTTTAAAAGCACCATCCATTTTCTCTTGTTTCATAAGATCAAGCTCTAACCAATAAGTTTGCATCTAAGGAGAGAAAAATAAAACTCCCATGCACTATTATTAGTACTTACCACTAGGCTAATGACATTTTATAAATTCTTCACTTTAACTAGTTTTTAAATGACCTCTAATTTACCAATTATAATTCATTTAATTTGATTTTTTTTATATATCTTGTATTTCTAAAAGATACATAACATTTTTAAAACTTTTTAATCTTTACAAATTAATTTTCTCTCTCTTAATTGGTTGAATGTGATGAGGTCTTATATGTAGGTTGATGAGTTGTTGATATATGTTTTTAATAAATTATAAATTTATTTCTTACTTCATTGTTATGACCATTACTTTCTAACTCCAACAATTTAATTTATGCAAGAAACATAGATCTAATTATTTGAAGAAAATAGGATTCTTGTTCTAACCAAGAATTAGTAATACAAAGTCCTCATTTTTAGGAAACTTTAATATAGTGTTTCATGGAAACTAAAAAATGGAACCAAAATCAAGGATTCCTGGAATCCTTCAAAGTAGAAGGTCCAAGAAGCAATGTTAAGTGAAAAGCAAAATATATTTTTAGGGAAGTTGAGAACTGTAGAAATGAAAAGTGAAAACACAAAAGGAATTGAGGTTCAATACCTTCAATGAAAGAAGAAATATAATGACTTGGGGACAAGTACAAAAAAGACCTAAAATTCTAAAAGTTTGAAGAAGGAAAACAATAACCCACAAACCCAAATAAGACATGCATGAATTTAAACATCCCTTACATCCAAATAAACATACTAAATAATTTCATATCACAAGTTCATATTATGTTATCCCACAAACATCAAACCTTAGAATTTTACTAATATGCAATGTATAGATTTCTCAAACCAAGCAACTTGAGAAATTGATGAACAAGGGATAAAACATAGAGATCCAAAAAAACCTTTGATAGTAAAAAAACACAAAATTTTATTGAATTGTTCATTATTCATTATTATTATCAATAGATGAAAACATACAATAATTTTCAATAAATTTTAACAAGGATTTTTAGATGATTTTTTTTGAAAGAAAAATCTTTAAAGATTGAAAAGACAAGGTACTCAAGAAAGTGTTCATAATATAATTCCTTAATAATGGGTAAATAGGATTGGACACACAAAGTAATCAAAACCATGCAGGATTAAGGAACAAAAACTAGGTACCAATGTTGACTTTAATCTACAAGATGTCTCCCTTTTAGGTAGATGAAGAATCTAGAACTACAAGAGCTTATAGGAAAAAGAAAAAAGAGCAAGTGAATTAAAATAAATTATAGAAATGATAATCATATAGTAATTATAATTGTACAATTTTTTTTTTAAAAAATAGACAAGGAATAGACAAGTATAAAATGGTGAAGATATGTACATACATGTACATAGACCCTCATCCACAAGATAAGTAATGCTTGAAATATTATAAATGAAATAGAAACTTTCAATAATCTTTCAATAATCTTATAAGGTCTCAAATAATAAATATCTTATCACCCCACCCCTTGTTATCTCAATACAAATTTTGGATAATGATAAATGGTTATACGAGGTAGACCTTCATTTCACACATACTTTATAAGGGGCCCCAAAATATAACCCATTTAGAGTAAATATGATTAATAAAACCCAACTAGAGGAAATTAGAGATTAAAGGAAGATAAATAACATGTCTCTAATTTTTATGAATTAAACTAAATAAAGTATTCTTTTAAAAATCATATGAAGGGTTCCAATGATTTACACATTAATATTAAGGGACAACATTTGACTTTTATATTAATAATTAATATCAACATAGTCTACTATTGTAGGAATACTAAAAATGATGAGTTCAAATGACAATGATGAGAACCTTTGAAGGAAGAATGAGAGCATTGGGTTTTTTGAAGCTTCATAGGTTGTGAATGAGTCATTGGGTGTTGTTGGTTGTATAGGAGGGGGTGTAGCTTCTTGTAGTGGTGGGGATTATGGAAAGTTTGGATAGGTGTCTGATATAAGATCAACATATATTGCATTGACCTCAAGTGATTTTGGTGGTGGTAATGGGTTTAGGGACCTAGAGGGTGGGGTCTCTTCTATATTTCCTAAGCCATTAGTGGGGACTATGTATAAAATAATATTCTAGAGGACCCCAATAATTGACCAAGTTTATTTCGTGCTAAAATTCATGACATATTCTCTCCCTAAAGTTTCTAATTAAAGTAAGTTGTTGGAATGGTTATAATTCCATTTTTGTTCCCAATCCCCTTATTAACCACTTGATTTCAACCTTGGAGTTTACCTTGATTTTTAAATTCCTAGGTTCCTAACTAACTATTGAGGTTATTCAATCATTTGTTAAGAAGAAGTGGGCATCTAAAAGGCCATGTTTATATTGTGACCCTCCCTAGGGGCTTCCTATCCTTTTAGTTTTCCAACAAAGAGGACTGTATTTTTTTATTATGCAAAGGCCCATGGATATTTAGTAAATTGGGTTTGTACTTTTGAAAGTGGTCTCCAAAATGGATTTTTGATAAAAAATAATTGCATCAGTTCCAGTATTGGTGCAACTTCTAGTCTTCCACCAAATATGAAAATATTTTTATGGGGTTACTATCTTGCTTTGGTGAACTCCTTTCAATTGATCCTAGTATGACTTCCAAGACTAGATTGGGCTGTCCTAGAATCTATGTGAATATTTGTATATTTGAAAACCTCCTCTCTAATATTCCCATTAATTCTAACTAGGGGAATGGAATTAGGAGATTGAATTTGAGTCCCTTGTTGTGATGCAGAGCCTAATCAAACTTGAAGCTTTATTTGTCATGATTTCCCCTAGATTATTTCTATGGTGGTTTGGGGACAATGCCACCAAGATGGGATCAAGGGGCAACACCCCTTGTGGGGTCTTGGGGAAGTGCCCTGGTGCATTCCCTATTGCAATTTTTCTATTAAATTACTTATTCAAGCCCTAATTTTGGAAGTGAAAAAAGCTTGTATAAAATGGCTTAGGGTTACGAATTTCATAATGAATGATGATATTATAGATTCTTACAATGGTATTAAGCTATATGAGATTGTGCATTCTAACCATTGGATAATAATAATATTGCACTTATTGTTGGTTGGTGTAGCCTAGGGATTAGGTGAACCACATTAAATCCTTTTGTTTTGTTTTCTATTTTTTATAATTTACTATTTTTTGATATTGGTTATATTTGTATGTAATTTTTATTTTTGTCCATGCTTAATTCTAACAAGCAATATTAGAGCCAGACTGTCACGATTTTTTTGTATAGCTATCCTTTGTAGGAATGTCTCATGGTTGTGTGGGAATAGTGGTAGATGAGGATAAGATGAAGGTTGAGAAATTTAATGGGTAGAAATTTTAGTTATGGAAAATACAAAATGGAGGACTATCTTTATCAAAATAATTTATGGCAGTCATTAGAAAAAAAAGCCAAGAAACATGGAAATTTTACAGATGGAGAGTGGGAAATTTTGGATAGAAATTGATGCAGAGGTAACATTGGTTTATGGATGGCCCAACTACAAGCTCATCAAATTGTGCAAGTTGACTAGTGTTTCCCAAGGCCTTAAGTGCTCCAATGTCTTTAAAACATAACAAGATCTCCTCACCAAGATTCCAAGTGCTAGGGTTGATACATTTTGTTGGTAATTTACCTAAGATTTAATGATTCATAGGGTTTTAGAATATTTCAAACTCTCAAACCCTTGTAATCTCTTCAAATGACCTTCTAGGCCTAATTTCCCTTATTAGGCTTTCAACAATTAAAGATCCTTGATTTCATCCCAACTTTCCCAAAGCCCAAAATTAACTCTATGGGTTTCCAAATACCCATTTGACTATTCTTCAACAAATCAAAAGGTTACCTAGGGTTCTTTTGGACCAAAGTCTATGGTCACTATATTGTGGCCCTAAAATCCACAAAAAGTGATTAATTTAACAAAGGAACTATGAGTTATTTTCACTTCCCAGTCTCCCCACTTTAGGAAGTCTCTTCTTAGGTTAGGAATGTCACTTATCCAAGACAAATTAGACTCAAATTTTCTACAACACCAAAAGCCCCAAATTGCTTTCCCAAACCCTCCAAAACTAGGGCTTTCTAATTAAATGTTGTCCCCACACTTTTGGGATCAAGAAATGGTGGATTCACCTTTTCTTTAACATACTCAATCACTTTCAATCATTAAGAAATGACCTCCAATGACTAGAACTTTTACTACTACTCCATAGCTAAGAATACAATGTCTTTTTCTCCACAATCTTCAATGGTGGTCATCTATCCTTATACTTTTCTTGTCAAAAAACTATTAGATACCATATTATGACGTGCCCCTGAGTCTATAATGAATTGACATACTTTACCTTCGATCAAACAAGTGGATCTAGGGATTCTTGGATTGTCTAGTTGTCCTCTTCCCATCAACAAACATTCTCCTTCTTTAGGCAAACCCACTATGTTTCCAAACTCCTCTTCTTCTTTTGGTTCTTCTTGGGTTAAAGTGACTCTCGGGTGAACCCACAATAGTGGGTTACACTTTTTTGCCTAAACTGACACTGAACTCTGAATTTTTAAGAAAACGTTCACTTTCAAATGCAAATTTTTATTTAACGGTTAGGAATTTGAAGATGAAGTAAACTAGAGTCTTTAAGGATTCTGTGTCTAGATTCTAAATCTATTTTTTAATTGAATTATTTTTTCTCCTATGAAAATTGGTATGATATCAAAAACCTGATTTTTAAAGAGTGACACTGTTTTTGACACACATAACTTTTTTTCTACAATAGATATCAATGTGATTCTTTCAAACTTAGTTTTTTAACATCCATACCTAAACTGTAGAGTTGGTCTTATATCTTTATCGTTAGTATTTCATATTTTATTGTAGTTTAAAGTTGGCATAACACTAATTTAGGCATACGTGGCTTTTGACACATGTAACTTATTATATATTTACCCAATTTTTAAAAAGTAAAATTTGATTGAAAGGTGACTCAAATACGGAGACCGTACTTATTTTTCAAAATTTTTATTTTTATATTTACTATTTTTCCATGAGTGTTGAATATCTTAGTTTATTTTTTACAATAAACCTATATTTAATTCATGTTAAAAAATATATACCTAAAAATTTTGAAAAGCACCAAATTCATAGTCATTAGAAAGCTAGTTCAAAGTACTTCAATCCTATAGAATTTTAGGTCTTTAGTGCTCCATTTGAACCTGGTAATTCAGCTCCGAAGAAAGGAAATCATTGAAAAAACTTCAAACTTTTCATGGGGGCTTCTAACTAGCTAGTTTCGATAGAAACTTAGTTTCTATCGACATTATTTTACAAACTTTCGATAGAAACAAAATTTCTTAGTTTCTATCGAAACTATTGGTAGCATAACCACGCGGTTAGAAAACTGCTTTCCTAGTTCCGATCGAAACTATCCACCTAGTTTCGATTGTCTCTTATCTCTTCCATTGTCTTCAATCCACTTAGGACATCTATATGACTGATGGCCCACTTCATTGCAAGTGAAACATATCCCTATGAACCCTCGATCATCCCTTCTTCCATGTCTTCCTCCCTTATATCCTCCTCAATAGCCTCCTTTGGTCCCTTTTGTATATGGTGTATCCTTGTCTTTATCATTGCTATTCTAAAAATTAGTAGTAACTCTACTACCTCTTCCTATCATTGATGAACCTCCTCTTGTGTTACTCTATCTCTCTTTCCTTCTTCTTATCTTTTCCTTAGCCTTGATGGCCAATTTGTAGCACTCATAAATTGATATGGGGATAGCGAAAGTAAGTTCATCTTGGATATTGAACCTAAGTCCCTCCATGTTCTTTGAAATCTCTTCTTCAATATCTTCATCATGACTAACCCTTATGTCCAACTTATGAAACTCTTCAGTCTACTTCTATATTCAGTGTACTTCTATATGTCCATACCTATTTGTTTAAGACCTTGAAACTTCTTGTATAACTATACCCTATAATCATTTGGCAGAAATTGTTCTTTCATCTTATCCATCATTGTGTACCAGGATGTGATTTTTGGCCTACTATTCCTCTATTTTTCTACTTGAACACAATCCCACCATAGTAGAGTGTGTCCCTTCAACTTTGACTTTTCTATCTTCAACTTTTTCCCCTCTTCAAATCCTCACATTGAAAGAAATTATCAATCACATTGAACCAATCTAGCAACTCTTCATCATCCATATTTCCTCCATACATTGGAAAATTTGCTCTTACCCTTATATCTCCACTCTATATGACTTTTTAAAACTTAGCCATCCTTATGTCTTTAAGATCTAATTGTTCCTCCTCTTGGGGTTCTTTTGTTGTTCTCCTTCAATTTCTACTTCCTCATCCTACCTTCTACCTTTATCTCTTTTTGCTAATGCCAAGATTTTTTTCACCATAATATCTAGTGTCTTATCCTTCTCATGGCTCCCCTTCTCTCTTTTCTTCCAATTCTTCCTTCAACTTCTTGTGATCATCTAATTTTTCCTTGAATATCCTTGTCAACTCCACATTTATCATCCTTGTGGTAAAATATCCCTCCCCTTCAGACATGGTTCCTAATCCCTTTGAAAAGATGAATCAACTCAAGTACTTCTCCTCAAAGGATACTTCAACTATAAGGGCTAACTAAGGATCCAAACTATCAAAGTTCATAAGATCATTTTCATAAATTCCAAAGGATTATTATTGGGGCTTTAACACCACTTGATGTAGAGGAAAGGGTCATGTATGGATGACCCAACTACAAGTTGATCAATTTGTGAAAGTTAACTAGTGTTTCCCAAGGCCTTAAGTGCTCCAATGTCTTCAAAACCTAACAAGAACTCCTCACAAAGGTTCCAAGTTCTAGGGTTGATATATTTTGATATTAATACCTTGGATTTAAGGATTCTTATGGTTTTAGGCTACTCCAAATTCTCCAACCCTGAATCTATTCTCTTCAAATGCCCTTCTAAGCCTAGTTGCCCCTATTAGGCCTGCAAAGATAAAGATCCTTGATTTCCTCCCAACTTTTCTAAATCAAAAAGTTAAGTCTATGACTTTTCAAATAGCCATTCAGCCATTATTTAACATATCAAAAGGATACCTAGCTCGTTATTTTGGTCTCCCTGTAGAATTTTACAAAGACAATAATATGAAATGATGTACATGATATTTATGTGGAAGCTTTAAATAATGGTTCTATGGGTATCTCCATCAATAGGAGAATCATTAAGTTGATTCCTAAAGAGGGGTAGAAGGGTCTTATTAAAAATTGGAGACCTATAACTCTTCTTAATGTTTCCTATAAATGACTTGCCCAAATCTTAGCTTTTAGACTTAAGAATATCCTGCCCAAATTTGTTTTCCCTACTCAAACTAGGTTTATTAAAGGTAGATATCCTTGAAAATATGATTACTACCTAGGAAGAAATGAGCTAGGCCAAATCCTCTCAGCAAAATGCTACCATATTTCTCTTGGATTTTGAGAAGACCTATGATAGAGTGGAATGGAGTTTTATCTCTATGATGCTTGAGGCCTTTAGATTTCCTAGTACTTAGTGCAATTTGACCAAGTTGTTTCTCAATGATGCTTATGCCAAAGTTGATATTAATGGATCCCTCTCAATGATGCTTATTTCCTAGTACTACTACTATGGCCCTTTAGTATATTCTAAGAGACAACTCAATATCCCCTATTGTCGGAGGTGTCTCTCTCCTTAATAATGACAAGCATATAAATTTCCAATTTATAGATCATAGCGCTTTTTTCTTTGAAGCCACTGATGATAAATTTGAAGCCTTGCAAAATAAACTCATTTTTTTTAGTTTTATTTCTAGTGCTTAATTATCCCACTCCAAATTCATATGTCTTGGATGGGAATAGAAACCACCTATTTGGTTTAATAAATATGATTTTCAATGGGGAGGGCCTCAGAAAATCATCAGATACCTTGGCATCCCTTTCTCTATTGAGTCCTCCTTGAAAGATATGTTGCTCTAGGTTAAGGAGAAGATTAATAAAATTTTGAATAAGTGGTACAATAGATCATTATGCTTGGCTACTAAAGTGTAGGCTTGTCAATTGTTTTTTTCTTCATACAATATTTACTACTGCCCTTCTTGTATGTTCAATAATTATTAGATTTTGGAAATTTAAAATCTTATCAGGAATTTTTTACAGTTTGATGGCCAGGTAAATAAAAAAATTCATGTTATTAGAAGTGATTGGTGCTACATAGATAATCTCCTTGGGTGCTTGGGATTGAAAGACCTAAAAATTCTATGGATTGCCCTTGCTGTGAAGTGGATCTTCCACTCTATGGTAGGTAATAATCCTTGGAAGATTCTCGTTATGAGTAATATTGAAAGGGGTTACCCTAGAAAGGCTAAGTCTTGGAAGAATTTTCCTTTTAGTGATCTTATTATTCGAAACTTTGATATTGTTGTGCAAGGATCCACTATCGTTAGATCCATTTGGAAAGCCTGGAATCATGTTACAAATTTCATTTCTAATAGGGACTTCCATGATCATAATCTTCTTTGTGGAGAAAGGTCCATTTGGTGGAACCTACACCTATTTGGCAAGCCACTTTCTCTGTCACATGGGTTCTCTACCAGATATTGTTACTACAAGGGCATTACTTAGTTGGCATACATCTTCAAACATGATAGGATCATCAACTAGGATGATCTTAAAAATAAATACACTATCTTGAATTCCCAAAAGAAAACTTATAATATAATTATAATATGTTTGAAGGATTTACCCACTATGTGCCATGTTGACTCTCATAGATTTGTGAAATGTAAATGGTTAGATGAGACCATTATATACAAAATCAAAGCTAAAATATTTACATTGTGATTGAGTATAACGATGCCATTACTAATCATGTCAATTCTATTTGGTACTCTAACCTTGATGTCAACTCTTGGAAGAAATACTTTGGTAAACTATGGACAAGCCCTATTGATCATAAAATCAAATTCTTTAAATGATTTTTGCTTCTTGATAGATTCTCAATTAGGAAAGATACTTCTATGACTAATTACTGTAACCTTTGTAGACTTCCTAAATCCGGTAGACATATTTTCTTTTACTATATTTTTGCTAAGGAAATGTAGCTCATGTTTGGCATTATTTTTCCTAAGACCTAATGTTTTTTTAATCATTATTGGACATATTTATGGTCTAAAAAAAATACTAATCTATTTTTGAATATCTCTCCAATATATTCTATGGAAGATTTGGGAATATAGGAATGAAGAAAGGTATCAAAGCAACCCTAGGGTTCTTACTAATTTTTTTTGAAAAGCACACATATTTTAAAATCTTCTCGTAGGTTCACATCACAATGCTACTTGAGAAAGAGAAGCATAAAAGATTCCTAAAGATTATGTACGCCATTTTCTTTGTCTTTGAAAGGAAGGATGGCTATGAATGGAGAAGATATATGGACAATCTTCAAATGTTCAAGAAGACACTAAAGAAGTTGAACTTGGAGGTTAAATAATTAAAAATATGACAAAATCCTCATGGTTGCACAAATCCAAGAGAAGAAAAGCATTGTTTGGATGGAGGGCTCTATGGGTTGGACTGCATGGCTGGACACCCATGATGTTATCTTATGCTAGTCTTTTTGTTTATACATAGTTTGCATAGGGCTTATTTTTACTCTAATACTCCTGATATGAGGCATTGTCTCTAATTTTGTTCACTTAGATGTAAATATTTTTCTCTAATTTCCTTATATATAATACATAAAACATTAGTGTACTTTTGGTAGGGAAAATTACTATTGCATTTACTTATGCAGAGTAAATTGAGTATTTTGGGTGATGTGAATTTATCTAAATTTTCATATTTATTTTTAAGTTCATATATTATACAAACTAATTATCTCCAACATGATTGGTTGAGCTCTTTCGAAAACTCAAAAATAAACTATACCCCTAGTGTCAAGGCATTTTTTTAGGCACTTTGTTAAATTGTAATGCTATTTTATATTATATGTTAAAATTATTCATAACTATATTATAATAATATAATTTATTTTTTATTAAATTGATATATTATTTAAATCAATTATTTAAATGTCAATGGTTGAATTCTTTTGATTTTATATATTATTTTTAGAAATATCATAATAGTTCTCTAAAAATGGCCCTCCTTTTTTAGAACTATTATTAATATTTTTCTAGAACTTTTTAAATAATAAGTTCAGTCTTAAATTTCCAACAAAAAATATTTATAATAACTCTGATGTTTGCATTAATTTGTTGATTTTTTTTATCTCTATTAAATGAAAAGTAATCCAATTTAAATTTAACATAAAACTTAATTAGTATAATCAATAAAATTAATTAATTTACTTTATAAATGTCTTTTGAAAATTTATTGATAGATGTAATTTGCAATATAATTTTGTAGAGAATTAAAATTATGATAATAATTCAACTTACCAAAAAAATAAAATCAATGTAGTAAACTATAAAACTAAAGTATTGCTAATATTTAAAAAAAAGAAGCATCACAAAAAATCAATTATTAGTAATATTTTCTTAATTATCTTTATCTTTAAATTAGTGTTAGAACTTCATATACTAAAAATTACAAACAAATGTCCAGTTTCCTGTTCTTAAAAATTAGTTTTTTCAAATATATACACTTTTAATTTTTTAATTTTTTATATTCAATTTCCTTTTATAGTTATTTATTAATATATGAAATAGCTGGAATTACAAAATAATTGATAATGGAGCATTAGAATTTGAAGCTGATCCAAAAGACTCAAAGTACTGAGATGATATTTAGTTTAATTATACTCATAGAAGAGCATTTCACAATAAATAAACAACAATCATCTTCCTGCGTGAAATCCATGCTTCAGTGAACTTCTCATCACATTGTAAGAACCATGTCCTAATTAACTTTTCCACATCATCAAAATAGAAAATGTGGAAGAGAACCAATCACAACATTGTGGAACAGTCAAACTGCTTAATCTTTAACAATTAGTTTATACACATAACAAAAACATTAAGATGTTGATCAACAATTCCACTTTTATGCATATTCAGCAAGATTCAATGTTACATAAATATTGGGAATGACTAATCACTCATCAAATCTCATTATTTAATCAAGTAACATTAACAAGATTGCTGGTCCAACATACAACAATTATAGTGATTACACATAATTCAAATTTCTTTTTATTAGTTTCCATATTTACATAACTCTCAAGTTACAACTACATAATTAGTACATGTCAATGATTAACAATACAAATCAAACTAAGATAACCTTTCCTATTGTGTTCTTCAATGTATCCTATCTCCAAAGCCATAGGACATCATCCTCCTGATATTTGAGATGGGAGTGTGGCCCAAATACTTTAACCTTGCCAATGACGGAGTCAAATACTCCCCTGGGATTCTTCTTGACATGAAGAATGACCCAACCCTAGCATGAGAAGCCTAGCTTCCCAAAACAGGATGGATCAGATGGATCTTGTGTGGCTATGAAACACACTACATTGCAACCATGTGCCTAGTAGCCTAATCATGGAATGTAGCAGGAAATAAATATAAACTACACATCTACACATATGTAGAAAAACCAAATAAGCATAACCATATACACACACATGCAATATTTGGAAAACAAATGGCTCAGCCAAGCACTTTATAAAGCTAGATTTAAATGTAGAAGAAACAAGAATAGCATTTAACCATTCTATAAAACTGGCAGATAGAAGAAACTAAATGTGAAGTATACATTCTATCTTTCCCAATATCAGTACATTACACCTAGCCATGAAGGAAAAATGCGCACTTTCACGCTGACAACAACAAGATGTTCAACTAAATCTGAAAATGCATATGTTCGTTTCCTCTTATCTGTTAAGGCACAACCAATCATAAAATTGCTAACATGAATCTATAGAATAACACAGAAGATTACTATTTTCATATGGTTCAGTCAAACATAGCAATGCTGAATTGTAACAAGAGGTTTGAACTAATGTTGTTTCACCTCATGGTATAATCATTCATAGTGATGGTGAAAGAATATTGTTTCATCTCATTTACATACAACATATGTCATTTTTTTCCTATGTTTCAATCAACCACAATACTGCTGAAATGCCTACTCTTGCAACTATGACACATCAAATGTCTTCCATTTTTCTATTATGGTTTAGCCAACATTGAAATAAAATAATATTGCATCTAAAATAAAACATACATGTTTATCCATCCTATTATTAAGGTTCAGCGAATGTTTAATGCTGAAAATATACTTTGATGAAGACACACATAGGATTGTTCCTTCCCTAATGTATAGTTAGACATTAACTAGGATCCTACAGGTCCACAAGATTATTTAAATAGGAAATTTTTCAATTAAATCAATATAGCCTTAACTCTGTTTCCAAACATTTTACTAGCTATGCATAAGGTCTTCGGTTGTCCTAGTTTTTTATTTGTGGAAATTTGTAATGCCCTTATTATAGAGCAGCTACCAGTGCAACACAATGACCTTGTCCTAGTGTAAAATCATGAATGATTAGTTCTTATGTATGGTTATAGTGTTGACCCGATATATATACATATATATATATATCTATATATATATATATATATGTATGTATGTGTATATATATATATATATATATGTCTGTATGTATTGTAGATATATGTATATATGTACATATATATATATGTATGTATATATATATATATATGTATGTATATATATATATATATGTATGTATGTATATATATATATATATATATGTATATATATATATATATATATATATATATATATATATATATATATATATATATATATATATATATATATATATATATATATATATATATATATATATATATATATATATATATATATATATATATATATATATATATATATATATATATATATATATATATATATATATATATATATATATATATATCCTCTGATGTTTGTAGGTGTTTTCTACTAGATGATCTACAGGTTATAATAGTTATGGAGAAAATAATAAACAAAAAAATGAAAAATACAACAGATGGATTGAAAAACCTTCCAGGCTAGATGTACATCCTGAAGAAGCTTTACTACAACAATATAGATTTCTTAGGAGGAGCAACAAAAGTTAATACTATTTTAGTAGGAGCTAATAGGAAGATCATAGACCATCTACTTCCTATGAGCCATTATATTTAAATGCACTTAGAAGACATTTATGCTATAGCTAATAAGAGAATCATAGGTAGCAATGAAGCACAAGAAATGAAGATTTCCAACACAAAGCTAAACATGGAAAATCTAAAGGAAAAGTATGGACAAACTCTCCAAGAAGAGCAAATTGAATAGCCTGTGCATTAAGTAGACCAAACATAATAGAGGTAACCTAATTCAATGATGTCTCTGCTCAATGATGCCATTGTTTGATGATGCCCTCCTATTCATCAATGCCTCTGCCCAATGATTCCCTTCCTTCCTTCAAACCCCAGCTATTGATATCCTTTCTTTTCTCCCAACCTTTGTTTTTAACAATCCCCAATTGTAACTAACCTAAAAAAAACTAAATTCTAGTGGGGTGTTTTACTATGGTTTTTTTGGTATTTGATTCATTGTAGAAGTTTGAAAATCCATGACACTTAGTAAACACACATATCTATATATAGGTAAAAGAAAATTGTATTACTAAATTCTTTTTAATTAGTTTAAAATTGTATTTATATGTTAAAATCAAACATTAAACTCTTATGTTAGCATATTAATATATATATACTTTCTATCTAACATCTTTTTAATTATATCATTTATGAATCAAATGAAAGATCTAATTCATTTCAATCTTTCAAGGTTAGTTCTAGAAATTTATCAAACAACAAGATAAAATGCTACATGATGTCTGTGTGGTAGCATGAAATCTGACACATTCTATTCTGAGAGGCTAGCCCTCTCTACCTCAAACACACTCTCGTCATGATTATCCCTACATCCACTCAGAAACTCACAACCAAAAATGAGTCAGTATCCATCACAATCAAAACATTACATCTTAATTACATCATCATTAAGAAATAAAACATTAACATAATCAAATTATTAAATCACAACATTTAAAACACTTCAATGACATCATTATCATAACATAATATCTCATGTATATCCATAGTAAATTAATTCATTTTATTTTGGTAATCTAAGATATTAATTTTTATTTATCTTAAATTAAAATTAATCAATTTTGACCCAATCAACATTTTCCATGTAAGAAAGACAAGAAAATGATCTTAGGGAAAGATGTGACATGCTTCCCCACTAGGAAAAGGCATCATCCTGATGTCATGCAAACAAAATTTAGTATACACATACCAAAATTGTTATCCAACTGAAATAAAATAGCTATCTATAGAAAAAGATGGGGAAAAGATTTCTAGAATTTTTTTGCATCTTCCCAAGTGGCACTATCCATGCCAAATTGGTCCCATTAGACCTTATACTAAAGTACATCCCTATCTCATACCCCGAGGGTACACTTACTCAATGCTACTACTATCATAACGATGAAGGAAGGAAACTAAATGATTAGGTAGGATTCAATAAATCTACCCATACTTTCATTTTGATCCTTCCTAGAAACTTCTCCTTCAATCCTCTTAGAATTTTCCTCAAAATGGTTCATCTTGAATTTTGTTTCACTAGCTCATCAAGCTTATCTTCCACATGGTTCACATAATCCAAGAAATCAAACTTGTCAGCTCAAATCCATCAAAATTACAATCTTCCTCATAGTACTAACACTTGACATTAACTTACTTTTGATTCTCAGCATGTATTGTGTTGCTTGACATCCACTGTCAAATCACTTGGCATGAACTAAAGATTAGTAGTGCTCAGCATCAACTAAACTTTACTTGGCTTATACTGTATTACTCGACATACACTAAACTTTGACTTTGATAAACTCCAACTAATTTTTTGTGTGGCTGACACTAACTTTTCTTGACACCTACTATGCCAATTTTCAAGGTTGGCAGACTCAATTCGTTTTACTTATTCATCTAAAATTAATTAATGTATCCATCCCTTGCAACCTTAAGTAGATAATCAATGCACTATAATTTTACTATCTTTACTAATCTTTGTACTCCTATTCCATATCATAACTCAACCTTTCCTCGAAGTGTTATTGCTACCTCATTTGATCAAATTATCTTCATCAATCAATGAAAAAATAGTACTCAAATTATCTAAGTAATTATCTTTCCAACAAGTAGCAATTTTGATATTAATGAAAAAATAGTGATTTAAACACATTCTCATACTTGTATCAATCTATTTTCAATAATCTCCATCTTTTTAATTGATGGAAAACAAAAATTTAATCAATAAAACCAACAATAGTACCAAAAAGAAAATAAATCCTTGTATTTAAATCTTTCCCTCTATCAACAACTTTCATCTTTTGTATACGTTACAAAATTCTATTCTAATCAATAGATAATCAATCAACTCATCCTTTTGTATCCCTCTTGATCACTTCTTATATTTCCCTTTGAGTAGATATACCATGTTTCTTCTATTTGTTTCTTCCTAAATCTTCTATAATCTCCCTCTCTAGATTTCTAGATTTCTCCCTTTTTTTGTCTTTCTCCCTTGTTGTCTTTCTCCCTCTTTCTCCCTCTATCACCTAGCTTGTGACTAATTTTTAGCTCTAGCCCTTTGATTACTTTGGGTAGCTCCGAAAGTAAGATCCACTACATCAATGTGTAACATATGTCAATCATCTTGTTTAATGCATGGCACTTCTCATGCTTCTTTAATAGCCTTATATAGGGGTATCACTCCTATTTTACCTCTTGGATACTCATGAGTATCCTTAGGTAATTCTTTTGTGAATATATTAGCTATTTGTTCTTTTGTATTAACATATTCCATCTCCACCTCTTTATCTTGAACTAACTCTCTCAAATAATGATACCTGATTGCAATGTGCTTAGTCTTTGTATGCATGATAGGATTATTTGATATATTTATAGCACTTGTGTTATCACAATAAAGTATCACAAGTTCAGTGATTTCCTCCTTATACTTTGTAATTGTTTGAAACATACAATATTTATACAATTTATTACAACAACAATTCAACTTGAGCAATAGATTGAGATATGCAGTTTTGTTTCTTGCTAGTCCATGTAACTAGCCTTTTTCCTAAGAAAAATTCTCCTCCACTAGTGCTTTTTCTATCATTAATATTTTGTGCCCAATGAACATCAGTGTAGGATTTTAATTCAAATTTTTCATTTTTCTTATAGTATAGACCATAGTATTTTGTTCCTTTTAGATATCTAATTATTTTTTTAACAACCATAAATGATTCTCCCTTCGATTATAAAATAATTTGTTAAGAGATTGTTGGAAGCATGAGTGTTGATGATATTCCTATGGGGAAGTATTGTATATATTTTACTATTACATTAATGACTGAGTTTGTCATTTATGTCAACATAGGACTTTTTAGTGGTATATGATAGAAGAACATCGAAAATATCATTTTGGTACAGATGGCTAGTTGAGTATTCTACCAATCTCAAGTTAAATGGGAGATACTTCTAAGTATCTAGTATGTGTGGTTAATGTCAGAAGAAGAAATGATAAGTCTGGAAGAAGTTATGTAAGTTTTAGTTATGTTTATTCTAAGATAGAGTTTCTAGAGGCATGTACTGGTAAACTTGTTATATCTCTTAGCATAAATGTTATTGTAAGAATTAAGTTTGAAGATATGTAGAAAAAATTTTGATGATGACATGGCTAAGTTCTCTCATAATAATATTATGTGTATGGAAAGATATTCAACTTGCAAGATGGAAGATTGATGTTATTGCTAAGTGTAACATGTTCTTAATGTGGTCTTCTAATGATTAATTGAGAAAGTCTAATAGTCAATTTAGGGAATTGTTTTACAGACTTAGTATAAAGGAAAGGCATTTTCCTTTATCATGGTATAGATGGATATGGTATTCACATGGATTTATAACCAATAGAGAGAGCAGAATGCAAAGTTGAATAGAGCAGAGTGAAAGTAAAGGAAACTTCATTGCCAAATTTTGCTGAGTGATCTAAGGTTTAATATTTGGATTTGAGGTTTGTGACCTAGTCTACAAGGTTTGATAGTGATTGGTTTGGTTCATAGAAAAAAGGAAAGAAGACCATAACATTAAATTGCATGTTTGAGTAGTAAGCTCTTCTTGTAGTTGAAATTGCATGTTTAGGCAGTGGGGTCTTCTTGTATAAATTGTACTATAACTCCTAATAGGGTTGACACAACTCCTAATAGAGTTGGAATCTCCTAACACAGATTCAAAGCCTCCTAATAGGGACTCTTTGTATTAATTATTGTAATAAACTCCTAATAGGGTCCATCCTCTAACAAGGAATATTTATATTAGTACATAATATTGTGGGCATCATCCCCATCGAGGTTTTCCCTTTGATCAAGGGTTTCCCTAGTCAACATATCTAGTGTAATTGTCTATATGCATCTTATTATGGTCATTATTTACTTTGGTTCAATAGTTAAGTTTTTTTAAAGAAAATAAATGTTTTAACTATTGGATAACTAATTCACCTCCATCCCCCGCCCTACCTCTCAGTTATCTTGGTGGACTATTGTTTCTAATATAATCTTGTAACTATCCCTATAGTTAATACAATATTAGGTTTGTTGTGTCATATATATTATAATTTGTCAATCATAGACATATTAAATATTTGTTTCACCTTAGCCGAATCATCAATCTTATGATAATTTATTTCATGTCATCATAGGAATGCTTAGTGGCTTAGAATCTTTCAATCCAAATGTTTTTAGTATCTCCTTTACATATTTTGACTAAGTGATGTATATACCATATTTCATTTGATGTACTTGAAAATCCACAAATAACTTGATCTCTCCAAACATAGACATTTCAAATTCTTCCTTCATTTAATTTACAAAATCCTTACATAAGTTATCTTGACTTCCAAATATGATATCATCAACAAAAATTTTAGATAGTAAAATATCTTTTCCTTTATTCTGTTTACAAGTATAGGTTGTTTTTGTCATTAGCCCTCTCAAATGCAATCTTCACAAGATAATTATGAAGCCTTTCATTACCATGCTCTTGGTGCTTTCTTCAAACCATAGAAAGTTTTGTGTAGTCTACATACCATGTTATTGTTGTTAGCATCAATAAATCCTTTTGGCTATTCTATATAAACCTTCTCTTCCAATATACCATTCAAAAATGAAAACTTGACATCCATTTCAAAAAACTTTGAAACCTTTGTATGCAGAGTAAGCAGGAAGAGTTCTTATTCCTTCCAATCTTATAGCAAGAGAGAATGTTTCTCCATAGTCTATCCCTTATTATTGTGTATATCCTTTATAAAATAATCTTTCCATGTTCCTTTTTACTTTACCATTTTCTTCTAACTTGTTTCTATATACCTACTTGGTACCAATCACATTTTATCTTCTCATCTAGGAACTAGAGTCCATGTCTTATTTTTCTCAATTTCTTCAATTTCTTCTTTCATGGCTTTACTCCAATCCACATCTTCTAAGACATCTTCCACCATTTTAGGTTCATGTATGCTAAGAAAACATGTCTCATTTCTCAAATTTTTCCTTTTCATTGGTCTTTCATCTTTATCTCCAATGATTTTTCTATAGGGTGGCGTCTCTTGACATACTTTGATAATCTTGGTTTCAATCTATTTTCTTCATTTGGTCTCTAAACTTATGAAACACTATGTACATCTCTATCAAGTATTTCAATATCTCTTTCATGTACACTAATCTCAAAATCAAAATGTACCTCAACTTCATTTTTTAACTTAGCACCTAAATGTAGCTCAGTTCTTGAATGCAACTCAACATTCATAGTATATGACTCGATAGTCATTGAAACTTGTTTTTGATTTTTAGCTTGATTTACAACATCCTCATCAGTAGATATACACCTTTATAAAAATGTACAAATTATTTGTATTCCCTTGGTTTCTTCATAGGTTTAGCCTTATATATTTGCACTTCCACAACTTTGTTAGTGTTAGTATATAAACACTTATAAGCTTTACTTATTGTGGAAAAGCCAAGGAATAGACCCCTCACTTTTTTCATCTATTTTACCATTCCTAAAATCCTTGAGAATATAACACTTGCTTTCAAATATCTTAAAATATTTTACATTGGGTTAGTATCCATACCATAGTTCAAAAGGTGTTGAATGAGTACCTTACTTGACTTGTATGTGGTTCAAGGTATAAACAACTATAATTAAAACTTCTTTCCATTATTTCAAAGTAACATTTTTCTCCATCATGAGTGTCCTAGCATATTCCATTATATATATGTTCTTCCTTTTAATAACTCCATTTTGTGAAGGGGTCCTAGGGACAAATGTTTATCTTTTGATTCCTCTGTCACTAAAAAACATCTCAAACTCATTTGATGTAAATTCTTCCCCTCTATCAAATCTCAAATATTTTAGACAATTATCTGTTTCTTTCTCAACTCTTGCTAAATACCACTTAAACATCTAGAAAGCATTAGATTTCTATTTCAAAAACATAATTGTCACCATTCTAGAATAATAATCAACAAATAGCATAATGTACTTATCTCCTTTGTAGCTTTTGACATAAATTGGTCCACACAAGTTAGTATGAACAATCTCTAATTTTCCTTTAGAGGAGTGAGTCTTAATAATAAAACTTGACTTTGTCATTTTTCCTTACTGACATGATTTGCAAATTAGATTCTTAGGTTTCTCAAAACTTAACAAAACCTCTAACTCTTCTAATGTTACTGATCAAAATTAACATGACATAACCTCTTGTTCCATAGCCACACATCATCAAATTATACAATTAAACAAGTAACATAATTTATATCAAGCTAAAATAGATTACCTCTACTTTGATCACCTTTTCCAATTAGTTTTCTAGTAGTATCATATATCTTAGCAATCTTGTTCTCAAAATAAACCTTACAACCTAAACTATTTAGTTGTGACACACTCAAAAAACTATAGTCAAGTCCTTCAACATAATAATCATTGTTACATAACATCTTTTCTATGAGTTTGAGAGAACCTTTTCCTTTTATTAGATAGGGTGCATCATTGCCAAATATTACACAATTTCCATCATAATAATTCATAATAATGAACTTACTTTTATCTCTAGTCATGTGATGTGAACACCCACTATCAATGATCCATGTGTCATTCTTGATCACACAAGAAACTAGTGCAGTTGTCTCATCCTTCATTGCAAAATATATCACTTCATTATCATGATCATTAGATCCATCTTTAGTTTACTCTTTAGCAATGAAGGAAGACTTCTTTTCATTGTCTTTGTAATCTTTGTTGTCTTCATCTCTTCAAATTTTTTACTTGTCACCACCAATATAATATTCCTTCTTTGAACATCTAGTAGCAACATGACCAACCTCATTGCAATTGAAACATTTGAATTTTACTTTATCTCTATGAAATCTCGTTACTAGTAGTGCTTCAAGTTGTGTTACCTCTTCTTCATCTGTATCACTATCACTAGAAACATATTTTACCTTTTTCTTCTTCTTATTAAGTTCCTTCAATGATAGCTTAGCTTTGAAAGAAGATTCAACATTGTTGGATTTGAAATTATCAAAATTGGATAGCTCAAAAGAAGTGAGTCTAGCTACTAGACCTTCAAGAGTCAGACTAGAACCTGGTATGGATCTCAGTTCTTGTATTGCATAAAATCTAATAGCATAAATGGGCAACAATGTTCTCAAAATTTTTCTTAGTATAGTATCATCATCGATCTTACCAGTAGATCCTCTCATTGCATTAACAACATCTGTTATCCTAGAGAAATATTGAGCAACATTCTCACCATCTTGCATTCTCATATCGTCAAACTTACCTCTAAGACATTCAAATTTGTCACTTAGAACATTTGTGTCTCCTCCATAAAAAGTGTGAAGAGCATCCCACATTTTCCTTGCACTATCACAATCCTTGATATCACGAAACTTAGCATAACTTAGGACAAAGACAATCTCCACATTGTCTAGTTGTGTTCTTTCTTCTTTTTTTAATCTTTAGTAGTTAGGTCTCTAGCAGGATCATCATGCTCTATAGTGATGGTAGATTTTACATGATCTCCAAAACCTCCTAGGTGTAGCCTCATTAGACTTTTCAATGTAGGAAATTTATCTCTATTAAGCTTAGATACCTCTCTTTTTGACATCTTGATCTTTCTCTTCTAGTACCTTTAAACTAGTCCTCTTAAGCAGATGGCTATGATTTCAATTGTTCGTATTCTTTTAGAATAATTGAGAGGGGGCATGAATTAGTTATCCAAGGTCTAGATGTACAAATAAGACTTTTCATATCTTAGTGAACCCATATCCATAAAACATATCCATCATGCATGCATCCATTAGATAATACAATCACTTAAACTTGTAGGTTACCATCAAATCAACTTTGTAAAAATGTAAGCATGAAACATAATAGATTCAATAACACATTTGACAAAATAATTTTATGTGGAAACCAAATTTTGGAAAAAACACCTATGACATGCTACTAATTCTCTCTCTTCTAAAGTGACGCCCTTTGAAAGGCCAACCTTGTTAAAGGGTACAATGCACACTATTAAATGTGACCTGGTTAGAGGATTTCAATCACCCTATTAGGAATTAGCCTTGTTATAGGACTTTAGATCATTCACTTGGAATGTCAGCCAGTCAAAGCATTTACAAATGACTATTAGGTCAACCTTAATACAAAAGATTTACCCTATACTTATGAAATTTAGAAAGTAATAGTAAGGCTTGATCTAATGACAACTTACAACTCAATTTTTAGATTATAGATCTTTGCTAGCCTACTTGGCTTTCACACACTTCAACTCTTATAACTTGTCCACCCTTCAAGCATCCATACCCTTAAGCCTTCTTGTCTTGCTTACTAAGAATAGTCTCTTCTCTTTGGTCATTGAATAAAGCAAAATCTTATTTACTTCTTCTCTTCCTTAGGTTGTTGCACATGAAAACATTTAATTCTAACCAGCCATCTCTATAAATAGAGAATTTAGATCTTTTTTCATTCATCCTCTATTTTCCATTTTAGGGTTAGGTGTGATCAGGTACAATTTAATGAATCTACCAATCTTTTTATTTTATCCCCTTCTAGAAACTTCTCCTTCAATCCTCTCAAAATTCTCCTCAAAATGGTTAATCTTGAATTCTATGCCACCAACTCATCAAACTTATCTTCCATGTGGTTCACACAATCCAATAAAAAAAACTTGTTGGCTTAGATTCATCAAATTCATGATCTTCCTTATAATGTTGACACTCGGCCTTAACGTGCTTCTGATGCTTAACACATTTTGCATTGCTTGGCATCCACTATTAAACCACACAGCACAAACTAAACTTTACTTGTTCTTGACATCAGCTAAATTTTACTTAGCTTACACTATATTACTCGACACACACTGAACTTTGAATTTTCTCAGCTCCAACTAATTTCTTGCTCGGCTTACACTAACTTTTCTTGGCACTTACTGTGAAAAATTGCTAAGCTTGGAAAATTTAATTCATTTTACTTGTTCCTCTAAATTTAATCAATGTATCCACCTTTGCAACCTTAAGTAGATAATCAATGTACTATAATTTCACTATCTTAACAAATCTGTGTACTCCTTTCCCATATCATATCTTAACCTTTCCTCTAGGTGCTATTGTTACCTCATTTGATCAAATCCTCTTCATCAATCAAACAAATGATAGTACTCAAATCATCTAAGAAATTTTATTACCAACAAGTAGCAAGTTCGACATCAATGACACAATTTTTATTGAAACACATTCTCATACTTGTATCAGTTTGTTTTCTACACCAAGTTTGTGACTACTCTAGAGTCATCAATGTAGATAGAGCACTAGTTTCAACCAAGTGCTAGAGCTTACCAAGTTGGCAGTGTTACAAAGTGTCAAAATATCGCTCGTCTAGTCTTCGAAGCCCTATTATTAGCAGCTATCCAACTTGTTAAAGATTTTTGAATTTGGTGTTATAGCCAACTCCATAAGGTAATTAATTGGATTGGTATGTATATAATTGATTTTTTCATATCCAAAAAAGAAATTGTGTAACAAAGAAGAAGTAGATGAACGTTAATTAAGAAGACAAGGCTATAAGTAGTTTAATGGAAAGAAGAGTCTCATCCATCACATAAAGGTGATCAATTTACACAAAAAGAATCTCATAAAGCAAACAAAGATGTTGAGTAGAGATCAATTGTTGATTCATCATAACAAGCATATTAATCAAATCCTTTAACAAGGTGGATTTAACAATCCTTATCACTCCTAATAGAGAAGATCAATAGAAGTGAGAAATTGTAATCCTTAATAGGTATCATCCCCACCCTAGTTTTTCTTTCTATTTGGAAGGTTTCTCAGTCAGCAAATATTATGCCAAGTGTTATGAATGTTTTGCTTCTTTCAGTCTTTCATTCATGCAATTAGATCAGAATAATTTGTGAATGATTAATTGGTGAATTATGTTAAAAGTTTTATTGGTTCCTGATTCACCCTACCCTCTTAGTCACCAAGCCTAGCTTATATTCCCTACAATTGGTATCAGAGAATTGGTTCTCACATCAAGAGTTTAGTATCTTGATAAAATATCAGAGGAAATGGAGGTATATAGGATACAAACCTATTAAGAATGATAAGTTGGATTTTCAATTGACCATGGGACAACTAAAGAAAGAAAAGAAATATCTCTCTCAATCCTTGCAAAGAAGGAAGGTAATATCAGTACAATTGAATGACAATCTCTACATTGAAGAAATATTTGAAGACATTTACCAAGATAAAATATCAAATGTAGCTCATGCAAAAATCAAAGACCTGCTTGAAAATGATCTCATTCTTCAAGAAGAAATCAGAAAACTGAAAAGAGAAAAAATAATTAATTTGTTAGAATGTGTGAAAACATGGAATAAAAAGACAAAGCCAAAGAAGAGAAGAGATTGCTAATCAAAAAGATAGAAGAAAATGACAATGAAATTCATCAACTGTTTCTTCAACAAGAAGACTTGATTGATCAACTCAATGATGCAAATAAAGAGCTTATCAACTTGAGGACAGAGTATGAAATATTGCCAAATGATCTCAGCATAGAAAAGAAAACCAATGGGAGGATGATGAAATCTCAAGAAAGCATGAATTAGTTGGATAATAAAACTCAATTTAGACTCAAAGGAAAAGTTATATTAGGCTATATGGAGGAAGGTGAATCATCTTAGCAAGGAGCTTAAAAGAAAAAAGGCCTACTTACAATAATTGTGGAAAAATAGTGCATACTTCAAATAACTATTGGAGAAATGGTAAACCAAGATTCAATGGAAATGTTATAGATATAACAATTATGGACATAGAGGAAGTGAGTTCATAGAGAAAACCAAGTTTAAAGGAAAGTGTTTCAACTGCAATAAAAAAGGGCATAAATATTCATAATGCAAGGTCAAGAAATGGAACACATCTGAGAAAATTGTCAAAGAAATATTTGGTTTAGATGATAACACATGGTGTAGATGTTACTTATGTGGTGAGTATGGGTACATTGGAGAAAACTACATAAAAACTCAAATGAGGAAGAGAGACCCTACTAGGAGATTTTTTAAAGGAAAGAACTTAGTCATATAACCAAGAATTGTATGAACCAAGGTGTAGCTAAAGATGAGAAGAAAGAAAAGGTTGATAGTATCAAAAGTCAAATGAGAAAACAATGGTTAATAAAATCTCTAGAGAATGCAAGAAAAATTCATGAAAATGTTGACTCCCAAGTCAATGAGTTGGGTGACTCAACCATTTCAAACTAGTTATCGATGGAGATTACAAGAACTATCATTCTAAGAAGATATCTCATATTAGTTCCAATCAACAAGAAAGAAGATCCAAATAAGAATTTTAGATGTATTAGGATCATCAATCTAGATAGTAGATCAATTTATGTCTTACACCTTACCATGATAGCTCAGGTTACAAGACCTTACTGAGCTAGCTCAGGCTTCAAGACCTTACTAAGCAAGGTCAGTATACAAAACCTTACTAAGCTTGGATAGAGATGACAAGTTTAGAGTTTCAACTAATTTGAAGACCTTACCAAATTTTAAGGAATATCTTGATTTGAATAGGTTGTCACTAAGCTATCTATTGTACAATGCATTAATCACAAGTTAAAGAAAAATTTTTGTTAAAAGAGAGAAATTGAAGGTTTTGTTTTCACCACAAATTCTAGAGAAAATTGAGAAGAGAAACCCTAAGCCCCAAAGTGATTCAAAGAGAAGTTGTTGAAGCTTTTATCTTGCATCACCAAGTGTTATGGCATCTTCTTCCAACAACAAAGTGAGGAAAGGTTTAGATATTTGGCTTGTGGTGTTGATTGTGAAGCCTCAAAGTTAAAATTGTGTCCAACGTATGTGGAAGAGCTTGACCCAATCAGAGTTCACTCTCAAATCCCTCTAATGTTACTCTTGATACATGATATTAGGTCATTTTATCATTGTTCAATTTAGGATTTGGGCACCCTATAGCTAAACTAGGAATACAAAGCATTGCATTTGGATGGTAGTTTGAAACCTGAGCACAAGCACTTGGAAGAAAAGGGTTTGACCAATATTTAGGACATGCCAAGCATGGGAAATGGACTCATAATATTTTGAGCCGAGTCTATGACATGTAATTATTGCTTAATCAACCCATTTAAATAAATATGTAGATGATACATAGGATAACTCTTAGAAATATAATAGGGAAGTAAAATCTAAGAGGGGGTGGGGGGGTGAATCAACACTTAAAACTTTCAACCTCTAAAACTATTCACCACACATCCATCTTATAATCTATGCATATAAACTAAAATACCAAATTAAGCATATAAATTCATAACATGAAAGTAAAATATTCAACACATGTATGCCACAAGATATTTGGTTACCCATAAACCCTCCAAGGAGAAGGTAAAACTAGGGTTGGGATAATACCCACAAATATTCATTACTGCAGTAGTAAAGTGTATCTAATGGAGGTTACAATGTTTGACCATAAAACATGATCTACCATGTGAAAGGTCTTCCTTGTTAAAGGCTTACAAGATTGTTAGATCTTACTCTATTAAAGGACTTTAAGTTACAATGAAGTAAGCACCATGTTAAAGGATATACAGTCTATTAGGAATACTCTATTAAGAGATTTAACTGATTCACCTGTTAGAATGTCTTAGTAATGATCTTTCCATTAGCACTCTATTTCTTGATGTCAGATCACCTCTATAATAATGTGTACTTGAACCTTTCTAATTAGATGTATCTCTTCTATCCTCTAATTCCTTTCTTATGTTCTCGTTTAACTGAGTCTACAATGTAACTCAATTCATAAAACATTAATCACCATGAATGCTCTATTTGTGCATGCAAACTCTCTTCAATTCTCCTTAGTAGTTGTTAGAAAGTTTAGGGTTTTTCTTTATTAAGAAGACCTATGTGACTTAGGGTTGGGTATGAATCAATGGTAGTGATTCACCCATATTGTCACTTAAACATTCCCTTTTTCTGATTGGATACATGCAATGCATAGGGATTCACATTTAAGATTCATCCTTATCAACAACGATTTTAAATCAATCCTTAAGTTAGTCCAAAAATGGTTTACATAGAAGTTTGTGTCATTGCAAACAACTATGTCAAAATTGTGTAACTTGGCACCTTAAGTTCCTGATGCTTGGCATCAACTACAATGTCAATCTTGTAACTCAGCTTTTGAATGACTAAGCATCGACTAATCACTTAGCATCTAAATAGCTCGAGACATATCATATTCTTGTCACTTGAGTGACGCAACACTTAATAGTTACTCAGGTAACACTTAATATCTATCGCTTGACATATTACTATCTAACAACTTATGCTTAGAATGTATTACTTGTTTGACATGAACTAAGTAAATAACTTAAGTACAATGTCACTCATATGTCAAAAAAATCTAAGATTAATAATCTCTCCCTCTGATATGAGTGGAAAAATACTTGATCATATACGAATCAACTTTAGCCTTTCAAGTATAACTTACACAATATCCATGGGATATATAAGGATAATTTAAAAACATAAAATTTTTACAAGAATTTATGACTCATCAGTCATACCTAAAAATTCAATAACTCCCATTGAGTTGATTGTATTGTTCTACACTCTATATTTGAACCAAAATCTTTCTCCTATTGAGTAAATTGTCTTTCTATTTATCTCTATCTCTATCTTCCCCATATTCTTCCTCATTAATTTATCTCTTACTCTCCCTTTGCTCTTATTGCCCCTATTTCCTTCCCCTTTTTTGACTCTTATGTCAATGGGTTATATACTTAAAGTGTGTTTGTTAAAAAATGATTTGTTGACCTCAAGAATAGTTTTCAATGCTACATGCTAGTTATCACAAGCTACCTCCAATGATTTGATCTCGATGACCAGCTTATCAACACCATGAATTAAGCCTTCATGAGTAGAAATATTGAAAGCTTTTTGCATGAGTGTTTCGATAAAGGCTAGTTCCTTGTGAAATATCTCCTTATCTATAGTCAAAATTAACTGGATTCTTATCAATTTATCTTTGATGTTTGCTTCATCTGCATGTAACACTACTGACTAACTTTGGGAGTTTAGGGGATTTTTGAAATGCTTCTCACTCTATGCTAGAGATTTTGGCAGAGTTATACCAAATGACTTAATATGACTCCTTATTTGTTGTGTGAAGAGTGTGGGATTACACAATTTGGTGTACCAACAGAAGATGTTCTCTAGTACCTTATTCACACTATTTATTTTGGTTTCTAAGTCAACTTGAAATAGTGCAATAGAATTTGATATCTTTTCATCAAACTTATGTTGAAACTTTCTCTTTGACCATTTGAGTAATTGTACATTTGAATCTATGTCTGTGCCATTTAGGTTCTTCTATAAGTTGGTTAACTATTCAATTATTGGCTTGTTTTTATCTAGAGCCCATGGACTAAATGCAATAATAAAAATGTCCTTGATATCTTTCAAGACTTTCTTCCTCATATGCTCTTGGCTAAGAAATTATTGATTCTTCTTTGTTAGAGCTTCCTAGACTATCCACATCTACTCAATAGTGATATTTGCATAATCAAACTTGGGCAACTCAATCACCTCATCCAAGTTCATAGTAAAAAATGATGTGATTTCATCTACCTTATATGTGCTTGGTCTCAACTAAGATGATTGTAGGGGTACAACTTCTTTACTTAGCCTATGAAGAGATTGACTAGGAGGATTAGTAGTTTCTAGTAAAGTTAACATTATTTGTAGTGTTAATTGCTCCTCAGGCTTTGTACTCATACCTAGCTCTTAAGTCTTAGCCTTTTGCTTCTCTATATTCATAGATGCACCTTGCTTTTGTGTTGTAGGTGCATGAGTGTCTACCTAACCTATTTGAATGTGTGTTCCTTTAGTCTTCTCTATTTCATCTTTCTACTCTCCAACTGTCTCACCCTTATCATGTTGAGTTTCCTTTATAGTGATTCAGACTAATGTACTTTGTGTCAATGTACTAATGGTAGAAGTAGCTATCTCCTTCCCTTGATATACCAAAATGGGTAATGTAGGTTGTATCATGGAAAATTGAGAAGGGGCTATAGGTGTAACTTGTTTCTATACTTCCTCCCCTAGAGATACTTTGTCTACCTTCTCAATTTCATCAACACTCACCAATAAAAAATTCTAACAAAGTTTATCCTATGTAGTCGATTCCCCTAGTATTTTCTTCAAGTCGTCCACTATGAGGGGATTGATGTTTAGAGTGATAGTATTAAAAACATCCTTTATCTTTATAGCATAATTTTATGCATTCAATTCATGTGGAGGACTGGCACTCAGTACTAGTGTATCTAGTACAATATTTTTTGTTTGTTGCTCATCCTTAGTTGGTGCATGTGTATCTACATTTGTTTCACTATCTTCCTCTTTTATAAATGGCTAAGTATCAACTATGATTACTTTAATTGCCTATTGTTTCTTTTCTTTGTCCTCACCTACCTCAATAGGTGTCTACATTATTGCATTGGTGTTCTCAAACCATATAGTGATTTCCAAATTAGAGTGGTCTTTTGTACAACATCCTCAACCTTGTTCTGCAATATGTTGAATGCCCTGCATTTTGGTGCAAATTTTCTGATATGCTTCTTAAATGCCTTGGCCATTGACTCTCTATCTAGTCCTAGCATCATTATGGAAAGTGTAGTCTCTCTGATTTGTCTTTCTATTTTTAGATTATATTGCCACTTTTGCTCAACACTATCAAAGAATTCCTTTGGTAGAGAGTTTTAAATTTCAATTGGAATTTGTTTAAATGTTGTCATCATGGCATAAATTGACTCTACTTGGTTCATCTTTACTTTCCCAAGTGTACCAAATTTAATATGTATGAGATCAGATAAATCAACATTGTTCTTTATATTCTCATATATATTGTCTATATCTGAAGAAGGACTTTGACTTACCTCTTGAAACTAGTTTTTTCCATCAGATTCAACTAGAGCAACATATTTTCTCCTTAGTCTCTTCCCAGGCTCCTCATCATTGCTAACTAGTCTAGCCCTCTTCTCTTTTGTCTTGACTTCTTCTTGAGCCTTCTTCATAGTAGCCTTTATGCTTGCTCTTGTAGAGGGAATTGTAGGCTTAGGTTTTGTAGCCTTCCTTGGTTTACTAGTAGCTAGTGTCTTAGATTTCCTCTTCTTTTTCTTAGGTGTTTCATTGGCCTCTTCTCCCTCAACACCTTCTTCAATTTCCACTTCTTTTGCTTGATCTTCTCCTTGACCTTGACTTAAGGCCAATGGTACTTTTCTTGGTATATCCTCTCCTTCTTCATCTTCTTCCTCCTCCTCTTCTTCTTCATATGCTACTTCACTAATTTCTCTTTTAGCTTCTTCACAATTTTCTTCTTCTTCCTAATGATTGAGGTAGTCTACAAATCCATTATTATCATAGATTTAGTAACATCACAGTTTCCAAATGTAGTAGCCTTAACATCTACATATTTTTCAAGTAATGTTGTTGTTGCTATAGAGGCTTCATCAACATTGATTTCATAGCCTAGTGGCTTTAGCCACCTAACCCTTGGAACAATAGCTTGATCATTTGTAACATTAGTGTCAACTACAAAGAAAACATAATTGAAATGTTTCTCAACTAGTGAAACTGGTATCCTTGGTCTCTTCTTCATTGATTTTTGAAGTCTTCAAAATACCTAGTTGTCATAACTAACTCAAAATTGTTCCCAAGTTGCTCAATAAACTCACCTATTTACACTGCAATAGATCTGTTTGATTTCGAGGTGACTTTACCAAATGTAGGGAATGAATTTTGTACATAAAATAACATACAAAAATTGAGCCAAATTTATATTATGCACTTTTGGTCCTCCTTATAGCTCCCAAATTTCTGGCAATTGTTGCATCTACAACTTGGCAAGGTCATAATTATGATTCTTCATGACTATCATATACCCCATGTCAACAACAATACATGGTACACTATTGAGCCTACTTGATTGATAGAATTTATGTCCTATTATTCTCACTAAAATGCAATTAGGGGATCTAAAATAGTATTAATTGTCATCCCTCATTTGTTCCACACTACCCCTTTATTATTCTTCTCAATGACCTCTTTAGATTCACTTCTCATTGTTTTAGATTAGTTAAGTGTTGTATACCATATTGCTCTATGTACAATTTTCATGGTGATATTCACTTTTTCATTGTCCAACCATATAGAATTATCATAAATTCTACTCAGGGCTATCTTAATCCATTTAGTCTTGAAAATATTTGGAAAATCTAGGGCATAGGTCAACCTCTCCTTTCTATGATTTTTAATTCATCCTTCAATGCTCTATTTTCACATAATTTTCTATAGGTTTCCCTAATTTCCATGTCTCCTATGCTACCATCCTTACATGTATAGCAACATCTTCTGTCTTGAATCATCAAAACTCTTGATGGTATCATTGATAATGCACCAAATGGATCTTGCTTGTAAGTGATATTAGATATGGCTCTAAAATTTGGTTGTCTGATCTCATCACTTATCATTTTCATATTCAAAACTTCTTTACCCTCTTTAACCTTGGTAGCTAAAGAACTAGACACCATAATGTAAACTAGGGTTTGCAAAAATTCAAATTATGTATCTTGGCTCACAATAAATACCTTTGTGAATCTGTTGTTATAGTGTCGAGTGACTGTTGAATTTGACTTGCAAACACCAGTATAAACTCTTTTAATTTATTCTTTCACTCTTTGTGCTCTTCTTCAAATTCAAATGATGTCAAATGAGTAGAAATCATTCATATAGACCTCAAAACCTTACATGTAATGCTTAGAGCTTACAGAACTATAAGCTTGACTTAAATAAAGATTTTGACTCACTCAGCTTCCATGAAGTTCCCATTCCACTCAACAACCACTATGAGCTTGGTCAACACTAGAAACTTTGATAGCTCAACACCAACTAACATTTCACTTGGCAACCATAGTGAAACTTTTTGTACTTGGCAAAAACATGATATCTAGCAAAACTTTAAAATTCCTTCGAGATTTATAACAAACATTGCATCTTTATTCATGCATATGTAATATTTTCATAACTAAATCCTTGTAACTAATGTATAGTATATCTTTTAGATATCAGTCCCACATACCTCTTGATTGCTTAATTGGAGGAGGTGTAATCACCTGACCCATTGGGTGAAGTGATCCCTTCTAAACTTGATGTGCTACAATCTTCCTTTCTCTTCCATGTCTTGTTCATCTCATCTCTAACAATCTCAACATCTGCCTTTCCTTTTCCTTTGTTTAACTCAGTACTTGGTGTATTTGACCTTGTTGGACAATTTCTTCTTATGTGACTAGTTTTCAAATAACTATAACATGTGGTTTGACTCAACCATCTACTATAGTCACTTCTAAAATGTGTTCTTATGCAATTTTCAGCAACATGTCAATAATCTTGATAGTAGTAACAACTATACCTTGTATTATAGTCCCAATTGTAAGACTTTTCAGTGTGATTTACCTTTCTCTACTTGTTTGATGTCTACTTATTTGATGACCATTTAGGCTTGTATGTGCACTTATATGCCCTATGTCCATAATTCTAACAGTTATAATAGCATCCTTCAAATCATTGTGTGTTTGTGGTCTTGGTTCTACTTTCATGTGCCTAATGTCCTTTTTTGTTACATTTATGGAAATGACCCATGAACTTCTTCTTAGGATTCTAATTTTTTGTCTTGCTCTTGCAAACATTTGCAATATGACCTATCTTACCACAATTATGACAAGTAGGTTTGGACTTCTTACCTTTGCTTCTTTTTTCTTCACCACTTTTGGATGATTCTCCTTCTTCAGTACTAGTGTATCCCAATCCACAATAATGACTATTGGATCTAGGGGATATCATCAATTATTCAAAGCACTTGATGGCTTAACTATATGTTTTGAAATTGTCAACAAACTCTTTTTCTCTTTTCAAATAATTTCTTAGTTGTTCATTCTAAAACTTTAGTGTTCTAATCTCAATATCCTTTGCTTTCAATTCATAATTTGCAATCATCATTTGACCAAAAATTTCCAATTGCATGTTAGCAATCCTAGTTATCTTTGATTTTTTCTCTTCTATTATATTGGTGAAAATCCTTTTGTCATCTTCAATCATGAATTTTTCCTCTTCAGCTTTCTTTTTCTACTCGGTCACCTCACATAGAAATACTGATTGGACTTCTTGTTCTCTCTATATATTTTTGGCTTCTTTAGTTATGATTCCATGATTTTTAATCAAATTCGCAACTACTACATCAAATTAATTTGTGTTTTCATAAAAAAAAAAAAAATAGTAGTGTTAATCGCTTGGTATTGTGTGTCATTCTCTTTAATAGCAATTTCCTTCCTTCTCTTAAGTGATATCTTCAAATCATTTCTTGGTTCATTTAGTTGATGTAAGGAAAGTTGCATTTAAATCTTCTAATTCTCAATAGTCTTTATCAATATCCAGACTTCCATCTCCAAGATCTTTCCTCAAAGCTACAAAGCTTTACTTTTAGAGAACTCATCTCTGATATCAATTATTGGAAATACAATAGGGAAGTATACTTTGAGAGTGGGGGGTGAATCAACACTTAAAACTTTCAACTTTTAAAACTATTTATGACATATCCATCTCACAATCAATGCATATAAACTAAAATACCAAATTAAGCATATATATCCATAGGATGAAAGTAAAATATTCAACACATGTATGACACAAATATTTGGTTACCTAGAAACCCTCCAAGGAGAAGGTAAAATTAGTGTGGGGATGACACCCACAAATATTCACTACTACAATAATAAAGTGTATCCAATTAAGGTTACAATGTTCGCCCATGAAACATGATCAACCTGTTGGAAATATAGAAGGAGTAATTGAGAGGGGCAAAGGGGGTGGGGGTTAATTAGTTAGTAGTAAAATAAATCCCAGATCCCTTAGATGTCAAAAACAAAAATTGATTGATACTATTATTTGGTGAATAGACAAAAATTGTTGTAACTTGGTAAATGCAGAGTATGATTTACTTATAACTAATCTTAAAATATTAATCGTGATTAATTTGCAAGCATAATAGAAATAAAATGAACACATGAGACACCAGGATTTAACATGGAAACTCAATATGGGAAAAACCACCTTGATGTAACTAGTTATTGTTTTCACTCTTTTGAAGTGAGTGCTATTAGGAGCCAACTTGGTTAAAGGTTACAAAACACAAGGTTAGGTGTGACCTTATTAAAGGATTTAATCACCCTGTAAGGAGTGGCCTTGCAAGAGGTCTTGAATGAATTCAATGGAACTGTCACCTTGTTAGAGGATTTATAACTAGTTGTTAAACCAACTCTATTAAGAGATTTTAGATCACTGCTATAATGGCTAAAGAGTAACAATAAAATGACCTGATTGTGATGTAGCTAAATTGTTGATTACAAATCTCTATCATGTTTCATACTTAATCCTTCCTAATCGAATTACACTTTTCTGCTCAACAAGGATATGTGCTTATCCTTTAAGCTCACCCTTACTCATTCCTTCTTAATTCAATCAATACAATTGCACACACACTAAAAATCTCAACTTGACCTTTCATTTATAACATCCAAATTGTCAAGTTGACTCAAATTCAAATTATGATAACCAATAAGCATCACCTTAGTCAGCTACAAACAATACTTTAAAAAAAAAGTTTCTTATGCCAAAACAAAAGCTTGGTTAACACTGTGAACTTGCAAAAATTCTTTAGCAACTAAGTTAACTTGGTGAACACTGAATCTATCCAACTTTCCTTCAATAACCATGTGAACTTGGTTAACATTGTTTCTTTCTTGAATTCTTTTGACGCCCTAGTCAGCTCAATAGACACTATCTTCGCAAAGTAATCTTTAGCAATGCTCGGTAGACAAGGAAAACTATCTTGCTAACCAAGTGAGCTTGGTAAGTAGTAACTGACAACTGATATGAAATTTGTATAACATCAAAGACAACACACAATTAGACAATTATATCCAACAATCTCCCTCTTTGGTATTGAGGGCAACACAACATATCATAGCACAATGAAATTTGAGAAGAAGACTTTCTCTGATAGAAATTTTCTCCCTGTTAGATTTTCGCCAAAAAACTTCTTCTCTTTCATGTAGTAATCTCCTTTTGTGAAGAAATTACCTAATTTCTTTGATACTATACTTCCTCCTCAAAGGATATAGAATTTTTTTAGAAAGATATGACAATAATCTTCTCCCTCTTTGATAAAACATGCCAAAGACAACACATATCAAATGAGTATCAATGTACCTTGAGTACTAATTCATATGCAATATTCTTTTTGACTATGCTACATCAATTGATTGATCTTCAGCATGGTTCCTATTGATGCATCACTAAAACTTTATTTAGTGAGCTTTAGATAGGGGAATGACTCCTAGCTTACCTCTTCGATATAGGAATGCATCCTTAGGTAATGGCTTGGTGAATATGTTTGCAATCTATTCTTTTGTGTGAACATATACCAATCTGATTTCCTTATCCTGCACCTATTCTCTGACAAAATTATATTTTATAGCAATATGCCTAGTTTTAGAATGCATCACTAGGTTCTTTGATATGTTAATTGTGCTAGTGTTATCACAATATATGACAACTAGTTCTTTGATCTCAACCTTCATGTCTTCCAACAATTGCTTAAACTAAACAATGTTAGAACAATTCACTACTGCTACAACATATTCTACTTATGTTGTAGATTGGGATTTGTATTTTTGCTTCTTGCTTGTCCAAGATACAAACCTTTTACCAAGAATAAATGCTACACCACTTGTTCTCTTTCAGTCATCAAGATTTCCTACCCAATTAAAAGCATCAATGAATACCTTTATTTCTAAGTTTCCTCCAAGTTTGTACCATAAACCATAGTCTTTGGTACCTTTCAAATATCTCAAAACTCTTTTGATTGCCATCATATGGTTTTCTCTAGGTTTAGCTAAGAATCTTGCCACTATTCTAACTACTTAGGCAATATCAAGCCTTGTATGAACTACATACTATAATTTTCCAATCATTGATCTGTATAAGGTTTGATCTATCTCTTTTGAATCATCATCTTTGGTAAGCTATATTCCAATACACATGGGGGTTCCAATTGGTTTAGAATCTTCCATTCCAAATTTCTTAAGCATCTCTTTGATATACTTAGATTGAGTAATGTAGATACAATTCTTGCTTTGTTGTATCTAAAGTTCAACAAAGAATTTTATCTCACCAAAAATGGACATTTCAAATTCTTTGTTCATTTGCTTGAAAAATTCTTTGCATGGATCATAATTTCCTATAAATAGAGTGTCATCCAAAAATATCTCTGTGAATACAATCTTGCTATCTGGTCCTTCCTTGATATACAAACTAGTGTTATCCTTAGTTCTCTGAAAACCAATCTGTATAAGGTTGTTGTGCAACCTTTCATACCATGCTCTAGGAGCTTATTTTAGACCATACAATGCTTTGTGTAATTTATAAACCATGTCCCTTTTATCTAGATCAACAAAACCTTTTGGTTGTTCAATGTAGACTTCTTCATCAAGAACACTATTGAGTAATGTAGATTTACCATCCATCTGATATAGATTTAAGATCCATCTGATATACTTTGAATCCTCTATGAGCAGCATATGCAAGTAGAGTCCTAACACCTTCTAATCTTACAACAAGAGCAAAATTCTCACCATAATCAATTCCTTCTTCTTGAGAGTAGCCTTTACACACCAGTCTTGCTTAGTTTCTTGATACTTGTCCATCTTCATTTAGCTTATTTTTGAATACACATTTTGTTCGAATCACATTTTTATGTTTAGGCCTAGGAACAAGGGTCCAAGTTTTTCTCTTCTCTATTTTTTCTATTCCTTCATTCATAGCCTCAATCCAATTTTTATTTTCCAATGCATCTTTAACATTTCTAGGTTCAAAATCACAAAGTAAACATGTACCTTTTATCTTACTTCTTGACATAGTACCTTTTGATTCATCTCCAATAATCTAATCAGGTGCATGATGTCTTCTGACATACTTGGCCAATACAGGTTCTTTGCCTTTTGAATGAATTGTACTGTCTTCATTTTTAATTTAAACTTCTAGCTCTAGTTTCTTAGACTCAGTATCCATTGGCTTGATAGCTTCAGAATGTGGATCAAGTCCTTGTGACTTAGTTTGAACTTTTTGCAACTCAGTAATTGAGGAAGACTCAGGATTTGAAGTCTCCTTATTGATAGATGTGTTTGGTAATGTATCAGATTCAAAGTAAATAAATCTTTTGTAATCTTTATGTTCCTTTTTCTTTCTTCTTCAGTCCTTTCTACAAAGTCATCAATTCTCACATGTGCACTTTCTATGATTTTATGAGTAGAAAAATTCAAACATCTATAGACCTTACTTCTGGAAGAATATCCTAAGAATGTACCTTCATCACCTTTCACATCAAACTTGCCTTTTATAGATTCTTTCAAGATATAATATTTACTTCCAAATACTTTTAGGTAACTTACATTGGGTCTATAGTCATACCATAATTCATAGGGAGTTTTATATGAGTCCTTCTTCAACTATACTTAGTTCAAACTATGAACTACAGTGTTGATGGCTTCCTTCTAGTATCTGATAGCAACATTCTTTTCAATCATTAGATTTCTTACACAATCCATGATAGATCTGTTTCTTCTTTTAGCTATTCCATTCTGATTGGGAGTACCAGGGGATGATACCTATCTTTTAATTCCTCTATCATGCAAAAATTATTGAATTCATTGGAGATGAATTTGCCACCTTTGTTTGATCTTAAGCATTTCAATCTTTTCCCTATTTCCTTCTCTATTCTTGCTAGATACTATTTGAATTTCTCAAATGCTTCTAACTTTTCTCTTAAATACATAATAGTCATCATTCTAGAATAGTCATCAACAAAAAGAATAAAGAATTTTTCTCCACTATAGCTTTCTATTCCAATGGGTCCACATAGGTCAGTATGCACAATTTCCAAGATATCTTTAGACTAATAGTTTTTGCTTTTAAAACTAGTCTTTCCCATTTTGCTAATGTGACAATTTTTGCATAAACCAACATCTAGTTTTTTCAAACTAGGAGTACCTCTTACTTTTCTAAATTTTATTATTTTGACCATATTATCAAAGTTTACATGACATAATCTTCTATGACATAACCAACTTTCTTCCATTTGAGCAATAAAACCTGAACAATCACCAATATCAAGATAAAATAAGTTACTTTTTTTTTGTTTTCCTGATCCAATCATATTTCCTTTGTCATCTAGTAGTCTTTCCTTGCCATGCATGAATTCTACCTTGAATCCAATGTTGATTAGCTATGCCACACTTAGTAGATTATATTTTAGTCCTTCAACCTAATAGGCATTGTCACATACAAGTTCTTTGGTTAATGAGATTTGGCCTTTCCCTTTTATGCAACAGGCTTCATTGTTTCTAAACCTTTCATTACCTCCATCATAGTCTTCAAAATGTTCAAATTTTGTTTTTTCTCTAGTCATATGATGTGAAGATCCAATGTCTATGATCCATGTGTCATTTTTACTGACATGAGAGATAAGTTCCATCTTATCTTCTTCTTCATCAGATTCATCTTTCACAACAATTTATACTATTTCATCTTCACTATTATCAAAATCTTTAGCTATAAAGTAAGTCTTCTTACCTTTGTCCTTGAATGATTTGTGAATTTTCAAATCCTTCTTGCCATTGCACTTGTGACTTTTCTTCTCATCCTTCCTTGCTTTGCTTGGGCACCTGGCAGCAATATGACCAATTTCTTCATATGAAAAATAGATTAGGGGAACTTTACCTTTCAATTCCCTCTACTTCTAGAATATTTCTTTCCAAGTAAAGCTTCAACAACTTCAAGATCACTATCAAAAATTTCCTCTATTTCCTCTTCACTTTTTGGCTAAGTGTCCTTTATTTTCTTTCCTTTCTCCTTAAGTGAAAGTTTCACCCTTGATTTCTCTTCTAGAAACTTTGATTGCACTGACACTAGCTTTTATTCTTTCCACATACTTGGCAACATTTTCATCTTCTCTCATTCTCATTTGATCAAACTGTCCTCTAAGGCTTTCTACTTTGATTCTCCTTACATTATCATCACCACCATATATTTCCTTTATTTTGTTCCACATATCAAAAGTAGTTTTCCAATCTTTGATCTCATCAAATTCATCACAGCTAAGAGTAGATGCAATATCAATCATCATGGTGTTATGGTTCTTTTTATCAACAATATCTCTAACAAATAATGTACCAGTAGGAGTTTTGTTTTCTTCATCAAGGTATTTTAAGCTTGAATCACTAATGGAAGCTAGATGAAGTCTCATGAGTCCCTACCATGCTAAAAAGTTGGCTCTGTTTAACTTTTAAATCTCTCTCTTATAAGACATCTTGATCTTTAGCCTAGGTCCTTGAAACCTTTCCTAAAAGCACCAAAAGCTCTAATACCAATAGATGGAAATATAGAAGGATTAACTGAGAGGGGGTAGGGTGAATTAGTTACTACTAAAATAAATCCCAGATCCCTTAGATGTCAACAATAAAAATTGATTGATGTTGTTATTCAGTGAACACACAAAAATTTTTGTAACTCAATAAATGCAGAGTGTGATTTACTTATAGCTGATCTTAAAATATTAACAGTGATTAATTTGAAAGCATAAGAGAAAAAACATGAACACATGAGACACCAAGATTTAACATGGAAAACCAATATGGGAAAAACCACCAATGTAACTAGTTACTATTTCCACTCTTCTAAAGTGAGCTCTGTTAGAAGCCAACTTGGCTAAAGGTTATAAAAAACACTATTAGGTGTGACCTTGTTAGAGGATTTAATCACCTTGTAAGGAGTGGCCTTACAAGAGGTCTTAAAACAATTTAATGGAACTATCACATTGTAATATTACTATTAGGATTTAACGGTGTGATTTTGAGTCAAATTCATTGACCCATCTTTTGTGATTAGTGATTCAACATGAATCCATCTCTCATGAGAATAAATGGAACAATTAGCACTCATTGGATCTAGGTGATGCTCACAGGGGTGAAGCACCAAGACTTCTTGGGATGTCACCCATCCCAGTACTACTCCAGCCTAAGCGCACTTAACTATGGAGTTTCCTCCATGGTTAAATCCAAAACTTGCAACCCCATTTTCAAAACCTTCACCAAGTGTTGTGCCTGATGAACCATTCATTAGAAAGCCCCTTAAGCTCATCAACTAATAAGTAGTAGATAATTTCCATAGTAAGTCAAATTGTGATATTGCTATCAGGATTTAACTATGTGATTTTTGAGTCAAACTCATTGACCCATGTTTCATGAGTAGTGATTCAACATGAATCCATCCCTCACAAGAATAAATGGAACACTTAGCACTCATTGGATCTAGGTGATGCTCATAGGGGTGAAGCACTAGGACTTCCTAGGAGGTCACCCATCCTAGTACTACTATAGCCTGAGTGCACTTAACTATAGAGTTTCCTCCATGGTTCAATCACTACTCATGAAATATGGGTCAATGAGTTTGACTCAAAATCACATAGTTAAATCCTAATAGCAATATCACAATTTTACTTAATATGGAAATTATCTCCTACTTATCAATTCATGAGCTTAAGGGCTTTCTAATGAAGGAAACTCCATAGTTAAGTGCGCTTAGGCTAGAGTAGGACTAGGATGGGTGATCTCCTAGGAAGTCTCAGTGCTTCACCCCTGTGAGCATCACCTAGATCCAATGAGTTCTAAGTATTCCATTTATTCTCATGAGAGATGGATTCATGTTGAATCACTACTCATGAAACATGGGTCAATGAGTTTGACTCAAAATCACATAGTTAAATCCTAATATGAATATCACAATTTGACTTACTGTTGAAATTATCTGCTACTTATCAATTGATGAGTTTAAGGGTCTTCCTAATAAGCTGTTCATAAGGCACAACACTTGGTGAAGGTTTTGAAAATGGGATTGCAAGCTTTGGGTTTAACCATGGAGGAAACTAAGTAGTTAAGTGCACTCATGCTGGAGAAGTATTGGGATGGGTGACCTCCCAGGAAGTCTCTGTGCTTCACCCTTGTGAGCATCACCTAGATCCAATGAGTACAAAGTGTTTCATTTATTCTCATGAGAGATGGATTCATGTTGAATCACTACTCACAAAACATGGGTCAATGAGTTTGACTCAAAACCACACAGTTAAATCCTGATAGCAATATCACAATTTGACTTACTATGGAAATTATCTCCTACTTATCAATTGATGAACTTAAGTGGCTTTCTAATGAATGGTTCATAAGGCACAAAACTTGGTGAAGCTTTTGCAAATGGGGTTGCAAGCTTTGGGTTTAAGCATGGAGGAAACTTTGTACTTAAGCACAATCAGGCTGGAGTAGTACTAGGATGGGTGACCTCCCGAGAAGTCTCATTGCTTCACCCCTATGAGCATCACCTAGATATAATGAGTTCTAAGTGTTCAATTTATTCTTGTGAGAGATGGATTCATGTTGAATCACTACTCACAAAACATGGGTCAATGATTTTGACTCAAAATCACATAGTTAAATCCTGATAGCAATTTCAGAATTTGATTTACTATGGAAATTATCTCCTACTTATCAATTGATGAGCTTAAGGGGATTTATAATGAATGGTTCATAAGGCACAACACTTAGTGAAGGTTTTTCAAATGTGGTTGCAAGCTTTGGGTTTAACCACTGAGGAAACTCTGTAGTTAAGCACACTTAGGTTGGAGTATTACTGGGATGGGTGACCTCTCAGGAAGTTCCAGTGCTTCACCCCTATGAGCATCACCTATATCCAATGAGTGCTATGTGTTCCATTTTTTCTCATGAGAGATGGATTCATGTTGAATCACTACTCACGAAACATGGGTCAATGAGTTTGACTCAAAATCACACAGTTAAATCTTGATAGCAATATCAAAAGTTGACTTATTGTGGAAATTATCTCCTACTTATCAATTGTCACCTTGTTAGAGGATTTACAACTGGTTGTTAAACTAGCTTTGTTAAGACATTTTAGATCACTGCTACAATGGTTAAAGAGTAACAATGAAATGACCTGATTGTGATGCAACTATATTGTTGATTACTGATCTTTATTATGCTTCATACTTGATCCTTCTTGATTGAATAACACTTTTCTCCTCCACAAGGATACTTTCTTATCCTTCAAGTTTGCTCTTACTCATTCCTTCTTAATTCAATCACTACACTTGCACACACACTAAAAATCTCAATTTGACTTTTCATTTATACCATCCAATTTGTCAAGTTGGCTCAGATTCAAATTACAATGACAAATAATCATCACCTTAGTCAGCTAGAAACAATACTTAAAATAAGCTTCTTATACCGAAATAACAAAATCCTTAATTGGCTGACCCTACTTGATAAACACTAGCTCTAAGATGATTGCCTATGTTAACCAACAGAAGCTTGGTTAACATTGTGAACTTGTAAAAATCTTTGGCAACCGAGTTAACTTAGTGAATGCTAACTTTGTCCAACTTTCCTTTGCTAACCATGTGAACTTGGTTAACACTGTTTCCTACTTGAATTTTTTCAACGCTTGAGTTAGCTTGGTAGACACTATATTTGCATTGTAATCTTCAGGAATGCTTGGTAGACAAGGAAAATTGTCTTGATAACCAAGTGAGCTCAGTAAGCACTAACTGAAAACTGATATGACCATTTTGTAACATGAAAGATAACACACAATTAGACAATTGTATCCAACACTACCCTATAAAAGGTCTTCCCTGTAACATGCTTATAAGATTGTTAGATATTACCATATTAAAGGATTTAAACAACTTGCTAAAAGTGTGCCTAGTAAAAGGACTTTAACTTACAGTGAAGTAAGCACCCTATTAAACGATTTACAATAGCTTGTTAAGACTACTCTATTAAGAGATTTAACTAATTCACCTATTAGAATGTCTTAGTAATGATCCTTCAGGTAGCACTATTTTTCTTGATGTCAAATCATGTCTATAGTGATATGTACTTGATCCTTTCTTATCAAATTTATCTTTATTGTCCTATGATTCCTTTGCTCTATTCTCCTTTAACTAATTCTGCAATGTAACACCTTAGCCACCATGAATTTTTTGTTTGCACATGCAAACACTCTTCAATTCCCCTTAGAATTTTTTAGAGAGTTTAGGGTTTATCTTCATTAAGAAGACCTAGGTGACTTAGGGTTAAGTATGAATCAATGGTAGTGATTCACCCATATTACCACTTAAACCTTCCCTTTTTCTAATTGGATGCATGTAATATGTAGAAATTCACACTTAAGATTTATCCTTATAAAAAAGGATCATAAATTAATCCTTATGTCAGCCAAAAAATGGTTTACATAAAAGTGTGTGCCATCACAAACAACTATGTCAAAACTCTATAACTCGACACTTGAAGTCCCTGATGCTTGGCATCAACTATAACTTCAATATTGTAACTTGGTCTCTGAATGACTTGACATCCATTGATCACTAGGAATTTGAATAGCTCGACAAATATCATCTACTTAGCTCTTGAGTGACTCAACATTTACTAGTTACTCGACTCACATTAAATATCTCTAGCTTAGCATATATTATCTGACAACTTATGCTTGACATGTATTACTTGTTTGACATGAACTAAGTAAATAACTTAGGTATATTGTCACTCATATGTCAAAACTAATTTTAGATTAATAGATAACATGGCTACCTATTACCAACTAGGTGGAAATTACCAAATAAATAAAGTACAAGCTATTCAAGAAAGATACTGACATGAAGGCAAGTACACATTAGTTGTCACTTGATCCTAGCAATAGTTTTGAAGATTTTGTGAAAATTAGATATCTAATAGACTTACAGATAGAGTTGTTGAAGCCAAGGTAAGGGATACACTAGTAGAAATATAGAGTATGAGACTTCTCAACATAGATAAAATGCAAAAACATTGATTGATTATAATAATTTTTCAATAGCTAATCACATAATGGAACTATCAACTAAGGTTTAGATGGCTTTGCATAGCTCTAAAGTTTTGCAAGATAATTGGGATGAAACAATGTCCATACTTTTGAAGTTACATAATGATTTCCATTCACATTTTGGTGTTACCTTATAATTATGCATTTTTGGCATTTGTGAAAAAATCAAGGGGGAATATATATCATAAGGAGTAAACTCAAGGGGAAATGTATATACACAAGTGAGAATACAAGAGGGAATACATGTACAAAATAGTTTTGAAAAATAAAAAAATATAGTTAGTTTTTATCAAGTTATCAATTAAGAAATCAAAACCAAGTTTTAGACCCAAGCATATTGATATAGGTAGTTTTGACTTACATTTTTGAGTAATCATAATTTTGGTACAATAAGTGTTTTTGTCACTAATTTGAAAGGGTAAGATTGTTGACATAATTTTGAATTGATCACTAAACACTTAATTAGTTTGTTTACATTGTTACCAAGCTCCACATATAGAAAAAAGAATCTACCAAGCTTCATAGAGTCTACCAAGCTTCAGAGGCAGAGTGTAGTGTAAGCCAATCCTAGAAAAGTCTATCGAGCTCAAAAGTAGAAATAATTTACTACCAAGATTCATAGAGTCTACCAAGTGCATCAATGTAATCAATATAGAAAATACTATTAACCAACCTCCATAGTGTTAATCAAGCTAAAGGAAGTTAGTGTTGACCAAGTTGTAGTGTCAACCAAGCCCTTTACTGTCTATTGAGTTTTGTAGTGGTCATCAAGTCACCAAGTGCTAACCAAGTTCATTACTTCTCCCGTGTGATCAATGTGGAATGAGAAATAGTGTCAACTAAGTCCTAGAGCTTGCTAAGATGAAAGTGTTTTTGAGTGTCAAAATATCACCTGCATACTATTCAGAGCTCGAGTATCAACAACTAGTCAACTTGGTGAAGATTGTTTGAATTTGGTATTGTAGCCAACTCCAAAAGGTATTAATTGGATCTTTATATATGTAATACATTTTTCCATATCCAATAATGAAAGTATGTAAAAAAGAAGAAGAAGATGAATGAGAGTTAATAAGACATGGCTACAAGTAGTATAAGGGAAAGTAGAGTCACATCTATCACATAAAGGTGATCAATAATTTACATCAAAGAAATCTCCTAAAACAAACCAAGTTGCAAAGAAGAGATCAACTACTAATTCATCCTAATAGGTGCACTAATAAAATTCTTTAACAAGGTGGACTTAAAAGTCTTTTTCTAGATCTCCTAACATATTGAGTACTTTATTGTATTGTATGAATACTTTAACAAGGTTCACCTAACAATCCTTATTTCTCCTAACAAGGAAGATCACAAGAAGTGATCAATTGTAAGCCTTAATGAGTCAACTTTATACTACAGTCATAAAGGTTGCAGGTGTCATCCCCACCCTAGTTTTACTTTCTATTTGGAAGGTTTATGGGTGATGAAATATTGTGTCAAGTGTTATGAATATTTAGCTTCTTTTATTCTTTCATGCATGCAGCTAGATCAAATTAATTGGTAAATTAAGTTAAAAGTTTTATTGGTTCCTAATTCACCCCTCCCCTCTCAATCACCTATCTTACCTAATATTTCCAATAGTGATTACTCACTAGTATTCATCCCAATATAAATAATTGATCCATAATTAACATTTTGTGCTCTTGAATTATCTTTCTTGCTTACTTTAGATAAAATATTTAGAACATCCTTACCATATGTAGGGATCTTAAAAATTGAAAAGAAAGGATTTGGCATAATTATTTGAGAGAAAGGATTTGAAAGAAATGAGTTAGCATTTACTAATTTCTTACATGTTGTTTTCTTGTTAAGAGAATTAGTTACCTTCATTTATTGTTAATGTAGTACTTCATTCTCCTTTAAAATTTTGTGCAAATATATATGTATTCAAAATATAAGACTTGTAATTGAGAGGGTAGGGTTGAATGAGTTACTACAAAAATAAATCCTATATCCCGTAGATGTAAATACAAATAAAAATGAATAAATAGCTAAAACTAAAATACTATTGTAACTTGGTTAACACAGAGGCACTTGGTTAACACTAACATTTTACTGTCACTCGACAAGTACTAAAATCTAAAATGTTAATTAACACTAAAAATATAGATATTAATATATTAAGTTTGATTAATATTAATTAACTTTTTTTTCTACACATTAATGAAATAACATGAATATAGGAGACACCGACATTTAACATGGAAACCCAATTTGGGAAAACCACCAATAGTATCTAGTTACTATTTTTCACTCTTTTGAAGTGAGCCCTATTAAGAAACAACCTTGTTAAAGGTTATGAAACACACTATTAGGTCACCATGTTAGGAGTGGCATTGTTAGAGGTCTTTAGACACTTCAATCTAGAAATGTCACCTTGTTAGAGGATCTACAAAATAGCTATTAGGCTAGCTCTATTATGAGATTTGATTCACTACTACAATGGTTAGAATGTAAAAATGACTTGACCTAATTGATGATGCAACTATCTTTTCTAATTCACATCTTAGTTTTGGCTTGTGTACTTGATCCTTCTTGAGTATATTAAACTTTGTAACTCAACAATGATATTTAGTTTATCCTTCCAAGTTACTTCCTTTTAACATCTTCTTATCTTCTGCATATTCACTCATTCAATCCTCAACTTGACCTTATATCATTTTCATTGTCAAGTTGGCTTGAACATAACCTAAAATAGTTCATATTCATCCCTTCATTTGGGTGGAATAAAAAATTAATTGATCAAACTTAATATGCTAAAACAAGAATATCCTTTATTAGCCAGCCCAGCTTGGTAAACACTAACTCTAAAATGATTTTCCTATGTTAACCAAGTGAGCTCGGTTATAGTGCATCTAAACTAATTCTTCTTTTGTAATCGAGTGAGCTTGGTTAACACTAGTTTCATGTCAACTTTCCTTTGTTAACCAAGTGAGCTCAGTTAACACTGAAGCTTCACTAACTTTCCTTTGATGCCTGAGTGACCTTAGTAAAAACTCACTCTTCTTGTTATACATTGCAAACTATCTTCATTGCATGAGTGAGTTTAATAGACACTTATTTCTTAGTAAACATATGAAATTTTATATAACATCAAAGAGAGTACACAATTTTTTAATTGTTTTCAATAATATGTGGCCTTTTGGAACTTACTCCTGCTAATTTCCTATCTTTAGGATTTACAGTCATGTTTCTCAACCTATAACTTCTCCTAGATTCTTATACTATTTCAAAGGTGTAAGATCTTCTTTCTTCCTTAGTTGACTAACTTACTCTTAAATTTTCTTCCTCATCATAGAAATCATGTTAACATTTTTACCTTATCCTTGTCATGTCAACATCAAGAATGTACTCATCTTTCAAAGAATTATCATCTCCCAAAAGTGGTTTTGGTGAGAGCATTGATGACCTCGCTTTCTCTTTCTATTATTCTTAATATTTTAAAATAATATGAAATATAAAAATTGATCAGGATCATGTGGAAAATTAGAGATCTTACACCAAGGAAAATTTTATATGCAACTATTATTTCAATCTATAGGGTTAGGGGTTTCATTTTTTCTTATAGGTTTTCCATCCTTCAAATTAGTATTGTACAAAATATCTTACAATTTGAACTTGTAAGGTCTCCTATTTCTGTTAGATCTGAAGGCTTCATTTTTATATCGCTTAACTTGTAAATCTTTAATCATATTCAACAACATATCAATATCATCCTCATCTTTATTTTGTTTTGGGGCCTTGGGATTGAAGAACCTAGTCTTTTCTCCTTCCTATCTTACCTGCTTCTTTCATATCATTTTCAATAGTTGATACAACATTGAAAGATTCTTGCAATGATTTGGACTTATGAGACCTTATCTTGTAGATAATTTTTCTATCAAATTCAATTAGGTACTCTTTGCATCTTATTCAAAACTTTATTAATCTTCTTATTGAATTCAACCACTAGTTCATTGTAATTCTTTCTTATGATAGTTAATTTGTTTTAAATTTTCATTAATAAATATGATGCATGTTTTTTTTATATGCGAGTGAGAATTAACATGTAGTGACAATAATATAAATGTATTAGTTGATATATAACTATAATAGTAATAATGAGTTCTCTTCTAATATAATAATCATATATGCCAACATTTCCCCCTATTACATTAATACTAGAAATATTAAATGATCATTACCTTAGGGAACCCCTCTCAAGGCATACATAAAAAACATGATTATTACATATCTCAAACATATACCTTTAAATCACCATATGAGCTATGGCCTCTTGGCCAATATTCAATTGACATTGATTTCCCCCCCTATAATTATTTGCTACATTTTTTTGATTATTTTAAAAATTATTCCTAGTATTATTTTCATTTCTATTTAGCCAATTATGATTTTCAATATTATGACCTTCATTTTCCTTATTTTAATCTTATCTCTAATTCCCACTAGTTTCCTCCCTTCTACTTCTTTCATATAGATGGATTTTATGTTAATTATTCAAAATTAAATGCTTATTTTTATGGGTTAGGTTATATTTAGATGACTCACTGACTTCCTAGTTCCTTTTTTCATCACATTTCTTAGGAGTAATGATGTCATCTTCTTTTATGCTAATCCTTTCTAACATCTTGCTAGGGAATCACCTAAAAGCCCCAGCTTCCTTCCTAGGGGAAGTTCTTGGTGGTATGTAAAAGGATAAATTTAATTTATAAGTATCTTCTTCATTCTCTCTCCTTCTTCTTCTCCCACTCCATCTTCGACTTGGTAAGTTTCTAGCAAATTTTCATCAACACGGGTTCTCATATTATAGAATAATTTTTCCTCCCTTTCCAAAGTTTTATCATCAGTTTGTTCACCTTATTTAGTGAAAGACTAATTTTCCCTATCAACAAATCATGTGTACCATGTATACAACATGTCAGATGTTTGGTTCTCTTTTGCTTCTAGTTTTCTTCTATGAGGTCCTTTCTAGAAATTCTTCACCTACATGGAAAAATCTCCTATCCCACATACACTTTAAAGTCAAATGCCTATAAATTTTCTTTCTTTCAAATTAAAAAGTCTAATTATTCATAAAATTATGAATGGAATTGCCACCTCTATCTTGAGGGAATATCATTTTCTTTCTATTTTCCAAGATATTTCCTCTAAAAGAGTGCAATTTAAACAAAAAATTCTTTATAAATCTAAATGCTACAAGATTTCATCTTTTCCCAATATTGCATGCCCTTAATTATTAATTTTTTTTTACTTTGTGTGATATACATTTTTTTTGTTAAGAGGCTCACACTATTAAGAATATTTATACAACATTAACCATTATGATTGCTTGATATTTTACTTTATTTGACCCCATTCTCTTTCTCTTTGTGACATTTTTTTTCTTATTTTTAAAAATATAATTGCGTTAACTAATAAATAAGGTAAGCTGATCATTCCTACACCTATACATATCATGTCCGATATGAATATATATAGCTTTATTCTATGCGGATTATGGCACCATTTTATGCATACAAAGCCTTGTATTCTTCATCATAATCTCTTGTCTATCTACAACAATCTAATGTTTATCCTTTAGAGTTATAAAAACTTAAAAACATGCTTAAAAATAGAAGAAAAATATATTATGGCTCTATTTTAGGGATACAAAGCCTTCCATTCTACATCATAATCTCTTGTCTATCTACAAAAATATGATGCATATCCTAGAGAGTGATAGGATCTTACGATTTATTTTTAAAATAATAGAAAAATTCTTTAAATTATTGAATTCCTTCTCTAATAGAAATAGATACACCATAGCCCAATCATAACGAGATATTTTTAAGGATGATCAAGTAGTTTTCTATGCTTCATACAATGCATTGAACCCTCAAAGGAATGTATTGGTTTGATTTTTTAAACTTCTTCTAAACCCATTCCAACTTCTTTGTCCAACACATATCTTGATGATGATGTGAACATTTCAGATTCAACTAGGTTCAAAATAAATGTCAGCCCTCTCCTTTGACATTTCAAAACTCACCAAACTCTTAGTATAGAGATCGAAAAATATTATGTGTTTAAAAAAAATTAAAACATAGTATTAAATAAAATGTTATACAAATATTCAACATTCCTAGACAGACCATTAAAAATTTCTTGAAAGTGTGTAGAAGTCCTAGCTAAATAATATATGTATAAGTTTTTGTCCAAGTTATATATGTTTTTTATTAAGGGTGAAAATAGGTTTTTTTTCTAATATGTTACTTTAAGAAGTTCCATAGATAGAAAGAGCGGAAAGGAATGTAAACATCATCCATAGAATAGTAGGGCCCTTTAGAATAGTAGGGATTAACTATAATATTTGGCTGGGCTAGAATTTTATGGCCTATATTTTTAGGGGGGTTCTACTAAATAAACTCCAATAGTTTATGCAAAATATAAATCATTGAAGTCCCAACATGACTTAGTTCTATGAGAACCCATCACCCCCAAAACACTAGTAGCCGAAAAAAAAATGAAGAATCAAGATAGATATGTTTAGGCTTAGAAATAGATAATATATCCATGAGGTGACTTATTTTTTCCTTTTATAGGAGGTCATGTCATCGATCCTTATAAATTTTAATGTCATCTTCATCATAATAGGATAAGTTATTTTCTCTAGATAGAGTGGTATTTATCATAGAAGTGCATAATATAAGGGTTATTTATTCATTACTTTCCTAAGAGGATAATTTCCTTAATTAATAGTTGATCTTAATCTTATAGTGTGATATATTAGGCTACTACTTCTGAATTTACTACTTTTTGGAAGAAATTCTTCGTGATGCCAAAATGGACAAGAAGAAGTGAGATTTTGACAAGACTATCTTTGAGAAGTCTACATGGTATATCCTATTATATATGGCATCTACTATTGCATTTTTATTCATTTATAGGAGAAGAATTTGTCAACTATTCCATTATTTTTGCATTCAATTCATAATTATAGATTATCATTAAATCTTTTGGGGTAGGGACATCCACCTTGTTGTTGAGGTTGTCATGGACATAGCCTCTATAATCAAGGTAGAGCTAGGAGGCTCACTCCAAAAACTCCAACATTTTATGAGAAAGGGTCATGATTAGTTGATTGGTTGTGACATGCAATTTAGTGCCATGTTCCTCCACATACTATAGGTGAAACATTTTGGTGGCCTTCTTGTGGAAATTCTAGTTCCCTTGATAAAAAAAAAATATTACATAGCTTCAGATTATAAATTGTAATTATAGCTAATTATGCTATGAATCAAGATAAAGATAAAATGAAAGTTTGAAGAATTTTATGGGCACTCTGGACCTTGATGATGTATGGAGAGAAAATAGATTGTTAGGATATTCATATTCCCATGTCTATTGCTTTCACCATGTAAAACATTTGCTTAAGTTTTTATGCTCCAAACATAAAACTTATACAAACTTTATTTTTTCTACTCATCTTTCACAAAAATACATTATTTTATAAATACTATAGATATTTTTAATAGAAAATAGAAAAAATGTATAGTAAAAAAACTTTCACTCAAGAACAAATATTTAAATTTTAAGCTCTAAATATTAAAGGTTATGAATTTGAATTTTCTAAATACATTTTGTCTAAATATATTATTTTATAAATACTATTAAAACCTATAAGGAAAAAAAGAAAATCTCATCACACAATTCCTTTCTTTTACATCAATATTATTTTGTCTAAATATATTATTTTAAATCAATATTTTACATTGTGGGCAAAATAATGAACAAATAATTATCAATATTTGAGATCATTCTCTATCAAGGAACATAATAAAAATATGAGCACTAATAATGTATAAACAATTATGCAACCAAATGTAGAAACAATTTAAAGATTGTTATAAAGTATCATTTAGATTATGGTTTTGTTTATTGTAATAATAAAAAGCTAACTTTTACATGTCTAGGGAATCTTGGCATGATCTCCAAGCTTGAAGCATTTTCATGTTAAACTTTTGAAGGTTGAAACAAATTTTTATTATTATAAATAGTTTTGACCTTTCTACATGAAAGATGTAATCATTGTAATCTTTTTTATTATAAGAGTAAATAATGCTAACCACTAGGCTTCGAATTTGATGGTCACCCTTGCCTATCATATGATTTTTTTATGACAGCTGAAAAATTTTCATGACTTTTATGCTACATTTTAATTAAAAAAATTGATTGTCAATTTTCATTTTGAATTCAAAAATTCTATAAATTAGAAAATAATATTATTAATTAATAATATATAAAAAATTGTCTATGATTAACTTGTAATCATAAATTAGTACTATATACAAAATTATGAAAGAAGCAAGTTTCTAAGTTTCATAGAAATTTTTTAATTTTATATTTTAAGAACAATTTCAAAAAACTATTATATTGTATTCCAATAAGATTCTAAATATTATAAATATGCATTCACCAAAATACAAGCATAACTAAATAGAAAGAAAAAATAGAAACATCTATCATATAAAATAATATATATTTAAATAATACATACATATTATACATATTATGAAATCATATTTATGTATAATATTTATGGTTTAGTAATAAATTTACTTTTCATATTGATGGTTCTATAAAAAATAGCGTATCAAATCATATAGTCTTACAATTTTTTAACCTATCATATACAATTCAGAAGTGCAAAAATAGCTAATATGGCCATCAAATTCCAAGCCTGCTAACTACTATGAAGGAAGATCATTTGCAACATACATATTGTTCACATTCATTGACTTTTATATAGCTTAAATCTTTAAAAAAACTTTGTTCACATTGTTGAATACTATCATGCATAAAATGTAGTCTCTATTGCTCTTTTGTTAGCCCGCACATGGTATATATCTACTACAAGTCAATGTAAGACAACCTACATACAACACAGAGCATAGAAAGGGACAAATACTCCCACCTAATGGGAACTCAAAGAATTGAAAATGGAATATCTCTTGAAGATATTACTTTTCTAAAATATGTTGTCTAGTGGAGTGGAGGAAGAAGGAAGGAAGTTCAAGCTGCAACATGCCATCTTTCTAGCTTAAGCAACTTAAATATATAAAGGTAATGTGGATTGATATTTTTCAAATTTGGAAAAAGTCATGGCAGTGAAAGATAAACAAACTAGTGGAGAGATGGATGCTAAAACAACTCTAATGGTTTCAATAAAAAGAGGAGACTCAGGTTATTGTGTTACTTTCTACTTATTCATTTCTAATAATATGTTTTACATTATGTAGATATGAAATGTGTAGATAAGAAGGCCTCAAGGACCTGAAGTATTGTTCTTGGCCATCAACAACTTCCTAGTTTTTGATTCCTATTCATTTATGGCCTATGGTTTTTGTTGGAATATTTAATATATTTTGGTTGTCTTGTGCCCACCTACCAACTTGGCATCCCCTGTTCCCAGCTCTAACAATCATATGCATTTATTGTGGTAGGTGACTTCAAATTTGAAAAAAGGGGGAAAATTTTGTGTGGATAGCAGGAAGACAAAAGAAAGAGAGTGTCATTCATTCCATATTTAATCTTCATTCATTCTCACACAAAGTCAGTTTTTCCAGCAAAAATGACAATAGTAGAGAATGTTTTTGAGTATTGTGTGTAGTAGCACCTGTGAGAGTTTGTCCTGTTGAAGCAGTGATTGCTCCAGGCCTTTTTTGTATGCAACTATACTTGCTGCAAGCTTATTTTATGTACAACAATTGTAGTTAGTTGTTGGTTTTACATTCTAGATTTGTAATAGTTTATTTCTAGTTAATAGAAAGCAGGAATCAATCTTGCATACTTCCTACCTATTGCATTTGTGTTGTCTCTTTCCTTGTTTATTCTGTTGTGTGCTTGGTCATAAGCAAAATAGAGCAGCACTCTGTTCTTTCTATTTGCATTTTTTTTGGAGTGTATTTTCTGTTTTCTATATGGGTTGACATGCTACCATGACAAGTGTTACCATTACTCAACATGCTCTTGGTTTTGTGCTTGTGCTGAGCAATTTCTTTGATGACTGAGTTGTTTGGTCCTTCATCTGTCAACTTGTGTGGGGTTAACTCATAGGTTATCTCCCTATTTTTCTATATTTTTCATGGTATCAAAGATAATTGGACCTACATCCTTGTGAGTTTGGGAATTTTTTTTTTTTGGGTATTTAAGATGATTGTGTAGGAGACATGATAGGAGATGCAAGAAAGATATGACAGCAACCACCATCCTTTAAGGGACAAAATTATGACACTTGGGAAAAGGAAATGAAAACCATAATGGTAGCTAATGACTTGTGGGGGTTTGTGGTTAATGGGTTCAATAATGTGACAGACCCAGCTCAGTATGTTACCCTCACCAACAATCAAAAGACTCAATTGAAAGAGTGAAGGAGAAAGGATGCTAAGGCATTAGGTCTGATTGCGGTAGCAATGACAGAGACAATCTTCCCGAAGATTGCAGCAGCAAATTATGCAAAGGGAGAATGGGACATCCTTGAGACAAACTTCAAGGGGACTAATAAGGTCAAAGTAATGAAATTACAACTAATCATAAGGGAATTTGAGAACCTACAGATGAAGGACAATGAATCTATTGTAGAGTTCATCTCACGAATCTCCACTTTGATAAACCACTTTAAATCAAATGGAGAAGATTATGAAGAGAAAAGGATTCTATATTGAGGAGTTTACCTTAGAAATATGACAACCTTATGATGACCATTGAGAAAGCAAAGGACCTCACCATTTTGACAATGGATGAGTTGATGGGTACTCTCCAAACCCATGAGTATCGGATAAATAGATTAGTGACAACTTCCCAGAAGTAGTCTTTCAAGGCTCAAGAGAGTTCAAGAGGTATAGGGAGAGGAATAAATGGCTCTAATAAAGGCTCAATAACTAGAGATCATGGAAGGAATGGTCAAAGTAATTCTGGTGCAAAAATCTTAGGATGATCAAGCAACCAAGAGGGAGCAAGCACCTCTCAAAATAGTTGTAGAGGAGGTAATAAGAATGCTACTACTATCATAAGTATGGATAGAATGCTAGTGAATGCTGCAAAATGTAGAGTGATCAGTCAAAGGAAAATGAAAATGTGGCCAATGTAAACATAGGAAATGCGAACAATCACACAGACTTCATCATGTGTAACATTGGTAAAGAAGGCAACCCTGAGGTATGGTACTTGGACAACGGTTGTAGTAACCACATGAGTGGTAATGAAAGTTTATTTTATTTCATTGATAAGACTTTTAAGTCTAAATTTAAGATGGGAAATAATGGAACCATTCGTGGGCAGACAATCTATCATGGTCTGCACCAAGCAAGGTGAGAAGAAGGAAACACAAAATGTTTATTTTTCCCTTGGTATGAAGCACAACTTGATGAGTATTGGACAACTCATTCAGAATGGATACAAGGTGCTGATGGAAAATGTCAAGTGTGTCATTCATGAGAAGGATGGGAGTAATAGATTAATTGCAAAAATCCAAATGACAAAGAACTAGATGTTCCCTTTGAGGATAGAGACATGCTTCTCTTCTCAAGTTAGTGTTGCACCTCACAAGCATGCATGTACAACAATACATCAACAATCAGCTCTTAGGAGTATAATTGAAGACCCCTCCAAGCTTTGGCATCTAACGAATGGACATCTTGGGAATTTTGGTGTAAATTTTTTGTCCAAGAAAAGAATGGTAGATGGTTTGCCAAGCATAGTAGATTCATATGACAAGTGTGAGGCTTGCATTTTGGATAAGCAACATAGGCTTCCCTTTACTTCTAGAAATTCTAGAAGGGCTAGAGCACCATTAGAGTTGGTGGATTCTAATTTAGTAGGCCCTATGAAAACTAATTCTATTGGGGGGAGTACTTATTTTATGACATTCATAGATGATTTTAGTCATAGAGTATGGGTATTTTTTTGAAAAGAAAATCTGAAGCATTTGATAAATTTGTTTGATTCAAAGCCTAGGCTGAAAAAGAATATGGAAACTATGTTAAGGTCCTTAGATTAGATAGAGGAGGGGAGTATACGTCCAATTTTTTTGTAAATTTTTACAAGCAGAATGGCATAAAGCAAGAAGTTACAACTAGTTATAATCTGTAGTAAAATGGAGTAGCTGAGAGGAAAACTAGGACCGTTGTTGAAATGGCTAGAAGCATGATGAAAGAAATAGTGTTCCCAAATAAATATTGTACTAAAGTTGTAGCAATAATAATATATTTGATAAATAAGTGTCCCACACAGTTAGTTCATGATAAGATTGCTCTTGGGGCTTGGTCAAAGAATAAATATACAATTGAACACTTGAGACTGTTCGCATGTGTAGCATATGCACATGTGCCTAAGGGACAAAGGCAAAATCTAGATGAAAAGGGTTTGAAGTGTATCTTCATGGGTTATAGCTCAAAATCAAAGGCTTATAGGTTATATGATCTAATCACCAAGAAGAACATCATTTCAAGAGATGTGGAGTTTCTAGAAAATTAGTCATGGGATGGTTCAATTGATGTATTTTCAAGAACTTCAAGCAAAGTGCCAAGTATATATGAGGAAGAGGGAGATATTGGTGATAAGTAGGATGATGGAGCAACAAATATTGATGATTGTAGACAAAGGAAAAAAGGAAAGTAGCCCCTTACATGCTGAGTAACAACTTCAAGACAACCCCAAGCTAATATACAAAATAGTAGCAGTAGTAGTACTAAAAATTTAGATCCCACTCTCACCTCACTATTGCCGAGAAAGACTAAGAGTCTAAGGGAGATATACCAAAATGAAATGTATGGGGAAGATTATGATGATAGTGTTAATATTGCATTATTTTCTCATAGTTATCCAATTTACTTTGAAGAAGCTATGAAGAAAGAAAAATGGTGTAATGCCATGGATGAGGAAATAGATTCTATTGAAATAAATGAGACATGGGAGTTAACTACCTTGCCTCCCAAGAAGCAAGTAATTGGAGTAAAATGGGTTTACAAGAACAAGTGCAATGCTAAAGGAAAAATAGATAGGCATAAGGCACATTTGGTGGTCAAGAGGTATAAGTAGTAGTATGGTAGAGATTATGATCTGACACATGCCCCAATTGAAAGAATGGAAACCATTCATGCCATCATAGCAATTGAAGTGTCATGCCCAAACTACGTGGGCAAAACACACAATATTTAAAAGAAAATTAATATGTAAAATGCTCTAAGTTGATAAGGTTATGATCACAGTTTAAGTAAAGGTTCTCTACATTTTTAAATAACAATTTAAACGAGTTTGTTCCAAATTATATTGAAAATATCAGATCAAGGACTCATTAAAGGAAATATTACGTCTACCCATACACCTATATAACTATTAAATTATGATCAATTATTAACCTATTAAGGTAAAACTAAAATAATATTCAAAGACTAAATTTACCTTGATATAAAAGAAATAACTAAACTAACTACAAACTAACTTTATTACTTAAAATACTAGCTCACCTAAATTTGAACCTAAAACTTAATTCTAACATCACTAACTATCAATAACTTTTAAGAACATACTAATTCTTATAAAGAATTTTATTAAATCACTAATCAAATTAAAACTTAAGAATCTAACATTTAACTATGTAACTATTTAATTATTGAGCATTAATTTCAACTAAATAATAAAGAAAACTTTATTAATTTTAAACTAACATTACATAAATTAACATAAACCTAAACTTAATTAAATTTAAGCTAATTATTCTCAAACCATTAACAAAATTTATAACTAATTAATTTAATTACTTACATAAATTAATACCAAATCTAAATTAATATCTAATCACATTTACTTATTACAAAAATCTAAAATAACAACTAAAAAATAATACATTATAATATTTAAAACTTAAATTTATTTGTAAACATAAACTAGAAAAAACTTAACTTAACTGAACTAACATTTCATAACATCCATAAACTTAATAAATTTAAACTAATACTAACAACCAATTACTAACTTTTCCCTAGCCCCTACAACACCTACACCCCGCCCTACATCCCTAAGCTAACCGTACACCCCCCTACATCCCCCCCCCCCTATTCCTTCCCCGTGGGCAACACTTCCCAAGTGCTGTGCTTGGGACAACACTCTGCCCAACCACAATGAGCGCAAACCCAAACCTTAAATGATGCGCAGACCAAAATTTTAACAAAAGGAAGGTGACCAAAATGCAAAAGTTTCCAAACAAATATTAACCCTTTTCATGGTCAGCAACCATAAATGGAGGGGATAGAGGGTGATTTCATCCCATGTGATGACCAAGGACATTGCAAGAATTAAAACATTTTAAATTGATAGCTTCATAACTGATGCCCAAGGAGAGAAAGTAAGGCATTTAAAATATAAACTTTTATAGGTATGAGTTAGGATATTTAGGATATATTTATAATGTTAAGAGTCTATTTTGAATTCTTTTACACCTATTAGAAAAATTGATTAAATTATATTTATATTATTCAAACATAATATCAAAGGAATCTTCAAGAGATTCTTTGTTGCCCAACATCACTTAATTGTTTCTCCCATACAATAGACAGAGCGTTTTTTACTCTCTTAAAACTTTTTTTTTTTTGAAAATTTATCTTAGTATAGAATTACAAGCAATGCATGCATTTTTTTTTTTGGTCTAAATTTTCTAAGTATAAAATTTTTAAGTGATATATTACCAAGAGGGGATTAAATTTTTCTTTTCAAAGAAAATCTATAAGGACTTGTTACAACTTAATATACCAAGAATTTAAATTATCCGTGTTAATCAATAATGCAAGAACTTTTTTATTCAAATATTCATGCAAACTGAATCTACATCCATGATCATAATTTTTGTTTTCAATATATATGAAAAGTTGAAATTTTGCCAAATTGAACATCATCAATTCCATCCTATTTTTGATGTGCATTCATCTAAATTTAAATCATGATTAAATCACATGATAAACAATTATACTCAAATACCAATTTTATTGGCAAACCTGATTCAAAGGCTCAACTGAGAAAGAACCAGGAAGAAAACCCGACATTGTTTCCATTACAACGAAGTTTTGAGATACAAAATACATAGGGTTTCAATCCTAAATTACAACACTTAAATTAAATTTCATTCATGACCCTCATCAAGGGATTCATAAAAATTTCTACAACACATTTCAAGAACCATGGAGGGAACAGAAACTGATTAGGTGACCACAAGCATGATCAAGAACAATTCAAACATGCATATACATACAAGGTTATCACAATTTGATTAACAATGAATCAACACTAGGGAAAGGTGGATTCTTCCAATAGGAGAAGTCAAGCACAAAACCAAAATAGATGCCCAATCGGGGCAATAAACCAAGAACTTCCATTCTTCCATTTTAACATACCGTACTCATACAAGGTTTGTGCTGACAGGTAGGGGCCCATAACACCCTACCCTTTCTCCCTCTTCTAAGGCTACGAAGGGTTGGGGTGAGGCCTCAAATGGAGCCCAACATAAATGGAAGGTATATCAAATAGATGTGAAGTCTACCTTCTTGAATGATGTATTGAAAGAAGAGGTTTATGTAGAGCAACTACCTAGTTATGAAGTTCTAGGTGAAGAAAATAAGGTGTATAGATTGAAGAGAGCTCTTTAAGGGATCAAGCAAGCTCCACAGGCATCGTATAGTAGAATTGACTCATATTTGATGAGTAATGGCTTTAGTAAAAGTGATGGTGAGCCCACTCTCTATATCAATGTAGCAAATGGTAAAGTATTTCTTATTGTCTTATATGTTGATAACTTAAGTCTTCACTAGAAATGATAATTTCTTAATTGGTGAGTTCAAATAGGCCATGAAAAATGAATTTGAGATGAGAGATCTAGGTCTCTTTGAGTACTTTCTAGGCATAGAAGTAAAACAAATGCATGATGGCATGTTCATCTCTCAAGAAAAATATGCAAGGTAGATCTTGGAGAGATTCAAAATGCAAAGAAGTATGGCAGCCCCAACACCAATAGTAGTAGATCTAAAGTTGAGCAATGAAAATTTCAACAAAATTATGAATCCAAAACTATAGAAGAGTATGGTTGGAAGACATAATGCATGCAGTAAGTTTGATTTCCAGATTTATGGAAATACCAAAGGACTTCCATTGGCAAGCAGGAAATACAATCTTAAGGTATGTGAATGGTACCAAGGGATTTGGGATTTTGCATACTACAAATAATGATTTTAAGTTGGTTGGTTATACAGATAGTGATTGGGCTAGAAGTTTAGATGATAGGAAAAGAACCTTTGGATACATGTTCCATATGGGATCAGGTGCAATTTTATGGGCATCAAAAAAGAAACCTATTGTTTCTCAATCTACAACAGAGGCTAAATATTTAGAAAAAAATGCAGAAGCATGTCAAGCTATTTGGTGAAGGAGGATCTTGACAGATTTGAAAGAAATGCAAGAGGATGGAAGTACAATCTTTTGCGGCAGGATTTCATTAATTGCACTATCTAAGAATCTAGTATTCCATGGGCTAATCAAGAACATAAAGATTAGATATCATATCATCATAGAGTTGGTGGACAATGGAGATATCAAGATGGAATTTTGTAAGTTTGAGCAACAACTAGCAGACATATTCACTAAGCCTTTGTGCATTGGAACTTTTGTGCACCTAAGTCAATGTCTTGGTGTAATTGGTTTAGATCAGCATTGATCCTTATTTTGTTGGCTTGGGCAAAGGGGGAGTGTTGGAATATTTAATATATTTTCATTATCCCATGCTTACCTACCAACTTGGTATCCCTTGTTTCTAGCTGCAATAGTCATATGCATTTATTGTGGTAGGTGAGTTCAAATTTTGAAAAGAGGGGGAAATTTCATGTGGATTGCAGGAAGACAAAATAGAGGAAATCTCATTCATTCCATATTCAATCTTTAGTCATTCTCATAAAAAGTCAATTTTTGCAGTAGCAATAGCAATAATAGAGAATGTTTTTTAGTATTGTGTATAACAACACCTATGAGAGTTTGTCCTATTGAAGTAGTGATTGCTCCAAGCCTTTTTATATGCATCTATACTTGGTACAAGATTATTTTATTTACAAAAGTTTTAGTTTGTTGTTGTTTTTACATTCCATATTTGTAATAGTTCATTTTTGGTTAATAGAAAGTAAGCAATCAATCTTGCATACTTCTTGCCTATTGCATTTGTGTTGTCTCCTTCCTTGTTTATTCTATTGTGTACTTGGTCATAGGCAAAATAGATCAGCACTCTGCTCTTTCTATTTCCATTTTTTGTGAAATGAAGTTTGTGTATTTTTGCATGGGTTAACACACTACGATGACAAGTGTTAACTTTACTTGGGATCCTCTTGGTTTTGTGTTTGTGCCAAGTAGTTTCTTTGATGACCGAGTGATTTGGTCCTTCATTTTCTAAGTTGTGTTGGGTTAACTCATAGCTTATCCCCCTATTTTGGTATATTTTATAGTTTCATGGTGACAATGTATACAATTCTTAAGTACAAGCTTGGTAAGCTATCCTAGTTCATGTTTTGGTCTTCCATCACCATCGGCTACTTTTTTATTCTCTCTTTCTTCTACTTGTCTGTAAGGTTTGTAGTGAAGCTAGCAAGACTCAATTGCCTATGGGGTATACATCCCTTCCTTCATGACTGTCTCTTGGATTCTGTGTGGCTCATGTTATAAAGACTTGGGATTTTGGATCTCACTTAGCTATTTAAGCTCAAGTGCATCAATTGGTTTTATGTTGATAATGTTTCTAACTATGAAGTTGGAGCATATAGTTCACAATCAAATGAAGTGAGTGATGAAAGTGATTTTTCAAGTGAGAATAATGGAAAAATTTGTGTTGATGTATCTTCATATGATTCAAATGAAATATGGGAAGAAGAGTGCAATGGTGAAAGTGAATGTTCATTTATAAGTGAAGGTATGAATTCTTCTTCCAAATCTGAAAATGAAAATCCATTTGAAATTTTGAATTTCACAAATTAACTTGATAGTGAATATCTTGAGAGTGATTTGTCCTCAATGAATTAAAATAAATAAATGGTAAGTCAATATGTTTCTCATGAAGTTGAATGTGAAAAATCATAATGAAGAGTCGGTAACTGGCTTTGCATTGAATAATGAAGTTGCAACATATAGTGGTGAGTTTCAGGATGAATCATGGTCTTTGCATGTAGATTTTCCTAAACAAGATATTGAAGAGAATGTGAATATGGATACCATATGCTTGATTATCCTAAACAAGATATTGAAGAGAATGTGAATATTGATACCATATTCTTGACAGATGAAATGGAAAATGAATCATCATGTAGTTTTGATTTTTCTTCATATGCTAATTTTTTTTTGTGAAGATAGAATAGGTAGTAATTTTAATGTGCTTAATAACGCTTTGCATTATGAAGATTTTTATAATGATCAGCCCATTACTTGTCATAATGTCTATAAAGGAATGTTACATGGAGTTATTAATCCACTCTTTGAAGAGCACATTGAAGTTTCAAATTTAGTTAATCTTGATTTTAATGTTGATACATTATATATTTTTGTGAGAAATCAGATTGCTTATTTTCTAGGTGTGACAATGATTATAGTGATGATGTTTAATTTAATGAGTTGGTCAATGAAATGTTTGATTAATCTATTATTCAAGGTAGGATAACACTTTGTAATAGGTTTAATGATGATTTCTCTCATGAAAAAACTAATCAGTTTTTGGATTGTGAAGACACATTGGAGAACCTTCTAGTTTTTCTAGACTTTGACATGGATGATATTTGTGAGTACAAATCAGATTGCTCATTGACATGTGAGTTAGTTGCACAAAAGGATTTACATACTCAGGGTATATCTAATTTTATTTATGAAATGGAGTATGAAACCTTTTTTTTTCCATTCGATAGAATTCTTAAGTCATTTACTGGAAAAGAGTTTCAGTTTAATTTTGATATCCTTGAGCATCTTGATCTATATGTTCATAGTGAGCATTATGTTATGGTGGGTCCTAGTTTGTATGTCAACTATTAACATGAAGATGTAGAGTTTGTCTTACCAAATAAGCTAATTGAAGATGTTGACATGATTGGTGAAGCTAATATGAATGATGTATTCATCTTACCTCAAGAAAGTGGAAATGAGAATTATGTTTATGATAGAGGTAAGAATTTTTGTTAAAGTCTTGGTGGCCCAAAACCATCATTTGTATAGTCAGAGTTAGTTCTCTTGCTTTCAATAAAGTTGTTTAAGAGACTTTTTTGGATTGATCTACTTCTTCTAGTAATAAAAATATTTTCCATGCCTACAAGGGACATGCATCCCCACTATTAGGATTCAAAATTGCAACACTAATTTTTTGTACCATTTTGTGAATTTTTCTAACCAAGCCCCTATAAGAGTTTTTCATGCATATGTACCTAACTATCATTTTGAAGCCTATGAAGTGTTTCATTTGTTTAACACCTTTCACTTAATATATGCATGTGTTTCATGGTGATAAATTGTCATTCTAAGCTATTTCATGAAGTTTCATTTTGAGCATTTGAGAGATCTACATTTCTTCTTAAGTGTGAAACAATGACAATAGGCCTAGTTTGCAACTGAGTATCTTACACATAGTAAATTTTCATGACTTGTCCCTTTGAGAATGTATAGTATGCGTATTTGAGAACCTATGTTTTAGATTTCAAATTATTTTGATATATTTGGACCAAGTTTCAAATCCCTCAAAGTTGATTGTTTATTGTTGTCATGTTTATAGCCATAACATACAGAAGAATCAGTAGTAAGAATTTTTTTAACATACATATTTAGGAATCTCTCCATTAGAATTAGATGAGATTTTGAGTATATAAATGATGTAGAGTGACTAATACACTACCATGATAGGCATGCATAGAGAGGTGAATAATAACACCTTGATTGATGATTTCAAAATCTTATGAAAAATAGTAGGAAGTAAAAGCAAAGATTGAAAGTCCTTAATTATGATAATCTATTAAAAAAATGTAATGAATTTTGAAATATGTTTTCCAATATAATATTTATTTATTGGAGAAATCCCTTCCCTCATAGCCATGACATACAAAATAATTCCATAGATGTTAATAATGATAAGCGATTCCCCCAAAGGTGGGGGGAAGAAAGAAAAGCAAAGCCATAGACAAAGTCATAGTAAGGTGAAACTAGAAAGGCTTGAGCAATCTATTAGGGACCTAGAAGACAATCAAATGAGTATCTACCAGATATTTGAAACTTTGGTTGATTTTTCCACCAAGGTCATCCATTCTACTACCTCTGCCCTTTACTTTTTGCAAGTGAATAAAGAGGAGAAGGAACTACAAAAGGAAAGAGAGACACCCCAATCCATTTATGGATTTCTCATGAAGGACTAGGTAAAGGCCATCCTCCAAAAACTAGTCAAGGTCGAGGGGGGATGTGGATAAGGATGCACGTGAGGAAAAGAAGGAAGACATCCATGGGTAGAAGGAGGATAGCTAGCCCCAGGTCTGGTATTTATTTTTGTTTTTATCATGCTTATGTTTATGAACTGGCTACCATAGGGGTTTTAATTTTTGTGCTTATTTTAATTGATGGGATTAATAGTTGTGATTTGTTTAAGTGCTACTAGTTTATTTTACAATCTTTTCTATATATTAGTTTAAGGATTAATAGTATTATTAATTCGGCTATGAACTTTTCTTTTTATTTGATGTTTAAAGTTGGTATTGGTTAGATGATTGGGAGGTAACCTTTGGCTAATTCTTTAGCCTCTTTGTACCTTGGGGATAGCCTCCCATCCTTTTGGCTACTACCTAACAATTTTAAAAATAATGATAAGCTATTATAGTCACATAGAGATTGAAAAATACACTTTCTTGACCATGTATTGGTATCCTAGTGTGTTTGTACAATATATTTCTAGGTATTGTCTATGTGTAGACATGCTCTGAATGATCCTTGACCTTATGAGAATGTGTTGGCTGATGAATCCCACTCTTTAGGCTTTCCCTATATGGTTTGTGATGATGCTAATATGGAGAAGATGGATTGAGTCATAGAAATATTTTTTTTAAAAAGCATAAATCTAAATAACATGGTTTGTGTAGTGAACCACTAGAAGCTCAGTCCCTAGAGGTATTATACAATATCCAAAGTTTTTTCTTTTACAGAAAAAGGGCTTTCCCCAATATGGGTACTGGTGTTGGTTGGACGCATGTATGTAAGATCACGAGTTGCACAATTGGAGTGAAAGTGAGCTATATGCTCAAGGATCCCTCAAGGTGCATTGGAACAAAATCTTTTTCTCTAGCCTTCTACATGTCAGTATGTGATTCAGGGCTCATTCTTGAGATATATTTTTTAGATGGGAGGAGTGATAGTGGAGTCTGTAGAATGAATAGTTGATACTTTAAAAAGAAATATTGTGTATTATTGTCTAGATCACACACAACACTAATATAGAAAGACCTAAGTTATATATCATATCAGAATGAAATTTGTCTGTTATATAGAAAATTACACTAGACTAAATAGAATAAAAACCTACAAGAAAATACTATCTTAACTTATCAATACACACAATATTATAATCAACTAAACTCAAAAATACATAAAATACACTAATTAATTTTAAAATAAATTTAGTGAACATAATGGGAATTATTTATTAATTCTCTCCTATAATGAGCTCAAAGAAAAAGTTAAAGAAAATCTCAAAGTTTTGGAAACCTTTCATGAACAAAAGGCTTCATATATTTACAACTTGATTTGGAGAAAAGCATGCTAATGTTATGCAGAATTTAAGAATGGAGGATTACAAAAAGAGAAAGATGTGTAAAAGATGTCAGGTATTTAGGGATTGAAATGGTTATAAGTGTAAAACAAACATGCAAAATTTGGGGAAAAAATCTATTAACTAAAATGATTATAATCATAGAAAAATAATAACTAAAAAACACTACCTCTTGTTATTAGTTATGCGAAATGCAATGAACAAACAAGGAGTACAAAATATAAATAGTTTCAAAGTTAAATAAATATTTAGAGGGTTTCAAATCATGTCTTTTTTGGGAATTTTTCAGATTAAATTTTTTTTTTTTAATGTTCATTAATAAAATGCTAATAATAATTCATCATCTCTCTATTATATACTATTATATTGTTTTCTTGTAGATTTACTTTTTCTTTCCTTTTTATGTCTCATCTTCATTATTTACAAAAAAATAAACATGCAATTTATAAGTCTTCTTCCCTCCTCATTAGAAATAACAAAATAAAAATGATTTCAAATTATTATTTTTTTAAAGTATTTTAAAACAAGTATACTTCCTCAATCTTCAAAAACAAAAATCTAAAAGATGTTTAATTACATTTTAAAAAAAACTCTTATTTTATATTAAAAATAAAATAAACTTAAAATAATTGACTGATAGGGGGCTTTGAGAGAAGCCCCCTTGGAATATAATTGACAAAGTGGAAGGCCCTATTAGAAACTAGGTTTTCCTTAGGGGTATTTGTATGAAGACATGTACATGCAAAGGATCCTATATCCCTCCTTGTGAAGATGTCTTTATGCAAAGTAGTCTAGATAGACATTTTTGGTTAAGTTCTTGGAAATTCTAACAAAGTCCATTCTTATGAGGGATTGAATAATAGATAAATAAGAGCATATTATCAAACTAAGAATAGAATATTATATTACATTGAACAATCTTTCCAATGAATGCACTTTGATTATATATCGTGTTTATCTTAATATTTTTATTTCTAGTTTTATTAAATATAGGTTGTAGATGACATTTCAAAAACTCTCTATTTAACATTTCAAGATAAATATAAAATAAGAGTTTTAAAAAAGGAAAAGTATATATTATAGAGATGTTTGGTTTTCCTTTGTATAAAAATAAGAAAAAAGTTATTTCTATTTACAAATAAACAAAAATATCCCATGTCTAAATTGTGGTAAATGTAACTTCATCACTCAATAAAATATATAATTTTGAACCAAAGAGAATGAAATCAACTACTATTGCGAGGTATACAATTTTATCATTTATTATATTTTATAAAAAGTTATATTGCTCAGAAGAGCCGTCACTCTTTAAAACTATTAATTTTTCATGTAAACCACCTTTCAAAGGAGAATGAAATGTAGGTTCAAATAAAGTCAAATCAATTTCTTACATGATTTTAAAAATCTTTGTGGTTCTTTAGTAATACACATTGGGAAGTCAAGTTAAAAAAATTAATTGTCTTTTTTTTTTTCAAATACTGATATTCAATAAATTTGTGACACTATTTGTTGCCCCTACTAAATGTTGTTAATATTTTAATAATCAAGAGTATATGGACCAAAATAATCATTTCTGTTCTTGGAAAATTTGGAAGAAATACAATACTATTTAATCTCTAGAGAACAATCCTAAAATAATTTTTTCCTATTCTACATCATCAAAAAAAATTGTAATGAAAATATAAATGTTTCTCCATAATAGAAGGGGAAGAAATTCCCTATCCTTCAAGAATTGAGGATAAAATATAGGTAGGGTATGCAAAATAATATTCTAAATTTTAAATAAATGAGAATTATGAGTATGATGTAACTGAGTGGATTCCTCTAAACGCGTGATGGCTTTAGTATAGTTTTGTTTTAGTGCTAAGGGAAATCGTGGGAATTTAATTTCTAGTAGAGTTGTCCAAGATTGGAAGGGACATTTTATTCAATGATTCAATGAAAGCCTAAATCTTGGATCCAAAAATCTTATTGACTCTATTGCCACTTGTCATAATACTAAGTTCCTTAACAACTATAATATATGAATGCCATTATAGAAGGAGAATCTAAGTTCAAGCCTTCTATGAGATCACAAGAGGATGTTGGCCACTTCAAAATAGTAAAATATCAATCAAATTCTAAAAGAAAGTAATATTTATATGGCTTTTTTAGTGAATAGTTGTGTAAACTCTCAAGATTGGTGCTATATTACTTTTTATCATTATAATAGATTTTAGTCAATGAGAGATGACAATGATCTAGTCTAGTTTTTTACCTTTTATGGGCGATTTATTCCTTTTTAGTGTTTTTCATAATTATTACCAAGAATATACATTTTTAGTGGAACATTGTTGAAGTTGTGTTTGAATAATAATTTTTTTTAGATAATGGTTTCTATGGATAACTATTTTTCATACATTATCCTTTTGAATATGTGGCATCATTGTGTTAGGTCAAAAGGGGTAATGAAGTACATGGGACCAATATTTTTATCTTTCATGATGGAAATGTATATTTTATTTCTCCTAGGGAGAAAGAAGAAAGAGTCCAATACGACTCCTAATAAACCCTTGGTTGAAGCAATGAGTTCTCATTATGGAGACCATGGTTCAGATCCCAAGAGTGAGGTCTTTGTAGAATTCTAATTTGTCACTCTTTGACTCTTAGTTATTGCTTCTATTATAGTTTTTTGTTTAGATCTCAAACAAGTTTGTATGTCTTGTGTTGTTTCTAAAATGAGCACAAAGTTGTTAATAATCCTTAATATAAAAATAAATTAGAACCACTTTGGCATGAATGATTTTTGAATAAGTAAAGACAACTTTAATAGTATACATATTTGCAATACTATGAACTATCATTTTCAAATATTTTTTTCTCGGCGATGAATTTGCATAATAATGAAAGGTGATGATAAAAAATACCTATTATTAAATGAAAAATCATACAATTATATCCTTAAGGAAAATTTGATATTGGGTAAGAAAGAAATGTAAAAAGGGGTTCTCATTTCATACTGATACTAATAATTATAGGCCTTTTCAGATGACTACCTACTATGTTTAGTTGAACATTGTGAAGGTGAAATTGATGGAAAGGTTGCTTAGAATATTTGAGCTCAAGGGTTGTAGAGGGGTGAGAAAAAATAAAAAATTGTGAGATTATTTTTATTAATATAAAGTTCACACCTTACTTTTAGGCTATGTCTAGTAGTAGGAACATACTATATATGCGAGGTGAGAGCCTAAAACATAATGGTAAGTTGTGAGACTCTCATGTGGGAGGAATTGGGTTTAATTATACTTGAGATTGACACAAAATGATAACTAATTTTAAAAAATAACAACAATCCATCTAGGATTCAACCTATTACCTATCTAAAAAAGCCTTTACATTCTATTTTTTAATTCTTTGAATCATGGGTATATTTCCATTAGGAGAATTAGGTTTTCCTATTACTATAGAAGTAATTGCAAAAGCTACATGCCTTAAGTACAAAGGTCAAAAGCTTTTTTTTCTTAAAACATTATAGAGACTACAAGGTATTTTGCGCTAAAATAGAAGTACTTTAAATATGATGTAGACTTCCACTTTACTGGGTCACTAAGCCATTCAAGAATGTGTATGAGGGAAAGAGGAGAATTTCTAAATATGATTCCATTTATGATCAAAAATATATTAGCTAGGACCAAATGGAAGAGGGGTGCTAATACTAAATTTAGGCTGTAAAGAGGAATGCAATAAAAATAAATACACTCTCTTAGGCCATTAATAGGATAATATGAATCTGAAATTGAACTACTTACTTAGGAAATATAAATCTAGATGCTATGTGAATATAATAAGCCCATTTAAATAAAAATATAGGGTAAAGATATGAAAGTAAATAAAATATGAAAGATTTATCTTGAAGTGAGTGGAGGAAGATGTGGTTTTTCTCAAGAACTTTCTAATTGGAATCTTTTACGAATTTTTTTCTACAGATCTTGGATTCAAACAATGAAATGAAAAAAAAAAAGAAAAATCTCCCTAAAATCAGAGACTGAAGGACTAGGTCAACTTCGAAGGATAACCTATAACCATATTGACATAGTCAATGATACCAAAATTTATGACTCTAGAAAGCTTGTGAACTATAGGTTCCATATCTGTAATCTTTTATGTTTTCAGCCTACAAATCAACATAGAAAAGAAAGGTTTGGGAAAGGGGTTAGATGAGGGATTTCTGTAAGAATTTTCCTTAGGGAAACATTCACCCAAGACCAAGAAGTACAATAACTAGAACAAATAGACCAATATAGTATGATCAGATTAACAATATGATATTCATTTTATTGTAATTCATTTGATAGTACACTAGGAGAGCCTGAATATAAAGGCCTCTAGGATGTATCTATAATGTCTAGGAATTAGCCATATGATAAGGCTCACAACTAAGCACATGTCCACTAGGAGTGGATTATCCTCCATTAAGTACAAGAGTTAGTGCAATGATGAGAAGAAAAGCCAACAAAGGTGTGTCATGTAAAATTATGTTGTAGGCATCATGTGCTTAATTAAAAGTGCAAATGATTGTGTTGTTAACATGACAACTCGGTTGATTATGCAAACTCCAATGTTGTAGACACCATGTGCTAAATTAGAGTTGCGTACTCCTACATTGTCAACAAGACAACTCATATGAGTACACAAACTCCTAGGTGTCCAACCCAATAAATAATAAAATAATGTATTTATCCTAAGTAAACTCAAATAAAGTGCAAATAATTATTATTTACACTAACACCCCCCCTTAAGTGCAACTCAAGGGAATGCACTTAAGCTCACAAAAGCTACCATGAAATCCATAATGGGTCTGAGCTACTAGGCCATGTTAGGTACCCATGTATAAATGAAATGGAATATAATACAATCTCTCTGCAAATGGAGAAAGAGGGAAAAACTCATGGGAAAACCCTCCCCAAGAAAGAGAGAAAAATACAATAAAGAAAGATGCATGTATGGATGGAGTAATCAAGACACCCCATTATGACATACATCATGCATATACAATAGAGAATCACTCAATGAAATCCCCCCCTTAGTGAAGGATCTCTGAGTGATAAGTATTTGTAGATAGAAGAAAATCCAATGTCTACAAACAACATTTGTCCCATGAGGAAGAGGATACACCAAATATAGGTGCAAGTATGATTTCCACTATGGATAGGAAGATGGAAGAGAGATCCAGATGTAGTATTTAGTGGATGTGGCCTCTGAAGTCTACTCAAATGTCAACAAGTCCTTGATGAATGAAAATGCCATCAACCAATCTAGTGGATGCCCAAAATACAGTGGCAAACAAGGTAACATGTCCAAGGATGAAATTGAATCAAATTCCAAAGATGATGAAGCATCTTGATAGGAAGATGGAGGAACAGAAGCAATGTGACGCCCTCTCAATAATTTAAGCACATCCATGATAGAAGCTTCTTCATGACTAAAGAAGTTGCACCATGAAAGTTGAATGATGGTCCTCCCTATAGGAAGAAATGGTTCCATAGGTGTAGTAAAGAATGCTCCCCAACTAGTAGGAAGAATCATTAGAAAATGTGTTGTCTAACAAAACTAGAAGACAATTTCCAAAGACTGATATGATTCCTCATAAGTGAAAAAGTGATTTTTCATCTATTGTAAAGAATCCACAAACATGTTGAAACAATCAAGTGGTTGAGGGTCAAAGTGTGCTATTGAAATGAGTGAAGAAGTCTCCTCAACAAAGAGAAGATTGATGTCATCAATGATATCTCCTGCATCTTCAATGTGAGACTTCACAAATAGCCCTGCAATGTCTAAAAGGATGTCATCCCACGAAGATGAAGTAGGTAGACATGGTAATACCTATTGCATTGAATTAGGAGCATTTGAGGCTAGAACTAGATTAGTAGAGTCAACAAGAGTATCAGGATGTGTGATCTCATCTGGATTTGGAGGTATAATAACTGAAGTGACTAAAGATATAATGTCTTCTAGAAAGGGAGGAATATTTGGATCTCCATATGCTTCCAAAAGACCTAACCAAATGTGATAAGGATAATTGTACTTGTCAATGACTTTAAAGGAAGAATAAGTGACATTGCAATAAATTATGTTCAAAAGTATTGCAACAGGCAACTGATCAATGGAAGAGATCAATTTGCTAAAACATAAATAAGGAAATACTTCCTTATGCTGTCTTCTTAGATGATTAATGATTAAGGCACTCCATTGTTGATAGTTCCTCTTTGTCAACTTTGGTTTATGACCACCTTGACATGTGAAACAAATCGCATGAGATAAATGAATGTATGCACCCTCCAAAATGCAAAAATAATCAATCAACTCCCCCAATGCATGATTCGCCACTTTATAGGCAGTGTGATTACAATGGGCCACTTTGTCATTTTTGGCCTTAGTGGTCTTCTAGTTTTCTATTTTCAACCTCGTCTTGGAGTTAAAATCTTGAACTTTACAATGTAGCTCAAAAATGCAACAATTTTAAAGCAATTAAATGCAAAGAAAGGACCTATTTTTAAAAGTGATATTTTTGTCGACACAAGGCTATAATTTGATTGCAAATTTAGAAAGTAGAAGAAAAAATATTCACTTTCCAAAAAAGGAACATGTTCATATATCCAAATGAGCCTGAACTAAGCCTTTGAGGTTTCAAAAATTGGGATTTGTAACGTGTAGGAAAATTCAGGAATAGAGATATCACCAATGTATAGATCATAAAATTCTACACCAAAAAAAAAAAAGCTCGAAGAAAGGAGTCTATATGAGGGAGATATCGTTGTTTGAAAATCACCTCTATAATTTTTTTTCCTAAATCACTATCATCGCACCTGAAAAAATTAGATGACTCTAGATTTCACCTTATATGTCCAATTTTGCTGAAACAAAGATCAATTTGGAAGATTTTTGACCTTCTAAATATGATGATAATATCTGATTGGCACTAGCAAGCTTCAATCTTCACCTAAAAAAAATATCTTCTCTACAAGTTTGATGGTTAAAAAAAATTTGAACAAAATACATAGATCTGAAAAATAATGTAGAGAAATTATCTAAAATGATCATACTAATTTTGTAAATTGGGCTTTTGGGTGTCATTTTGCAAAAAAAATTGACTCAATTTTTTTTATGCCCCAATATAAACAAATTTATACTCAAATTTCACTGAATGGACACTTTGGATGCTATGGTGAGGTCCGCTTTAGCTCTAGATGCTTTCAATAGCTGCATATACTTTGAACCTGACTTGAGGTGTTTTCAGAGAGGTGATGTAAGAATAGTTTCTAATGGCTATGAAATGATGCCTTTATGGCTCTGATACCATCTAATAATGTAATAATTTTCCTTCGAGAAAAATTCACCCAAGACCAAGAAGCACAATAACTAGCACAAATAGATCAATAGAGTATGATTAGAACACCAATATGATATTCAATTTATTGTAATTGATTTGATAGTGCACTAGGAGAGCCTCAATATAAAGGCCTCTAGGATGCATCTAGAATGTCTAGGAATTAGCCATATGATAAAGCTCACATCTAAGCACATGTCCACTATGAGTGGGTTATCCTCCATTAACCACAAGAGTTAGTGCGGTGATGAGAGGATAAGCCTACAAAGGTGTGTCATGTAAAATTATGTTGTAGACACCATGTGCTTAAATTAAGAGTGCAAACAACTATGTTGTCAACATGAAAACTTAGTTGATTATTAAAAATCCAATGTTGTAGACACCATGTGCTAAATTAAAGTTGCTTACTCCTATGTTGTTAACAAGAAAACTCATATGGGTATGCAAACTCATAGGTGTCTAACCTAATAAATAATAAAATAATGCATTTATCCTAAGTAAACTTAAGTGAAGTGTAAATAATAATGATTTACACTAGCAATTTCATTGGTCAATTCCCATATTAAGGAATTAAATGTAATTGAGAAATGTAAATTTAAATGAAATGCTTGCATGTAGTAGATCTGAATAATATCAACTAAAACATACAATTACCTCTGTAGAAGCAATTGCATTTGATATGTCATCAAGTATGTAAGTTTCATAGCCTTAACTCAAAGAAACGATAAGGAAATTAAGGAACCCAAATCGTCATGTATGAAAATGTATGTGACATGTCATGAATGAATAATGGAAGAACTTAGGAATAAATTGAATTTTATCCTTAGAGACAAACTCCAGTACCACCTTGAAGGGAGAAGCTTGATGCAAGAAGGGGATGCATGGACTTGAATGCTTAAAAATTCTTGAAGAAGAATGTCTTGAATACTTATGAGCTTGAGAGAAGATAAATTGAAAATGAGATATGAAAATGAAGCCAGAAAGCCTCCTTTTATACTAGTTTTAGGTTAGTAAAATAACTTAGGCCGATTGGGTAATGATGACAAACTAATTAAAACCTTGAGGCCTTTTGAGCCCTAAGCTTTGAAACTATCAGTGACTAGGTCAACTTGGGTTGACCTAGTCTAAGACTATGTCAACCTAGGAGGAGTAGGTTGACCTAGTCCATACTATGTTGACTTGGTCCAAGAAAAAAGGTTATGTTTGCTACAAAAAGCTCCAAAATGTATCGAAGATGAGACAAAGAGATAGTGAACTAAACAGAAGATTTGGTGGAAATTGTTTCAAGATGGTACCTAAAAGACCATGTTGGTAAGAAAGAGATGATGAAGGAATGTGAAATTGAAGAGAAGAGGAGAAAATTTTATTGAAACCACACTAAATAGAACTAAGAGGTCTCAAAATGAAGTGTGTCCATTTTAAAATTGTATATTGCCCCCACTTTAGTGGGAGTATTAGATGTTGAGAATAGATTGAAAAGATCATTGTTGCAACTAGATTGAAAGAGGAAGATTGTTGAAGAAGACTATGTGTTTCAATCATTGTTTTGTCACTGAAGTCAAACTTGTTGTTTTCTAGTAACACAAATGCTTATAAGATTCAAGTACAATAACTTATTTGATTGATGAAGAGGATTTGATCAAAAGGTCTAACAATAGCACCTAAAGGAAAGGTTGAGATATAATTATGTTATCAAGCACAAGAATCAGTTAAGATATTGTTGTCATAATGTATTGATAATATACTTAAGGTTACAAAGGCTGGTTACACTAAGAAAGTTTAGAAGAACAAGTTACAAAACATTTGTCTACCAAGCTTGATCGAGTGGATAGTAGATGTTGAGAAAAGTCAATGCAAGTTGAGCAAAAAAATAGTTGGAGCCAAGTAAATGTTTATTCTAGTGTATGTTGAGTAGGAAAGTGGATGCCAAGTAAATTTTAATTGATGACAAGTACTAGTAAACTTTAGCTCGTGCTAAGTAATTTCACAATAGATGTCGAGCAATGCAGTATGTGCTAAGCATTAGAAGCTTGATAAAGCCAAGTTTTTGCATTATTTAAAAGATCATGGGTTCGATGAATTTGAGTTGACAATTTTATTCTCTTAGATTGTGTGAACCAGGTGGAAGATAAAGTGGATGAGCTAGTTGCATAGAATTCAAGGTAAACCATTTTTAGGAAAATTCAAAATGGATTCTATGAGAAGATTCTAGAAGAGATATGGGGTAGATACATTGTATCCTACATAATCCATCAAAACCCTCAATTGGACAATGGAGAATGAGTAGCAAAAATATCTTAATTTATTATTTATAGGAATGGCTGGTCATGAAGCCATGTTGTCATTTGTGAGAACCTAAGGGAGATAAGGAGTCAAGGGTTTTGCATTATCAAGTGACCTAAGAGAAGAATCTAAAATGATATGTTAAGAAAGAAGGCTTAAGGAGATGAATTCTTAAAGGGTGAATAAGCTATCAAAGCTGCAAAGTATGAAGGCCAACTAGAATTGAGGACTGAATAGAGATCTATAATCTGTAAATGAAGTTGCAAGTTTTATCAGATTAAAGCATGTGTCCAGTGATAGCAATATAGATGAGGAGGATGTCAAACAACTTGAAGCACTATTAACAAGAAGATTCCACAAAGGTAAAGGCAAGTTCAAAGGTAAGTTACCCATCATTTGTTTCAATTATAATGAGGTTGGTCATATTGTTGCTAGATGTCTAGAGATGAACTGTATAGAGATGGTGACAAGTACAAGAGTAGAAGAGATGAAGACAACAAAGAATACAAAGATAAAGCAAAGAAGTATTGCTACATTTTTGAAGAGGAAGCAAACAATGAATCTGACGAACATGATGATGTGGTGGTGTGTGTTTTAAGGAAGGATGAATTTGATGAAGATGAGGCAACTATACATCCGACTTTAGGGAATACGAATGATAGATGGATCATTGATAGTGGAAGTTAACATCACAAGACTAGAAAAAAATGTAAGTTCATTACCCTAAATTGTTATAATAGAAATAGTGTAAGATTTGGTAATGATGGACCATGTTTGATATAAGGAAAAGGATCTATCAAACTCACAGATAAGATTTTATGTGAGAATGCTTACTATGTTGAAGGACATAACTAAAATTTGTTGAGTGTGTCACAACTAAATAATTTGGGATGTAAGTTTGAGTTTGAAAACAATATTTCTAAGATATATGACAGAAATGAGAAACTAATTGGAAAGGGTGATCAAACTAGAAGTAATCTATTCTATCTTGATATAGAGGATGCTACTTGTCTTGTTGTAAAATTTGATGATGTATGGCTATGGAACAAGAGGTTATGTCATGTTAACTTTGATGACTTGGTTAGTGTTAGTAATATGAAGAAATTTAGAGGTTTTCCTAAGTTTAAGAAGCCCAAAAATGTAATGTGAAAACAATGTTAGTTAGGCAAAATGACAAAGTCAAGTTTTAAGAGTAAAACATATACCTCTAAAGGAATACTAGAGATTGTTCATACTGACTTGTGTGGGCCAATTAATGTGCAAAACTACAAAGGAGATAATAAAATTATGTTAATTGTTGATGAATATTCTAGAATGATGACACTTATATTTTTGAAACAAAAATGCGATGCTTTCCAAATGTTCAAATGGTACTTAGCAAGAGTTGATAAGGAAATAGGTAAAAGTCTAAAGTGTTTGAGATCTGATAGAGGAGGAGAATTAACATCAAATGAGTTTGAGATGTTTTGTAATCATAGAGGAATTAAAAGACAAACATCCACCCCTGGAATAGCTCCACAAAATGGAATGGCTAAAAGGAGGAACATACATGTAATGGACTATGTAGAACACTCATGATGGAAAAGAATGTCAGTTTGAAATACTGGAGAGAAGCTGTAAGTATAGTTGTCTATACCTTGAATTGTGTGCAAATCAAGAAAGGTACTCATTCAATACCTTTTGAACTATGGTATGGATACTCACCCAATGTAAACTACTTTAAGGTATTTGGAAGTAAATGTTACATTATTAAAGATGTTAGGAATGGTAAACTTGATCTAAAAAGTGAAGAAAGTATATTCCTAGGGTACTCCACAAGAAGTAAAGCTTATAAGTGTTTAAATACTAACACTAACAAAATTGTGGAAAGTGCAAATGTGAACTTTAATGAATATACAAAAGTTTATGAGGATGAACCTATGAAAGAACTAGAAGAATACAAACCATTTGTATACTTTTATGAAGTTATGCCTACTGATGAAGATGTTGCAAATCAAGCTACAAATCAATAAGAAGTTTCAATGACTGTCGATTCATACCCTATGAATGTTGAGTAGCATTCAAGAACTGAGCTACATTTAGATGCCAAGTTACAAAATGAAGTGGATAGAAATTCTTATTCTAATATTAGTGTACATGAAAGAAATGTTGAGCTACCTGATAGAGATATACATAGTGATTCTGAAGTTGAAAGACAAAATGAATAAACAAGAGGTGAACTGAGATTGTTTAAGTATGTCAAAAGACATCATCATGCTACTCAAATCATTGGAGATAAAGATGCTAGACTAATAACAAGAAATATTTTAAGAAGTGATACACATTTTCTAAGCATGAAGGAACTCAAGTCAGTGAGAGATGCATTAGAAGATGCTGACTGGAGTAAAGCCATGGAAGAAGAGATTGAACAAATAGAGAAGAATAAAATATGGAGTCTAGTTCCTAGACTAGAAGACAAAAATGTGATTTATACCAAGTGGGTATACAAAAACAAGTTAGATCAAAATAGTGAAGTCACAAGGAATAAAGCAAGATTAGTTTGCAAGGGATATGCACAAGAAGAAGAAATTGACTATGGAGAGACATTTGCACTTGTTTCTAGATTGGAAGGAGTAAGAACTCTACTTGCTTATTCTACATAGAAAGGTTTCAAATTCTATGAAATGGATGTTAAATTTGCATTTTTAAATGGTATATTAGAGGAAGAAGTTTACATAGAATAGTTCGAAGGTTTTTTTGATGTTAAGAATAAGAATATGTTATGTAGACTACACAAAGCTCTATATGGTTTGAAACAAGAACCAAGAGAATGGTATAAGAGACTTCATAATTATCTTCTGAAGATTGGATTTGAAAGGACTAATGTTAACAACAATCTATACATGAAAATAGATAAAGGCAAAGGTATTTCGTTATCTGAAATTTTTGTTGATGATATCATATTTGGAGATCAAGATGCTTTATGTAAGCATTTTGCAAATTAGATGAAGCAAAAATTTGAAATCTCTATGTCAATTGATTCATCATTCTTGGATGGCTTATGTCTAGTTGCCATTGGTGTGCTGACTGGTTTTGAATCTTCTATAACAAATATTTTGAGTATCTCCTTGATGTATTTAGATTGGGTCACAAATATGCCATGCGTCAATTGATGTACTTGTAATCTAACAAAGAATTTTATTTCTCCAAACATTGACATCTCAAATTCATGCTTCATTTGATCAACAAAATCTTTGCATAAAACATCTTTACCTCCAAATATTATATCATCAACAAATATTTATGATATCAAAATGTCTTTACAATTTCCAACTTTAATGTACAAGTTGTTGTTGTGATCTGTTCTCTCAAATCCTATATCCACAAGATATTTATGCAATCTCTCATGCCATTCTCTAGGTGCTTGCTTCAATCCATAAAGTGCCTTGTGCAATTTGCAGACCATGTCCTTGTTCTTTTCATCTACAAATCCATCTAGTTGTTCTATGTAGACTTCATCTTCTAATATACCATTCAGAAAAGAAGACTTCACATCCATTTGGTAGACTTTGAAACCTTTGTATGCAGCATATGCAAGTAATGTTCTTACTCCTTCCATTCTTGCAACAGGGGGAAATGTTTCCCCATAATCTAGTCCTTCTTCTTGTGCATAGCCTTTGCAAACTAGTCTGGCTTTGTTTCTTGTTATCTCACCATCCTCATCAAGTTTGTTTCTAAACACCCATTTGGTACCAATCACATTCTTATCAGCTAATCTAGGAACTAAGGTCCATGTTTTCTTCTTTTCAATCTGATCTATCTCCTCTTCCATGGATTTATACGGGTCATCATCTTTTAGTGCATCTTTCATTATTTTTTGTTCAACCTTGGTTAGTAGACATGATTCATTCCTTAGTCTATTCCTTATCATTGGTCTGGCATCCTTATCACCAATGATTTGTTTTGTAGGGTGATGTCTTCTCACATACTTGGCTAACCTTGGTTCTATTCTTCTTTCCATGATTGATCCTTTAGCTTTAGCGTCATTTTGTTCTTCTTTATCTAGTACTTCATCATTTCTTTCTTGTATACTATTTTCAAAATTAGAATGTGCATTTTCTACATTCTATAGCATGGCTTCTGAATGTAGCTTAGCATTAATTGGCTGAGACTTGGCAGATACTAAGATTTGTTTCCAATTCCCAATTTGGTTTATAGCATTGTCTTCAACAATCATTCCTTCATAGAACTATACAAAGGATCTATAATCCTCTAATTGCTTGGACTCATCAACCTAAACTTTTGCATGCTCATCAAAATTTACATTTTCACTCTTCACAATCTTGTTAGCGTTATTATTCAAACACGTGTATGACTTACTTTTAGTGGAGTATCCAAGAAATATGCCTTCATCAATTTTTTCATCAAACTTGCCATTTGTAGTATCTTTAAGAATATAGAATTTACAACCAAATACTTTTTAAATATTTAACATTAGGTGAGTTACCATACCATAATACAAAAGGTGTTGCATTTGTACCTTTTTTAACTTGGACTCTATTCAGTGTGTAAACTACAATACTTACAGCTACTCTCTAGTTTTTTAGTGCAACATTTTTCTCCATCATCAAGGTTCTAGCATAGTCAATCACTAATATATTCCTCCTTTCAACAATATCATTTTTTGGTGGAGTCCTTGTTGTTGATGTTTTTCTTTTGATACCTTTGTCATTGTAGAATATTTCAAGCTCTTTTGATGTGAACTCACCACCTTTTTCTGACCTTAGGCACTTCAAATTCTTTCCTGTTTCCTTCTGAACTCTAGCCAAATACTACTTGAACATTTTAAATGCATCAAATTTTTTATTTAAAAACATAGTAGTCATCATCCCGAAATAGTCATCTACAAGTAGCATTATGTCTACGTCTCCTAGGTAGTTTTCCACTTCTATTGGACCACATAAGTCTATATGGACTAACTCTAGTACTTCTTTGGACTTAGTCATCTTCCCTAGTTGACATTTCTTACACATTTTTTTTTTCAGGTTTCTTCAATTTGAACATCAAAGTTAACATGACACAGCCTTTTATGCCACAACCACACATCATCAAATCTAACAACAAGACATGTTGCATCTTCCATATCTAGGTAAAATAGATTACTCCTGGTTTGTTCACCTTTTCCAATCAGATTTTCATTAGTGTCATAGATCTTGGCAGTTTTGTTTCCAAATTCAAATTTGCAACCTACATTGCCTAACTGTGATACACTCAACAAGTTGTAGTTCAATCTTTTAACATAGTATGCATTATCACATGAAATCTTCTGTATGAGTTTAATAGAGCCTTTTTCATTAATTTGATATGGAGCATCATTACCAAATCATATTGAGTAAGGGTAATGAACTTACTTTTATCTCCTATCATGTAATGTGAGCATCCAATGTCTATGATCCATTTGTCATTTTTGATCACATAGGTAAACAACGTTGTTGCTTCATCTTCATCTTCATCTTTACCTAATTCATCCTTCATGGCCACATAGACTACTTCATCATCATTCTCATCAAAATCTTCTTCAACAATGTAGCATTTCTTGCCTTTCTCCTTATAGTCTTTGCTATCATCTTCTCTCTTGTTCCTGTACATTTTTCTTTCTATGTAATTATTCTTCTATGTACATCTTGCATCAATATGACCTACTTCATTGCAATTGAAACATATGATAGGGAGCTTACCTTTAAATTTATATTTTCCTCTATGGAATCTCCTAGCTAGTAGAGCTTCTAACTATTCCACATCTTTCTCATCTGCACTGTTATCATTGGATGCATGTATTCCCTTTCTTCTTTTCTTTCTTCAGTTTTCGTCCTCAGTGTCTTTTATTGTCATCTCAGCCTTGAAAGTAGATTCAAGATTCTTAGGTCTTTAGTTATCAAAATTGGACAATTTAAATGTAGTAGGTCTTCCCACTATTCCTTCAAAGGTTAGTGTGTTTCCCTATACACATCTTAGCTCTTGGATGACTAAAACTCTAATAGCATAGATAGGGAGAAGAGTTCTTAAGTATTTGTTGATGATAGTTTCTTATTCCAATTGACGTCCTAGACTTCATATTGCACTTACCACTTCTTTCATTCTTGCAACATATTGAACACCATTTTCACCTTCCTCCATTTTCATGTCATCAAATTTTCCTCTTAGGCTTTCTCTCTTTGCTCTTTGGACATTCTAATCTCCTCCATAGATATCTAATAAGGTTTTCTACATCTTGAATGCAGTGTCACAATCCTTGATGTCATTATATTCTACATAATTAAGTGTAGAGGCAATCTCTAACATTGCTTGGTTGTGCTCATTTTTATTCAAATCATCTATAGTAAGAGGTCCTGGTGGATTTACATGTTCTATTCCAATTGGGATTTGTGCATAGTCACCTATTAATCCAAGGTGCAATTTCATCAAATTTTTCCATGCAACAAAGTTGTCATTGTTGAGCTTGGAAACTTCTCTCTTGGACATCTTGATCTTCCTACTTCTAGTACCTTGAAATTAAATCAGCAATTGGATCTGATACCAATTTTTAGAAATACTTTAGAATAACTAAGGGGTGGGGGGGGGGGCGTGAGGGGGTAGGGGCAAGGGTTGGTGAATTAGATATTCAAGGTCCAAATGTCCTATTCAAACTTTTACCTAACTATACTAAGCCCATTCAATCATTTATTCATCCAAGCTTTAACTTTTCTAATCAATAAGCTATTGTAAATCAACATGCAAGCATAACACATAAGAAATCAACACATAACACAATGATTTACGTGGAAACCCAATTTGGGAAAAACCACCAGTAACATGCTACTAAATTCTCACTCTTCTAAGGTGATGCCCTATGAAAGGCCTACCATGTTAAAGGCTTACAACACACTATTAAATGTGACCTTGTTAGAGGATTTAACCACCCTATTAGAAGTGGGCTTGGTTAGAGGACTTTAGAACATTCACTTTGAATGACACCTTGTTAAAGGATTTACAAATGGCTATTAAACCAACCTAAGTCCATAGGATTTTCATATCTAATACAATTTCTAGAGAGTATAGAAAATCTTTGACCTAAATACAACATACAATTCAACTCGTAGATCTCAAATCACTTCTCAGCTCATACCATTGCCTGGCCTTCAATCTCTACAACTCTGACAACTTTCTATCCTTTTAAGCTTGGTCTCCTTGAGTCTCCATGCTCAATGTACTAGTGCAATCATCTCTTCATGACCACTTGTAAAAGCAGAGCCTTTGTGCTCTTCCTTCTCTTAGTTGTCTTCTCCTCGACACCCCTTTAACCACTTCATAGATTTTGCACTTCAATAGCAATGGTATCAACAACATTTTCTTCTTGGTCTATGACTCCTTGAATCAAAATCTTGGAGTTTCTTTTTTGCTCGATTATTCCATTCTTTAATTTTAATTGATATCAATTAGGTAGGATTCATTGCATCTAACCCATATTTTTTTTTCTCAATAAACTTCTTGAATAATCCTCTTGAATTTTCCCAAAATTTATTTACATAGAATTTTGTGTCACCAGCTCATCATCCTTATCTTCCAAGTTATTCACAAAATTCAAGGTAACCACTCTATCAGCTTAGATCTGGTAAATCTTCATCATTTGAAATAATGTAGCAGCTCAACACTATTGAAATATTAGTACTCGACACATACTATGTTACTTGGCACCAACTTTGTTTTTCCTAATGCTTGGCACCTGAAGATCACTTCGGCACCAACTAAGGTTATCTAATTCTCAGCACCTAATCTACACTCGGAACACACTAGAATTTCTTGTTACTTGGCTCCAACTAAAATCTTTCTTGGCTTCAACTAACTTTCTTGGCACACACTAATGATCTTAGTTTAAGCTTTGCAATCAACCTTGTTACAAGTTCTTCCTCTAATGTTTCTAAGTGTGACCAACCTTAAAATATTAGAGTAAGTTATCAATACATCATTTAACTATTGTCTTAACTGATCCTTGCACTTTATTAAAAACATCATAACTCAACCTTTCCCTTAGGTACTCTTGTTGCATCTTATTAATCAAATCCTCTTCATCAATCAACTAAGTGATATTACTTGGATCTTATAAGAAAATGTCTTTCCTACAAATATAAGGTTTGACATCAATGAACTAACAATGATTGAAAATATTCTGTTAACAACAATCTCCCTCTTTGATCTTCAATAATGAGTGATTCAATCATATTTGCAACAAAAGTTTAACAGCTTGTGAGATCAAATCTTGGAGATAAAGCCTTACAAATTGGGAAAGGTTATTGATGATGAAGTGATTGACATTCAACTCATAGTGTAGCAACTTGAAGTAGAAAGAGAGGAACTAAGGAAATCCTTTAGAAGGAGAAAGGACTTGGATATTCAACAAAATGGTACACATTATGAAGAAATTGATACACAATGATTTCTTGACAATGGAAATTCTAATGATAATAATGCATCCATTATGAATTTGTTGGAGAATAATGTAACATGAATGAAGAAGTTAGAGGATTGAAGAGAAAGCATGAAATCTAGTGAGTAAATCTATGTAAAGTTACCAATAGGAAGAAGAAAGTTGAAAAAGAGAATTTTATAGTTGAGGAAGATAAAAAACAAATCACTATTAGAGTTGAAGGAAGGTCATCTGATGTGCAAATGCTTTCTAATAGCCAACTAGACATGGCAAATCAACTAATACTTGCAAATCAGGAATTGAATAAGAAAGAAATGATGATAGAAAATATGAGATCATAGACTGACCTACTAAGGAATGAGATAAAATATTAGAGAGAAGTTGTGGAAATGATGAACAAACCTTGTGAAGCATTAATATACTTTTAAGAACTAATGAAACCACCTAGGTTATTTAGCAACACTTCTGGATGAGGACATACAAAGTAACATGTATCTACTAAAGAAGGAGAATCATCCAAGAGTGGAGAGTTGAGGAATGAAAAGTCAAAAGGAAAACCTACAAGCTATCATTGTGATAAACTTGGATAGGCTGCAAATAATTATAGAAGCAAGAATGGCGCACAAAACCCTAAACCTAAGTTTACTTGTTATTATTTTTACTATAAGAAGCAACGGCCTCAAATACATCAGTGTACTTCAAGAATAAAAAATACTTCTATTGCACCTAGATTTGAAGGTTATTGTAACAATTTTACAATGTTTGGGCCTCGATGATATGAATGCAGATTATAGGGAAAACCTAAATGGATAAAGATGAATGCACCTAAGAAAGTTTGTTCTAATTTTGAAAAGATTAGACATGTGAGAAAGAATTGTAGGATCCAAGCACCACTACCATATAATGACCACAATAAGGGTAAAGGAAAATTATATATTGAACAGATAAAGGAGGAGATGAATCAAAGCTAGAAGAAAAAGGTGGAAATTGGAGGCACCAGAATGAATGAAGTTAAGGTCACTTAATCCAATGAAGAAGGTGATCACACCACCTCAAACTGATCAAGAAAGGCATGTAAGGAATCATGTACTTAACAATTTAGCTTACATTAGTTCTAAACATAAGGGGTAAAAGCACAAACTTGTGTCACCTTTTATAAAGAAATATGATATCTGAATGTGATAGTTCAACATTAATGACAAAAAAAATGGTATTTGTGTTTAAAATATGAAGTTGGTGTGAACTGATGAAATGTGTAGAATTTGATGAATTTGATGCCTATAATTTTTATAATTTTTTTGAGTAAGAATTTATTCATTTTATTTTATTTTGAAGTCCCTTTTTTAACCATAGAAAATATAGGGTGTAGTTCCCATCAAACAAGTTTATGCAAATCATCTTTTTTTGTTCCTATTTGAAAATATCTTATAGATGACATGTATAGCTAGTGAACAAAAAAAGAAATAATTATTTGTGATGTATATTTTCTTTGTTATCAGTACTCAAGTTTGAGCTTATCAGAATCCAACAGTATTTTCCTCCCATCAAAACTTCCCTATCAAATCTATACCTTCTTGAAAAAAAACTACATGTTCGTGAAGATGATTCTCTCCTCTAGAGATAATTATAATTTTTTAATTTTTTTGATATGATTTACTATTTTTTTTTCTTTTTTGAGGAAGCATGTTGTGAAATATTGAAATATCGACTTATAGTATTTTGAGATTATAACATATTATAACTAATAAAAAAACTCAAAAATTTATATAATGATGATATTGAATCTAAGATCTATAAAAGGGTATTTTAAGTTTTTTTAAAAAAATTGAGTTTTGATTGAGAAATAAGATTTGACCAAAATAGGTTTTGGTATCATAAACAGTGACACAGATATGTGTTTTTACCCTAAGATATACAAAAGTTCATATCAGTATGAGAAAAGATGCATTTGAATAGATCTATGAAAAGAATGGTGCAAAGGTATCACTTACACGATGGGTGTCGAATATGAGTAAAATTATCTATATTGACCAAGCATTGCAATGTGGACCAAGTAACCCAACATAAAACTAATGTATAGGTTGAGTTAGACAGAATTAATTGCAATGTATGGTGGAGATCAAGTTCAAAAAATTTAGTATTGACTGAGATTATTGGATTCCACCTAATAGAGTTCTTATCATTAATGGATACCCTAACTTGAAAGAAAGGAGGTATATATGGATAAAAGCACAAACCTATGTCACCCTTTTGTAAAGGAAAAGGCTAACAAAAGTATACCTCTTCACCTTCAATGACATAAAACTAGTATTATTATTTTGAGTTTGAAAATGAAGTAAACTAATGAAAAGTGTAGAAATGGATGAAGTTTAGGATTAGAATTTTTAAGAATTTTTTAGAATAAGAATTGATATATTTTCCTAATTTTTATAGATGATTTTTTAGTTGCCGAAAAATAAAAAATTAAGGGTTTAGTTCCCACCACAAAACTGTATGGAAATAAGCTTATTTCCATTTGACCTCAGACTATGTTATATATAACATATATAGCTAGAAAAATCAAATATTAAAATTGATTGTAGACCTATATTTTCTCTTTTATAATGATTCAAATTTCAACTCACTTGAAATCAATAGTTTTCTTCCCCCACCACATTTTTAAAAACAAATCTATTCAAATGAAAAAAAAAATTATACATTCTTCAAGAGGACTCTCTCCTCTAGAATGCCATATAATTTTAATTCTTTATAATATGATTTAATATTTTTTCTTTCCCAAAATCAACATCTTTTTGAGTGTTAAAATATGTGCTTGTAGAATTTTTTAATTACAATATACCATATCTAATTAAAACATAGAAAAAATATATGATAATATTCTTAACTTTGAGCTCTATAAAATGGTGTTTATATGTTACTTTAAAAAAATCATAAAAAAATAGTAAGATTCATTAATATTGAAATGTCAATTTTCTAAAACAATTTTTTTTCTTTAGTAATTGTATACAAACTAGTAGAAAACATGCATTTAATAGACATTTCCAATTGGAAAAGTGTGAGACCATATATAACTTATCGTTAATGAATTTATCTAGACCATATGTTTGAATAGAATTGATTTTTGGATAGAAATATTGAAATTGAGTCACTCTGATAAGTTAGTCTAAAAGCTGACACAACTTTGTACTTTTACCCATATCAAGAATTTCATGGTATTTTTCACACATTACATTAAAATTTTGCGAGCACAGAGTGATTTGAGGGTAAAAGCACAAATCCATGTCACCTATTAAGCCCTCAAAACCTATTTTGGTCTAACATAATTTCTCTACCAAAACTCAGCATTCTTCAAGAACTAAAAATAATATTTTACAGGTCTTGGAGTCAATATCATCATTATTTCAATATCATAGTTTTTTAATTGTTTATAATATCTTACAATTTCAAAATATTATAAACTAATATTTTAACATTTGAGAATATTTTCCCTTAGAAAAGGAAAAAAATAATAATTCATATAGAAAAAATTTAAAATTTTTATTTATCCCTAGAGGAGAGAGTCATCTTCAAGAAAATGTAATTTATTTTGAAAAAGGTGTAAATTTGATAGGGAAGTTTGGATGAGAAGAGAAAATAGTTTGGTTCTAATAAGGGCAAGCTTGAGTACTTATAAAAAGAAAATATACATCAAAAACTAATATTTCTTTTTTTTGTTCCTTAGTTGTACATGTCATCTATAAAATACATTTAAATTAGACAAAAAAAGATGATTTGCATATACTTGTTTGACGAGAACTACACCCTATACTTTTTGTAGTAAAAAAATGTACTTGAAAATTTAAAAAGATGAATACATTTTTACTTAAGAAAACTAAAATAATTATAGGCATAAAATTCATCCAATTTCACACTTTTCAATAGTTTACATCATCTTAAAATTCTAAGCACAAATACCATTTTTCTGTGATTAAAGTTGAATAATTTGCATTCTAGTATCCTTTCTATTTATAAAAGGTGACACATATTTGTGTTTTTACCATTAAGCATTTAGTAAAGTGATTGTAAGTAGTGAAGGAGTTCTTGAGTGTTGATATTCAGTTGTACCAAATAGTTTAGAAGAAAAGTTTCAAAATCCTAACATGAAAAAATGGCATCTTCATCATCTACATTGAAGAATCAATGAATAAAGGTAAGAAATGGTCAATTGGTGATGAGTGATGCATGTCCTTCACCTATGTTTTGTGTTAGTTGAGATATTTCTATGAAAAGAGCTTTAGTGGGTGCATTATCATCCATACCATCTAAATTTATTATGATCAATACATGATGTACATGTTGGAAATATTCAGGACTAACAAGGTTACTAAGAGGGGAGGGGTGAATCAGTAAACTTTAAAATTTAACCAATTCAGCATAATAACAAATTCACCATTCATTCATCTACTTTACTAAATGCATGAAAAGATTACACACTGATTTGGTGACCCAGAAACCTTTCAAATTGAAAGTAAAACTGGGGTGGGGATGATGCCCACGAAACTTCAATACTGCACTATAAAGTTGACCGGTTAAGGCTTACAATGATCACTTCTGGTGATCTGCCCTGTTAGGAGCAAGTAGGACTACTAGATCAGCCTTGTTAGAGGATTTACAAACATACAATGAAGTATGCACTCTGTTAGAAGATTTACAAAAGACTGTTAAGTCTACCCTGTTAAAGGATTTACAAAACTGATTCACCTGTTAGGATGAAGTAGTGGATCTGCTTGCAACTCGTTTGCTGATTAGATCTTATGTACTGATCACTTGATGTGATGGATATATCTTTTCTGCTCCTTGATAACCTTGTTGAATACTCTGCTGCTGATTCTCTTTCAATTCGCTCTTACTTCACTGTTACTTCTCTTCATCATTTCTATCTATCTATATTGCAAATGGCACAATACATTACATATATACCATTCCAATATTTATAGCAACAAGGTCGAGAAAACACAAGTGGACAAAACATTACTGAGTCAGCCAGATAGTAGAAAACTCAGGTTCCTCAAACTCACTCGGTGACCTTTTGACACTCGGCATCCACTACATTACTCGACATCATCATTCACTCGGTAGAGGTAGGGGCTCGGTCCATACTAATCACTCTGAGTAGCTTGGAACTTGGTAACTACTGGTGACTCGGTAAACATTGTGTCACTCGGTAGAAACTAACTCCTTCGATTCACTTGGTAAGCACTGAATACTTCTTTTACCTTTCTATCTTGGTAATCACTGAAACCTTCATTTACCTTCCTGACTCAGTAAATACTAAATCCTTCGTTTACCTTCCTAACTCGATAAACACTAAATCCTTCATTTACCTTTCTGACTCAGTAAACATTAAAACCTTCGTTTACCTTCTTGACTTGGTAAACACCAAAACCTTCATTTACCTTTCTGACTCAGTAAACACTAAAACCTTTGTTTACCTTTCTGACTCGGTAAACACTAAAACCTTTGTTTACCTTCTTGACTCGGTAAACACTGCTGAACATACTTAGTAACCAATAAATGCTCTCTATGAACTATAAACTGAGTGATGAACTTGGTAAGCATTTAGAATCAAATAAGTGTTGTAACTAATGACAAATGTATCATTATTCCAACAATCTCTCCCTTTGGCATTAGTGACAAAAAGACTTATGAGCCAAAATTTATATACAAGATCTGACAAAACTGATTTGATTCTGCTGTGTTGTGTGATGAATATACATGGACTACCTTACATATAACTCCCCCATACAATATACACAAGGTTTTTACATGAGTTATATGACTTTATTCTTTATTACTTTATTACCTTCTCCCCTTTTGTGTCTGATTTTCTCATTTTCCTCTATATAGTGCTTTCTCCCCCTTTTTGACAATAATGCCAAAGAATAAAGAATGTATTTACATGGAGACGCCAAAATGTGTGATAAAGGGTAAAAGCACAAACTTGTGTCACCTTTTATAAAGAAATGTGATATCAGAATGTGACAGTTCAACATTAATGACAAAAAGAATGGTATTTGTGTTTAAAATATGAAAATGATTTAAACTGATGAAATGTTTAGAATTGTATGAATTTTATGGCTATAATTTTTATAATTTTTTTGACTAAGAATTTATTCGATTTATTTTATTTTGAAGTCCCTTTTTAACTATAAAAAATATAGGATGTAGTTCCCATCAAACAAGTATGTGCAAATCATCTTTTTTTATTCTGATTTGAAAATATTTTATAGATGACATGTATAGCTAGTGAATAAAAAAAGAAATAATTTTTTTTGATGTATATTTTCTTTGTTATAAGTACTCAAGTTTGACCTTGTCAGAATCCAATAGTTTTTTCCTCCCGTCAAAACTTCCCTATCAAATCTATACCTTCTTGAAAAAAAATTACATATTCGTGAAGAGGATTCTCTCCTCTAGTGATAAATATAATTTTTTAATTTTTTTGGATATGATTTACTATTTTTTTCATTTTTTGAGAGAGCATCTTCTAAAATGTTGAAATATTGACTTATAATATTTTGAGATTATAAAATATTATAACTAATCAAAACACTTAAAAATTTATATAATGATGATATTGAATTGAAATCTATAAAAGAGTATTTTTAGTTTTTTTTTTTGTAAATTGAGTTTCGATAGAGAAATGAGATTTGACCAAAATAGGTTTTTGTATCACAAACAGTGACACAGATCTGTGCTTTTACCCTAAACTCAGAATGTACCTGAAGAATTAGTTGCAGAGTTTTATCCCAATTGTCTTGCAGGAATTTACATGTGGAGAGAGCTACTTGAACTTATGTAGAAAGATCAATCACATAGTCTGCAACAGAGAAATTTTTGTCATGGATCAATGCTTTTGAATATGCAATGTGCTTCTGCATTGTGTTCATGACAGGAAGGATCATATTCTGGATGTCAATCAGAGTAGACCTGATCCTTGCTTCCTCTCTCAGCAATTTTGCCTATTTCTCTGATAAAAATTTGATTCTCAGATGATGGGATGAACTTGCACTGTGGTCAGATTGCAACATTTGGGCATTGACCTTCATATCCACATCAATTTTATTCAACTTTTCTTTGATCTCTTTGGTATACTCGGTAACATCACAAAGTTTTGCAAAAAGTGAGGTTACATTATTAAAAGAATTTTTAATGTCAGACAAAATTGAGGTTAATTCAGCCTATTTTATTGCTAAGTGTTGAGAAATGTGCTCAAGCACCTTATATTCAAATTTCTTTTCTGCTTTCTCTATTAATTTTTCTTGTCCTGAGATATCCTCATTGAATTTATTCACTGCTTCTTCTAGTTGTAACAAAATGTGTTGAGATGAATCCACATCAACACCTATAGCCTCAGTTATTATGTTTTTAGCACTCTCAATTATATTGAATTCTCTGTCCCTTTCATTCCTTAGCTGCATTTGCCATGCCTTTTGCTCTAATAGCTGACTGATCATTCTCATTTCATCAACTGATGCAGTATCTAGATCTATCTTAGGAATGACAATGTCCTTACCCAGATCAATTTCTTCATCTACTGCCTTATTGGAAAACATGTATCTCTTTGGTTTTTTTGCAGTGACTGCACCTTTGCCCTTTGAAATTGAAACAATAGTTGATGATGCTAGACTGGCTGTCAAAACTGGAATGGGACCAACTAAAGGTAAACTAATAGAAGTGCTAGCTGTATCAAAACTTGATATACTTCCCAAAAATGATGAACTACTCAAAAATGATGTACATACTGGTATATTTATAGTTGGAGAACTGACTAGAGCAAAAATTGGGGCCAATGTGGCTGAGGAAGACAAAATTGGTAAGAAACTGGGAAGACTTACTGTACAAGCTGCAGGTGGAAGAGATACACTCGGTGAAGTGACTGTTGCAGTGGATGACTCGGTGGCTGATGATGTGCTTGGAAGCTCTGTAACTGAAGAAGTGACTGCTAGCTCGATAGATGAAGTGCTTGGCACTTGCATTGCAGAAACCTGGAGCTAAGAGTAGACAGGTGAAAACTGAGCAATGGATGTCTCTGTTGTGCTCACAATCTTTCTTGAAGATCCTATCTCCATAGTAGATTCTACATTCTTTGGTGGAGAGTGAGGAAGGGAGGCAATGACATCAGCTGCAATTTTTACTGGATCTTCTTCCTCTTTGTCTTGTTCATCTTCTTTTTCTTCCTCCATTTCTTTTTCGGCTTCTTCTTCCTCAATTTATTTTCTAGCTTCTTCTTCAACTTCTAACATTATTGAATGGAGATCCCCTGGAATATCTTCAATATCACCATCATCATTGTCATCATCATCCTTATCATCACTGCTGTCATTGTCCGTGATTTCAACAGTATCCTCACTAGGTTTGTGTAGATGATAGATATTTTTCCACATGTTTGTTGCATCATTTACTACATGCTCAATGTCTTTGACAAGTATCAAAAAAGTGTGGAATCTAATCATCATATTACCTTCGTGATCTTTCAGTGATTTCTTCACTTCAGCATTAGAGAGACTTGGCAAGAGATTCCTCAGGGTCTGCTCATAAATGTCTTTAACAGTCTTGGTTGCAGCTTCCCATCTTGGTTGCAATCTTTCCAATAGCTCTTTGGAGATCTGAGAGGCTATCTGGTCCAAGGAGTATTTCCATTTACCCATTTTGTTCAGTACCAGATCCTCAATCTGCATTTTCTCCTATTTTGTTCTAGTTTTTAATTTTAATGCTTTGAAGTTTGTGAAGCTACCTCCTTCATCTAATTGCTTTAGTCTTGCTTCAAAGGTGAGTGGAGGCTTAACAAATACAGGTTCCTTCTTTCCCTATCTTGTTCTCCTAGAGAATACTGTAGTGGTTTGCTTTGTAGGTTTGGTGATAGTCACCTTACCTTTCTTTCATTGAGGCTCTTCTTCTTCTTCTTCCTTTTCTTCATCTTCTCCTCTCCCTTCTATTATCATGAGAGGTCTAGTATAAGCTTTTAGCTTTTCTATCTTTCTCTTGCCTTTAGAGATTTCTTGAGGAAGTTTGATTTCAAGCTCTATTCTAACCTTTGCCTCTTCATAGGTTCCAAATGCAGGAAACTTGGGATCCATTGGTTCATTTATAGTGCCTCAATGATATCTCTGGCATCATCAATATTTAGCTCATAGGGCAATGGTTTTACCCATGCCACTCGGGGTTTGACTGCCTGGATGTAGACTCTATCATAGTCAACCATGAAATAGACATCATCCTTATATTCTTCAACAAGTTTTGGAGGTATCCTGAACCTGTTGTTCATCCTTCCCTTGAAATCTTCAAAATAATTATCAATTACTTTGTCAAAATTCATACCCATTTCTGCTATGAATTCGTTTATTTGATACAAAATTGGAGTATCTTTCCTCCATACAACTGCACCCTTAGATGGAAATAATTTCTGTACATAGAAAAATAAACAAACTAGCAAAGAACCAAATTTACAAGGGTTTGTCTTTGCAGTCCTTATGCTATCCATATTTTTATTGAATTGTTTTAATAGCACATTAGCTCGGTCAAACTCCATATTTTTCTTTACAATTTTATATGCCAAATCTACAGCCTCACAGGGTAAACTATTCAGCCTGCTGGAACTATATAGTTTGTATGCAATAACACAAATACCAAATTTCAGTTCTATATCTAAAACATTGTTGAGCTTTAAACCTCTGCCATCCCATTCAGCTTGGGTTAATTTTTGAAGTTCATCTCGACCTAGGGTTTTGGTGGTTTTGGCTTTGGTCAACATTGGTAAACTCGTGATTTTGTGGATCATCTTCTTTGTTATGAGGATGGGTTGCTCTAACCATAATTGTACATTATGCACACGGCTTAAGATATACCTCACCCATTTCACTTGGAAACTTCTTGGTAGATGCGAGATATGGGTTAAACCTTTGGTTTCTAAATGTTTGAACTCAGGTTTTAGGGTTCCATCCATGCATAACTTGGCTAGGGTACTATCCATATCTAGTGTCCCTATTTATTGCACAGTACACTTGAAATGAGTACGAATATCATTGATTAAAAGTACCTTTGGAGGGATCTGCGATTGAGCTCCATGCGAGTCGAGTGATTCAGCGATGGTAGGAACAATTTTGAAATTGGGCGCCTTCCATTCGACTCCCTTCACAAGCATTTCAGAACCTCTCTTCGCCTTGCTACCACTAGTGCTTGCGGATGCCATTGCTACTTGGTGAGAGAACGATTTCGTAACACAATTTCTTTGCTAGAAAATTGCTTTAAATCACTTGAACTCGCTTGGATGCACTTGAAAATATATTTTCTCTGTAAACTCTGAATTCACGGTGAAGAATGAGATCAAATTATACCTTTTTGATTGAAATCTTGTCATTAATGCTCAGGTACGAAGGTAGATGAGAATTAGGGTTTTATAAATAGTCATTGACTTACTCGATAAACCTTGTAGCTCGGTGAACACACAAAACCTTTCTTATCTTCTTGACCAAGCTCGGTAAAGTCTGAAAACCAACCTTACTCAGTAGATGCAACACTGTGAATTATGACTTGTATCTGCAATACTGATTTTTCATTTCCACTCCTTCTTTCTAGAACTTCTTAGGATATGGCTTGAAGATGCAATCCCTTATCCTTCTTGATAAGTCTTAATTAGATATGGTGGAGTCACCCATTTCTAGAGTGACATTTCCATCATTTGAATTTTCTTGCTCGATAGACTTAGGAATCCGCTATTGTTTCATTTACTTTCGAATATTATCATCTCTAGTTTTCTTTTCATCTTCAACCTTTCCTATATTCATGTAATTATTGGCTATATGACCAAGTTCAGTACAAGTATAGCATCTTATGGTTGTATCTTTCTTCCTTAGGTGATGCCTTCTATAGTTTGTTCCTATGTGTCCATATTCTCCACAATAGTGACATCTACACCAAGTATTGTAATCCTAACCAAATATTGCTTTGACAATTTGTTTTGCTGGATTGAGTGATTTTGATCTACATTCAGATGCCTTATGTCCTTGTTTCTTGCATTTGTGACACTTGCCTTCAAACTTTGGTTTCTCCTTGCATTCATTAGCTTTGTGACCATGTTGATTGCAATTGAAACATTTGCCATTGAATTTACCTTTACCATTACTCCAACATTTGTTAGATTTATGACCTATCTTGCCACAATGATTACAAGTGGGTCTTTGATTCCTTTGAGTACCTTGTTTAGAAGATTCACCTTCTTCCTTGTATCCAAGACCAGCTTTACCTTTTTGCTTATAGAAATTCTGCTCATTTTGCTGATTCAATTGATTCATGTCTGCTTGAGATTTCATCATCCTTTCATTGACTTGTTTTTCAAATTTTAGATCAATTTTCAAGCTTTCATTGGTTTGTCTCTCAGTTCTTAAGTCATTCTGTAGACTTTCATTTTGTGCTCTGAGAATCCTGATTTCTTCATTTGCATTGGATAGTTGATCTGCTAGATCTTCATGTTCAAGGGATTGATTTTGAGTTTCATGACTTCTATCTTCCAATTCTTCTTGTGCTTTGTTTCTTTGTTCCAAAACTTCACATAGCCTGATTGACTGTATTTCTTGCTCTCTTTTAAGCTTTCTTACCTCTTCTTGCAGAGATCCATTCTTTTCTAGAAGTTATTTGATTGCTTTGTCAGCTTCTTCTGAATTACTTGATGGTAAAAAATCTTCAATCCTTTCTTCAACATAAAAATGGTCATTATTTGTCTTGCAAGTTCCTTTCTTCTTTTTAGGGATTGAGAAAGATGTTCCTTTTCTACTTTGAGTTGAACCCTAGCCATCTCCAAATCTAGCTTCTCATTCTCAATAGTTTTGTCAAGTCTGAATATCTCCATTGTCCTTGATCTTTGCTCAAGTTTTCAAGCTCTGTCCTGAGAACCACAAAGCTTTGATACCAATTGTTGGAAATATTTAGGACTAACAAGGTTACTGAGAGGGGAGGGGTGAATCAGTAAACTTTAAAATTTAACCAATTTAGCATAATAACAAATTCACCATTCATTCATCTACTTTACTGAACGCATGAAAAGATTACACATTGATTTGGTGACCCAGAAACCTTTCAAATTGAAAGTAAAATTGGGGTGGGGATGATGCCCACGAAACTTCAATACTGCACTATAAAGTTGGCCGGTTAAGGCTTACAATGATCACTTCTGGTGATCTGCCCTATTAGGAGCAAGTAGGACTGCTAGATCCACCTTGTTAGAGGATTTACAAACATACAATGAAGTATGCACTCTGTTAGGAGATTTACAAAACACTGTTAAGTCTACCCTGTTAAAGGATTTACAAAACCGATTCACCTGTTAGGATGAAGCAGTGGATCTGCTTGCAACTGGTTTGCTGATTAGATCTTATGTACTAATCACTTGATGTGATGGATATATCTTTGCTGCTCCTTGATAACCTTGTTGAATACTCCACTGCTGATACTCTTTCAATTTGCTCTTACTTCACTATTACTTCTCTTCATCATTTCTATCTATCTATATTGTAAATGGCACAATACATTACATATATACCATTCCAATATTTACAGCAACAAGGTCGGCCAAACACAAGTGGACAAAACATTACTGAGTCGGCCAAATAGTAGAAAAATCAGGTTCCTCAAACTCACTCGGTGACCTTCTGACACTCGACATCCACTACATTACTCGGCATCGTAATGCACTCGGTAGAGGTAGGGGCTCGGTCCATACTAATCACTCTGAGTAGCTTGGAACTTGGTAACTACTGGTGACTCGGTAAACATTGTGTCACTCGGTAGAAACAAACTCCTTCGATTCACTTGGTAAGCACTAAATACTTCTTTTACCTTTCTATCTTGGTAATCACTAAAACCTTCATTTACCTTCCTGACTCGGTAAATACTAAATCCTTCGTTTACCTTCCTGACTCGGTAAACACTAAATCCTTCGTTTACCTTTCTGACTCGGTAAACATTAAAACCTTTGTTTACCTTCTTGACTTGGTAAACACCAAAACCTTCATTTACCTTTCTGACTCGGTAAACACTAAAACCTTTGTTTACCTTTCTGACTCGGTAAACACTAAAACCTTTGTTTACCTTCCTGACTCGGTAAACACTGCTGAACATACTTGGTAACCAACGAATGCTCGGTATGAACTGTAAACTGAGTGATGAACTCGATAAGCATTCAGAATCAAATAAGTGTTGTAACTAATGACAAATGTATCATTATTCCAACAGTACAAAGCTGCTACATGTCTAAAATTGGTGAAGTTGGCTCAACTATGAGATTCATGTGGCATATGAGAAATTAAGTAATGAAGGTATACTAAAGGACAAGTTTAAAACTATTGAAAGGAAATGTCGGAAGTCTTAAATGGAAACCAAGATACTGAGAGAGGGGGTTAATCAACATCCATGACACTTAAATATTTTTAAAAATTCTTTAGTACATTCACCATATTTACCATCTCAAATATAATGCATGAATACTTTGTAAAATAAAACTGTAATAACAAATAGATCTAGTCTATCAATCACATGACACAAAGATTTGGTTATTGATAAATCTTCTAAGGTAAAGGTAAAACTAGGGTAGGCATGACACCCACAAATTGTCACTACTATAGTAATAAATTTAACCTATTAGGGTTACAATATTTGACCATATCCAATTATCTATCATGTCAAGTGTCTACTTTGTTAAAATATTTTGAGACTATTAGATATCACCTTGTGAAAGGATTTTACACTTACAATAAAGTAAGGACTCTGTTAGGAGATTTATGAAGATTTGTTAAGAACACTCTATTAAGAGGTTATCCTAGACTCACTCTATTAAAACTTATTCAATAGGATAAGTGCACCAAGTTGTGGTGCCAAAAGGGGGGCATAAGTGGACCCTTTTTCTTGAAATCTACAAATTTTGAACTTCAACAAGAATTTGAAGATAGTTACACTCAAAATTTTAAGATATGACAACAACAAAAGTTGTAGTCCTTTGAATCTAGTTTCTTAACTACTAATTTTTTTTTAAAATAGTTTAGTTTTAGGTCCTCAAAAAAGGGGGCCACAAAAAGTGGTACTATTTATTCCAAAAAAAAATAACACAACACAAAGTGTGGCACCCCTAAAATTTAACTTTTTTTTTGAAATTCTTTAATCACTCTGGTCAAAAGTTACTTAACACTGTGTAGGTTATCCCAAATTTTTTAGGTAATTTTATAATGTGTATTTTTTTTTAATGAATTTTTTAACTAGACACATCCCAAAAATGTGAAATATCTATGTGCTCCCCCTAGAAATAATTGAAAACTAATCTAAAATCAAAACTTATTTTTTTCAAAGTGTGTAGAATGGAATCTAGTTTCTAAATAATTTAGTTTTTGCAAGATTCGATGAACGAGCTAAAATCTATAGCCCAATTAGTACATGGTGGTTTTTGACAAAAAATGAACATACATTCAAAAGAAATTATAGATGAAAGGTTTGAAATAGTTCAAATTAAAAATAAATTATATGGTTAGATAACTAACATAGAGACCTATAATGCTATGTAACCTGATCTTATGGATACCCAACCACGAGGAATCTTGAAGGGAAGCACACAAGAAAACAATCATTTTTGGTATGTTTGCTTAAAAACACGTCTCATACCTATTCATAAACTCCAAACCTTTGGGTTGGATCTCCAAGGAAAAACCAAGCCTTAGGCTTGCGTTTAAATAAGATTTCAATAGCGCGTGCACCCTATAGCATGCACACACTATCTAAAACATGATTTCTCAATAGCACATGCGTGCTATAGATTGCATGCACTATTAAGACCTAAATTGCATAAGGAAACTAGGGGGGATACAGGAATGGCCATGTATGTGTGTGAGAGAGATAGAGAGAAAGTAGGGGATGGGAGAGGGGAGAGAGAAAGTGAGAAAGAGTAGGGGTGGCAAAGAGAGTATAGGATGGGAGAGAGAGTACAAGATGTGAGAGAGAGGAAGTGTGAGAGAGAGTAGGGGTGGAAAAGAGAGAGTGTGGGATGGAGGAAAGAGATTGAAAGTAGGGGATGGGAGAGAGAGGAAGTGTGAGAGAGAGTATATGTTGGGAGAGAGATTAGGAAATGGAAGACGAAGTGGAAGAGGAAGAGTGAGAGAGAGGAGGATGGGAGTACATGTGTGTGAAAGAGAGAGAGTATGGAATGGGAGAGGGGGAAGACAAAGTAGCTTGAGAGAGAGTAGGGGATGGAAGAGAGAGTAGGCAATGGGAGAGGGAGTGGGAGAGGAAGAGAAAGGGGGGATAGAAATGTGTGTAAGAGAGAAAGAGAGAGAGAGAGTAGGGGATAGGAGAGAGTGTGAAAATAAAAGAGAAAGTAGAGAGGGGGAGGGAGTGAGAGAGAGAGAGAGAGATAGAGAGAGAGAGAGAGAGAGAGAGAGAGAGAGAGAGAGAGAGAGAGAGAGAGAGAGAGAGAGAGTAGGCAATGGGAGAGGGAGTGGGAGAGGGAGAGTGAGTGAGAGGAAAATTAGGGGATGGAAGAGGAGAGAGGGGGGTGGGTGTGTGTGTGAAAGAGAGAGAGATAGAGATATTAGGAAATGGTAGATGGATGGGAGAGAGAGAGAGAGAGAGAGAGAGAGAAGCAGTGGGAGAGGGAGTGGAAGGGAGAGAGAGGTGGAATGGAAGCATGTAAGAGAGATAGAGTAGGGGATGGGAGAGAGTAGGTAGTGGGACAAGGACTGTGAGAGAGAGAGGGGGGGGGAATGGGAATGTGTATTTATTTATAAGAGAGATAGAGTAAGGGATGGGAGAGAGTGTGAGATTTTGAGAGAAAGTAGGAGGTGGCAGAGAGAGCTCATATGAGATGGGGGTGAGAGAGAGAGATAGAGAGAGAGAGAGAGTATGGGATGGGAGAGAGTGTGAGAGGGAGTAGGGGATGGAAGAGAGAGAGTGAGAGTAGGGGATGGGAGAGAAAAAGTAGAGAGGGAGAGAGAGTACTTGAGAGAGAGAGAGAGAGAGAGAGAGAGAGAGAGAGATAGTAGGTGGTGCAAGAGGGAGTGGGAGAGGGAGAGAGAAGGGGGATGGGAGTGTGTGACAAATCTAGAAAGTAGGGAATGGGAGAGGAGAGAGAGATGGAGGATGGGAGTGTCAATATAAGAGAGATAGAGTAGGGGATGGGAGAGAGTGTGAGAGTGTGAGAGAGTAGAGGATGGGAGAGGAGAGAGAGAGTAGGGGATGGGGCAGAGAAAGCTGGCAATGGGAGAGGGAGAGGGAGAGGGAGAGAGGGAGAGGGGGGGAATGGGAGTGTCTATGACAGATGTAGAGAGTAGGGGATGGGAGAGAAGAAGAGTGGGAGGATAAGAGTGTGTGTATCTATGAAAGAGAGAGAGTAGGGGATGGGAGAGAGTGTGAGAGTGTAAGAGTAGGGGGTGGCAGAGAGAGAGTATGACAATGGGGGAGAGAAAGTAGGCAGTGGGAGAGGGAAAGAGAGAGGAGGGATGGGAGTGTGTGTGTAAGAGAGACATAGTAGGGAATGGGAGAGAGAGTGAGAGTAAGGGATGGGAGAGAGAGAGAATAGAGAGGAAGAAAGAGAACTTGAGAGAGAGAGATAGTAGGTGGTAGGAGAGGGAGTGGGAGAGGGAGAGGGAGAGAGTGGGGGAATAAGAGTGTGTGTATCTATGAAAGAGAGAGAGTAGGGGATGGGAGAGAGTGTGAGAGTGTGAGAGTAGGGGGTGGAAGAGAGAGTATGACAATGGGGGAGAGAAAGTAGGCGGTGGGAGAGGGAAAGAGAGAGGGGGGATGGGAGTGTGTGAGAGAAAGATAGAATACGGGTTGGGAGAGAGTGTGAGTGTGAGAGAGTAGGGGATGGGGGAGAGAAATTAGGTGGTGGGAGAGGGAGAGAGAGAGGGGGGATGAGAGTATGTGTGTGAGAGAGACAGAGTAGGGGATGGAAGAGAGTGTGAGTGTGAGAGAGTAGGGGATGGGGGAGAGAAAGTAGGTGGTGGGAGAGGGAGAGAGAGGGGGGATGGGAGTGTGTGAGAGAGAGAGATAGAGTAGGGGATGAAAGAGAGTGTGAGTGTGGGAGAGTAGGGGATGGAAGAGGAGAGAGAGAGCAGGGCATGGTGGAGAGAAAGTAGGTGGTGGGAGAGGGAGATGGAGATGGAGAGAGAGAGGGGGAATGGGAGTGTGTGTGTGTAAGAGAGACAGAGTAGGGAATGGGAGAGAGTGTGAGAGTGAGTAGGTGGTGGTAGAGAGAACTCATACAAGATAGGAGAGAGAGAGAGTAGAGAGGGAGCGAGAGATAGTAGGCAGTAGGAGAGGGAGTGGGAGAGGGAGAGGGAGAGTGAGAGGGAGAGAGATAGGGGGGATAAGAGTGTGTGTGAGAGATCTAAAGAGTCAGGGATGGGAGAGGAGAGAGGGTGAGAGAGGGAGAGTGAGAGATTGTAAATGATGGGAGAGAGGAGAGAGTAGGAAGAGAGAGAGGGAGGGGATGGAAGAGAGAGTAGGAAGGATGGAGAGTAGGAAGGATGGAGAGTAGGGAGGATGGGGAGTGATGTGATTTCACATAGTGCGTATGCACTATCTCAAATCACCTTAAAAAGTTTAAAAACCAACCTTGGGGCCCATTTCATCCATCTTGCTTTTGGCCTATTATTCTGATAGAAATCACGAGTTTCAACATAGCAAATACTATTTCAACACCTTTGGAAGGTAGCAAACACCAAATTCAATCACTGGATACGTGATTTGAAGACTTTTTGAATATTCCTTGTATAGAAAAGGTTAGTGCAATCCATTTTAAATATTGTTTGTCAATATATAGATACAAATTTGATTATAATTTGACATGTTATTTAATATATAGTGAATTTATTGAAAAGTGTATGTTTGAATGAAATGTTATTTTGGAATGGTTAGAAATTTGACAAGTCATTTGATATATATTGTATATTCATTCAAACAATTATAATTTTTATATGTAATTGAATAATTTGTAATTTACACATTTTAAGTAATTTGGATGTTTGAATAATTTGACATGTAGAAATCATCATCATGCCAAGGAATAAACCAAACATTCAAACAAATGAAGATAGGGAGAGAGATTTGGTAATTAAAAGAGATAAAATGAAATTACTATGTGAACAAAGAAAATTACAAAGCAATAATGAAGAATTGACTTTCGAAGAGGATCAAGAACCACCAGTACAAAGAAACAAAGAGGAAGAATTATAAAGACAAAGAGAATGAATGAAATTGTTATGCTCAAGAAGACAATTGAATTGTGAAGCTACACCATCCTCCAATTTTGGAGTCATATTGTCTGCTACACCATCTTCCAATGTTGAAGGCATATCATCCTCTCATGTAGAAGAGACACTGATTTGTAGATTTGACGATATACACACTCCATCATGTCATGTTGAAAGCACAACATCAACACATCAAGTAGGTAATATACCATCTTTTACATCTTATTGCCAAGGCACATCATCTTCGGTTCAAGGTACATAATAAACTCAACCTTATATTGATGTTCAAAATGTTGAGAGAATTGAAGAGATTAGAACAACTACTAGAGTTCATTTTAGATGACCAAAATATTTGATTGATATTGATACTAACATTTTGAAATCAATGCCTGACAAGATTAGAAAGCATACTTGTCAAAGAAAAGTTAATAGTATGTGGAGATTATTTTTTGAAGAATTAAATATTATAAGTCAATGTCAATTATTTGTTGAAATGATGAGAAATTTGAAATTTAGGCCTATCATGAAGATTTTTGGGCTAGGAACGATGGAGGATTCAAATGAAAGAAATATTGTAAAGAATCTAATGAGTGCTTATGAAAAAGTGGGTTCTAAATCACACACCAAAGATAGTAATATGACAAGATGAATACTCACATCAACAATAGTAAGTAGCCAAGTGAAGAAAGCTCGACTCATGAGAAAGACAAGAAAAATATTAAAAATTGGTAGAGGTACCCTAAGGAGAACCATGCTAAGGTGTGAAAGATTAGAAGATCCAACAAAAAATGAGTGAAGCCTTGAAATCATTGATCAAAGATTTTTGGAAAAATAATACATATGTTTCTTCTAATCAAAGACATGTTGTAAGAAGGAGGATTGGTAGCCGAAATCGTGAGCCACATGCAAAATATTTTTTGCACTCAACTCAGACACAATTTTTTGCAAAATTTATGGGTATATATCCTCAAATTTGAATAAGTCAAATATTTTTTGAGATGGGTAAACCTTTTTATGTGAAGATAAATCACACACGCACAACTTGTTGTAGAATACATATTGAATTTTCTAACCATTTTGATGTTTTTAGGCATATATGTGTAGTTTTGCATTCTCAGTTTGTTTTGCAAGATTGTGACATAAAAAAGCCACCAATATTTTCAAGAGAATTTATATCCAACAATTTATGTGAAATAGGGGATGACCAACAATTTTACAAGACATCATACTTGGATGGTACGTGCTTATTTTGTGGTTCTTTGCAACTTTTATCAACTTGTCAACAAATGGCTAGTAAGCATGCAATTGGAAATGAAATAGTAGATTATGGAAAATTCAAGATAGTGACATATTCTCTAAAAGATGGAAAACATGATAAAAGATGTGATCGAGTCATTGAAAACATTCCAATGTATGAGTTCATGAAGAATTTTTGTGAAAAGATTATTTATGAGTACGCAAGGCATACCCATAGAGCTCGATGGTTGGATTTGCAATTCAAGTTGTGCAAAGATACATTTTCATTGGATACTATTGTTTCAGTTGTAGATTTTGCAGAGAACTGCACACTACAACCACAAAATGAGGTGCAAGCAAAGTATTATACATCTCAATAGATTTTCATATTTGTTCACATAGCATTCATGCATTCACCTACAAGTACAGAGGATGACAAGAAGATTTTGAGAGAGTACAATTCTTACATCAACAATGATCGATCACATTCTACAGAGTTTGTACATGGTTGTTTTCAAATATTTTATGGAGATTTGGCTAACAGGGGCATATCATATTGTCAGCACATTATTTGGTCAGACAATTGTGCATCTCAATTCAAGAATGCACAGATGTTCTATTGGTTGAGCATGATGCATAGGTTGTGTAGAATTCAATATATGTGGAATTTCACAAAGGCTAGTCATGGTAATGGAGACTACGATGGTGTAGACACATGCATTAAAAGAGCCTTGGCTCATGAAGAACTAAAGTACAAAGATGGAGAAAAATTGATAGATGCAAAATCCATCGTCCAATGGTGTAATGCTTCAATGGGTCCAGGTAAGGAAGGTGAGTCTATAGGTCATAGATTGTTTTGGTTGATAGATAATACTAACATTGCACTATATCAGGATTGTTGCACACTAACATGATCTAGTGAGTTACACTCTTTTAGAAGCTCTGATGCAGGTTCATGGAGTATCCACACATGAAAAATGGCATGCTATTGTCCATCATGTGCAGAGTAAAATTGGGATGACTGTGAGTCAACTGAATGGGTGGACAAATGAGATATATAGGTGTTGGACCCAATTGACACCTATCATCCCCCACAAGCACTGGAAATGGTAGAGATGGATTTGTTTATTAAATTTGATTGCTTGTTAGATCTAGTGTAACCTGGTAATATATATATATATAATATTTGTAATTTCAATATGTAACTTTATACAAATATTTTTTGAATTAATGACCGCATTTTGTACATTTATCACTGTAGGCCATGTTTTTGTTGTTATTGCACCTGAAGACAATGAAGAAGGGACAGATTATTATTTGTGTCATTGTGTTGAAGGCAAACAAAAATTGGATCACTCGGTTATAGATGGTGAAGGTTTAGAGTACCATGTCGGTGCGGTAGTTCTAATAGGCACATGGCTTAGACGATATCCTATGAAGAATCATAACTTGTGGTTATTCGAGGATTGCCAAATAGAGAGGAAGATTCTTCATTATTCAAACCTTGTTGTCGCATCAAATGTCCACTTGATAAAATATGGTGGAAAACCATATAATAAGATTCTTTGGAAAGTTCATGAGTTAGACCATGAGGAAATACTTGAGACATTAAAATGTCGAGCATATCCAGTTGGCTCATTAGATTGAATAGGGAGAGAGGGGGAGAGATAAAAAGTTATCAATTGGATCCAAATACAATGTTACAACCTCTTTTCCAAGACTATCACATGACTAAGGTGAATTTTATTGTTATGATGTGTAAGTGATGAGATTTATTTTTTATTTTTTTAGAATCTAGATAGATTATTTGAATTTATATTAGATTCTTTAATAGGACCAATTTTTTTAATCTTATCTTAGATTTTTTACTATGTTAATTCTTCATTTGTAGGTCACCAAAGAAGAGGGCTAATAAAGTTGACGCACAAGCAATAAAGGGTGAGATGCCAAAATCATCTGCGAAATGGTATTATCAATTATCATCCTCAATATTTATTAGTGTTCTTTGTTCAAGTATCTTTCATAGTTCTCTCTAAGGATTCCAATTTTTTGGAATTTGACTCATTATTATCATAAAGTTGGCATGTTGGAAAGGGTTAATAGTTGATTATTTATATTCATCCCATGTGTGTTCCATGAGGTTAATACTATTTTAACATGATTACTTTGTTCAAGTGACATATGATGAGGTTTTTTGTACAACATAATGATTGAGTTGAAGTAATTTATGAAGTAATGGTTGTTTGTACGCTATAGTTTTTAGCATAGACTTCTACTATGCTTTGAATGACAAATAGAAAATTCAATCTACGTATAATATGATCCTCTAGTTTTGTGATAACATGTGCATGCATTATTCCTTAATATCAAACATGGAAGGCTATTATCTACTATATTTAGAATTTCTCTAGTAGTTCATACACATGTTAATAATAAATTATTTCCAAACCCAATTGAATTCAACCTGCAATATGGTTAAATTATGTCAATACTAAGGTTTGTAGCATTAATTGGTCACATTCCTAATACCAACTATTCCTCATAGGTTTACACTAGAAAACATATTTTAATGGAGATGTATATTAGAAGATTCAACACAATGGTGATGCATTTGGGTCATATCTTTCATGAAGAGTTTGACATACCTTAAAATAGTTATAAGTACATACTTATGGGAAGTCACATTCTAATGACTTGAAACAGATTTACAATGCTCAGAAATTTCATTTGTTTAAAGTAGAGCACAATCATATAGAACTGGATTCCAATCAATTCCTAGAGATGTCATTCAATTCAAGATAGTCACCTCATAGTCATCTATATTTTAAGAAAATCATCACTACTTACATGTGATGCTGTATACAACCTATTGTGTGGTGACCTTTCCAAATATAAATTGTTCACCATTTCATATGAAACTAAACTATCATTGGAACCTAGATGAGTTCTTGTCATTCACAACTTATCTTGACTCTTATATTGTGCTCTAAAAATTAATAGCTTTGGTTTCACTTTTTTTGTTTTCCCCTTATAAAAATCAACATTTATCCTTTAGTCAAAAAATTAGTTAAACATAAGGATCTGAACCTCTATGTGCTCTAACTTCTTGACCCTCTTCTTAATCCTCCTTTCACCTTGATCATTTAATTGACACTTAATTGATGTGTTCCCTACCCTTCCTATAAACATCCATGTTCCTCTACCTAAAGAAAATCTTCCTCCAACTCTATAGCCTCCTCTTTGATAAGAAAAAAAGGTTTATTACCCTTGTCATTTCTTCCTTGTCCTATTCCTATATTATTGGTTTTTCTTCCCCTTCCTCTGTTTGCATTTCCTCTACCACCTTCTTGTCTCTCTTTCTTCCTATTGACCATATCTTATGTGCTTATAGCCAATTGAAAACTATCTCTAAGCATCTTAGGAAAAATCAAGGTAATTCAATTTTGCAATTTTTTTATGAGCTCACTAAGATACCTTGCAACATTTTCATCTTTATGCTCTAATCCACCTCTTATGCTCAACTCATAAAATTCCTCTATGTAGGTCATCAAACCCATCTCCTTTTCTTTCAATTTATTCCTTATCCTCTATTTATGGATTGTATTATTTGATGGAAGAGGCACATCCTTCACCATTTGGTCATGTTTGTTCCACCCTTACAAAACCTCTTTTCCATTACACTGTCAATGTTGTCCCTCTTAGCTATGTCTTGTATAGCTTTAACTTATTTTACTTCACTTATATCTCCATAATTATAATAGTTCTCTTGGGAATCTATCAACCCCAAAACCTCTTCACTATCTATCATGCCATGATAGATATGGAAATCAATTATTGTCTTTCTTCTACCACATTGAAATATCTTCAACAACCTTATCATCCTTCTTTCTTCAAGATCTATGTCCCCTCCATCCTCTCCATGAGGATTCTCAAGTGCTTAAGCATCACTTTCATGTTCTTCATACACATCCCTCCTAGGAATCCTTTCCAAAGCTTCCAAGATTTCCAAGATGGTTTCATTTTACTTGCTTACTTGACTCAGTTCTCTTTACCTTATTGCATCTTAGTCTCTTTGTTTCCTCAACTCTCTATCCATTATGTTAGTAGCTTATATCAGCTCTTGTATCTCCTTCTATATATATTTTTTGGAGGCATCTTCTCAATATAACAATCTACAACATGAGTAACTAATTTTGCACCCCTCAATAGATCTACTAGATTTGATACCAATTATTTGATGAGTCAAACTAGATCCCTAAGAAGTAATAAACATTCATCAAATGACTTGTTTCAAGAATAGATTCAAACCATTAAACTAAATACCTACCGTTCTTCACAAGGGTCCCTCCAAATGTTCAAATTGGGTTACCAAATTTATTGGCTTTTCCTAACTCTTTCTAAGGTCCTCAAATATCTCAATTAGGTTTTTCCAATAGTCTAAATACATATCTTTAATAGGTTTATTCAAAACCCCTTACTTGGACATTATCTAGGCTTGATCTTAGTATCGCTATGAATTAGGTAATTCCTTATTTTCACCAATTTCTCCCAAACCCCATACAAGTAAATTATAGATAAAAATACTACTATTGGAGTATGAGAACATATAGCAATCTCATTTGTAGTTCCTTTGGACCGACTATTTGACACAATACTATGAATTCGACAAAATAGGCCTAATTACCCTTGAAAACTAGGGCTTTCTCAAAGTGCCTTCTCCAACCACTTCCAAATTCAAAAAAAGGTTACTTCACCTTTCCTTGAACATACATGACATATTATAAAGGAAAAAAATACCTACAAACCAACAATTTCCATTTTGAAGAAAGAAAGCATTTCACCTTTATCTCTAGTCATCTTAGTTTCTTGCACCAAAATCACATCCTATTTATGCTACCAAACCACATTCTACAAAATATCCTTCTTATGAGGAGCATTCAATCCTCTAATATTCTACAATATGATATTCCTTTATAAATTTTGTTACAACTCTCCTAGATGGTGAACTGTCTCCCATTTACTATATCAACTTTATTTGCCAATTCTCTTATTTCTTTATTATTCTTCCTACCCAAACAATAATTCTTACCTTCCACATTAGGGTTTAATTTCTCTTAGTAACCATGTTAAATAATGGGCTATTAGTTGAGAATTTCTTCTTCCTACTATTGAGTTCTTCCTAAGTGTGGTAGTTGGGGTGTAGGAAGTCAAAATATCCTAGGTAGAATGCAAAATGGCCTAAAAGGCAAGGTATATTTTACCATGGAGTAATGGGTAGCTTAAGTGATGAGTAAATGAATTATGAAAGGGTCTCTAGCATGAAATTGCTAACGGGTGACCTATTTGACAAGTTGGAAGTGTAAAAAGGCATTGTAGCAAGAAAAATTGCAAAAGTTGCTCTATTGCAATTTTGCAATTTTTGAAAAAAATGTTGTCCTTTGCTAGAAATTGGAGTTTTTTTCTTTAAAAAATAAAGAGGCTGATGCAAAAAATTAGGAGGGGAGGAAAATACCTAGGAGGAAGTATAAATGACTTCCCAAATCCTAAAGTGAGGAAGAAGTTGTCATTTTGAAAAAAATAAGTGTTATAGCATGCATTTTTAGAGTAAAAAGACTATTTTTTTTTAGTTTTGAGGTTTTCCTTCAATTTTTTTGTTTTTTTTACATGATATAATGTTATATTGCATGATTTAGAACAATTTTTATTTAATAAGTTTGGCTTGAAAGCATTCCGTTCGGTAGTTATAAAAATCTTTTGTTTTTAGGTAGTTTGTTGTCCAGTTTATAGCACTTTGTAAAGAAAATGAGCTGACTCATTATCCCACCATAGTAGTTGTACAAAATTTTGGGGATATTGAGTAAACTAAATGTACTATATTCAGGAAAAAGTAGGGCCCTTCAAAATGATGGCAATCATTCTTAATCTTTTGGCCTAGGCGAGCCAAAGCAAGCCCGGTTAGGGAAGAGTTGCATAAATAAGCATTTTACATTGCAAGATTGTGGATTTTGTTTCAGGTTACTGAAGGAGGTTGGAAGAGGAGTGAAAGGATATTATTTGGGTTAAAGGATAGTGCTCCACCGATCCATTTGGCCAACAAAAAAGATAGGACAGCAGGTTGTCCTTTGATTCCTTGTAGCTCTATTTTGGAGCAATTTGGTGAAATCAGTAAAGAAGAAGGCTTCAGCAACCTATTTTGACATGATAAAGGAGTAAATTTCAAGGGTGTGAGACTCCTTCCATGATACTACAAGTGGTTGGTAAGATTGGTCAAGAAGACCTAGTTTGATTGAAGTTTTTTAATGATCTTTATTGAGAATGGCAGCCTGGCACGTAGCAAGAAGTGAAAACTTCTCAAGATAGTGGAGAAGGGTTTAGGATTGGCATATATTTTCTTGAAAAGGATCCTATAAATCCATTTGGTGATCTTGGAGGACACCCTAAGTCTCAGAGGTAGACTGGAAACATGAATCAGTGATTGATTCATCTCTTCTCTCCCTATCAGTTGGGTGCAATACAAATTCATGGAAGGAAAGAGTGGTGAGTGAAAGAAATTAATTCCAAAAGATTAGTCATTTAGATTCCATTTGAGTGGTGGAAGGAAAACCCCTCTATATTGATGTTCATACAAACAAGAAACTCTTGTAAATAGGCATATTTTTTAGAATCCCTTGTACGGATGACCTGGGTGTTGCAGACCTAAAAAATCTTCAAGGGGAGCCAAAAGGGTACCCAAATCATAAATTTTTTTGAGTTCTTCTTTAGGGTTTGAGGAGATATAAGCCAAAAATCAGTTTTGGAGGCCTAATTTGTTATTAGTCCTAGTAGCCCTCTTAACTATGCAATCTGCAAATCGATTGGAAACCCACTACTCCAATCCACTTAGTGATCCTAAAAATTATTGAATGAGACCTAATACAAGCATTGGAATTAAATATAGCCAAGAATGCACTCTCAAAAGACAATTATGAAGAACGGTGCAATGAGAGCACTAGGGAGACCCCATGGTGAAATAGAGTTTTGAGTTGATTGGTGAGGATTAGTGTAATAAAAGAATAGAGAGAAGATTCCCTTGGAAGAGGGTATAGGAGAAATACCCTAAGAGGCTAGGAGAAAGCCTGGAGTGAGTTCTACTAGTTGAGGCTAGAACCTTGTTCAAGATCCTTCCCATCATTTGTCCTCCAATTCCAAACTATTTCCAATACCAAACTAAAACTAATTTTCTAGGATAATCAAAATTGACAACACCAGAAGGCTAGATTACCATGCACCATGCACCTAGTACATACCAACTATTATAAAGACTCAAAATTGGCTATTTTAGTCTACCAACTAGGCCTATTTTAAGGCCATTTACAAAGCAACTCACAATCCCTTGACTTTTGGAACTCTGATGACCCAAAACAGTCTTAAGAGATGACTCAAATGCAAGGATTCTTTTATTTTTTTGGTCTCATGATCAACTTTACAATGGTTTTACAAAACCCTCCTTTCTAGCCCCTTTACCCTAGGATTTTCTAGAAATCTTACTTTGCAATGTCTCTAGAATCCCAAAATGGTTCAAACACCTTCACTTTGGTTATATTAGATGACTTCCAATGTAAAATGAAACTCTTGTTTAGAGAAAACACTAAATCCACCTTTGGAGAAATCAATTTTGACTACCCAAACTTGTCTCCCACACATGGGAATGAGGTTTTAAACTCATTTAGAATCTCAAAACCAAATGAAACCTCCCTTTGGACCCTTTACACGACTTGATTAAGCCCATTTTGGCTTCTATTGCCAATGTTGCCAATTTTACAAAATATTGCACTTTTAGTGCCTTTTACATCTTTTAGAGGCTTTGATAGCCTTACTACATTATTTAATAACTTTAAGGGTATTTTCTATCCACCCCTAACCTAGGATCAATCCTAATGTAGAGGATAGGGTGATGGACCCAAGTAACAACCCAAAATGAACAAATTTCTAACAATGTACCAAGTGACCCTTCTAGGTCCTAATGGGAAAATCCCACCAACAGTAAACTCTAAGATTTTTTTAGGCTTTAATAGGTTTGTTCTACACTATCTAGCATGTTCCCATCAACACTTTTCAGTTTTCATACCCTCCAAGCCAAAATGCATAATTCACCCAAATGTTGTCAATGCAAAAATTCCGAAGTTGCATTAGCAACTTTTGCAACAATTTAGCAACTTTTAGGAAATAACTATAAAACTATCTGTATTCCTATATTCCTTTGAGGTTTTATTATTTCCAAACCTTTTCTAATTCATAGAATTGGAATCAAGTGAAAAATGAAAAAATTGCACTTTTTGTGCAAAGTTGCATTATTGAAAGTAGTAAAAGTTGCTCAAATTTGAAACTTAATGTAAAAAAGGTCATGGGATCAAACTATCTACTTCGTTAGCTCTAGGTGGTAGGGTAAACCCTATCCTCAACCTCTTCCTATCTGCTTCAACACTCGAACATTCTCAGGCATGCCAAACTAGAATGTCCCCAAGGGTACTAAATGCCATAGGGCTGTGATCTTTGATGGGGCATATATCAGAGCTCATGCGAGATATGGATACGATTCTAGTTCCCACATAACCATGTTGTAGGGGCCTACATTAACCTCTCTCACTTTTTGGATATCACATTTCGTTTTTATTTTACAATGCCATCTCAAGTGATGCTGAAACTTGCAGTGTTGGCTAGTACAAAGTTGCCAAGTGCCAAATCTCTCTCACCTTTCATCATGGGATCAAACTGTCTACTCCATTAGCTTTAGGTGGCTGGGTAAACCCTATCCTCAACCTCCTCCTATCCACTTCAGTAGTCAAAAATTCTCGGGCACACCGAACCGAAATGTCCCTAAGGGTCACTAAATGCCACAGGGTTGTGATCTTTGACAGGGCATATCTCGGAGCTCATGCAAGGTATGGATGTGATTATAGTTCCTAAAAGACCATGTTGTAGAGACCTAAAATAATCTCTCTCACTTTTTGGAGATCATATTTTTTTTTCATTTTACAATGCCATCTCGGGTGATGTTGAAACTTGCACTGTTGGCTAGTGCAAAGTTGCAAACTACCAAATCTCTCTCACCTTTCATTGTGGGATTGAACTATTTGCTCCATTAGCTCTAGGTGGCTAGGTAAACCCTATCCTCAACCTCCTCTTGTCCACTTTAGCACTCAAACATTCTCGGGCACACCGAACCGGAATGTCCCTAAGGGTTAGTAAATACCACAAGGCTATGATCTTTGATGGGGTATATATTGGAGCTCATGCAAGATATAGATGTAATTCCAATTCCTACAAGATTTTATTGTAGAGATCTACAATAACCTCTCTCACTTTTTTAAGATCACATTCCATTTTTATTTTACAATGCCATCTCGGGTGATGCTGAAACTTGCAGTGTTGGCTAGTACAAAGTTGCAAACTACCAAATCTCTCTCACCTTTCATCGTGGGATTGAAATACCTAATTTGTTATCTCTAGGTGGCCAGGTAAACCCTATCCTCAACCTCATCCTTTCCACTTTAGTGCGCGAACATTCTCGGGCATGCCAAACTGAAATGTCCCCAAGGGTCACTAAATCCCATAGGGCTGCAATCTTTGATGGTGCATTCTCAGAGCTCGTGTGAGGTATAGATGTGATTCTAGTTCCTATAGGACCATGTTTTAGAGTCCTACAATAACCTCTCTCACTTTTTGAAGATCACATTCCATTTTCATTTTACAATGCCATCTCGGGTGATGCCAAAACTTACATTGTTGGCTAGTACAAAGTTGCCAACTGCCAAATCTCTCTCACCTTTCATCATGGGATCAAACTATCTACTCTATTGGCTCCAAGTGGCTAGGTAAACTCCATCCCCAACCTCATCCTATCCACTTTAGTGCTTGAACATTCTCAGGCACACTGAACTAGAATGTCCCTAAGGATCACTAAATGCCATAGGGCTGCAATCTTTGATAGGGCATATCTTAGAGCTCATGAGAGGTATGGATGGAATTCTAGGTCCTACAAAACTATGTTACAGAGACCTACAATAACCTCTCTCTTTTTGGAGATCACATTCCATTTTCATTTTACAATGCCATCTCGAGTGATGCTGAAACTTGCAGTGTTGGCTAGTACAAAGTTGCCAACTACCAAATCTCTCTCACCTTTTGTCATGGGATTGAACTGTCTACTCCATTAGATCTAGGTAGCTGGGTAAACCCTATACTCAACCTCATCCTATCCCCTTCAGTGCTCGAATGTTCTTGAGCATGCCAAATCAGAATGTCCCCAAGGGTCACTAAATCCCATAGGGCTGCAATGTTTGATGGGGCATATCTCAGAGCTCGTGCGAGGTATGGATGTGATTCTAGTTCCTACAGGACCATGTTGTAGAGACATACAATAACCTCTCTCACTTTTTGGAGATCACATTCCATTTTCATTTTACAATGCCATCTCAAGTGATGCTAAAACTTGCAGTGTTGGCTAGTAAAAAGTTTCCAACTACCAAATCTCTCTCACCTTTCATCATGGAATTGAATTGTTTTCTCTATTATGTTCGAGTAGCCAGGTAAACCCTATCCCCGACCTCATCCTATTCTTATGTGACAATGGATAATCAATATTGACTAAAGTTAAAGATGTTAAGAAAAGGGGAAATTTAGTTAAGAACATTGGAAATTTAGTTTAAAACATTGATAAATCGTTAATGAAGATAAAATAGTGAATGCACTTATATCAAAGGTAGTGATGTAAAAATAGAAGATATGAGTCAAAGGGGGATAAATGAACTATTGGAAAATGCTACTTAGGGAGAGAAGTGTTATAGTTAAGATATGAATCAAGCAAAGACATAAAGTAGAGAAGTGTTGCAAGGAGGAGATGAATGGTTTATTAGTTCTATGAGTGTTCTCATAAGGGGGAATATATAATAGAAAAAAGTAGAAAAACTATTGTGTTTCATCATAATTTGAAGATGATAAATATTGGTGAATAGAGGAGGTCTGAGGCCATGCACCAATTCATGCACCAATTATCTAGTAATTACTTTGAAAACCAAACCTAGTTTGACCTTACTAGGTCTATGTACTTTATATGGGTTAGGTGCTATAGGAATGGAATTGGGAATCTAGCCTTTGGAGTCTTAAATAAATTTCCTAAGGGGTTTTGAATCCACCCATAGAATAGTTAGATTTCAACCTAAGAGGAATTTAAGTCTAGAAAATCAGATTAGGAGACCTACAAGGAATTATATGATAGTCAACATTTTGTACTATATGAAAATTGGAGGGTTAAACCAAGAGTTGATTCTCAATCAGTTCAACATAAGGAAGGTGTCCCAATAGAAACTTGGGTTTGGTGAAGCCATTGGTGAAGAGTTATAGTTATTGGCTTGGAATAGGGCTAGTCTCCCTAAAACAAAAGGAGCAAGATCTTGATTGGAGAAATACTCACCTTGGAGGAGTTCAAAAATGACCCTATCACTTTAGATAGGCCACAAAAATGATATCCTAAAGGAGTAGGATATTAGGAAGGCCACAAGTTTAGTTTGGTAGATTAGGAACAAGAAAGTGCTTGAACCTCAATTATTGCTCAACATCTATGCATTAGTGACAGATAGATGAAGAGGATAGATGGCTACATAGATATGGAATAAAGAGAAATATGAAGAGGGGGCATGGGGGGGGGGGGGGGGAATAAGAGAGAGTGAGATACAAGGATAACATGAGCAAAAACTACCAAATTGTAGTGCTTGAATCCTTCATTACAAAATCAACGCCCAAATTTGAATACGAGTCTACAAAACAACATGTTCCTTCCACTTGTCATACTCTTTTATTTCCTCTTAAAGATGCTCTATGATTTTCCATAACATGCATTGTAAATTCGTTAACAAGTATAGCTCCCTCTTAGAAGTATCTTATGTGTCATCTTAGATTCATCCCCCTCTCATGTGAGATATCTCTCTTTCTTATACATCACAACTATTTATTAAACTTTTATTTTTACCTTAATCTAGTTACTACAGAATAATAACAACACATTCCAATCAACTGATGATTATGTTACAATCATTAATGTGTGAAAACACATAAAACTATCAGTGATTATGTTACATTTATGATTTTTAAAATGACCTTATTTTGCAAATAATCCATCTTTTCTCTACTATTGTATCAAAAATTCAAACTAATTAGGTATTGAATTAAAATTGATAAACAAATGATAGAGAAGGAAAACTTTAAACATGAACAAGATCATAAATCATATGATGATGACATATTTCAAATGATTAACTTATGCTTAAACAATGATAAAGTTTATTGTTAATCAATATTCTATCAAAGTTTTGAATAGATTAGGTATTGAATTTAATTTCATACATCCACATATCTAATTTAATTTCATACATGAACATATCTAATTTAATGCCATACATGAAAAAATAGGGACAAACATATAATATCATATGTCATATATGAACAAACATAGCATATATTAACCAATAATGTCATAAGTCAAAAAATGTCATACATCAAATAAATGTCATACATCAAATATAGAATGTCATATACATCAAATGTGTTTAATATGTCCACTAATGCATATATATATAAATGTCTAGATCAACTACATCTTTTCCTTCCTATGGGGGGAAGGAAACAAGTCTCTTGATGTCCTCTACCGTCGTGTGGAGGGAGACGGTGGATATGATGGGGCCCTCCTGACATGCTCACTCAACCTCTTGTTAAGGCTCTTCTCCAACTCCAACTGATACAATGAAAGTAGATATGAATCAATATTTATTTTACATTGAAATCAAATATATGTACACACAAAATCAATTATTTTCTTACCACCAATAAATAGTCACTTTGTAAGTTCAACTCAAATGTTTGTGGATGATCAGGCGTGACGAGACCCTACAACAATTCCATAAATATAATCACTTATAAATACACATATCACCAACAAAAATATTGTACCCAAATAAATATCACCAAAGTCATCTTATACCCACCAATTCCAACCCAAGTTTTGATTGTGGGTCCAAGATATTTAGAGTGCGTGAAATTTGATCTAACAACTTATTTTTGGGTTTAGAGAGAAAATACATGTCATAAATGGTAAGATAAGGTCCAATAAATAAAAGGAATTATTTGATTGAAGTTGAAATAGAGAAAGACACTTATAGATAAGGGTAACCTTGAGTTTTTAAAAAAAATGAATCAATATAGGACTTAAATAATAATTTGAAGGTCCAATGAGTGTTAGGAGAGTGTGAAATCAATGTAGGAAACCATAATGCATATTAAAATGGGGCTAAAATTAATACCAAATAAGTGTTCTTACTTTTTCAAATGATACATGTACTCCCCACTTTATTGGAAGCATGTGTCCACCTCATGCACACAATAAAGTAGAAGAAAAAAAGAGGAAGAGGTAAAGATTTTGGAAAAACTACAAGGAGATTAAATATCACCAAGCTGAAAGACATAAGCTCCCAAACCAAGAATATTAACTATTACATTCATTTGCAAGGATACATAAAAGAAAAAGAAAATCCTAAATCTTACTAAGATTCCAAGTCAACTAGTTGAAGAGACCTCACTCAAGAAAATGTCTCAATCTCAAGCATCGTGTTGAAAAAGATATAGCAAAAGCTCAAGTGGTCACTTGAGAAAACAAAGAGGAAAAATAAAAGATAAGAAAATACTCAATGATTTATCCCACTAGCATAGCTGTAAGAGAAAGAAATGAACAAAGAAGGGCCATGAATCCAAAAGTCTAGTAAGTTATCTTATCCAAGTTTATTTTGTATGAGAGGAGGACGAGGACGAGAATGAAAGAATGTAAATGTTTTCTATGCTAGTTCCATTCATCCCAAAGAAATAGTGAAGGAGAGCTGATGGTGTTGATTCGAAAAACTATAGTCTCTTTGAATCCTAAGGATGTGCCTAGTTCTATTATCAAGTTAAACATTTGACTTTGGCCTATGAATAATATTAATTTAAAAAACAAATTCTCCTGCACTTATGACTCTACTAGACCAAGGTGAGTATATCTAATCACCAATTATATCTGTAAACTTGACTATTATTTATAGAAAACATATAAATTCCATCTTGTAGGTCCTAATCCTAGTTGCAATCAACTTGGAATACAACTAATATTCTATTCCTATCTTTACTTTTAATTTCATTATCTCCTACTCTTAGTCCTCATACCTTTATTTGATTTTCCTACTTCTTTTCTACTTCTAACTTCAATATGTGCTCCTAGTTCCTCTTTATCTAATTCTTTCACTACCACTTCTACGTTCACTCCTAGTTTTTGAATTAAAAGTAGCCAAAACTAGGGGACTGACCCTTTAACAACAAACTGGCCTACTATTCACAGATAACCATTAAACAAAACTACCCCTTACCACTTAGTAAAACAAAAACAAGGTTTTGATCCATACTTAAAAGAGTATCAGTAGGCCTAACATACATACTGCTTGTGTAAAAAGCATAAAAGCTATAGTAATATATAAACAGAGGTTAACATTCCAAATTTTGAGATTAACTATTATAAACAACAACTAAAACAAAGAAAATTCTTTCATACCTCCGTCAGTGCCTATGAGCTAGCCACAGCTACAACCACTCCACTATCAACAAACTGTCACAAATGAGGAGGTGTGTCCAACATCATGAGCTGCATGTCATACAATACATGTTACATCTAATATGAAACATAAAATAAATATAATCAAATAAATTAACGTGAAACAACTGTACCTGTGTGAAGCTCATATGATGTCTATGCTCTGAGTTTGTGGTAAAGGTTGAGGGTCCTGTGGAGAATTGATGCACATGCATAATTTTTTTTGTCAACCCTTAATATGATTATGTAATAAATATATATATTAATTAAAATGATTAAATTGATACATACCTCAAGACTCGTGGAAGGGACAAAAAATGGGCCTGGAGGATCGTTGTTGAGCCTAGCAACACTCTAACCCTGAATTTTGAACAATGTCAATAGATGTTAATTAATTAATCATTCACTATACATATGTAATGTGATCAAATCAGTAAATTATAATTTTAATTTACCTATGTGTCAATGCCAAATGTCTCATTTAGGAACTGATCGGTGACAAGCCCATCATCCACACCATCTCCAGCATGAGTGCCCAAATGTGAATAGGGATCCGCATGAAGTGCACATGTGACCATGACACACAAAAATCTCCCCCTCAACTAATGGGATCGTGGAATGGATGAGAGTGTGTCAAAGCATTAACGGTCCCTAGAGTGCTGGCCTCTACATGTTCCTTCACAACTAAAGGAATAGTCACATGCTCGTGTTATGGCTTGACCATAGGTGCCCTAACTACATTAGGGTCATGACGTGCTCCCCGCCTCTCAAATGATGACCCCCCACCTCTACCCTGGGAGTCTAATATATCAAAATAATTGGAGATCTCCCCAAGGACAAACTCAGAATATAATTTCTTGAAAAAATATATGGGGACTTCTTGATTGTTACAAGGAGGGGCATCAAAAACCATCCACCATCTATCCCAAAAATTGTTTCTAATAACATCGTGTATGTACCAATTGATGGGGAATCATTTAGTACCTTCTCTAATAATATTTTGCTCACCAGGCATTCTAAATAATGCACATATACTACGTTTTGGTATTTCTTTTTTTTTTAACATCTTCATATGACAATTTATTTGCATAAAATCTTTTTTGTTCATCCCTCTTAACCTGCCAAATATCTAACTGACCACTAATTGAGGCTATCAGGGTGTTAATGGATTCGAGGGATGATGCCAATTAAGCCCTCATTGGATCAATTGGTTTGTCAAGATTCTTTCAACCAAGCAATGAGTCTTTCTAATTCAATTTTGCCTCTCTCTATTTCATTTATTATATTTTCTTGTGTGCCTGGCGAAGGTCTTGCAATTGGTTCGGGTTGTGGAATTTGTTGTTCTTCTTGAGGAGGGTTTTGGTTTTCAGGGTTTTGAGGCTTTTGTGGATTTTCCGATTGAGTATGGACATTTCCTAATAAAAATTCAATTGAAATCCAAATAAATAAACAAATCTAAATGAAATTTTTAAAAAGCCTACAAAAATATATAAAAAACTTACAAAACAATATGAAAAACAAGTTAATATCACTTACGGGGTCATCGTGGGTCTACTTGTTGTCTTTGATTTCATTGGTGAGGAGGCATATTTGCAAATGAAGGTGAAAATTTGGGTTTTTTACTAGTGTACGTGCTATTGATGACGGGCCACACCACCCATACCAACTCACAACCAAAAATGCAACAATATGGAGATAGAGAGATGACAAAATGCTTCATAAAGCATCCATTAATACTTGAAAATTCATTAGAAGAGATTACATTTGAAAAGCTTACAATTCAAGAACTTCTATTTCTCGAACTTCCTTTAGAAGAGCTTCCATTTCTTGAACTTCTACTTCTCAAGCTTTCTTACAAGAGATTACATACAAAGAGCTTCTAATTGAAGAGCTTCTATTTCTCCAACTTGATTACAAATGATAATAAACCTTGCTTACATAGGCACTTCTAACCCAAGACATTACAAACACAACCAATGTGGGATAAAAGGTAAATACAACTACCCTTTAAATAAATATTAAATTCCCACCCAAATACAACTAAGCACCCAACAAATATTAAATACATGATTTAAGGATCTTTCCACAAACTTCTAAAATGCCACCTACACACCTCGATTAATGGAATGACAACTATTTTTATTATTTTCTATTTATGCCACACATGCACCTTGAAAATAGAAATTCCTCTTTTCTCCATTTTTCCTATTTTTCTATATTTTATTATTTTCCTTCCATTTTCTTCACTTTCTCTCTCCTCCACAATTTTTTTTTTTTTTCTCTTTTTTTTTTTTCTAATAATTTAATTTTCCCATGCAAGATGCTCCTACATCAGACTCCCTTGGTAGATAGAAAAGTGTGTCCCACACTTTAACGCCAAAAGGAAGATATACAACCATCTTCATCTTCACCACAAGCTTCCACATCAACAGGACAAGAAAACCAACATGCAAATCTTCCACTTTTTTTTTTGCTAATGCATGATGCTCCTGCATTCGACTCCCAAGGTAGGAAAAACTTTGTGAATATGGATTCACAAAATGGAGTAGCCACTTGATAAAGGGCCACACCACTCTAACAAGTCACAACCAAGAATGCAACAATATAGAGACCAAGAAAAAAAAATACTTCACAAATAATTTTATTATACTTGAAAATTCCTTACAACACCCACAAGATGATATGACTTCTTCAACATAAGAGAAATCCAAAATAAGAGTCTTCACACCAAGAGCTTCACCAATAACTTCTACTTGAAGAGCTACACCTTTAGAGTTTTCACACCTTGAAGTCTTCACGCCTTCTAGCTTCTACTTCTCAAACTTGATTAGAAATGCTCATATGCCTTGCTTAAATAGGCACTTACCACCCCATGCATGGCTTATCCACAACCTTCTAGAATTCGTCCTACACAATATCCACAACTTTCTAAAACTTCCATAACCTTCTAGAATTACAACTAAGCACCACCATGTGGCCCAATTAGAAAATTACATTTCCTTTATGGATCACAACAAATATTAAATGCAAGATTTAAGAAACTTTCCACAAGCTTCTAAGATGCCACCTACACACCTCAATTAATGTAATGACAACTATTTTTTTATTATTTTTCTATTTATACCACCTATGCACCTCAAAAATAAAAATCCTCTTTTCCTTTCTTTTCTCCTTTTTATTTTTAATTATTTCTCCTCTAATTTTCATCACTTTCTCTCTCCAATTTTTTTTTTTTTTTTTGTTTTTTTGTTTTTTTGTTTTTTTTAATTTTACATTCAACATGTCTCCCCTTTATTTTGGATACAAGATGCTCCTGCATCAGACTCCCCAGGTCCGAAAAGATGTTCTAATAGCTAGAATAACATCTTTCGAAATTCAGTACATAAATTCCAAACTGGTTCTTCACATATATGTCCTCCAAATCATCAACTTGCACACTCTTTCCCTTGTTTTTCTTCTTCTCCTTTACATCCACCATAGGTGTTCTATAGGTTTTCTTCCCATGCTGATTTTCAATCTTCTCAAAATCTGCCAACTCAACTCGACTGCCAACACTCAGGTTTCTCCTACCGAGTGCTTCATTTTGCAAAGGAATCAAGGAAAACTTCCTACCACCTTTCTCAATAGTAAACACATTCCTAACACAATCATGCATAGCCATGCAATCATACTGCCAAGGTCTACCAAGTAACACATGACAACTTTTCATATCCACAATATCGCACAATACTTGATCCTTATACTGCCCAATCTGAAAATCAACAAGACATTGCTCTCTCACTTCCAAAGCATGCTCACCTTGCAACCAACCAATTCTATAAGGACAAGGATGTCTCAATCTCTTCAAACCAAGTTTTTGAACCATCTCCTTAGCAACAAGGTTATCAATACTACCACTATCTATAATCACCTTGCAAACTTTCCCACCAGACTTACAACAAGTTTTGAACAAACTAGTCCTCTGACAAGAATCCAACTTACCCATTAGTACTTGCTGAGCCAACAAAATTTATCCTTCCTCAGGCTAATTTTCCTAGACTTCAACCTCATTCACAATAGTAGTTGTCCTACCAATAGAACATTCAAAAGATCTATGCCCTTCTTGACCACACTTGAAACAATTACCTCTGAATACACCTCCACCTGTCCTTCTTCTTTGTTCAATAGGTTTTGGTTCACCTTCTACTTTCGGTTTAGCTTGTACCGAACTATCTTGCTTCTCCTTCCCTTAGGAACTACCTTGATTCTTCCTCTTTAGCTTCTCCTCTGCTCTCAAAGCATACTAATAAGCATCCTCAACTGTGGAAATATTCAGCATACCAACCTCATCTTGAATATTGAATCTCAAAACATTAATATATCGTGCTACCTTCTCCTTTGACAATTCTCTATGCCCAGACTGAATAGTCAACTTGTAGAACTCCTCAGTGTAATCCTTCACAGTCATATCCTTCTGTTTCAGATTCTGCAACCTCTTAAACAATTCAAGTTCATAATCAGCCGGAATGAACTTTGCCTTTAACTTAGTCACCATCAATTTCCATCTAGTGATCTTCAATTCACCTTCCTCTTCTCTATCTCTTTGCAGTTCCTTCCACCAAAGAGCAGCATGTCCCTTTAACTTAGTTTGTGCCAACCTTACTCTCAATGGGTCTTCAATACCCTCAAGCTCAAAGTAGTCCTCTAATTCACCAATCCAATCAATTAGGTCTTCAGGATTCAAAGTACCTAAAAAATTAGAAACCTCCATCTTATGCTTCAACTTCAACTGAGATCCAGGTCGAGCAAACTGACTAGCCCTAATTCCAATAGGTCTCTCCTCATGATCACTTCTATCCTCACTAGTAGCTTCAAAGTCTTCAGCAACTTCATCATATCTATCTTCAGTACCCACATGCCTAGGTACACCACCCAAAGCACTCACAATTTTAGCAATCATGTCACTCTTTATCAATGCAATTTCTGATTTGACCTCTGCTCTTATCTTCTCTAAGATTCTTTCTTTCATCGCTTCACCAAGGTCATCATTTTCCTTGGGGTCCAATCTTCTTGGAGGCATCTTCCAAAAATTTAGCAAACCCTAAACAAATCCACCAATCTAAAAGATCAATCAGCCACAAGATCAACCTTCTTTGCAAATCTTGGTGTAAACTGCCTCACGTTCGGCGATCTATCCACACACTCAGGAACTCCCGCTCTGATACCACTTGATAAAGGGCCACACCACTCTAACAACTCACAACCAAGAATGCAACAATATAGAGACCAAGAAAAAAAAAATACTTCACAAATAATTTTATTATACTTGAAAATTCCTTACAACAGCCATAAGATGATATGACTTCTTCAACATAAGAGAAATCCAAAATAAGAGTCTTCACACCAAGAGCTTCACCAATAACTTCTACTTGAATAGCTACACCTTTAGAGTTTTCACACCTTGAAGTCTTCACGCCTTCTAGCTTCTACTTCTCAAACTTGATTAGAAATGCTCATATTCCTTGCTTAAATAGGCACTTACCACCCCATGCATGGCTTATCCACAACCTTCTAGAATTCCTCCTACACAATATCCACAACTTTCTAAAACTTCCATAACCTTCTAGAATTACAACTAAGCACCACCATGTGGCCCAATTAGAAAATTACATTTCCTTTATGGATCACAACAAATATTAAATGCAAGATTTAAGAAACTTTCCACAAGCTTCTAAGATGCCACCTACACACCTCGATTAATGTAATGACAACTATTTTTTTTTATTTTTCTATTTATGCCACCTATGCACCTCGAAAATAAAATCCCTCTTTTCCTTTCTTTTCTCCTTTTTATTTTTAATTATTTCTCCTCTAATTTTTGTCACTTTCTCTCTCCTCCAATTTTTTATTATTATTTTTTTTTTTTGTTTTTTTTTTAAATTTTACATTCAACATGTCTCCCCTTTATTTTGGATGCAAGATGCTCCTGCATCACCACTGTTGACAAATTTTTTTTTCTCTTCCTCCAACACATAGTTGGAACAAGTATCTGATGCTGAAATTTCTCCTTTGCAATGAACTCTATCCAAGTATAAATCTCATCCTCATCCAATCTTGTTGAATTAATCACACCTGTAATAAACCCAACAACACCATACCAATCTTCCTTTGCATACCATACATCACGAACAAGATCCTCATGCAAACCATCATTAATATCTTTTAAACTCATATCAAAGACAACATCCCATGATTCATAAGAATTTACCTGTTTGACATCTTCATCTTTGCTTGCCTCTTTTATGTCGTCAACAATGCACATAACTACTCCACTTGCTTGATCTCCAACTAAGGTACTATACACTTCCTCCATTTCTGCAATCTTTAAATCATCTTGATCTATTTTAGGTTCATAAATCTTGCCATCTTCATGCTTTTCCTCTTCTCTTTCATCTTCTTCAACTTCTGGTTCACAAATAATTTTCTCTTCATCCGCTTGCTCTTCTACTGGATCATCTTCCTTTTCCACATCCAAGGAATTATCAACATCTCTTTTTTGGTGACATGCTCTTCATTTCCACAACTCAGCTACTAATTCATTCACTTGCTTCTTTAAATTAACTAGCAATGATTGTCGATTTCTTGCTCTAAATTTATCAAGTCGAGGAATCCTTAGAATCCATCCAATCACAAAAGTCATCTTCTTATTTCTCTTCTCCATAATCAAGTCTTTAGAAGACAAATCTAGTGCAATACAAGAACCTTGTGCAAACTGCATCATAGTCGGCGATCTGTCTACACAATCAAGAACTTCTTGACAAACTTCAACCAACTCAAGGTCCTGGTGCAAAGTGCCTCATGTTCGACGATCTATCCGCACGCTCAGGAACTCCTGCTCTGATACCACTGATGACGGGCCACACCACCCATACCAACTCACAACCAAAAATGCAACAATATGGAGATAGAGAGATGAAAAAATGCTTCATAAAGCATCCATTAATACTTGAAAATTCATTAGAAGAGATTACATTCGAAGAGCTTACAATTCAAGAACTTCTATTTCTCAAACTTCCTTTAGAAGAGCTTCCATTTCTTGAACTTCTACTTCTCAAGATTTCTTACAAGAGATTACATACAAAGAGCTTCTACTTGAAGAGCTTCACTTGAAGAGCTTCTATTTCTCCAACTTGATTACAACTGATAATAAGCCTTGCTTAAATAGGCACTTCTAACCCAAGACATTACAAACACAACCAATGTGGGATAAAAGGTAAATACAACTACCTTTAAATAAATATTAAATTCCCACCCAAATACAACTAAGCACCCAACAAATATTAAATACATGATTTAAGGATCTTTCCACAAACTTCTAAAATGCCACCTACACACCTCGATTAATGGAATGACAACTATTATTATTATTTTCTATTTATGCCACCCATGCACCTTGAAAATAGAAATTCCTCTTTTCTCCATTTTTCCTATTTTTCTATATTTTATTATTTTCCTTCCATTTTCGTCACTTTCTCTCTCCTCCACAAAATTTTTATATATTTTTTTTTATCTTTTTTTTTTTTTTTCTAATAATTTAATTTTCCCATGCAAGATGCTCCTACATTAGATTCATGCATAAGCTATTCTCTATGGGAATAGCAAAAAATGAACATAAAAATGATGGGCTACGGGTCGGCAGCCCATCATATATAACTTTTTGATAATGCAAATAGCGCATATGCACTATAGCGCGCACCCACTATTGAAATTAGGAAGAAAAAAAAAACCATGTCACCTTTTTGCCACCACAACTCGGTGCATATGCCCAATACCTAATCCTAGGTCTTCTCTAATAAGTTTCTTTTTGGATCTCTTATGTTCTACCTAATATGATCTCTCATCTAATTTAGCTTTTTTTTCCTTCGCTACTTTGACAAGGTCATTTTCCCTATTATGGAATAACATATAACTTTGAATCTATTTCCTTGTTTTCAATGCTTGTACTTTTGCACTTAATCTTCTTTGTGCTTGTATGAATAGCTTGTTCACTCCTTCTGATCACCAAACTATTATCGTCGACCTCTCTATATCAAATTATGTTTAGATCCACTCTATGCTTCCTTAAATTTTCTTATTCATGTGATTGGTTCATCAGAAAACATAGGGATTTTTGGTCTGCATCATAAAATGTGCAATTATCTCTATAACAACATCTACTAGTTTTTAATAACTTGTCCATGTAATCCTAAAATGGTTTACCTCAATGTTTGTATCATTCCTAACTTGAATGTAAATTTTTCATTGCTTAGCACTTATTGTCTCTAACACTTAGCATTCATTATATATGTTGCTAACCTTTGGTCTCTATTGTGCTTGGCAACTTTTGTGCAACTAGGTATCAATATGTTCAAACTTCTCAATAATCATTGAACTTGACTTATGTTGAAAATACTCAACAACCAAAGACTTACTTATCTACTATAGAGATTGATATTGATATATACATGTTTTATTTACAAGTATATCTCATGAATCGAGCTATATAGAGTAGCTTGGTCATAGTGATGACCTTCTAACTCTGCTTAGTATATGACTAAGTGTTTGACACTAATAGACAACAATAGTTAGAGATACCAACAATCACCCCCTTTGAAATTACAATGATAATATGAGTACTCCCCCTAAGCTTATGACTTAGTTCTAATAGAACTAGTACAAAACTTTGACTTATGCCAAATAAATAATGAATAGTAAACAATGAATAAATACATACATGCACAAGACTCTAAGCAATCTAATTATTTCAAAGACATGACCTATTTTCCTTCTAAACTCTAAATTTTGAATCTAACTCATCTAATATAACATTTCCTTCTAATAAACAAAATATGTAATTATCATTACAACCCTTCTTTCCTTATTTCCCTCTATTATGAATACATCCCTTATTTCCTTATTTTCCTATATTATTATCTCCATTAAACATATGTAGTCATCGTTACATTTTTCCTCCTTTTTGTCACTTATGTCTTCTACTAGGGTTGATCGGGTGGAATCAAACTATATTTTTTTTAAAGGGTTTGTGAACTTAGCAAGTGCATGATCCCAAGTGGTTCTTGTTGATTCCAAAAAATGATTCTACAACTTCAATCTAGTTGCAAAATTAATCAAATTGTCAGCAACTAAAGATTGTGATCTACATGAATAAGAATTTTTGCTAATTTTATTTCTCACTACATAAATTCCAAATGATATATCAATATGGATGGATCAAAGCATGGATGTATGTCACCTTTGAGGATAATTATATTGATCCAGCAAGACCAATTCCAACCAGACATCTTTCAATAGGACTGAATTTGAATGAACCCACATGGCACTAAGTAGATGCCTCATGGCCTGTACACCTTTGTAGCATTCTAGTAAGATTGGATCCGGTCAACCTAGATCCAACTGAAACATGATAAATTATATAATCCACAAAAATTTGAACCCATCACTCATTTCTTTCAAACAAACTTGCTAGAATTGCAGAGTGGGAAGTAGCTATATGAGTCATTTAGTTGGATCATGTATGTTAAAATTTTTTCCTAAATTTTAAATATGCTTTAAGTTCAATTTTATGTTTCTTTACATTAAAATATGGTTATTAATGTGTTTTTTTAATGTTAATGGTTTTAAAATTTTCAAAAAAAAATTATTATATGTTTATGTTTTTTAGTAGTGTAATATTAGATAACTTAGAAAAAGTATTGAAGTTTAGTAAAGTTTAGACAATATTAGAAAATTAGATATATTGTAAAACATTATTTATAGAAAATAGTAGAAAATTATATAGAAAATATTAAAAAATTTAGAAAATATTAGAACAATTAGAAACTTTTGAAAGTTTAGAAAATAATAGAATTTAATTATTAAATAAAGAAAATTATTTAGAGAGAATACTAGAGAATGTAAATATTTTTCTTTTTCTTTTATTAGAAATCATTCAAAATTGTAATTAAATTCCACCTCTTAACTAGTAACTAAAACAATTATTAGAATATTAGAGAAATGGTAACTAAAAGCATCTTATTCAACTTTAAATCAGACTCTACCTATTACCGTGAACCTAATTAAATTATAATTGAAACCTTAACATTGAACCTTATAAATTATAGGCATAAGAAAAACTTAAAATTGAATGTAATTAAACCACAATATTAAACCTGATCAAACTCTAACTAAACTCTCGCATTGAGCCAAATTAGACTCTAACTCCTATATTTGATCTTCAATTCAAATATGTTGACCTAAACACTAAACATTTGACCCTTTGTCCATCTCTAAATCCTAAACCCCATCTCTCTAAACCCTAAACCTCTCTCTGGCCCCATAATCCCTAAAATTGTTTCTCTCTCACTCACTCTCTAAGTTACATAACTTCATCTCTCCTAACCCTAACTGCATCTCTCTCTCTTTGGATCTCTAACTTTTAACCCTCTATATCTCTTTAACTTCTAAAAAACCCTAAACTACTATCTAACCCCATAATCCTTGATATTCTCCCTCTCTCTCTAGATCTCAACTTTGAACACTCAATTTCTCTCCAACTCTTAAGCCCCATCTCTCTAAACCTTAAACTGCTCTTTAACTCCTAAACAATAATCAAAATGTAATATAGTTAACATTTCTTTGTATATCATACTGTAGGTTTTTTTAGTATTATTCATTTAGTGTGTTTTGATTTAATTATTTATTATAATAATTTTTGTATGTGTGTGTGTGTATACACACGCGTACGTGTGTGCACGTGTGCGCATTTAGAGATCTCTATTATCAAATATCTTGTTTTTTTTGTTTATATATTTCATCATTATGGTATCTTGGGGTAGTGATTCTAGAGAGGCTAGTGTACATGATCATCCCCACAATGGTTCATCATAGAGATCAACTACTAGTACCAAGGATAGGAAGACATTGTTCACTAAGACTATTCAACACTTACAAAGTGCACTTGATGCTATTGATCAAAGCTTATAGGATTCACCTACCCTACATCATAGGGATAAAGTGACTATGTTTAGAGATGAGTTGATCAGTATTATGCATACTATCAAGGGTTTTAACCCTTATGATAATCTCAATTTGGACACATCTTATAGCTCTCTATCCCATAGTGTTAGTGGTGGTTTAAGATGGAAAGAGATAAATGAGATGGTGTCTGTGGAGAGTGTAAAGAGCATGTTCCCATATTATCAACCTTTGAGAAAGGTTAGAGTGTACCATGCTATGAGGTGTACTAATCCATTGATGAAACCTTTCTTATATCCTCATTGGTTGGCTCCACATCACATGTGGCCCCAAAAGGATGAGTTTTTTAAATATTTCTACAAATAATTATTTACAGAATTTCATCTACATTAAGATGTTGGTAACAATAATATTCCTATGTAATAGGCACCCTAGAAATTCCCAAGAACTAACCAATTGCTGAAAATGATTTTAATGTCTTTGCATAGGTTTCAATCCACACAACATGAGCAAGAAGGAATTTATGAAATTTGAAGATTGAATCACTGCTGAAATAATATTAGTTCTCACAATGATAAAATCAAGTATATAGAAATGTATTCCAAAGGCCAAACCCCAAGGGAATGATGTCTAGAATGTTACAAGAGAGGATAAATGTCCTCTAATGCCAAGAAAAAATCTCTTACTCATACCTCCAAGCTTTTATCAAATGCAATTCACAATCATTTGATGCTCAACAAATTTGACTTTCACCCCTATTTATCCTTTTCCTTCACCCTTCTAGAAGGAACTAAAACATGAATTAATTGCAAGTGCTAGAAGCTTCCCCCTTCCAATAATTAATGCACTCTATAGAAACTCCTCCCTTGCAATACAATAATTAATTGTGATTCTAGAAAATTAAATTACTAGAGGCTTTTTCCTTTCCAATAATTAATACACACTCTAGAAGCTTCTCCCTTGTAATACAATAATTAATTAAATAAAAGATGGGGACATTATAGTCTACCCTCCTTGAAATTGCTTGTCCTCAAGTAATCTCAGTCCTGTTTGTTGTAGCACTTGCTCACTCTCCCAAGTAGTATCTTCCTCTAGCAAATATCTCCATTTGAATAAATATTCTTTAATCAACCTACTTCACAGAGTCCTTTCCCTAGTATCTAGAATAGCCTCAAGAATTAATATGATTTTTTCCTCCTCATGTAATGGTGGTAATTCTATTGAACACACAACTCTCTATCCAACGTCTTTCTTAATCCTTGAAACATGAAACACATTATGCACACGACTACCCTCTGAAAGCTCAATCTCATAAGAAACCTTAGCCACCTTTTTGAATCACTCTATAGGGGCCATAAAACCTAGGCTTCAAATTCTCCACTCCACTTTTCTTGAGAGATGATTGTTTGTATGGTTGTAGCCTCAAGTAAACCATATCCCTGACCTCAAAACTATGTGCTATGTAGTGCTAGTTAGCATACAATTTCTGCTAATTTTAGGCTTGCTATATATTCTCCTTGAGCACCCTCAAAATATCCTAACTATCCTACAAGAAGTGTTTTGCTTTGGACACTCTACTATCTCCCAAAACTAGATCCATGAAACTAGGTGCTTCATAATTTTATAATGCCATGAATGGAGTCATCTTGATGCATATATGATAAGTGGTGTTATAATAGTACTCTCCCATATGTAGCCATTTGATCTAAGCCCTTTGTTGTGCAGTCACATAGTTCCTTAGATATCCTTCCACCCATTTATTCATAATCTCGTTCTACCCATCTATTTGTGGATGATAACTAGTTCTAGGTGTAAGATCTCTACCACACAACCTAAATAATTCCTGTGAAAAAGTACTCATGAATTTACGATCATGATCACTGACAATTAAACTAGGTAGCCCATGTAACCTAAATATATCTCTGAAGAAAATATCAGCCACCTGTGTTGTACAAGTGGATGAAATAGCAAAGAAGTGAGCAAAATTCATCAGTCGGTCAACTATCACATAGATGCAATCTTTCCCTTGTACTCATGGTAACCCGGTGATGAAGTCCATAGAAATACTTTCAAATTTCCTATCTAGAATGAGAAAAGGCTATAACAACCTTGCAGGATATGTGTGCTCTCCCTAATTCTGCTGGCAAATTACACACTCCTTGACATGCTTTTGAACATCATCCTTGAGCCCTTTCCATGTGAACCACTTGTAGATCTGCCTATAGGTCTTAAAGACCCCTGGATGTCTAGGTATAGGTGCATCATGAAATGCCTTCAGTATTACCTCCCTAAACTGTGATGAAGAAATCAAATATATCCTGCCCTGAAACTTTATCAATTCATCCATCACCATGTAAGAATCATCATGTATGGTGCCTATAATTACTCCAGAAGCCCAAGTGTCCCTTGCATACTCTTATGTGATCTTATTTCTCCAATCTCTTGTAATTTTAGCTAGAGCACAAATATGAGGTCTCCTAGATAAACCATCTCCCACCACATTCTTCTTACCTTTGACAAACCCAATGTCAAAGTCATAGGCTTGTAACTTCATAATCCACTTTTATTGCCTATCATTCAAATCATATTGGCTCATAAAGTATTTGATGCTATTGTAATCAGTTTTGGTAAAAAATGTTCTGGCAACCAAGTAGGACTTCAAATTAGCCAATGTATGCATTATAGCCAACATCTCTTGATCATAGATGGAATAGCTCCTCTCCACTCCATGGAGCTTCCTACTCTCAAAAATAATGGGATGCTTCTCCCGCATCAAGACCACCCCAATCCCATCTCTTGATACATCACAATGAAGCTCAAATGGCTTTTTGAAATATGGTAGAGCTAGTACTAGACATGATGACATCACCTTCTTGAAATGATCAAAGCTTCTCTATGTTGTCTCTATCCATGTGAAGGCCCCTTTCCTAGTAAGTTTTGTCAAGGGTGCAACAATTTGTGAAAATATTTTAATAAATCTCCTATAAAATCTATAGAGACCAAGGAATCCATTAAGCTATGTAAGATTCATAGGAGTAGGCCAATCAACAATAGCCCTAATCTTTTCAAGATCTACCAGAACTCCATTTGCACTGATGATATGCCTAAGGTATAGTAGCTTGATCATCCCAAACTCACACTTAGATTCCTTGGCATATGGTGACTCTTTCTCCAAAGTGGACAACACCATCTCAAGATATTGTAAATGCTCTTCCCAAGTCTTACTAAAGAATAAAATGTCATCAAAGAAAATCAAGAAAAATATCCTAAGCTACTCACTAAACACCTAATTCATGCAACTCTGGAATGTAGCAGGGGCATTCATTAGCCCAAATGGCATAACCAAAAACTCAAAGTGGCCATAGTGACATTGAAAAGTTGTGTTCTCAATGTCCTCCTCCTTCATCCTGATCTAATGATACCTTGACTATAGATCAATCTTTGTAAAAAATCATGCACCATGTAACTCATCAATCAACTCATCTATTCGTGGGATGGGACATCTATTCTTAATGGTCATCTTGTTTAATTCGCTGTAATCAATTCACATGCACATCATCCCATCCTTCTTCTTTACCAACAATACTACTGAAGCAAAGGGGCTCTTACTAGGCTTGATATGCCCTATTTCCAACAACTCCTTAATTTCCCTCTCTATCTAAACCTTATTTTTCTTAGGATGACAATAGGGAGTAATCATGACTAGTTTGGCTCCCTCCTTGAGCTCAATAACATGCTCTATCCCCCTATCACAAGGAACCCCATGTGGAATCTCACCAAATACCTTAGTGTGCCTATCAAGTATCTCCTAGATATTTGGTGGATGACTATTTACCTATGGCTCTTGTGAAGTTGACATAGTGAAACATTTTGTTTCCCACTCTATGTTATTATGCCAAAAATGTATCTTCATTCTCCTTAGGGTAACTACTGTGCAACTCCTATCTAAAAGTCCTCTAAGTGCAACAATTCTTTCCTCATGCTGAAACTTCATCTCCAATTTTGTTAGGTTAAGTCTAGACTCTACTAACGAGGCCATCCATACCATGTCAAGGATGACATCACAGTCTCCGATGTCTATCACATAGAACGCATCTTCCAACTCATAGCCATCTTGAAACCTGATGTGGAGATTAGACATCTTCTAAGTGCATAATAGTTTGTCACTATTAGCTACCATAACTCTAAATCTGGCATGCTCCTTAGTTTGTAGATGACTCTTGGCTACTAAGTGTGCATCTATAAAATTATGTGTAACCCCATTGTCAATGAGTGAGATCACATTTTCCCCTTACATAGTACCTCTGACCTTAAATGTGATTTCCTTTTGAGCCCTTGTTAATCATTCTAATGACTTCTCATCCTTAGGAATGTTGCTCTCCTATTAGGTGCTATCCTCATCTAAATTAGAGTGTTGATCATCACTCTTTGACTGTGACTCTTCTAATGAAAAATACTCTATTTTTTTTTCCTTAGCCTTGAGAGGACACTTATGAGATAAATCCCAAAGCTCTCTATAGTGAAAACATAACTTCTTCTTTCTTAAATCATTCAAGGTGTCATTATCCAACTTATCTCTTTTGGGCTAAGCATCCTTGTGAAAAGCTTTTTTGTCCTTGTCCTTTTCCTTTTTCATATAAGATTCATTTTGCTGAAATCTTCTCCTAAATGAAGACGGTGCTAAGTCATGAGCCTTTTTAGTGGCCTCCTATAATGTAGTTGGGTAATGCCTCTTGACCCATCCTCACAAGGGTTCTAAGAGTCCATCCATAAACAACACTACCAACCTCCTCTTTGAAATATCTGTGACCAACATAACTAACCTTTGAAACTCACTAATATATGTCTCAATTGATCTCCATTGATTGAGTTGTGCCAACTCCTTAAACTATAATTTGGGATCCCTAGTGTCAAATCTCTCTATGAACTTCTCAGTGAACTCCTCATAAAATGTGATATATTATGTCCCAAGGTTACCATGCCATGGTGCCACCACTCATGTGTCGATCCATCCAAGTGAATAGAAAAGGGTTCTAAGAGTCCATCCATAAACAACACTACCAACCTCCTCTCTAAAATATCTATGACCAACATAGCTAACCTCTGAAAGTCACTAATATACGTCTCAACTGATCCTCATTGCTTGAGTTGTGCCAACTCCTTAAACTATAATTTGGGATCCCTAGTATCAAATCTCTCTATGAGCTTCTTAGTGAACTCCTCATAAAATGTGATATGATTATTTCCCAAGGTTACCATGCCATGGTTCCACCACTCATGTATCGATCGATATAGCCTCCTCATCATGCATATGATTCAACTACAAGTATTTATCCATCTTCTACACCCAAGCTCATGTGGTCATCTTCCCTAGAGGATCATAATAAGGTAAATAAAGTTTCCCAACTTTCTTTCTCAGCTCAAGGTTTTGACTTCATCCTCCTAATCTGGGCATGTGTCTCATCCTCAAGTCCAAGTAATCTCTAAGAGAAATGTTTTACTAAAACTCTAGTCCACTAGCCTCCCAATCCCTCTTGAAGTAATCCTATAACTCTGCAATCTAAGATTCATTAATTGGTTGAACTGGATCTCTAGGTGGGAAGGTGGGTCGAAGAGGTCTCAAGTTGGTTTTTCGAGCTGGGCATGCAACATGTCTAAAGTTATCAGTCTCATTCCCCTTTTTGTTATGTCCATTATTACCATTAATGTTGTCTCGGTCTCCATTATCATTGCCCCTATAATTGTTGTTTCTATTGTTGGAATCACCTAGATTAATATTAATACCCATTTTTCTAGCCATTAGCTACAACATCATATCCATTCTCCTATTCTACTCCTGTTGCATCATATCCATTCACCTATTCTGCTCCTATTGCCCCTCCTCTAATGTATCCAATAACCTAAACATTAAATTTTCTTGATTTGTATTAGTATTCATATCATCTCAGTCACACATACAACTGTCTTGTTCAAAGAATATCTCCTTTGTATCTATATGACTAGATTATATATCCCTCTACATGAATGAACTACCATGTTCCTTCTATGTTTCTAAAGTCCTACTTTTCCTTGCTCTTGTATTGTGGAAATTATCAATCTCCTATCGCATGCTCAAACATAAATGCTTAAGATCTCCATAGGATGGGAGTACTTATAGCTCTAATACCACTGTAGTGGGCACCCTAGAAATGCGTAAGAACTAACCAATTTTTGAAAATGATTTTAATGTCTTTGCATAGGTTTCAATCCACACAACATGAGCAAGAAGGAATTTATGCAATTCGAAGACTGAATCACTGCTGAAATAATATTAGTTCTCACAATCATAAAATCAAGTACGGAGCAATGTATTCCAAAGGCCAAATGCCAAGGGAATAACATCTAGAATGTTACAAGAGAGGATTAACATCCTCTAATGCCAAGACCAAATCTCAAACTCATACCTCCAAGCTTTTATCAAATGCAATTCACAATCATCTAATCCTCAACAATGAGACTTTCACCCCTATTTATCCTTTTCCTTCACCCTTCTAGAAGGAACTAAAACATTAATTAATTGCAAGTACTAGAAGCTTCCCCCTTCCAATAATTAATGCACTCTCTAGAAACTCCTCCCTTGCAATATGATAATTAATTGTGCTTCTATAAAATTAAAATACTAGAGGCTTCCACCTTTCCAATAATTAATACACACTCTAGAAGCTTCTCCCTTGTAATAAAATAATTAATTAAATTAATTAAATAAATGATGGGAAAATTACATCCTAGGCATATTGAGTAGGGTTATGGTAGGTTCCTAGATAAATTTAGACACCCAAATGGGCATTAATTGGTCCAAACCTTTTGGTGATGCCAAAACATTTGGAGTTAGTTGAGGCTCAAGATAGAGTGACATGATACACATAGAGATGTGTATGAGAGGATTGCCACTATTTCTACCCACATACATTAGATGTCTTTTGACTAAGTGTAGATATACATGACATGATCATTATCTGCATCTTTGGGTGGTCATAGTGATGCATCATCTTCAACTGATGATATATATCATGAGTTTGACATTCCATCTCCAGTAGACATCTTTGTGGAGTCTCTAGTAGACTATGTGAGGGCTATCAGTACATGCTTTTCTATTTATCTACTTTCAACCTATTGAGCTATTTAGTCATTAACTAGATGTCCACTTAGTGTAGTACCATCATATGTAAGTGGTATCTTAAGAGGTACATCAGAAGAATAGGGTGGTTAAGGGTAGGAGTGTTCAAATCAAGGTCAATTTGTCTATTAGTGAATCACACATAGTCAATATACAGTTGCTATCCAACTTCAAAAGCTATGTATATATTATGCCAAGTGTAGTAGTGTTTATGGAGTTGTCTAGTATAAGTGATGGAAGCTCCAATGTTGGCCAAGTTCTATGGGTTAAACAAGTTCCATTGTGTTAATTTAGTTAATCATGTTCTCCAGTGTCTACCAACCCACCAATGTTAGCGATGTGAATCTAGTGTTGACTGAGCCATGGAATGTCAACCAAGTGATTCATTATATGATAAGTTTCTAAGGCTTCACTGAGTTATATAGTGTTGACTGAGTTCAAGGTTCTTAGAAGTGATCAGTATGAGTCTAGCCTCTTTGTCAGGTGAGTGCTACTCAATGCCGAGTGTTGAAAATGGTTGCGGAGTATCAAAAAATCCCCAATTTTGTCTTCAGAACCCAAGCTACAACAATTGGGCTAATTTTGTAGATTTTTATGAAACTTGTATTGTAGCCAACTCTAGTAAGTTGTGATTTGGATTATTATATATGTAATTCACTATATCATATCCAAATAAGAAGTGTAAGCATATGATAAGTAGAAGTGCAAATTAAAGAAAGCTACTAATATATGGGATAACAAAGCATGATATATCACAACAAGGTGATCATTATAATTCAAGGAATCTCAACCAAAAAATCAAAGTTGTAGATCAAAGATTAGCCATTGGTTCATCCTAATAGGTCCATTAGTCAAATCCTTTAACAAGGAAGACTTAACAGTCTTTGATAAATCTCTTTACCAAGTGCATACTTCACTGTCTATTTTGTAAATCGCTTAACAAGGTCGACTTTAAGATCCTTATTGCTCCTAATAGGCCAAATCATCAAAAGGGATCAACTATAAGCCTTAATAGGCCAACTGTATACTATAGCACTAGATATCATCCCCACCACAATTTTACTTTCTATTTGAAAGGTTTCTAGGTCAGCATATCTTGTGCCAAATTTCTATGAATCTTTATTTTCTTTCATTCTTTCATACAAGCAATTAGATTAGAATATTGTGTGAAAAATTAATTGGTGAAATAAGATTAAGTTTTATTTGTTCTTGATTCGCCAATCCCCCCCCCCCCTCCTCCCCACCCCCCACACACACACATGAAGTAAACTTTCGTACCTCATATTTGCAATAATTGGTATCAGAGCCTTATGATTCTCAATGAGGAAGTTTAACCAAATGAGCATTTTGATCTTAGATTGGTTTTGATAGTTGAGTGTCAAACTTAAGACATTTACTTAGTTCATGTTGAACTAGTAATACATGCTAAGTAAAACATGTAAATATTATACCATGCCAAGTTGCAATGAGTGTCAAGTCACTCAAGTGCCGAGCAAATAGACCATTCCAAGAAAATCAACTACCAAATGAACAATAGATGTAGAGTAATTTAGGTGCTAAGTCAAAAGAAAAATTATAGTATATATGCCAAGCATCAGTAACTACATATGCTGAGTAACACAGATTGGACATATTTGTTTTTTATGGCACAAACAACTATCTAAAGAATTTTTCAGCCAACCTAACGACCTTTTTTAATCCTTTAAGAGATAAGGATGAATCTACATGTTGATTCTGTATGCAATTACATGTAGCCAATAAGAAAATGGGAAGGTTTAAGTAGAATAATGAATGAATCTAAGTAGTAGATTCATACCTAACCCTAAGCCACCTCAGTCTTCTTAAGGAGGATGAAGCCCTAAATTTTCAAGAGAGAAGAGAGCATTGTGAAGGAATGAATGATCAAATTGGAGGAGTGAACAAGGAAGTTTGTAGAGCATTCAAGGTGACTTAGAAATAAGCATGAATTGAAAAATTAGTTAAGTGAATAATAGAGGATAGATGATACAACATTGATACATAATATTGTGAAGGATTAATTAGAGGTTGGACAAACATGATCTATCATTAGTCAAGAAAGTGCTAACTGCAAGATCTATGCTAAAACATTTTGATAGGTGATTTTAGTTAAATCTCCTAGGCAGAGTATTCCTAACAAGATTTACCAAATCCTTTAATAGTGTGGCATTCCAAGTGCATGACCTAAAGTTCTTTAACTAGGCACACTTCTAATAGGGTGTTGAAACCCTCTAACAAGGTGGGACTTTAAAGTCTTTGTAAGCCTTTAATAAGGTAGGCCTTTCTTAGGGAAAATCATGATTCATGTTCAAATCATTGTAAACTTAATTGGCTATACTTTATTGTTATAGTAGTGAAGATTTGTGGGGGTCATCCCTACTCCAGTTTTACCTTCTCATTGGAGGGTTTCTAGGTAATCACATCTAGTGTCAGGTGTGGATTTGATTACTTATATCTTTTTAGATGCATTTACTTTACATGTAGTTTCAGTATGTTAATGCATGTGATGTATGAATGGTGAAATTTTTATGAATTCAATTTTGAACCCTTGATTCACCCTCCCACCTCAAAAGTTTACCTTTCCCACTTGTAATTCCAACAATTGGTATCAAAGCCAAGTTCTTAGAAGAAGAAGCTTTGTAGCTTAGAGGAAAGATCTTGAAATGGAATTCTACAAATTGGGAAAGACCATTGAGAACTAGGAGATTGAAATACATCTTATACTACATCAACTAAATAAAGCCAGAGATGCTTTAAACAGTTCCTTGAAGAGAAGGAAAGAGATTGCTATAGCAAAAAATGACACATAATACAAAGAGATTCACACCACAAAGCTATTTGTAGATGGTAACTCCAATGAATTTGATGTAACAGTTGTAGATCTAATGGAGAAAAATAGAATCCAAGCTAAAGAAATAAAAAATCTCAAGTTGGAGCAAGAATCACAAGCTATACTACTATGTGAAATGACTAAACAAAAGAAGAAAGCCATGGAAGAAAAAGCCATCATTGAAGAAGCCAAAAGAATACTACCAAATAGATAGGAAGAGAAGTCAATAGAGCTAACCAAGATCGTAACAACAAAATTAGATACCTTGACCCAAATGATGAACATTCATTAGTAGTTGAATGTCAAGGACATTGAGATAACTACATTGAAGTTGTTGAATGAACAACTATAGAATGACCTAAAAGAGAAAAGGAATTTGTTGAAATTTTCAACAAGCCAAATGAAGCCATGAAATATTTTGAGTAATTATAGAAATCCCCTAGATCTAATAGAGATACATTAGGATTGGGCTACACAAGTGCTAAAGAAGGAGAATCATTCAAAGTTTCTGAAGAAAGTAACAACAGAGTTAAGAATTCCAAACCTAGTTGTCACTTTTGTGGAAAGAAAGGACATACTACTAATGTGTGTAGGAGCAACAATAAAAATCAGAATGCTAAGCCTAAGAACATGGTTCATTTTCATAAATGCAATGAACAAGGTCATCAAGTACATGAATACAAAACTAGAACCATGCATGTAACAAAATTTGAGGGATATTGCTACAACTATTAGAAGTATGGACATAGAGCCTTTGAGTGTAGATCCAAATCTATGTGGTCAACAAACAAACCAACAAAATTAAGAAGCTATAGAAACTCTTATAATTGGGATTATAATTATAAGATATAGCTACCACTATTGTCAAGAATATGGACATGTTCTTGAGAATTGTATTAGGACTCACTTCAATGGTAACTAAAAAAGGTGGTTGAGTTAAACTAGATGCTTTAGCTATTTGAAGACTAGTCATATTAGCAAGCATTGTCCAACTAGGTCAAAGGCACCAAGTTGTGAGTTTGATAAAGGAAAAGGAAAGGTAGATGTTGAACACACCAAGAATGAGATGAATAAGACATGGAAGAAGAAAGATGGTTGCAGTACATTAAATGAAGAAGGGATCACTTCATCCAATGGGTCAAGTGGTCACATCTCATCAAACTAGGCAAACAAGAGGTATGTGGAACTAATATTTAAAGTATCATATCATACATTAGTTTCAAAAGAAGTTAGTACTTAAAGGATTACATTAACATGAATGAAGATGTAAGATGTTGAAAATTCAAGATTAAATTTTAAGTTTTCATGTTGTTTCCGAGCATGAAAAGTTTTCAATGGATGTGGAGTGGAATACTAGTTAGTGTCAAGCTACCAAATTATCTAGTTTATTTTGAGTTTGTAGTAGATGTTGAGTGATGGTAATATAAATGGATGTTGAATGATTCTAAAATCAAGTTAATGTCATAGTTACAGTTGTACAAGAACTAAGCATTAATTGCAAGGTTTTTTGAATGGTATATGGTTGTTTTTCTCTCATTTCTTGTCATTTAAAATTAAAGAAACAAAAATAGAGCAAAAGGTGATTCAAATTTTTTTTCAAAACATGCACAAAGATCTCAATGACAATTTAACTCTAGTTCTTTGTATTTTTAAAGGTATTTATCATAAGTTGAGCTACATAGTTTGCATTTATAAAAACCCTATTTTGTAACAATGGAATCTAGCTCAAGAAATGTAGAAGGAAAAGAGGTCTTGAATGTTCAATTAGTTAGTCATGAGGTGAAACAACCAGATTTCAAAGCAATTCTAGATGTTTCTTACAAACAAGATCCTTTAGGTGCAGTATCCATGATTCCCCCAGAAGTCATTATGGTTCAAGATGTTGTAAAATGTTACAACTATAAGATAAGAAGAATAGGTGACATGGAAATAAGGGAATCCTATGATAGATTATGTAAAAATGGTATCTTGAAAGAAGAGTTCAAAATTGTTGAAAGGAAGGGTTTGACGCATGCCCTAGAATTTCCTACCATTTTCAAGACAGAATGTATAAGAATAGTATTGAGCTCAATACATGATGGATCCTTATGGTTTGAAGGTGGTCCAATAGAGATATCAAAGAGAATAATTCATAGAGTGGCTAGTTTCCCAACCCTAGATTGGCCAAAGATTTTGAGGAGTGATTCCAAAGAGGTAATAAAGAAGAATATAGGAGCAAAGTGGAACAAATGAGGAATACCAATTGACAATATAACAAATCCACTACTAAACTTTATAGTAAGGGTTATCTCTCACAAGTTTTATCAATCTAGTAGATTAAATAGTGTACCTTATATTGTAGTAGATGTTGGATACAAAATTGTGAAGAAAGATCATACTTATGATCTAGTTGAGCTTCAACTGCAATAATTAATTGAAAACCTTGGAGAAGTAAGGAAGACTAAGAGTGCATAGTGCAAATTTTGATTTATTCTAGTTTGCATTCTTTTCTATGTATAGAATACATTCCCATCTTTTGGAAAAATAGGATGGAAGACAAATAGGTCAGTTTTTGTTTAGTTAAATGAGTATATTGAGAAAATGGGTGAGAAATTTGAATATACCATGACAAGTTACTTTGAATACTTTAAGAATTCTATGAAGCAAAGGATGATGATACCTATTTCTTTGGTTGTACAATACTAAAATGATATATGTTTTCTTTTAGATATTGATTACACATATGTATAGGATGCTACGCCTTGGGTAATATGGCTAAGAACCTTAGGTTATGATATCAATGTTGATGAACCCTCAACAACCATCACTACAGTTCTAGCTAAGGAAGTTGATAAAATAGAAAAAATATTTGGAAACTATGATGTAATGAAGTAAAAGGTAGAAATGGAATTGAAGACAACCTCTTGATTGAAAAACAAGGACAAGTTAGTGAAGAAACTTAAGGCTAGATTTGGTGAAGGTGTTGAAGAGGAAGAACAAGAACAAACCCAAGAACCTCTTCCATTAACCCAAGGCATGGGTGGGTACAAAGAAGAAGAGGAAACAAAAGTTGCCCAGGGAGAAGAAGCCAAGGAAGCACCAATACATGTTGAGCCAAAGAAGAGAAACGCCAAGGCATAGCATATGGCTAAAGTAAAGAAAGTTGCTAAACCAAGCCCAATAAAGCCAACAACTCCTATCACCAACGCAAGCACATGAGCTACCACACAAAAGGCTTAGGTGAAAACTAAGTAGACAGAACAAGCAGGCCAAGAGAAGAGGAAGTAGAGAAGACACTTATTTGCCAACCTAACTCAAATGAAAAGAGACCTAAATTAGAAAAGACAAGTCAATTCAAAGTTGTAAGTCATACACCACTTTATGATCTTGAAAATTTGTGTGAAAATATCATAAATAATGCAAATCTATCTAGCCTTAAAAATGTAAATTTTGATTATTTGGAAAATGGAGGAGAAAAAGTTAGTAGAAGAAGCCCTATATGCAATGGTGTCCAAATTTAAGAATATGCCATTAGAATTTGCTAATTTTGTGCCCAAAAAATTATATGATTTAGTTGAGCAAAAATGGCATTATTGTTTAAACTTGGAAAACCAAATAAGGGAAACAACTTTGGCCCATGTAATGCTAGAACTTACAAAAGGGTAGATTGCTAAGGCAAACAAGAAATATGGAGGAAGGTTCACATCAAAGTATAGAGCCTTCAACATTCTCCAAAATAAAATTGAAGATGTTGTTCAGAAATCCACTCAAATGTGGAAATTAATCTATGGATTAACTACTATGAAACAAGGAGAGAAGGACCCCTTTGAGGGTAAAAATGATGATAAAGAAGAAGATGACAAAGAAGACAACAAGGAAGAAGAAAATATAGTTGAGGAGGAGACTAAGAAGATGGATATTGACATGGTAACAATTGAACAACAACAAGAGGAATAGAGTGTGCAAGACACACAAATGTCGAGTACTAGTCCTTCTCATGACACAAGTGTACCTATAGAAACTATCATTGTCAAGGATGTATCTGATGCATCAGCCTAGAACATCATTTCATTGATTGCACAATATTTGAAAAAGATCCTAGATCAATCTACACTACAAGCACAATTATGTATAGATCCTATTTTGATCAATGTAGAAGAACTTCAAAAAGTAGTAACTAAAGTTACAAGGGATAAGGTGAATACACAAGAACCACCTTCTAACATCACTTTAGTTACTAGTGATCAACCTTTGATTCAAACAACTAAAGATAGATCTATCAAGGTTGATACAAGTGATAAAGTGGAGACAATTGAGTAGAGGTAGACTATCAAAGAAGAAAAAGAGACAACAACAGAGCAAACATGACAGATAGATACATTTGTACCTAAAGCATAGATACAAGGTGCAAGTCAAGTCATGTCATAGATCAAGTTAAGCCTAAAGAAGGTGAACAAAAACCTTAGATAAAGTAGCAAGAGGCCATTCAAGAATTGGTAACTTTACCAACATCTGGCTCTTCACCTGCAAAACTTCTTCAAAAGCTAAGTGTGGAAGCTATACCCCTGCAAATTTTATTGCCAGGGTCAAGGTCCTCTAAGGTTGAAAAGGTAATTCACTATAGTGATATCACTATAGATGAAGAGATAATAATTCCTAAATTCTATTATGACAAAATGAAAATAGATCAAATAAGAATTTTACAACAAGCTTTAGAGAAAAAGAAGCATCAAGAATTTCTTAGGAAGGAATACAGGAAAAAACAAGCACTAGAAGAAATTAAAGACATCTTTTTAGATGCATCTAGCTTGCCCACTCTTAAAGAAACCAAGACACTAATGGAACAACTATTAGATATTATGGAAAAGGTTAATAATGAAGACCTTGATACAAATGCTAAACTTTTAGAATGGTCTAAAAGAGAGTTTCAAGGGAAAGTAAATGAAAAGATATATGGTGACATATCACTAACTCAAGTTAGATTGGTAACCAAGGTTGAGGATGTGAAGAAGGCCTTGATAATATCTTCTCATTGTACACCAAATTGTGTGATCCCACACTGTTCACCCAAGAGACCCGACATAGAATTCTGAGCCTAGAGAGGAATCTATGCATATCAAGCACATAGCTACCTAGGAACCTAGCTCAGAGTGAGAAGCATTTCCATATATTGCTTCAACCATAGAGTCAATCAGCTATGTTAATAGTAGGAGAGGCTAAAATAAGAGCCAAATTGACAAATATTTAGGCCTCTCTCACCCCACACGTGGAAATTCTCCATGAAGAATTAGGCTTTTCAGAAACTTTGTTAAAGAAAGATCCCAATCTTTCTACACTAGATGGCCTAGTAAACCTTGTAGCCAAGCTTGCTATCCAAGTCAAGTCATTAGATGTTACTTGTGAAAATTGAGATGGAGCTCTTAAAATAATAATGGAAGTCCATAAATACTTTTTGGACAAATACACTATAAGTGTATAGCCCATTCAACATAAGTGTCAAAAAGGGGGAGTAAGTATGCAAGGAGTTAAGGCGAAGTAAGTAAACAAGAAGAAAGTGGGAGTAAGTAAGAAAGGTGGAGATATGAATAAAGAAAAAGGGGAAGCATGAACAAGAGAGGGAGTTATCCATATTTCACCCCAATGATATACATTTTTGAGAAATAAAAAATACAAGAGATAGAAACAAAGAAGAGTAGATATTAGCTAAAGCAAAGCATAAAGAGTATAAGTGCATTGAAGTCAAAGAATATCAATAGAGACAAATTTAGTCAAAATGGGGAATGGATTTTGGATACAGAACAAACATATTAACATAGGGGAAGTTATACATTTTGAGGTACATAGGTTATTGCAAAAAAAAATTGAAAATTTTGAAATTTTGTATATAAGTCAAGTCATGGATATGTTATACTTGAGAAGATCAGATTGATTATGAATATTCAAGTGTCTTTGACACTCATGTCAAAGAGGGAGATTGTTGATCTTAGATTGGTTTTGATAGTTGAGTGTCAACACACTTAAAAATTTTACTTAGTTCATGTTGAACTAGTAATACATGTCGAGTACAACATCTAAATTCTAGACCATGTCAAGTTGCAATGAGTGTCAATTAACTCATGTGCTAAATCACTCAAGTGTCAAGTAAATAGACCATGCTGAGCAATTCAAGTTCTAATTGAATAGTAGATGTTGAGCAGTTCAGATACCGAGTCAAAAGAAAAATTATAGTATATGCTAAGCATCAATAACTACATATGCCTAGTAACACAGATTGGACATATTTTTTTGTTATTGTACAAACAACTATGTAAACCATTTTTCAGCCCACCTAAGGATAGTTTTTTATCTTTTAAGAGATTAGGATGAATCTACATGTAGATTCCCTATGCAATTACATGTAGCTAATGAGAAAATGGGAAGGTTTAAGTGGAAAAATGAAAGAATCTTAGCCATAGATTCATACCTAACCCTAGGCCACCTCAATCTTCTTAAGGAAGACAAAGCCCTAATTTTTCAAGAGAGAAGAGGCATTGTGAAGGGGTGAATGATCAAATGGGAGGAGCATACAAGATAGTCTATAGAGCATTCAAGGCGACTTAGTAGTAAGAGTGAATTATAGAATTAGTTACGTGGAGAATAGAGGATAGAGGATACAAAATTGATACATTAGATCACAAAGGATTAATTAGAGGTTGGATAGAGGTGATTTTTTATTAAAAAAGAAAGTGTCAATTGCAACATCTATGTTGAGACATTTTTACAGGTGATTATAGTTAAATCTTTGAGGCAAAGTAGTCCTAATAGGCTTTACAAAATCCTTTAATAGGGTGGAATTTCAAGTGAATGACCTAAAGTCCTTTAACCAAGAACACTTCTAATAGGGTGTTCAAATTCTCTAATAAGGTGGGACTTAATAGTTTTTGTAAGCCTTTAACAAGACAGGCTTTTCACAAGGTAGATCATGATTCATGTTCAAATAATTATAACCTTAATTGGCTACACTTTGTTGCTTTAGTAGTGAAGATTTGTGGGTGTCATCCCCACCCCAATTTTACCTTCTCATGGGAGGGTTTTTGGATAATCATATCTAGTGTCAAGTGTGTGTTTGATTACTTATATATTTTTAGATGCATTTACTTTACATGTTATTTGAGTATGTCAATGCATGTGATGTATGAATGGTAAAAAATTTAAAGGATTCATGTTTAAACTCATAATTCACCCCCCCCTTTCAAAATTTTACCTTCCCCACTTGTAATTTCAACAGAGAAAAGATCAAAGGCAATGGAAGTATATAAGCTAAATAAGGCTATTGACAATGAAAAGATGGAGCTTGAATTGGCTATTATGAAACTAAAGAAAGAAACAGAGCAACTTTCTTAATCATTAAGAAGAAGGAAAGATCTTATAGTACAAATGAATGACAATATCTACACTAAAGAAATAATTGAAGATATATTTCTTGAAAGAAAATAGATGAAGCTGATGAAGCAATCAAAGACCTACTAGAAAAGAATTCCAATCTTCTGTTATACCCTTAATATTAGTGTATATAGGGTTACGAGAAGTCAACTTGTGGTTACCTTAATCCTTAATTAAGTCATGTTATCATTATTGTATTATTATTTAGGTAGGTAGGTTCACCTAGGTGCTATGTAGGGTTGTGTCTATTCAACCTAAGCATAATTAGGCATATATAAGAGGTTGTGAGTCTTACTTCAACATCATATTGTGAAGTGTGTTCTCATTGGAGATATTTGGAGGTTTCCCCCTTGAAGTGGCCCATTACTCTTAGTTATTATCAAGGATTTATATAATATTGCATATTATTTCTTCTATTGTGCAAATTATTTCATTACAAGTGGTATTAGAGAATGATCTTGCCAATATGGAGGCAAGATTTTTTCTCAACATTGGGATGATTTTGGGAAGAGCATAAATTTCAAATTTTAGCAAAATTTTCAAAGATTTTTTAAGATTTTTTGAAGACCATATTAAAGAAGCTATAGTCCAAAATTTAGAGGAATTGGAGAAAATTATTTCTACACAATTTATTGAGATCTTTATATCTCTCACATCTTGCCGAATCAGAGTATAACCTATATTGGGTTTTTGAATACATAGTAGAGGAGCCTAAATTTCAAAGCTTGGATAAATTGAGAAAAAAAGAAATATACTGAAAAATTATGAAAATTCTCTCACAAGGAAGAAAAGTTGCTTTTTTTTTGTGATTCTTTCTGAGTAAGGGTATATTGGCCCTACTGTTAGAGAGTTTATATTTCATTTGTGTGATTTATTTGAAAAATATTGGTTTCCATAATGACAGGGCCTTGAACAAGAGGAAAAGGGAATGCGACCACACCAAGGAAATCCTTTGATCAAGATTGGGAAAAAATAGAGGATAGTAATCTCAATGAGGAACTTAGTAAGTTCAAGGAAGAGGTTAGGAGGGATATGTGTGATCTATAAGGAGATATATCAGATATATGAAGCATGTTAAGCACCTATATGAGTGAAACAAGGAAGGATCTCTCAAGCAATCAAGATGAAACCTTCAAGTCGACTAATAATGACACAAATTTTATTAATCCTATAGGATCTAGGAATTCTTTTCCAAAGTGGATATGTGCAAATTTGATGTCAATGATCCTCTAACATAGATAAATCAAATGGAAAAAAGCTCATGATGGCTTCCTTATATCTAGAGCTAGATCAATTCATTAGTTATCATTCAACTTGTATTCATAGGAGGAAAATGGATCTCATTATATCATGGTCAATTTTTCCAAAATAACTCCAAGCATAATATGACTATAGTGTGATAGAAAAATTATTTAGCCAACTTGCTAAGCTTCAAAAAATAAGATCAGTTAAAGATTATATTCTAAAATTCCAAAATCTATCCTTAAGAGTGGATTCAATTACAGAAGAGAACTTGAATGATTTATTCTTGCGTGGTCTCAAGGATCATATTCAACATGAGGCACATATTTTTTGTCCTAGTTTTGTAAATGAGTCTTTTATATTGGCACACATGGTAGAGGAGAAGTTCTTGATCCCTAGAAAGAAAGTGGCTAATGTCACAAGAGAAAGGGATATTCAACACCTTCTCTTCCTTAACCTACTAGGCCGACTCCACAAAAAATTGAAGAGAAAAGAGAAAAAGGGTTGTGTTTCAATTGTGATAGAAAATATATTTGAGGACATAAATTTAGTGAAAGAAATATTTCTATATTGAAGGTCCAAATGAGGAAGAAGAGGATGAGCCCATATCAGAGGAGGATAGGGAGACAAGTAAGGAATTACATGATTCTAAACCAATCATTTGGTGTCATGCACTTTCATGTTTCAGTGCACCACAATTTCTCAAGGTAGTGGGTTTCTTAAATAACTAGAAAGTAATAGTGTTGATCAACTCAGGTAGTATTCATAATTTCATCAACAAAAAGCTAGAAATTCTTCTAAATTGTTTCAAGTTTTGATTGTAGATGGAGGCATAGTTAGTTGTTCATGGAAGTGTCACAGCGTAAATTATCCATGGGATATTATCAACTTGATACCCCACTAGTACATTTTTACCCAATTTTTGATGAAATTTGGTCAAAATTTCAACTCATATTGGTCAAAATTAAAAAAAGTAGTACATCACAAATTTTGTCCTCAAAATTTTGACCAAATATTTGGTCAAAAATATTGCAATTCAGCTAATCCTAAATGGTCATTATTGGTCAAACTTTTGACCAAATCTGGGTAGAAAACTTTCAAGAATTGGTCAAAATTTCAACCAATTCTGGACTATCCCATGACCAAAAAATGCCATGGTCATGATCAATTGGTTGGTCAAAAGTTTGACGGAATCACAATGGAAAACCTTCAAGAAATCATAAATTTTTTGACTATCCCATGACCAGGATGCCATGGTCATGACCCAGTGAAAATTTTGACCAAATCTTGGTGGAAAACCTTCAAGAGTTGGTCATAATTTTGACCAATTCTCATCTATCCAACGACTAGGATGTCATGGTCATGACCAAAGGGTTTTCCAAAATTTTGACCAAATCTTGGTAAAAAACCTTCAAGAATTGGTCAAAATTTTGACCAATCTGATTTGTTTTAAAAAAGAATATTGTGGGTTGTAGTGGATATTGATTACCATCAATATAATGTATAGCTACTATATAAATTTTCTACATGTGTGAATCCCCCGACAAATTCTTTCCCATGGACTCGCTCTTAGATCATCTTCTTTAATCACTTGACTAGTGTAATTTTAGAAGAGGCTTGGTAGCACTTGCCATTCTATAACATGTTTGTTTAGCAATTTTGAAGTTGATCTAATGGTGAGCCCTCATCTAGCATTAGGTGGTTTCTTGGCACTCTAGCAATTTTTTATGTACCTATCATGGCTAATGAAAGATTTGATAATGAAAGCTTTGAGTGACCCTCCAATAGAATTAGTGTTGGTGTTCAAGAAAGACACATTTTCTAGATTTCAAAGGGCTGGTCAAAAGTTCAACCAAATCTTGTTGGAAAAACATCAAGAATTGGTCAAAATTTTGACCAATTTTGGTCCATCCCATGACCAAGATGCCATGGTCACAACTAAAGGGTTGTTCAAAATTTTGACCAAATCTTGGTGGAAAACCTTTAAGAGTTGGTCAAAATTTTGACCAATTCTAGTTTATGCTACAAATAGGATGCCATGGTCACAACCAAAGCATTGCTTAAAATTTCAACCAAATCTTGGTGGAAAACCTTCAAGAATTGGTCAAAATTTTGACCAATCTAATTTGCTTTAAAAACAATACAACGGGTTGTAGTGGATATTGATTACCATCAAAATGATACATAGCTATTATAGAAATTTTCTATGTGCATTAATCCCCCAACAAATGCCTAACCTTGGACTCTCTTTTAGATCATCTTCTTTGATCACTTGACCAATGCAATTTTGAAAGAGGCTTCATAGGGGTTTCCATTCTATAGCACATCTATTTAGTGATTTTGAAGTTGATCTAATGGTGAACCCTCATCTAGCATTAGGTGGCTACTTGGCACTCTAGAAATTTGTTATGTACATATCATGGCTAATGGGAGATTTGATAATGAAACCTCCCAATAACCCTCCAATCGAATCAGTGATGGTGTTCAATAAAGACACATTTTTTAGATTTCAAATATTGGGATTAGTATCCTTTCTATTGGAGGGTCATGAAGCATCTCGATTGCTATGTGAGGACTCCCCAAATTCATCTCTATGCAACCTCATTGGCACAATTTGCAGAGTAGTTTTGCAATGGTTGTTGTTGCAAATTTCATTTCAATTTCCTAGAAAACAATCTTAAGGACGAGTCATCATCTAGCAATCAGACTACTTACTACTTATCATGAATGAAAATGGAGATTTTGTTATTAGAAGCTCCCTGTGGCTATCAAATAGAGCCATTACTTGTGAGAGAAAAGGATGAATGCAGTCCCAGATTTCAAATGAAATCAATGACATCAGATTTATAAGAGTGGAATAAAGTAGTAGCCCATTTTCTATGCATGGCTTCCTAACACTTCTTTTCTTTCTCACTCCATTGAGACAAATTATACAGTGTGGTTCAATAGTAGTTGTCATTCTAGTGTGTCATTACAGTGATCTAGAAAGTGATGCTAAGGGTGGAGCTTGCATCTAGCACTTAGGATGTTTGTGAAAGTGAGTAGGGGAGCTTCTATTGTGCAAGCCTAGTTAGACAGAGTAGAGTTATTGCCACCATCAACAACCATAGATGAATCCTTAAGATTAGAGTCTCAATCCATGAACCATTAGGGGCATCAAGTTTGATCTTCTCAAGGAGGCCCTTTGAAGAATCAACCACCATAAGGATGCACATGAAGATCTTCCATGATTTCAACATAAATGCAATAATCTGCCATGTGCTAAAGATAGCACAAAATTCTCAAAATGCTCAAAGGATTTCATATAATTAAATTCAACAACACTTTCCACACCTGTTCGAAAAAATAGATTTCAAAGCTTCTTGAACTAAATTTGACTCAAGAGATCAAATATATTTGTATTGAATATAATACTTCTTTAAAAAATCATTAATTCAAGTATAAATATTACATGCATGTAGAGAAATAGATGAATTTATAAATGCATGATACTTGTTTATATGTCCAAAAATGTTTAATTCTAGGAAAACCATCTACATCCATATGAGGCAATCTCAGATTACATAATATCACATGCAATTCCATGTTTCTACTCTTTACTTCTATCAACAATTTCCAAATGCATTCCTTTAGCATAAAACTATTTCCACAAAATTTCATAGGCCTATAAAAAATCATGATCATTCTTGAGGTTTGTTTTGGTTACCTTAAGGTGTAGTATCATATTCTAGCAATTAAGATAGGGATCTTCTATAAGTTCTTGCCAAATGTTATTAAAAAATTTGTGCATAAATGCATTTTTCTCTAGTCAACGTTATAAACTAATAATTCTCTTTGACCAACTACAACAAACATCTACATACATTTGATAGACTAGTCAATTATTAATACTTTATCAATTTTCCATTGATTTTCTTTTGATTTAAAACAAATCAATTTGTCAACAACTTCCCTTTGACCAACTGTGTCACACATCTACATGAAGTTACAGACAGAGTCATTAAGAACATGTCAATTCCAATTTGTCTATTATAGTGACACAACATCTATATGAAATAGAGAACTTATCATAGGGAAGTAGGAGCATACATATTCTCACAAATTGCATGGACTTTATTATCAAATTATGTCAATGAATGCTCAAGTAAGATTGTTGTATTTTTTTTTCTCTTCTGGTACCTAAACAAAGAAAAAATGGCATGTCCCTAGTCATTTTTTGATGTAAACACTAAATAAAAAAAGAAATTGGAAAGAAATTGCATGAAAATATGGTTCAACACAATATTATTACTATCAATGTATGAAGATAGAGTCCTACTTATATCTACTTGAGATGATGATAACTAGACCAAAACTTGACACGAAAGATTAATTGTACAATGAGACCACTAATGTGACACCAAAAGGCACATATAAATGTGTGTAATGTTGTATCATGAACTCAAAGAAACCATAAGAAAGTTTAGATAAAATATGAAATACCAAAGAAGGGCTCAAGCAAAGCATTGTAGATAAGAAAACTATGCTTATGGATGGCACGAAAGAAAATAAGGTAGAACATTATGAAATTAAAACATAAATTACAATGTAAAATCAGCCAGCCAAATTATTCCTTGAATAGGTCCTACAGTAAGAAAATGCATTGGTATGATGTTAGCAAGCATAGAAGTTGTGTAAAGAAAGTTTATTTATGTAAGTTCAGCCTACAAATGCATAAAAACAAACTAACTCAATTAGTTATGATCTCCTTCTATGCAAGTGGACATTAATTTGTCTATAAAAAAAAAAAAATTAGATAGTTAAGAAATAGTAAAATATATATGTGTACCATAAACCATTACACATTTTCTATTTCCTAAATTATCATTTTCTTCTATATTTCTCTAGTGAGTTTGATTAACTCACACCCTTCCATGATGATTGTAAAAACAATTTTCTTTGGTTTGAATATAATAATCTCTGACTTGTATTTGATAAAACCTCCATACCATGCTTGTTCTAAACTAAGTTTAAGGAATGTGCAAAGTGATCCCTCAATTTACAGAAAGGGAATATAGCTTGCATCTAAAAGAGAGAATCTCTCTTGACAGTCAACATTCATAGTTTTAAAAAGGCTTTCCTAGTATAGAGAATGGGGCTTTACACACCATTTGTAAAACACTAGCCATAGTTTAGCCATGATAAATATTACATAATAAGCTTTTTTTGACATGACTTCTTCTATCAAAAGACTATGAAAATCCAATTTTCTAGCAAGATTTTTGTCCATTTTAGTTAGAATTCTCTTAAGAGGCTCATTACATCAAACCATAAATTTCCTTTCAAAATGTGACCGTATGATATGAAATGCTTTGGAGCTATCCCAAATACAAAAAGTGGAACTTACTAGCTTGGCTAGACTAGAAAGCATAAAGAAGGACAAATGTATCGATAGGTTTTGAAGAGGAATCCTTAATTAAGGAAGGACACTTCCCTTGAAGGATTTGTAACCCTATTTAAGAGTTGCAAATTTGTGTATCTTCATCCCTTTTTAAAAATTATAAAAAGTGTGCATAAATAATTATAGTATAGTAGCAACTAGGCCAAAAGATAAAATTTTTATTATAGTAGAATTATAGGCATATTTTATATGTTTATGCCAAAAATATACTTGCATAAATTATTGATCTTTATGACTAGTATAAATGAAATTTTATTGCACACATGTAAAGGACAATTTATATGATAATCAATTCTAAATTTAGAGGAAGTGGATTGCAAATGGAAAGGATAGACAACCTTCACAAGAGGTGAAGGAAGACAAACCTTCATGTTCCTTATTGAGGACACTTACCCAATATGGAATTGAATGGACAACAAGCCTTCGATGCTAATGGACCAAGAGGATGAATGGAAGACCGGTCTTCCATAATCTTGAACTTGACCAAGGATGGGGAGCCTCCAAGCTGATCTAAGGGATGGAAGGAGACCTACCATCCATGCTCTTGTAGTACAGAGGTGCTAATCCTTGAGATTGCAATTTTCAAATGTTTCAAGGAATTCCTAATGAGATAATTATGGGTTTCCACATTGACTATTGCCTTGATTTGATTTTTAATATGAGTAATGTTAATAGGATCTCATGATTAATACTATAATTAGCCAAAATATATGTTATATTGTCTTATGACTTAAATGCAAATTTCCAGTCACTATTAATAATGATACGATAAATAATCATGCACCTTGTTGTGTAGCCACCTTAGGAAAATATGTTGCATTTCACCTTGTATTATTTAGACCAGTAAAATCCATAATCATATCATGCTTCCCAACCTGTAGGAATCATAAACAAGATTAGTACAAGTAGAAAATATAAAACTGTCTTCAAAATAATCATCAATACTCAATAGAAGATCAGCATGCTAGTCCATTTTCTCAGAAAGGTTTATACATTCACATGGGTTGGACAAAGCAGTTTTATGGTTTCTCAAACCAAGTATCTTAGTTGGATAATTTAGCTTTCAAAATGTCCAAACACATGATCAAATCAAGAAGAGAATGAATTTTTCCAAATGAGTGAAGAGTAATGTATCAAGAAATGTACCATCAAGTCTAGGTAATTGGTTGCAAGCTCATAATATGTTAGCATAGAAATAATGCATTGTAAGTATGGTATTTCCTTGACTTGTATAAGTGGGAAGTGGAAATCATGTAAAGCGCTGGAGCAAAAATTGTCATTTCAAACTTCTTAAGCTAAGGATAACAAAAAAACTACACAAGGATTAACGTATAGTAAACTTTAACCAACATAAGATCTCATGTGAAAAGTAATAAAAAACTTGAAAACCCTCTGAAATCTAATCAATTATACATCAAGCTTGAAAACAACAATAAAAATTTATGGAATTAAGAGGTGAGGCAAGAATTAGACAATATTAAATTGTTTATAATTAGTTTATTAATGCATATGAATGAATATATTAGACAAATGGAATACAACCCAAAACTTGACCAATTTCTATATATTAAAAAATTATTCTCCACATTCATCCCTCTTTTGTTACTCTTTTCCCACCCACCAATCAATTCTTCATTCAGCTCCTAAAAAATATTCTAACTGAAAGTTTGGTTTCATTAATATATTTCCAAAGACAAAAACTTGACCAATTTCTATATATTAGAAAATTATTTCCATAGAACTATTCCCTTCAATGCAAATAAACCTTCCCTTCTTTACCTTTTTCCCACCTTTTAGCTCAATTTAGGGCAAAAGTATATTGCCCCAAATTCAAGTAATTTCTAAATATTCATAAATGACTACAAATATCCTAAGTTGACAAATTAGATGTTTTACCTACTGAACCAAAGTATGAAATGTTCTAAATTGTATCTAAATTTAGACCATCCATACATATTATGACTATTGTCTACTCTTCCAAACATGTAAAAGGTGAATAAACCCTTAAAATGCGAATTGATCTTCATTTTCATTCATTTTGTGAATACATTAAATGGAAAATGCAAAAAATAATGGTTTTGTAGACTAGAATTTTAGTTGACTGGCAATATAATATCACCTCCCTTAGAATATTATTGAAGAGTTAGTGATGGAGCCCTATTTTTTGGCAAAAAATTATGGCCTCCATTTAAGGGATGATGTTGAAGATTTGATGAATTATTATGGCTTGACAAATATATTTACTATTCTCATCATATTTTGTTGATTCATCCCACTTCAATAGCTTAACTCTTTACTAATATTCTACTAATACATCTACTTACCATCAAGCTCTATATCAACATGCACTAAAAGTGAACCACATCAAACATAATAGCATTCATCTTAACAAAGCTTTTGTTGCACCTTCTAAGATAGAAAAATTTATATCTATCTATAATCAATATATCCATTCTCATTGATTTTATGTACAAACAATTTTCTCTCTACAAAATTCTATATAAAATATTAAATATATCTAAATCACTAAAGATAGTTGTCTTTGTCTTAAAGAAAGAAAACCAATATGGTTGTCTTTGAACTAAGGATCTACTGGAGAAAAAAAGCTCCTATTAGTTTAGCTTATTTATAGAACTTTCATTCTCATCCCTCTCATCACTAATATTTTCTCCTTGTCTATGAACTAAGGATATACTAGGTTGTAGTATTTGAGAGTATAGATGGAACTCTAACTCCTCACATATCTGCCTCATGGTGGGTCTATATTTAGGACTTCTTTCAATAGACCTTGGCCCAAGTTGATCCATAAATAACATAATATCTTTGTTATATGTCTGTATCATAAGAAAAGGGTCCAAAATGCTCTCTAAATCAACTTTTACAAGGCTTGGCCTAGCCTACCAACACAAGCAAGAAAGAAAAATATAATTGAATTTCGACGCTAGTAGACAAAATAAAAAATGAGTGTTGGTCCATGAGAAGAGAATGATGTGTATGGCATGAACATATAACTGACCCAATCAATGATTTTATAGCAAGGTTTCCTTTTGGTAAGATCAATGGTTGGTCTTGTAGCAACTAAATGCAAGAAAATGACACCAAAACTATAGACATCACTGAATGATTTAAGATGGTAACTTGGAAATCAGTCAGGATCCACGTAACCAAGTATCCCTTTAATAAGGCTTCTCACATATGACTCACCACCTAATGGACCTACCCTCACAAGCCCAAAATTAGATACTTTTGCTTCCATCTCATTATCCACCAAGATATTGCTAGGCTTCATGTCTTTGTGGATGATGATACACTTGCACTCTTCATGTAGGTGATTAATCCTTGAACTTGACCAAATTCTAGAAAATATTCATTCTTTTCTAATGGCAAGATGGGCAACTACAATTCCTAGTAGAACTACACAAATCTAGGCTAATTTGTCCAACTAGTTCATATGAAGTCATAATAGTTGCTCTAATAAAACCTATTTATTAGTATAATTATATATAATCATCTAATATATTCAAAATAAAAAATGTGTCATATAAATCTAGTTCTAAGAACAACATTAGTAACCATTTTGACACCCAATTATGGGTTAATATGCTCATTGTACAAATTAAAAGTAATTTAAAATGTTATCAAATGAAAGCTACTTTTAAACATCACATACTAAGGAATAATTTAAACTTATAAACATAAGTCAACATTTTAGCCTTGGAATAAAGCCTTGGTGTGTGATGTTTAAGTGGTCTATCAAATAAAATAGGAATGGAAAGGAACTCTCTGTACCTTTTGTTGCACCAGTTGCTATTTGAACCCATTGTATCCATGCAAATTATATATTCTTTTGAAATATATAAACATCTCCCAATTATCACTGAAGACATGATAAATTGGATGTGAAGATCCCACATAAATATATGTATTTGTAATGTGTTCCAATAGAGAGCCATTGGGATGTACTCATACACCAAAATTTGTTCCCCTATATGAGATGAGAAAATAATACATTTGACAGTGATGTTTTCATTAAATAAAAGAGGAGAGGGTTTTAATTCATAATAAAAATTAATATCAATTGCAAAGCTAGAAGAAAATAGGTACCTACTAAAGCAATCTATGAGCTAAGTTGATTTCATTAGAGAGACTAAATTATGATTTTAACAAATAAAATATTCTAAGAATAGAAAAGTGATTGAGGAATTGAATTTATGACTCACACAGATGGAGCTAATTGTAATATGATCAAGTACTTAGAGCAACTAACTACAATATTAGCAAGTATTTAGAACAATAGGATCCTCTTACTCTATTTAATGTCAACCAATGGTTTTCTTTATTGGCTTCCTTTTCATCGTTTTGATTGGAGTTTGTTGTTTGACCAAAAATAAATGTATATAAAGACAAAATAAATTGATAGGAAAGAAACAAATAAACAAAACAAATTTCATTTGCATGTACACTGATGAACATAGAAATCATCATTATTTGCAATTCTTAAATAATTCATGTTCTTCCTCACAGGTTTTTTTTTATACCTTAGCTGAGAATTTCTTAGGCCCTACTAGTTGTACCAAGTATGAAATCTTGAGTAATTGGTGATTCTATACCATGCACTTGTATTGTGAAGAACAATTCTCATGACATTGGGAGGTAAGTAACACTAATTCTAAAATTGTTGATGAAAGAAAAGTATGTCTAATGAAAGCAAGGATCTACTAGAACCAAGTGAGATGAGATTAAAGGTTAGACAAGCCTCATGGTATTGGATGAGGTTATGGCCTATCCAAGATAATAATGATATTTTATAAAAATAGGTTCAAAAGGGATCCTAAGTCAAACCCTTGGAGACCTAGCCTAAGAAAGGTCATTATTTCCAATGTGTTTGTTGATGTTGATACTATTTAAGTTATAGCTAGTAATTACAAATTCAAAAAAATGATTGTGAGAAGAATAGATGGGAATTATTTATTAGTCATGTGGGAAGATAATATTGTAGAGAAAATATGACACTAAACTTAATATGCTTTTCAATGAGGACCCAATAACCTAACTTGTGTTTTTAGTTTGACATTGTTGCTTAAATTGAAAGGATTTTGTATAAGAGGATGATGCATTGGAAGAAAAATAGAAGCCTGAAGAATTGCACTTTGTTATGTTTGTTAAATTATTATTTCAAAACACTATTATCTTTTGTCAATCAATGAGATTAACCATGTCAGAGGGAAGTGGAGCAATGTTACCAATTCAACTTTGGTGTAGAACTTGAGACAAACATAGTAAAGGTTGTAATTATTGTATGTTCCATGAATCTTTGTATGTCATAATTATAGTAAAGATACTCCAAAATCTTTATATGAATGTGATAGTAGAAAGGTGAATAAAAAGGACCTTGGATTGATACTAAGTTGGAGAGCCAAGAATCACCATCAAGGTCATAGAAGTGATCTAGTAAGTACCTAGAAAGAACTAGGAAGTAAGGAAGAAAGCCTTATTGTTACATCAATGATTAAAATTTTGATAATGGAGAACACAACTTATTTTGGTTAGACTATTAGGGAGGATACACAACAATGAGAAAAAACTCATCTTTGAAATCTCTAAGACCTTCTTCGAAGCAAGGTGGGGAAAACATGTCAAAAATTACATTGAGGTGGTCGATCAAGGCATTGTTAAAGCATGGAGATGGAAATATCAAGACAAAATCAATATCTTAGAAGAGAAAAAGAGGAGTTGATTAGAATCTTAGGATCTAAAAAATGTGATGTTTCATCCAAGGTAGGATGAACTAGTTTTGGATGGCTCAAAAAATGGAAACTATAACACTAAGGAGGGCTATAATTAACTAAATAGAAATCATCTAAGACTAAAGACACACATCTAATTGTGACTATATTGGGATAAAAAGTTCTTACCTAAGGCAAGATTGTTCTCATGGCTAGCACTACAAAATAAAATCCTTATAGTCAATAAATTCAATGAAAAAGGATATGCAAGTCAAAGAAGGTGCCCTTTTCTTGAAGAGGATGAAGAAAATGTAGACCAAATATCATTAACCTACAAATAATCTCACCAATGTTGGAGTTGGTTACATAAAAAACTTGGATGGAACTCAGCAATACCAAGGTCAATCCTAAGCATGTTTCAAGATTGGCCTATTTGAAATAAGGATTGTTTGTATCGTGGCTTGTGGACTGCAACACCATGTATTGTTATATGGGAGTTTTGGTAGGAGAGAAATAGATGCATTTTAAAAAATAAAAGGATATGATAAGAACAACTTACCAACAATATTGAGGCTACCATTATCAAGATTGTGAATAATAAAATATTGAATATGCAAACAGTTGCAAAAAAGATGACTTACTAGGATCAGAAGATGAGAGGTAGATGGATTGGGTTTAAGATTCCTTGGTATGTTAGTTTGAGCTTCACTTAGTTTCGAGAATACTTTAATGTTCTCTACTTAACAAGGCCAACCACATGAAGGTGGAAGCTCATCTGGCCTCACCCCCTCCCCCTAACATCAATCTAAATTACCCATTATCATATAATTACATACTTCATTCATTTATTCATCCATTTATGAACTATAACATTCAATAAATACATTCACATAACATTCATTAATATGATATAAAATTTTTTAATACATAATACTAATTGAGACTTCATTAACACATAACAATATTCATTAACATGAAATAAAAATCAATATTAATATGCAACATTCATAGATAATTACTTAACAAAAAGTTCTTTCATTATCCAAAAAAGTTTATAAAACAACATTTATGAAAGAGAATTTTTGAAAAATCATTTTTTTTTGTTTTTATTAGCTCTATTAAGAAAAAAGTTTATACGAAAATCAATATATTCCTCTCCTCTTGTGGCACATGTAATGTCAAATTATGATGCCTCCTCCTGTTTGGAGAAGTAGGAGGCTGCTACACTAAAGGGGACTTTTTTGCAAGAAGAAGTAAATGGTTTAAATTGGCATACTCTTTTTCTTTTTTTAATTGTTACAAGTATTTAATTAATAAGTGCAACATAACATGCATTTTCCTTACCTGATAATGCCACATCATGTACATTAACATTTTGATCCGCCACCACATCAACATGTTGAACACTTAGAAAATGCTCCACTCCTTCACCATGATGTTCAAAATGCTCTAAAATATTCAAAAAAGGGTTATAAGTCAAATTGCAATTGAAGATGTTAAATTGTATTTATAATTGTTTAATTAACTTACAATAGAAAATTAATACCTCCAACACTCTAATTCACATCATGGCCTTCATCACAAGCAGGTTATGTAATAGGATATGAAGGGTGCAGTGAAGTGTTATGCACATTGTTATGTAGTCAATTTATGTTCAAAACTAACACCAAAAAAGAAGTTTCTCAATTATTCAATTAAATTTAATTTTCATCTAGCCAATTTATATGTGCCTCATTTGGTGCACCAAATTCTTGGGTATGGTTTTCATATTATTGGTGTAGGTGTGTAGCCATGATTTTATAGCATTCCTTCAAGGAAATTTTTTTATCTTCATCCATGAGCTCCACATTGAATTTTGTGCCCTACATTTTTTGCTTGATATTATCAAATTTTCATGTATGGTTTGATTAAATAATTTTTTTTGCAAGATTATATAATAAAAATTATATGAAATTCTATTGCTAGTGCTTATAAGTCGAGACTAAATATTCATATAGCTATTGCCCAATCTTTTCTAGACTCACTTTTGTAGGCACTAATGTTTCCTATAGTCTATGAACACTTTAAAACATGTTAGATTATATATTTACAAAAATCACTAATTAGTGTATGATTATATTCTACTTAATACTATGATGACATACATTATTTTTCCTTGTTATAGTTCATTTCCTTTATTATCATGTAGCCTTTTCTCCTTTGCATCTCCTATTATTTCATTCCATTGAATTAGTGGAATCATAGGAGTACAATTGTATTTTGGGTTCTCCTTTTGAACATATTGGTCATTCACAGTCTTTGTATGTCTTGATGTTGTTTTCAAAAGTAGGCCAGTGTCAAAAATGTTTCTTTCCACCTTTAAAAAAATAAAAATTTGTTAGATCAATAACTTTAATATTATACAAAAAATTAAGGAGACATTAAGGCAAGTTTAAGAGATTTTGGATCAAGGCCTTTTTAGGAAGATTATTTTCCCATGTCTTGTTCCATTGGTATTGGAACTTAAGAAGGGAGGTAACTGGAGGATATGTGTTGATTCTAGGGCAATAAATAGGATAATTATTAGATATATGTTTCCTATTACTAGAGTAAAAAATTTAATGGATTACTTAGGTGGTGATAAATACTTGTCCAAGATTCATTTAAAAAGTGGATAATATTAGATTAGGATGAAAGAGGCTATTGAGTGGAAGTTATCCCTTAAGACTATAGAGGGGTTATATGAGTGGTTAGTAGTGACATTTGGATTCACAAATACACTCAAAATTTTTATGAGGGTGATGAGTTAGATTATTAAGGACTATATAGGGGTGTTTTTAGTAGTCTATGTAGATCATATTCTCATTTTTAGTAGGACAAAGGAATAACACATGAAGCACCTAGAACTTGTATTGAAGAAACTCCAAGAGGAGAAGCTCACCATAAACATTCAAGTGAGTGATTTTATGAAATAAGAACCATTTTATCTAGGATTTCTAGTTCACAAGGTGACTTGAAGATGGAAAAGATAACTTAGGTTGAAGCCATTCTAAGTTGGCCTACTTGTAAGACAAGGAGTAAAGTCATAATTTTTCATGGGTTGGCTTAGTTTTCTAGGAAGTTTATAAGAAGATTTAGTGAAATATGTGCAATAGTCCTCAACACCATAAAAGGAGGACTCAAAAAAAATTGTGGACCAAGAAAGGCAATGAAGGCTTTGATAGATTGAAGAATGAAGTAGCTACCCAACCTATATTGGTGTTGCCAAGTTTTGATAAGCCATTCATAGTGGAATGTTATGCAAATAAAATTGCAGTAGTTGTAGTCATAAGCCAAGTAGGTAGGCCGTTGACATTCTTTAGTGAGATGTTAAATGAAGAAAAGTCTAGGTATTAGTCCTATGAGTTAGAACTATATGCTCTTAGGATTTAACCACAAAAAGAAATAACAATTACATGCAAATATAACCAATATCAAAAAATAATAGATCACATAGAAAAGAACACAAGACACCAAGATTTGACATGGTTCAACCAATTCTTGGGCTACATCGAACAAATAGAAAGTCCAATATTATTACAGTCCAGTGATTACAACCTAATTACAATAACTAATCCCTTACAACCCAATACCACCACAAGAACCAATTGTTGTATCACTCCTTATTAAATAGCCCCTAACCCTAAGCTCTTTTATACAAGTACTTTTTCTACTTTAGGGTTAAAATTAGTTACAACATATCGACCATAAATTGGTGATAATAAACAGTATCCAATTGGTGAACATTAGTCATTGGAAAATAGTAGCCAACCATTAGTGAATAATAACCCAAAAAAATTATGATGTATAGTACTTCCCTAATTAGTCCCCACAAACTAAAAATCTTCCACTTAGGGACTGATCAAACTCCAGACTAGACATCAATCTCCCACTTAAAGACTAATCCTATAGCTATATTGATACCACATGGGGCTCCCACTAGATCAAACCACCCTAAACTCTATTGTTCTTTGATTTCTATTCAGTCTAGAAGACCAACCGAAGATGAAGAGGAATACATCTTCTCCCTTTGTCACTACCTTTGTAAACATATATATTGGATTGTCAACTATATGTATCTTATCCAACTTTAACTATCCATCATCCAAAACTAATTGACTGAAATGGTACCACAATTGAATATATTTTGTCTTTGAAAGTAGAGCTAAATTCTTTACAAGATGAATAACACTCTGACTATTTATAAAAAAATAATTATCCTTGTGAGAGTTTTGTGATTCTTCCAAGAATAATTAAAGCCATATCATATCCTTGGTTACCTCTATAACAACAACATACTCTACCTCTATAGTGGATAAAGCACCAATCTTTAATAACCTAGAAACCCAAATCACTATTACCCTACCAACAGTAAATACATAACCTATATTACTCCACTTGGTATTAATATCCCTTAAAAAATCTAAGTCAACATATCCCTATAAATTAGTAGTAGATCACTCAAAATGTAAACACTTACTAGATGTTTCTCTCAAATATCTAATAATCTATTTAACTGCACTCCAATGCTCAATTCTTGGATGACTCGTATACTTGCTAACAACTCCTACTACACGGGCAATATCTAGCCTTGTATATACCATAGCATACATCAAGTTTTCTATAGCTAAAGAATAGGTTACCTTGGACATCTTATCCTCATATTCTTTTGTCTTGGGACACATCTCCTTAGTCAATTTCAAATGACTAGGTAAAGGTGTTCTGACATCTTTAGCATTCTCCATAGAGAAACATTGCAACACCTTTTCAACATAATCAGCCTAAGATAGCATCAATTTTTTATTCTTCCTATCTTTACAAATATTCATACAAATAATTTGTTGTACTGCCCATAATCCTTCATAGCAAATGCATGCGCTAACCAATATTTTAGCCCCTTAATGGGATCCATGTTAGACTCAGTAACAAGCATATCATCAACATATACATATATAATAATGTAGTTTATATCAAAAAACCTCTTTAAATAAACAAAATGATCTAAATGACACCTACTATATCCATGCTTATGCATAAAACTATAAAATTTTAGATAGCATTGGTGAGGTGCTTGCTTCAAACCACGTAAACTTTTCTTTATTCTACACACTAAGTTCTCCTTACTTTTGACCTCAGATCCCTATGGCTTTGCCATATAGATCTCTTCATTTAAATCACCATGAAGAAAGGTTATTTTACCATCAATCTACTCCAAGTGCAAGTCTTTAGTAGCCACAATACTTAAAACAAAATGAATAGAATTCATTTTAACAACAAAAGAGAATATCTCATCAAAATCAATTCCCTTTCTTTGTGCAAAACCTTTCATAACTAACCTAGCATTAAATATTTTCTTACCTCGATCCTCTTCTTTGAACCTATAAAGCCATATGTTCTACAAGCCCTTATACCTATCAGCAACTTGTATAAATCGCATGTCTTAATTTTTAGTAAAGAGTCCATTTCATCTTTCATTGTAGATTTGGACTAAATCTTAGTATCCACCTGCATAGCTTCATCATATCATTTAGGTTCACCAGCATCAGTAAGTGAAATAGAATACAAAGAAGGAGAAAATATTTCTAGAGATATAATTTTCCTTGTTGACCATCTAACATTCATTGGTGTGTGTGGTACTTGTTGTTACTATTGTTTCATATCATGAGGAATTACTAGAAAATCATCTTTTGGAGTATCGTCTAACACTACATAATCATATTCTTTCTTCTCAAGTTGCTGCAATAGATCTTTATACAATACTTTATCATTGAATATGACGTCACTGCTTCTTACAATTTTACAATTTTAAAATCCCAAAGCCTAAACCAAAATTCATTAATGCCATTTCCAAAATTACACATTTCTTTGACTTACCTTTCAGCTTGGTTCTATTTTTAGAATCTATATGGAAAATGCTTCACAGTTGAAGGTTTTGGAAAAAGAATAACCCACCTTCTTATTAGTTCATGCTTCTTCTAGAATACCACAACCCAAAGGAGTAGAGGGACCTCTATTAATAAAATATACAACATTATTGATAGCCTCTTCCCACATGTGCAATGGAAACCCAACCTCATGCTCCTTGCATGCTCCATTATAGTCTTGTTCATGTGTTTAGCCACTCCATTTTTTTGTGGAGTCCTTGTAATAGGTTTTTATCTATGAATACCATTAGTGAAGCAATCATCTTCAAATTCATGATTCCAATACTCAACACCATTATCAGATCTTAGACATTTTAATTTCTTAGTAGTCTCATTTTCAATCAAGCATTTCCATTTCTCAAAAGTTTGAAACACATCACATTTTTGTCTAAGGAAATAAATCCACAATTTTCTAGTTGCATCATCAATAAATATAATATAATAATAAGAGCCACTGAGAGAAGATACTTGAGCTGGTCCCCATACATCCATATGTACAAGCTCTAATTTCTCCCTTTTATTTTCCTTTATAGTCTTCACAATACTCACTCTTTTTCTTTTTTTAATATACAAAACTTTCATAGAAATCCATATTAACACATTTTAGAGCTAGTAAAACTTTCTTTGAATGAAGTACTTTTGTACCTTTCTAACTCATATGCCCAAGTTTGTTGTGCCATAGTGTTGTTTTAGAATCTATAATAGTTATTTTCTCTCCCTCCTCAATTGAAGTAATTGTTCCTAAATATTCCTTTTTCTTTGAAAAAATTAAAGTAGAAGGAATAATGTGTCCTATACAAAGATATAATGTGCCTACTTTCACATCTTTTGCTACTACAAGGGAACCTTTTGAAACCTTCCAATTTTTATCATTAAAAATAATTACACAACCCTCATTACTGAGTTGCCCTGTTGAAATTAAATTCCTACTCCACCTTGAAACATATCTTATCTCATATAGTAGCCAATAATTCCCATTATGCAACTTAATCTTAACTTTTCCCTTTCCAACAATCTAATAGGGTTCATTATCCCCCAAATAAACAAGCCCAATATCCCCTTGGACATAATCAATGAAATAACCTCAATAAAGTGTAGCATGAAATGAAGCACTAGACTCTAAATCCCATGTAACATCAACACTCTCTAAAGACAAAAGTAAAGCATCCTCTTCAGATTTATTACTTACCATATTTTCTTCCTTGTCTCCATCTTGCTTTTCTCCTTCATTTTTCTTTTGAGTCCAACAATCTTTCTTTTTATGCCCTAGTTTCCCACAGTAGCAGTAGTTGTTTGGTTTTCTCGATTGAGACCTCCTCCCTTTTAAATTTCCTCTTGATTTCCCATGAGTTGCAAAATTACTTTCTCTTTTAGTTGTTCTATCTCTAGCTTGTGTGTTCAAATCACTTCTTGATGTAGATCTTCTATAGGTTTTCCTCAAAATAACACTAATCATATGATCATATTTTAGAGTATTAGATCTAGAAATAGAATTATGGACAGCCATTACCAAGCCATTCCATCTTTTAGGAAAAGGACACAAATTCAAGAGAGCCCTAATTTCTTCATCAAAATTAATACCCATAAAAGATAACAGACTAGTAATAATATTAAACTCATTTAAATGATCTATATTAGATTTCCTTTCTACCATTTTCATATTAAATAAATTCTTCAAGAGAAATACCTTGTTTGAAGTAGAAGGCTTTTCATAGAATTTCTTTAGGGTTTCCATCAACTCTTCCATTGTCTTCACTTTTGTAATCTTAAATGTCAGTGATGGTGCCAGGCATAATTGAATGCTTCCAAGTGTCTTTCTATCTAGAAGATCCCAATCATCATTTTTCATAGATCCCTAATTCTTGGTTTTTTCTTCCAATGGCTTCCATAAATTCTTTTGATAAATATAGTCTTCCATTTGCATCTTCCATAGCTGAAAGTTCTTCCCATTAAACTTGTCAACCTCATGTACCATTGTTCCCACTAAACTATGAGTCTTTCTCGTATGAGATAACTAGAAAAATAACCATAGATAGAAATAACAATTACATGCAAATGTAAATAATATCAAAAAATAATAGATCACATAGAAAGGAACACAATACAAAGAGATTTAACATGATTCACCTAATCCCTGGGCTACATCCAACAAACAACAAGTCCAATAATATTATAATCCAATGATTACAACCTAATTACAATCTATAATCCCTTATAGTTCAATACTGCTACAAGAACCAATTTTTGCATCACTCCTTATAAAATAGTTCCTAACCCTAAGCCCTTTTATAAAATATTTTTCCCACTTTAGGGTTAAAATTAGATAGAAAACGTTAGCCATAAATTGGTGAATATAAATAATAGCCAATTGGTGAATAGTATCCCAAACAAATTTTTGGTATAGTCCTTCCTTGACCAGTCACCACAAACTAACGTATGCTTTACTACAAGCCCTTAAGAAGTGGAGGCACTACCTATTGCCTAAGGAGTTTTTGGTTTTCACTAATAACCAAGAACTAAGTTACATCAACATTCAAAATAAGCTAAGTTCTAGGCATACCAAGTAGATGGAATTTCTACAGTCGTACACCTTCACCATTAAGCACAAGAAGGGTGTCAATAACATGAGTGTAGATGCACTTAGTGGGAGGTTGGTTACTATACAATAGATACAATTGTAATGCATTGGAGTTGAGGAATTCAAAAACTCCTATAAAGGAAATGCATGTATTTAATTTGATAATAATTTTCATAGTGAATATGTCAGCTACACATTTTAGAATGGTACTATTTATGGTAAAATATTTTTGTGTTCCAAGAGGTTCTATGAGGGAGAACCTCATTTAGGAGAAATAAAATAGGAGTTTGAAGGGGCACTTTGGGTTGAACAAGACTCTAGATTAAGAAGAGGGTTTCTACCATTGGCCTAAGATGAAAAAGAATGTAAGGAAATATGTGGACCAATGTGGATTCTATTCGAAGACAAAGGGAAAATTATCAAATAGAATTCTCTACCAGCTAATTCCCATCCCAAATAGACTTTGGAGTACATAAGCATGCATTTTGTAGTAGGGTTCCCTAGGTGACTAACTAGTTTGGATAGTGTATATCTAGTAGTACATAGGTTAATATGAGTGAGTTTATCCCTCGTAAAACCACACATGATGTCAATCATATTCCTCATATTTTCTTCAAGGAGATGGTAAGGATACCTAGGTTGTGAATAATCATAGTTGTAGATAGAGATGTGAAGTTTATGGGACACTACTAGAAGACCCTTTGGAGGAGGCTATGAACCAACCTAACCCATAGCTTTGTATATCATCCCCTAAAGGATGGATAGATAGATTTAATTAATAGGGTACCTAGTAACTTGTTAAGATGTTTAATGAAGGAGTACTGATAAGGATGGGAACAAATTATTCTTCAAGAACAATTTTCCTATAATGACAATACAAATAGGATGACTGGCAGGAATCCATTTGAAGTGGTGTATGTATTACATTTAAGAGGAGTTCTTGAGCTTAGAGATTTGAAGGGATATGAAGGGATCAATGGTCATGCTAATGTTGTAATAGAAGTTGAAGGCTAGGATATATGAAGGGAGAAGAGATGTACAATTTGAGGTATTGGGGTTTGTGATGGTATTCATGAACAATGCTAGATTATAGAAGCACATACCAAGTAAGCTACATGTGAAAATTATTCTTGACCATGTAAGGTTTTGGCTAAATATGGTCCAAATGCCTAAAAGGTAGAACTACCCAAGGAGATGGCCATTTCTCCTATCTTCAATGTGAAGGACTTGATGAAATACAAGGGACCAAAGATGGATGAGAAAAATTATAGTTCTGAGGTGACTAAGGATGTGGAAGAACTCAAGATATCTTATTAGAACAAACCACAATATGAAAATATTTTGGATTCAAGAGTGAAGAAGAAAACTAGGCATACATGGAGAACCTAGTAAAATGGAGAGACCAATCAGAGTAAAGGACTACCTAGATAGTAGAAAGCGACTTCAAGAAACATGGCATCAATCAAGAGTTCTTAACACCACAGATTCCTTAACCTTTTTTTTGCACTAGGAGAATGTTGTAGGAGCACCCTAGGGTCTTCTTTAGATTCAAGTTCATTTTGACTCATATGTGGTTCTAACCAACCACCAAGGTAATAATGACTATTGCTAAGGTCCCAAGTGAGGTGTGATGTGTGTTTAGAGATAGGTGTTCTTAGATTCATGCTTGTGGTCTATTTTTAGTAAGTCTAATGCCAAGTCCTAAAAAACTCAACATGGGTCAAAGCTTGGAAAAGTCTCCAAAATGGAGTGGCAATTATACATTTGATGTTTTAAATTGTTTTTATTACCATATGATGTGATTTAAGTAAAATTGTGGATGGGAGGATACTAGAAATGTAAAATTGCAAAAATATATAAAGTTTCTCATGACAACTTTGCAACATTGCAAACTGATGCAAGAGCATCTTAGGTTGACATGTTATCCTAATTATTTGTGTTCATTCTACCATTTTTTAGTGAGTTATAGTCATTTCTAAGTTGTAGCAACTACCAAGTGCCAATAATTTTGTAGTATAAGCCAAGTTGAAGTTACCCCATGTCATGTTAACACTTAGGTTAGTGTATTTTCCCATCTCACTTCCTAGTGTGTGCCAAGTTACATAGTGTGTGCCAAGCTATCCTTCATGTGTAGAGTGATCCTTCATCTACCAAGAGATCCTTCATGCACTGACTATTCCTATTGATGCCAATGTTTATGATTAGATCTTGTCTTGGAATTTGTGTAGATCATTTTAGGGTTGGCCTTTATATTTAATAATTTTCTAAAATGTCTTGCAAGCCTTTTTGGAAAGTATAAATAGTCTACTATTTAGGCTTAATGTTAGAGTGATTTTGGAGTAGATTGGTAGAGATTTCAAAGGATTGTAGAAGTTTGATGAATAAGTGTCTAGAAGTGTGAATGTGAAGTTAGATCCTAGATCTAGAATGTATTTTATTTATGGCCATAATCTAGAAGTCCTTACAGATGGGCATGTACGCTAAACATTTGATGATTCAATGAAAGAAAGTTGTTCTCTCTTTCTATGGCATTTTTCTCTTTGTGTGTTTGCTTCTATTGTGTTAACTCTAGGAAAGGTTGGTTTTTTATTTTTGGGTTGTGCCTTTGTCCCTAGTTATTCTTGTGCTCTTTGCATCAGGTAGTATCAAATCTTGGGGTTCATCCTTGTGAAGATTGGATTGTGTAAAACTATGATTCAGATTTGGTTGTAGTGTTGCAAATGTGCAGATTTGATCTATAACTTGTAGAGGGTTATGATCTTATAGGAACCTAATTTGTAAATAATTTTTGAGGTTGAGGAAATATTGATAATGTGATATTGGATACATGGAGAAAAATTGTAGCAAGATTAGATGTTGTAGAGATAGCCCAGAGGGGAGGAGTGCATCTTGAGCATGTGAGTGATGATGAAGTGGTAGCACCAAACCCTAATTTAGAGCTTGAAGAAGATCAAGTTAAGAAATAATTACTAAGAGTATTGTCTACAACACATTCAAAGCAGGCTATAGAAGTTTTTCCTTATGATGGAATGTTGGATAACAATACTATGTTGGATTGGATTTCTAATATGGAGAAGTTCTTTGAGTATGAAAACAATCCTAATAATAGGAAGGTGAAACTTGCAGTTACTAGGCCAAAAGGTCATGCTTCACTATGCTGGGAGCATTTGCAAACTAATAAAAAAAGGAAATGAAAGGAGAAGATTAGAACTTGGCTAAAAATGGTGAACAAGGTAAAGAACAAATTCCTTCCTTCTGATTACCAAGTTAGCCTATTGAGAAAGATGAAAAATTTGACACAAAAAGACATGATTGTGAAAGAGTATATTAAGGAATTTTATAGATTAGACATCAGATTTGGACATGTGGATGATGATGCTAAGAAAATTGCAAGATACCTGAATGGATTGAGATCTAAAATTCAAGATGAATAAAGTTTAGTGAAATTGGCAAGTGTGGTAGAATCATATCAATATGCCTTGAAAGCTAAGGATATCTTGACAAAGAGGTAGAGGTAGTAAATTCTAGAGAGGAAAAGGTATATCTTATGGTGAAGGTGGGAGATATGATAGTTCTATTCAGGATAAAGGCAAATTTGAATGTAAAAGTAATGACAAAGATAAGACGAAGTGGAAAGGTTGTAGTTCATACCAAGGAGGTACTGATTTTTACCAAGGAAGAGGTAATTCTTATCCTAGAGTTGGTTTTCATGGTAATTATTTCATATTTGGTAACATTGAGAGTTCACTAAGTGGACCTAAGGCTAGAGAAAATCTAATGGTGAGAAGAACCTTATATTATAAGGGAAAGTGATGAGGAGCCTATCCTTAGAAGAAGTCTTTTTAAGACCATATGTAACATGCATGGAAAATGTTGTAAGGTCATCATTGACAGTGGAAGTTCAAAAGAATTGGTTACAAAGTTGTAGTTGTAGAGGCTAAAACATCTCAAACCTTGTCATGTTTCATGCATCAAAGATGAGCATTAAGATATTGGTAAGTGAGCAATGCATTGCGAAGTTCAAGATTGGACATTACTTTGATGAAGTGTTGTGTGATATTATGCCTATGGATTTTTTCCATGCTTTGTTGGTGGACCTTGGAAATATGATAGATATGTTGTACATGATGGAATATTGAATCAATATACTCTTTGGGTGAATGTAAAAAAGAAAATATTGTTGCTTTTGAAAGTCTGGGTTAATTGTACTACAAAAAATTTAATATAGTTAAAGGCAAGAAATTTGAAAAAGAAGTGAAGAAGAATCAATTTTGTTTCATTATAGTTCCTAGAGGACCAAGTGTTAGTAGTAATGACTAATTAGTAAAAGTTGGTATCGACTAAGTGATAGCAGAAACTAGTGATAATGACTGAGTACCGATCAAAATTTTAGAATTACTGAACAAGTATAAGGATATTGTTGCTAAGGATATTTGTAATGGTTTACTGCTAGTAAGAAGTATAAATCATTGTATGGATGTAATTCTAGGAGCTAGTTTGCTAAATAGAGCACCATATAGATTGACACCTATAGAGAATGAAGAACATAATAGACAAGTGCATGAGTTGCTATAGAAGGGATTAATCAAAGAAAGTTTGAGTCAATGTGTTGTACTTGCTATATTAGCACCTAAGAAGAATAAATAATGGAGAATGTGTAGAGATTCAGGAGCTATTAACAAGATTATAGTGAAATATAAGTTTCCTATGCCGAGGATGGATGCCATAATGGATTGTTTGAGTGTAGCGAAGTATTTTACCTAGCTTAATTTGAAGAGTGACTATCATTAGATTAGAATCAAAGACGGTGATAAATGGAAGATAACTTTCAAGACAAAATATGGTTTTTATAAATGGTTGGTTATGCCTTTTGGTTTGACTAATGCACCGAGTACTTTCATGAGGTTGATGAATGAAGATCAGAAAAGATTCTCGGTATGTTTTTGATTGTTTATTTGGATGATATTCTAATATTTAGTAAGACTAAGGAAGAAAACCTTGAACATGTTAAACAAGTACTGTAGAGATTGAAAGAGGAAAAGTTGATGATTAATCTTTAAAAAAGTTCTTTTATGCTAGAGGAGATTGTGTATTTGGGATATTTGATTTTAGCTGATTGTTTGAGAATGGATCCTAAGAAGGTTAAAGTAATTTTGGAATGGCCGAGACCTTAGAATGTGGGTGAGGTAAGATCATTTCATGATTTGGCTAGTTTTTATAAAAAATTTATAAATAACTTTAGTGTTATTTGTAATGCTATGGCTGAGACAATGAGAGGAGTTAAAAAGGAATTCAAGTGGACACATGAAGCTGATAAGAGTTTTGAGATTTTGACAAATAAATTTGTTGAGTTACATATATTGGCTTTGCATGATTTCAATAAGGTATTTCAAGTTGAATGTGATGCAAGTGGTAGTGCAATAGGAGTTGTATTAAGTCAAGAGGGTAAACCTATTGTTTTCTTTAGTGAGAAGTTGAATGATGCTAAACATAACTATTCTATGTATGATCAAGAGTTTTATGGTATTGTTCAAGAATCAATGGAGTGGAGACATTATTTGATTCCTAAGGATTTTGTGTTGTGTACTAATCATAAAGCTTTACATTACTTGGAAATTCAACATAAATTGAATTAGAGACATATGAAGTGGGTTAAGTATTTGTAAAGTTTTACATTTTTATTAAGCATAACAGAGGAGTTACTAATAGAGTTGTTGATGTATTGAGTAGAATAAATTCTTTGTTGACAAGAATAAAGGTTGAGGTTCTTGTTTTGATGAAATGAAAGACTTATATGATACTGATCCTAATTTTTCTGAGGCATGGAGAGAGTGTAGAGCAACAAATCTAATAGATCACATTAGTAAGTTTGATGAATATTTCATTCAAGAAGGTATGTTGTTCAAAGGTATTTATTTTTTCATCCCTAGAAGCTCTATGAGGTTAAATTTTATTAATAAAATGCATAGTGGCAGATTGGTTGGACATTTGGGATTGATAAGACCTTGAGTTTCCTGAAGAAGAAGTATTATTGGCCACAAATTTATAAGGATTTTCAAAAGTTTGTGAAGAGTCATGGAGTTTGTCAAGTTGCGAAAGGAGTAAGTTAGAATACTAGATTGTATACACCTATTTTTATTCTTGAGAAGCCTTGGAATGACATTAGTATGGATTTTGTTCTTAGATTGCCCAAAAAAAAGGGGGGTATGATTCTATATTTTTTGTTGTGGATAGATTTTCTAAAATGGCTGATTTTATGCCATGTAAGAAGACATCAAATGTTGAGCATTTTACTGAAATTTTCTTCAAAGAGATTGTTAGATTGCAGGGATTAAAAAGAAGTATTATTTCTAATAGAGACAGTAAGTTTATTAGTTATTTTTTGAAGACTTTGTGGAACATATGGGTACTGAGCTAAAGTTTCGCTCTACATTACATCCACAGATTGATGGATAGATAGAGGTTGTGAATAGAAGCTTGGATAATTTGATGAGATATTTAGTTGGACATGAAACACATAATTGGAAAATGGTATTCGCACAATTTGAGTTTTAATATAATAATTATGTGAATACAAGTATATGGAAGAAACCTTTTGTGATTGTTACTAGGATGAACCCTAGAGGAGTATCAGATTTAAGTGATATTGTTGGTGAAGAGAAGAGAAGTGTTGCAAGAGAAGAATTTATTGATTTTATGGAGTCTTTCAATAAGGAAGTGTAGTTGATGTTGGAACAAAGTAATCAAAAGTATAAGGAGAATGATGATAAGTCTAGAAGACATCATGTTTTTGAAAATGGTGATGAGGTGATGGTTCATTTGAAGAAGGGAAGATTTCCTACTAGAACATATAGTAAGCTAAAGATGAAGAAGTTTGGATCTTGTAAGATCTTGAAGAATTTTGATAGTGGAAATGCTTATGAATTTTAGTTACATGATGGCCTAGATATATCTCCTATGTTCAATGTTGCTGATCTATATAAGTATCATGAATCAGATAATGAAGCTGTTGTACTTGATTATTATCATAAGAAGCTAATTAAAGAGGTTGAATAAATATTGGATGAGAGAGTTGGTAAAAGTACAAGAGGAAAAGAGTACTAAGAATATTTGGTAAAGTGGAAGAACATCCCAGCAAAAGATGCTACCTAGATTTCTCAATCTCGGTTGGATTTAGCTCAAGTTGTGACACTTGAATGATTTAGGAGAACCATTTCTTTATACCCTAGTTTTCTAATGTATGAGCATCTTGGGTTTATATGTTATCCTTCTCATTTATGCTCATTTTGCTAGTTTTTACCAAGTTATAGTCATTTCCAAGTTTCAACAATTGTTGGCTACTAGTAATTTTATAGTATAAATAGAGTTCAAGTTACCCCACATCATGTTAACACTTAGGTTAGCATGTTATCCAATCTCACTCTATAGTGTGTGCTAAGTTCCACAATGATTGTTGAGCTATCCTTCATGTGCCAAATGGTCCTTCATGTGTGGAGTGATCCTTCATGTGGAAAGTGTTCCTATTGTTGTCAAGTGTCAAAATTTTGGATGAGTTTTTTGCATTTTTTATGCAAGCTAACTTGAAGGATTAATTTTGGTCATGAATTTTATGATTACATCTTGGCTTAGTATGTTTGCAAACCATTTTAGTGTCAGCCTTTCTATTTTGTAATGTTCTAGAATGTTCTATAACCCGTTTTACCAAGTATAAATAGCGAATTTAGGCTTAGATTTAGAGTGATTTTTGGAGTAGATTGGTACATATTTCAGAGGACTATACAAGTTTGATAGATATGTGCCTAGAAGTCTAAATGTGAAGTTGTATCTTGGATCTAGAATTTATTTTGTTTCTAATTGTAACTCAGAAAGCCTTACAATTAGACATGTATGTTGATCATTGGATGAATCAATAAAAGAATATTGTTTTCTCTCTCTCTCTCTCTCTCTCTCTCTCTCTCTCTCTCTCTCTCTCTCTCTCTCTCTCTATGAAGTTGTTCTTTTTGTGTGTTTGTGTCCATTGTGTTAACACTACAAGGTTGGTTTTGTATTACTGGGTGTGCCTTTAGCCCTAGTTATTCTTGCCCTTCTTGCATCATAAAGTTGTCATAACAACATTTCCTAAAATATATGAAATAGTTCTAAAGGAGTCCTAACCTAGACCTTCGGGTCTAAACATGAGGGGTTAACATATTTGAGGTTAGAAAAACACTAATTTGGTAGTTAGTTTTCAAATTGTATGGTTTGTATTGGGAAAGACATTGAATTTTGTGTGATAGAAAGGCTTTAACCTTCATCCACACTCTGAATGGAATAAGTGGATTAATGTGAGGCATTCAACTTTTTATTCTTTTTATGTTGTTAAGTTTTGTGGAGTTAATTTGAAGAGTTTTAATTATTCTTTGTCATTTTGAAAAATCTTTAATTTCTTCTGGTGCACTATCTTGAATAGTGGTAGTTATGTAAATATGAGCTCTACTTGAATTCTCATGGTTGAAATTCAATGCCCTTTTGGAATAAAGTAAGGGGCACTATCAATAGTGTAAATATGTTTTGTGAGGTTCTTCTTTGTGGGGGAACTATTTTTTCCATCAAGCCCTAGGTGAGTGTAGAGGCATTTGGGCTAGGAGTTTGCATAGAACAATAGAAAGAAAGTTTGCAAGATTGATTGGTTTGGGTCAATTAATTGTTGTTGTAAGAAAGGGCATGTATCCTTGATAAGTGACTGCAAGGAGAGGAGTGGTGATGTTGAATAGAGAACCTCATGGAAGCCAAGATTGAGACTAGTTCATATGCTCTAAAAACCCAAGAGTATAGGAGTGTGGTGATAGTTCTTTGTATGGAAAACTTGGAGTTATAAAACCTACAAAATATTGAAGCTTGAAGTCCTTAGAAAGAATCCATTGACAAGTTCGGGGTTTGTTTAGTGAAGTTGAGAGTTATTCTAAGAACACTAATTTTAGGAGGCCTAATTGGGCTAAAAGGGCTACAAGGCCTAGAACTTGAAAAAGAAGAACTTCATGGAAAATCCAAAGAAGACAGCTATTCCCAGTACTAAGATCAGTTTGGGAGAGTAATGGCTAAGTTGAGTGCATAGTCAGATTGAGGAACATAGTTGAGTGTTTGAAGTTGATGGTGAGTTCTATAATGAGAAAGGGGATCCTATGAGTGATATTTGTGTAGGGTAGAGTGGAGTACCCTAGTAAGAGAAAATAATAGGTCTTAGGAAGAGAAAGAGTGCTCCTAAGAGATAGTACTTTCCATCACAAAATTGTGAGTATTTATTTATATGGAGCTTTTTGAGAAAAGTTTATTATAGATGGCACGTCCAAAAATACATACTACACATACTATAAACTATGAAACTCACAACTACACCAGTATGCCTTCATCAATGTCCATGTCTTGTTTGGGAGCTTGGGAAAGTTTTGTTTTTCTTCAAAGTGAGATAGAGACCCTATATAATCATTTTTGGAGTATTGACAAATATTTAATGTTCCTTCATGTATGGTTTCTCATTTTGTATAACTTATTTAGATGTGAAAAATTACAAAGTTAGGTTCTATATTGATACCAGATCTGAATTAAAATGGAATTCTATCAAATTGTTCATGTCCTTGGCCTATGCTCTCACACTAATTCATTGAAATTTCTCTTGAATTATGCAGTTCTCATAGCTACAAGAAAATTTTCTGGTCAATAGCTTTGAAATCATCTTTAGCACTTGGTCATGTACATTAGTTCATATTAGAAAAATTGAACAACAAGAATACAACATAAAAAGAAAGAACTTCTAGCTTTTTATTCTTGAATAATAGATGCACATTTGTACAGATCCACCAACATTCCTAAATGACTGCTAACTTAATTGACAACAAACTATTTCATGATTGAGAACACACACATAAATTTGTCAAATAACTAGAACTTATGGATACCTAACTCAAATACATCTACAACTGGTCATTGTTTACAACTCAAACTAAACTAAACATGTGTTGCCACCAACTCAAATAAGATTTTTTTCACATATACAACAATCATTTATTTACTGACACCTAAACTAAACACGTGTTGCCACCAACTCAAATAAGATTTTTTTTCACATATACAACAATCATTTATTTACTACTAAAGAAAACATTATGTAGAAATTACACTTTTAAAATAGGTCATATAGGAGTAAGACTTCCTCAAGTTGCTCCCAACTTTTGGTATAGTCATGTAGCTATCATCCAACTCTAAAACACCATTGGACACACCATCACTATATGAAATGCCTCATAATCTTCGTCAAAGTATGATGCCAAGCTTCCAGACTTTCAAATCTCACTGAACTATTAGACACCAATCCACACGTGTGTCTCATAACCCTCATAAAGGTATAGCTTCACTTATCATATAACACCTTGGACTATTTGAGCATCCATCTAGCCTCTACTACATCCTTTCCTATTTTCAAAGCATAGATCCCTTTAAAATCAAACAAATTCTTCAATGAAATCATAAGAATCTAGTGGTTCTTCTCGAAGCGTCATATTCTTAACAAAATCTTCTCTAAAAAACAAAACTTAATAGGAATATGACTCTTATACCATATTGAAAAAATATAATAGCAGTAAACAAAACATAAAAGGAAAGAACTTCCAACTTGTTATTCTTGAATAATAGATACATATTTAGAGAAGAGGATAAACTATTAATTAGATTAAATGACTGCTAATTAGATTGACAATAAACTACTTTATGATTAACAAAACACACATAAACTTTCAACTAACTGAAGCTTATGGATATCTATATCAAACACATCTATACTGAGTTGTTGTTGACAAGTCAAACTCAGTGACTTGCATGTAAATTGAACTTGAATTGGTAGCAACTCAAATGAAATTTTCCACGTGTAACAATAAGTTGTTTACTACTCCTAGACCATTAACTCCAACGATTATATTTTCAGACTTACAACCACTTTAGCAAATAATTCATCTCGTACTTTTCATTTGTCGTTGCCAGAATTCAACGTATGGGTTGATCATTCCATTTGATTCCTAGTTTCCATGTGAGACTACAATCATAGTATCAATTTTGTACAATCAATTTTCATCTGCCATTGCCATTCTGCGTGAACTTAATCAACGTCTCCTTAGTTTCACATCAATATTTGTCCATTAATCCTGGCATCGTGGAGGATTACATATTTTCAAGCAATTGATCAAACACTTACTACATTGTTGTTATTCAGCTCACTTTTACACATTTCCAACAACACTAAAGAATTATGTGTTCCACTCAACCAAGAAGTGTTAATAACTATTTCTTGAATGCTTGCGATGGAAGCATTTAGAACTAATATTTTGTTATGTCTGCTCTTTTTTTAAGCATGCACAACTTTTTGAAAGATTGTCAATTTGTCAATTTGACAATTTGACTTATTGAAAAGTTTAATAAAATCAATTATGGATGCTTAATTTTGGAGCGTAAGTAACCTTTGGATGGTTCTAGATTTGACTGGTTTAAGCATAAATGGTTACGTCACTGTTTTTTTCCGAACAACTTACTGAAACAGTTTATTTTAATCAAAATGATTTTGACTATTTATTAAAAATTATAGTTTGTCATATGTTTTTGTGAAAAATAAAATAAAATCTTCCCACAGTGTAAAATTTTGATGTATAGGATATAGGGCAACAATATTCCAACAATCAAATTCTAGACTCTATCTTGATTCATTTAAGGTTATTCAACTACATTCATGATTCCTTTTGAATTCATGACTTTGAGGATTGAGATATATATTCCAATCAAGGTCTTCTTTTAAAGGTTATTGACGTCAATCACTTAAGGTCAAGAATTAGCCATTTAGAAGGGCTATTCAAGATATTTGTTTATCTAAGGCATAGGTAAACCTCTTCTATAAAACATAGCTAAAGGATAACTTACATGCTAACTATCAAAAAGGTTATAAGCATCTATGCAACAAAATGACATTTTCTTAAGGCATAGAAAGTGACTGTAATTAATCATTCAAAGAAGGTTTGACAGTGACATTTTGAATATATAGGGATTTTTCAATAGGTTGTAAAATAAATATTATTTTGAAGCATATTTACACATAGGATATTTATCAACTCAGAATGTAAGCCATTGAGACAACCCTAGAGGAGGCTAAACCTGACATTAAAAGATAGAGTCAAAGTAGAGTTACAAAAACTTCTTAGTGCTAGATTTATTTATCCTATTTTTGATAGTCAATGGGTTTCACCTTTAATTATTGTTCCAAAAAAGGGGGAAAATTGAGAGTATCTTAATAAAGCCACTAAAAAGGATTACTTCCCTATGCCATTTATTGATCAAGTACTAGATAACTTAGTAGGAAAAAGATATTTCTCATTTTTAGATGGTTTCAGTGGCTATAATCAAATCTAGATCTCTCAAGAAGATTAGGATAAGACAATGTTCACCTATCCATGGGGAACATTTTCTTACTTTATCTTACCATTTGGATTATGTAATGCACTTGGAACTTTTTAGCAAGTGGTACTTAGCATATTTTTTGACATAGCTATTGATTGTGTTGAGATTTATATAGATGATTTCACCACTTATGGTGACACATTTGAACAAGCGCATGTCAACTTGGAGAAGGTGTTAAAAAGGTTTGAAGAATACAACCTTTCTCTTAATAGTGAGAAGTGTTATCTCATGATAGTAGAAGGAGTTGTTGTTCGGCACTACATTTCCTCTTTTGGAAGTCAAGTGGATCTTGCAAAGATTTTTGTCATTACTAAATTACCAATACCAACTGAGCAAATAGATGTTAGAAGCTTTCTTGGACATGTCGGATACTACAAGAGATTCATCAAAGATTTATGTAAGCTTGTTGCTCCTTTATATAACCTACTTAAAAAACAAGCTGAATTTGAGTGGACAAAAGACTGTGAAACAACATTCTAGTAATTGAAGGATGTTTTGACAACAACACTTATTCTTAGAGGACCTGATTGGAAGCTACCCTTCCATATTCATATTGATGCATCTGACACTGCTTTAGGTTGTAGTTCTCAAACAAAATGAAGGTATTGTTGAGCATGCCATTTATTATATTAGTAAGAATTTGTAAGGTGCTAAGATGAATTATACTATGAAAAAAAAAGAATTGCTTGCTATTGTGTATGCACTTAATAAATTTTGGCATTATATCACAAGCTATAAGGTTTTTGTATACAATGATCACTCTTCTTTAAAATACTTGATGAATAAACCTACCATCTTTTATAGATTAGCACGTTGGCTACTCCTCATGTAGGAGTTTAATGTAAAGATAATAGATAAACTAGGCCGAGCCAATGTAGTAGCAAAAGTTTCCTATCTTGACTTCAAGTACCCGATGATCCTATAGCCATAGATGATAACTTTCCTGATGAGCATCTATTTTCAATAGAAACTTATAACCCATGGTTTGTATATATAGAAAATTACCTTGCTACAAGAAAAACATGTCTACACTTTTCATCCAAGCAATGCCATCTCTTGGTGAAAAAGAGTTTCAATTTCTCATGGATAGTTGGATTGATGTTCTACACTAAACCAGATCAAGTAACTCGCTGGTGTGTAAGGGAAGATGAAACTTATGACTTAAGGGAATGCGATGATGAACCATGTGGTGGTCATTTCACAACAAAATAAATAGTCTACAAGATTTTAACAACTAGATACCATTGGCCTACTCTCCACAAAGATGCAATAAAGTATACAAGATGATATTATCAATGCCAACACATGGGAAGATCCACTAAAACTGACGAAATTCTCCTTTAGCCATAGTTAGTAGTCACTCCTTTTGATAAATGGGGTATCAATTTTGTTAATCCAATAGATCCCTCTTCTCATGGAAAATCATACATCCTAGTATGTACTAATTATGCAAGTAAGTGGGTTGAAGCGCAAGATATGACACATGCACAAGGTCACAAAGTAGCCAATTTTCTATATGAATGCATATTTAGTAGATTTGGAGTACCTAGGAAAATTTTCATGGATCAAGGAGCTCAATTTACATCAAACCTAATTGCAGAACTCATGAAGAAGTACATGATAGATCATGGTACATCTTCCCCATAACATCCTCAAGCTAATGTTTAGGCAAAAATTAAAAACAAAGAAATGGTATCAATCCTCACTAAAATAGTTTTTATTCACAAATGGGACTAGGTTACTAGGCTTCATGAAGCAATTTGGGTTTATAGGACTACATGGAAGAGAAACATTGGAGTGACTCCATTTGAATTACTTTATGTCAAATTTGCTTCCATGCCTATAGAATTTTAACACAAGACTCTAAAAACTACTTTAGAGCTAGATGTTGATCTTTTAAAGGCTCAAGAAGATAGGATACTATAGCTGAATGCCCTTGATAAACACCATAAATCTACCCTACACAATACAAAGATAATCCAATAGTAGCAGAAGAAATGGCATGATAAGTTCATGTGTGAAAAGACTTTTTTTGTTGGAGAATAGGCCCTCCTATATGATTCCTATTGTCAATAAAATCTAGGAAAATTCTGAACTCATTAGTTTAGACCATATGAAATCATTTCTATGTTTGAGAATGGTGTAGTACAACTCTCTACCATTTATCCTATTATCTTCAAACTCCTTGTTAATGGACATCATTTAAAACTCTACCATAAGCTATATAGTCAGGAAGAGTTCCTACAATAATTACAACCATTTACTAATCCTACAATTCCTATAGCAACTGCAGATGAGTTTCCCACTCATTTTCCATCCTCTCTATTAAAGAATTTCACTCATCATAATAAACCACTTTCTTTGTGAAAGTATATTCTCCATAACAATTCCACCTCACTCCACTTTTTCTCATCTTCCACCTCACCTCACCTTTCATCAACCTACATTACAGTATCAAATGACAACATGACTTCATAGGTATGTATGCACACTCAAGTTTACACTTTTTCTTAATGTGTTATCCTATTTTTATTTACCTTTTTCACTAGTAATTGCAAGAGCTATTGCCTAATTTAGTTGGAGGGAGGGGTATTATATTTCATTTCTTTTGTTATAATTAAATTTCAATTAAATATCTACGCTATTCTTTATGTGCTGCCACATATAGTAACTTTTCCATAAATCATGACAAGAGAATAATGTGATGTGATAGTCCCCTTTATGTCACACACCTTTCACAAGTTGGGATCTACGAGTTCTAGCTACTTAGGTACTTAATGAGCAATTAAGTTATCTTAACTGATCTTAAATGATAAAATTATCATTTTCTTAAAACAAGTACTATGACTTGTCTTGTTGTTTGATGCAAGTTTTTTCATTTTTGAAATTACTCCTGTAATCACTCTAGAGGAACAATGGGAGATGGTTTATTAAGAAGAAAACCACCTAACTATACAACATTTTTTGGAGACCCAGTTTGTCTACCTATATTTCAAGCTAGGTGATGGATGAATTACATGTTCAAACTATTTGAATGGAATGAGGAGCTTGCCTTAGAATTCTTGTGAACATTGAGGGATGGGTTTTCTATAGTCAGAGGAGTAAGGGTTCCTTTTCCACCCAAAATTGCAGCAGATATAATAGAATTACTATTGGAAGGAGAACAATTTTTAGAAACATTAGACACAGTTCTAGCTAGAGCCCAATTTATTGTGCATATAGACCCACAACTTCAAACATACTGGAAACAAGGTACAATCCACACATCTTTATTAGTACCATTTAATGAATGTGCTACTTATATTGTGGGATATTTTACTTATGAGGGGAGACATTCATATTTGCATGCCACACATTTCAAATTTTTGAGCTACCTAATACAAGATGACTACCTTTGAATGTTCCTCATTTTATGTATCATATTTTGTTAAAAAGAGCTACAACAGTATAGAAAGGAACCTTGAAGGATGTTTCACATCACCCTTTTATTAAGCTCATCATATAAAAAGCCCTTAGGGAACAACTAGGGATATCTCAGGATGATTTTGTTGAAAAAAAGTGCAAAACCATGTTAGGAAACCTATAGAGCAAGTCGAAGAGAAAATAGAACCTTAGGAAAATATTCTAAACCCTAGCTCTTCCTCAACCAGACCTAGGAAGTCATAGAGAACCTCAATTTCTAGTCCCATAGCTTCTACCTCTAGGTTTGGACCATCATCTAGTAAGGGTAAAAGGAAAGATAAAATTTTGCCAAATACTAGCTCTAGTATAGTTCCTAGGGTTTATAAGAAGAAAAGGGGGAATGTATAGGAAATATCTCTAGAACCTCCTACAACATCAAAGGCATTAGAACTACCCTTTAGGGATAAAACTCAAAGGAGTTGATCAACTATAAAACTCGATGAGGGTCTGTCTTTTCAATCCCCTGTGTTCAAAAATGTAGTTAGTGAAAAAGACCAATCCTCTTCTTTTGACAAAGACAATATCATCATTGAAGAGGGTGAAAGTGCATAATGTGTACCTATAATAGCAAGAACCTCCTTTTTCTAACCACCTATCATTTCCATATATTCAGACAATGACGATAATGCATCTACTAGAGTTTCAAATTCTCCTCCACCTTAAAGAGAAAAATTTCATGAAGAAGATGTTGGAATAAATTTTGATGTAGTTAATAGTATTGCTGAGCATATTTTTTCTAAAGGATTTGATGCTTTAGCATCCCTAGCCTAGCAAACTAATTCTATTGATCCTATCCTTCTAAGACACATGTTACATTCCATCCTCGTTCCACTATTTCATTGTTAAGCATCATTTCATTGTTATCTAACCAGTTTATTTAGGAGAGGGAAGAATGGAAAATAAAGAGAGAAAGCCTAGAAAAAGTAATCTTCAATCAAACTCAAGAATTGACTAAGAAGGATGAGGATATTGACAAATTAAGTGGTAAACTTACAAAGGTCATTGCCATGGTTCGTGAATTAATGTCCAATCACTCTCCTTCTCTACTTTATGCTCTCTTTTTGAAAGAACAATTTGTAAATTACCAGATGACTTATGTAATGTAGGGTAAAAGTTTAACATTGAATAACCCTCATGAATTCTTCAAAACTTTTCATGTTGCTCCTATAGCCATCAAAAATTTCTCTATGAACTCTTTTTACATAATTTAGTAGTCATTGATAACAGAGATTGGAACCCTCTACCCTATGTGGGTGATATTCAACTCAAGGCATTGATGTCATGGATTCAAAATGAAATTAGTAGGGAAAACCAAGCCCATCAATACATGGAATTAGTGTATGAGATGCCACTTTTTCTCAAGCCTAAGGCCAAGGATGCCAAAACTCTATACCACGAATGGTAGAAAATTGCTTACTCAAAATTTAGAATTTGGATTATTTCTCCTTTAAGGGAAATAGTCTATTAGGAATATAAAGCTATGGCAGAAGTAGATATAGTCTACTTACTTTGTTTGACATCTCTTGCTCTCTCATCTTGATGATGGATCGCATAGTGTGATTCAAAACATTGATGGTAAAAATCTCCACACAATCTAATCCAGAAACTAATTTACATAACTATGATGGATTGTAGAAACTTAATTGCATTAATAAGAAATAGATCTGTCTACAACAAAGTAGGCAAATCAATGGCATTAGATAGGGTTGAGTGAAGACATACAGAAGAGGGAACCTCATTCTCCAATGAATTTTATCATGGCCACTCGGCGAGCACCTTGGTGTATCAAGCTGGGGAAAGAAAGAAAAAATGATTGGATTCTTTTAACTTTTTAGCATCCATGGTTTTTGTCCCCATTTCTTGCTAATCAGCAAGATTTAGATAAATCTGATATGTCAGAAGTGCTCCGTAGATGGGAAAGGTATAGGGAGAGTAAAGGTTTTTATTGGAACATTGCTATAGGGTGTAAAGGACAAAGTGTTGCCTCAAATTTTAGGATGGTTGCGAGGGTGAAAAAAATTATGTTTTATTGAGGACAAGTCAATGTTTTAGTTGGAGGCAATGATGAGACTAGAATATGGTCTATTTTTTCATTTCATCTTTCAGTTTAATTTGCAAACTTTCTAAAGATTTTGGTGTTCAAGAACATGATGCTTTTGATGATTTCAGAAAAAATGTGTGAATAATTACTTTTTAGGATTAAAATGAATATTCTATGAAACGATATGTCATTTAATTACAAAATAGTGAGAATGATTCTTTTTCTTCCTTAGCTAGGTTGGGTAGTTCTTTTGAAACAATGTGACATAGGGTAAACTAATTTAAATAAAATGTATTGAATAAGTTTTGATGTATGTTATTATTTTGGAAGTGCTAATAATTTGTAGATATAAAAGAAAAACCAAGTCAACCAAGTGGGAGTCAAAGCATTTGCTCATGTTAATAGACCAGCCTTGAGCGGAGGAAATTAAGGGGTCATGAGTTACTAAATTATTGTTCTATTTGGCACCAAAATTAATGTGCATATTGTAATAATCAATGCCATCATTTGTTTTGGTAGTTGATGACTCTTAAATTTATGAATTTTGTTCCTAGTTTATGTTTTAAAATAATTGGAACTCTATGTACCAGAAGTGGTAGGTTTTTCAGCAATCATTTTTCAATAGAAAAAAGAATTTGTTGAGTTTTTAAGTATTGAATATAATCCTACTATTCATCAGTATGTACATTTTATTGTTATGAATAAAATGATCATTTTAAGTTTTTCTGTCTAATTTATTATACTTCACTTCTCTATGGGGGCCCACATAGGGAGTGAACTAATTAGTATAGGATTTATATTCAGTTCATAGAACCCAAGCAGACTCTATTGTTCTTGTAACCACTAATAACAAAATTAGTGAATTGTTCTTGCAGCATAAGCAATTGAAGTAATTCTTAGCTATATTTTCATGCTTTATTAAAATAGATTTGGTTCTTAGATTTAGCATAAGTTTCCTATAGTTTAAGTACTCAAATTTTTGTAGAGTAGTTCTTAAGTTGAGATAAGTTTGAAGAATATATTTTGTGAACACCATTTCAAATTTATGTCCCTAGTTGATAAATTAAATTAGTCCAAATGATCTACATAAGTACCATTAGAGAGGGTTAATCTTGGTTTAAGTAGTCCATTGCTACAGGATTTTGATCCCTTTCTTTGGCCAAACACAAAACACCATTTAGATTGACACCTATAGAGAATGAAGAACTTAACAGACAAGTGCATGAATTGTTGTAGAAGGGATTAATTAGAGAAAGTTTGTGTCCATGTGTTGTAAATACTATATTAGCACCTAAGAAGAATGCATTATTAGGAATATATATTGATTCCAAAACTATTAACAAGATCACAGTGAAAAATAGGTTTCCTAAGCCGAGTATGGATGACATAATGGATTGTTTGAGTGTAGGAAAGTACTTCACCAATATTAATTTGAAGAGTGGCTATCATTAGATTAGAATTAGAGAAGGTGATGAATGAAAGACTACTTTCAAGAAAAAAAAATTATATAAATAGTTGGTTATTCCTTTTGGTTTGACTAATGCACCTAGTACTTTCATGAGGTTGAAGAATGAAGTTCTGAAAAGATTCTTGGGTACGTTTGTGATTGTTTATTTGAATGATATTCTAATATTTATAATAACTAAGGAAGAACACCTCAAGCATTTTGGACAAGTATTGTAGAGATTGAAAGAGGAAAATTTGATGATTAATCTAAAAAAGTGTTCTTTTATGCAAGAGGAGATTGTGTATTTGGGACTTGTGATTTTAGCTAATGGTTTGACAATGGATCTGAAGAAGGTTAAAGCAATTTTGGAATGGCCTAGACCTGTGAGAATGTGGGTGAGGTAAAATTATTTCATAGTTTGGCTAGTTTTTACTAAAATTTTATAAAGAATTTAAGTTTTGTTTGTAATGCTATGACCTAGAAAATGAGAGGAGAAAAAAAGGAATTCAAGTGGACATATGGAGCTAATAAGAGTTTTGAGACTTTGAAACAAAAGATTGCTGAGTTACCTGTATTGGCTTTGCCTGATTTCAATAAAGTATTCCAAGTTGAATGTGATGGTAGTGGTAGTGCAATAGGAGTTTTATTAAGTAAAGAGGGTAAATGTGTTGCTTTCTTTAGTAAGAAGTTGAATGATGCTAAAAAGAACTAGTATATTTATGATCAAGAGTTTTATGCTATTTTTCAAGCATTCATGAAGTGGAGATATTATTTAATTTCTAAGGAGTTTGTGTTGTATACTAATCATAAATTTTTACAGTACTTGGGAAGTCAACATAAATTGAATCAGAGCCATATGAAGTGGGCTAAGTATTTTCAAAGTTTTACATTTTTATTAAGCATAAGGGTGGAGTTACTAATAGAGTTGTTGATAGATTAAGGAGAAGAAATTCTTTATTGACTAGAATAAAGTTTGACGTTCTTGTTTTGATGAAATGAAAGAGTTGTATGATAGTGATCCTAATTTGTTTGAGACATGGAGAGAGTACAAAGCACCAAATCTGATAGATCACATTAGTAAGTATGATGAATATTTCATTCAAGAAGGTATGGTATTCAAAGGTATTCCTTTGTGTATCCCTAGAAGGTCTATGATGCTGAATTTTATTAATTTAAAGCATAGAGGTGGATTGGCTAGACATTTTGGAGTTGATAAGACCTTGATTTTGTTGAGGGAGAAGTATTATTGGCCATAGATATATAAGGATGTCAAAAATTTTGTGAAGAGTTGTGGAGTTTTTCAAGTTGCAACAGGAGTAAGTCAAAATGTTGGATTGTACACACCTATTTGTATTTCTGAGAAACCTTGGAGTGACATTAGTATAGATTTTGTTCTTGGATTGCCTAAAAAAAAAGGGGGGTATGATTCTATATTTGTTGTTGTGGATAGATTTTCTAAAATGGCTCATTTTCTAACATGTAACAAGACAATAGGTGTTGAGCATATTGCTGAAATTTTCTTCAAAGTGATTGTTAGATTGCATGGATTACCAAGAAGTATTATTTTTTATAGAGACAGTAAGTTTTTGGTTATTTTTGGAAGACTTTGTGGAAGAAGATGGGTACTAAGTTGAAGTTTAGTGCTACATTCCATCTATAGTCTGATGTATAGATAGAGGTTGTGAATAGAAGCTTGGGTAATTTGCTAAGATGCTTTGTTGGAGATGAAACACATAATCGGGAGATGATATTAGCACAAGCAATGTTTCAATATAGTAATTATGTGAATAGGAGTACATGTAAGACACATTTTGAGATTGTTACTAGAATGAACCCTAGAGGAGTATCATATTTAAGGGATGTTGCTAGTGAAGACAATAGAAGTGTTGCATGAGAAGAATTTGTTGATTTTATGGAGTCTTTACATAAGGAACTGAAGCTAAAGTTGGAAAAAAATAATTAGAAGTACAAGGAGAATGTTCATAAGTCTAGAAGACATAATTTGTTTGAAGTTGGTGAAGAGGTGATGGTTCATTTGAAGAAAGGTAGATTTCCTACTAGAACATATAGTAAGGTAAAGATGAAGAAGTTTGGATCTTGTAAGATCTTGAAAAAGTTTGATAGTGGAAATGTTTATAAAATTGAGTTACATGATGACATGGATATATCTCCTATATTCAATGTTATTGATCTATATAAGTATCATGATTTAGATGATGAAGTTGTTTTACCTAATGATTATTGTAAGAAGCAGATTAAAGAGGTTGAATAGATATTGGATGAGAGAGTTGGTAAAAGTACAAGAGGAAAAGAGTACTATGAATATTTTGTAAAGTGGAAGAACAGACCAGCTGAAGATGCTACATAGATTTCTCAATCTTAGTTGGATTCAACTCAAGTTGTGATACTTGAATGATTCAAGAGAATCATTTCTTTTTACCTTCGTTGTCTGATGTAGGAGCATCCATGTTGACATGTTATCCTACTCATTTGTGTTCATTTTGCTAGTTGTTGCCGAGTTAGTGTCATTTCAAAGTTTCAAGAATTTCCAATTGCTAGTAATTTTGTAGTATAAGAAGAGTTAAAGTTACCCCACGTCATGCTAACACTTGGGTTAGTGTGTTATCCCATCTCATTCTATAGTGGGTGTTGAGTTCCACAATGTGTATCAATCTATCCTTCATGTGTTGATTGATCCTTCATGTGTTGAGTGTTTATATTGATGCTGAGTGTGAACATCTCTGATGAGTTTTCTATATTTTTGGTGCAAGATTAATTGTGGGATTAATTCTGATCATGAATTTTATCATTAGATCTTGTCTTGGTATGTGAGCAGACCATTTTAGTGCTTTCCTTTCTATTTTGTAATGTTCTAGAATGTTTTGTAAGCCATTTTGGCAAGTATAAATAGGGTATTTAGGCTTAGAGTTAGAGCAATTTTTGGAGTAGATTGATAGGGATTTTAGAGGACTATACAAGTTTGATGTATATGTGTGTGGAAGTGTGGATGTAAAGTTGGATCTTGGATCGGTGATGTATTTTGTTTCTGGCCATAACCCAAAAGGCCATACAATTGGGCATGTATGCTAATCATTTGATGAATCAATAAAAAAATACTCTCTCTCTCTCTCTCTCTCTCTCTCTCTCTCTCTCTATATATATATATATATATATATATATGTATATGTATATGTATATGTATATGTATATGTATATGTATATGTATATATATATATATATATATATATATATATATATATATATATATATATATATATGTATGTATGTATGTATGTATGTATGTATGTATGTATGTATGTATATGTATATGTATATGTATATGTATATGTATATATAAATATATATAGATACGTATATATATATATATATATATTTATATATACATATACATATATGTATATGTATATGTATATGTATATGTATATGTATATATAAATATATACATATACATATACATATACATATACATATACATATACATATACATATACATATACATATACATATACATATACATATACATATATATATATATATATATATATATACATATACATATATATATATATATATATATATTGTGTTGTTTTCTTTGTGTGTTTGCTTTCATTATATTAACTCTGCAACCTTGGTTTTGTATTATTGGGTGTGCCTTTGGCCCTAGTTATTCTTGCCCACCTTGCATAACAAATTTATCATGATAACATTTCCTAAAATCTAGGAAATAGTTCTAAAGGAGTCATAACCTGGACCTTAGCATATAAACATTAGGGGTTAAAATATTTAAGGTTAGATAAACACTAATCTGGTAGTTAGTTGTTAGATTGTATGGTTTGTATTGGGAAAGATATTAAATTTTGTATGATGAAAAGACATTAACCTTCATCCACACTCTGAATGGATTGAATAGATTAATGTGAGGCATTCAACTATTTATTCTTTTTATGTAATTAAGTTTTGTGAAGTTAATTTGAATATTTTTAATTATTCTTTTTCATTTTGAAAAATCTTTAATTTCTTCTAGTGTGATATCATAAATAGTGTTAATTATGTAAATATGAGCCCTACTTGAAATCTTGTGGTTGAAATTAAATGCCCTTTTAGAATCAAGTAAGGGGCACTGTCAATAGTGTAAATATGTGTTTTGAGGTTCTTTGCATGTCAACTATTTTCCAATCAAGCTCTAGGTGAGTACGTAAGGTCATTTATCCTTGATAAGTGACTACAAGGAGAGGACTGGTGAAGTTGAATAGACAACCTCATGGAAGTCAAGAATTGAGACTAGTGCAGATGCCCTAAAATCCAAGAAGATAGGGGTGTGGTGATACCTCTATGTATGGGCAACATGGAGTTCTAAAACCTACAAAATATGGAAACCTAAAGTCCTTAGAAAGAATCCATAGATAGGTTGGGGGTTTTTTTGGTGAAGCTAAGAGTTATTCCAAGAACACTGATTTTAGGAGGCCTAAAACTTGAAAAGCAAGAACTCGATGGAAAATTTAAAGAAGACACCTATTCCTAGTACTAAGATCAATTTGGGCGTTTAGTGGCTAAGTTGAGTGCATGAGTGCATAGTTGGATTGGTGAACATAGTTTAGTGATTGAATTTGGTGGTGAGTTCTATAATGAGAAAGGGGAGCCTAGGAGTGATATTTGTGTAGGGTAGAGTGGAGTACCCTAGTAAGACCAAATAATAGGTCTTAGGAAGAGAAAGAGTGCTCTTGAGAGATAGTACTCCCCATCACAAAATCATGAGAATTTATAAGCCACTTTTTGAGAAAATTTCACTGTAGATGGCATGTCCAAAAATACACACTACACATACATTAAATTATGGAGCTCACAACTACACCAGTATGCCTTCATAAATGTCCATGTCTTGTTTGGGAGCTTGGGAAATTTTTTCTTCTTCTTCAAAGTGAGATAGAGACCCTATACAATCATTTCTAAAGTATTGACAAGAATTTAATGCTCCTACGGTTCCTCATTTTGTATCACTTATTTAGTTGTGAACAATTACTAAGTTGGGTTCTATATTGATACCAGGTCTAAATTAAAATGGAATTCTATCAAAGAGTTCATGTCCTTGGCCTATGCTCTCACACTACTTTCTTGACATTTCACTTGAATTATGTGGTTCTCATAGCTGCAAGAAAATTTTCTACTTGAAAGCTTTGAAATCATCCTTAGCACTTGGTCATGTACATTAATTCATATTGGAAAAAAATGAACAATATAAATACAACATAAAAAGAAAGAACTTCCAGCTTGTTATTCTTGAATAATAGATGCATATTTATGCAATAGACTAACCCATCGGCATTCCTAAATGACTACTAGCTAGGTTGACAATGAACTACTTCATGATTGACAACACACACATAAACTTGTCAACTAAGTGAAACTTATGGATACCTAACTCAAACACATCTACAACTAGTCATTGTTTACAACTCAAACTCTTTGACTCACACTTAAACTGAACTTGTGTTGCCACCAACCCAAATAAGGTTTTCCACATGTACAACAATCATTTATTTACTACTATTGGAACATTAAGCCCAACACCCCCTCTTAAAGTGACAACTAAAGAAAATATTATGTAGAAATTACCCTTTTAAAATTGTTTATATAGGAGTATGACTTCCTCAAGTTGCTCCCAACTTCTAGTATAGTTATGCAACTATCATCCAGCTCCAAAACACAATTGGACAAACCATCACTACATGAAATGCCTCATAACCCTCGTAAAAGTGTGATGCCAAGCTTTGAAACTTTCAAATCTCACTGAACTTTTGGACACTAATCCACACATGTGTGTCTCATAACCCTCATAAAGGTACAACTTCTCTTATCACATAACACCTTGGGCTATTTGGGCATCCATCTAGCCTTGACTACATCCTTTCCTATTTTTAGAGCATAGATCCCTTTAAAATCAAAAAAATTCTTCAATGAAATCATAAGAATTTGGTAGTTCTTCTCAACGCCTCAACTTCTTAACAAAATCTTCTCTAATAGATAGAACTTAATAGGAAGATGGCTCTTATACCATATTGGGAAAATAGAATAGTGGAAACAAAACAAAAAAGGAAAGAACTTCTAGCTTATAGTTCTTGAATAATAGATGCATATTTATATAATAGATTGACCCACCAACATTCTTAAATGACTAGTAATTAGATTGACAATAAACTATTTGATGATTAACAAAACCCACATAAACTTTCAACTAACTAAAGCTTATAAATATCTATATCAAACACATGTCTACAACTAGTCATTGTTTACAAGTCAAACTCATTGATTCACACATAAATTAAACTTGTGTTGCTAGCAACTCAAATACGACAATAATCATTTGTTTACTACTCTCGGAACATTAACTCCAACAATTTTATATATATATATATATATATATATATATATATATATATATATATATATATATATATATATATATATATATATATGAAGGAGGTCAGCTTTTTCTCACCTAGCCTCTTTAGTTAAGAACCAAAGACTGAGGGACATCCATTCTGCCAAATTTGTCCAAGTCACGATCCTATCCTCATCCCTTATAGATGTTGACAACCTTGCACTTAATAAGACTTGATCCCTGGTGGGCTCTTTGTGAGCCTTTCAATGTCACCAATAGACAAGAGCTCTTTGACAACAATTATATTTTTAGACTTACAAGCACTTTAGCAAATAATTCCCATATATGCCCATGTTTATTGTGTTTTGAGAGAAGACACAATGCATATCGTACTTTTCATTTGTCGTTGCCAGAATTCAACATATGGGTTGATCATTGTATTTGATTTGTAGTTACCATGTGAGACTACAATCATTTCATCAAGATAACATCTTCTCCAAGCCATGACCTTCCATAAATAGTTATGTTTTGTTTATGATTCCATATATCGTACACATTTTAACCACAACACGTGCAGCTAAAAACCTAATGATCAGGCTATTTTCAACCAGTGTCTAAGGTACGACTGTAAACCCAAAGAGACGTCTACACATTCATGGATTTATTGATTGCAAACATATTGAGAAGACAAATGAGGTTGTAGATGCAAAGATTCAACATACCTAATATTATTAGAGATGTAGTGTGCACCTTGTATTCTATAGAATTTAATATCTTTAGGCAATACGTCACACTATATTTATGTCAACTGTCACTTCTTTTTATTCAGATAGCTCCTAGATGTTCAAAATTCTATCAAATAGTTCATGATACCATATTTTTGAGGTAGAGCACTTTTTCGTTAGAGCTTATAATTCCTCTTCACCGATTTATCTTCAATGTATCCACCAACTTGTGAGATGAAATCACCTTGGGATATTGTCGATCAATTGTAATGATTTTAGTTTCACATTTTGTATGCCTATCCATAACAACAATCACAACTACAATCACAAAATCTAACAAGCTTCCTACCAGATTTCATAGTATAAATTTTGTACAATCAGTTTTCAGCTGCCATCTACATTTGAATGAAGGGTTTTTATTTATTCTAAAAGTCTCCCATTGCCATTCTAGGTGCTTTTATTTATTTTCAAAGTCTCCCATTGCTATTCTGCGTGAACTTAATCAGCATCTTCTTAGTTTCACATCAATATCTATCCATTGATCCCGGCATCATGGAGGATTACACATTTCCAACAACACTTACTACAATGGTGTTGTTCAACTCACTTTTACACATTTCCAACAACACTGAAGAATTATGGCTCACACTCAACCAAGAAGTGTTAATAACTATTTCTTGAATGCTTGGGATGGAAGCATTTAGAACTAATTTTTTTGTTATATCCGCTCCTTTTTTTAAGCATACACAACTTTTTGAAAGATTGTCAATTTGTCAATTTGTCAATTTGACTTATTCAAGAGTTTAATAAAATCAGTTATGGATGCTTAATTTTATAGCATTGGTAACTTTTGGGTGGTTCTAGATTTGACTGGTTTAAGCACAAATGGTTACGTCACTGTTTTTTCCGAACAACTTAGTGAGAGAGTTAGAAATCCTTAATTTATGAGCATTTAAAACTTCTAAGTTTTTCTTACTCAATTTTTGAGCACAAACAACCTTTCCAATGGTTTTCACTTTGACTTTCACGAGTACTTTGGCTGTAGATAAGGATTTTAGGAAAAACTAGTTATGGATGCTTAATTTTTAAAGCATAAATAATTCATAAAGTTTCATGTACTTCATTTTTGAGCATCAATGATCAAATTGAGTTATCAATTTGACTTTCTTGAGCATTTGTTGCGATTTTGAATATTAATGCACTTTGTACTTCTTTTGACTGTGAAAACTTTATTTTTTAACATTTCTAACTCTTTTAATTACAACTTTTATGATTTCTTGCATTGTGAACAAGAGAGAGTAACTTGAAGAATTTTTCACCAATTTTCACAAAAGTAGGTTTGTTTTAAATGCATAATCTAGAGGAATAATAAAATAATTAAAATTATTTTAAGAAAAATGATTTTGACTATTTAATAAAAATTATAGTTTGTCATATGTTTTTGTGAAAAATAAAATAAAATCTTTCAAAAGTATAAAATTTGGATGTATAGGATATAGGGCAACAATATTTCAACAATCAAATTCTAGACTCTATCTTGATTCACTTAAGGTTATTCACCTACATTCATGATTCATTTTGAATTGATGACTTGGAGGAATGAAATATATATTCCAATCAAGGTCTTATTATAAAGGTTGTTGACTTCAATCGCTTAAGGTCAGGGATTATCCATTTAGAGGGGCTATTCAAGATATTTGTTTAACTATCTAAGACATAGATAAACCTCCTCTATAAGACATAGCTAAAGGATAATTTACATGCTAACTATCAAAGGGGTTTGTAGGCATCTATGCAACAAAATGAAATTTTCTTAAAGCATAGAAAGTGTCTGTAATTAATCATTCAAAGAAGGTTTCATAGTGACATTTTGAATATATAAGGATTTCTCAATAGGTAATTTACATGCTAACTATCAAAGGGGTTTGTAGGCATCTATTCAACAAAATGACATTTTCTTAAGGCATAGAAAGTGACTGTAATTAATCATTCAAATAAGGTTTGATAGTGACATTTTGAATATATAAGGATTTCTCAATAGGTTGTAAAATAAATATTATTTTGAAGCATATTTACACATAAGATATTTATCAACTCGAAATGTAAGCCACTGAAAAAAACCTAGAGGAGGGTAAACCTAGAATTAAAAGATAGAGTCAAAGTAGAGTTACAAAAACTTCTTAATGCTGGATTTATTTATCCTATTTTTGATAGCCAATGGGTTTCACCTTTAGTTATTTTTCCAAAAAAGGAGGAAAATGGAGAGTATATGTAGACTACAGGGAGCTTAATAAAGCCACTAAAAAGGATCACTACCATTTGTCATTCATTGATAAAGTACTAGATAACTTAGTGGGAAAAAGATATTTCTCATTTCTAGATGGTTTTAGTGGCTATAATCAAATCCAGATCTCTCAAGAATATCAAGGTAAGACAATGTTCACCAATCCATGGGGAACATTTTCTTAACCTATCTTACCATTTGGATTATGTAATGCACCTGCAACTTTTCAGTGAGCAGTACTTAGCATATTTTTTGACATAGCTACTGATTGTGTTGAGATTTATATAGATGATTTCACCACTTATGGTGACACATTTGAAGAAGCTCATGCCAACTTGGAGAAGTAGTTAAAAAGGTGTCAAGAATGCAACCTTTCTCTTAATAGTAAGAAGTATTATTTCATGATAGAAGAAGGAGTTGTTCTTGGGCACTACCTTTCCTCTTTTGGAATTCAAGTGGATCTTGCAAAGATTGTTGTCATGTCTAATTTACCAACACTCACTAGGCAAATAGATGTTAGAAGCTTTCTTGGACATGCCAAATACTATAGGAAATTCATCAAAGATTTTAGTAAGCTTGTTGCTCCTTTGTATAACCTACTTAAAAAACAAGCTGAATTTGAGTGGACGAAAGACTGTGAAACAAAATTCCAACAATTGAAGGATGGTTTGACCAAAACACCTATTCTTAGAGGACCTGATTGGAAGCTACCCTTCCACATTCATACTGATGCATCTGACATTTCTTTAGGGGGCAGTTCTTAGACAAAAACAAGGTATTGTTGATCATTCCATTTATTATATCAGTAAGAATTTGTAGGGTGCTGAGATGAATTACATTGTCACTAAAAAAGAATTGCTTGTTGTTGTGTATGCACTTAATAAATTTTATCATTATATCATAAGCTATGAGGTTTTTGTATACACTAATCACTCTACTTTAAAATACTTGATGAATAAGCTTGTCATGTTTGGCAAATTAGCATGTTAGCTACTCCTCATGCACGAGTTTAATGTAAAGATAATAGATAAACCAGGTCAAGCCAATGTAGTAGTAGATTTCATATCATGACTTCAAGTACCTAATTATCCTATAGCCATAGATGACAACTTTCTGGATGAACATCTATTTTCAATAGAAAGTTATAACCCATGGTTCATAGATATAGCAAATTACCTTTCTACAAGAAAAAAACCACTACACTTTTCACCCAAGCATCATCGTCTCTTGGTGGAAAAGAGTTTCAATTTCTCATGGATAGCTAGATTGATGTTCTACATTGGACTAGATCAAGTAGCTTTCTAGTGTGTAAGGAAGATGAAACTTATGACATCTTAAGGGCATGTCATGATGAACCATGTGGGGGTCATTTTGCAGCAAAAAGAACAACCTACAATATTTTAACAATTGGATACTATTGGCCTACTCTCCACAAAGATGTAGTAAAGTATACAAGGTGATGTGATCAACGACAAAAAATAGGAAGATCCACTAAAACTAATGAAATGCCCTTGTAGCCATAGGTAGTAGTCACACCTTTTGACAAATGGGGCATCGATTTTTTTTATCCAATAGATCCCTCTTCTCATGGAAAATCATACATCTTCGTATGTACTAATTATGCAACTAAGTGGGTTAAAGCACAAGCTATGACACATGCACAATATCAAAAAGTAGCTGAATTTCTATTTGAATGCATATTCAATAGATTTGGAGTACCTAGGGAAATTGTCATAGATCAAGGAGCTCAATTCACATCAAACCTGATTGCGCAACTCATGAGGAAATACATGATCCATCATGGTACATCTTCACCATACCGTCCTAAAGCTAATGGTAAAGAAAAAATCAGAAACAAAGAAATAGTAGCAATCCTGAGTAAAATAGTTGTTATTCACAAATGGCATTAGGTTACTAGGCTTCCTAAAGCAATTTGGGCTTATAGGACTACATGGAAGAGCACCACTAGTTTTACTCCATTTGAATTACTTTATGGTAAATCTACTTCCATGCTAGAATTTGAACACAGGACTCTAAAAACTACTTTAAAGGTAGATGTTGATCTTTCAAAGACTCAAAAAGATAGGATACAATAACTAAATGCCCTTGATAAATACCATAAATCTACCCTACACAATACCAAGATAATCCAATAGTAGCGGAAGAAATGGCATGATAATTTCTTCTATCACAAGATGTTTTTTGTTGGAGACTAGGCCCTCCTCTATTATTCCTATTATTAGAAAAATCTAGGAAAATTCCAAACCCATTGGCTTCGACAGAATGAAATCATTTTTGTGTTTGAGAATGGTCTAGTGCAACTCTCTACCATTGATCCTATTCACTTCAAACTCATTGTTAATGGAAACCCTTTAAAACTCTACCACAAGCTATATAGTTAAGAAGAGTTCCTTTGACAATTCACTTTCTTTGTGAAAGTATTTTCTCCATAATAATTCTGCCTCACTCCACTTTGTCTTGTCTTCCACCTCACCTTACCCTTCATCAACTTGCATGATAGTATCAAATGATTATATGACATCATAGGTCCATATGCACACTCAAGTTTACACTTTTTCTTAATGTGTTATTCTATTTTTAGTTACCTTTGTCACTACCAATTGTAGGAGCTATTGCCTAATTTAGTTGGGGGGGGGGGGGGGGGGAGTACTATATTTAATCTCTTTTGTTATAATTAAATGTCAATTAAATGTCTATGGTATTCTTTATGTGCCACCACATATTGTGTCCTTTCCATAAACCATGATAAGAGAATAATGTGATGTAACAATCACCTTTATCTTGCACAACTTTCACAAGTTGGTAACTATGAGTTCCAGCTAAGGTACTTAATGAGCAATTAAGTGATCTTAAGTGATCTTAAATGCTAAAAAGATCAATTTCTTAAAATAAGTACTATCACTTATCTTATCATCTGATGAAAGTTTTTCTAATTTTAGAATTACTCATATAATCACCACGGAGGAATAATGGGAGGTGGTTTATTAAGAAGAGAACCAACTGATCGTACAAAATTGTTGGGAGACCCAGTTTTCCTACCTATATTTCAAGCCAAGGGGTGGATGAATTGCATGTAGAAACTATCTACATGGAATGAGGAGCTTGCCTTAGAATTCTTCTGAATGTTGAGGGATGGTTATATTACACTCAAAGGAGTAAGGGTTCTATTTCTAGCCAAAATTGCAGTAGATATAATGGAATTACCTTTGGAAGGAGAACAATTTTTGGATGCATTAGACACAATATTGGCTAGAGCCCAATTTATAGTGCATACAGACCCATAGCTTCAAACATACTAGAAACAAGGTACAATCTACATATCTTTACTAGCACCATTTAATGAATGTGTACTTATATTGTGAGATATTTTACTTATGAGGGGAGACATTCATATTTACATGCCACACATTTCAAATTTTTAAGCTGCCTAATACATGATGATTGCCCTTGAATGTTCCTCATTTTATGTATCATATTTTGTTAAAAAGAGCTGTTGAAGTACAAAAAGGAACCTCAAAGGATGTTTCACATCACTATTTTACTAGGCTCATCATACAAAAAGCCCTTAGGGAACAAATTGGGATATCTTGGGATGACTTTGTTGAAAAAGAAGTGCAAAACCCTATTAGACAACCTACATAGAAAGTTGAAGAGGAAAGAGAACCTTAAGAAAATCCTGTAAACCCTAGTTCTTCCTTGATCAGACCTAGGAGGTCATAGAGAACCTCAATTTCCATTCTCATAGCTTCTACTTCTAGGTTAGGACCAACATCTAATAAGTGTAAAAGGAAAGATAAAATTTCCCCAAATACTGGCTCTCCTATAGTTCCTAAGGTTTATAAGAAGAATAGGGGGAATGTACAGGAAACATCTCTAGAACCTCTTGCAGCATCAAAGGTAGCAAAAGTACCCTTTAGGTGTAAAACATAAATGAGGCAATCAACTATAAAACCTAATGAGGGTGTGTCTTTTTAATACCTTTTGTTTGAAAACATAGTTAGTGAAAAAGAGCAATCCTCTTCTTTTCACAAAGATAAGATCATCATTGAAGAGGGTGAAAATGTAGAACATGTACCTACAGTAGTAGGAACATCCTTTGTCTAGCCACCTATCATTTCCATAGATTCAAACAATGGTGATAGTGTATCTATAAGAGTTTTAGATTCTCCTCCACCTCAAAGAGAAATTTTTTATGAAGAAGATGTTGGAATAAATTTTGATGTAGTTAATAGTATTGGTAAATAGATTCTTTCTCAAGAACTTGATGCTTAAGTATCTATAGCCCAACAAATTAATCCTATTGGTCCTGTTGGAAATGATTGAAAAGATCATAAGGAATATTGTTGGAATAATCATATGGAACTAGTAGAGAATGTTCTCAATCATTATTTTGTCATTGATGTCAAACTTGTTACTTGCAGGAATGACAATGCTTTAGTGATCCAAATACTATCAATTATTTGATTAACAAGGAGGAAAATCAATAAGATGTAACTAGACCACCTAGAGAAAGGTTGAATTTATGATGTTGGAATGAAGTAGAAGGATCAGTCAAGCCATTGATGAAATAATGTACTAATGACATAATCTAAGACACAGAGAATGGGCACACTGAAACATATCAAAGATATAAGGTTTTAGATAAGACATCTGTAAAGCCTAACTAAAGTTCATTAGAGAGAAGGAGCCAAGCAAGCTAGTAGGTGCCAAACAAATTCCTAGTTGAAGCCGAGCAAGTTCAACTTCAAGTGCCGAGTGAACTTTATATGTCAAGTGATACAGATTTATCAAGTGCCGAGTGATATCAAGTGCCAAGTAATCTAGAGTAATCAGATGTCGAGTGATACAATTTTATTTAGGAGCCGAGCTATCTAGGGAACAAATGTCGAGCATCAGAAAACCAATAGTTCTGAGTAACATAGAGATGCCGACCATCAATAAACCAATAATGCCGAGTTGCTGCATTATTTCGATAATCGAATATTTTCCAGATCTAAGCTAACAAGGTTGATATCTAGAAGTTTCTAAATTAAATAGAAAATAAGAATGATGAGCTGGTGGCACAGAACACCATGTAGAATGTTTTTGAGGTTACAACTGAAACCTAGACAAAGTCTCTAGATAAGAACAAGATATGAGGTAGATACATTGTATCCTACCTAATCTATTTGAAACCCTACAAATTGGAGAGGGAGAATTGAGAAAAAAATAAAAGATTTCTATTTAAGGAATCATAAGGTCATGAAGCAAAGAGAGAGAGGTGGTCAAGCATGAAAGCATAATTGCTGAAGAAGGTGCTAAGGAGAAGAAAGCACAAAAATACTATTTGGATAGACAACCACAAGGATGATTGCATTGGCATGATGAGTAAGAAGACTCAAGGAGACAAAGCTTGAGAGGAAGACAAGCTGTCAGAGCTATAATGATTAAAGCCAAGCAATAGGACTGAACTGAAGAAGTGATCTGAAATTTGCAAAGTATGTTGTAAGTTGTATCAGATCAAAAAGTCATTATTGTTACTCTCTAGCAATTGTAACAGATAGTTTAAATCCTATGGACTTAGGTTGGTTTAATAGCCATGAGGTAAATCCTTTAATAGGGTGACATTCCAAGTGAATGTTCAGAAGTTTTTTAACCAGGCCCATTCCTAACAGTTTGGTGAAATCCTCTAACAAGGTCACATTTAATAGTGTGTTGTAAACCTTTAATAGGGCAGGCTTTTAATAGGGCATCCCTTTAGAAGAGTGAAAATCAAGTAGCATGTTACTAGTGGGTTTTCCCAAATTGGGTTTCCACGTAAATCATTATGTCATGTGTTGATCTTGCATGTTTTATCTCTGCATGTTGACTTACTGTAACTTGCTAATATGGTCGATTTAAGTTTGGATGAATGAAAAGTTTATGGATTCATTAAAAGTAGTGAAAAAGTGTTATCCCCCCCCCCCCTCTCAGTTATTCTAAAAGAATTCTAACAATTGGTATCAGAGCTAAACTGTTGATTCAGTTTAAAGGGACTATAAGCAGAAAAGATCAAAATGCCTAAGAGAGAAGTTCCCAAGCTCAACAAAGAAAAATTTGTTGCATGGAAAATTTTGATGAAGCTACATCTGGGATCCATAGGAGATTATGCCCAAAAATCAATTGTTACTAAACATGGTTATCCAACAGGTACTCGTACTACAGAAGATATGAAAAAAAAACACGAACACAATCAGACAATGCTAGAGATTGCTTCTGCACTCAACTATGTTAAATTTGATGATATCAAAGGATGTGACACTGCATTCAAAATGTGGAAAGCCCTATCAAACATCTATGGAGGAGATCAGAATGCTATGAAAATGGAGGAAAATAAGAATGCTTCTTAGTATGGTGCAAGAATAAAGGAAGTCGTAAGTGCAATAAGATGCTTGAATGGTCAATTAGATGAAGATATTGTTAATAGTAAGTTTTTAAGAACCTTTCTCCCTATCTATGCTATTAGAGTATCAGCAATACAAGAGTTAAGATGTATACCAGGAAACAATCTAAGTTTTGAAGATATAGTGGGTAGACTCACTGCATTTGAGTTATCTAATTTTGACATCTACAGACCTGAGAATGTTGAATATGCATTCAAGGCCAAGCTATCACTGAAAGATGTTGAATAGATGAAATCAAAGAAAGGAAGAAGGATGGAAAATGTATCCAGTGATAGTAGCACTGATGAGGAAGATGTGCAAAAATTGGAAGCACTACTTGCTAGAAAATTTCACAAAGGTAAAGAAAAATTCAAAGGTAAGATGCCTATCATTTGTTTCAATCGCAATGAAGTAGGTCATATTGTTACCAGGTGTACACAAAAAAAGGAAAGATAACAAGAGAGATTACAAAGACAAAGGTAAGAAGTGTTATATTGTTGAAGACAATTCTGATGATGAAGTTGTTTATGTAGCCATGAAGGACCAATCTGATGAAGAAGAGCCCACAATATTGGTAACATGTATGAACAAGAATGACAGGTGGATCATAGACAATGGATGCTCACATCACATGATAGGAGACAAAAGTAAGTTTGTTAACTTTACTCATTATGATGGAAATAGTGTTAGATTTGGTAATGATGCTCCATGTCAAATCAAAGGAAAAGGTTCCATTAAGCTCATAGAGAAAAATTCATGTGATAATGCATACTATGTTGAAGGATCAAACTAAAATTTGCTGAGTGTTTCACAGTTAGGCAATACAGCATGCAAAGTAGAATTTGGAAACAAAACTTCAAAAATCTATGATACTTATGGTAAACTAATAGGAAAAGGAGATCAAACAAGAAGTAATTTATTTTAACTTGATATGGATGATGTTTCTTGTCTCATTGCAAAATTTGATGATGAATGGTTATGGCATAGAAGGCTATGTCATGTCAACTTTGAAAATCTGGTCAATATTAGTAAAATGAAGAAATTAAGAGGTTTACCAAAATTGAAGAAGCCTAATAATATCATGTGCAAACAGTGTTAGCTAGGAAAGATGACAAAGTCAAGTTTCAAAAGCAAACACTATACATCTAGAGAAGTACTTGAGTTAGTTCATACTGACTTATGTGGTCCAATGGAAGTACAAAGCTATAAAGGAGATAAGTACACAATGTTGTTTGTTGATGACTATTCCAGGATGATGACTGTTATGTTCTTAAAGCAAAAATCTGATGCTTTTCAAAATTTTAAGTGGTATGTGGCTTGAGTTGAAAAGGAAACAGGAAAGAGCTTGAAATGCCTAAGATCAGATAGAGGTGGTGAATTCACATCAAATGAATTCAAGATATTTTGTAATGATAAAGGAATCAAAAGAGAAACATTAGCTCCTAGAACTTCCCCACAAAATGGAATTTCTGAAAGAAGAAATAGATCTATGATTGACTATGCCAGAACATTAATGATGGAAAAGATTATTGCTCTAAAATATCAGAGAGAAGCTGTAAGCGTAGCCGTTCATACACTAAACTGAGTACAAGTCAAGAAAGGTACAAATACAACACCTTTTGAATTATGGTATGGTCACTCACCCAATTTAAAACATTTCAAAGTATTTGGTTGCAAATGCTTTATCCTCAAAGATGCTAGAAATGGAAAATTTGATGCAAAAAGTGATAATGGAATATTCCTTGGTTATTTCACTAGAAGTAAGGCATACAAGTGTTTGAATCCTAACACTAACAAAATTGTGGAAAGTGCAAATGTAAACTTTGATGAACATACATAAGTTCAAGCTGAAGAACCAAAGAGAATGGATGAATACAGAACCTTTGTGTATTCTTATGAAGGAATGACTATTGATGAGGATGATGTCAATCAAATTGAAACTCAACAACAAATTTCAGTTTCAGCTGACTCACAGATAGTGAATGTCGAATTGCATTTAGAACCCGAGCTGCAGAATGAAGGAATTACACAATCTGATTCTAAAGTTAGTACACATGAAAGAGATGAAGAGAAACCTAAAAATTTAGTACATAGTGACCCTGAATCAAAAAGATCAAACATGCAAACAAGGACAGAACCAAGATTATCCAAATATGTAAAAAGACATCACCCTGCTAAATAGATAATTGGTGAAAAAGATGCAAGACTAATGACAAGGAACAAACTGATACATGAATCATGTCTGATTAGAAAATTTGAACCTAAGACAATATATGGTGCATTACAAGATGATGACTGGTATAAAGCTATGGAAGAAGAGATTGATCAAATAAAGAAGAGCAAAACTTGGAGTTTGGTTCCCAGACTAGTTGACAAGAATGTGATTGACACCAAGTGGGTATTCAGAAATAAGCTAGATGAGAATGGTGAGATTACCAAAAACAAAGCTAGACTATTATGCAAGGGTTATGCTCAAGAAGAAGGACTAGGCTATGGGGAAACATTCGCCCATGTTGCTAGAATGGAAGGAGTAAGAACTTTACTTGCATATGTTGCATATAAAGATTTTAAAGTCTATCAGATGGATGTAAAGTATTTTTTTTTAAATGGAATACTAGAGGAAGAAGTCTACATTTAACAACTAGAGGGATTTGTTGATGAGAACAACAAGGATATGGTTTGTAAGCTACATAAAGCATTCTATGGTTTGAAACAAGCACCTAGAGCATGGTATGAGAGACTTCACAAGTATCTAGTGCAAATAGGATTTGAAAGAACTGATGATAAAAAAAATATGTACATCAAAGTAGAAGAAGGTAAGGATATTATTGTATCTGAAATCTTTGTAGATGACATAGTGTTTGGTGGAAAGGAAGTGCTTTGCAAAGGCTTTGCTAACAAAATGAAACATGAATTTGAGATGTCTATATTTGGAGAAATCAATTTTTTTTTGGATTGCAAGTACATCAACTCAAACATGGTATATTTGTGACAATCAAAGTACATCAAAGAAATTCTTAAAACATTTGGATTGGAGGAGTCCAAACCAGTCAGCAAACAAATGGCAACAGGAAATAAGCTATCCAAAAATGATGAATCAGTTGAAGTCAATCAAACAATGTACAGATCTATGATTGGAAAACTACAATATGTTCTACATAGAAGACTAGACATAGAATTAGCAGTTGGAATAGTGGCTAGATTTTTTGCTAATTCCAAAGAAAATAATCTCATAGTAGTAAAAAGAATAATGAGATATCTTAAAAGGAACTGATAAATTTGGTCTATACTATAAAAAGAATGGAAAGTTTGAGCTCAATGCATATATAGATGCAGATCGGGGAGGCAACATTGATGACAGAAAAAGCACAAGTGGAGGTGCATTATTTCTAGGCAAAAGGCTAGTTACCTAGACTAGGAAGAAACAAACATGCACATCCCAGTCCACTGCAGAATCAAAATATGTGGCAACAGCAGTCAATTGCACAAACATTGTGTGGCTCAAACATCTATTGAAAGGAATGAAAGAAGAGGTAACAAAACCTATGATATTGTGTTGCGATAATACAAGTGCTATAACATGTCCAAAAATCAAATAATGCATGAAAAAACCAAGCACATCACAATCAAGTATCATTATGTTAGAGAATTGGTAGAAGACAAACAAGTGAAGTTGGAATACATTCACACAAAGGAACAAATTGCAGATATCTTCACCAAACCATTGCCCAAGGATGCTTATGAATATCTTAGAGGCAAGTTGGGGGTAATACCCCTAACTCAAGTAGTTTAAAGCAACAAGGATGCTACCATGCATCAACAGGAATAAATCATTGAAATATCCGAAGAATGATGCAGAGGATGACAGCAGGAGCAGAAACTCTAAATTAGTCACAAGCATAGTGACAGAGGGAGAAGACATCAAGAAGCCAAAGCTTATATTTTGCATAATAAAGATGCTACATCTTTGGCATTTATGACAAAGAGGGAGAAATATGCAGAAACTTGATCAATACAAAGCAAGAGGGAGATATATATGAAAGAGGGAGATATATGAGATCAGTAGTAAAGATGCAGCAGCCAAGAAATGTAGTAGACAACATATACAATCTTGGTGGTAACTAAGTTGATCAATTGATCATTTTGGTTTGTCATCAATGCCAAAGAGGGAGATTGTTGGAAATGATTGAAAAGATCATAAGGAAGATTGTTGGAATGATCATATGGAACTGGTAAAGAATGTTCTCAATCATTATTTTGTCATTGATGTCAAACTTGCTACTTGCAGGAATGACAATTGCTTTAGTGATCCAAATACTATCAATTAGTTGATTAACAAGGAAGAGGAAATCAATAAGATGTAACTAGAACACCTAGAGAAAGGTTGAAGTTATGATGTTGGAATGAAGTAGAAGGATCCATCAAGCCATTGATGAAATAATGTACTGATGACATACTCTAAAACATAGAGAATGAGCAGACTAAAACATATCAAAGATATAAGGTCTTAGCTAAGATATCTATAAAGCCTAACTAAAGTTCATTAGAGAGAAGGAACCGAGCAAGCTAGTAGGTGCCGAATAGATCCCTAGTTGAAGCCGAGAAAGTTCAAATTCAAGTGCCAAGTGAACTTAGATGTCGAGTGATATCAAATGCCGAGTGATACAGAGTTTATCAAGTGCTGAGTAATCTAGAGTAATCAGATGTCGAGTAATACAGTTTAATTTAGGTGCCGAGCTATCTAGGAAATAGATGTTGAGCATCAAAAAATCAATAGTGTCGAGTAACACAGAGATGTTGAGCATCAGTAAACCAATAATGTCGAGTTGCTACATTATTTTGACAATCAAAGATTTGCTAGATCTAAGCCGACAAGGTTGATATCTAGAAGTTTGTGAATTAAATGGAAGATAAGAATGATGAGCTAGTGGCACAGAACACCATGTAGAATGTTTTTGAGGTTACAACTAGAACCTAGACGAAGTCTCTAGATAAGAAAAAGATATGAGGTAGATAGATTGTATCCTACCTAATCTATTTGAAACCCTACAAATTGGAAAGGGAGAATTGAGCCAAAAAAAAAAAAAAGATTTCTATTCAAGGAATCATAAGGTCATGAAGCAAAGAGAGAGAGGTGGTCAAGCATGAAAGCATAATTGCTGAAGAAGGTGCTAAGGAGAAGAAAGCACAGAAATACTATTTGGATAGATGGCCACAAGGATAATTGCATTGCGATGATGAGTAAGAAGACTCAAGGAGACAAAGCTTGAGAGGAAGACAAGTTGTCAGAGCTGAAATGATTAAAGCCAAGCAATAGGACTGAACTGAAGAAGTGATCTAAAATCTGCAAAGTATGTTGTAAGTTGTATCAAATCAAAAAGACATTATTGTTACTCTCTAGCAATTGTAACAGATAGTTTAAATCCTGTGGACTTATGTTTTTTTAACAGCCATGAGGTAAATCCTTTAACAGGGTGACATTCCAAGTGAATGTTTAGAAGTCCTTTAACCAGGCCCATTCCTAACAGTTTGGTGAAATCCTCCAACAAAGTCAAATTTAACAGTGTGTTGTAAGCCTTTAATAGGGTAGGCTTTTAACAGGGCATCATTTAGAAGAGTAAAAATCAAGTAGCATGTTACTGGTGGTTTTTCCAAATTGGGTTTCCATGTAAATCATTTTGTCATGTGTTGATCTTGCATGTTTTATCTCTGCATGTTGATTTACTGTAACTTGCTAATATGGTTGATTTAAGTTTGGATGAATGAAAAGTGTATGGATTCATTAAAAGTAGTGAAAAAGTAGTGTTATTTGGCCATTTGGACCTTGGATAACTGATTCACACCCCCCCCCTCTTAGTTATTCTAAAAGAATTCTAACAGGTCCTTCTGAGACAGATGTTACTTTTTTCCGTAGTTCTACTATTTCATTTTTAAGCATTATTTCATAGTTATCTAACTAGTTAATTCAGGAAAGGGAAGAATGGAAAGTAGAGAGAGAAAGCCTAGAAAAAGAAATCTTTAGTCAAACTCAATAATTGATTGAGAAGGATGAGGATATTGAATAATTAAGTGGTAAACATACAAAAGTCACTACCATAATTCCTAAATTAATGCCCAATCGCTCTCCTTCTCCTGTTTATGCTATCTTTTTTAAAGAACAATTTGTCAATTACTAAATGACCTGTGTAATCTAGGGGAAAAGTTTAACATTGAATACCCCTCATGAATTCGTCCAATCTTTTCATGATGCTCCTGTAGCCATCATAAATTTTCTCTATGAACTTTTTTTACATAATTTAGTAGTCATTGATAACAGAGATTGGAATCCTCTACCTTATGTGGGTTATATTCAATTTAGGTCATTGTTGTCTTGAATTAAAAATGAAATTAGTAGGAAAAATGGGGCCCGTCAGTACAGAGAATTAGTGTATGAGATGCCACTTTTTCTCGGGCTTAAGGCCAAGGATGCCAAAAATCTATACTATGAATGGTTGAAAATTTGTTACTCAAAACTCAAAATTTGGATTATTCCTCCTTTAAGGGAAATATTCTATTAGGAAAATAAAGCTATGGTAGAAACAAATCTTTCTATAGTAAAGCAAGCAAATCAATGGCATTGGATAGGGTTGAGTGAAGACCTATAGAAGAGGGAACCTCATTCTCTAATGATTTTCATCATGGCCACTCGGTGAGCACCCTAGCATATCAAGCTAGGGGAAGAAAGAAAAATGATTGGATTCCTTTAACTTTTCAGCCTCCATTTTTGGTGTCCCCATTGCTTGCTAATTGACAAGATTTAGAGAAATTTGATATGTCAAAAGTGCTTCGTAGATGGGTAAGGTACAAGGAGAGTAAAGGTTTTTATTGGAGCATTGCTATAGGGGGTAAAGGACAAAGTGTTGCATCAAATTTTAGGATGGTTGCAAGGGTGAATTTTTTTATGTTTTATTGAGGACTAGTCAAAGTTTTAGTTGGAGGGAATGATGAGAGCAGAATATGGTCTATTTTGTCATTTCATTTTCAGTTAAATTTTCAAAATTTCTAAAGATTTTGTTGTTCAAGAACATGATGTTTATGATGATTTTAGAGAAATGTGTAAATAATTACTTTTCAGGATTAAAATGAATATTTTGTGAAAAGATATGTCATTTAATTACAAAATAGTGAGAATGATGATTTTTCTTCCTTAGGTAGGTTGGGTAGTTCTCCTGCAACAATGTGATATAGGGTAAACTAATTTAGGTAACATGTTTTGAATAAGTCTTGATGTATGGTATTGTTTTGAAAGTGCTAATATTTTGTAGATATAAAAGAAACACAAAGTCAACCAAATGGGAGTCAAATCATTTGCTTGTGTTAATAGACCAACCTTGAGTGGAGGAAATTATTGTACATATTGTAATAATCAATTCTATCATTTGTTTTGGTAGTTGATGAGTCTTGAATTTAGGAACTCTATTCCTAGTTTGTGTTTGTAAAATAACTAGAAGTTTGTGTTTTAGAAGTGCTAGGTTTTTAGTCAATCATTTTTCAATAGACAAAAGAAGTTGCTAAGTTTTTAAGTATTGAATATAATCTTGTTGTTCATCAGTATGTAAATTTTATTCTTATGAATAAAAAGATCATTTCAAGTTTTTATGTCTAAGTTATTATACTTCACTTCACTATTGGTGCCCACATAGGGAGTGAACTAATTAGTTAGCATAGGATTTATATTTAGTTCGTAGAACCCAAGTAGACTTTGTTGTTCTTGTAGCCATTAATAATAGATTAGTGGACTATTCTTGCAGCATAGGTAGTAGAAGTGATTCTCAACTATATTTTCATGCTTTATTAAAATAGATTTGGTTCTTAGCTTTAACATAAATTTCCTATAGTTTAAGCACTTGAATTTTTGTAGAGTAGTTCTTAAGTTGAGATGAGTTTGAAATATATATTTTGTGAACACCATTTCAAGTTTATGTCCCTCATTGATAAATTGAATGAGTCAAAATGAGTTGGATAAGAACTACTTGAGATGTCCAATCTTGGGTTAAGCATTCCATTGCTATAGGATTTTGATCCCTTTCTTTGGCCAAGAACAAAACACCATATACACTGACCACTATAGAGAATGAAGAACATAACAATCAAGTGCATGAATTGTTGTAGAAGGGATTAATTGGAGAAAGTTTTAGTCCATGTGTTGTACCTACTATATTAGAACCTAAGAAGAATGGAGAATTAAGAATCTATATAGATTCCAAAACTATTAACAAGATCACAATAAAAATAGGTTTCTTATACCGAGTATGGATGACATAATGAATTGTTTGAGTGTAGCAAAGTATTTTACCAAGATTAATTTGAAGAGTGGCTATCATTAGATCAAAGTCAGAGAAGGTGATGAATGGAAGATTACTTTCAATACAAACAAAGGTTTTTTATAAATGGTTGGTTATGCCTTTTGGTTTGACTAATAAACCTAGTACTTTCATGAGGTTGATGAATGAAGTTCTGAAAAGATTCTTGGTTATGTTTGTGATTGTTTATTTGGATGATATTTTAATATTTCGTAAGACTAAGGAAGAACACCTTGAGCATGTGGGAAAAGTATTGCAAAGATTGAAAGAGGAAAATTTGATGATTAATCTAAAAAATTATTCTTTTATGCAAGAGGAGATTGTGTATCCAAAAATTTTGATTTCAGTTGATGGTTTGAGAATGGATCCGAAGAAAGTTAAAGCAATTTTGCAATAGCCTAAACCTAAGAATGTGGGTGAGGTAAAATAATTTTATAGTTTGGCTAGTTTTTATTGAAAATTTATAAGGAATTTTAGTGTTTTTTGTAATGCTATGACTAAGACAATGAGAGGAGATAAAATGGAATTCAAGTGGGCACATGGAGCTAATAAGTGTTTTGAGACTTTGAAACAAAAGGTTATTGAGTTACCTGTATTGGCATTGCCTGATTTCAATAAGGTATTTCAAGACAAATGTGATGGAAGTGGTAGTGAAATGGGAGCTTTATTAAGTAAAATGGGTAAACCTATTGTTTTCTTTAGTGAGAAGTTGAATGATGCTAAAAAAAACTATTATATGTATGATCAAGATTTTTATGCTATTGTTCAAGCATTGATGAAGTGGAGAAATTATTTGATTCCTAAGGAATTTGTGTTGTATACTAATCATAAAGCTTTATAGTACTTGGGAAGTCAACATAAATTGAATTAGAGACATATGAAGTGGGTTGAGTATTTGCAAAGTTTTACATGTTTATTAAGCATAAGAGTGGAGTTACTAAAATAGTTGTTGATGCATTGAGTAGAAGACATTCTTCATTGAATAAAATAAAGGTTGAAGTTTTTGTTTTAATGAAATGAAAGACTTGTGTGATACTGATCCTAATTTTTTTGAGGCATGGAGAGAGTGCAAAGCACCAAATTTGATAGATCACATCAGCAAGTACACTAGTAGAATTATGACAAATAAATGACTAAGTGACTAAAAATTTCAGTCACGAGACTAAAATTTTTAGTCATGTGACTAAAAGTGATCAAATTATAGTAATGATTTGCAATTTATAAGTATAAATGACTAAATATATGACTAATTTGATCACCACATCAAATAACAAGGTTAATCAAAGATAGTGACTAAATAAATGACTAAAATTTTGTTCTTTATTAATTGGTCACCTTAATATGAGTGAATGTATAACCTAGATGGTGTGAAGGTGAGTTGTGAGACTAATTATTCACCTAATAATAATCTCATGGCTTAGTTTGATTTTTTTTTTCATCATACACTGCCTTCTCCTTTGAAGAGAAACATTAAATGTATCCCTATCATGTGTTATGAGAATTATGTGGGTTGTTTACTCTACCAACTCCTATAAGTTATGGTTATCAATAGGTATATTTACATAAACTAGGAAAATGACTAAATTGTTGATTTTTTCTTATGAGAGATTAAATTAATGATTATTAACTCATTTATACTAACACTAAATAATATCATAGACCTATATATTTAGAAATTGCATTTCATTAAATCGAACCATTATTTTTAATTATCTATAAATGGTAATTGTTCTCATTAGAAGGTTACCAAATTCATCCAAGCATTTTTCATTCATATATTTCACTTTACACATAAATGAATGACTTCATTCCTCTAAAATTAATCTCTAGTCTTTTATCAATAATTCATAGAAAATACTATATAATAAATACTAATCACAAAACTATTAAGAAATGTTGTAATTTCTAATATAATGTATACAAATTATACTATTTCTTTAAGTTTTTCAATAAAATTAAATAAAAAAATATTTATTTTCTTCTATATATATATATATAACCTAATTAAACACGAAATACTATTAAAAAACTTTAAGTGGAGATAATATTCTACTTTTTTATTTGTACAAACAACCAATTAACAATCTATTAATAAAGTTTAGTAGCTTCTAAGTTTTAAAATATCAAATTTAATTTAGAACTACTTAAAAGAATATGAAACAAATCAACATTCATTTAGAAACATAATATAAATTATATTTAATTTAAAAACTTTCTATTAATTATATATTTCAAAACAACTTTCTATATTTTTGAAATTGCTTGATAATAGAGTTTTATCTTTGTTTTAAATTTTATTATCAATTTAATTTAAATTTTAAATACAAACCATTATTTTTAATATTATTTTATTAATAAAATCTTTAATTTTTATATTATAAACGTAGCATTATAAATCAACATTTCTCTCCATACTCCTATTGTTCTCTTTTCATCTTAAAATTATTATTCATTTTAAAAATGTATTTCAAAAATATTTAATCTAAAAAAGAATATCTTCCGTTATCCTTTTCAATAATACTTTATTAATACAACGAGTGATATATTTTCAATAATTATTTATTTTAATATGAAGACCGATATCATTTCCATCCTCTTCCCATTTCATTTAATAAAGAAACAATAGTGACGTTTTAGGGTGCAAAATTCTAATTTTATTTCTCTTTCCCATTTAAATTTTTTCACTTCCCTTGATCAGGAGGCTAGGGTTTCGATCAGCGTGAAATGAATCTATACGGTCATTGAATTTAAAACTCTATGTGAGTAGATTGCCAGGTATTCTACAATTTTAAGCTATTATTTTCGCTTTTCATGGGCATGAAAATTGGCATGCGGACTATTAAAATTGCTCAGATAAATGTTTCTTTGCAATGTTTCAATGTCGAACTCGTGAGCTATTTTTTTTGGCTTATTTTGGTTCGATCTGAATTACAAAAAAAGTATGTGAATGGAAAGGTGTATTGATGATGAATTTAGTACATCTCCTTTATCGCAAAATAGATGGATTGGATTTTATTGTAGTAATTTAGGTATGATTTTTTTCACTTATAATTTGTGGATCTTTCCGAGGAATCTTTGCTCAGATCTGTAGGTAGGTTCCAAATTTGTGAATAAAGTGTTTCCTTTACATTTTATTGAACTGTTAATTTCAATGTTTGGAATCCAAACAAAAATGAACGGTTTTGAATCATCTTCATGGACTGTAGATTCATTTTCCAGTGACATTCTTGAGAGTTTTTTTTAATGTTATGTAAGTGAATAAACACTGGAATCATGTAGCTTTTTTGGAACTGTGTGAATAAACAATGGAATCATGTAACCTTTTTTGAACTGTTGATCTGCATTTATGAATGGAGGGTGGTTTTAGATTTTTTGCTTCTATATTTTAGAGGTGGTTTTAGCGTATTCATATAATAGTATGCCTTAGCATAGGCATGTGGTTCACAAAGAAAGCAGTTGGTGATTTGTTAGTTTTTTAATTATTTGTAATGGTTTTTCATAATGTTGAGCATCATAAATGCTCAACCTAATGATGATTCATTATTTATAAATCTAAAGGGTTCCTCTAATTTGGTATGTGGCTATAAAGTTACTTCAAAATAATTTAGCATTGTGAAAAAAACTTACCTATGTACCACATATCTCACCTTTAACTTGTCTATTTTGATCTTAATTTATAGTTGATACACATACACTTATTCTATTTCTTTCAACTGTCCTTAGAATTTAAATTGTTTTCCTTATCTAAACTACATCATTTTATAAGTCTAGATAGATTTGATTGAAAAGCATTCAAGGGAATTGAATTTGTTAACTTAGGTTTTATATATCTTTGTCTGCTTTGTCACCTATAATGTGTCTGTGAATGATATAAAGTAAGTCATAATATATTTACATATTCATGACCATGAAGTGAACTTAAAATTGCTAAAATCTGTCATCAAGAAAGAAAAATCCATATTGATAAATTCCACCAAAGGCATTCCAGAAATGATCAACAGTGAAAACTCATGTCAATAGGTGCATTTTAAGAGCTTAATACAACTTCATTTTTTTAAAATTTTTTTTTAATCATATATATGATAAACAACCTAGACTATAATAGTTACTTGTCACACACAAAGATGCAGGTCACTTAGCCTGCCCTAGTTCTTCAATCCAAGGCATTGCATTCAAGTAACTTTTATGTACAATGATAAGACTGCAATGCTAATTTTATTGATGTACTATGCATAAATTTACTAGCTAGGCACCCATCACATGTGTAGCTAATTGAGAGCATGCCTTTCATTTATCAATCAATGTGCTCATTTCTAGAAGGAAGGAAATGTGACAATGATATAAAAGGCTCTTCCACTTTCAAAATGCATGATCTTTATGTAATGCTAATATCAATTCTTTTTAAATGAAGAGTTTGGTTGTGAACCCTCAAGATTAAGTGATTTGTATTACAATTGCAATTTTGTTTCAATTCAATTAACCAAACATTATTGAAGAACATAAGATCATGCACAATTTATAAAAACATGAGACACAATGATTTAACTTTGAAAATGCTTTTGGAAAAAACTCAGCAACCAAAGAAAGTTGACAACCTTATTAATCTCACAAAATAGACTCCAAATACATAGGCGTGAATTTTTTGTAATCTATGAAGATAATGTTGATTTTTTTCACAGACCTCCATGGAAGTATAGCCTAAATAATATTCTTAAAAGATTAATGCATAATTTATGTTCAGGTGATTTATGCTAAATCATTGTTCTAAAGATAGATTTTTGGTGGGTGAAATAATAGAGCAATGATAGATCAATTGAAAATAAGATTACCTTCAAATAAAAAATATTCAGATTCAATAACACAACAAAAAAAATTGAAAGAAGATCTCTCTCTCCATATTGCTAATATCACTAGACAGGAGCTAAACAAGCTTTTGTAAAGAACAAGAAGAGGCATCAATTTTGAATTTGTTTTGTTTGAGCTAAACAAGCCTCTTGTTATAATTGACTTTCCCCACTGCAACCAATGAATCATCTTTACAATTACACACCATCACTGAATCTGGAAGGAACTCAACTTTGTTGCCATCTCCAAGGTGAGTAATTTGGTAAATTGAGAGGAGATTAGAGCTACAATTTGGAACATAGAGAACATCTTTGAATTCCCTATTTTCCATCTCCACATGTCCTTTCCCTTCAACTTCCATTTTTGTATCATCTCCTACAAAGATGTGTTGTACTTGTGACTGCTTCAATGAAGAAAAGTCTCCCTTAGAAGAACCCATATGATAGGAGGCACCTAAGTCAAGAATCCATTTCAATGAAGAACTTGAACCAGCCATACCCTTTCCCTTTGAAGTGGTTGGAGTTGAATCCTTGGAAGCATTTGGCACTTGAATTTTGTTCTTCTTGAATAGGTTTTCTAGCTCATCGATTCTCTTAGTCTTGTAATGATGCTCATTATGATTTGGTTTCTTGTAATATGCACAAAAAAATGTATCCTTCTTTTCATTACTTAATTTCTTGTTGGAAGAAGAATTGCCTTGCTATGAGGAGGATTGTTGTGTCTCTTGTGATATTTGCTTCCATTGCTTTTTCTTGTTATTGCTAGAACTTATTCCTCCTTGACTTGGCTAGTTCTCATCGCTAGCCACCAATTCTTTGGTCTTTGATGTCATGAGAAGTCTCATATCTATCAAGTGAGACTATTCAAAAATTGACATTTCTGCAAATGCATCAAATGTAGGCTTTTGGAAAGCACTTCCCATGGTTAATTTGTGAGTGTTATAACTTGAAAAAAAGAATGCATACACTGAAGGTAGCCGCTTCAAGATATGATGAATGAACTTATCATCCTTCATGGGATTACCACAATATTTAAGTGGTGCTCTAAACTCATTGGCTTTGTTGATATAATCTTGAATTGTGTCAAAGTTCTTTGGATCCAATAGAAGTAGATTATCCTTAATCTGGAATCCCTTTTCCTCATCCACCTTACCATACAATGCTTCAAGTTTGTCACAAGAAGGTTTGGATTCCTTGAAACTAGAAATGTGGAAGAAGAGATGTCTATGTATACAATTCTTTATAATTCATAAAGCCTATTGCTCTTTATTTTTCCAATCAATGAGTGTTGTAGCATCAATGGGTTTGAGAATTGTACCATCAACATAAATACTTAGACCTCTATCCATTAATCTACTCTATGCAATATATTTCCATGTAGAATAATTATGTGAGGTTAGAAGTGGACCATTACGTAAACCCATGATGTAGAAAAGTAAAGGAGCACAAAAGAGAGACACAAAAAAATAGTAAACCCCCCCTCCCCTCGCCACTTTTCACTCAATCAAAAGGACTCCCCAAAAAAGATGCTTTTGGCACTTTATATGTAGTGCGTGTGCAATAGGCCACTTGTCAAAATGTACAAAGTGGACTTCTAATTTTGCTAGCCCAAATCTGTCACTAAGCACTATAGCTCATATGTACAACAATTTTGAAAAGTAATCAAAGCAATACAATGCAAAAAATTGCCCTACTATTGAAAGTGATATTTTCATCCTCACAACCCTATAATCTGATTGCAGATCCAAAAATTAGATGAAAAATAATGCACTTTCAAAAAAAATGAAACTTAAAATGTGTCCAGATGAGCCTATACAGAGCATTTCAAGTTGCAAAATCTAGGATTGAATAGGTACAATTACCAAAAGATGTAATTTCTAACAAATCTATGCCACAAAAATAGAAAAGAACACCACCACTAAAAAGTTTAGGAAATGCTACCGAAAATCAAAAAAATTGCACCTGATTTGGAGTCTGGATGATTGAGTTATGGCTTCCCAAAGTTGAACTGTCAAATCAAAATTACATCTGGAGAGGGGCCTGGGAAAGAAATTGGTAGCTTAAATTTTACAGTGAAATGGCTATCACAACAGTTTAAAAATGCAAAGAAATGACAATCATATAACTGTTAAATTTAACATCGTGTGTGGCTGACATCAGTGAAAAAAGACTCCTCTACTGGCGTGGTAGCTGATTGGACCATATGGCTATATAGAAAAGTGTGACATGACAAGGTATGACAAGGTACGATGCTGACTGTGTGGCTGAGTCACCAGTGACATGGTAGAGGGTGATGTGTTGATAAGGTACTGAGGTGGCACTGTACATGTCCAAGTCCACATGGAGGTCTGCATAGACGGGGCTACGGCTAGCTGAGGTGGTGAGGCTTACCCATGTGCTAGGCATGGAGTGGGTCCACCAGGGTGGATGTTTCAACACTACCACTACTTGGAAAAAGTACCAAAGAGTGTGTAGCTACTAGAAAATGGTGACTTTTCCAAATATTGGGAAATGGCACTGGCAGGGAGCTTAGGCACCAGTGTTGAATTGAAAAAGGAGTTTTCTAGTGGGATTTAATCCCACATGCCTGCAAAGGTGGGAGTTAACAATTTTTTAAAACCCCTCACTACAGGGTGTAAAAAAAAAGTTTGCTGGAGCCAGATGTGGCTAGTTCATTGTGCGGAGGTTGTAGCCAAAATTTAGCTGCTGGGCTTTGTTGTAGAGTAAGATGGAAAATGTAGAATATGCCACCAAAATTGGGAAGGAATATTCACTAAACCAAAAAGGAATATTTTGGACAGGGCTAAGGTGTAACTACCTGGTGCCTATGTAAAAAAAATAAATTCTACAGGCCAACCTGGCCTAATTTTTTTTTTTGAAAATATTATGAAAATAGCAAGAAAATACTGACAAAAATATAGAGAAAATTAAATAATAGATCTGAATAAAATTAAATTTCAAATGTAAAAGATCATACCCAAACTTGCAAATTAGGCGTTCCAGTGCCGATTTGCAAGAAATTTTGCCTCAAATTTGACTTTGGCCTAGGGTAGGTGAATTTATAGTTGATTTTCACTAAATTGACATTTTGAATGCAATGGCGAGGACTATTATGGCTCTAGATACTCCTAGTGACTGCAATACTTTGGATTTGGGCTAAGGTGTTGAAGCAACAATGGTCTCAAATGACTATGTGAAGAGAAATTCTCCAAGAGCTCTGATACCATGTAAGAATTTTCCTTAGGGAAAAATTCACCCAAGATCAAAGAACTCAAGCACAAGCACAACAGTAGACCGGAAAGAGTATGACTAGAATATCGATATGTATTCAATTCAATATGAAAGTACACTAGGAGTGCCTATATATAAATGGCTTTGGAATGCATAGGAATCAACAACATATTAAGTCATACAACTAGGCACACGTCCACCTAGTGTGGGTTATCCTCCATTAAGCATAGGAGTAAGTGAGATGATGAGAGGATAAGCCTACAAAGGTGTAGCACATAAATTTATATTGTAGACACCATGTGCTAAATTAGGAGTCAAATAACTATGTTATCTACATGACAACTCATTTAATTATGCAAACTCCAGTGTTGTAGACACCATGTGCTGAATTAGAGTTGCTTACTTCTATGTTGTCAACATGACAATTCATAAAAGTACGTGAACTAATAAGTGTCTCAACAAATAAATTATAAAATAATACAATATAATAAAATAATGCATTAACCTAAGTAAACCTAAGTAAACTGTAAATATTAAATACTTATTTACACCAATAGACATGTTGCATCATGCCTATGTTTTTCATTAATAACAACATAGCATTGAGTCTGTGATAACTTCCTAAGTAGTAGATAGAGATCTTACTAGTACGAATAATGGTTTCATTTTTTAATGATGCATAGTTCAAGACATGCTCTAGATAATGTCCTAATGATGTGGTTAAGTGCATATAATCTAAGTTAAAGATGTATGGCAGTTATATCTGACTTACTAAGAGCAGTACAAAAAATAGAGCATTGAAGAATATTTTTCTAATGTTTGATTGATATCTTACATCTGATATGTAATAAAGAGTTGTGTAGTTAACCAGTTGTAGATAATAGTTAGGTGGTGATGTCAAAGAGTGCACAAGCCCTAAATTTACACATGTGAAGTTTTTTATTAGACTATTAGTCACTAGTGCTATTGTAGTTATAATTAATTAATTGTCTTATCTTAATTAATTGAGAAAGCCTCAAGGTCAATGCAAGGAATTATTATGAAGATATCGTATAAAGAAAATATGTTTTCCTTGATTGTAAAATGTATCCAGTATCTATTGAATTATAATTGCAAAGTGAGAGAAGGAATAGAGTATTGATTGAATGTGTGTAAGTGATCTAAGGGATTATTAGATGCGAGATTGGTGATTTGGCTACAAGATCAGAAAGAGAAGAAGTCTAGTTGATAGGACCAAGATAGAGGAAGGAAGTAAATTTCACATCTATCATTCCACAAGGAATAATATAGAGGTCATTTGGACAATGGTCTTATTGGTCTTGCATTGAAGATATTTGGGCAGTGGGTCTAGTTGTATTCCACAACTCCTAACAAGGTTGGCACAACTCCTAACAAGGTTTTAATCTCCTAACAGGGATTCAAATTCTCCTAACAAGGAATCATATGTGTTGAATGTATCCATAGAATCCTAACAGGGTCAATCCTCTAAAAAGGAAAATTTATATTAGTACATCATCTTGTGGGTACACTAGTAAATTTAGCCCTAAATTTTGACAAGAAAAGGTTAAAATTTTGACCACAGTTGGTCAAATAGATGACTAAAATTATCATCAATCTTTTTTAGTCAATTTTTTTCATAGTCATTATTCTTCAAAATTTTGACTTTAAAAAGGTTGACTTACCAACGAGAGGTTCATCAATTTTCTTAGTCCAGCCTAAACTCTTATTTCCTCATTTGTGTCTATTGTTGGTCGAAATTTTGATGAACACCCCTTGAATTTTTTGATGATGAAGCCAAACCTTTGATGGAAAAAACAACTAACTATTGTCAAAATTTGTGATCAAGACCCCTTTAATCTTTAATGGTGGTGCCATACTATTGACATCAAAATTGACCAACTGTCATCAAAATGTGTGACCTTTGTTGGTTAAAATTTTGACCAAAACCCCTTAATTGTATATGGTGGTACCATACATTCAATAGAAAAGGGAAGACATGTTCATCTAAATTGAGACCAATGCTTGGTAGAAATTTAGATAGTTTGTGCCAATTATTGCAAAAGCTTTACTCTCATAGGAGCCTTCTAAACTGCACAAAATTTGATTCCAAAGCATAATTTCTCGGTGTGAGACTCAGGGTATCATGCAAATTTCTACCTCCACACCATTGTTTCATACATCACATGATTTATTTCATGTAAAACAATGGGAAGGCAGAAGAAATGTGCATGATATATGACTATAACCCCTTATTTGGCTACTTCTTGATCAATTCCTTGGCAAGGGAACCAAGGACATTATATTAAAACACAATCAATCACTAAGCGTATTAGCTCTTTCCTACCACCAAGTTTGGAACATAGTAACTTTGTGGATAGAATCAAAGAAAAACAATGCCATACATATGATAACAATTACTTCCCCATGTATATTTTTGTTTACATGTGTATAAGGATAGAATGTATCAGTGGCCTCACCAAACCTCCACTATAAATCTAAAGGCAAAGATAAGATTTTTTTCCTAAGATAGAATTAACCGAGACAAATAAGAACACTAAAAATTCAAAGCTTATATTAATAGAGAACACTACATTTTCTTTGTTCCATACATAAGCAAAGAGGCTAGGTATATAGAGGCTCATAGAGTATTTGGAGCGAGTAATATGATAAAAATGTTGGAAGGAATTCCAATGGAGATGAGAGAGATGCAGTGAAAAACATGGTCTATGAAGCAAATGGAAGGCATAGAGATCTAATCTATGCCTCTGCTAGAATCATGTGGAACATCAACCAACAGATTACCAAGTTGTAGGCAGAAAAGGCCAGTCTACAAGTACAAAGATCCAATTATCATTGAGTATTTGGAAAATAGATTGGGATTTTTTATCAATAATTATCTAATACGGTTATAAGGTTGGTTTGAACTAGCTAGCTATTTGAGGATGAGATTTTGAATGTTTAACAACTTTTTAAAAAGTTTCTCAAAAGTTGTCAAGCAACTTTTTGACCAACTTAGATGGCACAAGGAAGGGGGGGAATGGAGGAATATTTGGGCTGATAAATATAATAGGGACCACTTTGATTTTCAAAACTTCCTTTCTTCTGATGCTAACAAAGGAAGTTCTCTGATATGGAAGAATGCTTAGAAATCTAAACATTTTCTTAGGAGAGGGGTTAAATGCAAGGTGGGTAATGGAAGGAAAGTTCTTTTTGGGAAGACATTTGGATCTTGGATTAACCTTTCTGTGATGATCCAAGGTGGAATAGGTATATGGAGTAGTGTAAGAATCAGTATGGTTCCTTTGTGAGTGATTATTGGAAGGATGATTTGTGGGTGAATCTTCTAAGGGTAGATCAAAATTTGGCTGAGCTTGCTAAGTTCTTGACAATCTTAAGAAGAGAGGCTTCATTATTGTTAATCAATGTATTCATGGAAAGAATGATGGGGAATTTGTGGATCATATTATGCTACATTGTCCCTTTAGAAAGGTGGTTTGGGATAAAATTTAGAGTTTAATGAATGTGGATTGGGTTTCCCATGCTACCATCCGGCTGTTCTTTTCTAGTTAGAAAGTTCCTTCCAAGAATGCTTTGATTATTTAATTTTGCGACTTTATCCTTCCTTATCTATATTGGGGCATCTAGAAGGAGCACAATGATAGGATCTTTAGAGGGGTGGATTCCAATACTACTCAAGTTTTCCACAAAATCAAGGTCCTTTTGATTGAAAACATTGAAAATTGTGGATCTAAATAGAATCCTTGTAATGAGTGGGAAGATGGGGTGCTTAATAATTGGAATATAAGAAGTTTGAGTATGACTATAAAGGATCCTAATCCTAGGGATAATTCTAGGTGGGATTTTCCTACACTGAATTGGTTTAAGATTAATTTTGATGGGGCCTCAAAAGGGAAACCAGGCACTACAGGATCCAGAGTTGTTATCAAAAATTTTAATGGTGACTGTGTTGGTGGTATGGCTATATCTTTAGGGAATCAAACTAATCACATTGCTGAATCTTTTGTTGCTCTTCATGGTCTTAATTATGCCAAAGGTATGAATCTAAAGAATATATGGATAGAAGATGACTCCTTTAATATAATTAATTCTTTAAATAAAATTAATCCACCTTTGTGGACTATTAGTAATATTATTTCCAAGGCATCTAACATTATTAATTCATTCCAAAATTGCATTGTAACTCATAACTATAGAGAAGCTAATGGTTTAGCTAATTGAGCTTCGAATGTGGCATGTTGAAATGATCACATTATTATTTGGGAGTCATATGATAGCCTACCTCCAGATGGCCGTGATTATGTCAATCATGCTAAATGGAGATCTATGCAAAAATCCTTTAATTATGATACTGTCAGCAAATTAATAGAATGACTCATTTGATGTGAGGTGTGTTGTAATTTTTAGAAAGGTGGGCAGTTTTCATAGATTCAAGGTTTTTTTTTCCTTCCCTCTTTTCGGTAGTGGGTGCACAGAGAATTTTGGAGTTTACAGAGAAAAAATAACAATGTTTTTGGCTCTATAAGTATGGGGGGAAAAGGAAAAGGGTGGAGCTGCCTAGTTGCATAGAGTGGAAGAATAAACCAAAGGTGTGGGACATTCTAAGGCATGGAAACTTCAATATTTACATGGAGAGGCTCAAAGGAAATAACCCTGTAATTACACACCAGTTCATTAAATCATGGAAGGATAGCTCTGTGATGGTCAAGAACTAGCATATGGAGGTCATCAAAGAGGTCATTGTGGAGGCAATAGGGTTGGATATGGATGGGATAATTTTTTATAGGGAAAGGAAGCTCTCAGATAAGGCCATTGATGAATTTGTGGAGCTAGAAGAGGAGAGGAACTGGCTAATTAAAATAGGTAACTCATATTATAACTCGGCCTATATTTGTCAACCTTGGCATTTTCTTCTCTTTGTGATTATGGAACATTTGACTCTAGATGGGAGATTCACAAAATTGTATGGTTATCACTTTATGTTGGCAAATAATTTTCAACATGATATTAGGATCAATTTCTCTTTTTATCTCTTGCAGTCTCTAAGTATTTCTATATAGGCCATTCAAAATGAGCTGAATGAAGATCATGTCTATCATGCGAGTCTCATGGTTTTGATTATGAATTTGTTAAAATCCAAAAAAGTTATAAAACCCAAGACATTGAAAGGGACTGATCAGGATACAAAGGGGAGCATTGAAGAAAAGGGCTATGATTCTGAGATGCAAGATGAAGCTAAAGGGGGTATGGTTAGTTTGAAAAAGGGTTTAGATAGAAGTTCAAAAAAGAAGAAAAATATTGTTGAGGATGTTGATTCTAATTGTGACCAAGAAAGTGACTCTGTGGAGGAAATAGTCAGAGACCATTACAATAAGAAGAGTGGTGGCAAAGGAAAGAGAAAAGTTTGTCAGGATGAGTGAACATCTGATCCTTCTAATGATGAGCCTTTGGCTCAATGGATGGAGAGGAAAAGAAAATCCTTAAGGAAAAAGGAGGTTTTTAAAATAAAGAAGAGTGGGGATTCAAACAATGAGGATGATGGAGAACAAGGGCATATATCAAAATTGGGTGATAAAGCTGAAGGTGGTAGAGGGTCTTCCAAGGGTCTATTTGGAAACCCAGGTTCTATTTTGAAGGAGATTGGTATCCTCAAGTAGAAAATGTAGTTGCTAGGTATGGAAATGGAAAAATTAAGCAAAACTTCCAAAGGGGACTGAACTTTAGGCCAACATATTGACAAACTTTTAGAAGTTATAGGGAATGCTAAAGAAGTGAAAAAACTCATGCATAAGGTCCCAATGATTGAAGCTAAAAAAAGGATCATGGATAAGGGCATTAGCAGCATTTAGGGGAAGGTGTCCAAACTAGACACTAGGATGGGTAACATGGAGAAATTGTTCAAACAACTAGTGGATAATGTGAGTATTCTATTGAAAAGGAATGAGCTTGATAAGGGCTAGGATTCCCATCTAGTGGCTGACTCTCAGGGACCAAGTAAATGTACCCAAAATCACTCTAAGAAGAATGAGGAGATTAGTAAGAAGGAAAAGGTGAAGGATATTGCTAAAAATATGCAAACTCTAGTGGGTTAGGCTGCTCACCTAATAAATACTTCTTAGCTGGTCAGTTGTTGTTCCTTTGTTGTACTTTTTCTTTTTTTTTTCTAGCTCTATCTTTTGTGACCTTCTAGATGTTTTTGTTGGAGGTATATTTCATGTTGTTCTTCAATAATTTTCACTATTTCTTTGTTATTTTTTTTATCTCTAGACTTTTGTTGTTGTAAAGGTTTTGGGTCCTTTAAAACCTGTTTTTACTTAATCAAAACTGTTTCACCAACTTTGCATTTTTGTGAATTATAATGCCCCTAGTGACCAAACTTGGTCCAAGACTTTATTTTGTGATACCTAATGGATGTAAACATTAAAAACATGAAAAATAACCATGCTAACACCTATTCCTAAGATATGGGATCATTTATGACCAATAGCTAGCCAAGGGCTTATAAATTGTCAATCCTAGAACTATGGTCTTACAATGTGATCCAAAGACAAAATTAATGATCCAAAGACAAAATTAATATTCCTAAGAATGGTTAGAGGTAATAATGAACTTAGTGAAATCCTTGATTACATGATGGTAGAGTGGGTTCTCCTGCACCAAGGAGTTTTGATCGTCACAATATCATAGCAAATATCATAGCCAAATATCTACTTCAGATTGGCATCGGTTTAGAGTATAGCTCATCTAAATCCTTCTTCAAATTTTGCATGTCTACTCACACAAGGTACACATAGAGAAAGTAAGCTCTAGAAGTTCATGAACCTTGATCTTACTTATCTCCATACTCTCAATAGAAGATGGTAGACAAATTGATAGAAAAGATGCAACAACAAAGGGATGATTTGGAGAAACATTATGAATGGATATAGGCTATAAGCATGAATCCAGATTCGAATGTCACATAATATCATATAAACAACAAAAAAACCATAAACTTGTAATCATAGGATCATGATGCTTCAAGTTCAACATCAAAATAATGAAATGTCAAATGATAAATCATAACATCAAGTTCAAGTAAAGGATATAGAGCTTGTATAACCATATTTGTTAGTCATATCCTTTTTGCAAGGAACTCAAAAATTATTCAAATTAAAGAATTATGAACTGTGAGAGACTAAGAAACAAGGAAAAGGTGTTACCTCACCAAGATGATAGTAATAATGAGACAAAGAACCATGAAGATTAAATCCAAGGAGACCATATCTGAACATTCAAGTTCATTCAAATTCAAAAATTGGTTTGCCTTCATAGTACTATCAAGTCAACAACATGAGAATTATTTTGTGTCTAGAGTGTCATCAATGTTTTTAAATGTACAATAAAATGGTTGTAAGTATGCATTTCTACCACATGCAAATGATTTTGAGATACAGACCTATGCAATCCAATCTCCCAAGGAATAGACAACACCACTTATCACCATCTTTTCCAAAACAAGATTTGTCATAAAGCGATGTAAGAATAGTTACTAAAATGGTAATAAATTATGTCCTTACAGTAAAAGAATACTTTGACTTAAGAAAATAACTACACTATTAAAACATGACATTGTGCTTTAAAAAGTAAAAAGGTACCTATAATGAAGAACTTCATTTGCACTTACTAATTGGTTGTCACTATTAACTATAAGCTTATCTTTAAAGTTTGAGCTTCACTTGGTTTCGAGAATAGCTTAATATTCTCTACTAAACAAGGCCAACAATGTGAAGGTGGAAGCTCATTTAGCCCCTCCCCCCACCTAACATCACTCTAAATTATCCATTAAAATTTAATAACAGTCATTCATTCATCCATTTTTGAAATATAAAATTCAATCATTATAATCACATGATAAAATTCATTGACACATAAAATTCATTAACACACAAAATTCATGAATAATTCATTAACATATAAAATTCATTGACACACAACAATCATTTCTTTTTGGGTTTCTTTTTGTTTTTTTTTAATGAAATTTCTAAGAGAAATATCAATGCCCTCATCATCCCCCTCCTCTACTAGTTCTAATTGCAATGCATGTCTCCTCCTCATCTGTTCAGGAACATGAGGCCATTGCACCAAAGAGGGGTCCACTGCAATAACAAGTACTTCATGAGTTAAATTCACACCATTTTATATTAGTGAATTATGAATTTTTATTTAAGTAAAAGAAGTATAAATCAAAAAATCAATTTAAAAGAACAAAACATAGATTTTCTTTACCTAAATGTGCGACATGATCTACCTACTAATTAGTCTAAACATCCTCCAACACTCGTTCAACACGACATGATTATGTATCCTCTAAAATAGACAGAAAAAGGTTAAACCAAGTTCAATTAAAGATGTTAAAGTGTATTAATAACTAAATAATTAGTTTTAAATAGAAAATGAGAACCTCCATGGATAGTAAAATGCACATCAGGGGCTTCATGATGTGGTGTATGATATGTGTCACAATTAATAGGCTGCATTGCAATGTCATGTACATAATTGTCAAATAGATTATTTCTCAAGTATTGAATTTATAATATATTTTTTCCATATCTACCTATGCACATGATGTAGGAGACTATTTGGTTGGGCCAGTGGAATCTTGCCATAAGCGTTCAGCCATGGCTGCATAGCCTAGCTTGAAGGCAATTCTTTTGTATTCTTTCATGGCCTCTAGATTAAAATCAAAGCCCTGCATTTTTTTATTAATTAACAAAATTATTTTCATTTTATGAATAATTTTTCTCTACAATTCATTTACTACTACTTACAACTCATGCTTTGATTTTAGAATATCCCCCAGAGCTAACTTTGTGATGTCCAATCTTTTCCAACCTAGCCTTTGTTGCCTTTGATGTGTCCTTCAACCTATGAAAAGTTTGAAACATGTTAGATGATATAGATATAAAGATCAGTACTAATTAGTGCATTATTACATTAATGTACTAGTAGTTATTACTATTGTATACCTTCTCGCATTTGCTAGTGTAATTCCTCTTTGAGCATCCCCTTTCTCCTTTGCATCCAAGTGAACTCATTCCATTCCCTCATTGCAATAAAAGGAGGATGCTCATACTTCGGGTTCTAGATGAGACTCTTTCTTATGAGTCACTCACAATGTTAAGATGCTTGCAAGTTGTTTCTAAATTTTTCTTCTCATCAAAAATATTAATACCAAACTCATGCTCTAAATCTTTGATGAGCTGATCTTTTAAATTTTTTTCTTGCAAGTTCCACCTTTTAAGAAAAAACACAAAATTGTTAGATATAGCTAGTAAAAGAAGAGACCCAAATGAAAGGAAAATTTTTGCACCAATTAATGATATGAAAAAAATAGTGGGATAAAGTTAGTTCACTTATGATGTTCCACCTTGTACATATGGTGGGCCTGAATATTTTAAGTGTGAGGTCATAAAGCTTCTTATAAAATGTATCATTTCCTACAAAAAATGTCATGGGATAATAAATACAAAGCTTCTTGTGAATAGGTAAATGCATATTACAATATAAAAATAATTATTTAAAGTACCTAGAATCTTAGGGCATTTTAAACGCATGAATTTATCATTGTCAATCAACAATGATGTCTGTATAGCTCCTATGCTATAAACATGGGTAGCTATAGGAAATGATGGTGAATTATCACCAATACATGCACCATGATCTGTATCTAGTGTAGCAGATAGTGCATCTCCTACCACACAAAAAACAATCCACTATGTGATGCACCCAAGATTAAAGTACAAATTATCAACTCATAATAAACACAAAACCAAATATAGAAAAATAAGGATTTACCAACTAGATGTCCCCTTGTTGCTAACATTACACTCAGAAAACTTGTATGGATGTTTGTTAACCTCCTAGGAGTCTCTTGCACTTGATGACCTAAACAATACATTGTTAGAAAAGCCCTTCTAAAATAATAAAAGTAAGAGTTAACTTAAGAATTTTTTGAACGTTTGAAATGAAAAATTCCTTTTAACTTGTCAACTAAAAGATTATTTTACCAGTGGCCGTCAAAGCTCTACTAATACTGGCCTCACCGCATTGTCCTTGACCAAGTTCTAGATCAGTTGCCAAAAACTCTTGTAACAAGAACACATATTACATATTTTACTTCACAACATAAAAGATTATAAAATATAAATATTTATTGAACTTTTTTTATAACTAAAGATTTATTATTTCTTACTTCATAATGACAAGCTTGCGCTCTCAAATTAGATAGCCTCTTCATCATCTTCTCAGATGGAATATTTGCTTCATCCAAAACTCTCATTATTTCTAATTTTTTTTTTCTTCAACATAATTGTTACGTTATGTGTTTCTACAATATCATCATAAAAAGGGGTAGCTATTGGCTCTATACTTACTACAGGTTCTTTTCTCCTATCTTGAACATCAAATTGTGAGAGGAATATTAGTAGAACTGTCGTAAAAAGTCAAAAACTGTAAAAGAAATAATATAATAATATAACTTTTTCAACTATCTAATTTGTATAATTTTAATAAGGTTTACACTTACTAAATAATGGGTGGAAGTAGCATCCTCATGGCCTATATCATGTGTGGGATCCATATCATCATGTCTCAAAGATTAAACATAAAAACTTCAGCTAACTGAAAGCAATAGAGAGTAAAAAAAAACTTATTAATAAAATGGTATTTACTTACAACCCTCATGATAGTAACTTTGTTTGTATCTATGTGATTTAAATGGTAATTTATTAGAAGTTCTTCCCTTGCACTTATTGATTTTATTGCACAAACAAAAACTTCATTCCCCTCACATGCCTCAAATGTGCAATTGGGTTGCTTACTAGTTGAGTAAGGTCACGTATTATTTATAAAACCTGCAATATTACCTGTTACTTTATGTATACTATCAATGTACATAGATAATCTATTACTTTGACCATTTTATTTCCATTTTATATAATTAGTAGATACTGCATACCTATCCATACTTTTTTATATCGAACAATCTGCATCCAATTATTGTAATTGTAACATGGATTGACATACTTCAACAATTCAAAATTTTTTTTGTAACATATCTTTATCCCATCCATGGAAAATAGGGCCAAACCATGTAATGAGGATGGAACAATGCAATATATCCTCTCATTAACACAAAAATCAGTGTTAATTGGAGGTAGTTCATTGGGTACCCATTCTTTTGCAATGTGTGTGTATCAAAAGAGAAACTTGATTTTTTCTTTGGTCTCATCATCATAAGAACATGACCCCCCATTAGCAAGGAAGAATTGCATGCATTTATCAATTTTTTTTCTAATCTTTTGACCTCTAGTTGATCTCCCTATTTTAGTCGTACTACATGTAGAGCTTTCATCTACCATTTCCTCATTTCCCTCATTCGATGTAGATAGATATAACAAGTACCTATTTGGTGGGTCTTGCAATCCATCAAATGAAAATTTGATAATATTTAAATAATATATATAGATTAATCAAGTCGCGACTCATATGTGTAGTTCTTCTTTGTCTATACATGAGAGATATAAAATGTAGTAAGTTGAAAGTGATTATACAATTATATTTCTATATGGATCTTCTTTGTCTATATATACATTATATGATTATATAATATGTCTATTTATAACATACATGCTCAATGATAAACAAGAAGAATATAAGAAAATTATGTCTATTTATTGACTTATACCTGTTGATCCATGTCATTATGCACGGTCCACACCAAAGGGGTCAAATTTCTTGCATGTGTTAATAATTTATCTTAAGTTAGCTAAAAATTACATGATACGTGTATTCTAAAAATAACTTAGAAGACAAAATGAACAATATGCAACATCGTAAACATGAAAAAATTTACCTTATATATGGAATGCAAGATTGTCAACAGAAGGGGTGATGATGTCTGTAGTCAATTGGCTGTTTACAGAAAGGATGATCATCAAACACAATATAAAAATTGGTAATTATAAATAACATATGTTGTAATCATTAGAATAGAACACAATAAATATGTAATCAAATTTCTTGCATGTGTTAATCATTTATCTTAAGTTAGCTAAAAATTACATGATATGCATATGCTACAAATAACTTAGAAGACAACATGAACAATATGCAACATAGTAAACATGAACAAATTTACCTTATATATGGAATGCAAGATTGTCGACAAAAAGGGTGACAATGTCTGTAGTCAATTGCTTGTTTGCAAAAAGTGTGATAATCTGATACAATATGAACATTCATGGTAATTATAAATAACATATGTTGTAAATATTAGAATTGAACACAATAAATATGTAATCAAATTTTTGCATATGTTAATCATTTATCTTATGTTAGCTAAAAATTACATGATATGTGTATGCTACAAATAACTTAGAAGACAACATGAACAATATGCAACATCATAAACATGAACAAATTTACCTTATATATGGAATACAAGATCATGAAAAGAAGGGATGATGATGTCCATAGTCAATTGCCTATTTGCGAAAAGGGTGATAATTAGACAAAATATAAACATTCATGGTAATTATAAATAAAATATGTTGTAATCATTAGAATGGAACACAATAAATATGTAATAATTACAATTGAAAGTAATAAATCATGTCAATCATTTCATTGACCGTTTCAATTATGTCATTGATTATCCTCTTCTTCTTCTTCCTCTTCATCATCATCAACATAATCATCATCATCATCATCATCATCATCATCACCATCATCACCATCATCATCACCATCATCATCACCATCATCGTCATCACCATCATCTTGATCTTCATCATCTACTTCTTCATCATCTTCAATATCTTCTTCTTCCATAACATTATACTTTATCGGCCTTCCTCTTGGATCATGTCTAATAACAAATAACCAACCCTATTTATGTGGAACCTTAGAGTAAACACTTTCTCAAATTAGCTTGGAAGAACATAAGGTTCATCTCCAACTAGTTCAAATTACCTTGTATTAATCATTATAAATCTATTATCATGTTAAATAACCATTCTATCTGGATCATTTTGATTTAGTCATAATATGTACCATTTGACAACAAATAGAACTACTTTGAAGGAGTTAAAGACACACTTAATTATATCATCAAAGATGACATAGTATTGATTTTGAGATTTTTGAGGATGTATATCATTTCTAGATGATATATTGGTGACCTCTAAAACTACAGTTATCCCAAAATCACAAGTTTTCTTTGTGCAATCCAACTTTTTTATGTGAAATTTGTGGCCATAATAGTACATAACTTTGTGGTGCTTAACCTATAATTTTTGAAGCATGTGTAAATTATTTGCATCATGAGTTGAAACAAAAGATACATTGAGTTATTATCATTAATAAATTTGTATGTACCTCTCCATCTCTTAAACCCTTTACTAGATCAACTACCATCGTTGTAACATTAGAATCTCCATTACGATGAGCTTCGGTAACCAATGAAACAACACATTCCCATGTTAATGAGAAACCTTTTTGTTGACATTGTTCAATCCATACTGTCATCCAATCAAGATTGTTCACAATATACAAATGTATTGCATCCCACTCTTGACCACTTGTATCAAAAAAATACACCAATTATAAATAACTTATATCGAATATTTATAAGAATTAATTAACTACAATAAAATCTTAGATTTACCTCTCAAATTCCTTGATCTACCTTTGCCGATCAAGTACTCCCCTTCGAATTTGTTAATTGAGTTGGGATCCCAAATATGATCTACATGGATCTTTGCTACAAACTTAGGAAGATATTCACTAATGTACACCATGGTTTGGTATACCATATATCCCTCCACCATAGAACCCTCAAGATGTGCTCTTTCTCGAACCAAGCCTTTCACAAATATCAAGTACCTCTCAACCATCCACATTGACTTGGTTGGTACAGGTCTACAAAATTTAATCTCCTCAACTTGATGTATGAGGTAGTGTTCTTGTCCATTGAAAAAACTTAGAAGTAGATACTTTTGCATTTCACACATAAGAAGAGAAATTTTTCTCTTCCAATATTTTATATCTTCTATATTGATTTATTTAGATGAAAACCACCTTATGTATTTTCCAAGATCATATATAACCTATTTGACATTGTTGGCAAAGTGGTGTGGGAGAGATAGAGGTACAACACATTGCAATATTCGTAAAATGGTCTTGTCAATATTTTATAAAAGAATGAAATTAAAACTACATGTAGTATACAAATACATAGTGGATACAAAATAACATGAATTACCTTAATAAATGTATGTCAATCGTGTGTTTTCAACCCTGGCCCAAATCCACTTTTCTTTGATACGAGATTGTTTATGTTAGCAGAAAATCTTGTGGGAAATTGTTTTTTTTTTTTTTATTTCTTTTATAGCAAGGTGAACCCACAATAATGGGTTCCACTTTAGTGGGATGAACAAAAATGAAAAAAATTGCAAAATGGGAAATTAAGTTTACCATATGTTCGCGCGAACATATTTCGTATGTTCACGCGAACATACGTGATAAATATGTTCGTGCAAACATATGAAGCATCGACTTCCAACATTTTAAAATGCCTTTTCACCTTTTTTTTTTGGTTTTATGTTCACACGAACATGATGTTTGCACAAACATATTCGCATGTTCGAGCGAACATACAAAATTACATTTTTTGGGCCCTTTTTTCTTTTAATTTTTTTTGACTCTTTCAACACCCATAATTGTAGTAATGATCTTCTACTATAAAATAAAAAATGCCAAAATGTGCTACTCAAAGAAAGCTTTCTATTGACTATAATTGTAATACATATTTTAATCATTAAAGCTTTCAAATACGAGTTCAACTCATCATAGGTTCATTACTAATTGAACATCAACCGACTTCAACACCTCGAGAAAATTGGTAAATTAGGTCAATTTTTTTTTTTAAAGTATGTAGGAACTATCTTATTGAGATACCTTTCTATTCAAAAAAAAAAAAAAGGATTCTGATAAATTGACTTCAAATTATCTGTGTCAAATGGAATGTATGTCTGAATTATGATTCGTGTCACTTCAAAACTTCATAAACTATACAATATTCAACCAAAATGAATCAAACCAAATGCATCCTATGGATATTGATGTTACGAATCTAACACCAAAATAATTACTTCATTATCATTTTTAGAAAAAAAGTTATGTGTGTCAAAGAGACTGTCACTCTTTTAAAATATTGAATTTTATTATGTACCACTTTTAGAAGGAGATGAAAAAATTGCCATAAATAATTTTTTTTTTTAGATTAAAAAATATGGTTACAAATTAGGAATAGAGTACTCAAAATCATTAGTTTATATCATCTCAAAATTATTTATAGTTTTCGAGATATAGTCACTTGAACGTGACGTTTGTTGCAAAAATATTGATTTCAGTGTCGAAATTGGTCAAAAAGTGGAATCCATTATTGTGGGATCACCCAGCTCATTGCTTTTCTACTCTATCAATAACTAAATAGGGGCACTTGTATCAATCTAGTCTCCATTATTATTTGATCGAATGCCATTTTTCATTGCATGGTTGGATTCTTCAATGTCACTACAAATTTTGACAATTTGGTCTTTGTCACGCCTTCCATCCAAGATTTTCCATAATGTCTCTATTACATTCTTTCCAATATGCATAGGATCAAACAAATGCAAAATTTGGAGGTGCTTGTAGTATGACAATGTAGTAAATTATGTATGTTAAATTTTGAGTCCTTTTGGAAGTTGGTCATTGATGCCTTGACGACCTTCACAACCATCAATTACATCATCAGTAAACAAAACACAATATCAAAATATAAATTTGAAACAAAAATCATCAAATGGAATGACATTACCTCAACAATTTATTTTATTGTATACCAACTTCCATAGGTAAGGTTTCATTCTCTATGGCTTTGATGTAGTCTCTTCTTTCCCATTGACAATATATTTTCGGTAATTTGGTATTTATGATTTCTATGGAGAAAGTGTTTATTGTCATTGAACACCTAATTTCTTAAACTTTTTGAATGATGAGATTTCATCTTTGGACCACAAACTAGACATGCAAATTTTCCCTTTGTCTAAAGACCTACAAGATTGTGTATAGTTGGGTTAAATGTGTTAACTTTGTGTTGTCACTATAACATACCAAAAAAGAGGTCTTAAGAAGAGAACATACCACAAAAATGTGTTAGCCCAGGGGCATCATGTATTGTCCATACAAGCATTGCATGAAATTGAAATTGTCTTTGTCCTATTGGTCTAGAGATGTCATACATAGTAACCCCATTCCATAACACCATCAACTCATCGATAAGGGGTTCAATATATACATTGATATCTTTAACATGATACTTACCTAGTTGAGTGAACAAAAACATTACATAATTATTATGACCATTTTGATGGATTAGTGATAATAAATTAATTTAGATGACCATTAAATCAAAAAATACCTAGAACAATCAGTGTCAATATTATGTTCTCTTTCTTTATGGACAACCAAGGAGAGATGTTATTGTTGATAACAAAAACATGCCACACTGAGTAAGTAGATCTCATCTCTCCAAAAGGATTGACACTATTTGTTGCCAATGAAAGCTTGGGATTATGAGGTTCTTCTTTAAAGTGTGGTCATTTTCCCTCTATTTCCTTAAATTCTAAACTATCTATAGGCATTCGCATAATGTCATCTTGACTTCTATTGTGTGCATGGTAATCCATAAATTGTACCAAGCTATTGCACCAAAATAACTGTTGTAGATGTCAAATAATGGAAATATGGCGAAGAACCTTGTGAGGCACCTTTTATGTTAATCAATCTGATTGATATCTACTAATATCACAAATAGGGCATTCTGTTGCAAATTCATGTTGTTTATGATATATAATATGATCATTTAGACATGCATGTTTTTTTTGATACTCCATTCCATTATCTTTCATGATTGTAGATAATTCTCAGTACAAGTGAGGTAGAATGTTTCATGGTGGTAAAAAATACTCACCTATCAACCTACGACCAAAAATATAATTTGTTAATTTAAAGAATATTAATTACTACATGAACCCAATGTTAATTGTAAGGGAAATACGAGTAAAATAATGAAAAAAGATGATATACATTAACATACGTGTCATTGCTACATTGGATAAACCATTCATAACCTTCACGTTCAGCAACAACAATACAGTGGCAAGAAGAGTTTTTTCAGAGCCTTCAAATAGGGGCTCATGTGGGTTCTCAAGTATAGGTAAATCAAGCTCTATGTCAACATCATCATCATCATCATCATCATCTTGAACATCATGATCATCTTGATCATTGTGATCTTCATCATTATGGTCTTCTTCCATGGTATCATTGCCTTTTACTTCAATTTTCAGACATCCATGTTCCCTCAAGGGTTCCCCTTGTTAACATATATTATGTTATTGTGCATGAGTTTATTGTTATGGTTTATGCTTATGTTATTCACATGGTTAAGGATTATTAAGGTTGATAATTGTGATAATGTTTGGATAATTGATTCATGCCCCCCCCCCACTCTTAGTTATATTGGTGAACTATATATTCTAACAATTGGTATCAGAGCTTTAGTTCCTTGAAGAGAAATCTTAACAACTGTGCGAGATCAATGATATATCTTTTCAAAAAGGATAGTCCTAGATTTGATGCGGCCAACTATGACTGTTGGAAGGAGAGATAAAGATTCATCTATTGTGCATGGGTCTAAGTTATTGTATCTTGACAAAGAGTGAGAAGATTATTGTGGAAGAAGAAAAGCTTAAGGAAGGTAGTAAGGTAAAAAGAGACTTGTTCATGTATAACATAAGAACTAGAGAAGCATTATTGTTAGCTCTTCCTGAGAATGATTATAGTTAGTAAAGTCACTTCAAACATCTTATGAAATTTGAAAGGCATTAGAAAATACTTTTGAAGGTGATACACATGCTAAAATAATGAGATTACAGAATTGGATATGTGCATTTCAAGATGCTAGGATGATGGAAGATAAATCTGTAAGAAGTTATATTGGTAGAAAATCAAATATTATTATAGGAATTTGTTCTCTTGGTGGAACTAAGGAAGATAATGAGGTTATATGGAAGATCTTGAAAAGCTTGACATAATGATTCAAGCAAGTAGCTCAGATTCCAATTAGTAATTCCCTATACTAAAGATTTCACAAAGGAAATATTGCTTGGAAGATTAGAGTCTGCAGAAGTAGATCTAAGATAGTCTAGAGATCTAGCCAAAGTCAAATAGATTTTAGGGCCCTGAATATTTGACCTAATCTATCAAGGAACACAAGCACAAGAGGATATTTTTCTTGTATTAGCAGATCTTATGAGGATAGAAAGATTAAGGAAGGTATAGCCCTTTTTGTGCAAGAGAAAAAATGGTAAGAAATTCTTTAAATGTTGGACTTGTAATGAATTTGGTCATTATGCATCTAAATGTCACAAAAGAGAGAAAAGGTATAAGGGAAAGTTCAAACCTAAAAGAGATAGAAATTGTTTGTATGCTAATGAAGACGAAGAATTTAATCAAAAAAGGTCAAAGTGAAAGTGATGATGAATTAGAACTTTTGGCTATCAAGGAAGTTGATATTGATAGAGAAATTAGAGGAGAAAGAGCACTAGTTACCCAAGTTGAAAAGAAATCTAATTGGATAATTGATACTAAATGTTCACATTATATGACTGGTGGTATGAATAAGTTTGTTAAGTTTACAAATTATGATGGATGTATTCTTAGAGTTGGTAACAATGCAGCATGTCATATAATATGGATTGGATTCATTATTTTTTATGGTAAAACTAACATTGGTGATTTTTATTTTGTTGATGGTTTAAACCATAACTTTTGAGTGTTGGAGAGTTGGTAGACAAGGGATATTAGTTGCAATTCATAGAGAAGACTTGCATTATCAAAGAAAAAGATGGTAAGCTGATTGGAAATAGAACCAAATCTAGAGGTAATTTATTTTAGTTGAATCCTACTAAAATGACATGTTTGGTAGCAAAAGTTGATAACAGTTTGTTGTGGCATAGAATATTTTATTAGATAAACTTTGATAATATTATGAAAGATAATAGGACATTTGCACTAAGACATCTACCTAAGATAATTAAGCCTACTAATATTTTCTATAAAGAATATATTTTGGCTAAGTAGAGAAAAGTATCCTTTCGTAGTGAGAAGCTCAATACCATAGAGAAGATGGAGATCATTCAGATATATCTGAGTGGTCCTTCAAGAACAAGAGGATTCTATGGTGAAAGGTATTTTATGATTTTTGCTAGTGATTTTCACTAGAATGATGTGGGTAGCATTTATAAAGGAGAAGTTTGAAGCTTTTGAGAGGTTTAAGATATCTAAGAATGGAGTTGAGCCTAAACACACAAATGAAGCATGTAAGGATAATCATTGGATTCAAGAAATGAAAGAAGAATTGGATCAGATTGTGAAGAATGAGACATGGGAGTTAGTTCCCAGACCTAAAGACAAGAATGTGATAGGAACCAAATGAGTATTCAAAAATAAGATGAATAGACAAGGAGAAGTTGGAAGAAACAAGGCCAAACTTGTTTACAAAGTGTATTCACAACAAGAATAAATAGATTATGAGGAGATATATGAACTTGTAGCAAGAATGGAGGAAGTAAGCATGTTCTTGGGATATACATCAAATAAGAAGTTCAAAGTATAATAGATGGATGTTAAATAAGCCTTCCTAAATAGAGAATTGGAAGAAGAAGAAGCATATATTGAGTACCCTAAAGGATTTCCTTGGAAAAAATAAAAGGATATGGTATGTAAATTGAAGAAAGCTCTTTATGGTTTGAAGAAAGCACCTAGAACCTAGCATGCAAGGTTGGACAAGCATTTGGCAAAGCTTGGATTTTCCAAAGGTACGATAGATAGTAATGTGTATCTAAAAGAAATAGAGAATGGTTTTTTGATAATATCAATATTTGTTGATGACATCATATTTGTTGATCACATCATATGAGTAATATGCTTTAGTTTCTTTCCTATTTCTTTCTCAATTTTAGCTAGATACCATCTGAACTTTTGAAAAGCTTCAAATTTTATTTCAAATGCATCACTATCATCATCCAAGAATAATCATCAAAAAATAAAATTAAATACTTAACTCCATTATAACTTTCTATTCCATTAGGTCCACAAAGATCTATATGAACATGCTCCAAGACTTCTTCAGAATGATCATTCTTTATTTTGAAAATTGTCTTTCCCATCTTTCCAATTTGAATTTTTTTGTACATGTCCATATTAGATTTTTTTATGCTTGGAATGCCTCACACTCTTTTATTCTTGCTTATGTTGACCAGGTTATTAAACTTCACATAACGCAACCATTTACGCCATAACCAACTTTCATCTACTTGAGCTAGGAAACATGAACTTTAAGTTAGATATAGATAGAATAGATTACCTCTTGTTTAATTAGAAGTGACAACTAGACTTCATTTCCCATCTAGTAGCTTGGCCTTTCCATTCATGAATTCTACCTTGAATCCAATGTTTTAGATTATAGTAAAATCCAATTTAGAAGGAGCCCAAAACCATTTACAAAAAACTAAAGATAAACATTAAAGCACTACTAGGTTTTACTAGGACCTAAAATATTAAGTTAAAAAAAATCCAAAATAGGTTTTTCAGGTAAATAAAACCAAAATTTTAAATCATATAAAATGACTATATTTTACAAGGACTTGGAACCTAGAGTTTTAAACAAACTGGAAAGCAAAAAGGAAAACTAGCAAAACTGCCCAGACTAGAGACTAGCACATCCAATCCACAGCTAGCACTAACAATAGCTCATTGATAATGTTTGCCACCTCTTCACCTACTTTTATAGTACTCTAGATGATTTCATCTAGCAAAAGAATAGGATCCCCAAGAGCATTAGCATCCTTTTTCCTTGTGCTCTGCCTAGTTCTCTTACAAGGTCCACCGGGACTCCCCACTCCAACATTAGCAGGAGACATAATCTCTTCATTACTTTTCTTTCCTAGATTGCCATTGCACAATGATTGGAAGTGACATGTTCCATTTTTAGATCACTTCTCTATATAAGGTGATGAAGCTTGTGTTCCTACTCTTTAATCTTATTAGGAATGTTACCAATTTGCACTTCTAGTTGGGTTCTCTTAGCACCTAAATGTTCAATTTTTAAATTTTTTTTCTTAATATTTTAATAATAGTTATATTTATAATATAAATTTAATAAATTTAGTATATGTTATATAAATATGTTTAATAATGTTAATTATTAGTACCCGTGGCTACTATAAGTACTATTTGTGATACTTTTTAGATTTTTATCGATTGCCATGATTGTTAATATTACAATTTTAGAAAATTGTTTTTCTTAATTTTGATTGGTTGAATCTATTTAGCTCTTATATTGCCACTTGATTGTAAAACTAATCATTTTTAAGAGTTGATTTTTATTAAGGTGAATATGAATTAATCTTTTTTAATGTAAATGATATGGTTTAATTTTTTTATAATATAATTTTTGTCATTCAATTAAAAATACTAAAAATATATCTTTCATATCTTAGGTAATAGTTTGCGAAATAATATTATATATTATTATCATAAATATATTATTATTTTCATATTTTAATATATTTCTAATATAATATTATCAGATGACATATATACAATAGAACATATATATTAATAATTATATTTATAAATAAAATTTAATTTAAATTATAATTAATTTCATTATAGAAAACTATTATTATCTAATATTTTTATTAATTAAAATATTTTATAAACTATAATAAATTTATTAAACTAAAACTATATTTATATAAAGGCTCAATGCACGTACTAAGCATGTGGCACTTGTTTAAATTTTAAAAGTATATTAATATTTATTCTTTCATTTATTAATATTTCTACTTTTTATCGCACGATAATATATAGTCATTTCATGAATATAATGATAATATTAATATATAATTTGAAATTACATCTTTATATAATCTTATCTGAAATCAATGAAAATTTTGTATAAAAGAAAATTGAAAAATTAGTTTGTTCAAATATTTTATTTTAATTCCTTAAATATTTTTTTTCAAAATTATAATAATTTTTTAAAATCATAGTATTGGATTGTAAACCTGGCTCTGCCTAGCGAAAATGACAAAAATATCAAAAAAGAAAGAAATGTGATTAATCCTAGACATCGACTTCCCTTAAACTATGCGGTGAGTCAATCTCAAACTATAGGAGGAAGCACCCTGTGAGTCAAAAATCAATTTGATGCACACTCGATCTTCTAGAAAGAACAACAAGATTGCAAAATATCAGAAAAAATGAATGGTTTTGAAACCCTAATCAGGCTTCATGCAGAATGAAACACAGTAATTTACAAAAACTAGAAGAGCAACAAAGAAGATGGCTAGAAGATAGTTAAAAATAGAAAGCATACTAAGCATGGCAACAAAAAATAGATCTCAAAATCTTATACTAGGAATGAAGGCTTGGATCAGGGATTGAAGAATCAAGAAGCTTTCTTCAAGAAAACCAAATATACTAGCAGAGGAGGTAAACAAAATAAGCTTATGCTTAGTCATAAAAAGTAGAGCACTCACATATCTCGACCCATACAGATCTCTGAACCAAATAATATACCTTTAGGATCTTCGGAGCCCTATCCGATTAAGTCAAAAGCCCTAGTAGAAAAGCAAAAATCATTTATGTCTACACTAAAAAACCCTATTGATAGATCAACCAAAAAGATAACAAAGACATCTCAAGAACTTGTGTATATTCTCCCACATTGGAAAATGTAGTTTGAAGACACATCGATATCTAAAGACAACGTAGGCCATAAGCATCCTTTAATTTGTAGTCAGAGACCCCGTGCATGGTATTTAATAATTTGTTGATTTTTCTATTTACAAAAATAGGATAAACTCCCAGAAAATTTGGTTAAACCAATCAAAAATTACAAAATAGCCTATCATATTTGATTAATTAAATCTTTATTTTTGAAACCTTAGTCTTCTACATTTATCTCTAGAAAATAAATTGGTGGGAGGAAAACGAAAAAATAAGTTACTTGGACTAATAAAAGAACTTTAAACTTTAGGTCTTTGATTTTTTATTCCCAAAAATTAATTCCATCATGAGAATCTAGGAATCTTAGTTCCCTGTCTTATATAGGACTAATAATAATAATGAGAAAAGATAAATATTAAAAATTTACTTCACTCGAGAACTTGATCTCAAACTTTTATTCATCTCACCTCCAAATGCTTAAGCCTTGGAACATACCATTTCGCTATTTCAAAGAAGTAAAATTTTTATCTTTGTGATTTTCCATTTTTCCATCCCCTTGATGTGGTGCCTCCTGATTTCACAATTTCAACTCTTTTTTATATTTGTGATTTTGCATTTTTTCATCCCCTTGATGTGGTGCCTCCCGATTTCACAATTTCAATCCTTAAACATCATGCATTAGGGGAAGAATTAAGCTTGGAAGAAAAAAGTCAACTTTAACTATTTAACACTTTTGATCTAAAAATTAATCTTAGTGTTCCAAATTTCAAAAGGATCAAAAGTTGTTCTTCCCAAAATTACAATTTCGCACTCACCTAGATTTTCTACTATGATTTATGATACTTTACATTCATATTGTGAAAGAATTTGGATATGGAGGGATATCGCATCTCAAACAATTTAATTAATCAACTATGTGGTCATCTTGAGGAATATCAATCTTGTGCATATTCCCAACTAAATTACTTAAATCATCGTCATATTACTCGAACATGAAGAAAAAAATAAATTATCACTCACATTAATCTTTGAAGAGGAGACATGATGTGGTGGATGGAGATCAATACCATACATGTATTTTCAACAGTGATCCTAAAAAGATATAATGTATATTCTCCAATGTCTCCCACATTGGAAAATGTAGTCTGAAGACATGATTGCTTGGGATGTCTTTGTTACCTTCTTGGTTGATCTATCAATAGGGCTTTTTAGTGTAGACATAAATGATTTTTTCTTTTCTACTAGGGATTTTGACTTAATTGGATAGGGCTTCAAAGATCCTAAAGGTATATTATTTGGTTCAGAGATCTGTATGGGTTGAGATATGTGAGTGCTCTACTTTTTATGATTAAGCATAAGCTTATTTTGTTTACCACGTCTGCTAGTATACTTGGTTTTCTTGAAAAAAGCTTCTTGATTCTTCAATCACCAATCCAAGCCTTCATTCCTAGTATAGGATTTTGAGATCTATTTTAAACTATCTTCTACCCATCTTCTTTGTTTCTCTTCTAGTTTTTGTAAATTACTATGTTTCATTTTGCATGAACCCTGATTAGGGTTCAAAACCATTCATTTTTTTTGATATTTTACAATCTTGTTGTTCTTTCTAGAGCATTGGGAGTTCATCAAATCAATTTTTGACTCACAAGGTGCTTCCTCCTATAGTCTGAGATTGACTCACCACATAGTTTAAGGGAAGTTGGTGTTTGGGATTAATCACATTTCCTACTTTTTTTGATATTTCTGTCATTTTCACTAGGTAGAGCCAAGCTTACAATCCAATACTATGATTTTAAAAAATTATTATAATTTTGAAAAAAAAATTTAAGGAATTAAAATAAAATATTTGAACAAACTAATTTTACAATTTTCGTTTATACAAATTTTTCATTGATTTCTGATAAGATTATATAAAGATGTAATTTCAAATTATATATTAATAAAATCATTATATTCATGAAATGACTATATATTATTGTGTGATAAAAAGAAGAAATATTAATAAATGAAAGAATAAATATTAATATACTTTTAAAATTTAAACAAGTGCCACATGCTTAGTACGTGCATTGAGCCTTTATATAAATATAGTTTTAGTTTAATAAATTTATTATAGTTTATAAAATATTTTAATTAATAAAAATATTAGATAATCATAGTTTTCTATAATGATATTAATTATAATTGAAATTAAATTTTATTTATAAATATAATTATTAATATATATGTTCTATTATATATATGTCATCTGATAATATTATATTAGAAATATATTCAAATATGAAAATAATAATATATAATAGTATTTCGTAAACTATTATATAATATACGAAAGATATCTTTTTAGTATTTTTAATTGAAGGACAAAAATTATATTATAAAAAATTAAACCATATCATTTACATTAAAAAATATTAATTCATATTCACCTTAATAAAAACCAACTCTTAAAAATGATTAGTTTTACAATCAATTGGCAATATAAAAGCTAAATAGAGTCAACCAATCAAAATTAAGAAAAATAATTTCCTAAAATTGTAATATTAACAATAGTGCATCTATGCTATGCAATCGATAAAAATCTAAAAGGTATCACAAATAGTACTTAGAGTAGCCATGGATTCTAATAATTAACATTATTAAATATATTTATATAACATATTCTAAATTTATTAAATTTATATTATATATAACTATTATTAAAATATTAAGAAAAAAAATACAAAATTTAACATTTAGTTTCTTTGAGTTTTTTGAAATTTATTTTAAATTAGAAGTATTCAAAATGTTTGAAATTCAATTATAATAATATTTCCCTGTTCCAATAACATTTTTTATTAATTCTATTTGAAATGTAGAGGCGAAATTGCACCGTAATTTATAAAACTATTTGCACAATAGTATTAAAATATAATTAGATTACAATATATTACTATTCAGTCACGAAGCTCACATGAATCATATTGTGGAATGGTGTTCCCAATGTACTGTGAGTAGAGAACAAATAAACTGATGAGGAATACAGAGTACGGTTTTTGGATGGATGTAGGATTGTCATGTCAGAGGAAGCAAGAATGTAGACAGATGGAGATGTCGACAGAGATAAATGGCAGAGCATACCCAGCCAATCGAAATAACTGGCTGAGTAGCCATTGCCCATCTTCAAACCTATTGTACAAATATGACAACATATTTTGACACAGGAAAGCTACTTGGATTTTCTGGATGTGATATTTTAAAGAAATTTAATTTAGTTGGATGTATTATTAGTTGTAAGGAATTCTAAATATACTGAAACATAAATTAGGCATCCTAATTATATGGGTTAAAATAAAAGATTATAGGAAAATTTCAAATTATTTCATTCTTTAACAAGTAGTTACTTGACAAGTTCTTTAGTTATAATATATACTTCAGAATGACAATCATCTCAAAATATTATTTTGTTGTGTATCTCAAAAGATCCAATAAATATGTCATGTATATGTACATATGTACATGTATATGTACACATGTATGTACACAAATATTTGTGTATATGTATATGTATATGGATATGTGAATATATTAGTTATCTAAACAAAAGATATTATATATAATTTATTTTTTGTAACAATAAATAGACATCTTATATTGTATTATATTTATATGTATATTTAATTTATGGGGAAGTGGTCCAATAAGCAATCATGTTCTAGTAATTATTCATTAGATTACATTAATGAAAATGGTTAAGAAAAAATTCATTTTGTTATAAACAAATATACCTAGTAGCCAAAGAAGATGTTTGTAATCATATGAAGTTTTTAAATTTATTGATAAGACTACCTCACACTTATTGGATGTGTCAAAGAAAATAACTAATAATGAAATGAATAATATATATGAAGTATCAACTTGAAATTACCATGGTTTTATCCTTATCCACATGACAAATCTATTGTGATCATTAAAACAATATTAATCATAACACTTAAAGAATATCATCTAAATTTGATTTATTACTTATGAACTTAACCCATGTGAAACTAGCTTTAATGAACACTTGTGCTCTTTCCATTTTAAAATTACAATAACTATGAATTAAAATAATAATTATTATTATATTTTATATTAATTAATATACACATGTGATTGTCTATAGGGAAAGGGCCTTGATCCTAAATTTTAAAAAATTAAAGAACAACACAATACTAGACCCCACCTACAAGCCATTATAGTTGAAAGGTCCAACAGAGCCCACACTTCCCAAAGTTAATTAAAAAGTGAGGACATTACACAACCATTTATCTTGCCCCTAACACTATTACTTTTAGTATAGTTAAAATAATCATCTATCATATATATATATATATATATATATAGACATACACACATATACATATACATATACATATATACATACATATATATATATACATATACATATATACATATATATACACATATACATATATATATATATACATATACATATATACATATATATATATACATATACATATATACATATATACATATATATATACATATACATATATACATATATATATACATATACACATATACACATATATATATACATATATATGGGGCGGGGGCCCTAGCTCGGTTGGCTAAATCTTTCCTGTTGCAGGGGGTTGGTCACGGGTTCTAGTCTCCCCCATCCTCGTTGTACCGGTGGGCGTGTCGCACCAGCGCTACCGGTGATGTTAAAATTTTTACTAGGCGCACTGTAGTTTATAGGGGGGCCATGTTGCACCAATTCCTGCAGTCTAATATATATATACATATATACATATATACATATACATACATACATACACACACACACACACACACACACACACACACACACACACACACACACACACACACACACACACACACACACACACACCCACACATACATATATATACACATATTGTTGGAAACTTACAATTGAAACAATTGTGATTTTGTCATTGATGTCAAATCTATGGATGAGACATATTGCTACATAATCTAAATGTCATATCTATTTGATTGATGAAGAGGATTTGAGAAGTTACTCATAACTATAACACCTAGAGGAAAGATTAAAGATATGAAAAGAAAGCTACAATGAACATTTGATTAGATAGACTTCGAGAAAGAAAAGTAAATGTTTATGTCAAGAAAGCTAAGCTAAGCCAAGAAAAAGAGTAAAATACTAAGGAGTTTTGAGTAATGCAAAGTGTGAACTGAGCTACAGTTAGTAACAAGAAAATTTGGTGTTGACTAAGCATAATCATCAATCGAGCAAGTTTGTTGATGCCAACCCAGGAAACTTTACAAAGACCAAGTATATCAGTTTTGATTGAGTATCAGAATTTAGAGATTATCAAGTGATAATAAGAGAACAAAATTCAAAACAATCATATGATTAAGCCAACTCATTTGATTTCTTGGGAGATGTAAGACATGTTGAAGATAAGATTGATGATTTGGATCATTAAATTGAAGGAGATGATTAGGTAAAGACCTAACTAACAAATTATAAAGAAGTTTGTAGAGGATGATCAAGAAGATAAACATATACATTGAATCGAATTGAATCTGATCGTAAACCCTAAGATCTACAATGGATGTAGAAAATGGTAAAGTAGAAATTACCTATTTAAAGAGATATAGAACTAGAAATTTAGTGACATGTCTAGTCTAGTTGAGCCCAGCCCAGCTAATGTGTGTATGGGCCAGTTTGCATGTGAAGGAAGGCATATAGAGCAAGGTGGATCAGAACCATACAATTGTGTGAATGTGAAGCTAAAGGAAAGAGATTACAGATATGATGGTGTTATTGATAAGTCAATTAGAGTAGAAGTCTTAAGCGTTGATGAGAAGAGTGGACTAATTTCTCAAAAGGTGTCCAAGAAGATCAAGATCAGAGATGACAATGAAAGGATTATCAATGAACTAGCATAAAGACCAAACAAAGATCAGAGGTAGCAAAAGTGAGTTATAATCACAAAGATCAAACCTATTGTTTTCTTTCTTATCATTGTAAATTATTTGTAGTGAAACTCTTTTAATAGAGGTTGACCTAATAGTCATTTGAAAACTTAAAAATTAGTGTAAATCCTTTAACTAGGGACCATTCTAAATAGAATGATCAAAATCCTCTTACAAGACCACTCTAAATTGGGCTCTTATAGAAAATATTGCAGCCAAGTAGAAGTAAACTACATTACAAGTGAAGCAGATGATGGTCCATGCCCAAAACAACACCCAAGCAAGCTTTTAACGCTTGTGCACAACCATGGTGTAGACAACAACCATGAAACTATATGCTATGAAGGAAAATGAAGCACAAACCAACAACTTGGTGTAATATGTGTGCTCATCTACCACATCATGGGCAACACAAATAGCGACACAAAAAGGAATAGGCAATAAAAAATGAGAAACAACTTCAAAGACTCTATTCCAATCAGAATTGGCATGCCCAACATTTTATTTGTCTTTCCATTCTCCACATCCATCTTGAAACTACTAAGAACAATGAAGTTCATTGTAAATTATATTGTGGCTAACAACATTGCCACCATGTTAATAACATTCTCGTATTTTAGGCCCCGTTTGGTTATGGGAAGAACGGGTGCAGAATAGGGTTTTTAGAGCCAAAACTAGGTTATGGAGGAAAAGAGGGGCGTTTGGTTCAGCAAATGTAGAACCTGGTTTCAGTTTTCATCTGCCCATTTTGCCCAAAAATTGGAAGAAACATCTTCCAAGAAATAGGTAGAAGTTGAAATAAAAACCGAAAGTTGGGTTTTTATGAATGCGTTTGAATAAATCGTCGGGTCTGTGGAATCCACCTTAGATTTTTGGAAGAAAAAAATTGGGTTTTTTGGAAGATGACAGATTGTGCTATTTTTGTGCTCTGTTGTGTGAAGGCGAGGGTTTCTGGTTTGTTGGGTTTCTTGGGATGTGGCCGTGGTGTTTGTTGCACTATGGCCGTGGCATTTTCTAGGTTTGTTGGGTTTCCTGTGGCTATGGTGTTTGCTAGGTTGTGTCCGTGACATTTTCTGTGATTTCTCTACGACCGTGGCTAGGGGTTCTCCACTTTGAATGATGGCGATGGCTTTGAACGGTTCTCTTCTCCCACTCACCTTTGCATACTGGATTTTTTTTGGGTTGTTTTTGTTCATTCAAATAGGTCTTCTTAGACAAATAGTTAAAATATATGCTCAGGAATGAGTTCCAGTATGTGCTCATGCTATTTAGCTCTGATTATTTGTATATATCATAGTTAAAGTTTAAATTTTTTGTACTCATAGAAATGAAATTTACAAGTATATCAATAGCTTTTATCTATACATAGCTGACCTATACATAGTTTATCATGCTTTTATTTCTATCTGCTATCTGCTTAGCAATTTAGTCAATATATGTGGTAACTATTTGTTTCAAATGTATTTTTAAAATAGTTAATATGTGCTCACTAATAAATTCGAGTATAGTGTTATGAAAGATAAATTTCAGTGAAATTAACAATTAAACTTTGTAACAGTTTCTGACTATTTTTTAAAAATCTATTTAGCAAAATAGTCAATATGTGCTCACTAATAAATTCCAATATAGTGTTGTGAGAGATCAATACGAGTGAAATGAACAACTAAACTTTGTAATAGTTTCTTTCTAGTAATGAGTTCTAGTATACTGCTATGAATGCAAATGAGTTCTAGTATATTGATGTGAGAGATGATTGCAATACCATTAAATAGAGCCAAGTCATAAACTTGTGCTCACTAATAAATTCCAGTATAGTGCTATGAGAGATCAATACCAGTGAAATGAACAACTAAACTTTCTAAGCGTTTCTTGCCAGTAATGAGTTCTAGTATACTGCTGTGAAAGATGAATGCAATACCATTAAATAGAGCCAAGTCATAAACTATGTATAGATCAATGGCAATCATGGCTTTTATCTATAGATAATCAATATGTGCTCAATATGTGCTTAATAATGAATTCTAGTATGTTCTCGTGTGATTACCTATATATATCATAGTGTCAATCAAGAAAAACATGGCAATCATGGCTTTTATCTATACATAGTTTATCATGGTTCAAATCTGTTTAGCAAAATAGTCCAATATATGCTATAATAGTCTGTTTAGAATCTGTTTAACAAAATAGTCAATATATGCTCACTAATGTGTTCTAGTATAGTGTTGTGGGAGATCAATACCAGTGAAATGAACAACTAAACTTTGTAACAGTTTCTTGCCAACAATGAGTTCTAGTATATTGCTATGAGAGATGAATGCAATACCATTAAATAGAGCCAAGTCATAAACTATGTATGAATCAATGGCAATCATGGCTTTTATCTATACATAATCAATATGTACTCAATATGTGCTCAATAATGAATTCCAGTATGTGATCATGTGATTACCTATATATATTATAGTGCCAATCATAATAGTAAAACATGGTAATCATGCTTTTATCTATACATAGTTGACCTATACATAGTTTATCATGGTCCAAATCTATTTAGAAAAATAGTCCAATGAGTTCTAGTATAGTGTTGTGAGAGATCAATGCAATACCATTAATCAAAGTGAATCATGCCAATGAAATAAACAATTAAACTATGGATATATCAAGTATGTATTGATCCATGCAAAATCATTCAACATACTTATGAGGTCATAAAATATGTATAGATAAAAGCCATGATTTCAAAGTATGTATAGATCAATGTAAAAAGAAACTCTATTCCCACTGCCAACATTGCTACTTTTCATCTTCTAAAAGATGAGCTTCAGTTTCAGCGGACCCAACGGTTTATTAAAACACATTCATAAAAACCCAAATTCAGGTTATAGTTTGTACATGTGTATGTGTACATACATACATGTGTCTATACATTTATACATGTGTTTACATGCATACATACACACATACATACATGCATACATACATGTGTGTGTGTACGTACATACATGCATACATGTGTGTGTGTACGTACATACATGCATACATGTGTGTGTGTACGTACATGCATACATACATGTGTGTACACATACATATACATGTGTGTATACATATAGACAAATGGAATCAGTATTATGCTTTCAGTGGTATAGATAGATTGCATGGAGTAGAATGACACATTTTTGTAATTTGTTCATTATGGGCTTATGATCCTTAGTAGTTGGCACTTCTTGTTGTATTTGAATAAATAATTGACTTCTTAATGCAATGAGGCTAGCAAATAATCATGTTGTATCTCGATAGGTGATAGTTGATATCTAATAACTGATAGTGTTTAAATTGTCCATGTTTTAGGTCAATGATGGATCCTATGGAGAGTATAGAGGTCCAAGGAAGCATAGTTAGGAAGACCACATACACCTGCATTCTCACAATTCTTTTTGCTTTTGTTGGCATAGCCAAAGTACTGGTAGCTCGAGAAGGCAGTCAAATGGGTAAACGAACAAGAAAAGGAAATTCCTTTTGTAGAGACATTATTCAGTCGAATGAGGTGGATTGTCATGATTAGATTCAAATGAGTAGGGAAGCCTTCATTTCTCTAGCTCATATTCTGAGGCTAAAAGGAAGCTTGAGGGCATATGCACTGAGTTGTGGTGCCAAAAAGATGACAAGGTATTTTTTTTTTCTAGTTTTCAATAGCACATACACACTATTCTGATATCCAAAAATTTATATGATGGGCTGTAAACCCGTGGCCCATCATTTTTATTTTTTCTTTTTGGCTCTCCAACAGTGTGTACGTGGGTTTGATAGCACAAATTCACCACCATTTGCCAAAATGCCTCCTCACCGATGAAATCCAAGACAACGAGCACACCGACGACGACAAGATAAGTGATATAAACTTAACTTTGCATTGTTTAATATGTTTTCCATATTGTTTTATTGGTTTTTGATATTCTTTTGTAGGGTTTTTACAAATTTCATTTAGATTTGTTTATTTAGTTGGATTTCAATTGATTTTTTATCAGGAAATGTCCATAATCAATCGAAAAATCCACAAAACCCTCAAGAACCTCAAAATCAAAACACTCCTCAAGAAGAACAACAAATTCCACAACCCAAACGAATTGCAAGATCTCTGCCAAGCACACAAGAAAATATAAGAAATGAAATACAAAGAGGCAAAACTGAATTAGAAAGACTCATTGCTATGTTGAAAGAATCCGGACAAACCAATCCAATGAGGGCTCAATTGGCATCATCCCTCGAATCCATTAACACTCAAATAGCCTCAGTTAGTGGTCAGTTAGATATTTGGTAGGCTAAGAGGGATGAACAAAAAAGATTTTATGCAAATAAATTGTCATATGAAGATGTTAAAAAAAAGGAAATATCAAAAGGTAGTATATGTGCATTATTTAGAAAACCTGGTGAGCCAAATACTGTTAGAGAGGGTACTAAATGATTCCCCATCCATTGGTGTATACACGATGCTATTAGAAATAATTTTTGGGATAGATGGTGGATGGTTTTTGATGCCACCCCTTGCAACAATCACGAGCTCCCCATGTATTTTTTGAAGAAATTATATTGTGAGTTTGTCCTTGGGGAGATCCCCCAATTATTTTGATAAGTTAGACTCCTAGGGTAGAGGTGGGGGGTCATCATTTGAGACGCCAGGAGCACGTCATGACCTTAATGTGGTTAGGGCACCTGTGGTCCATCCATAGCACAAGCATGTGATTATTCCTTCAGTTGTGAAGGAATATGTAGAGGCCAGCACTCTAGGGACCATTAATGCTTTGACGTAGGCCCTCATCCATTCCACGAGCCCATTAGTTGAGGGGGAGCCTTCTATGCATTGTGGTCACATGGGAACTTCATGTGGATCCCTATGCACATTTGGCACTCATGCCGAAGATGCTGCGGATGATGGGCTTGTCACCGATGAGTTCCTGAACGAGACATTTGGCATTGACACACATGTAAATTACTAATTTGATCACATTTACTATGTATAGTGAATGATTAATTAATTAGCATTTATTGACATTGTTCAAAATTTAGGGTCAAAGTGTTGTTGGGCCTAGCAGCGATCCTCCAGGCCCATTTTTTGTCCCTTCAACGAGTCGTGAGGTATGTATCAATTTAATCATTTTAATTAATACATATATTTATTACATAATCATATTAAGGATGACAAAAAAAATAATGCATGTGCATCAGTTCCCCACAGGACCCTCAACCTTTACCATAGATACAGAGCAGAGACATCATACGAGCTTCACACAAGTATAGTTGTTTCATGTTAATTTAATTCATTTGATTATATTTATTCCATGTTTCATGTTAGATATAACGTTTATTGTATGACATGCAACTCATGATGTCGGATACACCTCCTCATCTGCGACAGTCTGTTGATAGTGGAGTGGTCGCAGCTGTGGCTAGCTCACAACCACTAACAGAGGTATGAAAGAATTTTCTTCATTTTAGTTGTTGTTTATAATAGTTAATCTCAAAATTTCTAATGTTATTTACAGGTGATTATATTTATTGAATTGTTGTAGGGTCTTGTCACGCCTGATTGTCCACGAGCATTTGAGGTGGACTTACAAAGTGACTATTTGTTGGTGGTAAGAAAATAATTGATTTTGTGTGTACATATATTTGATTTGAACGTATAATAAATATTGATTCATATCTACTTTCTTTGTATCAGTTGGACCTAGAGAAGAGCCTCAACAAGAGGTCAAGTGAGTGTGTCAGGAGGGCCCCGTCATCTCCACTGTCTCCCTCCACACGACGGCAGAGGACGTCGACAGACTTGTTTCCTTCCCTCGTGGGAAGGAAAAGATGTATTTGAGATATTTGATACATACATACATACATATATATATATATATATATATATATATATATATATATATATATATATATATATATAGCGAGAGAGAGAGAGAGAGAGAGAGAGAGAGAGAGAGACTTGTTTCCTTCCCCATATATATATATATATATAGGCATCAGAGAGACATATTTGACATAAATTTTATGTACATATGGCATTATATATTTGGTGTATGACATTTATTTGATGTATGCCATTATTCATTAATATATGATATGTTTGTTCATATACGACATTATTGGTTATCATAATATATTATGTGTTTGTTAATGTATATTACATTATTGGTTATCATTTTATATTATATGTTTGTTCATGTATGATGTTAAATTAGATATGTTCATGTATGACATTAAATTAGATATGTGCATGTATGAAATTAAATTCAATTGCTAGAGAGTTTCCATTATGTCTACCAACTAGTAGATGTTATTTTTTGCTTTATTAGTATTTCTCAAAAACTGCAAAGAAGTTGTTTCTGGTGAATAGTTGTAAACAATTGTGATCATCAACTTCATGTACTCATGGCTTTAGCTATGAACACTTGTAACTTTGGCTATAAGCATCCATGGCTTTGGCTATGTGCACTAGTGGCTTTGGCTGTGAGCATTTATGGCTTTGGTTGTAGGCACAATATAGCCTTGGCTGTAGGTTGTCTTTCTTGCTGCATGTCAAAGTTACCTTCAAGAATATCATTAGTCTAAGATCATTACAATTAAAATACTATGACATAATACCTTGGAAATAGTCTTTAACCCATTACTTTATTTGTTAAAACATCATGTAGTATCTACTATAGTGCTTCTAATCAAATATGTTTTCAAATATACTTAGTATGGCAAAGAAATGTCTATGGAAAGCTTGTCAAATAGGATATTGAAGAACTAAATGTGGACAATCATTAGTACCCATCAATAAGAACATGAACATCTTTCTGAAGCAAGCCATATGACATTAGCTTACTTTATAAATTTCCTTTGCAAATAACTAGAAGATGCTATGAATCTTAATACAGAGTTAATCACGAACTCATTATTCCATCCAAGAAGCATATATCACCCTAAGCCAATTAACCGACAGGATAAAAACTAATTCAATTTAAACAAAATTTTGAGTATAACAAGCATCTTAGGGATTCTTACAAGAATTAACACGATGTTCACAAGAGCATTACAAGTTCTCATAATGCTATTTCACATATTGTATTCATATTCAATTTTGAATGGCCATTTGTGTTACAAGCATAAATTTTCTTTAAGGTCTTTTAATTCTAGAGATGAATTTTATTCTAAAGCTTTTCTATGACAACCCACTCAATGCATATATTGTTGTTCCACATTATGTTGATTTGACTTTCATTGGTTGATTTGGGTCTAGAAATGACGTTATTCACTACCTTTTATATATATTATTTTTTTGTAGTGACGTTCTAGCCTGAATGAATGTATTAATCATCAAATTTGTGAACCTTGGTCGAGATCCTTACAAATATATTTTCAAATTGGACCTCAAATAGTTCTCTCAGTCACCTCCTATACACAGATACTGAAATTGTAGTTAATTACAAAATTAATACTTAATTAACACAAGTTTAATTGAGAAGTATTATGTACCTCAATAGGCTAGATTATTATTGACCGGGAAGCTTTATCTTAGAGAAGTTGGTTTCCTAAATCTTTAGCGCAATGACACTCTTATGGAATGTGGAATTAGGTATGCTAGCTAAGGAACATTCTTTAAAAGGCAGAGGAAACTCAAGACTCACATGTTTCCAATCAATATAAATGTTTAAATCGCTTCTCTAATTTTTTCTGTTTATGATATTCTTAAAACTTAACTTTCTAAATGCATTGATGGGGAAATAAAGATTTTCTAGGAACTAAAGGCTAATCATGTTTAATACTTACAATCTTTTTTTTTATCTAATAATTTAAAAAATATTGTACAAGTATTTTCAAAGAGCAACACTTGTCACTAACATCATAAGAAGGAATATCCAAGGAGAATTACCACTGATCCCCCACGACCAAATTCAAGAGAAAAAAAAATCCACTACTAAAGAGATAGTAACAACGATCATCCCTAGTCTCTCCCTTATCACAAAATGATTACCATCAAAATTTTCATTTCCAATTGTGTCATGTGCGTTGAAGCGATAGTAACATTTTCACTCTCTTACCTAATGTCTCCCATTTTTTAAACTCCTAGGGAAGGGCAAGCCCATCTTCTCAGTACTTCAAAATACAACGAGTTCCATTTTTTCCCATATTGATAATCATTGACTTAAAGTATAGTCCAAGTATTGATAGCCCATAGGAACTCAACCTTTGAACATCCCATCTATAAATGACCTCATAAAGAAAGTTCAATAAACCCACATGAAATAGTGAAACAAAAGTTGCATACTTGTGAAGATGATCAGACTGCAGGTGATCAATATGTCTCAAATCTATATTTAGTTCTTTTACTATGCATATAAATGGTTTGTTATATAAAAGACTTATATCCACAAGATAAATAATCATTTTCTTACTATGCTATCCTTATCCTTGGCTGATCTTTGGTCTCTACAACACGGTCTTGTAGGAAATAGAATCTCATCCATATCTCACACGAGCTCCGAGATATGCCCCGTCAAAGATCGCAGCCCTGTGGCATTTAGTGATCCTTAGGGACATTCTGGTTGAGCGTGCCTGAGAATGTTTGAGGATTGAACGGGACAAGATGAGGTTGGGGATAGGGTTTACCAAGCCACCTAGAGCTAATGGAGCAGACAGTTTGATCCCACGATGAAAGATGAGAGAGATTTGGTAGTTGGCAACTTTGTACTGGCCAACACTGCAAGTTTCAACATCACCCGAGATGGCATTGTAGAATGAAAATGGAATGCGATCTCCAAAAGGTGAGAGAGGTTATTGTTAGTCTCTACAACATGGTCCTGTAGAAACTAGAATCTTATCCATATCTTGCACGAGCTCTGAGATATGCCCCATCAAAGATTGCAGCCTTGTGGCATTTAGTGACCCTTAGGGACATTCCGGTTCAGCGTGCCTAAGAATGTTCAAGCACTAAAGGGGACAAGATGAGATTGCGGATAGGGTTTACCCAGCCACCCGGAGCTAATGGAGTAGACGGTTTGATCGCATGACAAAAGATGAGAGAGATTTGGTAGTTGGCAACTTTGTACTGGCCAACACTGCAAGTTTCAACATCACCCAAGATGGCATTGTAGCATGAAAATGGAATGTGATCTCCAAAAAGTGAGATAATTTATTGTAGGTTTCTACAACACGGTCCTGTAGGAACTAGAATCTCATCCATATCTCACACGAGCTCCGAGATATGCCCCATCAAAGATTGCAGCCCTGTGGCATTTAGTGACCCTTAGGGACATTCCAGTTCAGTGTGCCTAAGAACGTTCAAGCACTGAATGGGACAAGATGAGGTTGGGGATAAAGTTTACCCAGCCACCTAGAGCTAATGCAGTAGACAGTTTGATCCCACGATGAAAGATGAGAGAGATTTGGCAGTTGACAACTTTGTACTTGCCAACACTGCAAGTTTCAACATCACCTGAGATGGCATTGTAGAATGAAAATGGAATGCGATCTCCAAAAAGTGAGAGAGGTTATTGTAGGCCTCTATAATGCAGTCCTGTAGGAATTGGACTCTCATCCATATCTTGCACGAGCTCTGAGATATGCTCTGTCAAAGATTGTAGCCCTGTGGCATTTAGTGACCCTTAGGGACATTCTGGTTCAGTGTGCCTGAGAACATTCAAGCATTGAAGGGGACAAGATGAGGTTGGGGATAATGTTTACCCGGCCACTTGGAGCTAATGGAGCAGACAGTTTGATCCCACGATGAAAGATGAGAGAGATTTGGCAGTTGGCAACTTTGTACTGGCCAACACTCCAAGTTTCAACATCACCCGAGATGGCATTGTAGAATGAAAATGGAATGCGATCTCCAAAAAGCGAGAGAGGTTATTGTAGGTCTCTGCAACAAAGTCTTGTAGGAATTCGTATCTCATCCATATCTTGCACGAGCTCCGAGATATGCCCCATCAAAGATTGCAGCGTTGTGGCATTTAGTGACCCTTAGGGACATTCCAGTTCAGTGTGCCTGAGAATGTTTGAGCACTAAAGGGGACAAGATGAGTTTGGGGATAGGGTTTACCAAGCCACCTAGAGCTAATGGAGCAGACAGTTTGATCCCACAATGAAAGATGAGAGAGATTTGGTAGTTGGCAACTTTGTACTGGCCAACACTGCAAGTTTCAACATCACCTGAGATGGCATTGTAGAATGAAAATAGAATGCGATCTCCAAAAGGTGAGAGAGGTTATTGTCAGTCTCTGCAACATGGTCCTGTAGAAACTAGAATCTCATCCATATCTTGCACCAGCTCTGAGATATGCCCCATCAAAGATTGCAGCCTTATGGCATTTAGTGACCCTTAAGGACATTCCGGTTCAGCATGCCTAAGAATGTTCAAGCACTAAAGGGGACAAGATGAGATTGCGGATTGGGTTTACCCAGCCACCCGGAGCTAATGGAGTAGACGGTTTGATTGCACGACAAAAGATGAGAGAGATTTGGTAGTTGGCAACTTTGTACTGGCCAACACTGCAAGTTTCAACATCACCCGAGATGGCGTTGTAGAATGAAAATGGAATGTGATCTCTAAAAAGTGAGATAATTTATTGTAGGTCTCTGCAACACGGTCATGTAGGAACTAGAATCTCATCCATATCTCACACGAGGTCCGAGATATGCCCCATCAAAGATTGTATCCCTGTGGCATTTAGTGACCCTTAGGGACATTCCAGTTCAGCGTGCCTAAGAATGTTCAAGCACTGAAGGGGACAAGATGAGGTTGGGGATAGAGTTTACCCAGCCACCTAGAGCTAATGGAGCAGACAGTTTGATCCCAAGATGAAAGATGAGAGTGATTTGGCAGTTGACAACTTTGTACTTGCCAACACTGCAAGTTTCAACATCACTCGAGATGGCATTGTAGAATGAAAATGGAATGCGATCTCCAAAAAGTGAGAGAGGTTATTGTAGGCCTCTATAATGCGGTCCTATAGGAATTGGAATCTCATCCATATCTTGCACGAGCTCTGAGATATGCCCTGTCAAAGATTGTAGCCCTGTGGCATTTAGTGACCCTTAGGGACATTCTGGTTCAGTGTGCTTGAGAACATTCAAGCATTGAAGGGGACAAGATGAGGTTGGGGATAATGTTTACCCGGCCACTTGGAGCTAATGGAGTAGACAGTTTGATCCCACGACGAAAGATGAGAGAGATTTGGCAGTTGGCAACTTTGTACTGGCCAACACTCCAAGTTTCAACATCACCCGAGATGGCATTGTAGAATGAAAATGGAATGTGATCTCCAAAAAGCGAGAGAGGTTATTGTAGGTCTCTGCAACAAAGTCTTGTAGGAATTGGAATCTCATCCATATCTTGCACGAGCTCCGAGATATGCCCCGTCAAAGATTGCAGCGTTGTAGCATTTAGTGACCCTTAGGGACATTCCAGTTCAGTGTGCCTAAGAATGTTTGAGCACTAAAGGGGACATGATGAGTTTGGGGATAGGGTTTACCCAGCCACCTGGAGCTAATGGAGTAGGCATTTTGATCCCACAATGAAAGATGAGAGAGATTTGGTTGTTGGCAACTTTGTACTGGCCAACACTGCAAGTTTCAACATCACCCGAGATGGCGTTGTAGAATGAAAATGAAATACGATCTCCAAAAAGCTAGAGAGGTTATTTTAGTTCTCTACAACATGGTCCTGTAGGGACTAGAATTTCATCCATATCTTGCATGAGCTCTGAGATATGCCCTGGCAAAGATTGCAGCCCTGTGGGATTTAGTGACCCTTAGCGACATTCAAGTTCAACATGCCTGAGAATGTTCAAGCACTGAAGGGGACAAGATGATATTGGGGAAAGGGTTTACCCAAACACTTAGAGCTAATGGAGCAGATAGTTTGATCCCATGAAGAAAGATGAGAGAGATCTAGCAGTTGGTATCTTTGTACTGGCCAACACTGCAAGTTTCAACATCACCCGAGATGGCATTTTAGAATGAAAATAGAATGTGATCTCCAAAAAGAGAGAGAGGTTATTGTAGGTCTCTAAAACACGGTCATGTAGGAATTGGAATGTCATCCATATCTCGCACGAGCTAGGAGATATGCCCCATCAAAGATTGCAACCTTGTGGGATTTAGTGACCCTTAGGGACATTCCGGTTCAGCGTGCCTGAGAATGTTCGAGCACTAAAGGGGATAAGAAAAGGTTGGGGATAGGGTTTACCCAGACACTCGAAGCTAATAGAGCAGACAGTTTAATCCCATGACGAAAGATGAGAGAGATTTGGCAGTTGGCAACTTTGTACTGACCAACACTGCAAGTTTCAGCATCACCCGAGATGGCATTATAGAATGAAAATGGAATGCGATCTCCAAAAAGTGAGAGAGGTTATTGTAGGTCTCTACAACATGGTCCTGTAGGAACTAGAATCTCATCCATATCTCACATAAGCTCTGAGATATGCCCCGTCAAAGATTGCAGCCCTGTGGGATTTAGTGACCCTTAGGGACATTCTGGTTTAGCGTGCCTGAGAATGTTTGAGCACTGAAGTGGACAAGATGAGGTTGGGTATAGGGTTTACTCAGACACTTGGAGCAAATGGAGCAAATAGTTTGATCCCACAACGAAAGATGAGAGAGATTTGGTAGTTGGCAACTTTGTACTGGCCAACACTACAAGTTTTAGCATGACCTGAGATAGCATTGTAGAATGAAAACGAAATGCGATCTCCAAAAAAGTGAGAGAGTTTATTGTAGGTCTCTATAAGATGGTCCTATAGGAACTAGAATCTCATCCATATCTTCCACGAGCTCCAAGATATGTCTCATCAAAGATTGCAGCCCTATGGCATTTAGTGACCCTTAGGGACATTCCGGTTCAGCATGCCTCAGAACGTTCGAGCACTAAAGGGGACAAGACAAGGTTCGGGAGAGGGTTTACCTGGCCATCCAGAGCTAATGGACTAGACAATTTGATCCCACGATGAAAGATGAGAGAGATTTGGTAGTTGGCAACTTTGTACTTGCCAACACTGCAAGTTTCAACATCACCCGAGATGGTGTTGTAGAATGAAAACAGAATGCAATCTCCAAAAAGAAAGAGAGGTTATTGTAGGTCTCTGCAACACGGTCATGTAGGAACTGGAACCTCATCCATATCTTGCATGAGCTCTGAGATATGCTCCACGAAAGATATTTGAATTCACAGTGTTTAATGAGAATATAGTTGAGGCTTGCTTTACTTTTCTATGTTAAGTTTGGCTTTCAATTTTGGTTTCCCTACTTATCTATGTGAAAGTTCCACTTTCATAAGTAACATTGATGCAATAATACTAAAGTAAGTATAGGTCCATGGTTCTAGAAGCTTCACATAGCTTCTCTTCAACTATGGATCTTGTAAGCATTGTACCATGACTATTGGTGTTGTGAGAATATACAAAGCATATATATTGTTTGACCAAATGTCTTCAATGAACATGAACTATATGGAAGAAGAGAAGACATGTTGCAAAGTATTTAAAAATTTTCTTCAAGAAATGTAAGGAGCCATGGGTGATTCATCCAAATTGTTTGGTAAAATAAGAGGAAGAATGAATCAACCTTGATGATAGAGGTAAATGCTGAATAATATTTATTTAATCACATTGTTTGAAAAAACTTTAATGACCTTTAAATACAATTGAAAGAAATGGAATTGATCTCCCTTACTCATGTAGATGAATAAAATTGGAATTTAAAAAAGAGAGGGACATCCACCATAAAACCATGCAATCATGCACTTCTTGATGGGAGTATCATAAGTTCATTGTTAGATGGATATGCCAAATGTGGAAGAATTAAAAGGAAAATATGTTGATTGATTGAATACAAGCATCAAACCAATGTGATAACAAAAAATCAAAGTTGATTCCATAAGGTCTAACAATATCATAATAATTCATTTATCAATAATTTGAAACATCATAAGCATATGTCTAATAATATCATATATGAAATATATGTAAAAAATGACATACATAGAAAAAATTATACAAAACATATGCCCAATAATGCCGTATAGGTGTAAAATGTACATCATTAGATATATACTCTTTCCAACTAGCGGAACAAAATAAATCCCTAATTGTCTTTAATTGCCAACAAGTGGGAGATGACCAGTGTATATAACGAGGTCTTCCTAACATGCTCACTAGTCCATTAGTCTAGAATCTTCTGTAACTCGACATGTTACAATCAAAATTATATATGAATAAATAACTATTTTATATTAAAAAATAAAATATATTTACACATAAAACTTTATATTTTCTTACAGCTAGCTGATAATTCCTCTGTATATACACCTCAAGGATACATTGATGGTCAGGAATAATAAGACCCTACAAAAACTATCAAAGTTACCACTCAATTGTGCCTATGAATTTTATATTGAATTTTAGTACTAATGAAATTTTAATGTAAACTCTTTCATACCTTAGTCATTGGCTTAGAACTAGTGAGTGCAATTTTGACTCATTCATCAATACAATGATGAAGATGTAAAGGTATCTCTGATGTCAATAGCTGAAAATGATAATACATGAGACTCAAATGCAATTATGAAGAATACACATTTTCTGTTGCCTCCATATCAAATAAAATATTTTGGTACCTTTGTGAATGTAGTATGACATCCTTCATTTTATAGTGTTGATCCCAAAGCTACAACACTTATTATTTATTACACATGTATGTAAATCTGTTAAGCATCAAATTCAACACCTTTGTCTGCAAAATAATGTACTATATGTTAGAGTAATAAATTAATTTCCTTAGTAATTAAATTATATTGATATAATTACTAAGTTACTTATTATATTGATATAGTTTACTTATAATTCCTTTCGATTTACAACTAATTGAAATGATTTCCCCAATTTTCCATCTAGTCACTAGAAAATTGGATTTGTTGTCTCTTTCTCTTAAAGAACTGGATCTACTAGTTCCTTTGGTCTAGAAGCCTTCCATTGAGATTGGGGTTTTGAAAGGTTCAAGGGTTGAGGAACCTTTTATAGAATAACTTGAAGAAGGAGAGGTCATGTATAATGGTTTTGAGGAAGGCTAGAGTTCCATCCAGATGGTGTTGCAAAATGGCCAAGCGGAGGAGGAGGTAGAAGAATAAATAGAATAAATGCATGAGAAGGAGGGTCATGGGGGAAATGGATTCAAACCCACAACCAAGATTTTATACCATTATACAAATTACAAATTATAAGACTATGCCTTTCATGATAGTCGCATTTTCATATTGGCAAATGAAGAATTACTTTTAGAACAAACATAATAAATACTTCGAAATAAAAATGAAGCCAATGTATTGTATTATAAGCTCGAATGGTAAAGACCAAGCCCAAAAATTTATTAAGGTGTAGCATTTATAATTGTCAAGTTCATGTGAAGAAGTCATCGTTCATATTCTCATTGTTGTGTAATTTGATGATAAGAGGAATACAATGATATAGAGGTTGATAGTGACTTAAAACTTTACAAAATGCAATCAATGAGAATTTTACATTGAGGGGGGAGTAATAATCAATGTTTCATTCTCATTGTTTGATAAAATCTTATATAAAGAGGGAGTAGACAAATAATATGGTTTAGTCTTCTTCCGAGAATCTTAGTCATATTGGTTCAGAAGGATTCATGATACAACTACTATACTTAGCATGACCAATTGATGCTAAAAACCTTACTATTGATGCTACAAACCTTAGTATTGACATAATTTAACCTCTGCAATTCCAGGCATAAGATGATTATCATACAATGGTACTTGAACAAAGAACACTAATAAATATTGAGGATGTGAATTGATAATACCATTTCACAGATGATTTTGGAATCTCACCCTTTATCACTTGTGCGTCAACTTTATTAGCCCTCTTCTTTGGTGACCTATAAATGAAGAATTAGCATAGTAAAAAATCTAAGATATGATTAAAAAAATGGGTCCTATTAAAGAATCTAATATAAATTCAAATAATGTATCTATATTCTAAACAAATCAAAACTAAATCTCATCACTTACACATCATAACAATACGGTCCACCTTAGTCATGTGATAGTCTTGGGGAAGAGGTTGTAACATTGTATTTGGATCCAATTGATCACTTTTTTTCTCTCTCCCAATTCAATCTAATGAGCCAACTGGATCTGCTTGACATTTTAATGTCTCAAGTATTGCCTCATGGTCTGACTTGTGAACTTTCCAAAGAATCTTATTATGTGGTTTTCCAGCATATTTTATCAAGTGGACATTTGATGTGACAACAAGGTTTGAATAATGAAGAATCTTTCTCTCTGTTTGCCAATCCTCAAATAACCACAAGTTAGGATTCTTCATAGGATATCGTGTAAGCCATGTGCCTGTTACAACCATCACACCGACATGGTAGTCTAAACCTTCACCATCTATAACCAAGTGATCCAATTTTTTTTTGGCTTCAACACAATGACACAAATAATAATCTGTCCCTTCTTCATTGTCATCAGGTGCAATAACAACAAAAACATGGCCTGCAATGAAAAATGTACAAAATGCGGTCATTAATTCAGAAAATACTTGGGTAAAAGTTATAAAGTTACATAATGAAATTACAAAGATATATAAATATATATATATATATATATATATATATATATATATATATATATATATATATTACTAGGTTGCACTAAATCTGACAAGTGGTCAAAGTCAATAGATGAATCCATCTCTACCATTTCCAGTGCTTGTGGGGGATGATAGGTGTCAATTGGGTCCAAAACCTATTATCTCATTTGTCCACCCATTCATTTGACTCACAATCATCCTAATTTTCCTCTGTGCATGATGGACAATAGCATGCCATTTTTCGTGTGTGGATACTCCATGAACCTGCAGCAGAGCTTTTAAAAGAGTGTAACTCACTAGATCCTATTAGTGTGCAACAATCTTGATATGGTGCAATGTTAGTATTATCTATCAACCAAAAAAATCTACGAATTGTAGACTCACCTTCCTTTCTTGGACCCATTGTAGCGTTACACCATTGGACAATGGATTTTACATCTATCAATATTGCTCCATCTTTGTACTTTAGTTCTTCATGAGCCAAGGCTCTTTTAATGCATGTGCCTACACCATCGCGCTCTCCCTTACCATGACCAACCTCTGAGAAATTTCACATATATTGAATTCTACACAACCTGTGCATCCTACTCAACCAATAGAACATCCATGCATTCTTGAATTGAGATGCACAATTGTTTGACCAAATAATGTGTTGACAATATGATATGCCCCTGTTAGCCAAATCTCCATAAAATAGTTGAAAACAACCATGTACAAACTCCATAGAATGTGATCAATCATTGTTGATGTAAAAATGGTACTCCCTCAAAATCTTCCTGTCATCCTCTGTACTTGTAGGTGAATGCATGAATGTTATGTGAACAAATATAGAAACCTGTTGAGATGCATAATACTTTGCTTGCACCTCATTTTGTGGTTGTAGTGTGTAGTTCTCTAAAAAATCTACAACCAAAATAATGGTATCCAATGGAAACGTATCCTTGCACAACTTGAATTGCAAATCCAACCATCGAGCTCTATGGGTATGCCTTGCATACTCGTACATAATCTTTTCACGAAAAATCTTCATGAACTCATACACTGGAATCTTTTCAATAACTAGATCACATATTTTACCATGTTACCCATCTTTTAGAGCATATGTCACTATCTTGAATTTTCCGTAATCTACTATTTCATTTCCAATTGCATGTGTACTGTCCATATCTTGACAAGTTGATAAAAGTTGCAAAGAACCACAAAATAAGCACGTACCATCCAAGTATGATGTCTTGTAAAATTTTTGGTCGTCCCCTATTTCACATAAAATGTTGGATATGAATTCCCTTGAAGATCTTGGCGACTCTTTTATGTCACAATCCTGCAAAACAAACTGAGAATGCAAAACTACGCATATGTGCCTAAAAACATCAAAATGGTTAGAAAATTAAATATGTATCCTACAACAACAAGTTGTGCATGTGTGATTTATTTTCACATAAAAAGGTTTACCCATCTCAAAAAATCTTTGACTTATTCGAATTTGAGGATACATACCAATAAATTTTGCAAAAAATTGTGTCTGAGTTGAGTCCAAAAAATGTTTCGCATGTGGCTCACGATTTCGGCTACCAATCCTCCTTCTTACAAAATATCTTTGATTAGGATAAACACGTGTGTTATTTTTTCAAAAATCTTCGATCAATGATTTCAAGGCTTCACTAATTTCTTTATCCTTTCGCAGTAGTCTACCGCTAAATGTCCATAACTCATTTTTTGTTGGATCTGCTAATCTCTCACGCCTTAGCATGGCTCTCCTTAAGGTACCTCTACCAATTTTTAATGTTTTTCTTGTCTTTCTCATGAGTCAAGCTTTCTTCATTTGGCTACTTACTATTGTCGATCTGAGTACTCGTCTTGTGATATTACTATCTTTGGTGCATGATTTAGAACCCACTTTGTCATAAGCACTCATTAGATTCTTTACAATATTTCTTTCATTTGAATCATCCATCATTCTTATCCCAAGAATCTTCATGATAGGCCTAAATTTCAAATTCCTCATCATTTCAACAAATAATTGGCATTGACCTATAATATTTAATTCTTCAAAAAATAATCTCCACATATGATTGACTTTTTTTTGACAAGTACACTTGCTAATCTTGTCAGGCATTGATTTCAAAATGTTAGTATCAATATCAATCAAATATTTTGGTTTTCAAAAATTAATTCTAGAAGGTGTTCTAATCTCTTCAATTCGCTCAAAATTTTGAACATCAATATAAGGTTGAGTGTATTGTGTACCTTGAACTGAAGATGATGTGCCTTGGCAATAAGATGTAAAAGATGGAATATCACATACTTGATGTGTTGATGTTGTGCTTTCAACATGACAAGATGGAGTGTGTATATCGTCGGATCTATAAATAAGTGTCTCTTCAACATGAGAGGATGATATGACTTCAAAATTGGAAGATGGTGTAGTGGATGATATGAGTCCAACATTCGAAGATGGTGTAGCGGACGATATGACTCCAACATTGGAGGATGGTGTAGCTTCACAATTAATTGTCTTCTTGAGCGTAACAATCTCATTCATTCTCTTTGTCTTTCTAATTCTTCCTCCTTGTTTCTTTGTACTGGTGGTTCTTGATCCTCTTCAAAAGTTAATTCTTCATCATTGCTTTGCGATTTTCTTTGTTCATGTAGTAATTTCATTTTATCTCTTTCAATTGTCAAATCTCTCTCCCTATCTGCATTTGTTTGAACCTTTGGTTTCTTCCTTGGCATGATGATGATTTCTACATGTCAAATTATTCAAACATCCGAATTACTTAAAATGTGTAAATTACAAATTATTCAATTACATATAAAAATTATAATTATTTGAATGAATACACAATATATATCAAACGACTTGTCAAATTTCTAACCATTTCGAAATAACATTTCATTCAAACATACAATTTTTAATGAATTCACTATATATTACATAACATATCAAATTATAATCAAATTTGTATCTATATATCGAAAAACAATATTTAAAATGGATTTTACTAACCTTTTCTATTAAAAGAATATTCAAAAATTCTTCAAATCACGTATCCAATGATTGAATTTGGTGTTTGCTAGCTTCCAAAAGTGTTGAAATAGTGTTTTCTAGATGTTGAAACCCGTGTTTTCTATCAGAATAACAGAGAGCATAAAAGACCAAAAGTTTAAAATGGATGAAATGGGCCCCAAGGTTGGTTTTTGACCATTTTTTGGTGATTTGGGATATTGCGTATGCACTATAGCACGTACACACTATAAAGCGCGTATGTACTATACTGCGTACACACTATTTCAAAACACATCACTCCCCATCCTCCCTACTCTTTATCCTCCCTACTCTCTCTCCCATCCCCTCCCTCTCTCTCTTTCGACTCTCTCCCATCCTTTACTCTCTTTCACCCTCCCTCTCCCACCACCTACTCTCTCTACCTCTCTCACCCCCTCTCCTCTCCTATCCCCGACTCTTTAGATCTCTCACACAAACTCTTATCCCCCCTATCTCTCTCACTCTCCCTCTCATACCACCTAATTCCTCTCCCCCATCCCCTACTATCTGTCTTCTCTCCCATCCCCTACTTTGTCTCTCTTACACACATTCCCATTCCCCCTCTCTCTCCCTCTCCTTCTGCCTACTTTCTCTCCCCCATTGTCGTACTCTCTCTACCGCCACCTAATCTCTCTCACCCACACACTACTACTACCTACTATCTCTGTCTTTCAAGTTCTCTCTCTCCCTCTCTACTCTCTATCCCCCATCTTGTACAAGCTCCCTCTACCTCTCCCACTCTCTCTCCCATTGCCTACTTTCTCTCCCCCATCCCCTGCTCTCTCTCTCTCGTCTCCCATCCCCTACTCTCTCACACTCTCACACTCTCCCCCGTCCCCTACTCTCTCTCTTCTCTCCCATCCCCTCCTCTCGCACACTCTCACTCTCTCCCATCCCCTACTCTATCTCTCTTACACATACACCCCCATCCCCCCCTCTGTCTTTCCCTCTCCCATCACCTACTTTCTCTCCCCCATCATCGTACTCTCTCTCTCTCTGCCACCCTCTACTCTCACACTCTCACACTCTGTCCCATCCCCTGCTTTGTCTCTCTTATACACACACTCCCATCCCTCCTCTCTCTTTTCCTCTTACACTGCCTACTTTCTCTCCCCTATCATCGTACTCTCTCTCTGCCACCCCCTACTTTCTCAAAACACATCACTCCTCATCCTCCCTACTCTCTCTCCCATCCCATTCCTCTCTCTTCCTACTCTCTCCCATCCTTTACTCTCTCTCACTCTCCCTCTCCCACCACCTAATCTCTCTACCTCTCTCACCCCCTCTCCTCTCCCATCCTTGGCTCTTTAGATCTCTCACACACACTCTTAACCCCCCTATCTCTCTCCCTCTCATACCACCTAATTTCTCTCCCCCATCCCCTACTCTCTCTCTTCTCTTCCATCCCCTAATTTTCACTCTTACACACATTCACATTCCCCCTCTCTCTCCCTCTCCCACTGCCTACTTTCTCTCCCCCATTGTCATACTCTCTCTACCACCCCCTACTCTCTCTCACACTCACACTACTACTACCTACTATCTCTCTCTCTCTCTCCCATCTTGTACAAGCTCTCTCTGCCTCTCCCACTCTCTCTCCCACTGCCTACTTTCTCTCCCCCATCCCTGCTCTCTCTCTCATCTCCCATCCCCTACTCTCTCACACTCTCACACTCTCCCCCATCCCCTACTCTCTCTCTCCTCTCCCATCCCCTATACTCTCACACTCTCACTCTCTCCCATCCCCTACTCCATCTCTCTTACACATACACCCCCATCCCCCCTCTCTCTTTCCCTCTCCCACCACCTACTTTCTCTCCCCCATCGTCGTACTCTCTCTCATCCACCCCCTACTCTTACACTCTCTCCCATCCCCTGCTCTATCTCTCTTACACACACACACACTCCCATCCCCCCTCTCTCTTTTCCTCTCCCATCACCTACTTTCTCTCCCCCATCATCGTACTCTCTCTCTGCCACCCACTACATTCACACTTTCACACTCTCTCCCATCCCCTACTCTTTCACGTTCATAGATACACACACTCTTATCTCCCCGCTCTTCATCTTCTCTCCCATCCCCTACTCTCTACATCTGTCACACACACTCCCATCTCCCCTATTTCTCTCCCTCTCCCTCTCCCTCTCCCACTCCCTCTCCTACTGCCTACTGCCTATCTCTCTCACTCTCTCTCTCTCTCTCTCTCTCTCTCTCTCTCTCTCTCATCCCTTACTCCCACTCTCTCTCCCATCCCCTACTACTTTCTCTCAAACTCTCACACTCTCTCCCATCCTTTACTCTATCTCTCTTATAAATAAATACACGTTCCCATTCCCCTCCTCTCTCTCTCTCTCTTTCGCAGTCCTTGTCCCACTGCCTACTCTCTCCCATCCCCTACTCCATCTCTCTTAAATGCTTCCATTCCACCTCTCTCTCCCTCCCACTGCCTACTCTCTCTCTCTCTCTCTCTCTCTCTCTATCTCTCTCTCTCTCTCACACACACACACACACACACACACACACACACACACACACTCTGTTTCCCATCACCTACTCTCTCTCTCCTCCATCCCCTACTCTTAATCTCTCTCTCTCAACCTGTACTCTCTCTCACACTTACTCTCTCTCCCCATCCCCTACTTTAAATCTCTTTGCCCCATCCTGCACTCTCTCTTTTCCACCCGTACTCTCTCTCACACTTTGTCTCTTTGCCACCCCTACTCTCTCTCTCTCTCATCCTATACTCTCTTAACCATCCCTACTCTTTCTCACTTTCTCTCTCCCATCCTGTACTCTCTCCCTTCTCCTATCCCCTACTTTCTCTCTATCTCTTTCATTCACACACATAGCCATTCCCCTATCCACCCCCACCTAGTTCTCTTTTGCAACTTACATCTTAATAGTGCATGTGCACTATAGTGCTTGTGCTCTATAGCGCAAACGCGCTATTTAGAGCTGAGGTTTAAATAGCGTGTGCACGCTATAGCACGTGCGTGCTATAGGGTGCACACACTATTTAAACCTTAATCAAACCCAAGCCTAAGGCTTGGTTTTTCCTTGGAGATCCAACCCAAAGGTTTGGATTTTATGAACAGGCCTGAGACGTGTTTTCCAGCAAACATACAAAAATGATTATTTTTCCTTCTGTGCTCCCCTTCAAGATTTCTCGTGGTTGGGTATCGATAAGATCAGGTTACATAGCATTATAGGTCTCTATGTTAGCTATCTAACCATATAATTTATTTTTAATTTGAACTATTTCAAGCCTTTCATCTATAATTTATTTTGAATGTATGTTCATTTTTTGTCAAAAACCACCACGTACTAATTGGGCTATATATTTTAGCTCGTTCATCAAATTTTGTAGCAACTTAGTTTTTTAGAAACTAGACTCCATTCTACACACTTTGAAAAAAAAAGTTTTGATTTTAGATTAGTTTTTAATTATTTCTAGGGGGAGCACACAAATATTTCACATTTTTGGGATGTGTCTAGTTAAAAAATTCGTTAAAAAAAAATAGACATTATAAAATTACTCAAAAAATCTGGTATAAACTACATAGTGTTAAGTAACTTTTGACTAGAGCGATTAAAAAATTTCAAGAAAAAAGTTAAAATTTTAGGGTGGTCACACTTTGTACTGTGCTATGTATTTTTGGAATAAACAGTACCACTTTTTGTGGCCCCCTTTTTTGAGGACCTAAAACTAAACCATTTTGAAAAAAAATTAGTAGTTTAGAATCTAGATTCAAAGGACTACGACTTTTTTTTTTCATATCTAAAAATTTTGAGCATAACTATCTTCAAATTCTTGTTGAAGTTCAAAATTAGCAGATTTCAGGAAAAAGGTGTCCACTTATACCCCCCTTTTGGCACCAAAACTTTGTGCACTTACCCTTGAGAGATACGATCCACTTGAAGTTAGAGGAACAACTAGTGATGTTCCTCCACACCCTTGGGCACAATCTAAGGAACTCCAAGATTGTCCATAACTTTGGGCACTCAAGAGAGACAGTCAGTCGATACTTCCACAAGGTTTTGATGGCTATCTTAGCACTTCACAGAGATTACTTCATACCACCTGGTCTAGGCACTCCTCCCAAAATTAGTGTGAAGGATCATTTTGAACCATTCTTCAAGGTAAATCACACATTGTTACAAGTTTATTGTCTAGAATGTTGTCCTTATCTTATTATTACTTGAGCATACATTTGATTAGTGTATCATATCCCACAAGATTGCATTGGAGCCATTGATGGAACCCATATTCCAGTGTGAGTCGATATCGACATACAGGGTAAATATTGTGATAGAAAAGGGAACCTATTGTAAAATGTTATGGGTTTCTACTCCTTTGATTGTAAGTTTCAGTACTGCCTTGCTCATTGGGAAGGCTCTGCTGCAGATAGCCATGTTCCAGCCTCAGCTCTATCTAGATCAGATCCACTTGTAGTTCCCCTTGGTAAGCCAAATCACATTTTAATATACTCAAGGTTATGCTAAATGGTTCAAGTATTGACAATATACTTTCTTTATGTAGGAAAATATTATCTTGTGGATGTTGCATATCCAAATGCACCTAGATTTCTCACTCCTTATCAATGTACACACTACCACTTGAAAGAGTGGTTAAGAGAGAACTTAATAAACTCTTCACATGAGTTGTTCAACCATCGACACTCCTCTCTTAGAAATGCAATAGAACATACATTTGGTATTCTTAAGCAGTGTTTTCAAATCTTAAGACATGCAACGTCTTATGATATCATGTCACAATCCTATATTGTTTTAGCATGTTGCATACTTAACAATTTCATTACGATAGAGGATGGCCTTCCATTGGAAGAAGCTATTGAAGAGGAAGACGATTGTGATGGGATAGAGGTACCACCGCTTGAGACATATGGGTTGTCTCAGGAGGATAGAAATGAGTGGGCCCAATTTCAAGAAGATATAGCAAGTAGGATGTGGGAAGATTATAGATCTCGAGAATAAATGATTTATTAGAAGGCAATGTTCTTTATATGATTAAATTGATGTATGCATATACAATGATGTTGTGTGATTTCATTATTTTGATATCAATCCTTGCTACAAGATTATCAAAAGTATTGAGGATTTCTGGTAGATGATTGTACAGTCATGATTCTGTCCCATGTTATATGTATATTCCTAATTTTCTTGGATATTTTTAAAATTTCTTGTTTTTTTTTTCCACAATTTGATTTCCTATGTACGTGCTTCTTGAGAAGTTTGTCAATGATATTGATAGAGTGTCTTTCTTTTGGTTTTTTTTATTGCTCTTGATTTGCTAATATTGCAAGACCACACATGCTGATAAAAAATGAGCTATCTGATGATTATTTACTGTGTTTGTAAATGGTCAATATTTCTAATGCCACTCCTTGGTGTATTCCATTGAAACAATAATTAGGTTTTAATTTTTCAAGCATGTTTAGTTCATATATGTAGGATTGACCATCTAAAAATACAAACAGTAATGGGAAGATTGAGCAGCATGAGAGGGTTGTCGTCAAATGTGGGGCATAAGGGCATACATCAAGGATTTCTTAGTGTTTTCATATTTAATGGTTTGTTTTCACACCACCATTCCGATCATGGATATTGTTCTATCAAGTTAGCAAGTTTTCATATTGTTCATGGATATGTGATCTAGTTAGCAAGTTTTCATATTGTAGTAATTATTTGAAATTCATTATCAGAATTTCATGATGTTAAAATATGATTTATATGATTAATGATTTTCATGATCTTTTTTTTTTAATTGCATGTAAAATCTATGTAGCCAAAATTCCACAGTTTTTAAGAGCCATTATTGACAAAGCATCATTTTTCTTGTTAAAGTTATCATCAAATGTTTAATGTATGTGAATTTAAAATGGTATATTTTTTCCTATATAATATTTCACATAAAATTTGAGTTGAATATTTTGTTGAATAATTAACTAACTTAATAAATTTATTAAAAGGGAGAGATACATAGAGGGGCAGAGAGTGCAGGATAGGAAGGGGGGAGGGAGGGAGGGAGGGAGAGAGCGAGAGAGAGAGAGAGGAGCTTGTGTGTTCCTGCATCTGTAGAAAGGTGTCTGTTGATGTGTGTTTTATGACTCACCAAATAGTAGAACAAAATACTAAAATATCTTATCCTCTCTTGAATATATATCTGTCTATGACCTCATCAAGATCTTCAAATGTCTCCTCCCCAATTGAAAGCATTTTCCAAGTCGAAGATAGCTAGCAAAATCCTTTTGGTCTTTTCCTCCCTCCATAATATCCTTGTGTGCATAAACTCCATTGAATATTTTCAGTGTTAGAATCAAGTGAGTAGGCCCTTTCAAGCTTGGACAGATAATACTCTCGCCTGGCTCTTTATTTGCTAGGAACTTAATGCTTTCATTCTCTTGTTCACTTCGTGAAATGGAATCCTCTTCTACAAAATATGGATCCTTAACCTTCTTATCCTTATCCTATTCACCCTAATAGTTATCATTCTTCAGTGAACTCTCTTTGCAAGTTAACTCAACTAGGTACTTCACTTTTGTCATAGTTTTCACCCAATAGGTAAGGATGCCACCTTCTGCAACTTTTTCTATAGGATCTATATCTAGATCATCAGAAAGCTCCTCTTTCAATATTATTCCTATCAAGCCTAATTCTAGATCACAAATTATACAATGATTTTGGACTCTACGGGCTGTTGCTTGGACATTTTTTCCCACTAACAGGGTCTCTTCATTTTCTCTAGTTAGTAGATAAAATTTCTCATCCTGGGATGGCTCTTTATGTGATGATCTTAAATCCTTAAATCTATGTAAAAATTCACTCTTTATGTCAGCAAGGGTTTCTTGCTTTTTATTGGATGTATGTTACTCCACACTTCTAGCATATTCATCAATATCAAGGGCATTTAACAGATCAGGATTTTTTTTGACATGCTCAACAACCATTTCTTGTGTTTCCTCATCCATATCATCTATATCATTTCCAGCTTCTTCACAATATATTTCCTTAACCATTTTCTTGGCAAGTTCATATGACTCTAGATGAATTCGAGTATCATCCAATGGATCTATAACATGGTTTCCAAAAGTTGTTTGTCCAATCCCTCTAACCCTTAAAAAAACTAGTAGCATTTATAAAGACAAGTCACTTCATAACCTCTACAGTTGGTTGATGTAACCATTACCTACTCAACAGCTTCATACTTTTCATCTAGAGTAAGGAAATGTTCTAGCGGATGAAGCTTCAATGATAATATTTCTTTTCTAGGACTACATAATGTTGCAACCATGGCCAATGGATTCTGAAGATACTGAACAAGAGCCACAACATGCCTCACAATCCCTCTCTATGTCGACAATTGGTCTTGAGAGATGCAAGAATTCTCATATAGTGTAGGCAATAATTCATCTACATAAACAACATTTATTATTTCCAATCCTTCTGCCAAATCACGTGGATGAACACAAACACAGGGAGGGATAGAGGGAGGATACAAACACACACATATTTAGTGGCTAAGTCACAAGGTTCAAGTTTGAGTTTGAGTTCAACAATTATGAAGTTCGGATGAACTTGACAATAAATTCAATTCGACGATAAATTTGTCTTATATAAATTTTCAAAAATATATAGTATATATGATCACAATTTCCAACAATGGGACAAAAAATAACTTTGTACAAATGATTGCAAGTATGATTTTTTTTAATTTTCTTTGCTAATAAATAGAATTAAAATAAAAAAATAATAATCATTTTATTTATTCTTGACTAACAAAATAAAACTATAAATATTCAAGAATAAAATATAATAATAATGTAATCTAATTATAAATAAATTAAATCATAAATATTAATGCTTTACTCATCATGATCCTTGTGTTTCACTAATAAAATCAGATTAAAAAAATTTACATCAAATTCCAATTCCAATTTGAAAATGAACAACCAAACACAAGAAAAAGATATTCCCAATCATATTTTGTTCCAATTCCAATTTCTAAATTGGCAACCAAACACAGATTATGGATTTGTATATTCATCTTTCGTGTCAACCAAATAGTCCAAATATCTTCCTAAAATGCATAACCAAGTTTTCGAAAACCTGGTTATGAGATAACCTAGTTATGAGAGAAATTCATCTTCACCAACCAAACGGAGCCTTAGGGAACTTACCTTTAGAGCATTGTAAAGGAAAGGCCTCATCTTGGGAGGATGATTAACTAGGAGTATAATTATTCTATAGTTTTTGTGGTATTCTATGTTTTCTCTTGTGATGTCTAGGGTTGTTAAGCCTACTGTGTTCAATGCCTCTTTGTTTTCTATGCCAATTATATTCAGCAATGAAACCACCATCTACAATATGCATAGATAATAAATTATGACATAAAATAAAATTTGATAGAAATTTTAATAATCAGTCACGTACTACAACACTTGTTGAAGAGGTTTGCAAATGGGATGGATGACATTGTGCTTAAGAAGTCTAAGTAATATTGGGATGGACTACATCGTGAGAAGTTCTTTTATCTCTTAGAAGAAATGAGTTCTAATTGTTCCATTCATTCTCATACAGAATTAATGTGAATAAGCTTGATTCAAAAAACCATATCATTCAATTTTTATAACAATATTATGACTCAATTTATTGTATAACACATCTATTACTTAAATAGCAACAAATGAGGTTGCAAGCAAAGTGGGTTTAACCACAAAAGAAACTTCATAGTTAGGAACACTTATGTTGGAGTAGTACTAGAATGGGTGATCTCCTATCATGGTGCTTCACCTATGTGAGAATGACCTAGATCCAATAACTGGTCCCTGTTTCATTTATTCTTATGAGAGAGGGATTCATGTGTGAATCACTACTCATGATAAATGGGTCAATGAGTCTGACTCAAAAACTACATGGTTAAATCATGATAGCACTATCACAATCTACTACTTATCATTTGAACAATGAAAGAAAGTGGAGGAGGAAGGTTAGAAAAAAAAACTTAAAAGGAAGCTTTTGGTCCTTACTTCAATATGCAAAGGTGTGTCTATAGATTCAAAGAGCTATATCTTAGAAGAAGGATAGTTGAATGGGATTTGAGGTTCCTCAACTCCCTCACTTATATATGGAGGCACCTCAAGTCCTTGGTTCAACAACTTTGACAAACCTACCATCTTAATTTTATTTAAGTAATCAATAATTCACAATTGAGCAACTTGGGAAACTAAGTGTAATACATTCATTTCATAGCCATTTTGTTCCTTAACAACATATAGACTGCTCTTTTTCAACTCTTTTACAGCTTTGAGATGGCCCAATTCTGCTACTATACAAATTGGAGTTTCTTTGTGCTCATTAGTAATACAAAAAAGTTTGGGCTGAAAGTTTATCAACTGCTGAATTATATGTACATAGCTTCTACAAACCATCATATGTAGGGTTGTATTTCCATGTTGACCCTTAACATTGAGTAGCTCTTCTAGATCTGATGAATCTAAAACATGCTTAAGCTGACCTATATGTTAGACATCAATTGACATTAGAGGAATGTCCTATAAATTATAGTAAAATATTTTATAAGAAATGAATAACTAGATAGAAGCACAATGACCTAAATCTCCTTTATGTATTGCAACTTTTAAGCCTAATACAGCTTCAATCTTTCATATAGGTTGTTCATGCTTAGTTGACATTAGTTACTCCTACTGGAAGAATATCTTTTAGGAGATCAATGTAATAAAAAGGGCATATTGCATATGAATAAGTACATGAGGTACATTAATATTCTCTAAATAATTTTCTTTGGCATGAGATGTCAAAGAGGGAGAGTTTCTTGTCATATCACACATAAATTTTGTTTGAAGATGTCTATTATCTAAGGTTTTGGAACCCTAAATATTACCCCTCTAACATATTAGAAACCTATAAAACTTACAAACTATTTTGCATTTATATTATTTAATTCTTTAATGAATTAAATATTTTAAATGCAAAGTCATTAAATATTAAACCATTACTCTAAATTCTCATATGCTTAATTCTATAAAGAATTAATTATTATTATAATATGAGGGTGAAAATAAAAGAGTTAATTCCAAGTGTAACTTGATGGAACAATTATATTTGGAAAAGAATGTTAAAATAATTAATTCTTTTTAAAGGATTAATTATTATTATTGTAATTTCCATTAGTTAGGGTATATTGGAAAGTTCAAAATAATTAATTCTTTAACAGAATTAATTACCATTGCAATGGGAAAATGGGTTCAGCAAGAAGAAGTTAAGGTAGTTGCTAAACTTCTTGGCAATAATTATTTAATGGGAAAAAACTATTGTAAGGGGGTTATTCTTCTCGAGCTAGGAAAAATGTCTGCACATTTTTCAAGATAGGAGAGGGCATTTTGGAGTTCAAAAAATTTGTAACAGAGAGAGGAGGTGAATTTGTTTATCTTTATGCAATTTGATTGTACTAGCAAGGAAAAAATGATTCTATAGTTATTTTGTTATGTTTCTTTGCAATAAAGAGAAATATACCATATCAAATATTGAGGTCTAGATGTTTATTTTTTTAATTGAAATCAATTATATAATTTTTTCTTTCTTATTCAAAGATACAATCTTGCAGTACTATGTTTGTAATTCAATTGGTTTATGAATTTGTATTTTGTGGATCAATTCATATAGCCCCTTCAATTTTCTCTGCAATATGGAAGACTTGGTAGATAGTCTTGTGGCTATTTGCTGGTTTTTCATTCATTACTAAATTATTAATCTGATAAGCTCATTTGTTCCATGATGATGGATGAATGTCAGACAATCCGTTGTGTCTTCAGGTTAAAGACATGATCAATTTGTTACATTCATTGTATATCTTTTACGAGGGAGTTGTACCTCTCAATTCAGAGGAGAGTTATCAAACAATGATAACTCATCCAACTATTAGTACCATGTCTCTTTCTTGTTGGACATATTGAGTAAAGTTTTGCAATTTATGTGAAGGACAAATCTATTTACTAATAGGTTGTTGGCGACTCTATTAGGAAAATAAAGCAAGTTCCAGTCCTTGTATTTTCTTGGAAATCTAAAGGTTACCTCCTCGAGGATAGAGGTTGGCAACTCTAATTGATTCTGGTGAAAGAATTTTGGTGTTATGGCTTTGGTTGTAGCCCAGCCATGGGGAGCTCAAATTGGGCCATTTTCTTTGTCTCAATACTCAGTCTTACCTAAGAATTCATTAGAATATCTCCCAAAGTTTTTTGGTGATGCAAATCAAGACCCTGATGATCACATTAAAGCAATTATAGTTGCTTGCATGATTCTTGGTGTGTAGGAGAAGAATATCTTTGTTAGATTATTTTTTGGAAGCCTTAATGGAAGTGTAGCAGATTGGTTTCAAAGTTTACTAGATGGTTGTATCACTTGCTAGAGTGATCTCGAGGTAAAATTTCTTCAAAGATTTAGGCATGTAGATGATGTGGCTAAGTTATTGTTAAATTTCTTTCAGATTCAAAAGAAAGAGATTGAATCTATGAGGGATTTTGTAGATAGGTTTAGTAGGTGTGCTAGTAAAATTCTCCAAAATAGCCAGCCAGGTGAGAATAACCAGTTGTGTATATTCATTGATGCCATGCAAACTAAAGTTAAATTCTTGCTTCTACATTTAAAATTACAAAGGTTACAATATGTACAAAGGGAGTCTATTAGTTTAGAAGATGACATGATTCTAAGTGGAATGAAGTGTAAAAAAGTTACACAGGTAGGAATTTATCTTTGTGAACAACAAAATTATTTGAATGAAAAGCCTGAATGGAAAAAGGTCATTCTTAAAGTAGTCGAATCAGCACCTACTATTTATCAAAATTTAATGGTTTTCAATGATGAAGATCACCTAATCTCTCCTGTGATAGAAAGTGATCCTTGTAATGTAGTTGGATCATATCATCTAAATGTTTATTATGCTGATGAACATGCCTCACAGTCAACTAACTCAATGACTGGCCTTGATATATGTCCCATTGAACAAACCCTGGACAGTGGAATACCAAATGAAAGCTTGTCAGAAGATTTTTCAATTTAAGAACTTGATTCTTTTATATTTGGAATTGCTAATGATATTTCATCAAGTTATGTTATTCAGGAGGATATATGATGTAGAGTGGCATGCAAAAGGCGATGGATTCCCACAAAACTGATTCAAACTCCCAAGGTTCCTATTAGGTTCTAAGAAACCTTAAAGGGGAAATACCACAAATATGGAATAGACCTTCAACTATCTCTTTGAACCCCACAAAGTGTTTCAACAGACTCAAAATGATAGGAATAAATAGGTTTTACAATCCCAAAACCAAGTTCATGCATAAACCCAAGTTACCCCTCTTGACTAGGCTACTCTCTTCTTTGGATCAGTAGATCCTGTTTTCTTGATTTTTAGATACCCTTTTCAGAGTTTTATAACATATTAAAAAATCAGATATCACTCTTTTGGAAAGATTGTACGGAATAGGACAGTTTTGTCTCAAAATTAGGCCTTTTAAGCCACTTTTACAAAGCAAGTACCCTTCAAATTTGTCCCTTGAATCTCAAAGTTTCTATAGTATGGTATTTTGATGCCAAACTAAGGATTTCATAGTCTTTTTTCCAATTTGACCTTTCCAGGCACACTTTCCAACAAACCCTCTCATTAAATGGCATAAAACAAGGGTTTTACGGTTCTCCCACTTCCAATCACTTCTAGAATCTGTTCAAAGATGGAACACCATATTTATGGAATTCCCTAACTCTTGCAAAAATAAAAATCCTACCTCCTTAAGGTAGATTCTCTATTGCTATACCTATCCCTGTGGATTTTCCTCCTTTTTTTCACACCTTAATTGTTTTGGTGGCCACCAATCACTAGGTAAATGCTCAATACAAGGTTAGTAATCATAATACATGTTAAATGGATGGTATTACATGAAGAAATGGTAAAAATTTCATGGAAATACCATGATTAATTAAAGAAAACTGTCAAAAATGCCTAAAATATGACTGTTACAGCCAATAGTACAGAATTTTAATGACCAAATCTTGAAATCTGAGTGCAAAATCCTGTGAATCACCTCAATACATATCTAAAATTATATTACCATTCATTCCAATATCAAAAAGTTCTTACAAAACAAAGGATTCTTCAAATTGCTCTTGAAATGAAGCACTTTTATTGCAAATTCTATAATAGTCCGTACATTCCCCAACCATAGGCCATACCAGCACAAGAACATATGTTTTAGAGTTAATTCTCAACCTCCTTAACTAAATCCAATTCATTTTACTACCTATCCCTTTATAAAATTCAAATTAGAAGGTTTCCCTCCAAAATGGCTCTTATGCAAAATTTGAATTTTTTAAAGCAAGAAACTATGTCTAAATGGACTTATTGACTATTTTAACCTATGCAAAAACTTGGGGTTGTTACGACATAATACTAGACCCTAACTAATGACTTATCTACCTTAAAAAACCACTAGATCCAATTCCAAGGATCAATTACAACTCTTCAACATTGGAATCAACCCATACATCATACAAAACTATAACCTTTTGTTCTTTCAAAAACCATGATGGGTTGTAAAATAGACCAATTGATATCAAAAGATGCTCCAAGACCTCTATATTTCCTTGAATCTCCAATGTTTCCCGGATGAGTATGGGATGCTCCTGCATCAAATCCACAACCTTGAAAGTTGTTCTTGTCCCAAGAACATTGTATCACATGGATGGTCTCCTTCACTTCATATTTATGCATATGTTGCTTAGGAATGAAATCTCCTAGTGTAAAATTCCCTCTCTTCTTATTACCTACATGAAAAAAATTCAAACATTTATTAGAAGTCTTAATTTCTACCCTTGGGGTAGTCACCATTACTGTTTCAACTGTGTCTCTGTCTGCTTGAACAATCTTTATTTCAGTCCCCTTGAGGTAGTACTCCTGCTATCTTCCCACATGTGTCTATACCCTCTTTTCATGGTACCTTTCATTGCCTCTTATAGGATAGTAGACTTCACCAATCCACAGTCCTTCACCACTTTGAAATTTTACCTTCATCTTTATCACAGAATTTAGTATGTTTTTTCCTTTGTTTGTCATTACTTGCTGCTGTCTCATCTTCATTCTACCCTCTGCCTGACTAGTATCAAGTTCTCTGATGCTCCCTATGAGAAGAGACTCATGTCCTTTGCAAGGTAATGGTGTCAAATCAATCCTTTTTCCATTACTCCATAGGGTATCAATATTGGTGTAGTAGTCATGTGTAACTCTCCTAGTTACTTGCCAAGGTCTACTTAGGATGACACGTGCATAGTTCATATTGACAACATCACATAGTACTAGATCAGTGTACTCACCAATTGAAAAGGTTATCATGGCCTGATGATGCACTATGAAATTCTGATTGTCTTCCACCCATGTAGAATAGTATGGCTTAGGATGGTTTTAAATAGGTAACTTCAATGCATTGACAACATCCCATGAAATCAAATTACTGCAAGTACCTGAATCTATGACCAATTTATAAACTTCACCTTGTATCAAACAATTAGTCCTAAAAATACTTACTTGTGGTGTCCATTCCTTTCCTATCCTAATCATTAAGGATTCTCCTGTCTCAAGGTCTGTCTTACCAATTTTCCTTACTTCTTCTTCTTTATTTTCCTCCTAAATTAAGTGTATCCTCCTCTCCTTTCCCTTCTCAGGGCACTGGTAGGATTGATGCCCCACTCCTCCACATGTGAAGCATGTACTTGTGAACATACCACTTCCTCTTCCTTGTCCACTCCTACCAGCTCTCTGATTTTGTCCTCCTCTTGAATCTGAACTTGGACCTTTGTCCTTCTCCTCCCAAACCTGAGTTGGCCTTCCTCTTCTTCCTCTCATGGAAGATCCTCCCCTTGTATTGTTGTGCCTTTCATTTTTCCTCTTTAACTTTTCCTTTATCCTCAAAGCCATCTGGTAACACTCTTTCACACTTCTAGGATTAGTAACAACAAACTCATCTTGAATGGCAAATTTCAAACCTCATAAGTACCTTGCAACTTTAGCAACTTCCTCTTCTTCCAAACCTGATCTCATGCTAAGCTTGTAGGACTCATCCATGTATGCCTTCACATCTAGGTCCTTTTTTTTCAAGCCCTGCATCTTCTTATGCATTTGAACCTCAAAATTTTTAGGAAGGAAATTATTCTTCATTTTTGAAACCATTCTATCCCAAGAAGTAATTTTAGACTTACCTCTTTTTCTCCTTTCAACCTCCTCATGATCCCACCATAGGAGTGCATGTCCTTTCAGTTTGGTCTTTGCCAACTTGATGCTCTATCCTTCAGGAATATCTTCACTTTCAATGTAAGCATCCATAGATGCAATCCAATCCAGGAGTTCCTCCTCCTTTAGACTTCCATCATACATTGGAATATCCTTCCTTACCTTGTCATTATCCCCTTTCATAGCCTTTAGGATCCTGAGTGTCCTCTGCTCTTCAGGATCAACCTATTCTTCTTGTTCTTCCTCATTCTTCTCTTCTTCTTCTTCTTCAGTATCTTCATAATCATTTCCTACCCTTCTCTGATTGGATTCTATTGCCTCAAGCCTTGGCAATAGTGTATTGTAGGATTCTTGCAACTTAGCATTCTTCTCCTTCAATTCTTGAACTTCTTTTACCAAACTTGCATTCCTAGGAGCCATTATGTCAAAAAAGTCAATAAACCTCTATCTTCTCTCTATCCAATACCCTTTTCCTCACCAAGAATTCCTTTTGACACCTCTGGTATACCTTTCAACTCTGGAACACATAACGAGGAATTAGACACTCCAAGGTCTCAAAAAAGGGACTAGTATACTAAAGATTCCAAAAGACTTCTATGGTGATGAAAACTTCAACTTCTAATTCCCAAAAGACCTTGTGGATGCTCTGGTACCACTTGATGTAGACAGGATCAATGATAAACCTTTGAAATCTACATATTACTCATATTGCCCACAAAAATCTATTATCTTTCTTTATTGAAATAAAATCAAAACCATATAATGTTAATATCATTAAAGACAATACAAATTAGATTGGAGTATGCCTTTAATTATTTATTAAAACCCTTAAACCAGAAACATTTTGAACTGGATGAGGCTATCTACTTTCTTTTTATCAAAACTGATAGTAGGAATATAAATAAACTCTAGAAATAATTGATTCTCTAAACTTTCAAGATCGACTAGGCACTGGGAATCAATAGTAGGAAACATAGATAACTCAATAAAAATACACTCCATTAATAACCAAAGCTAATAAACACTCATGGCTTCCATTACAAAGCATGGCTCCCTGGCTACCGCCAAAGAGCCATTTTGACTCTTCTAATTTTGCCTCTCATAACCTATATCTCTCTGTCCTTCAATTACATAATGTAGTCTATTTAAAGACAATTTTGATGGTTACAAAACCGTTTAACTTCCCTATGATTTTATTACAAAGGCTACAATATGTACAAAGTGAGGCTATTAGTTTAGAAGATGACATGATTCTAAGTGGAATGAAGTGTAAAAATGTTACGCAAGAAGGAATTTATCTTTGTGAATAACAGAATTGTTTGAAAGAAAAGCCTGAACGGAAAAAGGTCATTCTCAGATCTTGAGGTTTGGATGTTTATTTTTTTGATTGAAATCAATTATATAATTGTTTCTTTCTGATTCAAAGATATAGTCTTGTAGTATTATGTTTGTAAATCAGTTGATTTATGAATTTGTACTTTATAGATCAATTCATATAGCCTCTTCAATTTTCTCTGTAATATGGAAGACTTGGTAGATAGTCCTATGGCTATTTTTTTGTTTTTCATTGATTATTGATTTATTAATCTAATAATCACATTTTTTCCATGATGATGGATGAATGTCAGAAAATCTTTTGTGTCTTCAGGTTAAAGACATAATCAGTTTGTTACATTCATTATATATCTTTTATGAGGGAGTTGTACCTCTCAATTCAGAGGAGAGTTATTAATCAATGATAACTCTTCCAATAGTTAGTACGTTTTGTCTTTCTTGTTAGGCATATTGAGTCAAGTTTTTCAATTTATGTGAAGGACAAATCTTTTTACTAACAATGTCAAAGAGGGAGAACTTGGTCTGATATCAATATGCAAAGTTTGCTATTAGAAGAAGATGTTGAAGTGGTAGAGTTTACATATAGAGGAAAAAACTGAAGGTAGAGGGAGTTCACACTGATAGAGGGAGCTCTCAAGGATGAGAATCAAAATGAAACTAAGGATTTTTTCCTTACTTTATTCTTTCTCTAAAATTTCATTGTATTATGACATGTTGTGTTGCCATCAATGCCAAAGAGAGAGATTGTTGAAAATAATTGGTTAATTGTGTATTGTCTTTGATGTTACACAAAATGTCATATCATTTCAAGTTAGTCTATACTGATATCACTTGGATGATGAAGACAATTTCCCATTTCTATTGAGCATTTCATAGTTTTCCTAGTTCAAAAGACATTGTCTACCAAGTTCACTTTGGTGAAAAAGAGAAGATCGCAGAAGTTCAGTGTTAACCAAACTCACTCAGTTAATGAAGGAAAAGTTGGCTAGAACCACTATTAACCAAGCTCACTGTCATGCCCAAAATTTACAAGGCAAAACACACTATTTATTTATTATTATTTTAAAATCCAAACTTAAGGAAACACATATTGACATGCACATGCTAAAATTGAGTTATCGAGTAGTTTGGTGACTGGTATATAGTTACTTAGGATTTTTGGATAGGAGTTATGTCCAGTAGGGTGATACATACTTCAATTAATAAATTTAAGGTGATCCTTAAGTTGGTTAATCTGACATAGAGTAGTATGGTTAATAATTTCATTTTGTGTTAATGCTTCCAACTAAGTTTTAGTTATCATGAGATAGATAATAATGTTTTGTGTACCTATAGGATGTAGACAACAGAATCCAAAATCTAGGTTTGGAGGAAAAGTCTAATGGTTCTCTCTTTCTGATACTCTAGTATCCTAACATCCATAAATCTATAGGAAATCTAGGTTTTGTGTTATTTAATCACACTAAAATGGATGTGCATATCTATTCTAATAGACATTTTTTTGTGATACACAATGCTAATGTTCCATAGTTTAATGTACTCCAAATCCCCTCTTTCATCATAAATGCTTTAATGAGCTTTTCTAGATATGTAGTGCATATGTTACTAGCATGTATAGTGTTTTCATATATCCTACATAAGTTCATTAATACCATCATGGAAATATAATATGTAAGAGGACCCTATGTTGGTATGTCATTATTAGACTTAATTTCACTCTCTAATAACTACTAAATTGTACCCTTGCTAATTATCATTTAATTTAATTCTATCTTAACATCTAAAAAATTAATTTAATGATTAATTATTAATTTTAAAAGAAATCACTATATATATTATACTCTTAATTATATTACTAAACATATATAACATACTTACCAATTATTTTGTTTAAATCAATTACTTATTTACTACTTTACCTTTTGTGATATTGCTATTAGGATTTAATTGTGTGATTTTGAGTCAAACTCATTGACCCATGTTTCATGAGTAGTGATTTGACATGAACCCATCTCTCATGAGAATAAATGGAACACTTAGCACTCATTGGATCTAGGTGATGCTCATAGGGGTGAAGCACCGAGACTTCCTTAGAGGTCACCCATCCTCGTACTTTACCTCTATTACTAACTAATATGAACAATAAATTACCTTATGAATAACACTATCTACTAACTAATTAAATCCTATTTACTAACTACTAAACTAACGTAACTCCCTACTAGACCATGTGGCCCACTACTCCATTTTTTCCTAGACTCTTCTCAACTTTTCTAAATCCCTTTGCCCAAGGTTCACATTCTCCCCATTATTGCTAGTTTGAACAAAATATTTTTGTTGGCCTTAGATTTTTCCTAGGACTTTGAGCCCATAGTGCTACCTCCCCATTGCCGCCCATTAACCAATGCCCCAAACTCTCCCTATCCTCACATGTATGGGGTTGAGGTTTAAGGTGGCATGAGCCAAAGAGATATTGTTTCCTTGTCATGTCTTATCAAGGAAGTGATGTTGGGAAGAGACAGGTTATTGACCTTCAAGGCCCCTCTTCCCATAATCTTTTTTTTCCTATGCATAATCTCCTTTAATGGGTCGTTCCTCCCAAGAGTACTTGGTCGATTTGAAATGATAGAGGAAGGAGGCTTCTGCTAGGTTGTAAGTGTTTTTTTGTTTTTATATATAGTTTTTTTGAAATGAGATGAGAAAAAGACACAAAGACATGTCATTTCCATGCTCCAGTCACATGGATTACAAGTTAAGTCATAGTTTTCACTTTGTGAACATTGCACTTTTTAGAATTCCTTTCAATTTTATTTTAGATATAAAAAATGTTTATAGTTTTACTTATTATCATTAATTTTTATTGAGTTTATAATAAATAATATTATCCTAGATTATTTTATAAGACTGTATTGTTTTGGATTTGAGAGTAGTTATTTTGTGGATTGACATATAATTTCCAGAGAGTTTTCTAAACTCTATTCTAGATTTCTTTTAGTTGTTAAATGTTGTTTATATCACCTCCTCTCTTAATGTTTTATTATTATTGATATTAATTTATTTTACACAATGAAATCTTGATTCTCAACATGATAGTGGTATCGTATTATATCTATGATACAATGCAATTGTTTAGTTTAATGGATCTACTTCCATGCATCAGATTTAAACATAAAATACGCTTTTTATTTCAAATCGAATAGAGGCTAAGCTTAATTCTTCCATGATGATAAAAAAATTATGTTACATCTACCATATAATATAACGAAATGAATCTTTTTTATATGAGTAATCTTTGAAAGCACACCCTTTGTATGGATAATTATGAGAGAGGTTCCACATTTATATGTTTGTTGCTTACACATCCAAAAAGCAATAAGTACCATTTTGAAAATAATCTATTTTACATTGATTTTGTGTCTATTATGATGACACAATCCTAATTTATTTTAATTCAACTATATGCATAACCTTAAATCTTACAATACAAATGAAAATGATAATATCCAAATTTCCTTGTTTGCTTTCATAAACCCATTCTTCTCAATGAATCTCATAAGGTGAAAAACTCACTCATGCAATGCAACACTCTAGGATATAAATGAAGGATTCTATCTTCACATTACAACATATGAAGGATAATTTAAATCTTTCAACACATTAAAAAAATGTCAAATCCTTACACTGATTCATAAAAATCTGAGAGACAACAAGCTTTTCCTTCTCCATTGTTTCCTTTGAGCATAAAATCTGCAAATACACCACAAAGAAAAAAACAAGAACCATGGAGGCTCACCTCCCATCCTAGGATTCTATGAAGCCACTCATTGAGCATGGGAAACAAGGTCCAAATGGGATACACACACTCATCACTTGCTAATGCATGAAACGCTCCACATAACACCAAAAAATCCCTTCCATGGCTTGCACATTGATTCACCATTGGAATCATAAAACATTGGGTGAAGGTGAGATCTTCAAAGAGGATATTTTCCATGCCAATACATCTCACACACAATGGATTTCACCATGCCTCTATAAGGCTTGCATCATACATGCTTCTCTCCACATTTTCTACTTATCACCCCCAAATTCATATTTCCACTTATCACCCCCAAATTACAATATCAAGACAATGGCTTCAATGGAGCCCATACTACATCAAATATTTCCCCCTTCTCTCCAAGAGAAGAGGCTCTCTACCACATTGTTGAGCCTAGCTAACCCCTTCACCCAAGACTTCTCTTCCCTCCCAAGGGTGAGTAAAGCATTCATACCCATGATCACATTCAATATACAAATGAAAAAAAGAAAATCAAGAAGGAAAACCAATAAAATTTACATTAACATAATACACATTCACACTGTCACAACACAATACCAAAACCTACAATACAAGATTCACCATTTATTACATGATCCCATGACAAATACTTCATGCTTACAGATTAATTATGCAATACTAAAAGAAAGAAATTGAGCATTGTTTGAAACACCAACCTTGGTCAAAGCTAAGGAAATGATATTTGTTGTAGAGCTCCCTTAGTCCTCCTCCAAACCCTAACTATCTCTAAATTTAGAGAGTGGATGAACACCCCCCTAGTTTTCCAAGACTCTCTAATCAGGCCTTCTCACTAACTATTTTAGAAAAGACACCAAGCCACTTCCTCTTACAAATTTGTCTCCCTCTAAATTTGCTACATTTGACTTAGTGGAAACATGGGAGAAAACACATGTGACAACTCCAATTTCGAATTAATGGAAGAATGCATGGGTAAAAGGGCCCCCTAGGCTATCTAGGCACTAACATAGTCAAAATTAGGTTCCTAACATGGTATACTATCATATGGGTAACTTATTTTCACATAAAAGACAGTTTGGAACCACCTAATGACCCCTCAAAACCCTAGCTGAGTCAAAATTCGAATTCTCTTTGATTGTGACCCATCCCACCCCTTGTCAAGTTGATTTACTTCATTAACAAGGCAATTAGTTTTGGGGTAAATTTCTATCATGATCGAAACCCTAAATGACATCTCAATTACACACAAAAGTCCTTAAGTGTCAAGTGACACATAAAAGCACATTTCGCATCACCATGACATGTACCTAATGCATCTTTATGATTACAATTTTCTATATACAAGAAAACTTAAATTTGCAAAGCAAGATACTTTCACAATGAGGCTTTTGAATCTTCCAAAGATTTGCCTTGGTTAGACTATGTTCACATAGGTTTGGAACTTCTTTCCCCCAAAAATTTCTATGTTTCCACTTCCTACACATTAAACTTGAGCATCAGTAGTCCAAGGAGGTCATATAAAATATATATCATCAATGCATATAATTTCAAATTTTACAAAATCCATATTAACAAAATTCAAATTAAATTTCCTTCCCTAATCATTTCAAATAAATCACTCAAGATGTTAGAATCTCAAATCTGCATATCATAAACCATCATAATAAATTTAAAATTCATTTGCATATCATAAATCATCATAATCAATTTAATATTTTGCATCACATTATAATCTAATATTGTCATGTCATAAAACTGCATCCATATGTGTTTGATCATTTCATACACAATATCAAGCTCTTAGTGCATATCATAAATGTAAAACACTACTGAAACATCAAAATCAATAGATAAAAAAATCCACTATGCATCTAACTCTCAAATTACTATCAAAATATCAAAGTCCTGAATGTCAAAATGCACATAAGAATGTCTACGCTATGATGGGTTGGGGTGAGGCCTCACACTCACTCAGTTACCGAAAGAACTTTATGGAAATGCAGTGTTAACCAAGTTTACTTGGTTAACATAGGAAAATTGTTTCTAAGTTAGTGTCTATCGAGTAGGCTCGGCTAACGATGTATTTTCTTTTCTTGGCATATTGAATTCAATAGTTTTGTTTATTGGTTCTAGTTGGCTAAGGAGATGAATATTAAGTATTCTAAGTTATATTTAAGATGACTTGACAATGTCTATGATATAAATATAAGGTCAAGTTGATGATTAAATGTGTACAAATAATAGATGATAAAAAGATACGTAGAGGAAGTGAATTAGAAGGATAAGAAAAATATTCATGTTGAGTTGCAAAGATACATTCAATCATCAAACATCAAGTATACAAGCCATAATTGAGATCTCTAATCAACAATTTAGTTTCATTAGAAATTTGATCATCTCATTGTTACTCTCCATTGTAGCAGTGATGTAAATCTCTTAATAGAGTTGGCCTAATAGCTATTTATAAATCCTCTAACAAGGTGGTATTTCTAGATTGAAGTGTATAAAGACCTCTAACAAGGCCACTCTTAATAGGGTGATTAAATCCTCTAACAGGGTCACACCTAACATTGTGTTTCATAACCTTTAATAGGGTTGGCTCTTAATGTTGCTCACTTAAAAAGAGTGAAAATCAATAACTAGTTGCAATTGGTGGTTTTTTACAAATTGGGTTTGCACGTTAAATCTTGGTGTCACTTATGTTTATTCTTTTTATTTTATTTGTATGAAACTAAGTTAAATAAGGTTAATCACTAATAATATCTTAAGATTCATATTTTTTGAGTTACTGTTGCTATTTCAGTGTTTACCAAGTTACAACATTTTCTAGTGTAAATCGAGTGCCTATGTATTTATTGAGCATCACTATTCTCAGAGAGGGTTATGTTATGTACTATCATCTAAGGAATCTAAGATTTATTTTAGTGGTAACTCATTCACCCCTCCCCTCTCAGTTACTCCTCTTGTATTTTCAACAATTGGTATTAGAGCTTCTTGGTACTTGTAGAGAAAAGTTTCAAGGACCTAATGTAAAGATCAGGATGTCTTATAGGAGAGAGATTATAAAGCTGAACATAGATAACTTCTAGTCATGATAGGAAAGTTTAGAAGTTACACTTGGCAACCATTAGTGATTCAAGTTTGAAATAATTGAAAAATGCTTACAAGGATCCTACTAGAACATTGACTATAGAAGAGATTGTTGAAAAGAAAAATCTTAACATCATAATGATTGACATTGCATCAGCTCTCAACTATACTAAGTTTGACAAGGTCAAAGGATGTTCTACTGCTCATGACATGTGGCCCAAACTAAAGGATATCTATGGAGGTGATGATAATGTAAAAAGAGCCAAGGCAAAAAGCTTGAGAAGCTAGTTCGATCAAATGAAAATAAGAGAGGATGAAAACATTGAAAAATATGTTAAGAGAATCAAAGCTAGTTTTAGTGCTATCAAAGCCTCTAGAGGAACGATTGAAGATGTAATAGTTGTAAGTAAGGTACTCAAAATCCTTCTTTTTATCTATGCAATTAGAGTGTCTACTATTCAAGAGAATAGATGTGATTCAAATTATAAGATAACTTTGGATGCTTTAATTGGAAGATTGACTGCATTTGAACTAGATAACTATGATAATTATACTCCTAGTTCTAGCAATCTTGAGTCTTCTTTTGAAGCCAGGTTATCACTAAAGAAGAAAGCTAAAAAGTCTAAAAGCAACCAATTTGAACGTGAAGAGAAAGAGAGTTTTTTTAATGATCTTGAAACCATTGAAGCATTGCTTGCAAGAAGGTACCCCAAAGGGGTAAAATCCCTTTAATCAGTTTCTCTTGTGAAGAAGTTGGACACATTATTGTAAGATGCCCAAACAGAGAAGATAAAGATGAAAAGAAGTACAATAGGTATAAAGGCAAGAATGATTTCAATAAATTCAAGAACTAGAAGGACAAATGTAAGAAATCTTATTTTATGGCTAAGGATTCAAATAGTTGTGAAGACGATGAAATTGTTTATATTACTATGAAAGATGAATCTGATGATGAAAGAGATAAAATGGCATTTATCTCTCATCTTAGCAAAAATGATACATGGATTATTGATAGTGGTTGCTCACATCATATGACTTGTAACAAAAAAAGTTTGAACATATGAAACATTATGATGGTCGAAGTGTGAGATTTGGAAACAATGAACCATGTTGCATAAAGGGAAAAGGTTATATCTCACTAACCAATGAACTTAGATGTGGGTAGAAGCAATGATTTGGGTCTCAATTTTGCAGAAGTCCACAAATTGAGATCATGCTCTTTTAGAAATGGGTGCCCATTTTTAAAAAATGGTACCCATTTTAGGCTTGGGTGCTTGATCCGAAATTTAAAAAATAGGCACCCATTTAAAAAAAAATCAGGTACTCATTTTTAATTTTCAAAAAATGGTTACCTATTTTTTAAAACATAAAAAAATTCTATTTTTAGAAATGGGTACCTATTTTTAAAAATTTAAAATTTTATTTTTTGTGGGAGATTTTGTATGCCAATTTGATTTTTTCAAAACGGGTACCCATTTTTTGAATTTAAACAACAGTTACCCATTTCTTACAACATTGGGTGGGATTTTTTTCTCCTAACTTGGATTTTGGTTTGGGATAGGCTTGGTGAGACCAAGTCTATGCCTTGACCTCTCAAGTTTTGGCTAAGGCATTGAACTAAAAAATTTATGCTTTACCGTAATTTTTAGAGGGCCTTCCCGATCAATTTTTTTTATGAAATAAAAACCCATTAGAGCTCTCATTGTCCTAATTTTATAAATATAAATTTTATAGTGCTATAATTTTATTTACTATTTTTGTATTATTTTTTAATGAAAGGTGGTACCTAAATGTAAAATGGTGAAGTTCACTAATGTTAGTGTAATTTTTTATTTTTCCTATTTTGATAGGTTTTTCCTACACTTTTAATAATCTTTCTTAGGTTAATAAAGCATGTCTTATTAGGTGAATGGTTGTGAGGTGTCACCTTCTTACATGTGAGCATCCATTAGCTATTTTGGGAAGATACTTTGCTATCTTTAGTCCAATAGATGGTTGCTCCTCATTGGTTGGTGTTGCCACCTCCTCCCTCTTCCTAGCCTATATAAGCATGCTACCTGGCTTGTATTTGCATCTCTCTTTTTTGCATCCTCTTAATGCTATTTTGATTTTGTATCATTTGCATTCATAGTTTAGATATTTACTCTTTGCACTAGTTTTATGGGTTATTAATCTGTTCAGATTCTAATATGGTATCAAAGCTTTTCTATGTGCAAGAGTAGATTTTAGTTTCCTTATTTGAGAGATTCAAGGAGGGCAAATAAACTTTATTGTAATTTTTTGAAAAATGAAGTATGCTCTTCTCTTTCATCTTTGGATGATCCTGAGAATCAGAAAAGATTTGACAAAAATAGTTTTTCTCTGGGGTTTCAATCTCAAATCTGACAACCAACTTGCATATTTGGAGTTTTCAATCAGTTTTGCAGGTTCTAGCATGCCATTGATGGACTTAAGAAGCTGATCCAACATTTTCATGTCATATTTTGGTTGCTAGGGTCATTTTCTAATTTTTGGAGCCATTTTTTACTGTTAAAGGCATTTGATTTACACTACAGAAACATCTTCTGTTCATCAGCAAGAAAAATACTTTCTGGGTTTTGTTCCCAGCCCCGAAAAACCATCTGGGTATCTTTTAAATTTTGCATGCAAGCTATATAATTTTTAGAATTGAGCATGCAAAGCTATAGCCATACCCCTCTCCGTTGGCAGCCGCAGATTTGAATGCAGTTTTCAAATGTCTCATTCTTGCTCATACAGACTTCGATTTTGATGATTCTTGTTATGAAATTGGCTATTTTTTTGTGTTCTATCCACTAGTGGAGTTATTTTTTGATTTTCATGCATGAATTCTTCAGAAATTGCAGATTCTCAGTCGTGACTGTGCACAATTCTCATTTTGGAAACTTCGGAGGATCATACCTTTCTCATACGACCTCGTATTGAGGCAATTTTTTTTTGAAAGTGCATATTTTTTGAGTAGATCGTAGTGGTGCTATTTGTTTCCTTGATTATTGTGCCCAAGTTTCACTTTTAGCATATGCTCTTCATGAGGGTTTGTAATGCATTGAAATCAAGACCACTAAGTATCTCTTTCTAGTGGTAGTTGTAAATGCACTAAAATAAAGTGCCAAATTATATTTCTTTGGGGGGGGGTTCTTTGATTGAGTAAGAAGGGGGGGGCATTGTCATGGCTGGGTTCTCTTCTTTTTAGCATTTCTTTGCATTCCTTCATCATGGATCAAACAAATATGCCCATCCTAACTCAATACAATTACTTTGAGTGGAAATCATGCAGGATAATTCACTTAAGGAAAGCTGGATTAAATAGGATAACTATGGGAGTTGAAACTAAACCTGCTAAAGATGAAGACAAGCCTAAGTGGTTTAACAAATGTGATGAGACATATGGAACATTATGTTTGTCTGTTTCTCCTAACTTGCTATTTCACATTGAGTCTTTGGATACACCAAATGAAGTATGGACAAAGCTAGAAACATTATTTGGCACACAAGATTCAATGAGGAGTCATATGTTGGAAAATGAATTAATTAGTTTGAGTCTAGGCAATTTGAACACAATCCAAGATTTTTTCACCAAATTGAAATCACTAAGGCTACAGTTAAAACAATTTGGAATTGAAAAGAAAGATGAACAACTAATTCTCAGTATTCTCTTTAAGCTAAGTTGAGAATATTTTGTGTTTGTCTCTAACTTCTATGCTACTAAGGGTGCACTTGGTACTCAATTCACCATGCCATCTCTAGATGATTTTGCTATCAATCTCACTCGAGAATAGGACAAGCTAATCCAGATGGGCATTCTTAAGTCCTCTAAGTCACATGCTGCGGCTGCCAACCAAGGCACAAAAGAACAACAAGGACAAAGTAGTAACAACAATAGTAAGGACAAGAAACAAAAGAATAGTGAGGAGAAGAAGGATCAGATGCCAGTTTCTTCAAAAGCAACTATTGATACACCATCTTCCAAGGGTGATAAGCCTAAGAAAGAAAAGGTCAAATGTGCTTATTATAAAAGACCTGGTCATGATGAACATAAATGTTTGCAGAAACAACTTGATCACTTGACATACATTCTTGAGAAGAATAATATCAGTATTCCTGAGTCTATCAAACAAAGTTCTAATGAAGAGTCTAACAAGGAAAAAGAAAATAGGAAGGAAAAAGCAAAGGGCAAGGCCCTTTTTGCAGTTGCTTCCTCACCATCCACTTGGGTTCTTGATTCGGGTGCTTCACACCAAATGGCTTCATCTAAGGAAGAACTTGCATCCTTGGAGCCATGTACTATGCCTTCTATTTTGATGGGTGATAACACTCTTGTTGAGGTGTGTGGGAGAGGGTCTGTTGATGTGGGGGATGGTACATTCCATGATGTTCCTTATGTACCCTCATTGTCAACTAATCTCCAATTGGTACACCAGATCACTCACACAAGTTTAGGCAAGTGGGTTGAGTTCACTCCTAGTTCAGTGGTGATATGTGAGTTGCACAATGATTCTATAGTTGCAGTTGGGAGAACAGATCATCAGTCATGACTCTATATGTTTTCTCACTTTGTTCCTGATCCTCTTTTAACTATTTCACTCACTCACTTTAATGATGTTAGCAGATTATGGCATGATTGGTTTGGCCATCTTAACTTCCACTACTTGCATCAGCTTAACCAGCAGAGCATGGTCACAGGGTTGCCTTCTACTTTGACATTGGAGTCACTTGGAATACATGATAGATCTTCTGATGGGTCAGAATCACTTGAGCAGTCTTCTACCTCCAATTTTGATGCAAAGAGTGATTCAGAGGACTCACCTCCTTCCTCTCCTAGTCATCATTCATAGGTTGATGATTCTCCTCTAGATTCTCCATCTTCTGGTCCACTTTGGGCTAGATAGACCTTGCAGTTTGTAGGTGATTGGGTTGGGGATCCATCAGACACCAAGCAAACTCATTTACAAATCCAAGATGCTCTACATATCTTCATTGCTACTGCCTCAAATCCACAGTCCTTTCATGAGGCTTTTGGTATTTCTGAGTGGGATACAACTATGCAGGAAGAGTATAGTTCCTTTATGAGGAACCACACTTGGGATCTTGTCCCTTTTCCTAAGGGAAGAAAACTTGTTCGATGTAAGTGGATCAATCGGACAAAATTTGCAAGCTTTGCTAGAGGTGTGGGATGCTTCATCTTTTGGGGGGGCCTCTTCCTCTCACTTGGAGTCCTAATTTTCTTTGGGGAGTCTCTTTTCTCTCTCTTTTGGGAGAATTTTATGTACATGGGTACCTCATTAGGCTTGACTTGCCGGGACCCATTTCTACATCCACCTAAGCTTCGCTTATGGGGGGGGGTGTTAGTTTAAGTTTTTATTTTTCCTATTTTTTTTAGGTTTTTCCTACACTTTTAATAATCTCGCTTAGGTTAATAAAGCATGTCTTATTAGGTGAATGGTTGTGAGGTGTCACCTTCCTACATGTGAGCATCCATTAGCTATCTTGGGAAGATACTTTGCTATCTTTAGTCCAATAGATGGTTGCTCCTCATTGGTTGGTGTTGCCACCTCCTCCCTCTTCCTAGCCTATATAAGCATGCTACCTGGCTTGTATTTGCATCTCTTGTTTTTGCATCCTCTTAATGCTATTTTGCTTCCAGCATTTGCATTACTCTCTTGGAGACTAACTCTATGATGCTATTTTGATTTTGTATCATTTGCATTCATAGTTTAGATATTTACTCTTTGCACTAGTTTTATGGGTTATTAATCTTTTCAGATTCTAACAACTAAAACTTTAATAACTTTTATTTTATAATTTTTCTTCAATTAATTTATGTCATCAATCTATATATAATTCTTCTAAGGTTTAAAAAAAGAATTTTTGAAAAAGGTTGAATTTTAATCAAATTATGGTGTCTATACATGAGAGCTTTTAAAATTTACCTTTACAGCCAATTAATAATTAATAATAATAAATTATTCAATAAAAAATTAAGAGAAAATATTGTCATCAATCTCAGGTGTATTAGGTAACTCCCCTTAAAAGGATTTATGAAAATTCATTTATTTGTGTCAGATAATGGTGTCCATACACGAGTGTGGTACGGTCCTAAAATAGGCATTTTGAAAAAGTGGTTTTTAAATATTCATATCAAAAACAAAATCTATCATATGGGTATACAAATCAATTACATATTCAAAAACTAGATTTCGAACACAAAAATTAATTTCTAAAGTTTTCTATATTCAATCTCTAAATGCCTCAAATCTTGACATCAATTGACAAGAAATTTCAAAAATAAGAAAAACACTTCCACTTTTTGCCCAAAAGTGAGACCCAACTTCTTGCACTTACCCATGTGATAATGTTTATTGGTTTTAAAGACTAAAGTATAATCTATTGAGTGTGATGAAATTGAATAACATTAGATTCAAGATAGAATTCATGAATGGGAAGGCCAAGTTGTTGGATGGAAAAGGAAATTTAGTTGGGTTTAGCAAACAAACAAAAGGTAACTTATTCTACCTAGATCTTAGTGAAAGTTCATGTTTTATTTCTTAAGTAGAAGAAAGATGGTTATGGCATATAAGGCTATGTGATGTGAACTTTGATAATTTGAGGAAGATAAGAAAGAACAAAAGAGTGAGAGGTATTCCTAGTATGAGGAAACCTAATATGGTCCTATGCAAAAAATTGTCAAATTGGTAAGATGGGAAAGACAAGTTTCAAAAGAAAGTTCTAATGAAGCCTTGGAGCTAGTTCATATAGACTTATGTGTACCTATTGGAATAGAGATCTATAGTGGAGATAAGTATTTTATTCTTTTCATTGAGGATTATTGTAATGTATCTAAAAGAAAAGTGTAAAGCATTTCAAAAATTTAAGTGGTATCTGGCAAGAGTAGAGAAAGAAACTAGAAAGAAGCTAAAGTGTCTAAGATTAGACAGAGGTGATTGTTGGTGTTTTAAAAGGACTAAAAATAATAAGCAACAAAATGCTTAATACCAAAATGATAATACTCATACAATCTAAAGGTCAGCCAATTCTTGTTAACAATTGCATGTGTAAAGCATTTGGACCCAAATTCAACAAAATCAAAGGTGGTTTTCTACTCTTTTGGCTCTACAAAACTAGGGTGGGTATACCTAGGGATGATTCAAGACTGGGAGAACTGTATGAGGATTATTTTTAGTTTCATTCTGATTCTTATCTCAAATCCTAAAACACATACATAATTCTTGATAACTTGATAAATACATCCCATATAATAGATATGGCCAAAATTTCTTCTATAGATCTGTAGATGTTCTTAACAGTAGTGGCTAACTGAAGCTAAAACATTCCATGCAGACAAGTACTGGCCAGCTTTGAAGATCTACAGGAAAAAAAAGTAAAATTGATTTAATTCTACATTTTTTACAACCATTTGTGATGTACTTCTCCTTTTTGGGATTCAGAGTATATAGCAAATTCTTAGATCTAACTTGTTGCCTTACAACAAATTCTATCAGCAATTCTTATCAGAATTTATCATTCAAAACCCTTTCCACTACTAAAGAAAACTTATCACATTCACCAAAGCTTTTATTTAATCCATTGAATTAACAATAGTGATAAATAGATATACAACCTAACTAGACTGCATTCAATTGCACAAGACTTTACTTATACAATATCAAGATAAGCTAGTAATTAGAACGAGACAAGATTCATAAAGAACTGATATGGGGACAGTTCACAATTTGTATTCATTTTCTTTGAAAATTGTATATCATTTACAATAGACTCAGACTGACCTTCAGAAAGAAACATAGCTCATTCTATATTCATGTATTCTCAGAGAATTGATAGAGAAAATACATCATAAACTTGCTTTCAAAATTTGGACCAAAGATAGACTAAGCATATCACTTAGAAATAATAGAATTCAGACCATTCTCTAGCCTTGGAATCTCACTTAAATAGTTTGAGATGCAACAAGCTTCAGGCTAAAAGAAAGTAACAGGTGTCTTCTGAAAGATACCTACATACACCTATCATAAGAGACAAAAGAAAATAAAAGAAAGGCTACTACATTGAACACTCCTTGGTGGGTCCCTTTTTGTTACACTCTTAATTGTTTAGACAAGAAATTATGATTTGATTCTTCATTTATTGTTCATCCTTGGAGTAAATGACCATGAGGTTTGAAAGTGATGTATCATCTTCAATTACCTGCAAACTTACTTTAATCTATGGATTTTTCCATGTCTTCATTATTAACTATAAGGGTAACTTTAACTTTTGTATCTTCCTCCTCATCATCTTCTGACATTTGTACTAAGAACTAATTTTTCCATTCATTATAAGCAGCATCATCTAGCCAATCAAAATTTGGATCCTATCTTTGTATAATCACTAAAGAATTTGCAAATTCCTCTAAATCATAAAGCTCTTTTCTAATGGCATTATAAAATATTTCATCCAACTCTTTTTTCCACTTTTCCTTTTCCTTTATTGTGTCAACAAATTCTAAATCACAAGGAAATAAAATGATTTTTTCAACAATATACTTGGGAAAAACAATGTGTTAATCTTTTTTGCAAAGAATCTCTTTTATCATCAAAATCTTCTAGCTTATTTAATAAATCAAAAAATTTCTCTATTTGATGACAAGGCATTTGGATGGTAGATATACACATGAATGTGATATCATTATTTCTCTCCCTCCACTTCTATGCCAAAGGAGTCAATTTAACCTCATCCTTGTTCAACTCATCCATGAGGGTTATAATTCTTGTCAACTGATCAAAGAAGGTTGACCATTGTATTTTATCCTTTAAATACATCACCCCATGCTTTAATTTTCCTTCATATTGATTCTTTAATTCTACCTGCAACTTATGTAGTTTGGTTTTTTCTTCTTCAAAGTCCTCTGCAGTATAGAATTGAGGCCTTTCAAGGGTATTTGGTATTTCAACAATAGGGGTTGCTTTAACAAATGACTGTGGAGGGTATGAAATTCTAAGTGCATTGGATTCTCCCACCTTTCTCTTCCCAAGTATCTTCTTTATTTGAGACACCTGATTCTCCAAATTTTCTATGTATGTGCCCCTCTCTTCATATGCCTTTAGAAATTCTTCAAATATAGCATTTAGCTGAGCAAATTTATCTTCTTCCTGGCTAGATACCACACCACCAAATTTTAGCATTTTTGAAGCCATTCCCATTATCTGTTTACTACCAACCTCACTAGCCCTGTATACTGTTAATGTACCAGTATGTTTTATAGTAGAGATTTCCTGCATCCTAATTTTATCCCTTTTCTCAATTGACCAAATCACAAGGGCTTGGTGATCATCACTAAATTTAACTCCTCTATGACCCTGTAATATCTCTTCTTCAGCTTGTAACTAGACATCCTTTTTTTTTTCTTACTGAATCAAAAACCATAGCATTCACTATATCCCATTCAGGTAAGATAAGGACTCCTGATTGTTTAACTAAGTGCCTCCCGGCCTTGGTTGTAAATTGGGCAAAATCATTCAAAAATTTAGATTTTACCTCTTCTTTAATAACAAAGTCTAGTTTATCTGATTGCTCTGCTTTTATTTTTTCACAAGTATTTTCAAAATTTTCGATATTCAATCTCCAACAAAATTGTGCAAATGCTCTAGATTTCACAAAATGTTCATCATTTACAAACCTCTCAGAGGCTTGGGCAACTATAGGATCAATTTCCTTACCTTTATAGTTAGCAACAATAAGGTCCAAGGGAGGTGCAAGTGGTTCTTGTGGTTCCCCAATCTCCAGATCTGTGGAAGTAACAATTATATCCCCTTCACCAATTTGTCTTAATTGTTCCCTTAAAGATGCTTCATCATCTATCTTGATTGGGGATTGGCTCATGGAGTATTGTTCTGGCTGAGAAGAAGAAGATCCCTGTTCTAACTTCTACCTTTTTGGAGCATTGGTTGTAGATGGACTTCCTGGTCTTTTTCCTTGATGAAGAGGACCCTATTGCACATTCTGAATCATTACATAACCTGAACTTTTCTGCAAGGTATATTGGTCTAAAGTTAATATGTTTTTACTATTGATTCTTTTATGCACTTCTGCAGCCTTGTCTGGGTATGCCGTAACATATGTAGCCCTTTTTTCATTCATAGCTTGTGTTATCTCAGCAAAATGATTCATCAAGGCCTGTATCTTGGCTCCTCGATATTTCTTTTCTTTCAATGGGTCATAGTGGGGATCAAAAGCATTAATGAATTCAAGGGTTTTGCTAAACACCATCCACATTTCCTTTCTCAATTCTTGTTCTTATAAGGTGAAAATGTTTCTAATCACATCTTCAGGATAGTAGACTTGTTGGACCATGCGAGAAGCTTTTATTCTCTCTCTGAAGATATCATAGAAACCTTCAGGATCAATAAATTTGGCATGAGATTCTGCCATGTTATATTTTTCTAAAAACAAGTTCAGATGTTTCCAACCTTTCCTTACAAAAACAAAATCATGGTTCACAGTGACAATTGGAAAAAATGTGCCCTTCCTAGTCAACTCCCTCTCATCTATGGTACCTATCTGCCATAACAGCTCAACTATTCCTATCTTCAAAGGTACATGAAACGGTAGCACATGAGGTTTTCCAAAAAAACTATACAATCTTATCACTATTGAAACATTATAGGGAATTATATCCCCCCAGTTATGACTGACAAGTAGCCCTTTAGCATGGTCCTTGGGTGTGACCAATTCTAATATTGCTTGTGGGATTCTAGGGCTATTTCCTCTTAAAAATAGTCTAAGCTTTGATGCAAAATCCCTATCAAACCTCACATAACTGGCACCTATGGCTTCTGAGGTCAAATCTACACTCCACAACTATACTAGATTCTTCTCCCCCTCCTTGGTTGTTTCCAATTCCATACGTGTAGAGAAAAATGTAAATCCCTTGTACAAGCACACATGCATAAGCAATGAATACCAATAGAATCGTTTATCTACTTTTCCCTTTTCTATCCCAACCAAACCATTGTGAATTTCTTTTGAGTGAAATGTTGCAAAATCTAGAATAGAGCTCATTCCAAATTGAAGAGTTTGTGCCATGATGAGGACAATTGAGCCTGAAATTTGTTCTACCTCATCTATTCCAAAAATCTTACAAAGAGAAACATATAATGCCTTAGCCCTAATGTTAAAATGTCTTTTCAATAGTGGCTCTGGGGTGCTGATAGTAATCACAAACAAATTGCCAACCTTGGCAGCATGCTCCTATAGTGGCCCTCTTTTCAAGTAGGTTTTTTGTGCATCATACCTTGCTTTTAGGTTACCCATGTCAATCGTTTCATGCATAGCATGGTTAGGGTTAAGATTGAAAACTTCTCTAATCAGTTTAGGATAGACCCTGAAGAGTTTTACTCTAGCATGATTCTTTATCCACCCTGTAATTGGGTCATACTTCTTGGCCAAATCCATTAATAAATCACTATCGAAGAAAACTATAGGGAATGTCAACTCTCCAATATCAAACTCCTAGACATTTCTTAGAGGAGTATCCAATTTTTTCTCTGAAAACCACTTTCTGAATAATTCCAAACCTCCCATGGATACCTGAGCATCTCGTACCCAATTGGCCTTGTCATAGAAACCCTCTGCTATAGCTAATCTAGGGTTTTTAGGAATCAACTCCCTCCCCTTAGTTATCTCATGTACTGAAAAAGGAAATTGTTCCAAAAAATCATCATGCACACCCCTTTTTGAATATTCAATTTTCTCGAAAGAATCCTTTCGTGGAGGCATCTTTAAGAGTTCAGAACCTTTGTAACATCAAACTTTTATTTCTACTAGTTTTAGATCACTTACCTGCCAAATTTTCCCTCCTTTCTCTATAGTTTTGTCTGTGAATTTTTCTAAAACCCTTGAAAAATTCCATGCCCTAGCTCTAGAAATTCTTTCACACTAAGAAAATCTGTAACTATGCTTCAACAATGGAAAATTCGCATGCTATACCAAAGTATTTAGGTCACACGAAGGAAACTCTATATCATATTTATTTCTACAACTAATACTTTCATGTTGTATCTTGAATTTGAATTCTACCCATTGATCTCCCTTGGATCGAATGGTTTCATTTCAAAAATAGAAAGTCTCTTAAAACTCTGGGATCTCCGACCACATGTAAAAAGCTTGCTTGCCCATATTATTTAAAGACCTCACATTTTTAAAATGCGGCAACTGTCAATCTTACCTTGATCGATAGTGAATCAAGATCTCTTTACTTGGTGGCCTACCAAACCAACTTGACCAATGAAAATGTTACCCTTTAATCCATGTGCTTTGACAATTTTAATTGCAGTAATTGAAGTTTTCGTGGCCATGACATTGCTGCTTCCAACTTGGCAAGCCTGTCACTTTCCACCCATGAGTGTACTTTGCTACTTTTAATATCTTCTAGTGTGGCATGACTCAGCACATTTCCTAAAGATTAGTTCAAGTCCCACCATGCCTGCTTGCTTGCATTATTTAAAAATCGAGTAGTTTGATAATGCGAGAAAGTGCACTCCGTCGATCTTACCCTAATCAACAGTGATCATAATCTTGCGATGACTGTGCACTTTAATAAATTTGAATAGACCAATGAAATTCTTCCCCTTCGTTCCATGTCATTTGACAACCACCACGGATGACACACTGTTCTTACCTTTCTGCAAAAAGAGAGCCCATGATGTCACCATTTCCACGCGTCATGCGCCCGTTTCCCCGCATTATTTAAAGACCTTGCAACTTGATAATGTGGGAATGCGGGAACCATGGATTAAGAAAGATCCATGGTGGATGAATATCAATCATAAGGTAAAGTTTTCATTGATTTGAACAACCAATGACACTATAGGAAAATAAAGCATGTCCTAAAAAATCTGACAAATCTGCAAAAAGTGTCCTAACCTATGCTGGCATACAAGACCTTTTGTGCAGCACTGAATCTCAAAAAGCATTAGGGGCTACATGTCACAAATGTGTTTCCTCGCATTATTTAAAGACCTCACAACTGATAATGCAGGAATGCGGGAACCCTTCATCTTGAGAAAATCAACGATGTTGGAAAACATTTCAATTTTTCATCACTTTAAAAATAGAATATCATAATTAAACCGCATAAAAGGTTTATCATAAGGATAATAAGGTATTCTAATGCAAACAAATCTTTATGATAAAATTCCCCGCCAAAATATTTGAAATAATACCTTTTGAAAATTTGAAAACTAGGGCAACACAAGACAAAGTTATAAGGGTTTTTACACACTTAGGGCCTTTTCAAGGACAATTTGAGAGACAAACCCTGAGAATTTAAAAGGAAAATACAAACCATAGAACATGGAACAACTAGGGTAATCTAACAATTTTTAGGATTTCATATGATAAAACCCTAATATGCAAGAATCAAAGATTTAACTAATTTTTCACCCAAATATCAGAAGCTTTTCTATACTATGAAAAATCACACCAACAGTGATGAATCCATTTCCAATGAGTTCAATGAATTTTGCATTGAAAGAGTAATTAAGAGACACGTATCAGCTCCCAATACACCATAATATAATGGTATAGCTAAAAGAAGGAATAGATCAATCATGGATTGTACAGGAACTTTAATGATAGAAAAGAGTGTTACAATCAAATACTAGAAGGAAGTAATCAGTATTGTAGTGCATACCTTGAATCAAGTACAGTTAAAGAAAGACTCAAATCAAACTCCTTATGAGCTATGGTATGCTTACAAACCTAATGTAAGTTATTTGAAAGTATTTGGTAGAAAATGTTATATCTTGAAGGAATCTAGGAAAGCTAAATTTGATGTCAAAGGCAATGAAGGCATATTCCTAAGATACTTTTGTAGAAGAAAAGAAAAGAAATGTTTGAATTTGTCATCTCATAAGATCATAGAAACTGCACATATAAGAATTGATTAGGTTGGAGAAAAGAGTGAAGAATAGAGTAGGAAAGAACATGAGGATTACAAAAATTTTGTCTAATATGAACCTCATATGTTGCCAAATCAAATTGGAAGTCAACATACTTCACCTCCCAAGTTGCCAAAATCTCCAAAAGCTACCGAGTTGAAACCAGTGCAACCCAACTCATAGTCTGAAGGACCTAAGTTGTAGTTAGAAGCTACTAAGATGTTGCCAAAGAAAACTGAGTCTGATGGACCCAAGTCACAGACAGTGGGACCTGAGCTTGATATAGAAGATCATGGAGGTGTTAGTGGAAATTTTTTTAAATCAAAAGTACCTAGGTATTAGCAAGATATGTCAGAAGGCACCATACACTTGATCAAATCATTCAAGACAAGTCAAGTTGAATAATGACAAGAAAAAATTGAAAGGTACATGTTTGCTTTCTGAATTTGAACCTAGATTAGTAAAAGATGCTTTGGATAATGAAATTTGGATTAAAGATATGAATGAAGAAATATAATAGATAAAGAGGAATAATAATTGGACTCTTGTTCCTAGACTCAAGGATAAAAATGTAACTGACACTAAGTGGGTTCTTAGAAATAAGTTGAATGAAGATGGAGAAGTTTCCAGAACAAAAGAAAGATTAGTATGCAAAGGTTATTCTCAACAAGAAGGTATTGTTTATGGTGAATTTTTGTTCCTGTTTCTAGATTAAAAGTTGTTAGAACTTTACTTTCTTATTTTGCACATAAAGGATTTGAAGTCTATCAAATGGATGTAAAATTTGCATTCTTGAATGGAATTCTTGAAGAGGAAGTTTACATAGAATGACCTAAAGGTTTTGAGGATCCTAGAAAAAGGGACATGGTATGTAAATTACTTATGGTCTTAAGCAAGCTCCCATGGCTTAGTATGAAAAACTTCAGAACTAATTCATAAAGGTTTGTTTTCAAAGAAAAAATGATAACAACAACCTACATATCAAAGAAGGACCAGAAATGAAGATTGTGTTGGTAGAAATCTTTGTGGATGACACTTTATTTACAAAAAATGATAATTTATGCAAGGAATTTTTAGAATTGACGAGTAAAGAATTTGAGATATGCATGTTTGGGGAGATAAAAAAATTTGTTAGATTATAGATTCAATAGAAGAAAGATGGTATCTACATTACTCAATCCAAATATATCAAGGAGATACTAAAGAAGTTTGGAATGGAAGATTCAAGACTAGTTGGAATACCTATGTCTACTAGACATAATCTTTCCAAAAATGATGATTCCAGAGAGGTAGATCAAATTTCATATAGATCAATGATTGGAAAATTTCAATATGTAGTGCATACAAAGCCTTATATTGCATCAATAGTGGGTAGGTGGCATGATTCTCAAAAAATCCCAAAGAAAATCATATGATGAAAATCAAGAGAATCATGAGATATCTAAAGGGCACTGAAGACTATGGATTATGGTACAAAAAAGGACACAATTTGAATTTGAAAGCAATCATAGATACTGATTGGGTAGGAAGTGTTGATGGCCAGAAGAGCACTAGTGGTGGAGCATTATTTCCTGGTAAAAGACTAGTGTTTTAGACAAGAAAGAAGTATAATTGTATTTCTTAGTATACAACAGACGTAGAATATGTGGTAGCAATAGTTAATTGTTCCAATGTTGTTTTGTTCAAGCAACTGTTGACATGTATGAAGATAGAAATCAAGGATCTACTAGTTATATTATGTGATAACTCTAGTACAATTAATATATCAAAGAATTCTATGATGCATACCAACACCAAGCACATTGCTATAAAATATCATTTTTTGAGAGAATTGGGACAAGATAAAAATGTAAGATTGGAATATTTGAATACTAAAGAAAAAATTGTAGACATATTCACTAAGTCATTACCAAATAATTCATTTTTGTGTCTAAGAGGTATGTTAGGGTCATTCCCCTATTTGAATCTCACTAAAATGAAGTTTAGTGATTCATCAACGAAAGCATGTTGAAGATCAACTAATTAATGCAGTACTAAAATGGGAATATTGCATATGAATGAGTACATGAGGCATATTGATATTCTCTAAATGTTGTCTTTGGCATGAGATGTCAAAGAGGGAGATTTTTCTATCATATCACACATTATTTTTTTTTGAAGATGTCAAAGAGGGAGAACTTGGCATGATATCAATAGGCAGAGTTTTCTATCAGAAAAAGATGTTGAAGAGATAGAGTTTACAAATAGAGGAAGAAATTGATGGTAGAGTGAGTTCATGCTAATAGAGGGAGTTCTCATGGATGAGAATCAAAATTAAAACTAAGGATACATTCACTACTTTATTCTAGCTCTAAAATTTCATTGTATTATGACATGTTGTGTTGCCATCAATGCCAAAGAGGGAGATTGTCAAAAACAATTGGTTACTTGTGTATTGAGTTTGATGTTATACAATGTCATATCATTTCTACTCAGTGTATGCCAAGATCACTTAGGGAATGAAAATAGTTTCCCATGCCTGTCGAGCATTCCAGTGTTTGCTAACTTTAGAAGGTAGTATCTACTGTGTTCACTTAGGTGACAAAGAGAAGTTGATTGTTAACCAAATGCACTCAATTAATGAAGGAAAAGTTGGATGTAACCAATGTTAACCAAGCTTACTAGGTTACAAAAGAAACTTTGTCAAAATGTAGTATTAACCAAGTTCAGTTGGTTAATAGAGGAAAATCATTTCTAAGTTAGTGTCTATTGAGTAGGGTTAGCTAACAAAGGATTTTCTTGTTTTGGCATATTGAATTCAATAGTTTTGTTTATTGGTTCTAACCAAGGAGATGAATATTAAGTATTATAAGTTGTATTCAAGCTGACTTGACATTGTGTATGATAAATATAAGGTCAAGCTATAGATTGAATGTGAGCAAGTAATAGAAGCTAAAAAAGATGCCTATAGGAAGAAAAGTAGAAGGATAAGTAGAATATCCCTGTTGAGCTACAATGATACATTTAATCAGAAAGGATCAAGTATAAAATCAAGAATTGAGATCTGTAATCAGCAATTCAGTTGCATTAGAAATCAAGTCATGTCATTATTACTCTCTAACCATTGTAGGAGTGATCTAAATCTCTTAAAAGAGTTATTTTAATAGTTATTTGTAAATCCTCTAATAAGGTGACATTTCTATATTGAAGTGACTAAATACATCTAACAAGTCTACTCCAAATAGGGTGATTAAATCCTCTAACAAGGTCGCAATGAAAAATGTGTTTTGTAACTTTTAACAAGGTTGGCTCCTAATAGGGCTCACTTCAGAAGAGTGAAAACTAGTAACTAGTTATCATTGGTGGTTTTTCCCAAATTGGGTTTCCACATTACATATTGGTATTAGTTGTGTTCATGCTATTTATTTTACATTTATCAAACTAAGTTAAATAAGGTTAATCATTGATAATATCTTAATATTTTCATTTGTTGAGTTACTATTTCTCTTTCAGTGTTTACCGAGTTACAACATTTACTAGTGTAAATTGAGTGCCTTTTTATTTATTGAACATTAGTATTTTTAGTGAATTTTATGTTATGTACCAATATTTAAGGGATCTACAATTTATTTTAGTGATAAATGATTCACCCCTCCCCTCTTAGTTACACCTCTTATATTTCAAACATAGGATTTTAACACTAACTAATTCTACTTATGTTTTAATAATTGAACCATCTAATAGTTCTTTTCTTCATTGTTCTTTTCACCAATATTTCCCTCCAAGACCCCGTTCTCAACTAGCCTACTAGGTTTAGTTGGATCGATGTTGGAACTTAGTCTTTCTTGTTTAAGGAACTAGTCCTACTAGCCCTTCCTTCCCTTAGAACTCTAAACCCTTGCTTAGGATCTTACTCTTGCCATTCCTAGGCCCTTCCTACTATTGTAGATATTCTCCACATCCTTCTTGAACCTAAATGAAATATAGGGTCATATAAACAGTCACCACAATGCCACTATCCACAAAAAAGTGTAATTAGGCTTAATTACATTAAGTCTAGTCTCAATATTTTATTCAATTACTCCAATTTATTCCACATAACCCTATGGAAGACTATGTGATTCTAAAAGCTATCACCTAACACTTCTATAATCCCAAATTACAGAGTCTGATGTCACCCACAACTTCGTTCACTCTAAAAGTTTAGTTTTTAGGCTATCTTTGAGGCCTCTAGATCAGTTTTCAAAGAATGACCTCTAGAGCCCCTCAAATTTCAGGGAAACCTCCACAAAAATTTATTTCATGAAGAGAAAAACTTAGGGATTCAAACCATGACATTATATTTTCCATGTCACATCATGGGTGTGCTCTGTAAAGACATCTTCTTGATGCCCTCACTCACCTTCTCCCTCACTGTTGTTAGCCTAGGCCATCACTCCACACCAAGAAGATTAGTCAAAAAATTACAAAGCAAAGAAAAAACTATATATATAACATATAAGATATTATCCCATAAGTTTTCATGCATTCTCAACCATGGATGATCAGGTTAGAGTCATTTTTGTCTCAACAACCCTATGAATGGAAATCACAAACTAGTCACCTAAATAAAGCAATAACTACTCAACTTGGAAACTTGAGAACACACTTGAGTATGAAAATTAAAGCTAAGATACCACACTAAAAATTCTTGAATTGAGATCATGCCTCCCAGTCCATAAACAACTGTACGAGGGTATAAAAACTCTGTAAATACAATGAACACCATAGGAAAAGTCCATACAATCTGCTCACACATGTGGTATGCAAAAAAAAATCATTCCAAACTTCAAAAATATGTATCCCATGATCAAATAACTGAGCATGGGTGGTTAAAACTTCCCGAACCTTCATTTGCAACTTTCTTGCAAAAGTTGGTCAAGCAACTTTAAAGCAATTTTACAACTTTTGAGAATTTTTTCTCTTTTTTAAGTTTTGAGTATATGAGTGTCTCTAGGGATATTCTAGGACCTTATTTAGGATTCATAGGACCATATTAGTGACCAAATACCCTAGTTTCTCAACCTTAGCTACTTTTTATGGTTCTTTACAAATAAAGAAGGACAAGTTGGAATTGAAGGACGATTACAACTTATTAGACTCACACAATATTCTTAAAGAAAACCTCAACAACTCACAAAAAGAGAATATTCTAGGAGCTTATTTAGGATTCTTAGGACCCTATTAGTGACCAAATACCCTAGTTTCTTAACATTGGCAAGTTCTTTCCCATTTGACAACTTTTGACAACTCTTGACAATTCTAGGACCTTGTGAGAAATTTTGGTTTTTTACAAATAAAGAAGGTCAAGTTTGATTTGAAGGATCATTACAACTTATTAGACTAACACAATATTCTTAAATAACACCTTAACAATTCAAAAAAACAAAAAAAGGGGTGTTGTGCACCATACTCCCTTGGGACAAAGAACTCAAGTCCCTTGAGTTAGGAGGTCTTCTGTGGTGACACAATTCTTCATAATATCTTCTTCTATTATCGAAGTGGCTTCAACATCTATAAATCATCACTATTTCATGAAATATGTTTTGTACTTGTATCATTCCTAGTCTTCTTAATCAACTTGGAATTCATTATGCTATCCAACTACAAAGGTTGGGGAGTGAGAAAATCCTTGACCCTATCAGCTTCACCCAAGTCTAAAATGGTGTGCTGACCAGTATGAAAAGGAAGTCCTTTGTAAGGAAATAGATCATGCTCATTGAAAATGGGTGAGATACCCAAATCAGAAGGAAGTTCTACTTCGTATGCATTATTCCCAAACTTGTGCAAGATCTTTAGAGGTCCTATCTTTGTCATCAATAGTATGGTTGGCTTCCCCTTTGACAATCTCTCCTTCCTAATATAGACAAGCACCAAATCTCCTACTTTGAATTTTAAATCCCTTCTTGTTTTACTTCTCTAGTTTTGTACTTCTCCACTTGATGTTGCAAGGTCCTCCTAACCTATTCATGAAGTTCTTTCATCTGTCCTACAAAGTATTATCCTTGAGCACTCCTTTTATCCTTCAAAATGAGGTCTCTTAATTCCATTAATCCCCTTGGCGTTAGCCCATAAACTATCTCAAATAGGCTCTTGCTAGTGCTCCTATTAATGCAATCATTATAGGCATATTCTGCCTACCCTATTATGTGATCCCATAATTGTCCATGTTTCTTAGTTAAGAACCTCAATAGATTACCTAGGGACCTATTTATCACCTCAATTTTTCCATCTTACTAAGGATGACAAGTTGAAGAGAAAGAAATTTTTTCCCCAATATTTTCCAAAGGGTTCTCCAAAAGTCACCCACAAACTTGTTGTCCCTACCACTCACTATGCTGAGTAGAAATCCATGAAGTCTCACTATATCTTTGAAGAAAATTCTTGCAATGTGTGAAGCATCACTGGATTTCCCACATGGAATAAAGTGTGTTATCTTTCTAAATATATCAACCACTACAAAATCACTATCATATCCCTTTAGCATTTTAGGTAGTTCTTAAACAAAATCCATGCTTAGGCAGTCCAAAGGTCACTATGTTATGGATTGAGGTTGATACCAACCAATATTTCTACTATCCCTTGGCTCTTTGGCCTAATTGATAGTCCTCCACAAATTTCCTCACATCTATTTTTAATTTAGGCCAATAATAGTTCCTATTCACTTGCTCAAGCATCTTGTCCACTACAAAGAGATCTCCCAAACTACCTTGGTGTTTCTCCTTGATTATATTCTCCCTCACGGAGCCTTGGGGTACACATAACATGTGTCCCTTGAAAAATAGTCCCTCTTTCAACATGCAATCAGTAAAATTCAACTTAGATCCCTATTTGAACTTCTCACATGTTTGATATACTTCTTTGAAGTCTTTGTCATCCTTGTAGAGGTATTTAAGGTCATTCATTCCTACACTTTGTAACTATATTTCTTAAATAACTAACACTATCTTTCTTAGTGCATCTATAACTTTATTGTGAACTCCTTTCTTGTGTTTCATAAAAAAGGTGTATTCTTGTAGATACTCTACCCATTTTAGTTATCTTTTGTTCAACTTCTCTTGTCCATTCAAGAAGCTAAGAGCATGATTATCTTTGTAGACTACAAATTCCTTTGGTAAGAATAATTCCTCCAGTTTTTGAGTGCTTGAACCATTGCATATAACTCCAAATCATAGGTGGAATACCTTTACTTGGCTTCATTCAAATTCTTTGAAAAGTATACCAGATGAGGTCCCTCTTGACTCAACACCACCCCAATGGCTAGTTTACTGGCATCACAATCCACCAAAAATAACTAATTGAAGTTATAATACCTAAGACTAGGTAGCTCTATTATCTTTTTCTTTAGCATGTCAAATATCTTACCTACTACCTCTGTTCACTTGAATTGACACTTAATTCCTCCTTTAATTGTATTTAAGATAGGTTCATAGACATGGCTAAAATTCTTAACAAACTTCCTATAATAAAAGGCTAGTCCATGAAAAATCATTACATCCTGTATGGATCTAAGTTGTGGCGATTCCAATATAGTCTCGACCCTATCAAGATCCATCTTCATACATCCATTGGAAACAACAAATTCAAGACAGAATAGTTTAGTTTTAAAAAACTCACATTTTTCCTATTTAACGATCAACTTCTCTTGATGTAGCTTCCTTAAGACCATCTCCAAATGCTTCATGTGCTCCTCCTTAGACCTGCTGAAAATTAAAATCTCATCTAGATAAAAAATTACAAATTTATCTATAAAATTTGTTAGCACTTCATTCATGAGTCTCATGAATTTTCTAAGTGCATTTTTCAAGCCAAAGAGCATTACAAGCCACTAATACATCCCTTCATTTTTCTTGAAGACTATCTTCTATTCATGACCAGGCGTAACTCTAATTTGATTATAACCTAATTTCAAATCTACCTTAGAGAAGTAGCAAGATCCTCCTAAATCTAAGGCATACAAAATCTATATCAGATTGTTAGAGTCAGTACAAATTCTCCATTTTCCACCCTTCTTAGGTGTAAGAATAATAGGTACATCAAAAGGGCTCAAGCTCTTCCTTATAAGGCCTTTCTCTAGAAAATCTTGTATTTGCTTAGAAATTTCAGCATTCTAACTTGGAGTCACTTTATATGTTGTCATGTTAGGTAGATTAACTCTTGGTATGAGATCTATCTGATGATTCACATCCCTCATAAGTAGTAATACATTTGGCAGTCCATTATCTACTACATCATGATACTTTTCCAACAATTTTTGTACTTCTTGAGGCATCTTGACCTTCTCCTTAATCTCTTCTCTAAGTTTTACTATGACTGCACAACAAACCCCTTTCTCCTTCTTTATGACCTTAAGGGATTCATTTCCACTCAAGAGCATCATGCTAGATCCCACATGATTTTCTTTAGTAGGTTGTGCTAAAGGGTCCATCTAATATTTCTTGCCTAGCATAGTGACTACAAAACTTTTCTCTTCCCCATCATGAATAGCCTTTACATTATATTGCAATGGACATCCTAAGAGGAGGTGGTAGGCATCCATAGGCATTATATCACATATTATTTTGTCTTTATGCTCCCCTATTTCAAAGTCCACCAAGATTTGTTCATCCATCACTATCTTTGGTCCCTTGCTTAACCATGATACCTTGTATGGTGTAGTGTGAGGTATCCTCCTAAGCTTTAGTTTTCCCACCATCTCTATTGGCACTATGTTTTCTATGGAATTAGAGTCCACGATCACGCTAGCAATCTTTCTATGTGACCTACAAGTGGTTTTAAACAAACTCTTCCTTTGAGGTGGTTCTACAACATTAGGAAGCATCAATAATGTCCTTATCAACATGATATTCTCTCCATCCATCTTATGTGTAGTTGAGGAAAGTTCTATGATAGTGTCATGATGACATATACTAGTGCATGGGTGTGTATAGATAGTATAATGTGAGATATGACTAACATAAAAATACAGGTATTCAATAGAACAAAACAAAGCATAGAAGAGAATTGGATTATACAACTTGAGGAATTATTTTGTCACCAAAATAATTACTAAGTCATGATGATACAACTATGTGAATCTTATTCCATAAGTTATTGTATATTATTCCAAGTGTCTAAAAGCATGAAGACAGACTAAGAAATGAATTATTAATATGAGATGTATAAGTAAAGATCTTATCTTGCAAAGCTAAGAGTGTGATATATGTATGATCTATGCAATATATGTGATTGATGTGAAGTTGATGAGATGAAATGTGAATTACATTTGATGTATGATTAGAGCAAGTGTGAAATACAACTACAAAAAGTATCGTATGTATATCTTTTCTTGTTAAGCACTAAATTGTATAATTGCATGTTAGGGCAGCGGGCTCTTCTTGAATACATTTTCTTTGAACAACCAAATCCTAATAGGGTTAAAGCAACTCCTAATAGGGTTTAGGATTCTAACAACACATAGTCTTCTAAAAGGGACTCAAGACACTATATGTACTTCATAGACTCCTAAAAGGGTATCCTTAATAGGATATTATTATTTAGTGAATCATCTAGTGGGTATCATCCCCACTAGGGTTTTCCCTTCACAGGGGTTTTCCTAGTTAAAAAATAATGGGGTTATGAATTCTCTATGTGTATGGTTATATTTCCAATTCACCATTGTTGGTTTACTTTCATATGAAAGTTATAAAGTAATTAACAATATTCAGCTATGGGCATAAGTTTGTAGAATACTGATTCACTCCCCCACCCTCTCAGTATTATCTATTTCTAATAATTAGTATCAAAGCTAGAGTATATTTTTATATTTTTGATATTGCCAACAATATTTTCTCCATATTACTATTTGATTTAGTATGCACTAATGTGAGAAATGACTTCAAGGAACTTGATAGAAGAATCAAGGAACGAAGAAAAATAATTGTATGGACACTACACACTTTCATACAAATATCTTACTAACTTTGAGAGTAAAATTATGGGTAAGATGAGTGAACTTGAATCATTTAGTACAAAATTACAACTCCTAGAGAACAACATTGAAGAGCGTGGATAAGAAGTGGAGAAGATCCATAGTGTGGTTAGAGGTTTGGAATATGATAAGGAGAAGGTAGAAAGGAGATTCTCTAGTCTTAGAGAAATTTTGTCAACTAAGATAAGTTCTTTGTAGAGGCAGCTAGAGGAATTTCTTTTGACAAAGACTTCTTATGAAAAATTTGCATATACCAACTTGAGCGCAGTTGAAGTGGCATTTTATGCACTATGCACACTAATAAATATCTATGATTTCTGTAAAAGAAAATTGGAAAAAAGAAGTGATGCAAGGGCATCCGATAATTGGAAACATTTCAAAGATTATGATTTTCTTTTTTTTTTTGTAATCTGGCTTGGTTAGCCATTTTCATGTCTTGAATGATGTAATGCGGTTACTGGTCATAGTCTAAGATATAAGAAATAAAGAGTTTTTCTTTAAATTTTAGTTAGTATTGTCATATTGCAAATCAATCATTTGAGTTAGTCGGGTGTGGGAAGTTAGAAATAAGTTATATGAGTCAGTTCTAGGGAGTTATTGGGTTTTGAAAAAATATATAATTGTCTATTTTGTAACTAGATGAGGGGGGTAAAGTATTGTAGAGGAACTGATGAAACATGGATATCAATGTAATGCGAAAGAGGTTGAATGAAATAACATGTCATACATATACATGATTATTAATGTGACAGTTTGGTCTTTCTTGAATGTTTTCATTTGCTATTTCTATTATCTCTGTTTCAATTATTAGTCAAAAGATAAGTAAATGAAGTAATGTTCGACGTGGGTATTTTGATTAAAAAATCTATGCAAATGCCAGTGTAAAAAACAATTTCAAAAGTTTTTTTATAATGAGTCAATTGTTTGTTAATGGTGGTAGGTTTCATTTGAGCATTATAGTTATTGGATCAGGTTGTGGATGTAATTGACAACCGATTTTAGAAATTTCTGTTTTGATTTTTGTCGTTTGATGCATGGTATTCGGAGATTATAAAAATGTGTTTAGCATGTGGAGTCTGAGATTCATATTTTATGTGCATGCCACCAACTATGATAGAATGTCATTTTAGAATGGTTTAACATTATCAAAGATCATTAAATCTATACACAATATGTGTAATTTGAAGAAGCATGGTTGCAGTGAGGAGTAATTTAGAAGAAACTTATGTTTATGTTCGGCATTGAGAAATAGATAAAGGTGGTAAAAAAATTGAGGATTAAAATGGACCGAGATGGGTGTATGTGGATTTTTTGAATGAAGTTCAATTGTTTGTGAATTGAGAAGAGATATCATATTTTAAATGTTGATTTTGACTCATTAACCTATTACCACTATGTGCTATGCATAAAGTGGTATTAGAGTGCAACAAAAGGTCTGGGTTTAGGCAATGAAGATCTAGGATTTGGAAGGTTGAAGGTCCCTTGTTGATTCTTGGAGTTGAACTATTCCTCAAGAGTTTTCCAAGGTGGTGGTAGGATATCTAATAAATCCTAGATTGGTGAGAAGAGATGGCTTTGACACAGAGTGAAAGAGAAATGGTTAAGGCATTAAAGGAGTACTTATATGGAAATAAAAAGGAGAGAGAAGAAAGAGAAAGAAAGAAGAAGGAAGAGGAAGCCATGAAACAAGAAGAAGAAAGATCAAAGAATCTTAGTGAAGAGTTAGATAAGAGTATTGCAAAGTAGGACAGGATAGCATTGCTTTTGGAGCAAGTGACAGATGGAGATGACATTAATAATGAAGGTATAGATCAAACTAAGGTACACATTTCATTTGAAGGGCATGGACAATAGATGAATGGTAGTGTAGAGAGTAAGAGTGAACAATAGGTATGGTTGAAGAAATAATTTTCCTGGATGATGGAGATGTTGATAAAAATGATCAAGAAGGAAAAGATGTAGTGCAAATATCAAATGCCGAGGAGAATACTATTGATGGAGAGGATGGAGTACTTATTTCTCATCATGATGCCCTAACGATATATAAACAAGATGAATGCCAGATTATGGATCAAGTTGATTGGTATTTTTGTAGAGATGATATGATGATTAGGTCTACTATATCTATTAAAATACTTAAAGGAGGCACCACAATACATACCACAAAGGATATTTAGCATGAATTCAATTATCTGTGTGTCACCATTATTGCCTTCATACAATTGGAAGACTCAGAAGAAAACCACAACAATTCAATAGGACTTGATTTTTTCTGTCTTGGGACTATGATACAGGGGCATCTGATAATTGGAAATATTTCAAAGATTATGGATTTTTTTTTTTTAAATATGGGTCGATTAGCTATTTTTGGGTCTTGAATGATGTAATAGGGTTAGTGGTCATACTCTAAGATATAAGAAATAAAGAGTTTGTAAAATCATGAAGTTGACAACTTGATTCCTTTAAAGTTTAGTTAGTATACTCATATTACAAATTAGTTATTTGAGTTAGTCGGGTGTGGGAAGTTAGAAATAAGTTATGTGAGTTACTTATAGGGAGTTATCTGGTTTTGAGAAAATATATAATTGTCTATTCTATAACTGAATGAGGGGGGTAAAGTAGTGTAGAGGATCCGATGAAACATGGATATCAATGTAATGTAAAAGAGGTTGAGTAAAATAACATGTCATACATATACATGATTATCTCTGTGACGGTTCTATCTTTCTTGAATGTTTTCATTTGCTATTTCTATTGTCTCAGTTTCAATTATTATTCAATAGATATGTAAATGAAGTAATGTTCGAAGTGGGTATTTTTATTCAAAAATCTATGCAAAGGCCTGCATAAAAAACAATTTCAAAAGTTTGTTATAATGAGTCAATTGTTGGTTAATGGTGGTGGGTTTCATTTGAGCATTATAGTTATTAGATCATGTTGTGGATGTAATTGACAACCGATTTCAGAAAATTCTATTTTGATTTTTGTGGTTTGATGCATGGTATTTGGAGATTATAAAAAAGTGTTTAGAATATGGAGTCCGAGATTCGTATTTAATGTGTAAGCCCTCAACTGTGATAGAATATCATTTTAGAATGGTTTAATGTTATCAAAGACCATTAAATCTGTACATGATATGTGTAATTTGAATAACCATGGTTGAAGTGAGGAATAATTTAGAAGAAACTTATGTTTATGTTCGACATTGAGAAACAAAGAAAGGTGGTAAAAGAACCGAGGATTAAAATAGACCGAGATGGGTGTATGTGGATTTGTTGAATGAAGTTTAGTTGCTTGTGAATTGAGAAGAGATATTAGATTTTAAATGTTGATTTGGACTCATTAACTTACTACCACTGTGCACTCTGCATCAAGAACTGAATAGGATGAAACTTGTTTATGCAGATTTTTTCTCCAAAATGACAACTTGATCAGTAATAGGCTACCTAGTTTTGGGAATACAATTTTTGACATCTTTTCCATTGATGTTGAAAGGGGAGTAATATTTAAAGGAAAATTATATGTATTGTATATGTAAGGGGGAGTACACTTATGTAAGTATGTATCAATGTAAAGGGGATATAACGAATATAATGATCCATCAAAACATACATAAAATTGTTATGCTTTGAAGGAAATTTCGTATAGTTACTTTTATTTCTTTTGTTATGTATCACATCATTTTGGTACTTAGCCAATTTTGCCAAAAAATTCCATTAATGCCAAAGGGGAGATTATTGGAAATATGGTCAGATAGATGTTTTGATAGTTTTCATTTATGGCAACATGTATTCAACATTTTATTTATTCATTTAGTTCTAGAAAATTGTCGAAGTGTTAGATAATTTACTACAACATAGAGAGTAGATGTGATGTGTACATATGACTCATTGAGAGTTAGCTTATGTGATGTTGAGGAAAGTTCTATAAAAATGTCATGATGATGTATACTAGTGCATAGGTGTGTACATATAGTATAGCATGAGATATGATTGAAATACCAATACAAGTATTCGACATAATAGAATAGAGCATAACATAGAATTGGATTGTATGACTAGGAATTATTTTGGTGACAAAATAATTACTAAGTGATGATGAGCCAACTATGTGGATATTATTTCATAAGGTATTTTATATTATCTATTTCTAACATAGTATAGTTTCTCTCAGTCCTTCACTGATTCATAAGGTCTCTAACCTCTATTTTGTTACAATGGGGTTTCTATTGTACCAAAAGACTGATTTGTCAATCCCTCACACAACCACTGAACTTATTGTACATAGGATGTAGTGAAGCCCTTGTCACAAATCTTGAGGTGAGAACTAAACAAAAATATAACAATCTCCACCTTAGTGTTACCCAAGGGTCTAGGAATTCAAACCTATGACCAAGCTCTGATATCACTTATTAGAATGGGGTTGTCATTGCACAAAAAGAATGATCTATTAATGCTTGATACAACCACTGAACCTATAGTACATAGGAGGTGGTTAAGCCCTTCTCACGAATCCTGAGGGGAGCATTGAACAAATTTTTAACACATTCATCTCAACTCTGTCATGGATGCAACATCCAAAACTTAACTTCTTTACTACCTTTGCATACTTCATAATATCTTCTATGATAGCTCACTCTTCTATATTAAAATAGGGTTTGGATCTACCTAGTTTAAGACTTTTGTGGAGCCTTGTAGATGCTTTCCTTTTTTCCTCTTCATATGATTAATTGTTCATTCCTTATAAGGATTAATGATCCACATCAAAATGCATAACAACCTCCATGAAAAACTCTACAATCATTAATGTCATGTCCATGTGTCATCTTGAAATAGTTTACCTCAAAATTTGTAACATTCTAGATGCTCATCTTCTATTTATGTTACCCATCACTCACTATTTCTGATGCTCGCTCATTACTATTATCTCTATTATTTCTTTTCCTTAATTGCACTCGAGACTTTCCATATAACTTGACATCTATGTGTTTTGTCTACTTAGCATTCACTAGGCTTAGCTTGTACTAAAAATACTCAGTGACCAAAGACTCTCTCTACTCCTATAGAGATTGACATATACATGATTATTTACAAGTATTTTACACGATTCATCCTATATATAATATCTACTTCATAGTGATGACCATCTAACTCTTCCTTACATATGACTAAATGTTTGGTACTAATACACAAAATGATTTAGGGATATCAACAATCTCCCCCTTTGACAATAGTGTAAATTTTTTTTGGTCATAATTGCATCTTTAAAGTAAAAAGAATAATAGTATTTTGCCTAAGCCTATAACTCAGTTCTCAAAGAACTTCAAAACTTGTCTTTACAATACAATATATAATACAAAATTTACATAACTCAAAAAATTGATTTTAACTTTTTCATATCATGTCTTCTTTCTTTCTGATCTCTAAATCTCATCATTATCATTTGAACATCATTTTCCAGTTATTTTATCAATCATCATTAATCATCTATCCTTCTTTATTCTTTCATCTTTAATGATCTATCCTCTTTTATTTTTTCATCATTAATCATAGATATGCTCCTTTATTGTTCCATCATTAATCATCAATCCTCCTTTATTCTTTCATCATTAATCATAGATACCCACTTTTTTGAATCTTATGTCTATTGCATTGGCTGTTGAGGTTGTGAGGCTTTTGGAATGAAATTTTATTTATAAATAAATGGTTTGTGAATTTAATTTCTCATAGTAAGTACATAATCTAATGTGGTTCTTGTTTATTCCAAAACATGAATCTTCATATCTAGATTCATTTCTAAGTCAATCAAGTTGTCAACAATAACAAAGATTATGATCTTTTTGCACTAGATTCTTTGCTAAAATTGGCTCTTGTTGTATAACCTCCAAATGATGTATCAACATCCACCAAATAGATATCAATTGGAATATCATTATGCTATATGTTGTATTTAGCTCAACCAACCTTCCTTGTGAAAACAATAATTTTTTATAATGCTTTGAGCTTGATTCAACGGACTAAGAGATAAATTCTCCTAATTGGTTCATATCAGCCTAAATCCCTTGTATGTTTTCCTAATGCTCAGTTGTAAATATAGGCACTTCACAAAGTATGTTGTATAGATCTTGTATTTTCTTTACAAGTTTTTCAATCTTTTGTACAATTTCATGTAACTTCACTTATCAAACTACAGTGGTAGTAGAAACATTCTATATGACTTTCTTCTCACATTTCTTCTCAGACTAGTCTATAAGTTTTTCATTTGCCACAATATCTTTAGTGTTGACCTTTTCTAAAATTTGTACCTACTAAGAGATAATGGAGGCTTTTTCATCAATGGTCTGAATATCAAAGGCATCAACAAATATGTCTTCAATGTAATGCAATACTTTCTTTTGTTGTTTTTCTCACTCATTTCTTCATGCTTCTTCTTCTTTGCTATTATTTCATGCATAGTGATAGTTTTCACAAAAGTGAGATTCACTAGATCCCATTTCAACATATCAATTACTTTATCTAGACTAATAGCAGTATTTGGAGAACTGTCCTTAACCTTCTTTCCTCTACCTATCATGGGAGTTTTGTTTCTTGGCATTGCTAGAGTAAGAGTAGGTGATGGGATCTCACTATTTGATCTTTCTTGAGCTTTAGTTCTTGGAACAACAATGGTAGAACTCGACACTACATTCTCTTAAATATTCTTTCTACTTCTCTAGTCTCATTATCACCATCATCCTAATGTCTTGAGATATGTGGTCCTTCTTGACTTGTAGTAGAAGTTTCTTCATGTGTTTCTTTGACCAGCCTTTTGTTCCCTTGTTCTCACTCTCTTGTTCCTTAGCTTCTAAGGTCTCTTTCTTTTCAGTAATGGGAGTGTTAGGTGTAGTATCACAAATAGGTGATAAGTTTACTTAAGGGTTCAGCACAACTAATCTTTCTTCACAACTTTGACCATCTTCAATGGTAAAAATTGCCACTTCTTTCTCCTATTCAAGTCCTTTAGTAGTTAATCTAAATATGTTCTTCCATAACAAATCATTTTTCTATACAACAACCTCAATCTTATTATGTAGAATTTTTTTTTTCTAAGATTTAGGAAAAAATTGGTTCCTATGATTTTTCAAAAATATTGTCCTCTATTTATTGGTTAAATTAGGAATAATCTTGGCCAATGTGCGTTCTCTTATTTTTTTCTCTACTTTTGATTCCTATTCCCATCTTCTAACTAATCTATTAAACAAATCACTTAGAATCTTCTTTTCTAGTTCAGTAGGAGGGTGTTTATTATTAGCCATCATGTCTTTCATGGCCTCCTCTACCATTATTCTTTCATCATTGCTCAACTTATCATACTTTGCAATCTAAAACTTGATAACCTTGTAAATCTTTTGATGTTGTCACACACCTCATCAATATTTCTTGGCTTTGTAGGTACAATGACTTGGCAATGTCCAAGCTCATTAGACTTGGTCTTCTCTACATATTTCTCTATAATATCTTTCTTCTTTACTATCCTTCTCCTCTTTTGTTTCCCTCTAGTGGCTGGAACTTTCCTATTCTCTAAATTAGAGCTCCTAGGTTTGCTGATTTTAGCCACTCATATCTTCACTAGTGGCTTGACAATTTATAGTTGTTTCTACCATGGTTATTTATCTTTTTCATGCAGAAGGAGAGAGGGGATTAGGTATTTTCTTCTCCACAAAATTTTTCACCTTAGGCTTTGTGATTTTCACTATCTTAGTTTTCTTTTCTACTTGGGGAACTACTGATAGGGATTTTCTCATTTTCTCTCTACTTTCTTCCTCTTCCTCATCAACACTATCGATTTGTTCATCTTCTCCTCTACCTTGAGTCAGCATTAAAGATTCTTTTCCTTTACTACATTTACGTAGTTTTCCTTCTAGGTCTTCAATCATTTTATTTTGCTTCAAACCTGTAGAATAAATCTTGCTATCAACTATTATTCTTGCCTTTAATTCTTTAAAATTTCTAGAGGGATATGCCTCTACATAAATTTATTCCTTAAGTAGTACAAAAATGCTTTCACTCACATTATCAACTTCAATCTCATAATCCAAGGACTTAAGCCATGCTTTCCTAGGCTTAACTACCTGAACAAATGTATTATTTGTACCTACTAGAAAATATACATCATTGTAATGCCTCATCACTAATGATGCAAGGATCCTCATTATCTTTTTCATCTTTTGTTCGAGTTCCTCATAATACTTATCCATAATACTTTCAAAATTTTTTGCCAACTGCATTATGTACTTAATGATTTTTTTTTTGTAGTTAGTTTTCCTTTCTCCCTTGAACAATATCTCCAATAGCAGGAAAATGATTCTAAACATAGAAGAAAATGCACATATCTAATGATCTAAACTTAGACAGAATTGTTTTCCTTTATGATTGATGTTAGGTTTTCTGCCAATTGTGACCTCTACAACTTGGTAAGATCATATTCATGATCCTTCATGATAATTTTCCATGTTTGGTCAACTTCCATACAACAAACACTATTTAGTATACTCAACTGATAAAACTTATGAGATATTACTCTCAATGTAAACTCAATAATTGGATCAATAATGGTTGAAATAGATAATCCTAATAGAAAGGATAGGGTTGCCATTACAACAAAAGATTGATCTATCAATTATTGATACAACCAATAGTCTTATTGAACCACATGAGGTGGTTAAGCCATATCATGAACCCTGCAAGTGACACTAACCCACTACCAAAAATTCCCCTCCCAAATTCACTTGTCTTGGCTTGAAAGCTTCAAACCTATGACCAAGCTCTGATACCAATTGTGAGAAAGGATAGGGTTTTCATTGCACTAAAATATTGACCTATTAATGCCTTATACAACCAATAGTCTTATAGAACCACATGAGGTGGTTAAGCCATGTTACAAACCTTGTAAGGGACATTGGCTTCCTATCAAAAAATCCTTATTGATTCCACTTGGCTTTTGTATTACCCTCAATTTATTCTCTACTTAACACATAGTCTTCTTCTTATCCATTATTAGGTATCCAATTATATTATGAGTTACTTTCTTCAATATCTTGATAGGTCCATTATCTAACCACAACTTCATGTCATGAATTTTTCTTAGCAAAATTTTGATCTATTCAATCTTAAAATTCCAAGAAAAATATAGGGCACGAGTTAACTCTTTCTTATTGGTATCTCTAACTATTATTGTCTATTAGTGTCAAAAACATAGTCATATACTAGGAAGACATAGAAGGTCATCACTAGGATTGAGCTAATCTATATAGGCTAAGTCATGAGATAGACTCGTAAATAAAACTTGTATATACTAAGCTCTATAGGAGCCAAGCAAGTATTTGGTCACAATTTAATTAAAACATAAGTTGATTTCAAATATTACTGAGCAGTTTGAGCATATTGATACCAAGTTACCCAAAAGGTGTTAAACATAGCATAGAATTAATGTCAGCAACATATACAATGAATGTTAAGTGTCAAAGATAGTAAGTGTCAAGCAATGTAGAATTGACATTCAAGTTAGGAATGATATAAACTTTGAGGTAAATCATTTTAGGATAACATGGATAAGATATTTAGTACTTGTATAATTTGTTACCAAGATTATTGTGCATTTCATGATGTAGATTATAGATCCCTATGTTCTATGATCAACAAATTAGATGAAGAGACAAAATTGAGAAGCATTTAAAAAACTCTTTATGAAATATTTAATTAGAGAAGATCTAAACCTATTTTGATATAGATAGATAGATGACAAGATTATGGTGATAAGAAGGAGAAAACAAGCTATTTGTGTGATCATAAGGTAGATTAAGTGTGAAAGTGTGAGAATTGTGAAGAAGACAATAAAGTTGTGTTAGTCCAGAATAGAACAAGAAAACTTGTTAAAGAAGTGAAGGAAAAAAAATGTAAATTAGATTAGAGATCATATTAGATTGATAAGAGGTGATAAAAAAATACCTTATTAGAGAAGACTGAGGATCAGGTACTGTATCAATTTTAACAAATTAACTTAAGGATAATCTCTTAACAGAGTGGTGTTAACACATCTATGTAAATATCCTAATAGAGTCCTTACCTTTTTGTAAGTTTAAAATCCTTTCATAGGTTGAGATCTAACAGTCCCAAAAGCTTTTAATAGGGTAGACCTCTCATAGGGTAGATAATTGGACATGGTCAAACATTGTAACCCTAACAACTTAACTTTATTACTAGGTAAAAGTACAAAGTTGTGTCACCTTTTAGGTTGAATTATTAGAATGATTGAATTTGAGTGTTTCTATCTAAAAATAAATTTTATTCAAACATATGATCGAGAAAAATTCACTCTAGCTAAGTTATAGATGGTCTTTCACTTTTGCAATTGGAAATGTCTATTAAATGCATGTTTTATACTAGTCTGTATCCAATTACTAAAGAAATAAAATTATTTTAGAAAACTAATGTTTGAATAACTCTTACTAATTTTTATTATATTTTTTAAATAACCTATAAACATAATTTTAAAGAGTTCAAAGTCAAGAATATTCTCATATAGAGTTTATACTATTTTAATTAGATATAGTATATTGTAATTAAAAATTCTACAAGTACATATTTTAACACTAGAGAAGAAGTCAAGTTCGAGAAAGAAAAAAATATTAAATCACATTCAAAATAAAATAAAATTACATGATATTCTAGAGGAGAGAGTCCTCTTCAAGAATCTATAATTTTTATTTTTGTTAGAAAAAATTTGTTTTCATAAATGCGGTGGGAAATGAAAACTATAGATTTATGATGAGTTGATCTTGAATTGTTATAAAAGATAAAATATAGGTCTAAAGCTGATTTTTATTTTTGATTGTTCTAGCAATATATGTTATGATCTATAACATAATCTAAGATCAAAGGGAAATAAATTTATTTCCACATTATTTTGTGGTGAGAACTAGACCCCTAATTTTAAGCATTTTTCAACAAGTAAAAAATTGTCTTTAAAAATTAGGAAAATATATCAATTTTTATTCCAAATAATTATTAAAAATTATAATCCTAATGTTCACATTTCTATGCATTTTATTAGTTTACTTAATTATCAAATTATAAATAATACTACCATTTTTATGTCATTGAAGATGAACAGGTATACTTTTGTTACCATTTTGCTTTATAAAAGGGTGACACAGGTTTGTGCTTCTATCCTATTATAGTAGTGAAGATTTGTGGGTGTCACCCTTGTTGATCTGATTTTTCATGGTACAGAAAAGGTCTAAAATTTTGGTGAAAAATTAGTTTAGATCTTTGCATTTTGTAGACTAGGGTTTTCATTCCTCATAATTATCATAATTGTAGGTTACCCTAGTCATTCCCTAATTCATGTCATCAAAATCTATTAAATTCTTAAGCTTTGTCTCTCAATGCAGCCATTATGATACCTTAAGTGAACCCTAGACCTCCTACGGTTTCTTTTAAAACTCGAGTGCAAACCTTTTAAAAGTTTCAAAATATTCCCTTATGTTCTTTAGATTTTGCACCCTGCATCTCTTTTCCTTTTAAGGAGCACCGCCTTATTGTGGCAAGATAAAGGGTTGTTGCTTTCTCATTAAGATAAGATGTGAGTTAAGTGACCATTGTGACATAGCAACCATCATCAAACTAAACTGTGATGCCCACATAAATGGAGGCAGTGACCAAAAATGTTTCACGTTGGTTTTAATCATGTGAACTTTGTTTTCATCCCTAAGCTGGAAAAGTAATTGGGGATTCCAGTAATATTTTAGCCTCCAACACTCATGTCTTAGCCATCGAGAAGTTTAAGTTTCTTGCCAATAGTGAGGTAGTGATCAATTTGTAAACCTCTGTCATGGTAGTCATCAAACTTCCTGGTGGTCATTAAGAGTCCCAAGTGGCATAATAAGTGATGATATCATTTCCGTGTTAGAACTAGTAAGTGGGTAAATGTGATGTGACATGCTTTTGTTTTTTGGTGCCAAGTTTTTGTAAGTCACCAGAGCTTACTACCTCGTTAATCAAAAAATCTAGGCCTCTTAGCATTGGCGATATAGTGAGCTGTCGTGAAATGCACATGTAGTGGAGCCCAAGCAACATGGAAATATGACTGGAATTAGAATATTGTTTTTTCTTTTGCCAACTATGCAGAATTTATCACATCATCATTCTGTTGGACTCGAGCCCCATTCATAAAACACATGAGGGATTTTAATTGTTAGATGAAGAAAAGATCAACGATTCTCGCTATCTCGCCATAAAAAAGATGTCTGTGGTTTACGCCATGTGAGATGGTGAATATGGGACCCACCTCATCCTAAGAAGTTCGTGCAATTTCTTCACCCTTGGATTAATCTTAGATCAACGGTTGTCACTATCTCACTATACAAAATTGCCCAGACAATACGTGCAATAAGATAGCGAATATGGGGCCCACCACTATTCTTTTGAGCAATGCAGTTGCATGTCATCCCCATCACCAAGATCAAATCAATGGTTGTCGTTACTTTGCAGCAAGGTGCTCATTCTATTATATATATCAAAGTGGGGACCTGTCAACACGTGTCCTTAGTTGCCAATGGGTCCAAATGGAGATGCCACCAGAAAGGGAGCTATATACGTGGTCCATTCTCATTGGATTGGCTGAACAACTTGTCAAGTGGAATACTTGTAACGTTTTTCCGCATCCCTTGATCACAGAATTTGTTAAGATCAATAGCACAAATTTAAAAAAGAAGAAACAAAAGATGGTGCTTCTCTGTGTGTTTATTTGATATGAAAGTTTCACATGTGTAAAAAGTATAGACTATAACACAAAATATTTTTTCTGTCCCTCCTTATGTGAATAAAGGTTTCAAGCCTTTTATGAGCAAAAGAAATTAATGAGAAGATTGTATTTGACAAGTGTGTGAAGTAATTTGTTCGTGAAAAGGTTGCAAAATTGCAGAAATGAATAAGAAAGAATTTCAATTAACTAACTATACTATAATTTCCATTGTGCTCCATTCTTGCAAGTATAGTCAAAGAATGCCTCCAATGGACTTATCAAATCTTATGTTGTGGATAGTAGAGGGATTGCTTAATGAAGGCAATTGGGTTCGGGATGCTAATACCTCGCAAGCTGATTTAAATTTGCTCAAAAGATGGTTTGCAGAGGGGAAGTTGTTTACTCCACTAGCCAATATATGGAATTTTGACTGAGGAAGACTAGTAATCCTGGGTGTTTTTGTGGATTATGATCTCCTTGAGACCGTGGCAAAGAGCTATGATCGAGCCCCTCAGGTAGTGAAAAGAGCAAAAGGTGAACTTGGCAAAATTAGAATCCTGTCAGCAATAATATCATTCTCTAAAGAATTTTTTAAGAAAGTATACTTCAGTACTAGGGTAGTAGAGATATATAGAGCCTGGTGCAGAGTTTTTGGAGAGGGTGAAGAAGATTTTATACTCATGGGTTTCATGCATATAATTACTCTTACTTTTTGTTAGCACACATCTTTCTTTTCAAAAGAGGGACATATTTTGGTAGAGGAATGGTTTTGAATGTAGATAAGGTTGAGGAAGTAGAAAATGCTCATTTTCTTACATTTAATAGCCACATTGCCTCTAAACCTCTGATGCTTCATATTAAGTAAGAACCCCATTACCCAAGATGCAAGTATAACCAAGGAATAAGTGACAAGTAAGAGTGACTCTCACAGTACAGTATAATGATGATGAAACCAAGGGTTGAGGTTAGTTTGCAATCTTTAGAATAGATTTCATTATTGGTGGGCTTAGCAGTTGCATACACAAAGGAATCAAAGTTGCAGCCAAATTAGAATAACGAAATGTAACAGAAAGGGACCCGGAAAGGAATATTTGATTTGCATGTCTTTCTGTTATTTGCAGTTCTATCTTTTTTGTTAGGAATTTTGGATTTTTTGTAAAGGACACTTGTAAATAGCATTTTCATGTTGCTTGTTGCAACTCATGCCTATATAAGTGAGTTTTTAGGGCATTGTGATGGTCCAAATTTTTTTATATGTCTTCAGTTATTCCAAGAAAGTATATTCAGTCTAGTCATATGTAGTTGCTCTGAGTTTATTTTCAAAGATATTTTTTGATAATAAATAGAAATGCAAAGTTAGTATGATTCTCTAGGTTCCTTACTGAGTTCCTATTAGTTATTGTATTAGTCAACAAGAAGGATAATACAATGGGATATTTACACAAAAATTTGTGTTAGTATTTTTCTATCTCCTTTTCATGACTTTATTAGTTTTGAGATTGTTTGAATAATGTTCATCTAATTGAATGCATTCTGGATGGGGTGTGTATTGATTATATTGTTTCTTTTAATTCAATGAGTTATGTAAATGCTTATATAAATTGGTAGAATTCATGAGTTTATGAAGAGGATATCATGTAAGAATGAAATAGGTGATTGTAGTTGATAGATTCAATTATGAGCTAATTGAATGAGGTCTCCTACCAATAATTGACTTTGTTTCCCACTAGATAAGGTACTGGTCTTATAAATAAAAAATGATCAAGAGTAAAATCTACCTCTACATGTTAAAACTATTATCAATTCAAAAACTTTCATATATTATTTTGTTCAAGGTTGTAATGCTAGTCACCACCCACTTACATCTAGTTTTCTAAGTCATAGGTAGCTACTATTCCCAGAAATATTTGTAAATTCTAGGAGAATTAGGACTAGATTTGCTTGTAGGGGATGCATATAGGTTTGAGAGTTTAAGAGAAATTGATAAACTATCTATGTGCCTAAGATGAGAATCAGAATGAAACTAAGATAATTTCATACAACAGTTTTCTTTAGAATCATCCCTAGGTATACCCACCTTGGTTTAGTAGAGCCAAAAGACTAGGAAACCATCCTTGGTTTCATTGAAGTTGGGTCCAGATGATCTAATTGTGTAAGTGATTATGAGAATTAGCTAATCTTTAGATTGTTTGAGCACTTTCATTCTAGTATTGAGCATTTTGTTATTCAGTAGTTTTAAAACTCCAACAAAAAACTCCAACAAAATGATGACTCTACTAGGGACAATGCTTTATGTGTCATAAACCAGTGTATCATTTAAGATCTATATTTCCCTTGGGTAGAGTCTAAGGTAGATGTTTTATTGAGATATTTTCTGTGGTCTTGAGGGTTATTCGTATTTTGTCTGTGGAATTTAGTGAAAGAAGTGTGATCCATTCAAAAAAAATTCCCATTCTCATGGGGTGGGTGGCAACTCATAAGGTTTTAACTAGTGTCATTGTTTAGAAGATTTTTTATATCAAAATCATGGAAAACGAAAGAAACACAGGAAAATGTGAGAAAAAACCCAGTAATTAAACTAAAAACTGATCTCCATCCCAGGGGAAGACAAAACTGGGTTGTGAAGAGATCTCAAATGCATAGAGAAGACCATCCCTGAGAGCGAGACATAAGGGGAGAGAATGTTCATTTTTGTACTATGGAAAGGGAATCATCTTGCCAGAGTTCTAGATCCCATCTTGGGCTATCTGGTGATGACTTTTTTAGCACACCCAAAGTAATATGCCAAGAAATTGTAGAGCTACATAATACACTCAGTTTATACAAAAGAAATAGTAATAATCTCTTTCAATAAAGTACGAACCCTTTCTTTTATGATTATTCTCAAGGAGAAGTAGCACCAAAACATCTAGATCTTGAGAGTTTCAATTATGAAAAAATTGCTAGTTCTTAGTTTACTATCCATATCCTGATGAGATCGAAGTCTTGAGAATGCAATTGGCTAAGAAAGAAGCCATAAATAAAAAATTACAAAAGGAAAGGGAGGAAAAGATCACAAAAGCCTTTGAAGAAAAAGAAACATTAGTTAGGAGAATTGTTACCCTAAAAAAGAAAAATGAAATAGCAGCTAAGGCATGGAAACCAAAGATTATAGGTCAAGTTGAGCAACTTAAAATACAAGAACAAAAGTTGGTGGAAACTCAAAACCTAAACCTAGAAGGACCTATAATACAAAAGATTAAAAACTATAGTGCTTTGGAAGCTAACAATAGAAAAGAAAAGGATATAGGGCATACTGACGAAGTTAAAGATAAGGAAAACCAGAAGGAGATGTGTGTTAAGATTAATGAACCAACAAAAGTTGTTTAGATCTATGATTCTATGTCACTTTCAGATATTGAGCTAGAGAAGAAAAGAAAAGAGAAGGATGCCTTGGTTAAGAAATTGGACATTGCAGAAAATGAAGTAGCTATAGCTCAGATAAACAATAAGATCAAATTCTTGGAGAATGCTAAAAGGCAATCTGTAGCTATGCCTAAAGATGATGGTGGACATGGATAAATTTAAGGAACCCCCCCTCCCAAAATTTTTAAAATTGTGGCAAATCACATGTCATTTGGGTGAAAAAAATAATAATAGTGTTGGCGAATTATGTGTCAATCGATGGATATTTGGTGGAAATTTTTTTAATAGTTTAGACAATTTTTTTAAAATAATGGCCATTATAATTTTTGTTTTTAATAAAATTATTAATATTGATGGTGAATTATGTTTTGAAATGTAATTATGTTAAATGTATTATTTGAGAACTCAGACTGTCTGATGATCCAAGATCAATGGCTGAGGTTTAATTTCGGCCAACATTTCTTGAAGGAAGAAGAATTGTCGAGGTAGTCACCGAAATGTTGACATGTATCAAGGTAAGTTGTCTATGGAGTATAGTGTCACTCATTAAAAAAAAATTCACATAGGAAAATGGGAATTTGGCAAATGATGATCGTCGAAAGAGACACTCAATTAATTTCATGGCAAATAAGAGTAAACATTAAAGAGAAATATGGGTGAAGAACCTGACTACCAAACTAAAATTATGTAATAATAGTGGCAAACATTCTGACCACTATATGAGTATTTTATAAAATCTGGGTGAACCGATCAACTAGTATACAGTGTTTTTTTAGCCAATTTCTATAGCCCAATCGAGACATATTAGCCAATTGGCAAATAATAGCCAATAAAAAAATCCATGATGGTGGATCTAATGATGCAAATCAAAATACTACTAAGGTAGCTACTCCTTTATTATCCTCATTTTCAAATAAAGTAGATCTTAACAAATCTATTGGTGATGCTAGCACTAGTAATACTATGGGTAACACGAGGAAAGATATTGACCATTATTCTAAGCTTCATTTACACAGAAGACTTGTTTAGTTAGAAGGTTATAGGAAAATATGTTTTGATGGAATCGCTAGTTACGTTAATCCTATTCCACAAGAAATGAGAAAAAGGTTGCCTAAATTTGTTGGGAACAATGCTATAACTTGTGAAGACCATTTAAGGAGTTTTCTTGATATGATGAGTGATTACAAGGTTGAGGTTGAGGATGTTATTATGAATTTGTTTGTCAAGTCCTTAGCTAAAGATGGTAGAGAATGGTTCTAGAGACTTCTTGAATTATCTATAGTTGATTGGAAGGATATTAAATACTATTTCAAAGAACAATACGGTGACAAGCAAAATCAGAGTTACATTTTGAGTAAATTCAATAATATTAAGAGGTTACTTAATGAATTATTTGCTGAATTTAACACTAGATTCCAGAAGAGAATGCACAAGCTAATGCAGGCCATGCGATTAGATGATAAGGTATGCTTGATTACTTATTTGAATGCTTTTGATGGTAAAATGGCATAACAACTTAGGGATAAAGAGCCTATGACTTTAAGAGATGCTTTCAAAATTGCCATAAGTGTGGAAAATAATTTGAGAATTTTAGGAAGGCCTGAAAGAAAGAGAGATGACCCTAGATTGTTTGGAAATAAGGGAAATAGAAAGGAGGATAACAAAGGTGTAGGCAGGAAAAATCAAGAGCCTAGTGAGATAAGTCAAGTTTTAAATGCTATAAAGAATTTAAATATCCCTTAGGTGAAAAATGATAGGAATCCTACTGAAAATAGGGTCCCTTACCCATAAAATTTCAATAGAAAAAATACGCTAAAAATTTTCCCTTATACTACCACCTAGAAAGATAGTCAACCAAATGTCCCTTCCCCCAAGAATATGAACAATAGGGTTACCCCTGATACCTTATCTAAAAACTCTATAAATGTAGTAGATGAACCTAAATTCACTACTGAACCCATATGGTGTTTTGTGTGTCAATTACCCCATGCCCTTGAATCTTGTGCAATAGCCTTGTCTTTCCTTGGAAATCAAAATGTAGTAGAAAAATGTCAAGAATATCAAGAAGACCAAGAGGATGTAGGGTGTAACATGTTTGAATCACATTATGATCATTATGACTGCAAGGATTATGACAAAGATGTAAATGAGCAAAGTCAATTTCAGAATAAAGTGCAATAGCAAGTATTTTCTGATGAGAGTAATGTTGAAGATAGTGTATGTAACATGGTAAGTGCCAAAGAAGAAATCACTTTAAGGAAGCCTTCTACGGAAGAGATTGACCAAATTATTGCAAACATGATAGATCAAGTATAGAATAGAAACATTTCTAAAAGGGAAGGAAATGATAAGGTGGTTGGCATGTTTATAAAGGGAGTTTATCCTAAAAAAGGGGAAGCTATGAAGCCTAAAGAGATCCCTGCTGAGAAGATTAAGATTAAAAATAAAAAGTGGGAACCAGAGAAGAAAAATAGTCCTAAAGTTGGTGAATTCCCAAATAGTGTTATGCAGAAGTTAGATGAGAAGATACCAAAAGAAATCATTACAAGTGATAAGAATCACCAAGGTGAGGTAAGTATTTTTGATAAGCATCATAATAAGAGGAGTACAACAATTTATAGCTCATCTAATTATTTTATAGATATGACTACAATGTTATCAAAAATCACTAGCAAAGTTCCTTTATCTGAATTATTAAGGATACCTAAACATAGAGATAAAGCTTTAGCATGGTTGGGAAATACTGGTACAAATGTCAGACATGAGTGCAATGAAAACCACAATCCCAAAGAGAGTAGTAAAGAAAAGGTAAAGGCTAGTGAAGCTGAAGTAGTTGTGTCTCAAATTCCTCAAATGTTTTTGGATAATTCTGTAAATCAGTGTTTGGGAAATGTTGAACCATTTTTCTTAAGTATTTTAGTAAATGGTAAGACATTAAAAAATTGCATGATTGACTCTGGTGCCTCCAATACTATGATGCCTTTTGAAATAATGAAGGAATTAGGCTTAAAGGTGGATACTACTCAACAAAGATGTTGTGCTATGGATAAAAGATAAGTTACAGTCATAGGCACTATAAATTCTTTGCTATATAGATTAACAACCTATACTGACAAAGAACTTACTATGAGTGTGTTAGTTGTTGGCATTCCACCTCAGTATGGCATGTTGTTATCAAAAAAGTGGACTGTTGTCATGGGTGTGAATCTACAATTTGATTTGTCATTTGCCACTTTTAATATTGAGGGGAATTTGATAAAAGTGAATAGGGAGCCTAAAAGTATATACATGATAGAGGAAGATATAGAAGACAATATGACAAATTTTGTGGATATAGACATCAATGAATTTAGAGCTAAAGTTTTGACTTTGAAGAAATTCAAACATAACTCTCAGATGGAAATGGAAGTTGTCACAAAACCAAACAAGGGTGATCTATGGACTATGTTTTTTTATGGTGCATGCTACAAAGATAGATCTGGTGCAGGCATTTTGCTAATATCTCTAGAAGGGGTAACATACAAGTTCTCCTTTACTTTAAGTTTCTCTTGTACTAACAATATAGCAGAATATGAGGCTTTGTTGTTAGGTCTTAGATTAGCTCATAAGCATGGGATAAAGTGTTTACATGTTGTAGGAGATTTTGAATTGGTGGTATCCCAAGTAAGAAATGCTTATATGTCAAAGAACAAAAGGTTAAAATAGTATAGAAATGCAGTATGGGATATGATTGAATGTTTTGATGCATTTGGGATAATTTGGAAAGATAGGACAAATAATAAGATGGAAGACTTATTGGAAAACATAGCAATAAAACTTAATGATATTACATTTACCAGTGTGTCTAAGATTGAGATTCAAACTAGACCTTCTATCCCTAATAGTGTTCAAAATTGGCAAGTGTTTGAAGATGATAAGGATATCTTGAGATTTTTGAACTGTGATAGTACATTGTCAGGACAAGAAATTGATTGTGCAGCTTATGTAGAGAATTTAGATGGAAAAGATACTTTTTTTTGGGTAGGAAGTTGTGCAATTGAAGACAAATAAAATCCCCAAGGGTCTAGTTGTTTTGGAAACAATTTTTGACAACTAGGGTAGGTCACAAATGAATATTAATGAATACAATGTCAAAGATTTGGAGGAGGTGAACTTGGGAACTCAAGAAACACCTAAAAGGGTGTATATTGGTAAGAAATTGCCTTCTAAAATTAGGAAAGATTTGATAGACCTATTAAGGAAGTATCGACATGTGTTTACATCGTCATATGATGGCCTTAAAGCCTATAGGGAGAATATTTTTCAGCATGAAATTGTTTTGAAACTAGATGCCAAACCTTTTAGGTAGAAACAATGACTAATAAATTTTACTTTGCCTCCCAAAATGCAAGAGGAACTAATCAAATTGAGAGATCTACGAATCATAAACCGTATTAGACATTCTTCTTGGGTATCCAATTTAGTTCCTATCAGGAAGAAAAATGGAGATATAAGGTTATGTTTCTTCTTTAGGAATATTAATATATCTTCACTAAAAGATAATTATGGTCTTCCAAAAATGAAAGCTATGTTGCGAAGGGTTACTAGTTCAAAGCTTATCTCAATGATGGATGGATTTTTAGGTTACAATCAAGTGATTGTTAAGGAATCAAAACAATTTAAGATTGCTTTCACTACTCCATGGGTTACTTATGTTTATGTCACGATGCCTTTTGGGTTTACTAATGCTGGAGCTACTTTTCAAAGGGCTATGGATGTCACTTTTGTTGATATTATTGACAAATTTTTTTTTGTATATTAAGATGACCTCACTACCTATTCCAAGGATGAGAATGATCATTGCCTACATTTGGAAAAGGTATTTATCAGAGCCCTTAAGTATGGTATTTCTTTGAATCCAATAAAGTGTAATTTTGGTGTTATTGAAGGAAGGTTGCTAGGACATTTAGTTGGTAAGAATGGAGTGAGGATTGACCCTGAAAAGGTAGAGGTAATAGACAAAATTTAGAAACCCAAAAGTGTTAAAGGCATTCGGTCATTCTTTGAACAAATCAACTTTCTTAGGAGGTTTTTGACAAATTTTGCAAAAATTAGTAGGCCTATATCAAGGATGCTAAAGAAAGGATTTGAGATAAAATGGGATAGTGAACCTAGCATTGCATTCTAGAAAATTAAGCAAGTTATTAAAGATGCCCCTATCCTAAGAGCTCTAAATTATGATAAACCAATGCATGTATTTTATTTTGCCTCATTTCACATTGTTGCTATAGTATTGTTACAAAAAAATGAGGAAGGTTATGAGCAGCCCATTGCATTCTTCAGCAAGTGTTTGCAAGCAACTGAACTTAAGTATAACATCAATGAAAATTAGGTATATGCATTGGTGAAGGGAGTCAAGGATTTTGGATGTTACTTAGTAGGAGCTACTGTCATTGCTTTTGTTCCTACTACTATTGTGAAGGATATTTTTTCACAACAAGAGGTATCTGGCAAGAGGTTTAGATGGATTAATAGGATACAAGATATTAATATTAATATTCAGATTACCAAACTAGTTAGGGGTCAAGGTCTGGCCAAATTGATGACAAAAGTAGATTTAGAAGCAAACCAAATTAATCAACTTGATGATAGTTGCAGGGATAATTTTTGTGATATGGATACCTCTAATTGGTACAAAGATGAAATTCTAAAAGATATACATGAAGGTGCGTGTGGTGGTCATCATATGGCTAACACCACTACTCATAAAATTCTTAGGGCTAGTTTTTTGTTGGCCAACACTTTACAGAGATACTCATGAGTTTGTAAAGGTTTGTGATGCTTATCAAAGGTTTAGTGGATTGTTAAAATTTTCTAAGAATTTTCTTTTGAGACTAGTTGAAGTGCAGGTACCATTTCAATAGTGGGGAATTGATTTTATAGGTGAGATCAAAAATAAATCCAGTGGTGGACATTCATGGATCTTAGTAGCCACTGATTATTTCACCAAGTGGGTTGAGGTAGTCCCTACTAAGAGTACAACAAGTAAAGTGGTGATTAATTTTATTATAAATAATATTGTGACCAGATTTAGGTGCCCACAAAAGATTGTAATAGATAATGCTATGTGTTTTAGGTGAGAGGAATATAATTTTTTTTGTAAGAAATATGGCATTGTAAAGTACACATCATCACCCTACCATCCCCAAGGAAATGGTTAGGGAGAATCAAATAATAAGAGTATATTAAAAATCATCAAGAGGATTTTAGGAGAAAATAAAAAAGCATGGGATTCAAAATTTCCATTAGCCCTATGGGCTGATAAGGTTATTGTAAAAAGGGCCATTGGATGTGCTCCATTTGACCTGGTTTATGGTATATAGGCTAGACTTCCATAGAATAACCTAAAAGAGATGTATACATTTTTTTAAATTGTATGAAGATGATATCATTGATGAAATGAAACTCAAAATGGATGACATATTGCAACTAGAGGAAGTAAGCAAAGAGTCTTTTATTCAAAATGCCAAGTTACAATCACAAATGAAGCATTTATATGAAAAAAGAGCCATTAAGAGAAAGTTCAAAATAGGTGACATGGTACTGATGTGGAATGCTACAGTGGAAGATAAAAGAAAGCATGGTAAATTTGAACCAATATGGCTTGGCCCATATAACATTTGTGATACACATGGAAAAGATTCATATTTGTTGAGAGATCTAACTAGAGATATTCTTGAATTGCTAGTTCATGGACAATTCTTGAAGAGATACTTTTCTTAAGATATCTACTTTTCCATGAATAGTAATTTAGGGTTTCCTTGTGCTTGTACATTGTGTATATTTTGTAGATCCTTGTGTTTTCCTCTATATAGCCTGGTTTTTTGTTTCTATGTGTTGCTCTATGCTCTTTGAAGAAGTTGTCATTTAAAAAGTCAAGTATGTGGTATGCTCTTCCATAGATTCTAAATTCTTGTATAGACTCAAGTAGTCTATCATCCCCAGATAGAGCCACTATTGGTCTAATTTTTCATGATATAGAAAAGGTCTAAAATTTTGGTGAAAAATTAGTTTAGGTCTTTGCATTTTGTAGACTAGGATTTTCGTTCCTCATAATTTCGATAATTTTGGGTTACCCTAGTTGTGCTCTGATTCATGTGTCATCAAAATCTATTAAATTCTTAAGGTTTTTCTCTCAACGTAGCCAATATGATACCTTAAATGGACCCTAGACCTCCTGTGTTTTCTTTTAAAACTCAAGTGCAAACTTTTTAAAAGTTTTCAAATATTCCCTTATGTTCTTTAGATTCCACACCCTACATCTCTTTTCCTTTTAAGGAGCACTGCCCAATCATGGCAAGATCGAGGGTTGTCGCTTTGTCATTATGATAAGATGTGAGTTAAGTGACCATCGCAACATAGTGACTATCATCAAACTAAATTGCAGTGTCCAGATAAATAGAGGCATTGATCGAAAATGTTTCACGTTGGTTTTAATCATGTTAACTTTGTTTTGCTCCTTGAGCTAGAAAAGTAACCGAGGATCCCAAGAATATTTTAGGCTGTAGTCTTGCCAATAGCGAGGTAGCAATCAACCTAGAAACCTATGTCACGATAGTCATCAAACTTCTCGATGATCATTAAGACTCCCAAGTGGCATAATAAGTGATGATATCATTGCCATGTTAGAACTACTAAGGGGGTAAATGTGATGTGACATGCTTTTATTTTCTAGCGTCAAGTTTTGTTAAGTCACCAGAGTTTGCTACCTCACTAATAAGAAAATCTAGGCCTCTCATTGTTAGCGATATAGTGAGTTTTTGTGAAATGAACATGTGATGGAGCCCAAGCAATGTGGAAAGATGACTGGAATTAGAAAATTGTTTTTTCTTTCACTAGCTATGCAAAATTTATCACGTCATCAGTCTTGTGGACCCACCCCCCATCCATAAAATCTAGGAGGGATTTTGATTGTCAAATCAAGCTAAGATCGATGATTCTCGCTATCTTTCCATAAAAAAGATGTTCATGGTTTACTCTATGCAAGATAGTGAATATGGGACCCACCTCATCTTAAGAAGTTCATGCAGTTTCTTTATGCTTGGATTAATCTTATATCAACATTCATCGCTATCTCGCTATCAAAAGTTGCCCAGAGGATACATGCAACGAGATAGCGAATATGGGGCCCACCACTATTCTTTTGAGCAACGCAGTTGCATATCATCCACATGATCAAGATCGAATTAATGTTTGTCATTACTTCACTATGGCAAGGTGCTCATTCTATTATGTATAGTGAAATAGGGACCTATCGACATGTTTCCTCAGTTGCCAGTGGGTCCAAATGGAGATGCCAAAGGAAGGGAGCTATATATGTGGTCTATTCTCATTGGATTGACTAACCAACTTGTTAAGTGGAATACGTGTCACCTTTTTCTACATCCCTTCATCACAAAATTTGTTAAGATTGATAGCACAGATTTTTAAAAAGAAACAAAAAGTGGTGCTTCTCTATGTATTTATTTGATATGAATGTTTCACATCTGTAAAAAAAATAGTGTATAACACAAAATATTTTCATAGTCCCACCTTATGCAAATAAATATTTCTAGCCTTTTATGAGTAGAAGCAATTAATGAGAAGATTGTATTTGGAAAGTGTGTGAAGTAATTTGTTCGTGAAAAGGTTGCAGAATTGTAGAAAGGAAAAGGAAAGGATTTCAATTAAGTATCTATACTATAATTTCTGTTGTGCTCCAGTCTTGCAATTATAGTAAAAGAATGCCTCCAATGTACTTATCAAATCTTATGTTGTGGATAGCAGAAGGATTGCTTAAAGAAGGCAATTGGGTTTCGGATGTTGATACCTCGCAAGCTAATTTAAATTTTCTCAAAAGATGGTGTAGAGGTGAAGTTGTTTACTCCACTAGCCAATATATGGAATTTTGATCAAGGAAGACTAGTAATCATGAGTGTTTTTGTGGATTATGATCTCCTTGAGACTGTGGTAAAGAGCTATGATCAAGCCACTAAGGTAGTGAAAAGAGACAAAGGTGAACTTGGAAAAATTAGAATCCTAAAAGTAATAACATCATTCTCTAAATAATTTTCCAAGAGAGTATACTTCAATACTAGGGTAGTAGAGATATATAGAGCCCTATTTAGAGTTTTTGGTGAGGGTGAAGAATATTTTATACTCATGGGTTTCATGTGTATAGTTACTCTTACTTTTTGTTAGCACACGTCTTCCTTTTCAAAAGAGAGATAGATTTTGGTAGAGGAATGGTTTTGAATGCAGATAAGGCTAAGAAAGAAAAAAATGCTCATTTTGTTATATTTGATAGCCACATTGCTTGTAAAGCTCTAATGCTTCATATTAAGTGACAATCTCATAACCCTAAGATGCAGGTATAACCAAGGAATAAGTGATAGGTAAGAGTGACTCTCACAGTACAACATAATTTTGATGAAACCCATGGGTTGAGGTTAGTTTGCAATCTTCAAAACAAATTTCATAATTGGTGGGCTTAGCAGTTGCATACACGAAGGAATCAAAGTTGTAGCCAAATCAGAATAATGAAATGTAATAGAAAGGGACCCTCAAAGGAATATTTGATCTGCATGTCTTTCTGTTATTTGTAGTTTTGTCTTTTCTATTAGGTGTTTTGGATTTGTTGTGAAGGACACTTGTAAATCACATTTGTCTATTTCTTGTTGCAACTCATGCCTATATAAGTGAGTTTTCAAGGCATTGTGATGGTCCAAATTTTTTTATGTCTTTAGTTATTCCAAGAAAGTATATTCGGCTTAGTCATATGTAGTTGTTTTGAGTTTAATTTTAGAGATATTTTCTGATAACGAATAGAAATGCAGAGTCAACATGATTCTCTAGGTTCCTTACTAAGTTCCTATTGGTTATTGTATTAGTTAGCAAGAAGGATAATACAAAGGAATATTTACACCAAAATTTGTGTTACTATTTTTCTAAATCCTTTTCATGAGTTTATCAATTTTGAGATCATTTGAATAGTGTTCATCTAATTGAATGCATTCTGGATGGGGTGTGCATTGATTATATTATTTCTTTTAAATTCAATGAGTAATGTAAATGCTTCAATAAATTGGTATAGTTCATGAGTTTATGAAGAGGATATCATGTAAGAATAGAAATAGGTGATTATAGTTGACAGATTCAATTACGAGCTGATTGAATAATTGACTCTGTTTCCCACTGGGTAAGATACTGGTCTTATAAATTAGAAATGATCAAGAGTAAAATCTACCTCTACATGCTAAAACTATTATAAATTCAAAATCATTCATATATTATTTTGTTCAAGGTTGTGATGTTTTTCACCACTCACTTACATCTAGTTTTCTGAGTCATAGGTAGCTACTATTCCTAGAAATATTTGTAAATTCTAGGAGAATTAGAACCAAATCTGCTTATCAAGGATGCATATAGATTTGAGAGTTTCAAATAAATTGATAAACTATGTATGTGCGTAAGGATAGAAGATGAGAATCATAATGAAACTAAGATAATTTCATACAACAATTTTCTTTAGAATCATCCCTAGGTATACCCACCTTTGTTTAGTAGAGCCTAAAGAGTAGGAAACCATCCTCAGTTTCATTGAAGTTGGGTCTAGATGATCTAATTGTGTAATTGATTATGAGAATTAGCTCATCTTTAGATTGTTTGATGACTTTCATTCTAGTATTGAGCATTTTGTTGCTTAGTAGTTTTAAAACTCAAACAACCCCCATCCCAATTTTACATTCATCTTGGAGGGTTTCTAGGTAACCAAATCATTTTTTCATGTGATTACATTTTATTCATTTGATTGATAGATGATATCTATATATTATTATAGTTTTATTTTACAAGCTATATGTTCATTATATATTATATGGTAAATATGGTGAATGCACTAAAGGATTGTTAAAAGGTTTTCAATGTTATAAATCATGATTCACCCCTCCCCCCTCTTAGTATCTTGGTTTCCAATTATGATTTCCAACAATTGGTATCAGAGATGAGTTATCTTGGAGAAGTTTAACAACTTGGAGTTTAGATTTTAGAGATGGAGGATTATAAATTGGATCTAAAGTTATTGACAATAACTTGATTTACATCCAACTCATACTGCAACAATTTGAAATAGGAAGATAGGAACTAAAGAAATCCTTGAAAAGGAGAAAGGATTTGGCCATACTAAAAGATGAGTTTAATTATGAAGAAGTTGAAACTCAAGGGTTGTTTGAAACTAGAAGTTCAAGTGAGAGTGATTCAACAACTACAAATCTACTAGAAAAGAACATAGTCCTGAATGAAGAAGTTAGAGGACTAAAAATAGAACATGTGATTCAATCATTTAAGGCTATGTGATGTAATCGAGAAAAAGAATAAATATGAGGAAGACAAGGTTGTCTCTAAGAAAGAAAAAAGTAAAAGGGAAACAAGACTTGAAGAAAGGATATCTTGTGTACAAAAGCTCATAAACACTCAACTACACATGATGAATCAACTAATGCTTGCAACTCAGGGTTGAACAAAAAGGATATGTAAATAATGAATCTAAGATCAGATAAGGACTTATTTAAGAATGAACTAAAAACTAAGAAAGAACTTGTGGAAAGATTCAACATACCTAATGAAGTAATGAAATATTTTGAAGAAGTAATGAGGTCATCAAGCATCACTTTTGGATTAGGACTTTCATCTACTAAGCAAGGAGAACCATCCAAGAGTGGAGAACTAAGAACAAAAAATCAAATGGAAAACCAACATGTGATCACTATGGAAAACTTGATCATACTGCTAACATATGTAGAAAAAAAAATGGTATGCGAAATCCTAAACCTAAGTTTACTAGTTATTGTTTTTACTACAAGAAGAAAGGACATCAAATACATGAGTGTAGATCAAGAATGAAGAATGCATCTACTACACTTGGATTTGAAGGCTACTATTACAATTGTAAAAATTATGAACATAGAGAATGAACATAGATCATAGAATATAATCTATTGGACTAATTAAAAGTAGAATCATGAACCTAACAATGTATGTTCCAAATTTCACAAGTTGAGACATTCAAGAGAATATTGTAGAACTCAACTATCAATAGACAATCACAACAACACCAAGAATAAAGGCAAAGTGGACAATGATAAAGCAAAGAAGGAGATGAATAAAAAATGGAATAAATAGGTAGAAGATAGAAAAAGTTGAAAAAATGGAGTTGAGATCACCCAATCCAATGGAGAAGGTGATCATATCATCTCAAATGGCTCATGAAAGGTATGTATGGAACTGTATATTTAATGATACATCTTACATCAGTTCTAAAAATAAAAGGAGCTAAAGTTCATATTTGTATAATAACATATTTATGAAAGCATTAGTGAAAAAGAATGAGATATAGAGATAGTGTCAAACATTAATAAATTGTCTATATGGAGGAGATTGAGTTGTATAGTGAAGATCTAGTTTATAAGGTACAATGTCGACCAAGATAGTTGACTTCCACCTAACTAAGTACATAGCATTAATGGAGACCCTAAATTAAGAGTAAAGAGGTATATATTAAAATTTAAATATATTATTTCATACCTTGAATATATAATTTGAGATCATAGAGCAATTTGAGAAATTTTACAAAAGAGATCTTAAGGCAATTAAGAGAAAATATGAGATAGAAGCTTGATTGAGTGAAGATTTGAAGTGGTGTTGAGTTATCCAAAGAGAAGAAGTGTCAAACCCTAATAGAGAAAATTGGTAGCTTCATCATTCATGAGAAAGAGTCAAGGAGTAGAGGTTAGTAACATTCAATTGGTGAGAAGTGACTCTTGTGCTCCACCAAAATTTTGTGCTATTTTGGAGATTGCAATAAAAGATGACTCAATTGGTGTGTTATCTTTTATTCCACCTAAAGTAATCATGATACATGCAAAAAGTTTCTACATGTGAAAGATTGGAGAAGTTGGTGACTATGATATTTGAGAGGCTTATGAAAAATTATGTGATGAAGGAGTTTGAAAGGACAAATTCAAAATTATTGAAAGAAAATGGTTAACTCATGCCCTATAATTTCTAATAAATTTTACTATTGAATAGATCAAGGTTACATATTGAGAAGGATCCACAATATGAAGTTTTGACTATATAATGGACCAAGTGAGATGACCAAGAAGATGATTTAGAAGGTTACTTGTTATCCCACACTAGATAAGAGGAAAAATATGCAATGTCTAGGTCATGAGGAAGTTGAAGCTAACATAGGAGCTAAGTGGAATGGACAAGGGTTTTCCATCTCTAACATTTCTAGTCCATTGATTCAATTTGTAGTGAGAGTAATTTCTCAAAAATTCTATCAATAAAGATGATTGAATAGTTTACAATGTATGATAGTGGATCAGGCATGAAAGATTGTCATGATAGATCATGAGTATGATCTTGTTGAGTTGTAGAAACTATAATTAGTAGAAACATTGATATCCATTAGGAAGGAAATGAACTCAATGTGTATAGTTGGATCACTTTTTATATCTATTTTCATTTATATTCAAAAGTATTTTCCTGGTATTGGCAACATTGTTTTAGAACAAGGAAAACTAGTGACAAGACAAATTAGTGAGGACATAACTCAATTGGGAGACAATTTTGAGAATGCCATGGACACATATTTTAAGGAATTCAAAAAAAGAAAAGAAAAGACAAAGATGAGAATACCAGAAGAGTTCGTAATAAAACATTACAATTATGTAGGATTTTTAGTAGACATGGATAACACATTGGTACAAATAGTAGAGTCAAGGAAGTCATTGCTAATAACATTTGATTTGAAGTTGATAGTCAGATTGTAAATGCAAATATTGTTTCATTATTAAAAGAAGAAATTGACATTGAATACAAACCTTTTGGAAAATATGAAAAAGTTGAGACAAAAATCACTACAAATATCAAAATAGCTTTTAAGGAAAAGAAAAGAAAGAAAATGATTGAAGACCTGGAGGCAAAAATAGGCACCCAAGGTAAATAAAAAGAACCTCTATAGCTTACACAAGGTCTTGAAGAAGATGAAAAAAAAGATAGTGGTGATGAGGAAGAAGAAGAAGAAGAAGAAGGACCCCTAGTTGTTCACTAATCACCCAACAAGAAGGCTAAAAATGTCAAGGCCAAGGAAAAGGAAGTTGAAAAGCCTATGGTGACACCCCTCTCTCCTCCACCACCAAAAAACCAAGGACCAAGGTAGTAGTAGATAGCATTGAGCAATTTGAAAAGAAAGAAGTAGTGGAGACTACTTATTCAAGAAGATCAAGAATAAAGAGGGAGATCTCTCAAGCCCTTGCTAGTGAACCAAAGAGGAGAAGATTACTTAAGGGACCAACCAAAAGAATAACACAAAATATTTATGAGGTATGTATTGAGGTACAAGATTCCACAGGTTTATCTAGTTTTGGATATGTGAAATATGATAAATTAAATAACGAGGACAAATCAAAAAGTGAAGAATCCATGGTGGATGTGATGGCAAGCTAGAAGCTAGTTGCTTCTAAATTAGAGAAAAAGGCCCAATAGATATTTATAGATGACTTAACAGAAGGTGGGAGTAGATAACTAAAGAAGAGAAAAACATTATCCTTGAAGTTATGCCTAATCTATCACAAGATCAGAAGGAAACATTTTTAGAGAAATACAAGCACATATTTGTTCCTAAGTTCAAAATTTTTAATATGATTTTGCAAAATAAAACTAAAGTTGTAATTCAACAAAATGAGTTACTTTGGAAAATAATTTTTGGCATCATAACTAAATAAGTAACACAAGAAAAAGACATTGAGATAATAACCATTCAAGACAATTAAAGTGATGAAATGAGTTCTATTGTGTTGGTTTGTAAGGCAACATTACACCCGTTAATGTTGACACCCCTGACACTCTGGGTACTGAACAAGAGAAGTGGTTAGATGAAGACACAAAGGAGAAAGTGACAGAAGCGACAAATAAAGACACTAGTGTAGACATTTTTACCAGTTATCAAGAAGGATTAAATGTGTTAGGACCTCACACTTAGAAGAATAACAAGGAAAATAAGAATATGTTGAGTGCTACTATTCTTGTCTCTAGCACTGGCATAAAAGAAAGACTAAACAATGATACCCCCCACCATCTCCTCAAGTAGTGCCAAGTAGAAGCACTCCTACACCTCATAAAGTGAAAGTAATCAAGAATAGATCTCTAGATACTCAAGTTAGTCTAGATGAATTTATTGAGTTGTCACAATTTGATTTGAAAAATCTCACTCTTGATAAAATTGTCATATTGCAAGAGATTTTGACTAAGAAGAACAAAAAAGAAGAGCTGAGAAGAGAATATCAGGAAAGGAAATTCCTACATGATGTAAAGTATTTTTTTGTAGAGACATTTGTTATACAAAACTATCATGAGCAAGCCCCAATCATTTCCTAGATTGTAACTATTGTTGAAAAAATAAATACAAGAGATATAGAAAGAAATGAGAGACCAATGGCTTGATCAAAATAGAAATTCAAAAATAAGATTGTGGACAAATTTTAAACAACCATTATCAAGAAAAAAATTCAATTATAAGAACATGTATAGAATATAGCAGAACTTATACATAAAGTAAAAGATTTGTACAATATTTTGTGTGATGTACCAAGATTCAATAGAAATCTTCAGGAAAACATCCAATAGATCTAGAATGACATGCAAAATATAAGAAGCATTATTTGATGTAGGAGCATCCTATGTATCCTTGTTATCCTAATCAGTTTTGTTCATTTTGCATGTTGCCAAGTTACTATAGCACTTAGTTGGTGATGAGTTACTGTAGCACTTAGTTTGTGCTGAGTTACTATAGTAATCTAGTGTTGACCAAGTATTCTTTCATGTGCCAAGTTACCCAGTATATGCCAAGTGACTCTTCAGGTGCCAAGTTTTCCTCTTTATGTCGAGTGTCAGCATTTGGACATGATTTGTACAAGCCGACTTGTAGGATTTCTTTCAATTGCGATATTTATGTTTAGATCTTTTCTTGGGATGTGTCCAAACTATTGTTGTGTCGACCTTCCTCTTATGTAATGTTCTAGAATGATCTTTAAGATGTTTTGGCAAGTATATATAGAGTTTTAGGGTTAGAGTTAGGTAGATTTTGGAAGAGGATTGCAGACAAGAATGGAAAAGTGTGGATTTGTTGTTGGATCCTTGAACGTGAATGTATTTGCATTTGGCTGTAACCCAAAAGGCCTTATAGTTGGACATGCATGAAGATATTTTGATGAATCAATAAAAGTATTTCACTCTTCTTCCTCCTTTGGTTGCTATTCTTTGTGTTTGCTTCTATTTTGTTAACTCTTGTAGGGTGGTTTGGATAGCTGGGTGAGCCTTTGGAGCTAGTTATTCACCCTTCCTTGCGTCATTATTTCATAGTTAGTTGAATCCATCTCAAACCTTTATAGTAAGTTACTAAACACTCAAGGAAAATTGGTTGAGCTTCAGGTAGATCATACTAGCATGAGATCAAATTTGATCTCCACCTAATCTGAGTAAAAGTACAAACATGTGTCAACCTTTTACAAAGGAAAAGGAAAACATTAAAAAAAGTGCTAAAATTCAACAATGTAAAACTCATATTTTAGTTTTGAATTTTAAGTTGGTGTAAACTAATGAAATGTTTATAAAAGAATAAAGTTTATGCCTTTTTTTAAAAAACTAATTAAAAGATAAAAATAGTATATTTTTATAATTTCCAATCACTCTTTTATATAGTGAAAAAATTGAGCAAATTAGGTGTTATAGTTTCGACCACAAAAATAACTCCAAATAAATGTTTTTCCATCTACACTTGAAGTATGTTGTTAACAACATATGTACCTAGAACTATAAAAAAGAAGTATTGAAAAATATTGTATATTTTGTCTATTATAGCTATTTTAAGTTGGACTTTTCATAGTTTAATACTTTTTCATTCACACCATCTTTTCCCTAGTAGATCCATCTTAACCATTAAAAATGTTATATATTATTGAAGAGGACTCTCTTCTCTAGAACAATTCATCATTTTAAAAATTTTTTGGTACCATCTACAATTTTTTATTATTTTCCAAATGTGCATCATTTTCAATGTTGAAATACCTATTTGCATTATTTTGTAATTATTGTAATCAATATTGTGTCACCTATATACTTTTGTAGAAATTGGCATAATTATACAATGCCACCAATTGAAGATCCATTGATTGAAGTTGAAGAAGATGATGTTGAAGTTCCAAAAAGTAGTAGGACATTTAGAAAATATGGTTTATGGTTGTAAAATTTGTTGGAGATGGACAAAGACTCTTTTTTTAGAGAAATTGAATCATCTAAACACATGATGCCTAAAAGTACAGTTAAGCTACATCTGAAAAATATGTGGGACAAAGTTTTCAAAAATAAATCTTTGATTGGTAAAGCATAATTATTTTTCAAATTATTTAGAAAAGGAGAACGAGTCATGTTCTAGAGTTGTTAGGTATTAATAATAAGAAAATCTTAGGAGTTCTAAGAAACAATAGTTTAAATAATTTGAAAAATGCATTAAATGCTATTGATAATAGAAGTTAAGTAGCTCATTTAAGTGTTGCATGAGAGCATTAATGACTATGACTATGAAAAAAGGACTTGTTACAGAAAAAATAAGTTCAAACAATTTCTGAAATGCTCAATCTATCTAGAAGAATTGTTCAAAGGTACATAAAAAGGAGAAATTTCAATGACAACATTAAAAAGATTTAGGTTAATATTTTTTGACTTCATCAAAAGGATAGAATTTTTGAAGATGTTAGAAGATAGGTTGTTGAATATTGGACCAACTAGTCATGTGTTTCCTCCAATAGAAGAGACACTATACAGATCAAAGATGAAGAGATGAGAATGAAAATAGCACATCCAAAATGCTTTGTAGACAAAAAAATAAAATGAATTATTTGAATCTTTCAAGAACAAATTTGCAAATGTGAAAATTTTCCAAAGAATATTTGAGAGGTCGCACCCATGTTTTGTATGCTGGTAGAAGCAAGAAGTTGTTAGAAATATAGATGGAGTAACTAAGAAGGGTAGGGGGGGTGAATCAATTACTAAAAAAATATATTTATAGACCCTTTAGATGTATGATAAAAATAATTACTGCTATCATTCGGTAAACATACTGAAAATTTTGTAACTCGATAAATGTAGAGTATGTTTTACTTTAGCACATCTAACATCAATAGTAATAATTTGGAAACATGAGAGAGAAGAAATGAACACAAGAGACACTAGATTTAACATGGAAACTAAATATGGGAATAAACATCAATGTAACCAGTTACTTTTTTTCACTCTTTTGAAGTGAGCTCTATTAGGAGCCAACCTGGTTAAAGGTTACAAAACACACTATTAGGTGTGACCTTGTTAGAGGATTTTATCACCCTGTTAGGAGTGGCATTGTAAGAGGTCTTTGAAATAATTCAATGGAACTATCACCTTGTTAGAGGATTTACTATTGGCTATTAGACTAACTCTATTATGAGATTTTAGATCATTACTACAATATTTGAAGAGTAACAATGAAATGACCTTCTTGAGATGCAGCTAAGTTGTTGAATCTAGATCTCTGTTCTATTCACAAAAACTTGATCCTTCCTAATTGAATATTACTTTGCTGCTCCACAAGGATATCTGACCATCCTTCAAGTTTGCTCACACACTTTCCTTCTCAATAAATCAATACACTTGCATACTTTTGAAAATTACAACTTGACCTTATATTTCTATCATTCAGATTGTCAAGTAAGCTCAATACAAATTACAATGACCAATAATCATTACCACAGTCAGCTGGAATCAATACTTGAAATAATTAAACTTCATATCCCAAATCAACAAAATCCTTCGATAGCTGACCCAACTTGGTAAACACTAGTCCTAAAATGATTTCTTGTGTTAACCAATAGTAGCTCAGGTAACACTAAGAACGTTGCACAAATCCTTTGGCAACCAAGTGAACTCAGTTAAAACTAACTCTAACCGATTTTCCTTCATTAACCATCAAAACTCAGTTAACACTACTTTATACCATAATTTCTTTTGATGCCTGAGTGAGCTTCATAGACACTACTTGACAATTGATATGACATAATTTGTGTGACATCAAAGACAACACACAATTAGTCAATTGTATCCAACAATCTTCCTCTTTGGCATTGATGGGAACACAACATGTCATAGCACAGTAAATTTTGAGAACAAGACTTTCTCTAACATAAATTTTCTCCCTCTTACATTTTATACCACAAGCTTCTCTTTTATGCAGTAATGTCCCTCTATGAAGGAATTACAAAGGTTTTTTTCTCAAATTTTTTTTAGAAAGATATGATAGTAAACTCTCCCTCTTTGGCAACACATGCCAAAGACAACACATATCAAATGAGTATCAATGTACCTTGAATACTAATTCATATGCAATGTTCTCTTGATTATGTAACATTAACTGATTTATCTTCAACTAGGTTCCTATTGATGCATCACCAAAGCTTCACTTAGTGAGCTTCAGATAGGGGAATGACCCCTAACTTTCCCCTTAGATACAAGAACGCATCCTTAGGTAATGGTTTGGTAAATATATCTACAATTTGTTCTTTTGTATGGATATATTCCAATATAATTTCTTTGTCTTGCACCAGTTCTTTGACAAAATGATATTTTATTGCAATATGCTTGGTTTTGGAATGCATCACTGGATTCTTTGATATGTTCATTGTTCTTGTATTATCACAAAACATGACAATTGGTTCACCTTCATACCTTGCAAAAAAAATTTATATCAAACAATGTTAGAACAATTTACTACTATTGCAACATATTCTACTTCAGCCATGGATCAGGATGTGTAGTTTTGCTTCTTGCTTGTCTAAGATACTAACCTTTTACCAACAAAGAATGCTCCACTGATTGTGCTTTTTATATCATCAATATTTCCTTCCCAATCAGCATCAGTAAATACTTTTAGTTTCAAATTTTCTCCAAGTTTATACCATAAACTACAGTCTTCAGTGCCTTTCAAATATCTCAAGATTCTTTTGATTGCCATAATAGGATTTTCTTTGGGTTTTGCCCAAAATCTTGCCACTATACTAGCTATAAGAGCAATATCAGGTCTTATAAGAAATACATACTGTAATTTTCCAATCATTGATCTATATAAGGTTTGATCTACCTCTTTTGAGTCATCATCATTGGTAATCTTTAATCCAGTACACATGGGGGTTCCAACTTATTTTGAATCTTCCATACCAAACTTCTTGAATATCTCCTTGATATAGTTAGACTAAGTGATGTAGATATCATTCCTACTCTTTTATATCTGCAATCCAAAAAGAACTTAATCTCACCAAACATAGACATTTCAAACCCTTTGTTCATTTGTTCTAAAAATTCTTTGGATAGATCATCATTCCTTGTAAATAAAGTATCATCCACAAATATTTCTGCCAATACAATCTTGTTATCTGGACCTTCCTTGATGTACAAAATATTGTTATCATTAGTTCTCTGAAAACCAATCTGCATAAGGTAGTTGTGTAATCTTTCAAACCATGCTCTAGGAGCTTGTTTTAGACCATAAAAAGATTTTTGCAACTTGAAAACCATCTCCCTTTTATCTAGGTCAACAAAACCTTCTAGTTGTTCAATGTAGACTTCATCAAGAATACCACTGAGAAATGTAGATCTAACATCCATTTGATATACCTTAAATCCTTTATGTGCTACATATGCAAGTAAGGTTCTAACACCTTCCAATCTTGCAAGAAGAGAAAAAGTTTCACCATAATCAATGCCTTCTTCTTGAGAGTAGCATTTACATACCAATCTAGCTTTGTTTCTTGATACCTTACCATCTTTATTCAACTTATTCCTGAATACCCATTTTGTGCCAATCACATTTTTCTTGGGGCTTAGGTACAAGAGTCTAGGTTTTATTCTTCTCTATTTGTTCAATTTATTCATTCATAGCCTCAATCCAACTTTCATTTTTGAATGCATCTTTAACACTTCTGGTTTCAAATTCAGTAAGTAAACATGTACCTTTTAGCCTACTTCTTGTCAGAGTACCTTTTATTTTATCTCAAATAATCTGATCAAGTGTATGATGCCTTCTAACATACTTGGCTAATACAATTTCCTTTCCTTTTGAATGAATTGCATTGTCTTCCTCTTGAATTTCAAATTGAGACTTGAGTTGTTCTATCTACAGCTCGGGTCCTTCAGACTCAGTAGGCATTCACTCGGTAGCTTCAGATTATAACTTGGATTTTTCTGATTTGGTTTGAACTATTTGTGACTCAGTAACTATACTAGGCTCAACAGATGCAGTCTCTGAATTATCAGATATATCTGGAAAAGTGTTAGATTCATAGTAGACAAACCTTTTATAGTGTTTTGGTGCTTTTATGCTTTCTTCTTTAGCCTCTTCTACAAACTCATCAATTCTCACATGTGCACTTTCTATGATTTTTTAAGTAGACAAATTTAAACATTTATATGCCATGCATTTTCTAGAGTATCCTAGAAATATACCTTCATCACCTTTCACATCAAACTTACTTTTTCTAGATTCTTTCAAGATATAACATTTACTTCCAAATAAATTCAAGTAACTTCCATTGGGTTTGTAACCATACCATAGTTCATAGGGAGACTTGTTTGAATCCTTCTTCAACTGAACTTGGTTCAAAGTATAGACTATAGTGTTGATGGCTTCCTTCCAGTATTTGATAGAAACATTCTTTTCAATCATCAAAGTCCTTGCACAATCCATGATGGATCTTTTTCTCCTTTCAGGGATTCCGTTCTACTTGGGAGTTCCAAGGGCTTATACCTATATTTTGATTCATCTTTCAATGCAAAAGTTATTGAATTCATTGGAGATGAATTCACCACCTCTGTCTAATCTTAAGCATTTCAATCTTTTCCTTCTTTTTTTCTCTACTCTTACTGAATACCATTTGAATTTCTCAAATTCTGCTAACTTCTCTCTAGAGTACATAATAGTCATCATTCTAGAGTAGTCATCAACATAAAGAATAAAAAAAATTCTCCACTATAGCTTTCTAATCCAATAGGTCCACACAAATCTATATGCACAATTTCCAAGATATCTTCAGATTGATAAATTTTTATTTTAAAACTAGTCCTTCCCATTTTACCAATTCGATAGTTCTTGCATAAACCAACATCTGATTTCTTCAAACTAGGAATACCTTTTACTTTCCTAAATTTTATTATTTTCACCATGTTATCAAAATTGACATGACATAACCTTCTATGCCGTAACCAACTTTCTTTAACTTGAGCAATAAAACATGAGCAATCACCAAGATCAAGATAAAATAGGTTACCTTTTGTTTGTTTGCCTGATCCAATCAGTTTTCCTTTATCATCTAGTAGTCTTTACTTGCCATGCATGAATTCTAGCTTGAATCCAATGTTGATAAGTTGTGCCACACTCAGTAGATTATGCTTTAGTCCTTCAACCCAATAAGCATTATCACATACAAGTTCATTGGTTAATGAAATGTGACCCTTTCCTTTTATGCAACAAGGTTCATTATTTCCAAATCTTATGCTTCCTCCATCATAATATTCAAAATGTTTAAACTTTGTTTTATATCCAATCATATGATGTGAACATCCACTATCTATGATCCATGTATCATTTTTGCTAACATGAGAGATAGGTGCCATCTTATCTCCTTCATCATCAGATTCATCTTTTATAGCACTATATACTATTTCATCTTCACTATTATTAGAATCTTTGGCCATAAAACAAGTTTTCTTACATTTGTCCTTGTATGATTTATGACCTTTGAAATCCTTTTTGTCTTTGTACTTGTGACTCTTCGTTTCATCCTTATCTTTGTTTGGGCACCTGACAACAATATGACCAACTTCTTCATATGAGAAATAGATTAAAGGAATTTTACCTTTGTATTTTCCTCTACTTCTAGAATATTTCTTTGCAAGCAAAGATTCAACAACTTCAAAATCACTATCTGAGCTTTCCTTAGTTTCCTTTTCAGTATCTAACTGATTTTCTTTTATCTTCTTCCCTTTTTCTTTGAGTGGAAGTTTGGCCTCAAAAGAAGACTCAAAATTTTTGGAAGTTGCAACATAATTGTCAAAGTTGTCTAGCTCAAAAGCTATCAATCTTCTTGCTAAGGCATCCAAACATATCTTGTTACTTGAATCACATCTCACTTCTTGAATAGATGATACTCTAATTGCATAGATGGGAAGAAAAGTTCTGAGAATTTTACTTACAATAGTTTCTTCTTTGATTTCTCCTCTAGATGCTCTAATTGCACTAACATTGGCTTTAACTCTTTCCACATATTTGGCAATATTTTCATCTTCTCTCATTCTCATCTAATCAAATTGTCCTCTAAGACTTTCATGTTTGGCTCTTCTTACAATGTCATCACCTCCATAGATGTCCTTGAGTTTGTTCCACATTGAAAAAGTAGTTTTACAATCTTTGACCTCATCAAATTCTTCATAGCTAAGAGTAGATACAATATCAATCATCATGATGTTATGATTCTTTTTCTTAACAAGATCTTCAATAGATAATGTACTAGTAGGAGTTTTCTATTATGCATCAAGGTATTTGCATCTTGAATCACTGATGGTAGCCAGATGAAGCCTCACGAGTCCTTGCCATGCTGAAAAGCTATCTTTTTTAAGCCTTGGAATCTCTCTCTTATAAGACATCCTGATCTTCAACTTAGTTCCTTGAAACCTTCTTGGAAGCACCAAAAGCTCTGATACCAATTGTTGGAAATATAGATGGAGTATCTTGGGGGGGGGGAGGGGGGGGGGTGAATCAGTTACTAAAAAAGTATATTTATAGATCCTTTAGATGTTTAATAAAACTAATTATAGTTGCCATTCGATAAACATATTGAAAATGCTGTAACTTGGTAAATGCAGAGTATGTTTTTCTTTGGCAGATCTAACATCAATAATAATAATTTGCAAACATGAGAGAGAAGAAATAAACATAAGAGACACTAGATTTAATATGGAAAAAACTACCAATGTAACTAGTTACTGTTTTACACTCTTCTAAAGTGAGCTCTGTTAGGAGCCAACCCGGTTAAAGGTTACAAAACACATTGTTAGGTTTGACCTCATTAGAGGATTTAATCACCATGTTAGGAGTGGTCTTGTAAGAGGTCTTTAAAAGAATTCAATGGAACTATCACCCTATCAGAGGATTTACTATTGGCTGTTAGACCAACTTTGTTAAGAGATTTTAGATCATTGCTACAATGGTTGGAGAGTAACAATGAAATGACCTGCTTGAGATGCAATTGAATTGCTAAATCTAAATCTCTATTCTATTCACAAAAACTTGATCCTTCCTAATTGAATATTACTTTTCTACTCCATAAGGATATTTGACCATCCTTCAAGTTTGCTCACATACTCTCCTTCTCAATCAATCAATACACTTGCATACTTTTGAAAATCACAACTTGAACTTATATTTATATCACTCAAATTGTCAAGTCTTCTCAATACAAATTACAATGACCAGTAATCATTACCACAGTCCATTGGAATCAATACTTGAAATAATTAAACTTCATATCCCAAATCAACAAAATCCTTCAATAGCCGACCCAGCTTGGTAAACACTAGCCCTGAAATGATTTCTTGTGTTAACCAATAGAAGCTTGGTTAACACTATGAACTTTGCACAAATCCTTAGGTGACTGAGTCGACACGGTTAATACTAACTCTGACCAATTTTCCTTTGTTAACCATGAGAACTTGGTTAACACTACTCTCTACCATAATTTCCTTTAATGCTTGAGTGAGCTCAGTAGACAATGCTTGACAATTGATATGACATTTGTGTGACATTAAAGACAACACACAATTAGTCAATTGTATCCAACAAAAGTTGGGTCTCAATTCTGTGGAAGTCTGTGGATTGAGATCTTAGTCTTTTAGGAATGGGTACTCACTTTTATAAAATAGGTACTCGTATTAGCCTTGGGTGTCTGGTCCTAAATCTAAAAAAGAGGTAGCCATTTTTTTAAAATCGGGTCCTTGTTTTTAATTTTCAAAAAATGGGTACCCATTTTTTAAAAACATGAAATTAATGTTTTTAGAAATGGGTACCTATTTTTCAAAAATCAAGCACCCGTTTTTTACTTTTAAAAAATGGGTACCCATTTTTAAAAATATCATTTAAATGTTTTTTTTTTGGGATTTTAAATGCATTTTAAAGAAAAACCCATTAGACCTCTCACTATTTTGATTTCAAAAATATAATTTTATAGTGTTATGACTTGATTTACTATTTTTTTTTTAGATGAAAGGAGGTACCTACAAGTAAAATAGCAAGGTTCACTAAAACTTTAATGATTTGTTCATTTTATGATTTTTCTTAAATTAATTTATATGTCATCAATCTACATACAATTCTCTTGAAGTTGAAAAAAAAGAAATTTTTGAAAAACATGAAAATTTTATCAAGTTATGGTGTCCATATATGAGAGGTTTTAAAATTTACCTTTCTAGCCAATTAAAAACTAATAATAAAAATTGTATTCAATGAAAAATTATGGAAAAATATTATCATCAATCTTTGGTGTGTTTGATAACTTTGTTTAAAAAGATTTACAAAAATTCTTTTATTTGTGTCAAAATATGGTGTCTGTACATGAGTGTGGTTTTTAAAGATCCATATCCAAAAATAAATCTATCATACGGGTACACAAAAAAATTACAAATTCAAAAAGTAGATTCTAAACACTACAATTTTTATTTCTAATTTTTTTATTATATTCAGTCTCTAAATGCATCAAATTTTGACATCAATTGATAAGAAATTTCAAAAATAGTAAAAACACTTCCACCACTTTTTGCCCAAAAGTGAGGCCAAACTTCTTGAACTTTCCCATGCATAAATATGGTACATGAAACTTTTTGTCAAAATGATGGCTAGTCTCATCTTTATTTGCAATCTTTTAGAAAAACTATGGCTACACTAAAGACAGATCTGATAATTCCTTGAAGCACAACACAATTTGTCAAGTCTTTGTTATGCGATAATTTTGAAGAATCAAATGAATTCAATGTACAATGCATGTACACATTGTGGAGAGTTGTAAAAATTTCTATTTGAAATAGACAATATTGATGTTTCAACACCAATTGTATGGAGTAGACTCGAGTATGAGATATATAGAATAAATAATGGAGAAAAATCAAAGAAAATAGATTTGAAGGATGGAAATTTTTCATATAGTGAGTTTATGGATAAATTGAGAACTATGATTTATACACACATCCAGCATTGTCATGTTGCAAGATGACAAGTGAAATAGTTTTGAGATTCAAAAAAATGTTTCCCACTAGCATGTATTCTGTCAATTGTAGACTTCTCTAGAAAATATGCTTTTTCCCCTCAATCTGAAATTCAATCTAAATATTGTCACTCAAATCAAGTTGCAATTTTTGTACAAGTTTCCTATAGACATGCACAATTTGAGGTGGATGGGGTAAAAAGTATTGATCCAAATGAACGCATTATCATCAAGGAGATCTATTTTTATCTTAGTGATGATAGGGTTCATGATAGGATCTATGTAGCTCATTGTTTGGGAATGTTCTTTGATGATCTAGTGAATTATGGGATAAATGCTTCCAAACATTGGATTTTGTCTGATGGTTGTGCTGGTATGTGTATTTGAAAGTTAAAATTTAAAATTTCATACACATATTTAAATAACTAAACAATTAATTATATATAGATTTGATTACTCATAAATTTATTTTAATTTTTTTATAGGGAAATTTAAGTTTCCAAAGTGTTGAATTGGCTTGCAACACAGCATGTTAGATGGAATGTTAAATTTCTTTGGAACTGTTGGAGTTTGAAAACGTTACCCATTTCCAATTACCCTGATGAGAACAAGACGCATCTAGGGGTAGCTAACTCCCATTATCAACACATCCATTCAGACACCAGGCCAACTATAAGGCTATACTCCTTCTGCACTTCAAGCTCTGCAAAACCTAGGCGGGTGAACCTCTAGATTCCTTATATGGTACCAGTTGTTAAAACATACACTGAATCTAATACAAAGCAGATAGAAACCCTTATTTCTCCTAATAACTTATGAAATAACGTATATCTGCAGTAGCTAAATGCAAAACAATGAAATTCATAAGCTGAGTGAGGGCATTCTGTTTATAGCTCTTCAACATGAAAGGGAAATTCATTTGATTAAAGATGTTGATTCAACAAAACCTAAAAATTGCAATAGTATAACCAGTGATCCTATAAATGATCAGTGCCTAATCCATTGGGCAATTCCATGAATTTAAAACATACATCTATGACATCAGGGCGTATCTTATATACCCAGACATCAGATTTATCCAACCACCTTGCGATTTAGACATCAGTGTTCATTCAGGTCTCATTCTCACAAAATATCCTTCTCAAACAACCAATAACCTTGTTTAAACATATTGAGCATTTACTTGGCCCTTTGGTCCAACAGCAAAATACATCAAACATACAACCTAAAAGGGATGCAAATGGGTCTCAAATATTTGTTCCAAAACCACATAAGACTTACAGATTGCTGAGACAGGAGACAAGAACCAGAACAAAACTAGTGAAATTATTGCTCATATGTATTCATTTCCTTGAAACTATACATTCAGATGCATAAGATTAAAACATGAAACAACCTAATATCTCAGAACTATCTATATTATCTCTACAGTGCTATTCACATGAGAGTTATGCTGAAGAAAATGGTGTCACAGTCATGGAAACATGTCAAAATACTGGAACCAATGGTCTCATAGTGCAAAAACTAGGATCCCAAATGGTATCACAGTAATGAACTTTTTTCTTCCCAGAAACTGGAACCCTTACAATGACAGAAAGAAAGAATGATATAGCCCAGATGAACTCCCGGATCTGATTTTGAAAATGACAAGTGTCCACTTGAAAATCAATCTTCTGGCAACTGAAAAACTTCTTTCTTCCATCCCATCTTGATCTGATTTTGTTTCATCATTTTTTGCAACTGATTTGCACAATATCTCTGTTGAAATGATGAAACATTGCTGAGTCACCACAATATCTGATTTACACATTGAAAAGCTTGGCAAAAATTTGGTTGAATTGAGTGAATGTGGGAAACGTGAACTCCAGCCGCATTCTTACCAAGTTTTACTGATCCCCTAACTGGATTTTCAATTTTTTACCCATTCCATTGAGGAAGCCCCAAAATTCACATTTCTGGCTATAGCTCAAACCAGGAAGCACCTGTACAAAAATTGACTTCAGAAATGGAAAATTTGGATTCTCACGATTCCAACGGTATATGATAAGGCATATCTAGCCTCTGAGAAATGCCTGAAATCTTCGTTTGAAAAACAGTTCCCTACATGTAAGTTTCTTGGCAAAATAATTTTAAAATGAAAATTTTAAAATCATTTTATTTTTCCTAGCCCTTCCAAATTTGAGTCAACTCTAGGTTTGACCAATGCCATGTGTCACTTTCTGATTGGCTATTATCTCCAGGCAGGACCCACGTTGCATTTTGAATCTTATCGAATTTTCATAATTTTTCGGCGACCTCGCTATGTCGCTAGCTGGATTTTCCAAGATTTTCCAGCAACGGACATAGCGACCTGCCGAATTTTTGACTTTTTCGGCCGCCTGCAACTTGCTGACATCATCCTCTTTGTTATGCGTATTTATTTAAAAGTTATTATGTCATTGCCTAACTGGCCGGTTGGACCCACCTACACATGCACTTGGCTTCAAAAGCCACTATCTTATTGACATTGAACTTATTGAGTCCATTAGTATTTAAACTATAAAATATTTCGTCACCCACCCAATGTGGGATAAAACGTTTTGAGTTTTTCCTTTTACTGCAGTTTGTTTGCTTGCAAGGCACATGCGTTTGATGCCATCTTCACATTCCTCCTTGGCTGGATGCTTTGGCCCTTCTTTTAATGCGTTGTTTTCTCTTTTGAACTGTGTCTTGGGCTGTACATTACATGCCCCTTGTTAAAAACATGATCTGCCCCCATTTTATTCTTTTGTTTTACATAGGAGACTTTTGGAGCAGCCGTGGACACCTTCCTCTATGCTTGTGGGTTTCATTCTTCCATATTACATTGTTGCTACTTCATACTTGCTTGGCTCTGTGGATTTCCCTATGAAAAACATTTGAAACAATGTGCTCATTTTTCTGTGTTATTGTTGTGCAGCCCATGGGAGATATTAAAAACAAAGAAGATGTTCATTCCCTTTCAAAATGAGAATGTTTAAGATAGCAATTTAAACATGGATGGGTGTGCTTATTGAAAATCTACCTCTAAACATTATTGCAATGCCCAAATTGGGGTGCACATAGCATTGGACTTGCTGTAATAACTGATTTTGCTTCACAATTCTTTACACTTTCTCTCCTTTTTGCATAGATGCCCAAATACCTGTGGCTTGGATGATCTCTTTGCAAATCAATTTATTTTAAAATAATAGACTTGTTTTTCTTTATTGAGGAAGAAGTAAACCAAGTAATATCCACAATTATAATCATGAGAATAGGAATCCCTTGTTTTCATCAATTACAACATGAGCAACCTCATATTTATCACATGAGCCCACTGTAATGATTGGAATTAAAAACAATCACTGAAACATTACTTTAAAATTCTACTTTAATCATTTCCGCACTAGTGTGAAATTTGTGTCTGGAGGCCTGCCAGGTGTCCGTAAAAACTAACTCAATCAAGTAACCAGGCCATGAAAATCGGCATGAGTGTTCAATCATGCATATTCTATCACACTACAAATTTTCAACCCATGATGGATTCCCAGTGAAAATATTTTAATTGCCGAACATCCATACTTCAATTACTCTGCTGGAAAAAATGTTAAAAAACATAAACTGGGCTCGGGTTCGGCATTATAAACTGGGTTATTGATCACTTGGGGGTTTGAAAACTAGGATATAAGTTCTTTGCCATGAAAAGGATATAATTCCATGTTTTGGGCTCATGAAGAATCATAGGGCACATTTGGCGAATTTCTGAAAACAAGCACTTGGAAATTTTAACTGGTAAATGTGTCAAAAAGTGATTTTTGGCAAATGTACGGACATAAGAAAGTATGCAAATGGATTCATCATGAATTAAGAATTGGCATACTTCAAGGATTTCTAGGACACAACACAATGGTACAATCCATTTAGGCTATCCAATCACAGGATCAAAGTTATAACATGCCAAACAGGGGTACAGATCAATATGGATACCTTAGCCGTAACAAAACAATTCAAACTGGGTTTTTGATCATGTTAGCAAACTGATCAAATGGATTCGACATGATCTCAAAATTGGAAAATATGAAGTGTCTTACCCCTAGAAAACAATGCATAAAGAAATTTTTCATTTGGGTCAACTGGGTCGAAGATATGATTGGTCGAACAGGGCTTCCCAGAATTGTGAACAACTAGTTAAATGCACAAAATAGTAAATGACCAACTTTGCGGGGTACAAAACCTAGTCAAACAGATTTTAAATGACTTGAAAATTGAAACATAGGTTCTCTATTATGAACACTAAACATCCCCAAAGTGGCTAGTCATGACACATTCCTAGGTAAAAAATATTTAGATGCGAACTGGGCCTCTGATCGCTATTTGACACTTTGGCAGAATTGCAAATTTTGACACTAGCTCAAAATGGGACTTCACAGAATGATTCGGGATTGAAAAATAACATTGTGGATCATATGCATATGTCAAATGAAAGGTGTTAAGCCACTCAAACACCATCTAGGCCTCAAGCTACCAACTAACCACATGCATAAAAGGCACTTTAGGACATGATTTTCCAAAATTTTCAAAATGTGACTAAAAATGAAGCATGCAGTTTTCAGTCCCAACAGGAACTTCTTTGGAAGTGGTAATGGAAAAAGAGAGCATGATGGAGCCTAAGCATGTGTAAAGTGTTCACTTCACCAACATGAACTTTTAGGTATAATATTGTTATGTACTAATCAAATTTGATGTATATGACCATCTGCCAGATAACTCTTTTATATTTTCTTGAAATTCATACAATTTTCTTTCCTATATAGGTGTAAAGATACACAAAGAAAATCAAGTTGTTGAATTATACAAACCTCATTTTTCTCCTCCTGATACAACATATAATAAACACTTTTTTTTGGCAAGTGAAAGGTAAGCTTTCCCTTTTTGTTTGAAATGATCACTTTAATATTTTGATTATTGACATAGATACTTGTCAATTTAATGTGGTATAGAAATTGATTGATCAAATCCTTACAATTGTCAACCCATTTTTGCAATTAGAAGATTGCATTAGCTAATCACTACCAGACAACACAAACCTCCAATAATTCAAGTAAGAGAAAACTCATATCTTTGTGATTTCTACATTCAAAACAATGCAATGAGTTAATGCGAGAATATTGCGAATGGGTATATCTTTGAATGGACATGGACATATATAATCAAAAGTACCCCTTGTGAAGAAAATGACAATGATATAGACATTCATAATCCCATGTATTCAGCTGACTATGAACATGTTTTTGATTTATTTGTTCTAGATGAGTTTTTACAAACATGTTTCATTTATATATATATATATATATTTTGATATTTATTTATTTATAGTTCCCATTATTTTTATAGATTTGTAGGTGACATCTTTGTTGTGTATTTGGATCCTCAAAATGTGAAGGTGTAGATTATTATTTACTTAGATGTACAAAAGAGAAAATCAAGTTGCCTAAGGAAAGTACAAATGATGATAACCAGTCATATCCAACTGGTTCAGTTGTTATAGAAGGTATAGATTATCCCCTTATGAGATCTATACAAGTAATTAGAGAGTGAGATATTAATTGGTAAAAAATATTTATTTTCTATATTATTAAGAATACTCTATGAAGTATAAATCTTATAAATGTAAATATCAAATATATTAACTACATATAAACATGGTCACATAACTCATGAAAATATCATATATGTCAACTATAAAAGTAAATGGTCAAGTAACTCATGAAAATATTAAATATGTCAACTATAAATTTAAATAGTCACATAACTCATCAAAATATCATATATGTCAAATATGAGTGTGTTATAAATGTAAAATGTCCCATAGCTATAAATCTAAATGATATCATCATAAATCAATATCAAATATAAAAAATATATGAGCCAAATTCATGTATATGACATATGAATATTTAACATGACTATGTCATGCTTCACGATGTGATCAATTGAGATGACATATCAAAACCCTATGTCCAATATAAGAACAAATGTATCAGAAGCATATTGGTAAATTCAATAAATAATAACATAGGTACAGTTAAACTTACCTATCACTTAGGATGACTAGGGTTGACAACTATTTCTTCATTTCCACCCCTAGGAGCTGCAGATGTAGTCTATATGCAATAGAAGAAACAAATATGTCACAAGTTATAGTTTACTAAAGTTTTAAATAGAATATATGTAGATAATTAAATAGACATGTTTATAAGTTTTTACCTATGTCTTCTGCTGAACAGGATGCATAGGTGTCTGCAAGTCCTTGTTACAAACTAGAGTTGACATTTCATCAAGAGATCAACTTGTCAATGTTGCATACAATCACTAGACTTATATAACACAAGAGGTGGTTAAGCCATGCCATGAATCCCAAAGGAGAACATTGGAAATTACTCCAACAATCCTCCCCTCAGAGTTACCTAAGAATATTTGAACCTGTGACCAAGCTCTGATACCACTTGTTACAAACTAGATTTGTCATTATACCAAATGATCAACCTATCAATGCTTGATAAAAAACCTACACTTAAAGAACACAAGATTTGGTTAAGCCATGTCACAAATGCTGAAGGGAAACATTGGTGGTTAGTCCAATAGTCCCCATATGCCATCATCATCACAAATATAAGCCTACCTATCTCACTGAGGTATGTATCACTAAAGGTGATATCTCTGATGTCAAGCATAGGATTCATGAGAATATCTATGAACAATGAACATTATGGTGGGTAAGAACTTGCCTTGGTAGGGGTGCTACATCCTTCTTAGCTATGGTCTATGGTGGAGCTGTAGTTGCAACATGTATGTCATCCTTGCTGGAAACATGAGGTAGGCAAGGTTTCTGAGAGTTGGGGGGTGTGAATCAAGAACCAATAAAACTTAATCTTATTTCACTAATTAATTCTTCATACAATATTCTAATCTAATTGCATGCATGAAAGAAAATAAACATTCATAGGAATTTGACACAAGATATGGTGAATGAGAAACCTTTCAAATAGAAAATAAAACTAGGGTGGGGATGATATCCACAAGCTTTAGTACTATGTAGTATAAAGTTGGTCTATTAAGGCTTACAATTGATCACTTCAGATGATTTTCCCTCTTAGGAGCAATAAGGAGTCTAAGGTCCACTTTATTGAAGGATTAAGAAAACATACAATGAAGTATGCACTCCCCAAACAGATCTATCAAAGACTGTTAAGTCTACCTTGTCAAAGGGTTTGAATAATGCATCTATTAGGATGAACAAGTGGCTGATCTCTAATTTATAACTCTAATTTTCTAATTGAGATTCCTTGAATTGTAATGATCACCTTGCTATGATAGATAATACTTTATTTTACCTAATATTTCCTGTAGCCTTCTTTATTTCACACTTTTACTCATCATATGCATACACTTCTTATTTAGATATGATATACTATATTACATATATAACAATCCAAATCACAACTGACTAGAGTTGGATACTATACAAGTTTCACCAAAATCCACAAAGTCAACCCAACTATTGTAGATGAGGTTCTAAAGAAAAACTTGGTGATTTTTTGATACTTGGAAACCATAGTAAACACCTGACATATTTTGGCACTTGATTGACAAAGAGGCTTGATTCATATTGATCACTTCCAAGTAGCTTGAACATGGTCAACATTGTGTGGCTCCGTGAACACTAAGAAAATTGACATACATTGAATCATCAGTCGACACTCCATGGCTTGGTCAACACTAGATTCACATTGTTAATAATTTTGGCTTGGTAGAAACTGAAGAGCATGGTTAACTCAGTTAACACTATGAAACTTGGTTAATCTATAAAACTCAACAAACACTATAAAACTCGATAAACACTAGAATTTCCATCACTAGCACTAGACAACTTCCCAAAGACTACTACACTTGGCATAAACTATACATATGTCTTGAAGCTCGATAGCAACTATATATTGAGTAAGTGTGAGTCACTAATAGAAAAATTTACCTCAATTTTAATAATCTTCCCCTTTGAAATTAGTGAAAAAAATGCTTATCATCCAAAAAATAAATACTCAAAATTACAAGTCAAAAAATTCATTTATCTCCATTTTGTGTCAACAACTGGATTTTCAAAATGTTGAAAATTGCTTTTGTAAAGATGTTTTCTTATTATCTTTTCAAGAGTACTTCTCCCCCATCTATGTATTATTTACATATCTTTATATATACTTCTCCCTCTTTATATATATATATATATATATATATATATATATATATATATATATATATATATATATATATATATATATATATATATATATATATTCATCTATACTTTTGTTAGAATTATCTAGAATAACTTGGGGGGGGGGGGGGGTGAATCATTTATCCAAGGTCCAATGATGTCCAATACAACTTTTTCTTCTAATCCTTAATGGCACATAACTAAAATTATCATGCATGAAATTGAACATTAAACAATCATGAAAAGTAAACATGCATCACACCATAACACTAAGGATTTGATGACCCAGAAACCCTCTAGGAATAAGAAGGTAAAATTGGGGTGGGAATGATGCCCACTGAATAACTGTGCAATTGATTTCAACCACTTCTAATGGTCTACCCTGTTAAAGGCCTTCCCTGTTAAAGGCTACATCACATTTTTAAATGTGACCTTGTTAAAAGATTTAAGAACATTCAACTTAGAATGTCAACCTATTAAAGGATTTATATAGAGTTGTTAGGCTGACCCAAGTCCATGGTATTTACAGTCACCTTCTCAAAAGTATCTTTCATCCCTCTCTAAGGATCTCTTATCCTTCTCCTAAGGATCTCTTTATCCTTCTCCTGAGGATATCCTTGTCCTTCTCCTGGGGATCTCTTTATCCTTTTCCTGAGGCTTATCTGCCTAGTTATTAAGCTAACCTAGAAATGTAGGGTTTCAATATCTAATACAATGGTAAGACAGTATTAGAAGGTTTTGACTTGATATAGATTGCAACTCTAACTGTGTAGATTTCATATCACTTTTCAGTTCTCTTCTTTTCTTGGCTATCCTCCTTTGCAGTACTGATAGCTTGTTCACCCTTCAAGATCTATCTCATTGAGTTCTTACACTCGTTATGCCAATGCATTCTCTGGTCACTTGATCAACTTAGAGTCTTGATATTCCATTCTTAATCCTCCTGGATTCTTCACATGATCACACTTATGACCAACTCTCTCTCATGCATGCACATTTGATCTCTAACCTTTAACTCCTTATAAAGAAGTTTTGTTCTTGATTTCTCGATAAAATCTTTTGAGAAAACAACATTATTTTCCCTCCAATTTGCTTCTTCTAGAAACTTCATGATAAATCTATTGGCATTCATCTTAAATTGGTTTGCATGGATTCCATAAAATTTCGTGACATCTACTCATCATCTTTATCATCCAACTAATTCACAAAATTCGATGTAAAAAACTTATGACTACTGATCTGCCGAATCTTTGACTTTAATAAATAATGCAGCAACTCGACATCATTGATTTACTGATGCTCGACTCCTTTTGTGTTATTCAACTTCTATTGTTATTTATTGGCACTTGGCACCTGAATAAATTCTATGAAACTCGGAACTTGAATATTACTTGGCTCCTGTATCTTGCTCGACACTTAAATATCACTTGGCACTTGATCTTTACTCGGCACCTGAAGGCTGCTTGGCACCTAAAGATCACTCCAATGAACTTATTTAATCCTTACATCTTTGATGTGTCTTACTATGTCCATCCTCTGTATCTTAGAGTATGCCATCAATACACTATTTCATCAATGTCTTAGCTGATCCTTATACTTCATTATAACATCATAACGTCAACCTTTCTCTAGGTATTCTAGTTACATCTTATTGATTTCCACCTCCTTTTCAATCAACCAATTGATAGTATTTGGATCACTTAAGCAATTGTCATTCTTGCAAGTAGCAAGTTTGACATCAATGACAAAACAATGATTGAAACATTCTTTACCAATTCCATTTCTCTTCATTCATGATCTTTTCAATCATTTCCAACAATCTCCCTCTTTGGCATTGATGGAAAACCAAACTGATCAAATGATTAAGCTGATCAACTTAGTTACCACCAAAATTACATACGTTTTTTGGTTGGTATATAACTCCTTATTTTGCTAATACAAACTAAATCCTTTGTTCTGCTTCTCCTTCTGGACTGTTGCATCCTTACTTTGTATTCTTGATCCTTCATAGTTGTTTGTTGATTCTTATCTCTTCTAAGTCTCCCTCTTTCATATATATATATATATATATATATATCCCTCTTACTTTGTATTGATCAGTTTCTCATATATCTCCTTCTTTGACATAAATGCCAAAGATGTAGCATCTTTAACATGCTAAATATAAGCTTTTCATCTTATGTTTTCTCCCTCTGTCACCATGCTTGTGACTGATTTGGAGATTTTTGCTCCTGTTCTCATCCTCTACATCATTCTTTTGATTTCAATTATCTATTCCTGTTGATGCAGGGTAGCTTCTTTGTTGCTTTAGACTACTTAAGTTAGGGGCATTACCCCCAACTTGCCTCTAAGATATTCATAAGCATCCTTAGGCAATGGTTTGGTGAAGATATCTACAGTTTGTTCCTTTGTGTGAATGTACTCCATCTTCACTTGTTTGCCTTCCACCAATTCTCTAACATAGTGATACTTGATTGCAATATGCTTAGTTTTTGCATGCATTACTGGATTCTTGAATATGTTTATAGCACTTCTATTATCACAATACAATATCATAGGTTTGGTTACCTCTTATTTCATTCCATTCAATAGATGTTTGAGCCACAGAATGTTGGTGCAATTGACTACTGCTGCTACATATTCTGCTTCTGGAGTGGATTGAGATGTGCATGTTTATTTCTTGCTAGTCCAAGTAACTAACCTCTTACTTAAGAATAATGCTCCTCCACTTGTGCTTTTCCTGTCATCAATGTTTTCTCCCCAATCTGTGTCTGCGTATGCATTAAGCTCAAACTTCTTATTATTTTTGTAATATGGGCCAAAATCATCAATTCCTTTGAGATACCTCCTTATCCTCTTTACTACCATGCGATGATTTTATCTAGAATTAGAAAAGAATCTAGCCACTATTCATACTACTAATGCTATGTCTGGTTTTCTATGTACAACATATTGTATTTTTCCAATCATGGATCTTTACATTGTTTGATTGACTTTAGCTAATTCATCATTTTTGGATAGCTTATGTTCTATTGCCATTGGTGTGCTAATAGGTTTTGGGTCTTTCAATCCAAATTTCTACAGTATCTCCTTGATGTATTTTGATTGTGTCATAAATATGCCATGTTTTAGTTGATGTACTTGCAATCCTACAAAAAACTTGATTTCTCCAAACATAGACATCTCAAACTCATGTTTCATTTTCTCAGCAAAACTTTTGCAAAGTACTTCCTTTCCTCCAAAAACTATATCATGCACAAGTATTTTAGATACAAGAATATCCTTACCTTCTTCTAATTTGATGTACATGTTGTTGTTGTCATTAGTTCTTTCAAATCCTATTTTCACTAGATACTTGTGAAGTCTCTCATACCAAGCTCTAGGGGCTTGCTTTAATCCATATAGAGCCTTATGTAATTTTCATACCTTATTTTTGTTCTTTTCATCAACAAAACCTTCTGGTTTCTCTATGTAGACTTCCTCTTCAAGTATACCATTCAGAAATGTAGACTTAACATCCATTTGATAGATTTTAAATCCTTTGAAGGATGCATATGCTAGTAAGGTCCTTACTCCTTCCATTCTGGCAACTGGAGCAAAAGTTTCTCCATAGTCTAGTCCTTCTTCTTGTGCATACCCTTTACAAACTAGTATTGCCTTGTTCCTTGTGATTTTACCATTCTCATATAACTTGTTTCTGAACACCCACTTGGTTCCAATTACATTCTTGTCAACTGGTCTTGAGGCTAAGGTCCATGTCTTGTTTTTCACAATTTGTTCTATTTATTCTTTTATAGCATTGTACCAGTCATCATCTTTTATGGCTTCACTTATTTTTTTTGGTTCCTATTGGCATTAAGTTATTATTTCCATTAGTGACAACACTTATTTGTATCACTAAAGCTATCAAGCTCATCACTCAGTTTACAATGTATACCAAGCATTCAATGGCTACCTTGTACATTCATCACTTAAGAAGTTTACGCTGAGCTTCGCAATTCACACCAAGCATTCTAAGTGTTAACCGAGCTTCATAGTTCACATCAAGCATTCAAGTGTTAACCGAGTTGAGTATAGCTACTAAGTGAATGTGCAATCTAGTACTGTCTACTGAGTTTACAGTGTTCACCGAACTTCACAGTGTTTATCGAGTAATGGAACCACAGTGCTTACCAAGTGATGAAAGCACATTGCTTACCGAGTAATGAACTTCATAGTGCCTACCAAGTGATGTAAGCACAGTGTTTACTAAGTGAAAGAAAGGTAAACAAAGGATTCAATTTTTACCGAGTGACACTACATCTATTGAGTCTCTGATGGTTACCAAGTTTAGAACTATGTCAGGTGATTAGTATGGACCTAGCCTTCACTTATACTAAGTGCATGATGATGACAAGTAATGCAGCGGATGTCAAGTATTAGAAGGTCACTGAGTCAGTTCAATGAACTTGAGTTATTTTCTATTTGGCCGACTCAATAATATTTTGTTCACTTGTGTTTTAGCCGACCTTGCAATTGTAATTATTGGAATGGTATATATATGTAATGTATTATATCATTTGCAAGTGTGTGTATATGGAATGTGATATGAAGAGTATCAAGAGAGTCATGTAATGTTTTGAGAAGAATGAAAGCAAATCAGTAGAAAAGTAGAGTATTCAGCAAGGTCTACAAGGAGAAGTAAAGACTTATCAGTCACAAAAGGTGATCAATACATCAAGGATCTAATTAGCAAATCAAGTTTGTAAGTAGATCCACTATTTCATCCTAATAGGTGAATTAGTTTTGTAAATCCTTTAATAGGGTAGAATTAACAACCCTTTTATAAATCTCCTAACAGAGTGCATACTTCAGTGTATGTTTGTAAATCCTCTTACAAGGTGGACCTAGTAGTCCTTTGTGCTCCTAAAAGGGCAAATCACCAGAAATGGTCAATGTAAGCCTTAACTGGCCAACTTCATACTACAATAACAAAGTTTTGTGGGTATCATCCCCACCCCAATTTTACTTTCTATTTGAAAGGTTTCTAGGTCACCAAATCTCTGTGTACATGTGTTATGGATGTTTTATTTCTCATATATGCAGTAGATTAGATGAATGAATGATGAATGGTTAAAGTGCTGAATTATTTAATGTTTTAAAGTTACTAATTCACCCCTCCCCTCTCAGTAACCTATCATATCTTGAATATTTCCAACAGTTCCATTTTGTTGAGCAGACATCTCTCACTTCTGAGTCTATTCCTTGTCATTGGTCTTGCCTCTTTGTTTCCAATAATTTGATTTGCAGGATGATGTCTTTTCACATACTTTGCCAGTGCTGGTTCTTTCCTTATTTGCATGTTGTCTCTTTTAGAATCTAAATATTCATGTATATTTTCATCAGGTATTTGTTTAATTTCTTCTTGTTGGTTGTTCTCAAAATTTGAATGAACATTTTTTGTATTCTGCAGCTCGGCTTCTGAATGTGTCTATTGTTCGACATTCACTGTCTGTGATTCGCCAAATACTGGATTCTATTGCTGATTGTCATTTTGAGTTGCAACTTCACCATTATTAGATATACCTTCATAAAATTATACAAAGGTTTTGTATTCTTCTACTTTCTTGTTGTTTTCAACACTTTGAACTTCTGTAAGCTCATCAAATTTCACATTTGTGCTTTCTACTACTTTGTTAGTGTTAACATTCAAGCACTTATAAGCTTTTCTTTGAGTAGAATAACCAAGAAATGTGCCTTCCTCACTTTTTACATCAAAATTTCCATTTCTAGACTCTTTATATATATAACATTTGCATCCAAATATTTTGAAATGTTTTACATTAGGAGAAGGCCCATACCATAATTCAAAAGTTGTTGCATTTGTACCTTTCTTGACTTGAGCTTTGTTGATTGTGTAGACTGCAGTGCTCACAACTTCTCTCTAGTGCTTGAGTGCAACATTTTTCTCCATCATTAAGGTCCTACCATAGTCAATAACTAATCTATTCCTTCTATCTACTATACAATTCTGAGGTGGAGTTCTAGGTGCTCATGTCTGCCTCTTGATTCCTCTTTCATTGCAGAACTCTTCAAATTCTCTCGATGTGAATTCAACTCCTCTATCAGATCTAAGACATTTTAGGCTCTTCCTAGTCTATTTTTCTACTCTGGCCAAGTACCATTTGAACATTTGAAATGCATCTAATTTTAGTTTTAGGAAAATGAATGTCATCATCCTTGAATAGTCATCTATAAATAACATTATGTATCTTTCACCTTTGTAGCTTTCTACTTCAATAGGACCACACAAGTTAGTATGAACTAACTCTAATACTTCATTAGAAGTATAAACCTAGCTTTTGAAAGTTGACTTGGTCATCTTCCCTAGTGGGCATTGTCTGCACATGGTGTTATCAGGTTTCTTCAACTTTGGTAGACCTCTAACTTTCTTCATCTTCATGATGCTTATCAGATTGTCAAAATTTACATGACATAGCCTCTTGTCCCATAACCATACATCATTAGTTTGAACAATGAGAAAAGAAGCATCTTCCATGTCAAGGTAAAAAAAATTACTCCTAGTCTGATCACCTTTTCCTATTAGACTTCCTTGAGAATCATAGATTTTGGCAATTCCATCTCTAAATTTAACCTTGTATGCTATGTTTCTTAACTATGAGACACTTAACAAGTAATAATTTAGGCCTTCAACATAGTCTTTTATTGTCATCATTGTCTTTTATTGTCATCTTGGCTGTGAATGTAGATTCAAAGTTTTTTTTCTTGTAGTTGTCAAAGTTGGATAGCCCAAAAGCAGTGACTCTTCCAACTATTCCTTCAAATGACAATGTGTTGCCTAGTACATATCTTAGCTCCTAGATGGCTGATACTCTTATAGTATAGATAGGAAGAAAAGTTCTCAAGTATTTTCTACATATTGTTTCTTCTGCTACCTGTCCTCCTAGACTTCTAATGGCACTGACTACTTCCTTCATTCTTGCACCATATTGAGCAGCATTCTCTCCTTCTTCAATTTTCATATCATCAAACTTTTCTCTTAAGCTCTCTCTTTTGGCTCTCTTAACATTATCATCTCCTCCATAAATTCTTGATAATGTTTCCCACATCTGATGTGAAGTATCACATCCTTTGATATCATCATACTTGGCATAGCTTAGTGCTAAAGCAATATCCAACATTGCTTGATTGTGCTCCTTCTTCTTGATCATGTCATCTGTAGTGAGGGGTCCTGTAGGGTCTATATGATTGAGGTCTATGCATAGCCTCCTATTGATCTAAGGTGTAACTTCATCAAACTTTTCCATGCAACAAAGTTATCTTTGTTTAGCTTGGAAACTTCTCCCTTGGACATCTTGATCTTCTTGTTGCTAGTACCTTGAAACAAATCAGCAGTGAGCTCTGATACCAATTGTTATAATTATTTGGAATAACTGGGAGGGGTGGGGAGTGGGGGTGAATCAGTTATCCAAGGTCCAGTGATGTCCAATACAACTTTTTCTTCTAATCCTTAATGGCACATAATGGAAATTATCATGGATGCAATTGAACATTAAACAATCATGAAAAGTAAACATGCATCACACCATAACACTAAGGATTTGATGACCTAGAAACCCTCCAGGAATAAGAAGGTAAAATGGGGTGGGGATGATGCCCATTGAATAACTGTGCAATTGATTTCAACCACTTTGGATGGTCTGCCCTGTTAAAGGATACAATACATTGTTAAATGTGACCTTCTTAAAGGATTTAAGAACATTCAACTTGGAATTTCATCCTATTAAAGGATTTATATAGAGTTGTTAGGCTCACCCAAGTCCATGGGATTTATAGTCACCTTCTCAAAAGAAACTTTCATCCCTCTCTAAGGATCTCCTATCCTCCTCCTAAGGATCTCTTATCCTTCTTGTAAGGATCTCTTTATCCTTTTCCTAAGGCTTATCCACCTAGCTTTCAAGCTAACCTAGCAATGTAGGGTTTCAATATCTAATAAAATGGTAAGAAAGTATTAGAAGGGTTTCGACCTGATAGAGATTGCAAATCTAACTGTACAAATTTCAAATCACTCTTTAGTTCTCTTATTTTCTTGGCTTTCCTCCTTTGTAGTGTTGATAGCTTGTACACCCTTCAAGATCTATCTCCTTGAGTTATTTCACTCATTATGCCAATGCATTCTCTGGTGACTTGATCAACTTAGAGTCTTGATACTTTGTTCTTACTCATCTTGGCTTCTTCACATGATCACACTTATGACCAACTCCCTCTCATGCATGCACATTTGATCTCTGACTTTTAAATCCTAATAAAGAAGTTTTTTTCTCGATTTCTCGCTCAAATATTTTGAGAAAATGATATTGTTTTCCCTCCAATTGGCTTCTTCTAGAAACTTCATGATAAATCTATTAGCATTTGTCTTGAATTGGTTTGCATGGATTACATAAAATTCTATGACATCTACTCATGATCTTTATCATCCAACTAATTCACAAAATTTGATGTAACAAACTTATCACTCCTAATCTGGTGAATCTTTGACTTTAACAAAATAATGCAGCAACTCAACATCATTGATTTACTGATGCTCAGCTCCTTTTGTGTTATTTGGCTTCTATTGTTATTTACTGGCACTCAACACCTAAAGAAATTCTATGAAACTTGGCACTTGAATATTACTTGGCTCCTATATCTTGCTCAACCCTTAAATATCAATCGGCACTTGATCTTCAATCGGCACCTAAAGGCTGCTCGGCACTTGAAGATCTCTCAATACACACTAAAGTTGAACTTGCTCAGCTTGAACCAAGAATCTATTCGACATTGACTAGCTAGCTCAATTCTCTACAATGAACTTAGTTAATCCCATGTGTCAATGTGTCCATCTTCTGTATCTTAGAGTATGTCATCAATACACTATTTCATCAATGTCTTAGCTGATCCTTATAGTTCATTACAACATCATAGCTTCAACCTTTCTCTAGGTACTCTAGTTACATCTTATTGTTTGCCACCTCCTTGTCAATCAACCAATTGATAGTATTTGGATCACTTAAGAAATTGGGATTCCAGCAAGTAGCAAGTTTGACATCAATGAAAAAACAATGATTGAAACATTCATTACTAGCTCCATTTCTCTTCATTCATGATCTTTTCAATCATTTCCAACAACTTTTCCCCAATGCATGTATTCTTTACATATCTTTACATATACTTTTGCCCCTTTTTGACATCAATGACAAATGTGTATATTATATTTCAATATGAAAATGTGATAAGAATTTAGAGTGTACCTTCAAGATTAATGCCATTGTCATAAAATCACTAGACTTATAGAACACAAGAATTGGTTAAGCCATGTCATGAATCCTAATGGAGAATATTGGCAGTTAGGTCAAAATTTCTCCCCTCATAGTTACCCAAGAAGATTCAAACCTATAGCCAAGCTCTAATACCACTTGTTACAAACTAGAGTTGTCATTATACCAAAAGATTGACCTATCAATGCTTGATACAACAACTAGATTTATAGAACACAAAGCCATGTCACAAATCTTGAAGGGAAACATTGGTGCTTAGTCCAACAGTCCCCCATATGCCATCATCATCACAAATATAAGCCTACCTATCTCACTCAAGTGTGTATCACTAAAGGTGATATCTCTAATGTCAAGCATAGGATCCATGATGATATTTGTGAACAATGAACATTGTGGTGGGTAAGAACCTACCTTTGAAGGTGGGCTACATCCTCTTCAACTATGGTCTTTGGTGGACCTCTTTTTGAAACATGTATGTCATGCTTGTTGGAAATATGAGGTAGGAAAGGTTACAGAGAGTTGCGGCGGGGGGGGGGGGGGGGGTGGGGTGTGGGGGGGTGGGTGGCTGTGAATCAGAAACCAATAAAACTTAATCTTATTTCACTAATTAATTCTTCATATAATATTATGATCTAATTGCATGCATGAAAGAATGAAAGAAAATAAGCATTGACAGGAATTTGACACAAGATATAGTGATCAAGAAACCTTCCAAATAAAAAGTAAAACTAGGGTGGGGATGATATCCACAAGCTTTAGTAATGTGTAGTATAAAGTTGGTCGGTTAAGGCTTACAACTGATCACTTCTAATGATCTACCCTCGTAAGAGCAATAAAGACTGTAAGGTTCACTTTATTAAAGGAATAACAAAACATACAATGAAGTATGCACTCCCTAAATAGATTTATCAAAGACTGTTAAGTCTACCATGTCAAAGGATTTGAATAATGCATTTATTAGGATGAACCAGTGGCTAATCTCTACTCTATAAATCTAATTTTCTAGTTGAGATTCCTTGAATTATAATGATCACCTTGCTATGATAGATAATACTTTGTTTTACACTATATTTCTTGTAGCCTTCTTTATTTCACACTTCTGCTAATCATATGCTTACACTTCTAATTTAGATATAATATAGTGTATTACATATATACTAATTTAAATCAGAACTTACTTGAGTCGAATACGATACAAGTTTTACCAAACTCCACAAAGTCCACTTAACTATTGTAGCTGAGGTTATGAAGACAAACTTGGCAATTTTTTGATACTTGGAAACCATAGTCAACACTCAACATTTTCTGGCACTCAATGGACAAAGAGGCTTGATTCATATTGATCACTTCCAAGTAGCTTGAACATGGTCAACATTCTGTGACTCCATGAGCATTAAGAAAATTGACATACATTGAATCACCTAGTTGACACTCCATGGCTCAGTCAACACTAGATTCACATTACTAACAATGTTGGCTCGGTAGAAATTGGAGGGCATGGTTAACTTAGTTAACACTATGGAACTTGGTTAATCTATAAAACTCAATAAACACTATGGAACTCTATTAACATTGGAGTTTTCATCACTAGCACTAGACAACTTGCCAAAGACTAGTACACTTTGTATAAACTATGCATATGTTCTAAAGCTTGGTAGCAACTACATATTGAGTAAGTGTGAGTAACTAAGAGACAAATTTACCTTAATGTTAATGATCTCCCCATTTGGAATTATTGACAATGTAATGGGCACCTAATTACATCCAATTAGCCTATGGCTAGAAATGCATCCAAGCTACCTATCAATGAGTTGATAGAAATGAATTGAAAAGGCCAAACCCCAAGGGAATGATGTCTAGAATGTCACAAAAAAGGATGGACATCCTCTAATGCCAAGAACAAAACTGTACACCCAAGTTCCTATCAAATACAATTCACCATCATCCAATGCTAAACAATGAAGCTCCCACATCTATTTATACTTTCCCTACACCCTTCTAGTAGGAAATCAAATATTAATTAATTTAAAGTACTAGAAGCTTCCCCTTTCCAATAATTAATGCACTTTCTAGAAACTCCTCCCTTGTAATACAATAATTAATTGTGCTTCTAGAAAATTAAATTACTAGAGGCTTCCCCCTTTCCAATAATTAATACACACTCTAGAAGCTTCTCCTTCGTAATACAATAATTAATTAAATTAATTAAATATAAAGTCACCTTTTAATTTTTTATTTATTTAATGAATTTATAGGAAATTAATTTAATTTCCTTTTATGCTTCACTTAGACTTTGGAGAATGTGAAGGCTAAGAACTCCACTTAGTTGCTGAAAGATGGGGACATTACAACTCGCCCTCCTTGAAATTTCTTGTCCTCAAGCAATCTGGCAAGAAAATGAACTCCAACCTTCACTCAGATCCCAAATGAAGTAGTATGTGACCACCCTATGGACATTAAAGCAACTGCAAACTAGCACCATCATGACCAACCACATGTCCTACAGCCTAGCACCCAAAACCTGTGCTGATGATGTAGATGTCAGAATGTTGCTAGAAGGCAACTCTAGAGAAGATCTATGAAATCTCTTCTTCCCTATATCCACCCACATAATATATATTGGATTGGAATCCTGATCATCACCAATATGCCTTGAAAAAGATGTAGCTATAGGTGAACCATATGCACTCATTCTAAATATATCAACAATAGGTGTAGCTACATCAAAATATATGGACATAGGAACACCACTAACTACTACAACATGAAATTAAACTAAGTTTGTAGTTGATGAAAATGCATAATCAACATGTGCACCATCATTATAACACACGTCAACCACTGCATGCATACTGCTAAACTCCTCATTGGATGGTTCAACTGACACAGAAGTGGTTGATGATATGATAGTATCCTTGCATTCTCCTAATCCCACTATTACTCCATCACTATCCCCTGACAAAGCTTCATATGTGGACTCCTGACTCTACATGCACATGAATCAACACTAAATTTTGAATCAATAATACTAGAGCATAAACCCACATCTACTGACTCTGCTAAAATGCCTACATCACCAACATCATAGCTGGGTGGCTCTATACATATCTCGATCCCACCTTAGGAATCAACTACCTCCTGCACTAGAGAAACATACACATCATCGATATTGATCCCCATCTACCTAATGATAAGCTACAACATCATATCCATTTTCCTATTCTACTCCTATTGCATCATATCCATTCATGTATTCTACTCCTATTGCACACACTGCCCCTTCTCTAATGTACCCAGTAACCTGAACATTACATTTTCCTAATCTAGATCAATATACATTTTTTCAAAGACTTTTCCCTCTATCCAGCTATCCCAAATTTCCTATAAGATCTCCATAGGATGGTTGGACTTATAGCTCTAATAACACTATAATGGGCACCTAATTACATCCAATTGGCTTGTGGCTAGAAATGCATCCAAGTTGCCTATTAATGAGTTGATAGCAATGAATTTTGAAGGCCAAACCCCAAGGGAATGAGATCTAGAATGTCACAAGAGAGGATGAACATCCTCTAATGCTAAGAACAAAACTGTACACCCAAGTTCCTATCAAATGCAATTCACCATCATCTAATGCTATACAATGAAGCTGCCACCTCTATTTATACTTTCCCTATACCCTTCTAGAAGGAAATTATATATTAACTAAGTGCAAGTACTAGAAGCTCCCCCCTTCCAATAATTAATGCACTCTCTAGAAACTCCTCCCTTGTAATACAATAATTAATTATGCTTCTAGAAAATTAAATTATTAGAGGCTTCTCATTTTCCAATAATTAATACCCACTCTAGAAGCTTCTCCCTTGTAATACAATAATTAACTTAATTAATTAAATATAAAGAAACCTTTTAATTTTTAATTTATTTAATGACTTTATAGGAAATTAATTCAATTTCCTCCTATGCTCCATTTAGCATTTGGAGAATGTAAAGGCTAAGAACTGTAACAAGCGCCTTAGAAATGCCTAAGAACTAAACTAATCGATGAAAGAGATTGTGATGTCTTTGCATAGATTTAAACCACATAACTTGAACATAAACAAATGAATTCATGCAAATGAAAAATTGGACTACTGCTGAAATATTATTAGTTCTCAAACTAATAAAATTAAATACATAGCAACTCACTAATTACTATAGCTTCATCAAATACATAAAAAATTGTTCAACTCACTAATTATATCCAATTTGCCTATGGCTAGAAATGTGTCCAAGCTGCCTATTAATGAGTTGATAGAAATGAATTCCAATGGAAAAACCCTAATGGAATGGAATCTAAGATGTTACAAGAGAGGATGAATTTCCTCTAATCCCAAGAACAAATCTATACATCCAAGTTCCTATTAAATGCAATTCACCATTATCTGGTGCTAAACAATGAAACTCCCACCTCTATTTATACTTTCCCTACACCCTTCTAGAAGGAAATAAAATATTAATTAATTACAAGTACTAGAATCTTCCCCCTTCCAATAATTAATGCACTCTCTAGAAACTCCTCCCTTGCAATACAATAATTAATTGTGCTTCTAGAAATTAAATTACTAGAGGCTTCCCCCTTTCCAATAATTAATACGCACTCTAGAAGCTTCTCCCTTGTAATACAATAAATTAATTAAATATAAAGTAACCTTTTAATGTTTAATTCATTTAATGACTTTATAGAAAATTAAGTTAATTTCCTGTTATGCTCCACTTAACCTTTGAAGAAGGTGAAGGCTAAGAACTCCACTTTGTTGCTAAAAGATGGGGACATTATAGTCCATCCTCCTTGAAATTGCTTGTCCTTAAGCAATCCAGCAATTTTATGAAGTCTAATCTCCACCTAGATCCCAAATGAAGTAGTATTGGACATCCCTATGGACATTAAACCAACTACAAACTAGCATCATCAGAACTAACCACATGTTTTGTATCCTAGCTCCAAAAACTTGTGCTGATGATGTAGAAGTCAGAATGTCAGCAAAAGAAAACTCTATAGAAGATCTATGAAATATTTTCTTCTCTGTATCCGCCCACATAATATATATTGGGTTGGAATCCTAATAATCACCATTATGCATTGAAAAAGATGTAGCTATAGGTAAATCATACAGACTCATGCTAACTGTATCAATAATAGGTGTAGCCACATCAAAATCTATGGACATAGTAACAACACTAACTACCACAATTGAAAAATGGACCAAATCTATAGTTGATAAAAACTCATAATCATCAACATGTGTGCCATCATTAGAACACACATCAACCACTATATGCATACTGCTAAACTCCTCATTGTATGGTTCAACTAACACAGAAGTGGCTATTAATATGACAATATCCTTACATTCTCCTAATTCCACTATTGTTGCATCACCATCCCCTGATAAAGCTTCATATGTGGACTCCTAACTCTACACACATGACTCAACACCAAATTGTGAATCAATAATACTAGAGCATAAACCCACATCTACTAACTCTACTAAAATGCCCACATCACCAACATCATAGCTGGGTGGCTCTATACATGTCTCGGTCCCACCTGAAGAATCAACTACATTATGTACTAGAGCAACATACAAATCATCAATATTGATGCCCATCTGTCTAGCCATAAGCTGCAACATCATATCCATTCACCTATTCTGCTCCTATTGCATCATGTCCATTCACCTATTCTACTCTTATTGCATCTGCTACCCCTCCTCTAATGTACCTAATAACCTAAACATTACATCTTCCTAATCTAGATTGGTATTCCTACCTCCATCTAATCCTGTATTCCTATCATCTTAGTCACCCATACTTTTGTCTTGTTCAAAGAATATCTCCTCTATGTCTGTATGACTAGATTGTATGTCCCTCTACATAGATTAACTACCCTATTCATTCTACAAGTCTAAATTCCTACTTTATCTTTCTCTAGTATTTTGGAAATTATAAAACCCTTGTCGCATGCTCAAACATAAATCCTTAAGATCTCCACAGGATGACAAGATTTATAGGGGTCTAATACCACTATAATGGGGTTGCATTAGAGGACATCTAACCTCTCTTGTAACATTCTAGATGTCATTCCATTGGGTTTGGCCTTTGGAATTCATTGCTATGTATTTGAGAACTAATATTATTTTAGTAGTGGTTCTATCTTCATGTTGAATTCCTTCTTGTTCATGATATATGATTTCAAAATGTCTTTCAGTAGTTGGTTTAGTTCTTGGCCATTTCTAGGGTGTCCATTACAGTGGCATCAAAGCCTAGTTGCCAATTATAGTGGTATTAGAGCTATAAGTCTTGCCATCTTGTGGAGATATTAAGCATTTATGTTTGAGCATGCAATAAGGGCTTTATAATTTTTGCAATACCAGAGGTGGACAAACTAGGATTTCAAACTTGTAGGATTAATAGGGTAGTTCATCCATGTTGAGGGACATACAATCTAGTCATACAGACATAGAGTAGATATTCTTTGAACAAGATAGTACTATGGGTGACTGAGATAATAGGAATACAGGATTAGATGGAGGCAAGAATACCTACCTAGATTATGAAAATGTAATGTTCAAGTTACTAGGTAATTTAGAGGAGTGACAACATATGTATTAGGAGTAGAATAGGTGAATGGATATGATGCAATTGGAGTAAAATAGGCAAATGGATATGATGTTGTAGCTTATGGCTAGATAGATGGGCATCAATATCGAAGATTTTTTTGTTGCTCAAGTGTAGAAGGTAGTTGATTCCTCAGGTGGGACAAAGACATGTATAGAGCCACTTGGCTATGATGGTGGTGATGTGGGTGTTTCAACAAAGTCAATAGATGTGGGTTTATGCTCTATTATTATTGATTCACAATCTAGTTTTGAGTCATGTATGCTGAGTCAAGAGTCTACATATGAAGCTTTGTCAGGGGATGGTGATGCACCAATAGTGGGATTAGGATAATACAAGGATATTGTCACATTAGCAGCCACTTTTGTGTCAATTAAACCATCCAATGAGGAGTTTAGCAGTATGCGTCCATTGGTTGATGTATGATTTAATGATGGTACACATGTTGATTATGAGTTTTCATCAACTATAGATTTAATTTAGTTTTCTACTGCAACACTTAGTGTTGTTCCTATGTCCATATATTTCAATGTGACTATACATATTGTTGATACAGTTAGCATGAGTGCATATGGTTCAATTGTAGCTACGCCTTTTTTAGTGCATGTTGGTGATGATTAGGATTCTAGTGCAATATATATTATGTGGGTGGATATAGGGAAGAAGAGATTTCATAGATCTTCTATGGAGTTTCCTTCTAGTGACATTCTGACTTCTACATCATCAACAAAAGTTTGGGGTGTTAGGTTGTAGGACATGTGGTTGGTCCTAATGATGCTAGTTTGTAATTGGTTTAATGTCCATAGGAATATCACATAATACTTCAATTGGGATCTGGGTGGAGGTTGGAGTTCATTGTGTTGCTGAATTGCTTGAGGACAGGCAATTTCAAGGAGGGCAGATTGTAATGTCCCCATTTTTTAGCAACTTAGTAGAGTTCTTAGCCTTTACATCCTCCAAAGTCTAAGTGGAGAAATAAGAAATTAATTAAATTAATTTCCTATAAATTCATTAAATAAATCAAAAATTAAAAGGTGACTTTATATTTAATTAATTATTGTATTGTAAGGAGAAGCTTCTAGATAGTGAATAAATTATTGGAAAGGGGGAAGCCTCTAAAAAAATAATTTTCTAGAAGCACAATTAATTATTGTATACCAAGGAAGGAGTTTCTACAGAGTGCATTAATTATTGGAAGGGGGAAGCTTCTAGTACTTGCAATTAATTAATATTTGATTTCCTTCTAGAAGAGTGTAGGAAAAGTATAAATAGAGGTGGGAGCTTCATTGTTTAGCATCAAATGATTGTGGATTGCATTTGATAAGAGCTTGGAAGTGTGAGTTATAGATTTGTTCTTGGCATTAGAGGACATCTATCCTCTCTTGTAACATTCTAGACATCATTCCCTTAGGGTTTGGCCTTTGGAATTCATTGCTATGTATTTGAGAACTAATATTATTTTAGCAGTGGTTCTATCTTGATGTTAAATTCCTTCTTGTTCATGTTATATGGTTTAAATCTATGAAAACACATCACAATCTCTTTCAACAATTGGTTTAGTTCTTGGGAATTTCTTGGGTGCCCATTATAGTGGTATAAGAGCTATAAGTCCTACCATCCTATGCTACTATGTAAGTGGATGGAATAGAAAAGAAGTGAGAAAACGTTTTCAGACGATCATCAATCACATAGATGTAATCTTTCACCTGTACTTGTGATAACTTGGTGATGAAGTCCATAGAAATACTTTCCCATTTCCTATCTGGAATGGGAAAAGGTTGTAATAACCCTGCAGGATATGTGTGTTCTCCCTTATTCTATTAACAATATACACACTCCCTGACATGCTTCTGAACATCATCCTTGAGCCCTTTCCATGTGAACCACTCACATATCTTCTTATAGGTCTCAAAGACCCTTGTATGTCCAGTTGTAGGTACATCATGAAATGCTTTTAGTATTACTTCCCTAAACTATGATGAAGGAATGAAACATATCCTACCCTGGAACTTAATTAATCCATCCATCACCACGTAATGATCATCATGTATGGTGCCTGCAATTACTCTAGAAGCCCAAGCATCCCTTGCATACTCTTCTATGATCTTATTTCTCCAATCTCCTATAATCTTAGCTAGAGCACACATATGAGGTCTCCTGGATAAAGTATCTGCCACCACATTCTTCTTACCTTTGACAAAATCAATGTCAAATTCATAGCCCTATAACTTCGTAATACACTTTTGTTGTCTATCATTCAAATCACACTGTCTCGTGAAGTATTTGATTCTGTTGTGATCACCTTTGATAACAAACTTTTACCAAAATAGGTAGGGCAAAAACATAGCCAATTCATGTATAATATCCAACATCTCCTAATCATAGATGGAATAGCTCCTCTCCACTCCACGGAGCTTCCTACTCTCAAAAATAAGGGGATTCTTTTCTTGCATCAAGACTGCCCCAATTCCATCTCCTGACACATCATATAAAGCTCAAATGGCTTTGTGAAATCTAGTAGAACTAGTACTGGACATAATGACATCACCTTCTTGAAATAATCAAAGCTTCTTTGAGCTAAACCTATCCATGCAATGACCCCTTTCCTTGTAAGGTCTGTCAAGGGTGCAGTGATATGTGAAAATCCCTTAACAAATCTCCTATAAAAATTGTAGAGATTAATGAATCCCTTAAGTTGTGTAAGATTTGTAGGAGTAGGCCAATCAATAATAGCTCCATCTACACTGATGAGATGCGCAAGGTATATTAGCTTAGTCATCCCAAACTCACGCTTAGATTCCTTAGCATATAGTGATTCTTTCTTCAAAGTGCACAACACCATCTCAAGATGTTGTAAATGCTCCTTCCAAGTCTTACTAAAGACTAAAATTTCATCAAAGAAAATCAGGACAAATCTCCTAAGCTACTCCTTGAATACCTAATTCATGGAACTCTAAAATGTAACAGGGGCATTGGTTAGCCCAAATGGCATAACCAAAAAATTGAAGTGGCCATAGTGACACCAAAAAGCTATCTTCTCAATGTTGACCTCCCTCATCCCGATTTGATGATACCCTAATCATAAATCTATCTTTGTAAAAAAGCATGGACCATGCAATTCATCAATTAGCTCATCTATCCATGGGATGGGATATCTACTCTTAATGGTCTTCTTATTTAATGTCCTATAATCAATGCACATGCACATCATCCAATCCTTCTTCTTTACCAAGACTACTACTAAAGCAAAGGGGCTCTTACTAGGCCTAATATGCCCTATTTATAACAACTCCTTAATTTCCTTCTCTATCTCATCCTTATGTTTCTTAGGATGATGATATGGAGTAATCATAACTAGTTTGGCTCCCTCCTCGATCTCAATAACATGCTATATCCCCTTATCAGGAGAAACCCCATGCAAAATCTTGCCAAATACCTTAGTGTTCCTATCAAGTATCTCCTCGATACCTGGTGGATGACTCTTCACCTATGGCTCTTATGAAGTTGGCATAGTGAAACATTCTGCTGCCCTCTCTATGTTATTATGCCCAAAAAGTCTCTGCATTCTCCTCAGGGAAACTACTCTACAATTCCCATCTAAAAGTCCTCTAAGTACAATAGTTCTTCCCTTATGCTAAAACCTCATGTCCAATTTTACTAGATTAAGTGTGAACTCTACTAGTGAAGCCATCCATGTCATGCCAAGGATGAAATCATAGTCTCCCATGTCTACCACATAGAACTCATCCTCCAACTCATAGCCATCTTTGAACCTGATGTAAAGATTAGATATCTTCCAAGTCCATAATAGTTTGTCACCATTACCTACCATGACACTAAACCCGACATGTTCCACTATCTATAGACCTCTCTTGGCTACCAATTGTGCATCTATAAAATTATGTGTAGCCCCAGTGTTAATGAGTGAGATCACTTTCTACCCTTGGATAGTAGCACTAACCTTAAATGTGATTGCCTTTTGAGCCCCCATTAATTGTGCTAATGACTTCTCATCCTTAGGAATGCTACTCTCCTCTATAGTGCTATCCTCATCTATATTAGAGTGTTGATCCTCCCTATTTGACAATGACTCCTCTACTAAGAAATACTCCATTTGATCTGCCTTAGCCTTGAGAGGACACTTATGAGATAAATCCCAAGGCTCTCTATATTGAAAACATAACTTCTTCTTTCTTAAATCATTCAAGGTTTCATTATCCAACTTATCTCTTTTTGGCTGAGCATCCTTGTGAAAAGTTATTTCATCCTTCTCCTTGTCCTTTTTCATATAAGAATCCCTTTCCTAAACCTACTTCTAAATGAAGAAGGTGCTAAGTCATGAGCCTTTTTAGTGGCCTTTTGCAACATAGATGGGTCATGCTCCTTGACCCAACCTTACAAGGGTTTTCAGAGTCCGTCCATAAAAGACAATACTAACCTCCTCTCTAAAATATCTATGACCAACACAGCTAACCTTTAGAACTCATTGATATACATCTCAACTGATCCCCACTACTTGAGTTGTGACAATGCCTTAAATTGCAATTCGGGATCCCTAGTATCAAATCTCTCTATGAGATTCTTAGTGAACTCTTCATAAGATGTGATCTAATTATGTCCCAAGGTTACCATGTCATGGTGCCACCACTCATGTGCTAGTCCATCCAAGTGAATAGCTGCATACTTTAAAGCCTCCTCCTAAGGCATAGGATTTAGCTGCAAGTATGCATCCATCTTCTACATCCAAGCTCGTGTGGTCATTTTTTCTAAAGCATCATAATAAGGTAAAGAAATTTTCCCAACTATATTTCTTAGCTCAAGGTTTTAACTTCTTCCTCCTAGTCTAGGGATGTGTCTCATCCTCAAGTGCATGTAATCTCTAAGAGAAATGTCCACTTGAAACTTCATTCCACTAGCCTCCCAATCCCTCTTGAACTGATCCTATAACTCTGTAATCTGTGGTTTATTAACCAATTGAATTGGATCTCTGGGTGGGAAGGTGGGTAGAAGAGGTCCTGAGCTAGCTATTGGAGCTAGGCATGCAACATGTCTAAAGTTATCAGCCTCATTCCCATTATCGTCATGTCCATTATTACCATTAATGTTGCCTTGGTCTCCATTATCATTGCCCCTATTATTGTTTTTTCCATTTTTGGCATCACCTAGATTAATATCTAAACAATAATTAATTATAGCTAAAGAATAATTAATCTAATTTATAGGGCTTATAACTTTGATACCACTATTAATGGGCACCCTAGAAATGCCCAAGAACTAAAACAATTGCTGAAAAAGATTGTAATGTCTTTGCATTGATTTTGAAACCATAGAATGTGAATAAGAAGGAATTTAACATGAAGATAGAACCATTGCTGAAATAAAATTACTTCTCAAATACATAGCAATGAATTCCAAAGGCCAAACCCCAAGGGAATGATGTCTAGAATGTTACAAGAGAGGACATACATCCTCTAATGCCTAGAATGAATATATAAGTCACACCTCCAAGCTCTTATCAAATCCAATTCATAATCATCCGATATTCATAATCATCCGATGCTAAATAATGAAGCTCCCACCTCTATTTATACTATCCCTACACCCTTCTAGAAGGAAATCAAATATTACTTAATTGCAAGTACTAGAAGCTTCCCCTTCGAATAATTAATGCACTCTCTAGAAACTCCTCCCTTGCAATACAATAATTAATTGTGCTTCTAGAAAATTAAATTACGAGAGGCTTTCCCCTTTGCAATAATTAATACACACTCTAGAAGCTTCTCCCTTGTAATACAATAGTTAATTAAATTAATTAAATATAAATTTTCCATTTAATTTTTTTATTTATTTAATGACTTTATAAGAAATTAATTTAATTTCCTCTTATGCTCCACTTAGCTTTTGGAGAACGTGAAGGCAAAGAACTCCACTTAGTTTCTAAAAGATGGGAACAATATAGAAAAAAACACTTATCATCCAAAAAATAAATACACAAACTTACAAGTCAAAACATTCTTATATCTCCATTTTGTGTCTACAACTGGGTAAAACACTATGCTTTTTAGATTGATAAAAATTGCTTTTGTAAAGATGTTTTCTTCTTCTTTTTTCAATACAATACTATTCTCCCATACATATACCTAGATTAATTATCCCTCATCTATGTATTCTTTTCATATCTTTACATATACTTCTCCCTCTTTATATATATATATATACATATATATACATATACATATATATACATATATATACATATATATATATATGTATATATATATATATGTATATATATATATATACATATATATATATACATATATATATATATATGTATATATATGTATATATATGTATATATATATATTTATATATATGTATATATACATATATATGTATATATATGTATATATATGTATATATATGTATATATATGTATATATACATATATATGTTTATGTACATGTACATGTACATATACATATATATGTATATATATATGTGTATATATATAAATATATATATGTATATATATATATGTGTGTGTATATATATATATACATATATACATATATACATATATATATATACATATATATATGTATATATACATATATACATATATATGTGTATATATATATGTATATATATATATATCTGTATATATATCTATATGTATATGTATATATATATATAGACACACATGCACACACATACATATATACGTTCATCTATACTTCTCCCCCTTTTTGATATAAATGCGAAAATTGTATATTATATTTCAATACCAAAATGTGATAAGAATTTAGTGTACCTTTAGGATTAATGCCATTGTCATACAATCGCTAGACTTATAGAACATAAGAGGTGATTAAGCCATTTCATGAATCGCAAAGGATAACATTGGTAGTTGGTCCAACAATCCTCCCATTAGAGTTACCTGAGGAGATTCAAACCTATGATCAAGCTCTGATGCCATGTGTTACAAACTAGAGTTGTCATTATACCAAAAGATCGACCTTTCAATGTTTGATACAACAACTACACTTATAGAACACAAGATGCGGTTAAGCCATGTCAAAAATCCTAAAGGGAAACATTGGTGGTTAGTCCAACAATCCCCATATGCCATCATCATCTCAAATACAAGCATTCATATCTCACTTAGGTCTATATCACTAAAGGTGCTATCTCTGATGTCAAGCATAGGATCAGTGAGCATATCTATGAAAAATGAACATTGTGGTGGGTAAGAACCTAGCTTGGTAGGGGTGCTACATCCTCCTTAACTATGGTCTATGGTGGAGCTATAGTTGCAACATCTATGTCATCCTTTTTGGAAATATGAGGTAGGTTAGGTTATTGAGAGTTTGGGGGGGGGGGGGGGGGGGGGGGGGGTTTATAAATCAAGAACCAATAAAACTTAATCTTATTTCACTAATTATTTCTTCATACAATATTCTAATCTAACTGTGTGCATGAAAGAATGAAAGAAAATAAAAATTCATAGGACTTTGACACGAGATATGGTGAACAAGAAACATTCAAAATAGAAAGTAAAACTAGGGTGGGGTTGATATCCACAAGCTTTAGTACTGTGCAATATAAAGTTGGTCTATTAAGCCTTACAATTCATCACTTCTAACAATCTACCCTCTTAGGAGAAATAAGGACTATAAGGTCAACTTTATTAAAATATTTACAAAACATACAATGGAGTATGCACTCCCTAAATAGATTTATCAAATACTGTTATGTATACACTATCAAAGGATTTGAATAATGAATCTATTAGGATGAGCCACTGGTTGATCTCTGATCTATAACTCTAATTTTCTAGTTGAGATTCCTTGAATTGTAATGATCACCTTGTTGTGATAGATAATACTTTGTTTTCCCTTATATTGATTGTAGCCTTCTTTATTTCACACTTATACTCATCATATTCTTACACTTCTTGTTTAGATATGATATAGTGTATTACATATATATCAATCCAAATCACAACTTACTAGAGTTGGATACAATACAAGTTTCGCCAAAATCCACAAAGTTGACCCAACTATTCTAGCTGAGGTTTTGAAGACAAAGTCGATAATTTTATGATACTTGGAAACTACAGTGAACACTCAACATTTTCTAGCACTTGATTGACAAAGAGACTTGATTCATATTGATCACTTCCAAGTAGCTTGAACATGATCAACATTGTGAGACTCGGTGAACACTAAGAAAATTGACATACATTGAACCACTCAGTTGACACTCCATGGCTTGGTCAACATTAGATTCACATTGCTAACATCATTGACTCGGTAGAAAATGGAGAGCATGGTTAACTCAGTTAACATTATGGAACTTGGTTAATCTATGAAACTCAGTAAACACTATGGAACTTGGTTAACACTGGAGTTTTCCTCACTAGCACTAGACAACTTGGAAAAGACTGCTACACTTGGCATAAACTATACATAAGTTTTGAAGCTTGATAAAAACTATATATTGACTAGGTGTGAATCACTAATAGGGAAATTTACCTTAATGTTAAAAATCTCCCCCTTTGGAAGTAGTGACAAAAACACTTATCATCCATAAAATAAATACTCAAAATTACAAGTCAAAACATTCTTTTATATCCATTTTGTGGCTACAACTAGGTAACATACTATGTTTTTCAGATTGTTTAAAATTGCTTTTGTAAAGATGTTTTCTTCTTATCTGGTCAATACAATACTATTCTCCCATAAATATACCTAGAGTACTTCTCCCCTATATATGTATTCTTTACATATCTTTGCATATACTTCTCCCTCTTTACACACACACACACACACACACAGACACACACACACACACACACACACACACACACACACACACACACACACACACACATTCATCTATACTTCTCCGCAATGCATGTATTCTTTACATATCTTTACATATAATTCTCCTTCTTTTTGACATAAATTCCAAAGGTATTTATTATATTTCAATACCAAAATGTGATAAAAATTTATAGTGTACCTTTAGGATTAATGCCATTGTCTTGTCCCAATTTTCTTGTAACACCTTGCTTGCATGTAATGTATCTAAACTTATACGATTGCTCCATCATGTGATCAGCTATCAAGAATTTATTATTGTGGATGAGTGTCTTAGAATGATCAATGTGTCTATAGTGCATCCATGTTTGGAAGAATCATGCCTTAGATTTCTATAATTATGGCCCTGATCCTGGTTTCTTCATTTAGTAATTTTTCTTGCAATTTTTTTAGAAATCTGATATTTGAATAATGTGTAGAGTTATAGCTTGGGTCAAGTGATAGCTAGTCTGCACTTTCCTTTATGTCTTTATCTCTCTTTGATAGTTTATTTTTAATGTCTTTTCTGGTGTGAAGATATATGTATCACACAATTTAACAAATAATGAAGTGAGATTATTTACAAATTCCTCCACTACAACAAGAGTAGTAGAGAATTCTACTTGGTTTGTTGCAATTTTTTATACCACTTGTTCCAATACCTTGTTCTCAAATTGTATTTTGCTCTTTTTAGCAACTTATTTGGTCCATTCACATCTTTATTGAATTTTTGGATAGTTTTTGTTAATTAATCCAAAATAGGCTAAGTACTATAAACCTCAATACTTAGTGCACTTATAAAAATGCCCTTTACATCTTCAAGCACTTGAGTTTTTTCATCTCTTCTCTTCTCTAAGATTTTGTTACTTAGCTCTCTTTCACAATAACTCATGCATGGTGTTCATTTGTTTAGGATTAAGAGTAGAGATATCCCAGTTTAGAATAATTGTATCCTCATCTAGATCAATATCTTCTTCTTTACCCTTATCATTATTTGAAACTTCAGTACTAACTTGAAAATTGTTCTCAAATGTCATTGTAATAGCTATATTTGTAATGAAAATAATAGTAGAAATAGAGGGGATAAAAAGAAATGTAGATATGACCTTGATAGTAGAAAACCTTGTTGTTGCATGATAAAACTTGATGAAGGAGGTACTTTCTACTTAGTAAATGAAATGCCAGTCACTTCAGTTGATGGAATACCTAGCTAAATAGGTCTTTAGCTTGGTTGGGTACATGGTGTTGTAGTCTTAGTCATAACGAACTCAGTAGAATCTTTCTTGGAGCTAGATTGCACTGAGTCTTTGCCTAGAGAATGAGGAAATGAAGCCATTACTACTGTTGCAATCTTTTCTACATTAGTTTCCTCAATACTTTGAATCTCTAGAAGATTTCCTCTTGTAGCTTCCTATTCTTCCTCTTCATCATCTAAATCATCATATTTTATTTCCACATCCTCTTCCTCATCATTGTCATCATTTTTGTCATTAACATGAACAACAAAATCACTAAGTTGATGTATTTTGTAAATATTCTTCAATGTAGTTGTGGATGCCTTTACTATATATTCAATGTCTTTTATCAATATCATACATGCATTGAATTTAAGAGTGATTTTTTCTTCAATGATTCTTTCACCTCCTTTTCACTGAGGCTCAACATTAGTTTCCCTAGAGCTTGTTCAAAGATGTCTTTTGCAGTATTCTTTTGCATGCTCCCATCTAGGCTTGATTACTTGCATAAGATCATTAGGTATTTTTTGTACAAGCTGATCTAGTGAGTACTTCCATTTTTTCAATTTTGACATAAGCATACCCTCCATCTACTTTCTCTGATCCATATTCTTAGTCTCATATCTAAGATATTTGAAATTTTCCATGCTATCTCCTTCTTCCAATTCTCTTAACTTTTCTTGAAGTGTAGGTGGAGGCTTTTTGAAGATAATCTTCTAGGCATCTTCCTCACCTAACATCAATTTCTTCCTAGATTTTGGTACCCTTCTTGTGAATACAGTAGTGGATGACTTAGTAGGATTGGTTATGATAACCTTACCTTTCTTTCTTATAGGCTCTTTGTCCTTAGATTTGGATTCCTCATCTTCATCCTTTACATTGCCTTCTTCCACATCATCACCTTTTCCTTCTGTTAGTAGGAGTGTAGAACTTGCTTGTTTTAGTTTTTCTATCCTCTTTCTTCCTTTTACAACTACTTGAAGAAGCATAATTTCAACTTCTATTCTTTCCTCCACTTCTTCATAAGTCCCAAGATATGGTGCCTTAGGATCTATAGGAACATTCAAAAGAGCCTCAATGATATCTCTAGTTTCATGTATGTTAACCTCATACTCTAGAGCTTTAACCCATGTTATTCTAGGCATGATTGCTTAAATATATACCTTCTCACAATCTACCATAAAACATATATGATCTGTGTAGTCTTCTACAAGCTTCACATGTATCCTATATCTATTCGGTATCTTCTCTTTGAATCTTTCAAAGTATTTGTCCATTCAATCATATCAAGGTTTTCATCCATTTCTTCTGTGTACTCATTTATTTGATATAAAACATGGATATCTTGTCTCCATACTATTGTTCCTTTAGAATGGAAGAATTTTTGCACAAAGAAAAATAAACATGTCAAAAGTGAAATAAACTCACATGGATTATTCTTGGAACCTCTAATGCTCTCCATGTTTTTATTGAATGGATTCAATAACAACTCAGCAAGGTAAAATGACATGTTATCCTTCACTACTTTGAGAGCTAGATCAACTGCTTCACAAGATACACTATTGAGATGATTGGAGATATAGGTTTAATGAGCAATGATCTAGATGCCAAATTTCAATTCCATGTTAGTTACATTGCTAATGTTTATTCCTCTACCACCCCACTCAGCAAGGGTGTTCTTCTCTAGTTGAACTTGACCTAGGGCTTTTGTCACTTTTACTTTGTCCAAGATTGGAAGACCAATAATTTAGTGAATCATTTTCCTCATGATCAGGATGGGTTGGTCTAAACATAGCTTTCCATTGTGAACTCAACTCAGAATAAATACTATCCATTTTGGCTAAAAGTTCCTTGGTATATATGAAATAACCATTAAGCCCTTAGCTTCTAGATATTGATGCTTAGGTTTTAGGACATCATTAACACATAACTCATTCAATAATTCATTCATCTCATGAGTTCCTAGCTCTAGGATAGAATATTTTTATTATGAACAGATATCATAAATGAGAAATACCTTGGGTGAAATTTATGATTCTAAACTAGTAGGGTCTAGCACTTTGGTAATTTCCAGAATCACTTTAAGCTTAGTGCCTTGTAATCAACTCCTCGAACGAAAATTTCAAACCGCTTTTGGTTTTCCTGCTAGAAGATGCCATGTATGGTAGGGTTTTGGAAAACTCAAAATTTCTTCAACAACAAACACTCAAATAATTCTTAAGCTCTAAAATTTCTCTTCTCAACTAGCTATAGAAATTTTCAATGAAAAAATACATTCACTTTATTCCTTTTAAATAATTTCCTCTTTACAATCATCATTTATGCTTGGTATGTTTCTTTTCTTGGTGAAAGGTCATCTTCCACATAGTTTGACTTTAATTTTTGGTAGGAATTCATAACTCGATAGAATCATTATTGCTTAGTAGGGTCCTTGACAACTCTGTGTCCACATATAGTACTTTAGTGTCTCCAAACTTTTCTCAGTAGGGTCTTGTGACCCAACCTAGCTTGGTAAGATCTATGATTTCCATGACCACTCGTTGATCCTTATGCATCTTAAATGCTAATATAGATCTCTTCTTCTTTTTGGCTAGAACTAATGAGAGATATCTATTTAGAGTCTTAGTTCCAATTATTGCTATCTAGGTATTCAAGTTGAGATGCTTGAGTTACCCAACTCTTGAGTAACATATTCTTCATGACTTAGACTTGCGTCCTTAGAAGATTTTGGTATACATTGTTGCTTCATCTCCTTTCTAATATTATCAACTTTGGCTTTCCTTTCATCTTTAATTCTTCCAATGTTCATATAGTTCTTGGCAAGATGTCCAAGTTCTGTATAAATAATGCATCTTTTAGTGGTATTTATTTTCCTCATATGATGTTTTATACAGCTTTTTCCAATGTGCCCAAATTCACCACACTAGTGGAATCTACACCATGTGTTGTAGTCCCATCAAAACATTTTAGAAGATTTGTGTCCTTTTTTCTTTCAATTGTGACATTTACCTTCAAGCTTAGGTTTCTCCTTGCATTCACTTTCTCTGTGACCATGCTTATTGCAGTTGTAACACATTCCATTCACTTTTTCTTTACCATTACTCCAAGATTTGTTTGATGTATGAGATATCTTACCATAACATTTGCAAGTAGGCCTTTAATTATTTTGAGCTCCTTGCTTGGATGATTTACTTTCTTTTGTGTCTACTATTGTTTCTTTTCCTTTGTGTCTATATTGATTTTGCTCATTCAATTGATTGATGCTTTCTTGAGATTTCAAGATCTTTTCATTTTTTTTTCTTTTAAGTGTTTAGATTATTTTGTATCCTTTCATTTTTTGACCTTAAATTGATGAGTTCTTCATTTTCATTTTTGAGATAATCAATGAATTTTTCTTACTGAAGGGATAGATGTTGGATTTCATTGTTCTTTTCTTCTATATCTTCTTTTTCTTTGTCTTTTTCTTCCATGACTTAACATAATCTAACTGATTGAATTTCTTGTTCTGTTTTCCTCTTTCTAACTTCTTCTTCAAGATGTAATGAAATAACTTGTAGAATAGAAGAAATAATATAGAATATTACAAAAATACTTGATAATAACTAAGGGTAATAGGCCAATTCTAGGGGGAAACCTCCAAATATCTCCAATGAGAACACACTTCATAATATGATGTTAAAATAAGACTCACAACCTCCTATATACCTAATTATGATTAATTTGAATAGAAAAAAGCCTACATAACACCTAGGTTGACCTAGCTACCTAAAAAATAATATAATAATGATAACATGACTTAATTAAGGATTAAGATAGCTACAAGTTGACTATTCATAATCCTATATACACCAATGTTAAGGGCATAACATGCCCCCTTTCTTGAAAGAAGCATTGTCCTTAATGCTAAAAAAGTGTGGATTCTTTTGAATGAACTCGTTATCCTCCAATGTGGCCTCTTGAACTAGTATGTTCTTGCATTGGATGAGATACTAAGCCAAGGTTCTATTCCTCAGCTTCTCCATGCATGTTTGAATAATGCACTCTTGTTTCAAAATTCTTCTTCTTTCTTCATCAAGTTCTGGTAGTACTGTTCGAGTATGAATATTCTACCTAATACCTTCTTCAAACAAAAAACATGAAAAACTAGATGTATCTTTGTTATTGGCAGCAACTCAAGCTTGTAGGAACCACTACCAATCTTTTGCATGATTTGGCATGGTCCATAATATCTTGGAGGTGACTTTTTTTTTTTTTTTTTGTTGCTTCATTGAGATTTGTTTATAAGGCTACAACCTCAAGAAGACCTAGTCCCCAACTTCAAATTTTCTTTCACTATGATGTTGGTCCACTTGTTGTTTGATTTGATTTTGTGCCATAGCTAAATTCTCGTTGAGTCTTAAAAGTACCTGTTGTTGATGAAGCAAATAGTCCTCTACTACCTCAACTCTTGGTGATACCTTTAATGTTGATGTGATAGAATACGGACAATATCCATGAAGTCCCAAAAATTGAGATGTCTTTTATCAGCTATGAAAGGAAGTATTGTACCACCATTCTACAAGAGGTAGCTAATCTACCTGTTGTGATTATTTTTCTAAATTGAACCAATGTAGATATCCTTCCAAACATTTATTAACAACCCTTTTTTCCCCATATGATTGAAGATGGTATGAAGAAATATGACCCAATTGAGTACCCAAACATGAGAATAAATCTATCCAAAAGTGACTAGTAAAGATAGGATCATGACCACTAATAATAACCTTAGGTGTACCATGTAGCTTTTGGATATTCTCCAAGAAATTTTTTTCCACTATACTTGTTGTAAAAGGATATGAATGCAATGAAATTTGCATATTTAGTGAGGTGATCAACTACTACCACGATGATATTATGACCTTTAGATTTGGGAAACCCTATGATGAAGTCCATGGATACTTTTTCCCAAGGTTGGCTAGGAATAGATAAAGGCTACAGGAGACCTGGTGTCTTAATTGTTTCCCCCTTATTTCTTTGACAAACCAAAAATTCAACCACAAATTTTTGAACATCACCTTTTAGCCCTTCCAAAAAAAAAAATCTTTCTTGAACCGATGATATGTCTTCAAAATTCTTAAATGACCACGAATTTGGGACTCATGTAGTTCTTTGATAATATTTTGTTTAAGAGTGGAATTCTTGCAGACATACAATCACTCTTTATACCAAAGAATATCCCCCTTTAAACAAAACTTATCTAAACTACTAGGGTCACTATTTATTTTTTGGATGAGATTACTTGTTGTGACATCATTTTTCCACTCTTCTTTCGCTTCTACAACACATTTTTCTTTTAATATTGAAAGGACGCGCAATAGGGCTTCATCTTTTTCATCCTTCTTGGAAATTGCATCGACCATAATATTTTCCTTCCCTTTCTTGTATATAATTTCAAAGTCATATCCCAACATCTTAATGACCCATTTTTGTTTCTCCTCTAATAATAGTTTGTGTTCCATAAAATATTTTAGGCTATCATGATCTATCTTAAGCTTGAAGTGTCGACCCATTAAATAAGGCCTTCATTTTTTAACTACATGAAGGATTGCTAGCATTTCCTTCTCTTTAATAGGTTTTAGTTGATTTTTACCTTTTAATTGACAACTCTCAAAAGAAATTGGTCAGCCTTATTGCATGAGAACTGCTCCTATCCCATTTCTAGAAGCATCACATTCCACAATGAATTCCTCATTGAAGTATGGAGTGGAAAGAATTGGAGTTGTACACATAGCCTTCTTCAATTGCTCAAATGATACATTAGTAGATTCATTCCATGAAAAGAATCCTTCTTCAATAGAGTGGTAAGGGTGCTTATATACAATATAAGTCTTCATAAATCTTCTAGAATATCCTATCAATACAAAGAAACCCCTTAATTTCTTAATAGTTTTTGGAATAGGCCATTCTATGATAGCCTTAATTTTGTTAGGGTCCACCTTTACTCCTTCATTTGAAATTATGTGCCCCAAATACTCCACCTCCTTAAGACCAAAAGCACACTTGGATGGCTTAGTATAGAGTTGATGATATTTGAGTAATTTTAATGTTTGATCTATATATTGTAAATGTTCTTCTGAAGTCTTGCTATAAATTAATTATATATCATCAAAAAACACCAACACAAAGTTTCTCAAGAACCTCTTTAAAATGTAATTCATCAAACTTTTTAATGTAGATGGTGCATTGGTAAGACAAAATAGCATCACCAAAAATGCATAATGACCCTCACAAGTTTGAAATGTTTTATTACAAATATCTTCCTCCTTAATTAGAATTTGGTGATAACCTAATCTAAGATCTAACTTGGTAAAATACATAGCTCCATTTAATTCATCTAGAAGATCATCAATGACTGGAATAGGAAACTTATCTTTAATGGTGTACTTGTTGAGCACTTTATAATCTAGACACATGCACCAAGTTGTGTCCTTCTTACACCCCATCATAACAAGTGAGAAGTAAACACTTTGGTTGTGTCTAATAATTCTTGCCTCCAACATTTCCTCAACAATTTTTCTATCTCACTTTTTTGTATGTGTGGGTACCTATAAGGCCTAATATTTGGTGGCTAGCTCCCTAAAACTACTTGTATGGCATGGTCATGATCCCTCTTAGGAGGAAGTCCTTTAGGCATATCTCCAAGAATCGTTGGGTGAGGATCAATTATTGCTTGTAAATTTGGATGAGTAAGAGCATTAGATTGAGAGATTTCTAATGAACATAGCTAGGCAAAAAATCTATCTGCACATTTCTTAAGAAACTTTTGCATTTGATGAGAGCTTACCATCTATGGGGATTTTTCCTTTAATCCCCTTATCTCCACTACCTTTCCTTTTGATTGAAATCACATGAATAGTTCTTGGAAGTTAATATCAATTGTTCCCAATGTAGTAAGCCATTGTAATCCCAAAATAATATCTATTGCACCCATAGATATCACATATATTGGGGCACTGGTGCCTAAAAGCACAAACCTGTGTCACCCTTTTACAAAGGAATTGTTGAGCCCATTTGCCATTGCACCAAAAGCCATGACTGTTAGTGAACATGGAACACCACATAATTAACCACCTGTGGGCAGGGGAGCGCATCGCATCACCCAACAATCTCCCCCTTGATGCACATACCAGGTGCTTATGCGGGTCGGGAAGGCACCGAGGAGATTTGAACCCATGACCAGGCCAAAACCAAGCTCTAATACCAATTGTTGGGCCCATTTTTCGTTGCACCAAAAGCCATGACTGTTAGTGAACATGGAACACCACATAATTAACCACCTGTGGGTAGGGGAGCGCATCGCATCACCCAATAGGAAAAGGCTAACAAAAGTGTAGTTGTTCACATTCAATGACATACAACTGGTATTATTATTTAGAATTTTAAAATGAAGTAAACTAATGAAATGTGTAGAACTGGATGAATTTGAGGATTACAATTTTTTAAAATTATTTGGAATAAGAAATTATATATTTTCTTATTTTTCAAAAGATAAATTTTAGTTGTTGAAAAACATTGGAAATGAGCGGTCTAGTTCCCACCAAAAAATTATATGGAAATAAAATTATTTCCCTTTGATCTTAAATTATGTTATTGATAATATATGCAGCTAGAACAATAAAAAAAAAAGGGGCTTTAGACTTATATTTTCTCTTTTATAACGATTCAAATTTCAACTTATTTAAATCAATAGTTTTCATCTCCCACCACATTTTTCAAAATAAATCTTTTCCAACGAAAAGAAAAATTATAGATTCTAGAAGAGGACTCTCTCCTCTAGAATGTCATATAATTTTAAATTTTTTTAATATTACTTAATAGTTTTTTCTTTCTCAAAATTGATATCTTCTCAACTGTTAAAATGCATGGTTGTAAAATTTTTTAATTACGATATACTATATCTAATTAAAACACTATAAACTCTATATGAGAATATTCTTGACTTTGAGCTCTATAAAATGATGTTCAGAAGTTATTAAAAAATAATTGTAATAGATAGTATGAGTTATTGAAATATTAGTTTTTTGAAGTAATTGTAATTTTTTAGTAATTGGATACTAACTAGTATAAACATGCATTTAATAGACATTTCTAATTGGAAAAGTGTGAGACCATATATAACTTAGCTAGAATAATTTTATCAAGATCATATGTTTGAAAACAAATGTTTTTAGATACAAATACTCAAATTTAGTCATTTTCATAAGTTAGCATGAAAGGTGACACAACTTTGTACTTTTACCCTAGGACATTTACACTGAGATTTTGATGAAGATTTTCAACCAAGCCCTAAATGGGCTTATTGAATATTTTTTAAATATTTTTTTTCCTAAGTTGGTCAAAATTTCAACCTAGGATTTCCCAATTTGGTCAAAATTTTGACCAAATAGGCCCCATAAAAAAAAAAAAGAGTGTTATTTTGGTATTTGGGCATTGTGTTTTTGGTGGTGTTTTGTAGTAGCATGAGAGCCATTTTCAGGTTAGTGCAAGTTAATCACATATAAGAAAGGCTTGATCCATTTGACCTACTATCGACGCATGTTTGAAACTCCATATTTCTTGTTCAAATTTCTTTTCTAAATCTGTATCTTTAAATTTCCACATTTCCACATTCAAATTTATTTTAAATCTCTAGATTTTGATTGATGAATGGTATGAATATTTTGGTTATTGATTATTCCTAGTATATCTAATAATCCTTATTTCTTCTACAAAATTAGATTATGCAGACATCTACAATTTTTGAAATAGATTTTGTTTTACCAATGGCATAAGATGGAGGTTTGCTAACATAAAACATTTTCTATCAGCTTGTCATATCATAAAAATTAGATGGTAATTAAGATTTGTGCACATGATACTTCCCATACCTATCAACAAAATTGATTCTATAAAATGAAGGAGAATCCCTAAAATGAATAGTGATACACTGCTTAGAACTTATGTTGTTGACGCTTTGTTATTTCTAGAGTGGCATAGGTAGCAATATTCTTTTCTTTAATGTGTTTGAAGCAGGTTGTGTGGTTATGTCAATATCATATATATCGAGATGCATTCAAAAAATAAAAATGATCTCTCTAACCCAATAAAAGACAAAAGTTTGGTTGTCTTATTTATTGACCAGGAAAAAACTATCTAGTGATGTTCATATAAAAAAATTCTTAGCCAATTAAGGATTATTAAGGATATCATTGGAAGAAGACAATGATAAAATGTGATATCTATTATGTTTCTGATATGGAGATATATGATTTCAAAGATTAAAAGGTCTAACACTAAGGATAACAATAATTTACTATGACAAGAGCAATGCAAATTTTAAGTGGTGTGTATAGGGAAGGGAAGCAATGATGAATAGTCATAAATCATCACTCCAAATACACCACACAAGAAGATGCTAAAAATTAGTTCAAAATGAGAGGAGATTCATTGTGAAGGATTTATAAACCTTCAAATTTAGATTGCAAATGTTGCATCCCCAAACAACTTATTGTTATAGAAGAGCATACACAATATTGTAACAAAGAAAATAAGAAGTAAATTTCTATTACTAGAAGGTTCCTCTATAATTAGGAGAGAACATAATTCCTTTGATTAAATAAGCATAATCAAAATAGAGAGGAAATCTCATCTTTGACTCTTTGGGCATAGAATTGAAAAACTCCACAATTTCATTCAATCTCATTATTGCACAACCTTTTACAACTTGATCCCCTACCATAATATCCACAATAATCTCCATAGAATTTTGTAGCTTGGCAATTGACCTCCCATTTTGATGTCAACAAAGCCTTCCTTGCTAAGAATAGTTACTTAATTGAAATTGCCACCTACCATAGGGCTAATAAAATGACTATATATATTATTGTAATTAGAAACCCATATTTTGTAGTGTATCTTAGAGATGTTATCACAACAAACAATATTCTCATCAAGAATGTAACAAAATACTAGAAGTAGTCCATTTTGCCTACATCTGAAGATTTGAATGAAACCAAATACTTCCAAAGAGAAAGCCCCTCTTCTCTATATTGCATGTATAGCTATAAATGATCTAGGAGTGGTAACATAATCTAGCATTAATCCTGAGACAACATAGATCCATATATTGGGTTTAGAACTAAAGTTTGAAACCTTAACAAAAAAACACATATACAAACATTAGAGAAACCTTGCAAAAAATGATTTTGGAAAAAAGGGAGTACTAAAATAATAAAAAATAAATGCCATATATTGTGTTAAGCTATGGTTTCTAGGTGTGAAAGCAATTTGCCCATGCTTTTCTGATTTTTTCTAAACTTTTAAAATTCTTTCATCATGGCATTTGACTACTTCCTCACAATATTCATGTTGTTTAACTAAAGTTCCAAACTGCAACTGAAAGTTACACAAAAGGTTGGCAAGAAAATGCTCCTTAAAATAAACTAACATGCAATCACAAGTACTAAGGTGCAAAAAATGACACCACACATGCCACCACTAAGCATAATCATTCTATAGTGACTCCCAACACATAATAATCTTAGGAAGGCTAAGGTGAAAGCTTTCTTTAGCTTTGTCATAATTGTAATACCAAATCTAATTGTTTGAACAATGATTGGAATCATAGGTTGCTAGTCTATCTTTGTCTATCTTGTCTATCTTTTTTCTTTTGTATGCTTGGGATATTTTATAAGAATGAGGACAGTGACTTTACAAGTTGAAGACCTAAAATATATACTTTAATTTAAAATTTATATCAAATTAAAAGAATTGTGTACAAATCTATATAAGAAGAATAAGTCTATTGTGGTTTGAAAGATATCAAATAAGATAAAACCCTAAGAAATCTCACAAAAGGATGTCAAATAGCCAAATTTTAGAGGGCCCAAAGCTATAGAAGAAAATACCTTGGCAAAGAAAAGATGAATTTATCCATCCATAATAAAGAATCATCTTGGGGATATCAAATCTTCTCCATCTGCAAATATAATCAAGATTCTACCAAAGTCACTTGGAAGTGTTAGTCTTGTCAATAATATGAAGAAATAGTGATATGCTATTGTGATGAAAAAATGCTTCTAAGAATGTATAACTTGGGTAGAAGATTAAAGGTAGATGATATGGATGATTGTGACCTTGACGATCCTCTATAAGTTGTTATTTGATTACCAAAGTACAAATACATTATGAATCAACTTGTTGATATCCTTCATTCCATGTTATGAGTATCTTTTCTATATTATGTTAGTTATTGGGACTTTTTGATTGGTTGCTTGCATGCTTGGACTAGTATGGTTTAATTCTTGGCATTTTGACACGTTTCTTTCTTAGTAAATTATGTCTCTCTCTGCTAACACATATAACAAAGGTACCCTCCTTGTAAATTATTACATCTCAGTGAGCTACTAGATCTTATCAGTTTAGGTGATAAGAAAGATAGAAAATATTTATTGTTGGAAAGTAATGATATACATAGGACCTAAATGTGACAAGAAACTAGTTCCAAGGATTAAATATGCTACCAAAAGGTCTACGTAATTCCATATTAAGGAATCTATGCATTGGAAGTTGATTATACAAGTATCCTATGGAATCTTGATATTTACAAGTGTATATCAATAAAGATATGTCTTTTTCACTCCAAAATGTATGTATGCATGAAACAAATACCTATCCTATGCTATGATATGTTGAAAGTAATCCTTATAACATATGCTATAATTAGAACTCTAATGCTTACCTTTGGTGTGAAAACTTGCCTAGTAGTTGGATTATAGTTTCTTTCCTTCTGCAAGAATAATTTTGTCCATTAATGTATAGGTGGGAAGACCGCTACTCACACAATACCATTCTTAATCATCTTCTTGATTTCTTTGGGTTTGAGGAATCCATAGATTCCATCACATTGGTATTGCCAATGTGCTCCCATTTGGAGGTGAAGGCGAATTCAGGAGTCGTATCTTACTTATCAAATTTCAGTTGTGCCAACCTTCATGGTTTAGAAATTTCAACATTTTTGACTCAACTTTTTTCTATTTTCTCATTTCATTCCTTCTCCATTTTTGATGGGTCTTTCTTTTACTTGTCTATGGCTTTGGATTTCCGCCACCTACTTCCATGATTTCTCTTTGTTTTTATCAAATTTAAATTAAATTCTAAAGTTAATAGTTACCAAAGTTCTAAAATTAGACTTTAAAACTTTAATAGAGATTTTGAAATTAGCAAATGTAGTACTATAAGGACATGAAAAACTTAGAAGTTTGATCATTTGAAAATTCTAAACATCACACCACTTCTCTCTATTCAATTTTATTATGTTGCTAACAAATTTTTTTAGTGAGATCTAAGAATAGATGTTGTTATAGAACTATATTATTCTAAAAATGGTTGTAGACCTTGTCCATAATACCGACATTTTTTTAAGAAGAAAAAAATTTGAAGAATTGGACTTGTTTAATTAAACTCAAGCCTTATATATGTCTAAGATGAATGAAATCAGACCCCAATTTGTTGGTAAATGCTTGCAATCCTAGTCCTCTTGCAAGTAACTATTGATAGGGATTGAAATTAGAGTTTAATTTGTTGATAGTGGTTAAAATTAGACCCAATTCCTAGTAAATGTTTCAGATTTATCCAACTTTAGCATGAAATCCTGGGGAAAAAATTTTATAGGTTGAATTACATCATATCCTTTATACAATTGTGTAATAAAATGATCAATAAAATTAAAAATATTTACCCTATTGGTTTGAACATTCAGATGTGCTTGTAATCAGCTTGAAAAAACTTCTTTTGAAGTGTAAAAGTGACCTTTTTTATATAGACATGGCATCTTGGATCAATTTCTTTCCTTGCGGGACTACTAATTTTAATATTTACCATCATATTTTTAATGGGAACCTCATTTCTATTGAACCTGTAGCCTCCTTATTAAATTTTTTCCTTTTTTCTAGTTCAAATCTTTGATTTGAAGACCTCCATATTCGATCCATTTTCTCCATGTAAAGATCCCCTTGTTAAATTTGGGCCTCTAGTGGTTAAACTTGAGGATATGGGGAATTGGCTTTGATGCTTTGCAACTTTACATTTAAATTTGTGAGATTGTGTATTAAATAAAAATGCACACACCTAATTTGGCCCATTTTTTGCAGTAGATGCTAGATTTAGTGTCTCATGATTCCTTGTTCCCAGATTTAGGGCTTGTGTTTATTGTTTTAAGGTCTATATATTGAGTTTGTGACTAGATTCGAGGCTAAGGAATCTGACTTAAATTGAACTAGGCCAGGTGAATGGATGCAAGACCATAGACTACTTTGTAGGGATTGATTAATGTCTTATTTATTTGAATTTAAAGTTTGATTTGTAATTCAACATTACACACCTCAATATGGGGACATACTAAATCAAAGTTTTTCCCTAGATTTTGGTCTTCATTAAAAGTAAGTCCACACATTATGTATTTAGATCTTTATAATTTCCATTTAGGTTAGACTTAAAATTTCAATGCCATATGTAAAATGTTGGGTCTATGTTTGACCAGATTTACGGTCTTGTCATCAAACTTTGTGTTGAACTTTAGGTCTCATTCCATAGGACCTAGGTTTAGAGGTTTGAATTTAAATTTAAGCTTGAACTTGGATTGGTTTTAGTTCCATTAGATCCATACATTTGATGATATAGAGGTTGGTGTATGCTTTTGTGTAAAGATTTTTGTCATTATAGATCTTATCCAATTCATTTAGGTTAGATCTAACAAATTTGAGCACATATGTCTCATTTAGGGCATGACCTTTGGGACATATCCTTATATTTAGGGTTGCATTCATCAATTTTAGGCCTATTGTATGGATTTAAGCCCACACGCTACCTAATTGAAGCTCATGAATAGAGATTTGAATAGAAAATGTTTGGATTTGAAGGCTTGATATAGGCATTTTCTTTACACACTTAGCTATGAAGCTTTCCTTATTGTATTTGAACTTGGACATCTAAGCCCAAGTTTTATTTAGGGTCTTCTTATGGATTAGGCTCAAACATTAGCCATTTAGGCCTAGGCATTTACATTTAGGATCCAAGCTTAGGTGTTTCATGTTATGGGGCATGGTTTATGTCAAATTTAGTGTCTTATTTCATGAAATCTTGGCCTAAACTATATTAGACTAGATTAGAAAATATGATTTTTATTGTAGAAAAAAAGGGAAATAATGATGTCAATCATCTAGATTGTTCCTTTAAAGAGAAATACATGATGAATAGTATGATCCAAATAGAGACACAAGAATAGAATATCACCATTGTAATATTAGTTACATCAGTTTTACAACTGTATACTACATCATTTATTTTTGACCTAAATTATAGGGGAATTAAATACATAGTTAATCAATATTCTAAACTAGCTAAGCCATTTAATGGTTTCCTAAAAGTTCTAGTGTTGGCCACACTAATACATTAAAAAATTATATAATAAAATGATTTCAACCATATTCATTGCACATTTCTAGAGGTTCTCTAAACAATGATAAATAATGTCTTACTATTACATTACCGTGAACAAAAAAATGGTGGAATAACCAAGAAAAATTAAGAAGATAAATGAAACTCCAATTGTAGTCATATAAAGTAATTTAAATAAAGGGATAGATGAAATAAAAGGGGAAAGCACAATGAGAATAGTAATGTTAGGATGACATTAGAGACACACGAAATAGAAAACCTATGCATGTACCAAATATTGCCTCTACTCATTTTATCCATTTAGTTACACATAGTCAACTACTAGCGATCTAAGATGGACCCCTACTATTTCAGCATAGCTTGCTATTTTCTTATATAAGTTTCTACATACATGGATGCATTTAATCTACATTGAATTGATCATGGAGTTGAAGGTGATGGATTTCATCATGAGCCTTCTTGTCCTTACTACATAACCAACATTTCAAATAATCTCTAAATCTAATCCTGCTCAACCAATTCTATTATCCACTTTCATGAATGAATTAGTGCAACACAATTTCAAGAAAACATGGTATAGAAAAGGATACATAGGATCATAAAGTAATGCATTCAATTGATCTATGCAAGTATCACATTAGGTGATGGAGAAAGAGATTCCACAGGTAATTCATGAAAGGAAACTCTATTTAAAATCGTTGATCATGCAAGGAAGTTTAAGATAAACTAGATTAAAAAACAAGTAAATACCAACAAGCTAATTTGAAGAAAGACGTCACCTCATAATGTTCCCAAAATTTATAAAATACATATACAAGTAAGTTTGTGTGCATGTTTTTGTTAAGCATAAGAAGATTCATATTACTCTATAAAAAAGAAGCCTTTTGTAGGTATGTGCAAGATCATGGTCAACCAAACTATGCTCCTAAGTGGCAATAAGAAATCAAAAAATCAGGGTTATCTCAACTTGACGTGAAATTTTCTACTTGTTATTAACATTATATCAAAAAGTTGAGAGAAAAGAATCTTTAGAAAATTGAATCAAGTTTCTAAACTACTAGGAATTATTTCAAAAAAATAAAAATTGATTGGTCAAAATTTTGAATTTTAATGCAATATTATAAAAATTTTAAAACAAAAGTATGAAGTAGACGTATGTCTGACCACCTTAATCAAAATCAAATGATACTTTTTTTAATAATATTCTAGATATAAGTAGTAGACTCATGCCTAGATGTGACACATATTTTTGGGTATTTTTATTCTAAATAAATAATAACTAATTAATTTTTGACTTTAGTATTTTTGGAATTAAAAAACTCTCGTGTTTGACCATCGTAACTAATTCAAAAATCTACCAAATTGAAGTTTTCATTTTTTTCCTTATAGTAGAAGAAACATAGAATTTGATGCATCTTTTGGATTTAAAAAATGTTGTACCATTTGAAAGTTATAGTTTTTTTTTTCAAGTAGTGTGTCAGTCAGCACTTTATACGTAACTCAATTAGAAAATAAGTAATAATTACTTACTAAACTCATAATTTGACAAACCTTACATTTATAGAAAGATAAGAACATTCTTAAGAAATAATTTTAATTTCATCAAAGTTTGGTGAAAAAAATTCATCAGCTACACGTTTGAAGTAAAAATACATAAAAATAGGCCAAAATCACATTTTTAGGATTTTTTAAATTTGACCATATAGATTTTGTAACAAAAGATATAGTAGATCTTATAAAGATATTAATTTTTTTCATTTGGTATCAGGGTGGGTGCAAAAAAGTTGAAATAGATTTTGAAATAGTTTGAGATATTTCAAAACTATAGATTTTTTAAATTGCCACTTTTTTGCGCACCATGATCCTGCACATACTCTTGCACAATCATCTTATAAATATACGATTCATTATTTACTTATCAATTACTATTATTCAATCTTCTAAAAAGATGTTTCTTCCAAATAGTACATCCTTCTATCATAGAAAATGTGTTCTATCCTTGGAATACTCTACAATGCCAAATCTACATGAGAAGATCTTATCATCAAGAATAGACCTCTATTTTCATGAAAATTTTTCTCCTACATGTAGTCTAAACCATAGTTACGGGACTCAAACTCACCTCTGACTTGGAAAGTCAAAATCCAACTCGCACTAGGCCAAGACTCGGCAAGGACTTGAAAAATTAAAAAAGCCATGAAATTAAATTTTTTTTTTTCATGCATCACCTATCCAATTAATGTTAAATACAAGATAATTGAGATAAATAGAAGCTACTTAACACTCATACACAATTATGCATAGATCACATAAGTATAATAACAAAATTTTGAAGGGAAAAAACTAAATAATATAATATAAAGTTAAACATAGTTTCACTTTCAAATGTCTAAAATATATGAAATCCATTAAATCACAATTTGAAAACATATATCAAAATATCAGCTAGAGTGTAAAAGACTAAGGCTCATAGTAGCCTATGCCCTCTTATGAATACACCTAAGATAAGTCATGGAAGACTCAGATATTGAGAAATATGTTTGTTACAGCTTATGTGCGCATTGTAGACAACAATAGGGCTCTCGGGTATGTCTACCCACTTGCATCAAAAGTGGATTACAACTTTCATTCAAATATTTTTGATTAGCAGATTCATGTATCACATCTCTATTCACCCACTTCTTGACTTGCCCAATTTAATATGATTTTCATACTTATATCATTTTCATACTCTTTATATATCTTATAATTTGGTTTTATGACATGGGTAAGTACACATTTTCAACAATACTTTATCCTTTGCTCTATTCTAGGTTATAAAAGATTTTAAAAAAACCCTTAATTAATTTTTTTCTCTCATTGCTTATGATTTATTTCTATTGCTATCAAACCCCTCTTTAGTCTTTAGGGCCTATTTGTCCTGGTTCATGTTGCATTGGATCTCTGTTGGTTGGTGTTGCATTGGATCTCTACTAGGTAAGTGAAACTTTTTGATAATCCTTTATTCTTTGCTCTATTTTATTATTTAGGTTATGCAAGATAACATAATTTATACTCAATTTATGAGTGAATTTTGTGAGTTCGCACTTGTCATCAACCTTTGACTTTAGTTACATCATGGTCATTAATTTTGGATTTTGAAGCCTTGATGTTGGTTTTTGCAACTCAAATGGAGTATTTAAATTATGGTTAAATTTTCATCTAAGTTTCCAATTTGGGCTCCAGTTTTGGTATATGGGTTCCATCATTTTTTCCCATTTGGTATAGGTTACTATAAATGACATACCTATTCAAATCTCAAGAAATTGATTTGAGTACATGTAGATTTTTCTTGTATTATCTCCTATGAGAAATTCCACAACTTCCTTTCTTATCAAACTATGAATCCTCTCTCAAAAATAGTGTTCTCTTTGTAATCGATTGGTGCTATAATGCTTTTTCATACATCAACTTTATAAGTAAATTTACACCAATTTTTTTATCCTTATACACAATAACAATTCAGTTTAAAATAAATGAAGAATAATAAATAACCCATGGCTATCAACAATTCATGAAATGGAATTGGTTTAAACTAAAATCATGTTTACCTCAAAATGTTTTTATTTTTGATTTAACCTGACATACTTCTTCCCAGACCAATTATTTTCTATAGCAAAAGCCGAATTCCCTTTCTAGACCATGATCTTGCTTACTACCCTTGTAGCAAAGCTAGTGATATGTTTCCAAGCACCAAGTTTTGTTAACTAGAACTTTACCCACATATTATGTTACATTCTGATATATTCCTATTCTCTGTAATATCTTGTCTAACATTCTTCTATCCTTTCAATAAGAATTTATAACATTATATCCCAAAAATAATCATGGAAAAAAATCAAGTAATGAGGTCACAAAAGTGCAAATCCTTCCATGAAGAACCTCTACTTGGGATTTCCCTACTAATTTTGTATCTAACCAAGACTTTTTGAGGTTCTATTACTTGTAGCGCCTTGAAAATATATTTAGAAGCAAGTGCCAACATGTGTTCTAAGATCTTTCAAGCTAAATCCCCCTTTCCTTTTGCTCATGGCACACCAATCCCATTTGACACCATGTGCCTTTAAAGCCCCCTTGCCATCAAATCAAAAATCGCTAATATGCTTTTGTATAACATTAAACTAGGAATGGTTAAGCATTGATGATGAAGTAGAATAGATTGTTTAAGTGGACAATATCTTTTGGTAGACCTCATTTCTTCTAGCCAAGGAAAGGTAACACTTATTCCACTTTTTGAGCTTCTTATCAATCTTCTCTTCAACCAAATCCTTGATGTTTTTTAAATCAAGAAAAGTGGCAAACGGGATGCCAAACAACTACCATAATGAATTAATCATACTGAGCTACTGAAATAAATAGTCACATCTCCGATATGTGCATACTCTATACTAAATACAAACTTTCCCAATTAAATGACCCCGACTCATGAAAAAAAAGGAGTAATGGAAAGGCTTAATTGAAGTTGTTGATATTATAATATGGGTGAATTTGAGTGAGGTGACCAAATTTTTCTTTCAAAACCATATGTTTAGATATAAACATTAAGTACAACATGTCAAATATTTTTGTAGATATACACATTAGTTACACCAAATTTCTCTTTCAGAACCATATGTGCAAATATAAACATTAAGTACAACATGTCTAATACTTTTGTAGATATACACATTAGTTATACCAATTTTTTCTTTCAAAACCATATGTGCAGATATAAACATTAAGTACAACATGTCCAATATTTTTGCAGATATACACATTAGTTACACCAAATTTTTCTTTCAAAACCATATTTGTAGATATAAACATTAAATACAACATGTTCAATATTTTTACAAATATATTTTCCTATGAAGAAAGACCATGCCTGACAATATGAACCCAAAACAAAATAATGAGACAATGGATACATTGTGGTCATTGTTCTAAAGAGAAGATGATAAATATAATTGTCCTTGCAAAAAGTGTAAGGGTTTAAGGAATCAAAGAATTCTAATCACAATAGCGCAAAGTCATTGTAGGCAACATCGTCACATTGAAGGGGGCCATGATTTTTGTCCATTGTTGAATGTGGATTTCATATTAGAGGAACATGGAGGTGTAAATATCCAAGCTGAGAATAACACTCCCATGGAAGAAGATGATAATGTGCTAGAGGACATGATTGAAGAATATGGTATCGGTACAGGTGATGAAGATGCTCATGATGATGGTACTAGCACATCTGATAATGATGATGAAGATGGTCTTAATATACCCATACTCGAGAAGACACATGATCCCCTATACGAAGGCTTGCAAACAACTCTTCTCTTTGCTATAGTGTTGTTGGTGATCTTGAAGGTTATGAATGGTTTATCCAATATAGAAATGTCTTGTATGATAAGTTATGCCATTTTTATCATCTTCGATAGTATCATACCATTATTATGCCATTTTTGTCATCTTCAATGTTAGCATACCATTACTATTCTTTATATTATCAATTCTTATTTGTTGCTCTAGGTTGATAGGTGAGTTTTTGTTAGCACCATCAAACATTCTGCCTTGTTTGTACCAAGAATTATCTACCATTATCAAAGAAATTGGAATGAAGTATCAGATAGTAAATGCATGTCCCAATGATTACATTCTATATTATAAAAAATATGAATTTGCAACAAAATGCCCTAATATTCATATCATTAAATATTGGTTGGATCAAATAAAAAAAAATGTGCCTCACAAGATTCTTCAGTACATTCTCATTATTCCATGTCTTCAACGATTATTCAGGTGCACTAGCTTGGAACAATTTATGGATTACCATGCATGCAATAGAAGTAAAGATAACATTACATGAATAATTTTAGATAGTTTTGCATTTAAAGAGATAGAAGAAATATGTCCACACATTAAAAAAGAACCTCATAATGTCAAGCTTTCATTGGCAATAGATAGTGCCAATCTATTTGGAGATATGAGACCTGTTTAATCAATGTTACCTATTTTTGTTATTAACAATAACTTTTTTCCTTGGATGTCCATAAAGAGGGAGAAAATAATGTTGTCAATTGTTGTGCAAGGGAGAACATAATAGTTATCTAAATTAATTTATAAATAGTGCAGGAAAATGGTCATACAAATTATGTAATGTTTTTGTTCATTCAATCACTAGGTAAGTACCAAGTTAAAGATATGAACATGTATATTGAGCCACTAATTGACAAGTTGTTGAATTTATAGAATGGCATCATTATGTAACACATGACATATCTAGACCAATAGGACAAAGAAAATTTCAATTCCATGCAATGCTTGTATGGACAATACATGATGCCCCTAGGCTAACTCATTTTTGTAGTATGTTATATTGCTAAGGTCACATATTTTTGGTCTGTTATAAGTGTTTACACATTATTTTTCTCTACTTAAGTTGCACATGATAATTGTATATGATCCAAATATCCATGATCTTTTGGGTCTTTAGACAAGGGGAAAATTCACATGTCCAATTTGTGGTCCAAAGATGAAATCGCATCATTCAAGAAGTATAGGAAAGAAGGTGTTTGATGAGTTTAGAAACTTTGTTCACAATAATCATAAGTATCAAATTACTAAAAAAACATATTTTTAATGGGAAAAAAAGACAACATCAAGATCATGAAGAACAAAACCTCATCTCTTGAAGTTGGAATATGATCGACTAAATCACTAAGGTAATGTCTAGTTTGTGGTCTAAAGTTTGAAATTTATATTTTGATATTGTCTTATATTTAGTAATGATGTAATTGATGCTCGTGAAGGTTGTCAATGTATCAATGACCAACTTCTTAGAGGAATGAAAAGTTGTCCTACTCAATTTAGTAGGTTACCTTATTACAAGGATATCTCAATTATGCATTTGTTTGATGCTATGCATATTGAAAAGAATGTAACAGAGACATTATGGAAAATATTGGATGGAAGGCATGATAGAGAAAAAAATTGTCAAAATTTGTACTAACATTCATGAATCCAATCATTCACTAAAATATTTCATTGAATTGAATAGTAATAGAGACCGTATAAATATGAGTGTCATTCCTTGCTTATTAATGGAGTAACAAAGTGATGCATTAAAAGAAGTAATAAGGAAAAAAAATTCCCACAGAACTGCCTGCAAATATAAGCACTCTTGTATCAAAGAAAGGTGATTTTGGGCCTGGGTTGAAAACACATGATTGGCATACCTTCGTAAAGGTAAGTCATATTCTCTATTTACAATATATTTGTAAAATTTAATGTACTACCTATTTCATTATTTAATAATATATTAAAATGATCATTTTTTAATGATTGTAGTATGTCCTACATCTATTCCTCCCACACCTATTATACAATAGTATTAAACAAGTTATATACGATCTTGGAAAATATATGAGGTTAGAAGTATTTTTTCTTAGATTTGTCACACATATATTATATTTATGACTTGCTTTACTTTCTATGTAATCTATTATATAATTTTATCTGAAATCTTGTTTATATGTTCTTGTGTGTTGAATCTCTTTCAGATGGTCATCATTTAAATAAATTGATTATATATATATATATATATATATATATATATATATATATATATATATATATATATATATATATATATATATATATATATAAGTGTATACCTTCAACTTTTTACAATTCTCAAGAACACTACCTCATACATCAAGTTGAAGAGATTTAATTGTGTGGACCTATACAAACTAGGTCAATGTGAATTGTTGAGAGGCACTTGAAATTTATGAAGGGCTCGGTTCAATGAAGAGCATGTCTTAAGGCTTCGATGGTAGAGGGATATATGTTATACTAGACCATGGTGTACATTAGTGATTATCTTCCAAAGTTTGCAACAAATATCCATGTAGATCACATTTGGGATCCCAACTCTATTAAAAAATTTGAAGGGGAGTACCCAATGGGGAAAAAAAAATTGAGGAGAGTGGTAGGTAATTATAAGGTTTTTTTGTAGTTAATTAATTCTTATCCATTATCAATATAAGTTGTTTCTAACTGGTCTAGTTATTTTCTTTATAGTTGTTCATAAGTGGGGTGCACTACATTTATATATTGCAAAAAATCTTGATTGGATGATAGTATGGATTCAATAGTTTCAATAAAATGGTCTCTCATTAATGTGGCACAATGTTGCATCATTGGTTGAAGAAGCTCATTGTAATAGATGTCCTAATATTATGCCAATGGTACTTGATCTAGCAAATGGCTTAATAGATATAAAGGTACACATAAGATTGCTAATCATGAGTCATAAGTTTAATATCAACTCATAGATGGATGCAAATAATCTTGACATGTTTGAATAATTGCAAGGCAAACACCACAAAGCTATATTCATAAATTTTGCATTAAAAAGTTAGACAAAACAAAGCAAACTTGTGATTAAAGGATAAGCGTAGTCTTCATGTCACCAATATTTCATGTAGAAATGACATGCATCCTCAACAATTTGAAAATCAATATTATGAGATTTTGGATGATATACTTTAGTATGACTTTAATTCATTCAAACTAGTTCTATTTGTCATCAAGTGGTATAGACTATGGCTGAATCGAAATGAACCTAATAGGATTGTTATTGAGCATGATACTAGATTTAAAATGATTATTACAAGGTCATTTGAATTAGTTGGATATGAGCCCTATTTTCTTCCAAGTCAATGCGAGCAAGTGTTTTACTTTGGTGTTCCACCACAAACCAAGTTGGTCATTTGTTGTTAGACATGATCCAAGAGGAAGGTAGGTAAAGTATAATGTGACTAAACAAAAAGATACCGAAGAATCAAAAGATGAAGTAAATATCATGAATGACTATTACCCAATGAAGAAGAAGAAGAAGAAGAAGACGATTCTAGTCATGCTGATGACAATGGTGATGATGGTGATGATGATAATGATGACAATCATGATCATTTTGATGAAGATAGTGACAATAATGTTGATGATGGTCATGATAATGGTGATAAAGATGATGATGATGCCGATGAAGATGGTGGTAGTGATGACAATGATCAAAGTGACAAGTGTAATGATGGTGATGATGATGACATGGATGAAGATGATGATTAATGACATGATCAATGAAATGTCTATCAATGTATGATCAATGTCAAGTATGATGGGGTCATTATTTTATTTATAGAAATTTGTTTGATTTTGATGAATGCATTATGTAATTTTTCTCTTCCACATAATTTATAGTTTATAGAGTGTTGGATGAAGATAAATTTTCTTTCATTACAATATGCATGAATTTGATAAGCAAGGTGACCAAATATTTCTTTGAAAATAATATGTGCATATATAAACATTAAGTACAAGATCATGTCCAATATATTTTTAGATATACACATTAATTAGACCAATTTGTTGTCTAACTTAAGATAAATGATTTACATATGTAGGTTATTCAATTCCTTTGACCACGATCTTCCATAGTCACATGAATGGATAGGTATATCTTAACAGACCCTATACATGCAATTTTTTATTTTCATATCTTCTCTTTACCATCAACATCAAGTTTTGTCCCAATGTGTCTCTTGTTTTATGGATTGCAAGTATCACCAAATAGGTAGTTGTCTAATCTATTCTCCTCAAGTGAGGAAAATGCAAGAATAGAAGACAAAAGTGAGACATCTAGTAGTTCTTAAATAGGGAGATCAACTAGAGGTGAAAAGACTAAAGAAAATTCAATAAAAAAATGTAATTTCTATTACTAAGGGTGAGTGATGTTCTTATGATAATGAGAGTGAAGGCGATAGGGAGGTTCCTTAAGGTACACATGTCTTCAGAAAGAATGGGCACCCAAGAAATTACATCGAGTTAACAATGATTTTTTTGTTAATGAAAAGATATATTGCATAGCTCCATCTTCATTACATGGTTTGGGACTATTTTCCATGGATGAAATAAAGGTCTATTACAATAAATTTGTTGAATTGATGGAGTATATAGAACCTTTTTATAATTACAACAATTGGATGTTGATTGTGCAATATAAAAAAAATATGTGTAGGTATGCATTGTCACCAAATTATGTACAATTCAAGGAAAATGATCAAAGTGAAATGTTCACTATGTATATTGATGGAAGGCCAAAATTAATAGGGAACATTATAGGATTTATAAATAGTTATGAATTGTGAGAACAAATAAGTTGGTGAATTGTATATTTGAGGCACATGAGGCAAATCATGTTTATGTATGTGCAATAAAATCAATAGGTGCAGGGGAAGAGCTTCTGATAGATTATAATTTGAATCATGTAGATACAAACAAATTTTCTATCATGGAACTAATAAGTAAAACATTTAAACCAATTGCCTCCATTTAATATTGACTCCAATATATAATATTCTTTATTATTAATATTTTTTTTGGTAAGTCTATTACTTTAATTTTATTTCCAATTTCTAAGAATTACTAATATTTTTCATAAGGAACATGGATAGACCACCATCCACAAGTGAGGATGCACCATCTCACACACCTTCTTTAGTGAAGGTAAGCCTTGATTATTGTAAGTGTTCAAATTATATAGAAACAAATATCATATTGTTATGTTCTTTTCTTTATTACTTTGGAGTTATTATGATGCAGTTTTATTGATATCAAATTTTGCAGATATACACATTAGCTACACCAATTTTTTCTTTCAAAACTATATGTGAAGATATAAACATTAAGTAAAATATGTCAAAAACTTTCATTTTGCTACTGGTTGCTAAGAATTACTAACTTTTTTCACATGGTGACATGGATAGAATACCACCCATAGGTAGGCATACACCATCTCACACACTTTCTTCAGCAAAGGTAAACCTTAATTATTGTAATTGTTCAAATTATATAGAAAAAAATCATATTATTATGTTCTTTACTTTATGGATTTGGAGTTATTTTGATGGAATTTTACTAATATTGATGTCACAAATAATAGGGAAAAGCTAAAATGATAGTAGATCAAATGCCATATGAAATACAAGCATCATTTCTACATGACATCACCCTTAGTTTTGACCCTATGTTCATGGCCCAACAACTCAAACAAAGATAGAGTAATGAAATTGTTAACATTATCATTAAGGGTGACACAAGTGAGGAGAAAGAGGAACTAAAAGAAGAATTGGGCCATAGAGTCAATTCTTTAAAGGTAAGCAATAATTAATCTCAAGAAATAATAGAAGTCCAATAGATGTTTATATTTTATAGTATTCTATGGATCATTATCTAAAATATTATGTGTTCTTGTACAAAAATATGTGATAGCTGTGACACCACATGATGAACATGGTGAGGGTTGTAGTGCACAACTTTTGTGTAAGTAACACTTTCTCTTTACAATATTACTTATAATTAAAGTATTATTACACAATTGAGTTTATTTAAGGCAATTACTAAGTGTTTAAGTAGGAAATCTAATGTTGAAATTGAAATAGGTACAACATTGTTTGTTTTCATCAACATTATAACACTTAACTTTTATTTTTTGATGCTTCTAGCTAGTATCCCATTTGATCTTTATCCATTGCAAATGTCTTTGCTAACAATATTGTATTCTTAAGCTCATGATGAAGTGTGGATTCCTCCTTTAGTCAGTGGTCTGATATTGTTGAGTGCACTGTTGACAACAAGGAGCATGAAAACATCCTTGTCTATGCCCACTACAACTAGTAAAACTTTATTTTGCCATATTTTGTAATGTGCTAATCATTTTTATTTTTTTTTTGTTGGGTAGATTTTATACTCATGTATCTATTTTTTGCACTAACAGATCGACCCTTTACTAACAGAGCAACAAAGACTAGTACTACTAAAGTTGATCCATTTCTTGGAGTAGTTTATGTGACTGGTAATAGTTTATTTGCAGGGACATTGTTGCTGAATAAGAAAAGTATGTTTTCGTTAAAATCATGAAAGCTTCCAAGTGCTAAAAAATTGTTATTATTTAAAGTGTAATTTTAGTTTACTTATACATAACTCATTTTGGACTGATAATCCCATTATATTTTTGTAGAAAATAATGTTCTCTTTGATCATCTTTTTGGCATGACATTGAGGCTATTTGGACCCACCATATGTAGAAGGTACTTAGTTTCATATCATTGCTATAATATTTTATTTTTCTTCAATTTATTGTATAATATTAAAGTTATTGATCTAAAAAAAAATTATTTTTTTTAAAGGTGGAAAGAAACATTTTTGACACTAGCCTACTTCTGAAAACAACATCAAGACATTCAAAGACTGTGAGTGACCAATATGTTCAAAAGGAGAATCCAAAATACAATTGTACTCCTATGATTCCACTGATGCAATGGAATGAAATAATAGGAGATGCAAAGGAGAAAAGGCTACATGATAATAAAGGAAATGAACTAGAACAAGGAAAAATAAGGTATGTCATCATAGTATTAAGTAGAATATAATCATACACTAATTAGTGATTGTTGTAAATATATAATCTAACATGTTTTAAAGTGTTCACAGACTATAGGATAGATTAGTGCCTACAAAAGTAGGACTAGAAAAGATCGGGCAACAGCTATATGAATCTTTAGTCTTGACTTATAAGCACCAGCAATAGAATTTCATATAATTTTTATTATATAATGTTGCAAAAAAAAAATTTTAATCAAGCCATACATGAAAAATTGACAATATTAAGCAAAAAATGTAGGGCATGAAATTCAATGTGGAGCTTATGGATGACGATAAAAAAATTGCCTTGAAGGAATGCTATAAAGTCATGGCTACACACCTACACCAATAATCTGAAAACCATACCCAAGAATCTAGTGCACCAAATGAGACACATATAAATTGGCTAGATGAAAATTAAATTTAATTGAATATTTGAGAAACTTATTTTTTGGTGTTAGTTTTTAACATAAATTGACTACATAACAATGTGCATAACATTTCACTGCAGCCTTCATATCCTATCACAATTATAAATACAATTTAATGTCTTCAATTGCAATTTGGCGTATAAACTTTTTTTGAATATTTTAGAGCATGTTGAACATCATGGTGAAGGAGTGGATCATTTTCTAAGTGTTCAACATGTGGATGTGGTGGCGGATCAAAATGTTAATGTACATGATGTGGCATTACCAGGTAAGAAAAATGCATGTTATGTTGCACTACTTAATTAAATACTTGTAACAATTAAAAAAAGAAAAAGAGTATGCCAATTTAAACCATTTACTTGTTCTTGCAACAAAGCCCCCCTTAGTGTAGTAGCCTCCTACTTCTCCAAATAGGAGGAGGCATCATAATTTGACATTACATGTGCCACAAGAGGAGAGGAAGATATTGATTTTCGTATAAACTTTTTTCTTAATAGAGCTAATAAAAATAAAAACAAAAAAAAGATTTTTCAAAAACACTCTTTGATAAATATTGTTTTATAAACTTTGTTGGATAATGAAAGAACTTTGTTTTAAGTAATTATCTATGAATGTTTCATATTAATATGGATTTTTATTTCATGTTAATGAATATTGTTATGTGTTAATGAAGTATCAATTAGTATTATGTATTAATAAATTTTATATCATATTAATGAATGTTATGTGAATGTATTGATTGAATGGTATAGTTCATAAATAGATGAATAAATGAATGAAGTATGTAATTAGATGATAATGGGTAATTTAGATTGATGTTAGGGGGAGGGGGTGAGGCCAGATGAGCTTCCAACTTCATGTGGTTGGCCTTGTTAAGTAGAGAACATTAAAGTATTCTTGAAACTAACTGAAGCTCAAACTAACATACCAAGGAATCTTAAACCCAATCCATCTACCTCTCATCTTCTCATCCTAGTAAGTCATCTTTTTTGCAACTTTTTGCATATTCAATATTTTATTATTCACAATCTTGATAATGGTAGCCTCAATCTTGTCAGTAAGTTGTTCTTATCATATCCTTTTATTTTTTAAAATGCATCTATTTCTCTCCTACCATAACTCCCATATGACAATAGATGGTGTTGCAGTCCACAAGCCACGATACAAGCAATCCTTATTTCAAATAGGCCAATCTTGAAACATGCTTAGGATTGACCTTGGTATTGATGAATTCCATCCAAGTTTTTCATGTAACCAACTCCAACATTGGTGAGAGTATTTGTAGGTTAATGATATGTGGTCTACATTTTTTTTCATCCTCTTCAAAAAAAGGGCACCTTCTTTGACTTGCATATCCTTTTTCATTGAATGTATCAACTATAAGGATTATATTTTGTAGTGCTAGCCATGAGAACAATATTTCCTTAGGTAAGAACTTTTTATCCCAATATAGTCACAATTAGATGTGTGTCTTTAGTCTTAGATGTTTTCTATTTAGGATATTATATCCCTCCTTAGTGTTATAGTTTCCATTGTTTGAGCCATCCAAAACTAGTTCATCCTACCTTGGATGAAACATCACATATTTTAGATCCTAAGATTCTGATCAACTCCTCTTTTTCTCTTCTAAGATATTGATGTTGTCTAGAGATTTCCATCTCCATACTTTTACAATGCCTTGATCAACCACCTCAATGTAATTTTTGACATGTTTTCCCCACCTTGCTTCGAAGAAGGTCTTAGAGATTTCAAAGTTGGGTTTTTTTCTCATTGTTGTGTATCCTCCCTAACAGTCTATCAAAATTTTAATCATTGATGTAACAATAAGGCTTTCTTCCTTACTTCCTAGTTATTTCTAGGTACTTACTAATTCACTTCTATGACCTTGATGGTGATTCTTGGCTCTCCAACTTAGGATCAATCCGAGATCCTTTTCATTCACCTTTCTACTATCACATGCATATAAAGATTTTGGAGTATCTTTACTATAATTATGACATACAAAGATTCATGTTGAGATTCATGGAACATACCATAATTATAACCTTTACTATGTTTGTCTCAAGTTCTACACCAAATTTGAACTGGTAACATTGCTCCACTTCCCTCTGACATGGTTAATCTCATTGAGTGACAAAAGATAACAGTATTTTGAAATAATAATTTAACAAACATAACAAACTGAAATTCTTCAAACTTCTATTTTTCTTCCAATGCATCATCCTTTCAATTTAAGCAACAATGTCAAACTCAAAACACAAGTTAGGTTATTGGATCCTCATTGAAACGCATATTAAGTTTAGTGTCATATTTTCTCTATAATATTATCTTCACACATGACTAATAAATAACTCCCATCTATTCTTCTCACAATCATTGTTTTGAATTTGTAATTACTAGCTATAACTTAAATAGTATCAACATCAACAAACACATTGGAAATAATGACCTTTCTTAGGCTAGGTCTCCAAGGGTTTGACTTAGGATCCCTTTTGAACCTATTTTTATAAAAGATCCTTATTATCTTGGATAGGCCACAACCTCATCCAATACCATGAGGCTTGTCTAACCTTTAATCTCATCTCACTTGGTTCTAGTAGATCGTTGCTTTCTTTAGACATACTTTTCTTTCATCAACAATTTTAGAATTAGTGTTACTTACCTCCTAATGTCATGAGAATTGTTCTTCACAATACAAGTGCATGGTATAGAATCACCAATTACTCAAGATTCCATACTTGGTACAAGTAGTAGGGCCTAAGAAATTCTCAACTAAGGTAAAAAAAAAAAAAAAATTGTGAGGAAGAACATGAATTATTTAAGAATTGCAAATAATGATGATTTCTATGTTCATCAGTGTACATGCAAATGAAATTTATTTTGTCTATTTGTTTCTTTCCTATCAATTTATTTTGTCTTTATATACATTTATTTTTGGTCAAAAAACAAACTCCAATCAAAATGATGAAAAGGAAGCCAATAAAGAAAACCATTGGTTGACATTAAATAGACTAAGAGGATCCTATTGTTCTAAATACTTGCTAATATTGCAGTTAGTTGCTCTAATTACTTGCTCATATTACAATTAGCTCCATCTGTGGGAGTCATAAATTCAATTCCTCAATCACTTTTTTGTTCTTAGAATATTTTATTTGTTAAAATCATAATTTAGTCTCTCTAATGAAATCGACTTAGCTCATAGATTGCTTTAGTAGGTATTTTCTTCTAGCTTTGCAATTGATATTAATTTTTACTAAGAATTAAAACCCTCTCCCTCTTTTATTTAATGAAAACATCACTATCAAATGTAATATTTTCTCATCTCATATAGGGGAACAAATTTTGGTGAATGAGTACATACCCAATGGCTCTCTATTGGAACATATTATAGATACATATATTTCTATGGGATCTTCACATCCAATTTATCGTGTCTTCAGTGATAATTGGGAGATGTTTATATAGTTCAAAAGAATATATAATTCACATGGATACAATGGGTTCAAATAGCAATTGGTGCAACAAAAGGTATAGAGAGTTCCTTTCCATTCCTATTTTATTTGACAGACCACTTAAACATCACACACCAAGGCTTGATTCTAAGGCTAAAATGTTGACTTACTTTTATAAGTTTAAATTATTCCTTAGTATGTGATGTTTAAAGGTAGCCTTCATTTGATAACATTTTAAATTACTTTTAATTTGCACAATGAGCATATTAACCCATAATTGGGTGTCAAAATGGTTACTAATGTTGTTCTTAGAACTAGATTTATATGACACATTTTTTATTTTGAATTTATTAGATAATTTTATAAAATTATACTAATAAATAGGTTTTATTAGAGAAACTATTATGACTTCATATGAACTAGTTGGACAAATTAGCCTAGATTTGTGTAGTTCTACTAGGTATTGTAGTTGCCCATCTTGCCATTAGAAAAGAATGAATATTTTCTAGCATTTGGTCAAGTTCAAGGATTAATCACCTTCATGAAGAGTAAAGTGTATCATCATCCACAAAGACATGAAGCCTAGCAATATCTGGGTGGATAATGAAATGGAAGCAAAAGTATCAAATTTTGGGCTTGTGAGGGTAGGTCCATTAGGCGGTGAGTCATATTTGAGAAGCCTTATTAAAGGGATACTTGGTTACGTAGATCCTAACTAATGTTCAAGTTACCATCTTACACCATTCAGTGATGTCTATAGTTTTGGTGTCATTCTCTTGCATTTGGTTGCTACAAGACCAACCATTGATCTTACCAAAAGGAAACCTTGCTATAACATCATTGATTGGGTGAGCTATATGTTCATGCCATACACATCATTCTCTTCTCATGGACTAACACTTATTTTTTATTTCTTCTACTAGCGTTGAAATTCAATTATATTTTTCTTTCTTGCTTGTGTTGGTAGGCTAAGCCAAGCCTTGTACAAGTTGATTTAGAGAGCATTTTGGACACTTTTCTTATGATACAGAAACATAACAAAGATATGATGTTATTTATGGCTCAACTTGGGCCAAGGTGTGTTAAAAGAAGTCCTAAATATAGACCCACAATGAGGTAGATATGTGAGGAGTTAGAGTTCCATCTATACTCTCAAATACTGCAACCTAGTAGATCCTTAGTTCATAGACAAGGAGAAAATATTAGTGATGAGAGGGATGAGAATGAAAGTTCTATAAATAAGCTAAACTAATAGAAATTTTCTTTCTCCAGTAGATCCTTAGTTCAAAGACAACCATATTGGTTTTCTTTCTTTAAGACAAACACAACTATCTTTAGTGATTTAGATATATTTAATATTTTATATAAAAAAATTTAGAGAGAAAATTGTTTGTACATAAAACAATGAGAATGGATATAATGATTATAGATATATATAAATTTTTCTATCTTAGAAGGTGCAACAAAACTTTTTTTAAGATGAATGTTATTATGTTTGATGTGGTTCGCTTTTAGTGCATATTGATATAGAGCTTGATGGTAAGCAGATGTATTAGTAGAATATTAGTAAAGAGTTAAGCTATTGAAGTGGGATGAATCAACAAAATATGATGAGAATAGTAAATATATTTGTCAAGCCATAATAATTCATCAAATCTTCAACATCATACCTTAAATGGAGGCCATAATTTTTTGCCAAAAAATAGGGCTCCATCACTGCTAACTCTTCAATAATCTTCTAAGGTAGGTAATATTATGTTTCCAGTCAACTAAAATTCTAGTCTACAAAACCTTTATTCTTTGCATTTTCCATTTAATGTGTTCACAAAATGAATGAAAATGAAGATCACTTCGCATTTTAGGGGTTTATTCACCTTTTGCATGTTTGGAAGAGTAGAAAATAGTCATAATATGTATGGATGGTCTAAATTTAGATACAATTTAGAACATTTCATACTTGGGTTCAGTAGCTAAAACATCTAATTTGGCAACTTAGGATACTTGTAGTAATTTATGAATATTTAGAAATTACTTGAATTTGGGGCAATATACTTTTGTCCTAAATTGAGCTAAAAGGAGGGAAAAAGGTAAAGAAGGGAAGATTTATTTGCATTGAAGGGAATAGTTCTATGGAAATAATTTTCTAATATATAGAAATTGGTCAAGTTTTTGTCTCTGGCAATATATTAATGAAACCAAACTTTTAGTTAGAATATTTTTTAGGAGCTGAGTGAAGAATTGATTGGTGGGTGGGAAAAGAGTAACAAAAGAGGGATGAATGTGGAGAATAATTTTTTAATATATAGAAATTGGTCAAGTTTTTGGTTGTATTCCATTTGTCTAATATATTCATTCATATTCATTAATAAACTAATTATAAACAATTTAATATTGTCTAATTCTTGTCTCACCTCTTAATTCCATAAATTTTTATTGTTGTTTTCAAGCTTGATGTATAATTGATTAGATTTTAGAGGGTTTTCAAGTTTTTTATTACTTTTCACATGAGATCTTATGTTGGTTAAAGTTTACTATATGTTAATCCTTGTGTAGCTTTTTTGTTATTATTAGCTTAAGAAGTTTGAAATGATAATTTTTACTGCAGCGCTTTACATGATTGCCACTTCCCACTTATACAAGTCAGGGAAATACCATACTTACAATGCACTATTTCTATGCTAACATATTACGAGCTTGCAACCAATTATCTAGACTTGATGGTACATTTCTTGATACATTACTTTTCACTCATTTGGAAAATTTCATTCTCTTCTTGATTTGATCATGTGTTTGGACATTTTTAAAGCTAAATTATCCAACTAAGATACTTGGTTTGAGAAACCATAAAACTGCTTTGTCGAACCCTTGTGAATGCATAAACTTTATGAGAAAATGGACTAGTATTTTTATCTTCTATTGAGTATTGATGATTATTTTGAAGATAGTTTTATATTTTCTACTTGTACTAATCTTGTTTATGATTCCTACAGGTTGGGAGGCATGGTATTATTATGGAGTTTACTGGTCTAGATAATACAAGGTGCAATGCAACATATTTTCCTAAGGTGGCTACACAAAAAGGTGCATGATTATTTATCGTATCATAATTAATAGTGACTAGAAATTTTCATTTAAGTCATAAGACAATATAACATATATTTTGGCTAATTATAGTATTAATCATGAGATCCCATTAACATTACTCATATTAAAAATCAAATCAAGGCAATAGTCAATGTGGAAACCCATAATTATCTCATTAGGAATTCCTTGAAACATTTGAAAATTGCAATCTAAAGGATTAGCAACTGTGTACTATGAGAGCATGGATGGTAGGTCTCCTTCCATCCCTTAGATCAGCTTGGAGGCTCACCATCCTTGGTCAAGTTCAAGATTATGGAAGACCAGTCTTCCATTCATCCTCTTGGTACATTAGCATCGAAGGCTTGTTGTCCATTCAATTCCATATTGGGTAAGTGTCCTCAATAAGAACATGAATGTTTTTCTTCCTTCACCTCTTGTGAAGGATGTCTATCCTTTCCATTTGCAATCCACTTGTTCTAAATTTAGAATTGATTATCATATAAATCTTCCTTTACATGTGTGCAATAAAAAAATCATTTATATTAGTCATAAAGATCAATAATTTATGCAAGTATATTTGTGGCATAAACATATAGAATATGCATATAATTCTACTATAATCACAAATTTATCTTTTGGCCTAGTTGCTACTATACTATAATTATTTATGCACACTCTTTATAATTTTTAAAAAAGGATGAAGATACACAAATTTGCAACTCTTAAATAGCGATACAGATCCTTCAAGGGAAGTGTCCTTCCTTAATTAAGCATTCCTCTTCAAAACCTATCGATGCATTTGTCCTTCTTTATGCTTCCTAGTCTAGCCAAGCTAGTAAGTTCTACGTTTTGTATTTGGGATAGCTCCAAAGAATTTCATATCATACGGTCACATTTTGAAAGGAAATTTATGGTTTGATGTAATGAGCCTCTTAAGAGAATTCTAACTAAAACGAACAAAAAGCTTGCTAGAAACTTGGATTTTCATAGTCTTTTGATAGAAGAAGTCATGTCAAAAAAAGTTTATTATGTAATATTTATCATGGCTAAACTATGGCTTGTGTTTTAGAAATGGTGTGGAAAGCCCCATTCTCTATACTAGGAAAGCCTTTTTAAAACTATGAATGTTGACTAGCAAGAGAGATTCTCTCTTTTAGATGCAAGCTATATTCCCTTTCTGCAAATTGAGGGATCACTTTGCACATTCTTTAAACTTTATTTAGAAAAAGCATGGTATGGAGGTGTAGACGCTCAAAAATGGCTCACATCTATGAATTCATCACTTCTTCATACTAATTTGTCCCATTTTCTCATTCTACTAACTTCGATCTTTTGGCCAGATTGACCATATTTTGTCATTTGTATCCCCTTTCGCATCAATTTCATATCACTCGAAATCAGTCCTAATCAACTCGAAGCATATCAAACGTCTCAAATCAATCATCATTTATCTGCTCCTAGGCATTGTTGTGGCTTTCAGTGCCTTGGAAACCTATCAACTTATCAATCTTATCAATTTGACCTTAGTATTGTCATGGCTCTCAAAGCTACGTCGAACTATCATTCATGTCATCCAATCTTTGACATTATTGAGACTTTCAATGTCAAATCATGGCATCATCAACCATTTTAATAATATTGATAGTGTCCATCAATGTTATTATGATCAAACCTTATCAATCAATTTCAATCCTGTAGCATTTACAATGTCGGTTAAATGTTACATATCAATTAATTCATGTCATGTGTCCTTGGCATGTTATCAATTTCGATCTATCAATTAATTTGACCATGGATTTGGTCTACCTTTTCATCATCTTATTCGATATCCATCGTCGTCACATTTTCATCAGAGGATATGGTCGCATTCATTTGATCAATTTGGCCAATCATCTACTAATTTTCTCTATAGGATTAAATAACCCATAATTTAATTCTATTATTCTCACTAATTATTCTTCCTAATTATCATCCTCAATTATTTAATTTTATTAATTAATTGATTCATTATCTGCAAACCATGGAAATTTACAATTTCCTAAGTTCTATTTTCCATCATTAATTCCATTTTCTACTAATTCTTATATTGTGGAATAAAAGGATTTTTAATTCAAATATTGCATAAAATATTACGTCATCATGACACTTGGATGTGACACCTCGTGGATTCTCCTTTGACACTTGGCTAAGATTTTTCATAATCAAATATGCTTATCTCTTATGCATGTCCCTATTTGGCTTATTCGTCATAGATTCTTGGCTTTAAGTGGGTTAAGGAATCTTATGACGCGTCATAGATTCTATTTCAAATTTGACTCTCATGTTTCATAGAATCTTACTTTTGGTATATTCTATCATATGCGTCATAGGAATTATTATTACCTCTTACGCATGTCCCTATTTGGCTTATTCGTCATAGATTCTTAGCTTTAAGTGGGTTGAGGAATCTTATGACGCATCATAGATTCTCTTCCACATTTAGCTAAGTTTGACTTGCATGTGTCATAGAATCTCACGATTGGCATATTTTGTCATATGTGTCATGGATTCTCAAAGGAATCTCTTGCCACATCGCATATCTATGGGTGAAAAATCCAATGCTCTCATCCTCCATGTCAATTATAAATTGGATACTCTTCCTCTCATTTTGGATCCTGGAGTCTCTTGGAGGAGAATGCTTAAGTCTTGAGTCCTTGAATCTTTGAGTTTTGGAGTCTCTACTTATTTGCATGTTGCATCCTTGCTATCACATAAAATCACACTTCAAGTATTCTCATGGAATTATCTACATCATAGAATTTTCTTCAATCTTGTGTGCACTATCGGCAAATTGGAGCTACAATCATTGGAGAAGAAAGAAGAACATGGGAGCTACAAACGAAAAAGGGGGTTCTATTGCTTTCTTAATTAGTTTGGCTTTCATGGTAGACTAGTGGGTGCTAATACATGTTGATTGAGTTTGTGATTTTCTCATAGTGTGTTATGCTTTTAGCCCATTTTTCTGCTCCTATAGGAGGTTTTCTCAAATACAAGTCAAAGATTATTATATTCGAACCAAAGAAATTTATGTTTACAATCATCATGGAAGGGTGTGAGTTAATCAAACTCACTAGAGCAATATAGAAGAAAATGATAATTTAGGAAATAGAAAATGTGTAATGGTTTTTGGTGCACATATATATTTTACTATTGCTTAACTATCTAATTTATTTTTGTTTATAGACACATTAATGTCCACTTGCATAGAAGGAGATCATAACTAATTAAGTTAGTTTGTGTTTATGCATTTGTAGGCTGAACTTAGATAAATAATCTTTCTTTACTCAATTTCGATGCTTGCTATCATCATACCAAGGCATTTTCTTACTGTAGGACCTATTCAAGGAATAATTTGGCTGGCTGATTTTACATTGTAATTTATGTTTTGATTTCATAATGTTCTACCTTATTTTCTTTCGTGCCATCCATAAGCATTGTTTTCTTATCTACAATGCTTTGCCTGAGCCCTTCTTTGGTATTTCATATTTTATCTAAACTTTCTTAAGATTTCTTTGAGTTCATGATACAACATTACACACATTTATAAGTGCCTTGTGGTGTTACATTAGTGGTCTCATTGTACAATTAATCTTCCATGTCAAGTTTTGGTCTAGTTATCATCGTCTCAAGTAGATATAAGTAGGACTCTATCTTCATACATTGATAGTAATAATATTGTCTTGAACCATATTTTCATGCAATTTCTTTCCAATTTCTTTTTTTATTTAGTGTTTACATCAAAAAATGACTAGGGACATGCCATTGTTTCTTTTTTTAGGTACTAGAAGAGAAAAAATAAATGCAACAATCTTACTTGAGCATTCATTGACATAATCTGATAATAAATTCCATGCAATTTGTGAGAATATGTATGCTCCTACTTCCCTATGATAAGTTTTGTATTTCATATAGATGTTGTGTCACTATAATATACAAATTGGAATTGACATGTTCTTAATGACTCTGTCTGTAACTTCATGTAGATGTGTGACACAGTTGGTCAAAGGGAAGTTGCTGACAAATTGATTTGTTTTTAATCAAAAGGAAATCATTGGAAAATTGATATAGTATTAATAACTAACTACATCTATCAAATGTATGTAGATGTTTGTTGTAGTTGGTCAAAGAGAATTATTAGTTTATAATGTTGACTAGAGAAAAATGCATTTATGCACAAAATTTTTAATAACATTTGGTAAGAACTTATAGAAGATCCCTATCTTAATTGCCAGAATATGATACTACACCTTAAGGTAATGAAAATGAACCTCAAGAATGATTGTGATTTTTTCTAGGCCTATGAAATTTTGTGAAAATAATTTTATGCTAAAGGAATGTGTTTGGAAATTGTTGATAGGAATAAAGAGTAGAAACATGGAATTGCTTGTGATATTTATGTAATTTGAGATTGCCTCATATGGATGTAGATTATTTTCCTAGAATTAAACATTGTTGGACATATAAGTGAGTAGCATACATTATATCAGCTCACTTCATTGTTGATTTCTAACCATTGTAATAGTGAATTTAAAATCTCTTGACAAAGTTGGTTTAACAACCATTCAATAAATCCTCTAACAAGGTGATAGTTTAGTTGAATTGTTCTAAAGACCTCTAGCAAGGCCACTCCTAACAGGGTGATTAAATCCTTTAACAAGGTCACACCTAATAGTGTGTTTTTGTAACCTTTAACAGGGTTGGCTCCTAACAGGGCTCACTTCAAAAGAGTGAAAAATAGTATCTAGTTACATTGGTGGTTTTTCCCATATTGGGTTTCCACGTTAAAATTGGTGTCTCTTGTGTTCTTAATTGCTGATTTTCTTTATGCATGATAACATATCTATTCTTAATATTTATCATTTGCTGCATTATCAAGTTTCATCATTTTATATTAATCAGATCAAGGGTATATTCAGACGTCTTATGGGCTGTGGAAATTTTTGTAGTAACTGATTCACCCCCCTCTTCCTCTCAGTTACTCTATTCTCATTTCCAAAAATTGGTATCAGAGCTTTTGGTGCTTGCAAGAAAAGATTTCAAGGATCTAAGCCAAAGATCAAGATGTCTTACAAAAGAGAAATTCCAAAACTCGACAGAGATAACTTCTTCGCATGGCAAGCATTGATGAGACTTCATCTGGCTACTGTTGGTGATACTAGACTAAAATACGTTGAAGAAAAATATGAAGAACCTCCTGGCACATTGTCTGTCAATAACATTGCTGAAAAGAAGACTCACAACAATATGATGATAGACATAGCATCTGCTCTCAGTTATGAAGAATTTGATGACATTAAGGACTACAAAACTGGCTTTGAAATGTGGAACAAGATAAAAGAGATCTATGGAGGAGATGATAATGTGAGAAGAGCAAAAGTAGAAAGTCTAAGAGGACAATTTGATCAAATGAGGATGAGAGAGGATGAAAACATTGCAAAGTATGTTGAAAGAGTTAAAGCATGTGTGAGTGCAATCAGAGCATCTGGAGGTGATATCAAAGGAGAAACAGTTATAAGCGAAGTTCTCAGAACCCTGCTTCCTATTTATGCAATTAGAGTTTCTGCAATTCATGAAAGAAGGTGCGAAGCAAATCATCAGATAAATCTTGAGGCCATAGTTGGAAGACTAACTACATTTGAACTAGATAACTTTGACAGCTATGTTCCAGCCTCCAAGAACATTGAATCAACATTTCAAGCCAAGCTCTCACTCAAGGAGAAAAACAAAAAGGAGAAGGAATCTCAGTCAGAAAGTGAAAATGAATCAAGCCAAAGTTCAGACAGTGACCTCGAAGTAATTGAAGCTCTACCAGCAAAGAAATATTCTAGAGGTGAAGGAAAATACAAAGGTAAAGTTCCTCTAATCTATTTTTCTTGTGAAGAAATTGGTCATATTGCAGCAAGGTGTCCAAATAAGGAAAAAAATGATGAAAAGAAAGATTACAAATGGAATGGCAAGAAAGACTTCAAATCATCCAAAAACAAAGGTAAGAAACCATGTTTCATGGTTGAAAATTCTAAAGATTCTGATAATAGTGAGGATGAAATTTTTTATATTACCATTAAAGATGATTTTGACAGTGATGAAGAAGATAAAATGGCACTTGTTTCTCATATAAGTAAGAATGATACATGGATTATAGACAGTGGTTGCTCACATCATATGACTGGTGATAAAACTAAGTTTGATCAGTTTGAAGACTATGACGGTGGCAGTGTAAGGTTTGGTAATAATGAACCTCATTTCATAAAAGGAAGAGGAAGAATTTGTCTAACCAAAGAACTTGTATGTAATAATGCCTATTGGGTTGAAGGTCTTAAACATAATTTGCTAAGTATGGCACAGTTACTCAATACTGGATTCAAGGTGGAATTCATGCATGGAAAGGCAAGACTGTTGAATGAGCAAGGAAAGTCGATAGGATCTGGCACCCAAACTAAAGGTAACTTGTTCTATCTAGAACTTGGTGAATGCTCATGTTTTCTTGCTCAAATTGAAGAAAGTTGGTTATGGCATAAAAGGTTGTGTCATGTCAATTTTGATAATCTGGTAAAAATAAGAAAATTCAAGAAAGTAAGAGGCATTCCTAACATTAAGAAACCTGAGGTTGGTCTATACAAGAATTGTCAGATTGGTAAAATGGGAAAGACTAGTTTTAAAGGTAAGAACTATCAATCTGAAGATATATTAAAAATTGTGCATACTGATTTATGTGGACCCATTGGAATAGAAAGCTATACTGGAGAAAAGTTTTTCATTCTTTTTGTTGATGACTACTCAAGAATGATGACTATCATGTATCTAAGGAATAAATCAGAAGCATTTGAGAAATTCAAATGGTATTTGGCAAGAGTAGAAAAAGAAACAGGAAAAAGACTAAAATGCTTAAGGTTAGATAGAGGTAGTGAATTCATCTCACATGAATTCAACAATTTTTTCATTGGAAAAGGTATTAAAAGACAGGTCTCAGCACCAGGAACTCCTGAACAAAATGGAATAGTTGAAAGAAGAAATAGATCCATCATGGATTATGCAAGAACCCTGATGATAGAAATGAACATTGCTATCAAATACTAGAAGAAATCCATCAGCACTGCAGTTCATACCTTAAACTGAGTACAGTTGAAGAAAGACTCATTCAAAAATCCCTATGAATTATGGTATGGCTAGAAACCCAATGTAAGTTATCTAAAAGTATTTGGAAGCAAATGTTATATTTTGAAAGAATCTAGAAAAGGAAAATTTGATGTAAAAGGTGATGAAGGAATATTTTTAGGATATTCTTCCAAAAGCAAAGCATATAGATGTTTAAATCTATCCACTCACAAAGTCATAGAAAGTGCACATGTGAAAGTTGATGAGTTTGTAGACAAATCAGAAGAAGAAAGCAAAAAGGTACGTGAAGATTATGAAAGATTTGTTTACATTGAACCAGATACTATACCAAGCATACTATTCACTCAAGAATCCTCAACTCCTGAGTCATCAATAACCGATTGCAAAAAGTTTAAACCAAGCCACAGCAACATTCAGACATTACCGAGCACGTGTCTACCGAGTCTGAAGTGGCCGAGCCAATTCTTACCGAGCTAGAACAGCCTGAACATGAAATTGAAGCACAAGGAGATAGCAATGAAACTCATTCAAGAGGTAAAGAACATGTATTAGCTAAATATGTCAGAAGACATCATGCACTAGATCAGATCATTAGAGACAAGTCTGAAGGAACCTTGACAAGAAGCAAGCTGAAAAATACTTGTTTACTTGCTAATTTTGAACCTAGAAGCATTAAAGATGGATTGAAAAATGATAGTTGGATTGAGGCAATGAATGAGGAAATAGAACAGATAGAGAAGAACAACACATGGACTCTTGTACCCAGGCCTAAAAATAAGAATGTAATTGGAACCAAGTGGGTATTCAGAAACAAGTTGACTAAAGATGGTAAGGTATCCAGAAACAAAGCCAGATTGGTATGCAAAGGATACTCGCAAGAAGAAGGCATAGATTATGGAAAAACCTTTTCTCCTGTTGCAAGATTGGAAGGAGTCAGAACCTTACTTGTATGTGCTTCTCACAAAGGATTCAAAGTTTATCAGATGGATGTCAAGTCAGAATTCCTCAATGAAATACTGGATGAAGAGGTTTACATTGAACAACCAAAAGGTTTTGTTGATCTAGATAAAAAGAACATGGTCTGCAAATTACACAAGGCACTGTATGGTCTGAAGCAAGCCCCTAGAGCATGGTATGAAAGATTGCATAACTATCTTATTCAGATTGGTTTTCAAAGAACTAATGATAATAGTAGCTTGTATATAAAGGAAGGACTAGGTAATAAGATTGTCTTGGCAGAAATATTTGTAGATGATACTGTTTTACTAGGGCATGATGATCTTTGCAAAGAATTTTTAGAAAAAATGAACAAGGAATTTGAAATGTCTATGTTTGGTGAAATAAAATTATTTGTTGGTCTTCAAATTCAACAAAATAAGAATGGCATCTACATCACTCAATCAAAATACATCAAGGAGATATTGAAAAAGTTTGGTATGGAGGATTGTAAACCTGTTGGAACTCCTATGTGTACTAGATTGAAACTTACCAAAGATGATGGATCCAAAGAGGTAGATCAAACATTGTATAGATCTATGATTGGAAAATTGCAATACATAGTTCATACTAGGCCAGATATTGCCCTTGTAGTTGGTATTGTTGAAAGATTTTCAGCAAAGCCAAGAGAAACTCACCTGATGGCAATCAAAAGAATAATGAGATATTTGAAAGGAACTAAAGATTATGGCTTATGGTAAAAATTTGGAGGTAATTTGGATTTGAAAGTGTTTACTGATGCTTATTGGGTAGGAAACCTTGATGACAGAAAAAGCACAAGTGGAGGAGCATTCTTTCTTGGAAAAAGATTGGTTTCTTGGACAAGCAAAAAGCAGAATTGTACATCCCAATCTACAGCAGAGGCAGAGTATGTTGCTGCAGTAGTAAACTATTCAAATATTGTTTGGTTTAATCAATTATTGCAAGGAATGAAGATGGAGATCAAAGAACCAATTGTCATGTTCTGTGACAATACTAGTGCAATCCACATATCTAAGAATCTAGTGATGCATTCCAAGACCAAGCATATTGCAATAAAATATCATTTTGTCAGAGAATTGGTGCAAGATAAGGAGATCAGATTGGAATATTTCCATACAAAGGAACAAATTGCTGACATATTCACAAAGCCTTTACCTAAGGATGCATTTTTGTATCTCAGAGGTAAGTTAGGGGTCATTCCCCTATCTGAAGTCCACTAAAAATGAGTTCTAGAGATGCATCAATGCATACAAGATTGAAGATCTATCTATTGATGTAGGTTAATCAGAAATTATTACATATGAATCAGTACTAAAGGTACATTACAATTCACTTAACTTTTGTTGTCTTTGGCATGTGTTGTCAAAGAGGGAGAGATTTACTATCATATCCTTATGAAATTTGTGAGATTTAAAAAGTTTTCCATGAAGTCCCTTAACAAAGGAAGATTATTGAAGGAGGGAGAAGTCTATTATCTTGTTGGACTTGTTTTCAAAATTTCATTCTGTTATGACATGTTGTGTTGCCATCAATGCCAAAGAGGGAGATTTTTGGATAATGTTGTCCTTGATGTCACACAAATGTCATATCAGTCATTAGTCTCAAGTTCACCGAGCTCAGAAAATCTACAATGCAATCTATAGTGCCAACCGAGCTCACTTGGTCATCGAAGGAAATGTGGAAGATAGTGTTAATCGAGCTAACTCGGTCAACACAGGAAAAGGTGAAAGATAGTGTTCACCGAGCTCACTTAGTCATCAAAGGAATCATGGAGAAGACATTATTGACCAAGCTCACTTGTTCATCAAAAGAATCATGGAGAAATCAGTGTTAATTGAGCTTCACTCGGTCTCCAAAGGATAGTTTCCACCGAGCTCACTTGGTTATCTCAGGAAACTCAGTACTTACTGAGTTCTCTCGGTGATTGAAGAATTGTCATGAAGTTCGCTATATTAACCGAGCTCAGTCGGTTAACACAGGAATTATTTTCTGAACAAAGTTTACAGTGTAGGGTCGGCCAGTATAGGGATTTGCAAATTAATTACTTCTAGCCGACTGTTGTAATTGTTTTTTTAGTCAGTAATTCGAGCCAACTAAGATAAACTGAATGGTATATATGGTCATTCAAGTTATGAATTAAAGTGTGTGTGATATTGTGAAAAAGAAGTTATCAATGCGAATTATAGTATGAAATGAAAAGGTGAATGTTGAGCAAAGTCTGATGAAGGATCAGATGTGCTGAAGGAGCTGTAAAGTTGCATTTAATCAGTAAGGATCTAGTCAAGCATAACAGAGATTTGTAATCAGCAAAGATAAGTTGTAAATTATATCAAGTCACTTCATTATTTCTTTCTAACCATTGTAACAGTGAATTTAAAATCTCTTAATAGAGTTGGTTTAACAGCCATTCAATAAATCCTCTAACAAGGTGACAGTTCAGTTGAATTTTTCTAAAGACCTCTAGCAAGGCCACTCCTAATAGGGTGATTAAATCCTTTAATAGGGTCACACCTAACAGTGTTTTTTTGTAACCTTTAATAGGGTTGGATCCTAATAGGGCTCACTTCAAAAGAGTGAAAAATAGTTAAAATTGGTGTCTCTTGTGTTCTTAATTGCTGAATTACTTTGTGCATGATAACATATCAGTTCTTAATATTTATCATTTGCTGTATTATCAAGTTTTAGCATTTTATATTAGTCAGATCAAGGGTATATTCAGACATCTTAGGGACTGTGAAAAGTTTTGTAGTAACTGATTCACCCCCCTCCCCCTCTCAGTTACTGTATTCTTATTTCCAACAGATACAAGCTCCACCCTTAGCATCACTTTCTAGATCACTATAATGACACACTAGGATGACAACTACTATTGAACCATGCTCTAGAATCTAGGTCAATGCAGGGAGAAAGAAAAGCAATCTTAGGAAGCCATGCATAGCAAATGGGCTACTACTTTATTCCACTCTTATAGATCTGATGTCGTTGATTTCATTTGGAATCTGGGACTACATTCATCCTTTTCTCTCACAAGTAATGGCTCTATTCTATGGCCACAGGGAGCTTCTAATAACAAAATCTCTATTTTCACTCATGATAAGTAGTAAGTAGTCCAATTTCTAGATGATGACTCATCCTTAAGATTGTTTTCCAGGAAACTGCAATGAAATGTTGGAACGACAACCATTGCCAAACTATTCTGCAAATTGTGCTAATGAAGTTGCATAGAGATGACTTTGGGGAGTCCTCACATAGCAATCAGGATGCTTCATGACCCTCCAATAGAAAGGATGCTAATCCCAATATTTGAAATCTAAAAAATGTGTCTTTCTTGAACACCGTCACTGATTCTATTGGAGGGCCACTGGGAGCTTTCATTATCAAATCTCGCATTAGCCATGATACATACATAATAAATTTCTAGAGTGCCAAGTAGCCACCTAATGCTAGATGAGGGTTCACCATTAGATCAACTTCAAAATCACTAAATAGATGTGCTATAGAATGGAAACCCCTATGAAGCCTCTTTCAAAATTGCGTTGGTCAAGTGATCGAAGAAGATGATCTAAAAGAGAGTCCAAGGGTAGGCATTTGTTGGGGGATTAATGCACATAAAAAATTTCTATAATAGGTACATATCATATTGATGGTAATCAATATCCACTACAACCCGTTGTATTTTTTTTTTTTTAAATTAGATTGGTCAAAATTTTGACCAATTCTTGAAGGTTTTCCACCAAGATTTGGTTGAAATTTTAAGCAATGCTTTGGTCGTGACCATGGAATCCTATTCGTAGCATAAACTAGAATTGGTCAAAATTTTTACCAACTCTTAAAGATTTTCCACCAAGATTTGGTCAAAATTTTGAACAACCGTTTCATTGTGACCATGGCATCCTCGTCATGGGATAGACCAAAATTGGTCAAAATTTTGACCAATTCTTAATGTTTTTCCAACAAGATTTGGTTGAACTTTTGACCAGCCCTTTGAAATCCAGAAAATGTTTCTTTCTTGAACACCAATACTAATTCTATTGGAGGGTCATTGGGAGCTTTCATTATCAAATCTTTCATTTGCCATGATAGGTGCATAACAAATTGCTAGAGTGCCAAGAAACCACCTAATGCTAGATGAGGGCTCACCATTAGATCAACTTCAAAATTGCTAAACAAACATGTTATAGAATGGCAAGTGTTGCCAAGCCTCTTCTAAAATTACACTAGTCGAGTGATTAAAGAAGATGATCTAAGAGCGAGTCCATGGGCAAGAATTTGTCGGGGGATTCACACATGTAGAAAAGTTCTATAGTAGCTACACATATATTGATGGTAATCAATATCCACTACAACCCACTATATTCTTTTTTAAAAAAAAATAGATTGGTCAAAATTTTGACCAATTCTTGAAGGTTTTTGACCAAGATTTGGTCAAAATTTTGACAAACCCTTTGGTCATGACCTAGCATCTTGGTCGTTGGATAGATGAGAATTGATCAAAATTATGACCAACTCTTGAAGGTTTTCCACCAACATTTGGTCAAAATTTTGACTGGGTCATGACCATGGCATCCTAGTCATGGGATAGACGAGAATTGGTCAAAAAAATTATGATTTCTTGAAGGTTTTCCATTGTGATTCAGTCAAAATTTTGACCAACCAATTGACTATGACCATGGCATCCTGGTCATGGGATAGTCCAGAATTGGTTGAAATTTTGACCAATTCTTGAAACTTTTCCACCCAAATTTGGTCAAAAGTTTGACCAGTAATGACCATTTAGGATTAGTTGAATTGCAATATTTTTGACCAAATATTTGGTCAAAATTTTGATGACAAAATTTTTGATGTACTACCTTTTTGTAATTTTGACCAATATGAGTTGAAATTTTGACCAAATTTCATCGAAAATTGGGTAAAAATGTACTAGTGGGGTATCAAGTTGATAATATCCCATGGATAATTTTATGCTATGACACTTCCATGAACAACTAACTATGCCTCCATCTATAATCAAAACTTGAAACAATTTAGAAGAATTTCTAGCTTTTTGTTGATGAAATTATGAGTACTACCTAAGTCGATCAACACTATTACTTTCTACTTATTTAAGAAACCCACTACCTTGATAAATTGTGGTGCACTAAAACATGAAAGTGCATGAAAACAAATGATTGGTTTAGAATCATGTAATTCATTACTTGTCTCCCTATCCTCCTCTGATATGGGCTCATCCTCTTCTTCCTCATTTGGACCTTCAATATAGAACAATTTCTTTTCACTACATTTATGTGCTCAACTATATTTTCTATCACAATTGAAACACAACCCTTTTTCTCTTTTCTCTTCAATTTGTTGTGGAGTTAGCCTAGTAGGTTAAGGAAGAGAATGTGTTGAATATCCTTTTCTCTTGTGACATTAGCCACTTTCTTTCTAGGAATTAAGAACTTGTCCTCTACCATGTGTGCCAATATAAAAGACTCATTTATAAAACTAGGACAAAAAATATGTGCCTCATGTTGAATATGATCCTTGAGACCACGCAAGAATAAATCATTCAAGTTCTCTTCTGTAATTGAATCCTCTCTTAAGGATAGATTTTGGAATTTTAGAATATAATCTTTAACTGATCTTATTTTTTGAAGCTTAGCAAGTTGGCTAAATAATTTTTCTATCACACTATAATCATATTATTCTTGGAGTTCTTTTGTCAAAATTGACCATGATATAATGAGACCCATTTTCCTCCTATGAATACAAGGTGAATGATAACTAATGAATTGATCCATCTCTAGATATAAGGAAGCCATCATAAGCTTCTGTCCATTTAATTTATCTATGTTAGAGGATCATTGACATCAAATTTGCACATATCCACTTTGGAAAAGAATTGCTAGATCCTATAGGATTAATAAAGTTTGTGTCATTATTAGTTGACTTGAAGGTTTCATCTTGATTTCTTGAGAGATCCTTCCTTGTTTCACTCATATAGGTGCTTAGCATGCTTCATATATCTGATATATCTCCTTTTAGATCACACATATCCCTCCTAACCTCTTCCTTGAACTTACTAAGTTCCTCGTTGAGATTACTATCCTCTATTTTTTCCCAATCTTGATCAAAGGATTTCCCCAGTGTGGTTGCATTCCTTTTTCCTCTTGTTGAAGGCCCTGTCATTATGGAAACCAATATTTTTCAAATAAATCAAACAAATGAAATATAAACTCTCTGGCAGTATGGCCAAGATACCCTTACTTAGAAAGAATCACAAAAAAAATAGCAACTTTTCTGCCTTGAGAGAGAATTTTCATAATTTTTCAATAATTTTCTTTTTCTCTCAATTTATCCAAGCTTTGAAATTTAGGCTCCTCTACTATGTATTCAAAAACCCAATACAAGTTATACTCTGATTCGGCAAGATGTGAGAGATATAAAGATCTCAATAAATTGTGTAGAAATAATTTTCTCCAATTCCACTGAATTTTCTCCAATTCCTCTAAATTTTGGACTATAGCTTCTTTAATATGGTCTTCAAAAACTTTTAAAATTTTTTTGAAAATTTTTCTATCATTTGAAACTCATGCTCTTCCCAAAATCATCCCAATGTTGAGAAAAAATCTTGCCTCTATAGTGGCAAGATCATTCTCTAATACCACTTGTAATGAAATAACTTGCACAATAGAAGAAATAATATGAAATATTATATAAATCCTTGATAATAACTAAGAGTAATGGGATACGTCAAGGGGGAAACCTCCAAATATCTCCAATGAGAACACACTTCACAATATGATGTTGAAGTAAGACTCACAACCTCCTATATATACCTAATTATGCTTAGGTTGAATAGACACAACCTTACATAACATCTAGGTGAACCTACCTACCTAAATAATAATACAATAATGATAACATGACTTAATTAAGGATTAAGATAACCACAAGTTGACTACTCGTAACCCTATATACACCAATATTAAGGGCATAATAGAATATTGGAATTCTTTTCTAGTAGGTCTTTGATTGCTTCATCAGCTTCATCTGAGTTTCTTTCAAGATAGATATCTTCAATTATTTCTTCAATGTAGAGATTGTCATTCATTTATACTATAAGATCTTTCCTTCTTCTTAATGATTAAGAAAGTTGCTCCTTTTCTTTCTTCAGTTTCACAATAGCCAATTCAAGATCCATCTTCTCATTGTCAATAGCCTTATTTAGCCTATATACCTCCATTGCCTTTGATCTTTTCTCTGTTGAAATTACAAGTGGGGAAGGTAAACTTTTGACAGGGGGGTGAATTACAAGTTTAAACATGAATCCTTTAAATTTTTTACCATTCATACATTACATGCATTGACATACTCAAATTACATGTAAAGTAAATGCATCTAAAAATATATAAGTAATCAAACACACACTTGACACTAGATATGATTATCTAAAAACCCTCCAATGAGAAGGTGAAATTGGGGTGGGGATGATACCCACAAATCTTCACTACTACAGCAACAAAGTGTAGCCAATTAAGGTTATATTGATTTGACCATGAATCATGCTCTGCCCTCTGAAAATTCTATCTTGTTAAAGGCTTACAAAAACTATTAACTCCCACCTTATTAGAGGATTTGAACACCCTGTTAGAAGTGTTCTTGGTTAAAGGATTTTAGGTCATTCACTTGTAATGCTACCCTACTAAAGGATTTGTTAAAGCCTATTAGGACTACTTTTCCTAGGAGATTTAACTAAAATCACCTATAAAAATATCTCAACATAGATCTTGCAATCGACACTCTCTTTCTTAATAAAAAATCATCTCTATCCAACCTCTGATTAATCCTTTGTAATCTAATGTATCGATGTTGTATCCTTGATCCTCTATTCTTCACATAACTAATTCTATAATTCACTCTTACTGCTAAGTCACCTTGAAAGCTCTACAAACTATCTTGTTTGCTCCTCCCATTTTATCATTCACCCCTTCAAAATGCCTCTTCTCTCTTGAGAAATTAGAGCTTTGTCCTCCTTAAGAAGACTGAGGTGGCCTAGGGTTAGGTATGAATCTATGGCTAAGATTCTTTCATTTTTCCACTTAAACCTTCCCATTTTCTCATTAGCTATAAGTAATTGCATAGGGAATCTACATGTAGATTCATCCTAATCTCTTAAAAGATCAAAAACTATACTTAGGTGGGCTGAAAAATGGTTTACATAGTTGTTTGTACAATAACAAACAAATATGTCCAATCTGTGTTACTAGGCATATGTAGTTACTGATGCTCAGCATATACTATAATTTTGCTTCTCACTCAGTATCTGAACTACTCGACATCTACTATTCACTTGGCACTTGAATAGCTCAGCATGGTCTATCTACTTGACACTTGAGTGATTTAGCACATGAGTTACTCGACACTCATTGCAACTTGACATGGTCTAGAATTTAGATGTTGTACTCGACATGTATTACTAGTTCAACATGAACTAAGTAAATGTTTTAAGTGTGTTGACACTCAACTATCAAAATCAATCAAAGATCAACAATCTCCCTCTTTGACATGAGTGTCAAAGGCACTTGAATATTCATAATCAATCTGATCTTCTCAAGCATAACATATCCATGACTTGACTTATATATAGAATTTCAAAATTTTCAATTTTTTTTTGCAATAACCTATGTACCTCAAAATGTATAACTTCCCCTATGTTAATATGTTTGTTTCGTATCCAAAATCCATTCTCCATTTTGAGTAAATTTGTCTCTACTGATATTCTTTGACTTCAATGCACTTATACTCTTTATGCTTTGCCTTAGCTAATATCTACTCTTCTTTGTTTCTATCTCTTGCATTTTGTATTTCTCAAAAATGTATATCATTGGGGTGAAAAATGGATAACTCCTTCTCTTGTTCATTCTTCCCCTTTTTCTTTATTCATCTCTCCACCTTTCTTACTTACTCCCACTTTCTTCTTGTTTACTTACTTCCCCTTAACTCCTTGCATACTTACTCCCCCTTTTTGACACTTATGTTGAATGGGCTATACACTTATAGTGTATTTTTCCAAAAAGGATTTATGGACTTCCATTATTATTTTAAGAGCTCCATCTCAATTTTCACAAGCAACATCTAATGACTTGACTTGGATAGCAAGCTCGGTTGCAAGGTTTACTAGGCCATCTAGTGTAGAAAGATTGGGATCTTTCTTTAACAAAGTTTCTGCATAGCCTAATTATTTATGGAGAATTTCCACATGTGGGGTGAGAGAGGCCTAAATATTTATCAATTTGGCTCTTATTTTAGCCTCTCCTACTATTAACACAGCTAATTGACTCTATGATTGAAGCAATGTATGGAAATGCTTCTCACTCTGAGCTAGGTTCTTAGGTAGCTATGTGCTTGATATGCATAGATTCCTCTCTAGGCTCAGAATTCTATGTCTGGTTTCTTGGGTGAAGAGTGTGGGATCATACAATTTGGTGTACAATGAGAATATATTATCAAGGCCTTCTTTACATCCTCAACCTTGGTTACCAATGTAGCTTGAGTTAGTGATATGTCACCATATATCTTTTCATTTACTTTCTCTTCAAACTCTCTATTAGACCATTCTAAAAGTTTAGCATTTGTATCAAGGTCTTCATTATTAACCTTTTCCATAATATCTAACAGTTGTTCCAGTAGTTTCTTAGTTTCTTTAAGAGTAGGCAAGCTAGATGCATATAAAAATATGTCATTAATTTCTTCTAGTGCTTTTTTTTGCTTATATTCCTTCCTAAGAAATTCTTGATGCTTCTTTTTCTCTAAAGCTTGTTGTAAAATGCTTATTTGATCTATTTTCATTGTGTCATAATAGAATTTTGGAATTATCATCTCTTCATCTATAGTGATATCACCATAGTGAATTACCTTTTCAACCTTAGAGGACCTTGAGCTTGGCCCTAAAATTTGTAGGGGTATAGCTTCCACACTTAGCTTTTGGAGAAGCTTTGCAGGTGAAGAGCCAGATGTTGGTAAAGTTACCAATTCTTGAATGGCCTCTTGCTCCTTTATCTAAGGTGTTTTTTCACCTTCTTTAGACTTAACTTGATCTATAACATGACTTGACTTGCACATTGTATCTATGCTTTAGGTACAAATGTATCTATTTTTCATGTTTTCTCTGTTGTTGTCTCTTTTTCTTCTTTGACAGTCTGCCTCTGCTCAATTGTGTCCACTTTATCACTTGTATCAACCTTGATAGATGTCTCTATAGTTTTTTGAATCAAAGGTTGATCACTATTGACTAAAGGGATGGTAGAAGGTGGTTCTTGTATATTCACCTTATCTTTTGTAACTTTAGTTACTACTTTTTGAAGTTCTTCTACACTGATCAAAATAGGATTTATACATAATTGTGCTTGTAGTGTGGATTGATCTAGGATCTTTTTCAAATATTTTTCAATAAATGAATTGATTTTCTAGGCTAATGCATCAGATACATCCTTGACAATGATAATTTCCATAGGTACACTTGTGTCATGAGAAGGACTAGTACTCGACATTTGTGTGTCTTGCACACTCCGTTCTTGTTGTTGTTGTTCAATTGTTTCCATGTCAATATCCATCTTCTTAGTCTCCTCCTTAACTATATTTTCTTCTTCCTTCTTGTCTTCTTTGTCATCTTCTTCTTTATCATCATTTTTACCCTCAAAGGGGTCCTTCTCTCCTTATTTCAGAGTAGTTAATCCATAGATTAATTTCCACATTTGAGTGGATTTCTTAACAACATCTTCAATGTTATTTTGGAGAATGTTGAAGGGTCTATAATTTGATGTGAACCTTCCTCCATATTTCTTGTTTGCCTTAGCAATCTACCCTTTTGTCAGTTCTAGCATTACGTGGGCCAAAGTTGTTTCCCTTATTTTCTTTTCTAAGTTTAAAAAATAATGCCATTTTTGCTCAACTAAATCATATAATTTCTTGGGTACTAAATTAGAAAATTCTAATGGCATATTCTTTAATTTGGACATCGTTGCATATAGGGCTTCTTCTACTAACTTTTTCTCCTCCATTTTCCAAATCATCAAAATTTACATTTTTGAGGCTAGATAGATTTGGATTATTTTTGATATTTTCACACAAATTTTCAAGATCATAAAGTGGTGTATGACTTACCACTTTGAATTGACTTGTATCTTCTAATTTAGTTCTCTCTTCATCTGAGTCAGGTTGAAAAATAAGTTTCTTCTCTACTTCGTCTTCTCTTGGCCTCCTTGTTTTGTCTACTTAGTTTTCACCTTGGCCTTTTGTGTGGTAGCTCATGTGCTTGCATTAGTGATAGGAGATGTTGGCTTTGTTTGGCTTGGTTTAGCAACTTTCTTTGCTTTAGCCATAGGCTATGCCTTGGCCTTTCTCTTCTTTGGCTCAGCATGTATTGGTGCTTCCTTGGCTTCTTCTCCCTAGGCACCCTTTGTTTCCTCTTCTTCTTTGTACTCACCCATGCCTTGGGTTAATGGAAGAGATTCTTGGGTTTTTCCTTGTTCTTCCTCTTCAACACCTTCACCAAATTTAGCCTTAAGTTTCTTCACTAACTTGTCCTTCTTCTTCAATCAAGAGGTTGTATTCAATTCCATTTCTACCTTTGACTTCATTACATCATAGTTTCTAAAGATTTTTTCTATTTTATCAAATTCCTTAGCTAGAACTGTAGTGATGGTTATTGAGGCTTCATCAACATTGATATCATAACCTAAGGTTCTTAGCCATATTACCCAAGGTGTAGCATCCTATACATATGTGTAATCAATATCTAAAAGAAAACATATATCATTGTAGTATTGTACAACCAAAGAAATAGGTATCCTCATCCTTTGCTTCATAGAATTCTCAAAGTATTCAAAGTAACTTGTCATGATATATTCAAAATTCTCACCCATCTGCTCAATATACTCATTTATCTGAACAAAAACTGACCTATTTGTCTTCCATCCTATTTTTCCAAAAGATGGGAATGTATTCTATACATAGAAAAATATGCAAAATACAATTTATCAAAATCTGCACTATGCACTCTTAGTTTCCTTACTGCTCCAAGGTTTTCAAATAATTATTGCAGTTGAAGTTCTACTAGATCATAAGTATGATCTTTCTTCACAATTTTGTATCCAACATCTACTGCAATATAAGGTACACTATTTAATCTACTAGATTGAGAAAACTTGTGAGAGATAACCCTTACTATAAAGTTTAGTAGTGGATCTGTTATAGTGTCAATTGGTATTCCACATTTGTTCCACTTTGCTCGTATATTCTTCTCTATTACCTCTTTGGAATCACTCCTCAAAATCTTTGGCCAATCTAGGGTTGGGAAACCAACCACTCTATGAATTATTCTCTTTGATATCTCTATTGGACCACCTTCCAACCATAAGGATCCATCATGTATTGAGCTCAATACTATTCTTATACATTCTATCTTGAAAATGGTAGGAAATTCTAGGGCATGCGTCAAACCCTTCCTTTGAACAATTTTGAACTCTTCTTTCAAGATACCATTTTTATATAATCTATCATCTTATTCCCTTATTTCCATGTCACTTATTCCTCCTATCTTATAGTTGTAACATTTTACAACATCTTGAACAATAATGACTTCTGGGGGAATCATGGATACTGTACCTAAAGGATCTTGTTTGTAAGAAACATCTAGAATTGCTTTGAAATCTGGTTGTTTCACCTCATTACTAACTAATTGAACATTAACGACCTCTTTTCCTTCTACATTTCTTGAGCTAGATTCCATTGTGACAAAATAGGCTTTTTATAAAAGCAAACTACATAGCTCGACTTATGATAAATACCTTTAAAAATATGAAGAACTAGAGTTAAATTGTCATTGAGATCTTTGTGCATGCTTTGAACAAATTTTTCAATCACTTTTTGCTCTATTTTTTTTTCTTGAATTTGAAATGACAAGAAATGAGTGAAAAACAACCATATACCATTCAAAAAATGTTGCAATTAATGCTTAGTTCTTGTACTACTATAACTATGGCATTAACTTGATTTTAGAATCATTCAACATCCATTGATATTACCATCACTCAACATCTACTACAAATCTCAGAATCAACTAGATAATCTAGTAGCTTGACACTAACTAGTATTCCACTCCATATCCATTAAAAAATTTTCATCCTCAGCAACAACATGAAAACTTAAAATTTAATCTTGAATTTTCAACATCTTACATCTTCATTAATGTTAATGTAATTCTTTAAGTACTAACTTCTTTTGAAACTAATGTATGATACGATACTTTAAATATTAGTCCCACATACCTCTTGTTTGCTTAGTTTGATGAGGTGTGACCACCTGACCCATTGAATGAAGTGATCCCTTCTCCATTTAATGTACTGCAACCATCTTTCTTCTTCCATATCTTATTCATCTCATTCTTGATGTGTTCAACATCTACCTTGCCTTTTCCTTTATCAAACTCACAACTTGGTGCCTTTGACCTAGTTGGACAATGCTTACTAATATGACTAGTCTTCAAATAGCTAAAGCATCTAGTTTGACTCAACCACCTTTTTTAGTTACCATTGAAGTGAGTCCTAATACAATTATCAGGAACATGTCCATATTCTTGACAATAGTGGTAGCTATATCTTATAATTATAATCCCAATTATAAGAGTTTCTATAGCTTCTTAATTTTGTTGGTTTGTTTGATGACCACATAGACTTGGATCTACACTCAAAGGCTCTATGTCCATACTTCTGATAGTTGTAGCAATATCCCTCAAATTTTGTTACATGCATGGTTCTAGTTTTGCATTCATGTACTTGATGACCTTGTTCATTGCACTTATGACAATGAACCATGTTCTTAGGCTTAGCATTCTGATTTGTATTGTTGCTCCTACACACATTAGCAATATGTCCTTTCTTTCCACAAAAGTGACAAGTAGGTTTGGAATTCTTAACTCTGTTTTTCCTTTCTTCAACAACTTTGAATGATTCTCCTTCTTCAGTACTTGTGTAGCCCAATCCTAATGTATCTCTATTAGATCTAGGGGATCTCAGTAATTACTTAAAGTATGTCATGGCTTCATTTGGCTTGTTGAAAATTTCAACAAATTCCTTTTCTCTTTTTAGGTCATTCTATAGTTGTTCATTCTACAATTTCAATGTAGTTATCTCAATGTCCTTGACATTCAACTGCTAATGATCATTTATCATTTGGGTCAAGGTATCTAATTTCATTGTTGAGATCTTGGTTAGCTCTATTGAATTCTCTTCAAGTCTATTTTCTAGTATTCTTTTGGCCTCTTCAATCATGGATTTTTCTTCCATGGCTTTCTTCTTTTGTTTAGTCATTTCACGTAGTAGTATAGCTTGTGATTCTAGCTCCAACTTGAGATTTTTTATTTCTTTAGCTTGGATTCTATTTTTCTCCATTAGATCCACAACTGTTACATCAAATTCATTGGAGTTACCATCTACAAATAGCTTTGTGGTGTGAATCTCTTTGTATTATGTGTTATTTTTTTCTATAGAAATCTCTTTCCTTCTCTTCAAGGAACTATTTGAAGCATCTCTGGCTTCATTTAGTTGATGTAGTATAAGATGCATTTCAATCTCCTAGTTCTCAATGGTCTTTCCCAATTTGTATACTTCCATTTCAAGATCTTTCCTCTAAGCTACAAAGCTTCTCCTTCAAAGAACTTGGCTCTGATACCAATTGCTGGAATTACAAGTGGGAAAGGTAAACTTTTGTGGTGGGGGGGTGAATCAAGAGTTCAAACTTGAATTCATAAAAATTTCACCATTCATACATCATATGCATTAACATACTGAAACATAAAGTAAATGCATCTAAAAACATATAAGTAATCAAACCCACACTTGACACTAGATGTGATTACCTAGAAACCCTCCAATGAGAAGGTAAAACTAAAGTGGGGATGACACCCACAAATCTTCACAATAAAGTATAGCCAATTAAGTTTATAATGATTTGATCATGAATCATGATTTTCCCTAAGAAAGGTCTACCCTATTAAAGGCTTGCAAAGAATTTAAAGTCCCACCTTATTAGAGGATTTCAACACCCTGTTAGAAGTGTGCCTGGTTAAAGAACTTTAGGTCATGCACTTGGAATGCCACCCTATTAAAGGATTTGGTAAAGCTTGTTAGGACTACTCTGCCTAAGAGATTTAACTAAAATCACCTATCAAAATGTTTCAGCATAGATCTTGTAGTTGGTACTTTCTTTCCTAATGACATATCACCGCTGTCCAACCTCTGATTAATCCTTCACAATCTTATGTATCAATGTTTTATCCTTTATCCTTTGTTCTTCACTTAACTAATTTTTCAATACACACTTCCTGCTAAGTCACCTTGAATGCTTTGCAAACTGCCTTGTTCACTCCTCCAATTTGATCATTCACCCCTTCACAATGCTCTCTTCTCTCTTGAAAATTTAGGGCTTCATTCTCTTTAAGAAGACTGGGGTGGCTTAGGGTTAGGTATGAATCTACTACTGAGATTCATTCATTATTCTACTTAAACCTTCCCATTTTCTAATTGGCTACATGTAATTTCATACAGAATCAACATGTAGATTCATCCTTATCTCTTAAAGGATTAAAAAAAGTCCTTAGGTTGGCTAAAAAATGCTTTAGACAGTTGTTTGTGCCATAAAAAACAAATATGTCCAATCTGTGTTACTCGGCATATGTAATTACTGATGCTTGGCATATATACTATAATTTTTCTTTTGACTTAGCACCTGAAAATTGCTCTGCATCTATTGTTCACTTGGCACTTGATTTTCTTGGCATGGTCTATCTGCTCGGCACTTGAGTGACTCGACACTCATTGCAACTTGGCATGGTCTAATATTTACATGTTGTACTTAGCATGTATTACTAGTTCAGCACGAACTAAGTAAATGTCTTAAGTTTGACACTTAACTATCAAAACCAATCTAAGATCAACATGCTCAAGTTGTTAAACTTTCTCACTGAGAATCATAAGGCTCTGATACCAATTGTTGCAAATATGAGGTAGGAAAGTTTACTGCAAGTGTGTGTGTGTGTGTGTGTGGGAGGGGGGGGGGGGGGGGGGGGGGGGTGGTGGGGTGGGGGGTGGGGGGTGTTAATCAAGAACAAATAAAACTTAATCTTATTTCACCAATTAATTCTTTACACAATATTCTAATCTAATTTCTTGTATGAAAGAATGAAAGCAAATAAACATTCATAGAAATTTGGCACAAGATATCCTGACCCAGAAACTTTCCAAATAGAAAGTAAAATTGTGGTGGGGATGATATCTAGTACTATAGTATACAGTTGGCCTATTAAGGCTTATAGTTGATCACTTCTGATGATTTGGCCTATTAGTAGCAATAAGGATCGTAAAGTTGACCTTGTTAAGGGATTTATAGAATAGACAATGAAGTATGCACTTGGTAAAGAGATTTATCAAAGACTGTTAAGTCTTGCTTGTTAAAGGATTTGACTAATGGACCTATTAGGATGAACCAATGGCTAATCTTTGATCTACAACTTTGTTTTTTTGGTTGAGAATTCTTGAATTATAATGATCACCTTGTTGTGATAGATCATGCTTTGTTATCCCTTATATTAGTAGCTTTCTTTAATTTGCACTTCTACTTACCATATGCTTACACTTCTCATTTGGATATGATATAGTGAATTACATATATAATAATCCAAATCACAACTTACTAGAGTTGGCTATAATAATAGTTTCATAAAAATCCACAAAATTAGCCCAATTGTTGTAGCTTGGGTTTTGAAGACAAACTTGGTGATTTTTTGATACTCCACAACCATTTTCAACACTCAGCATTGACTAGCACTCACTTGACAAAGAGGCTAGATTCATATTGATCACTTCTATGTATCTTGAAGTCAGCCAACACTATGTAACTCAGTGAAGACTTAGAAACTTAGCATATAATGAATCATTTGGTTGACATTCCATGGCTCAGTCAACACTAGATTCACATCGCTAACATTGGTGGGTTGGTAGACACTGGAGAACATGATTAACTAAATTAACACTATGGAACTTGTTTAATCTATAAAACTTGGTAAACACTATAGAACTTGGCCAACATTGGAGCTTCCATCACTTATACTAGACAACTCCATAAACACTGCTACACTTAGCATAATATATACATAGCTTTTGAAGCTTGATAGCAACTGTATATTGACTATGTGTGAGTCACTAATAGACAAATTGACCTTGATTTGAACACTCCTACCCCTAACCACCCTATTCCTTTGATGTACCTCTTAAGATACCACTCAATATGATGGCACTACACTAAATGGATATCTAGTCAATGACTGAATAGCTCAATACGTTGAAAGTAGATCAGTAGAAAAGCATGTACTGATAGCCCTCACATATTCTACTAAAGGCTCCACAAAGATGTCTACTGGAGATGGGATGTCAACCTCATGATATATATCATCAGTTGAAGACAATACATTACTATGACCACCTGGAGATGCAGATAATGATCATGTCATGTATATCTACACTCAATCAAAATACATCTAATGTATGTGGGTAGAAATAGTGGCAATCTTCTCATACACATCTCTATGTGTATCATGTCACTCTATCTTGAGCCTCAACTAACTCCAAATGTTTTGGCATCACCAAAATTTTTGGACCAATCAATGCCCATTTGAGTGTCTAAATTTATCTGGAAACCTACCCTAACCCTGCCCAATATGCCTAGGATGTAATTTTCCCATCATTTATTTAATTAATTTAATTAATTATTGTATAACAAGGGAGAAGCTTCTAGAGTGTGTATTAATTATTTTAAAGTGGAACCCTCTATATTTTAATTTTCTAGAAGCACAATTAATTATTGTATTGCAAGGGAGGAGTTTCTAGAGAGTGCATTAATTATTGGAAGGGGGAAGCTTCTAGCACTAGAAGGGTGAAGGAAAAGGATAAATAGGAGTGAAAGTCTCATTTTTGAGCATTAGATGATTGTGAATTGCATTTGATAAAATCTTGAAGGTATGAGTTAGAGATTTGGTCTTGGCATTAGAGGATGTTCACCCTCTCTTGTAACATTCTAGATGTTATTCCCTTGGGGTTTGGCCTTTGGAATACATTGCTATGTACTTGATTTTATGATTGTGAGAACTAATATTATTTCAGAAGTGGTTCAATCTTCAAATTGCATAAATTCCTTCTTGCTCATGTTGTGTGCATTGAAACCTATGCAGAGACATTAAAATCATTTTCAAAAATTGGTTAGTTCTTGGGCATTTCTAGGGTGCCCACTGTAGTGGTATTAGAGCTATAAGTACTCCCATCCTGTGGAGATCTTAAGCATTTATGTTTGAGCATGCGATAGGGGATTTTTAATTTCCACAATACAAGAGCAAGGAAAAGTAGGACTTTAGACATATAGAAGGAACACGGTAGTTCACTCGTGTAGAGGGATATATAATCTAGTCATACAGACAAAAAGGAGATATTCTTTTAACAAGACAGTTGTATGGGTGACTGAGATGATATGAATACTGATCCAGATCAAGAAAATCTAATGTTTAGGTTAATGGATACATTAGAGGAGGGGAAATAGGAGCAAAATAGGTGAATGAATATGATGCAACAGGAGTAGAATAGGAGAATGGATATGATGTTGTAGCTAATGGCTAGAAAAAAGGGTATTAATATTAATCTAGGTGATGCCAACAATGGAAACAACAATAATAGGGGCAATGATAATGGAGATTGAGACAAAATTAATGGTAATAATGGACATAACAACAATGGAAATGAGAGTGATAACTTTAGACATGTTGCATGCACAGCTCGAATAGCCAACTTGAGACCTCTTCTACCCACCTTCCCACCTAGAGATCTAGTTCAACCAATTAATGAATCTTAGATTGCAGAGTTATAGGATTACTTCAAGAGGGATTGGGAGGTTACTGGACCAGAGTTTTAGGTAGACATTTCTCTTATAGATTACTTGGACTTGAGGATGAGACACATACCCAGATTAAGAGGACGAAGTCAAAACCTTGAGCTGAGAAAGAAAGTAGGGAAACTTTCTTTACCTTATTATGATCCTTTAGGGAAGATGACCACATGAGATTGGCTATAGAAGATGGATACATAATTGTAATTGAATCATATGCATGATGAGGAAGCTATAAAGTATGTGGCTATTCAATTGGATGGACTGACACATGAGTGGTGGCACCATGGCATGGTAGCCTTGGGACATAATCATATCACATTTTATGAGGAGTTCACTGAGAAGCTCATAGAGAGATTTGATACCAGGGATCCCAAATTATAGTTTAAGGAGTTGGCACAACTCAAGCAATGAGGATCACTTGAGACATATATTAGTGAGTTTCAGAGGTTAGCTATGTTGGTCATAGATATTTCAGAGAGGAGGTTGGTAGTGTTGTTTATGGATGGACTCTTAGAACCCTTGTGAGGATGGGTCAAGAGGCATGACCCAACTACATTGCAGGAAGCCACTAAAAAAGCTCATGACTTAGCACCTTCTTCATTTAGGAGAACATTTTAGCACAAGGAATCTTATATGAAAAAGGAAAAGGAGAAGGACAAAAATCCTTTTCACAAGGATGCTTAGCCAAAAAGAGATAAGTTGGATAACAACCCCTTGAATGATTTAAGAAAGAAGAAGTTATGTTTTCATTACAGAGAGCCTTTGGATTTATCTCATAAGTGTCGTCTCAAGGCTAAGGAAAATCCAATGGATTATTTCTCATTAGAAGAGTCACAGTCAAAGAGGGAGGATCAACACTCTAATTTAGATGAGGATAGCACCTAAGAGGAGAGCAACATTCTTGAGGATGAGAAGTCATTAGAATGATTAACAAGGGCTCAAAAGGAAATCACATTTAAGGTCAGAGGTACTATCTAAGGGGAAATAGTGATCTCACTCATTGACAATGGGGCTACACATAATTTTATAGATGCACACTTGGTAGCCAAGAGTCATCTACAAACTAAGAAGCATGCCAGATTTAGAGTTATGGTAGCTAATAGTGACAAACTATTATGCACTTAGAAGATATCTAATATCCACATCATGTTTGGAGATCGCTATGAGTTGGAAGATGAGTTCTATGTGATAGACATGAGAGACTGTGATGTTATCCTCAACATGGTATGGATGGCCTCGCTAGTAGAGTCCACACTTAACCTAACAAAATTGGAGATGAAGTTTCAGCATGATGGAAGAATTGTTGCACTTAGAGGACTTTTAGATGGGAGTTACAAAGTAGTTTCCCTAAGGAGAATGCAGATACATTTTTAGCATAATAACATAGAGTGGGCAAAAAATTGTTTCACTATGCCAACTTCACAAGAGCCATAGGTGAATAGGAGATACTTGATAGGAACACTAAGGTATTTGGTAAGATTCCACATGGGGTTCCTCGTGACAGGGGGATAGAGCATGTTATTGAGCTCAAGGAGGGAGCCAAACTAGTCATGATTACTCCCTATTATCATCCTAAGAAACATAATGTTTATATAGAGAAGGAAATTAAGGAGTTGTTGGAAATAGGGCATATCAGGCCTAGTAAGGCCCCTTTTCTTTAGTAGTAGTGTTGGTAAAGAAGAAGGATGGGATGATGTGCATGTGCATTGATTGTAGGGAATTAAACAAGAAGACCATTAAGAACAGATATCCCATCCCATGAATAGATGAGTTGATTGATGAGTTACATGGTGCATGATTTTTTACAAAGATTGATCTACAGTTAGGGTATCATTAGATCAGGATGAAGGAGGAGGAAATTGAGAAGACAAATTTTTAGTGTCACTATGGCCACTTTGAGTTTTTCGTTATGCCATTTGGGCTAACCAATGCACCTGCTATATTCCAGAGTTGCATGAATTAGGTGTTTAGTGAGTAGCTTAGGAAATTTTTCTTGATTTTCTTTGATGACATTGTATTCTCTAGTAAGACTTGGGAGGAGCATTTAAAATATCTTGAGATGGTGTTGTCTGCTTTGGACAAAGAGTCACCATATGCCAAGAAATCTAAGTGTGAGTTTGGGATGATTGAGCTACTATACCTTAGGCATATCATCAGCACAGATGGAGTTCAGGTAGATCTTGAAAAGATTAGGGCTATTGTTGATTGGCCTACTCCTATGAATCTTACATAGCTTAATGGATTCCTTGGTCTCTATAGATTTTATAGGAAATTTATTAAAAGATTTTCACAAATCATTGCACCCTTGTGATGGGGACACAACCCACGAATGGAATGGACACAACAGAAAAGAGAAATTGTATTAAATGAGAAAATAAGCAAGTACAAAAAATACAAAGAAAATAAACTTCAAGACATGCCCTAACGGCTTACAATAGCATAAATCTAGAGATAATTTCTCCTTTCAGTACCTCTTCTCAAACTCCACTCCGAATTTCCTTTTATAATGCCAAAAATCTCCTTAAATAGACCCCGGAGGGTTAAGGACTAGGAGTACATTCTAGAAAGTGCTAGTAGGCATCCACCGACCAAATAGAAGGTTTTAGAAGCTGCGGTAGAAGTCGGCACAAATCTAGAAGAATCCAAAAACGGTAATCAAACTTTTGGGAGGCATAACTTTTGAATCGTAGCTTCAATTGACGAACTGTTTACATTTTCAAAAAGCTCTCAAATTTCTCTATAGCCATATGGACAAGCCTCACTCGTCCCCCATTTTTTGGCCCTTTTTGAGGTCATTTAATGCCCCTAACCTAACTTTGAAGCATTCTTAGGAGGTCTTCGAAACTCAAAAAATTGCAATAACTTTCAAACCGTGGGGCCTATTGACTTGATTCTTTTTCTAGAATGCTCTAAATCATGATTATATTCATCTGGCCAATTCGCACCTTCTAGTTTACCAAAATGATGGCCCAATTACATGCTCCTATTTTTTTGGGATTTTCTAACACACTGATAGTGGAACTGTGAGAGTTGAAACATTTATTTTACCCAAATGGGTATCCAAAAATAAAAACACATGAAACAGAAACTAAGTCTAAGTACATTTTTTTGGGTGACACAAGACTGCCCTTATACCTCTGGATGCTCCTGCATCACCTTGATAGACCTTACTAGGAAAGGGGCCTTGACATGGATAGAGACAACTTAGAGAAGCTTTGATCATTTCAAGAAGGCGATGTCATCATGTCTAGTACTAGCTCTACCATATTTCAAAAAGCCATTTGAGCTTCATTGTGATGTATCAGGAGATAGGATTGGGGTGGTCTTGATGCAGGAGAAGCATCCCATTATTTTTTAGAGTAGGAAGCTCCATGGAGTGGAGAGGAGCTATTCCATCTATGATCAAGAGATGTTGGCTATAATGCATACATTGGCTAATTTGAAGTCCTACCTAGTTGTTAGAACATATTTTATTAAAATTGATTACAATAGCATCAAATACTTTATGACCCAATATGATTTGAATGATAGGCAATAGAAGTGGATTATGAAGTTAAAAGCCTATGACTTTGACATTGAGTTTTTCAAAGGTAAGAAGAATGTGGTGGGAGATGCTTTATCCAGGAGACCTCATATTTGTGCTCTAGCTGAAATTACAAGAGATTGGAGAAATAAGATCACATAAGAGTATGCAAGGGACACTTGGGATTCTGGAGTAATTGTAGGCACTATACATGATGATTGTTACATGGTGATGGATGAATTGATAAAGTTTCAAGGTAGGATATATTTGATTACTTCATCACAGTTTAGGGAGGTAATACTGAAGGCATTTCATGATGCAACTATAGCTGGACATTCAAGGGTCTTTAAGACCTTTATGTAGATTTGTGAGGGGTTCACATAGAAAGGGCTCAAGGATGATGTTCAAAAGCATGTCAGGGAGTGTGCAATTTGCCAGCAGAATTAGGGAGAGACAACATATCCTAAAGAGTTTTTATAGCCTTTTCCCATTGTGGATAGGAAATGTGAAAGTATTTCTATGCACTTCATCACTGGGTTACCATGAGTACAAGGGAAAGATTGCATCTATGTGATAGTTGACCGACTGATGAATTTTTCTCACTTCTTTGCTATTCCATCCACTTATACAACAATACAGGTGGCTGATTTTTTCTTCAAAGATGTATTTAGGTTACATGGGCTACCTAGTTTCATTTTTAGTGATCGGGATAGTAAATTCATGAGTGCTTTTTGGTAGGAACTATTTAGGTTGTGTGGTATAGATCTTACACCTAGCACTAGTTATTATCCACAAATAGATGGGTAGAAAGAGATTATGAATAAATGGGTGGAAGGATATCTAAGGAACTATGTGACTGCACAACAAAAGGCTTAGATCAAATGGCTACATATGGGAGAGTACTATTATAACACCACTTATCATATGTCCATCAAGATGACTCCATTCATGGCATTATACAGTTATGAAGCACCTAGTTTCATGGATCTTGTTTTGGGAGATAGTAGAGTGTCCAAAGGAAAAAAATTCTTGTAGGATAGTTAGGATATTTCGAGGGTGCTCAAGGAGAATATACAACAAGCCCAAAATTAGCAGAAATTGTATGCTAACTAGCACTACATAGCATACAATTTTGAGGTTGGGGATATGGTTTACTTGAGGGTATAACCATACAAACAATCATGTCTCAAGAAAAATGGAGTAGAGAATTTGAAGCCTAGGTTTTATGGCCCCTATAGAGTGATTCGCAAGGTGGGTGAGGTTGCTTATGAGATTGAGCTTTTAGAGGGTAGTCAAGTGCATAATGTGTTTCATGTTTCAAGGATTAAGAAAGACATTGGTTAGAGAGTTGTGCATTCAACAGAATTACCACCATTACATGAGGAGGGAAAGATCATATTAATTCTTGAGGCTATTCTAGATACTAGGGAAAGGATTCTATGAAGCAGGTTGATTAAAACATATTTATTCAAATGGTGATATTTGCTAGAGGAAGATGCTAGTTGGGAGAGTGAGCAAGTGCTACAACAAATAGGACTGAGATTTCTTGAGGACAAGAAATTTCAAGGATGTAATGTCCCCATCTTTTATTTAATTAATTTAAGTAATTATTGTATTACAAGGGAGAAGCTTCTAGACTGTGTATTAATTATTGGAAAGGTGAAAGCCTCTAGTAATTTAATTTTCTAGAAGCATAATTAATTATTGTATTGCAAGGGAGGATTTTCTAGAGAGTGCATTAATTATTGGAAGGGGGAAGCTTCTAGCACTTGCAATTAATTCATGTTTTAGTTCCTTCTAGAAGGGTGAAGGAAAATGATAAATAGGGGTGAAAGTCATATTGTTGAGCATCAAATGATTGTGAATTGCATTTGATAAAAGCTTGGAGGTATGAGTTAGAGATTTTCTCTTGGCATTAGAGGACATTTATCCTCTCTTGTAACATTCTAGACATCATTCCCTTGGGGTTTGGGGTTTGGAATACATTTCTATATACTTGATTTTATCATTGTGAGAACTAATATTATTTTAGCAGTGATTCAATCTTCAAATTGCATAAATTCCTTCTTGCTCATGTTGTGTGGATTGAAACCTATGAAAAGACATTTAAATCATTTTCAGCAATTGGTTAGTTCTTGGGCATTTCTAGGGTGCCCACTACATAGGAATATCACTGTGACCAGCATCTTAATGTAGATGAAATTTTGTAAATAATTATTTGTAGAAATATAAAAGAAACTCATCCTTTTGGGGCCACATGTGATGTGGAGCCAACCAATGAGGATATATGAAAGGTTTCATCAATGGATTAGTACAGCTCATAGCATGGTACACTCTAACTTTTTGAAAGGTTGATAATATGGGAACATGCTCTTTACACTCTCCACACACACCATCTCATTTATCTCCTTCCATCTTAAACCACCACAAACACTATGGGATAGAGAGCTATAAGATGTGTCCGAATTGAGATTATCATAAGGGTTAAAACCCTTGATAGTATGCATAATACTAATCAACTCATCTCTAATCATAGTCACTTTATCCCTATGATGTAGGGTAGGTGAATCCTATAAGCTTTGATCAATGGCATCAAGTGCACTTTGTAAGTGTTGAATAGTCTTAGTGAACAATGTCTTCCTATCCTTGGTACTAGTAGTTGATCTCTATGATGAACCATTGTGGGGATGATCATGTAGACTAGCCTCTCTAGAATCACTACCACAAGGTACCATAATGATGATATATATAAACAAACAAAACAAGATATTTGATAATAGAGATCTCTAAATGTGCGCACGTGCACGCTCACGCGCGCACACACATACAAAAATTATTATAAGAAATAGTTAAATCAAAACATACTAAATGAATCATACTAAAAAAACCTATTGTATGATATATAGAGAAATGTTAACTACATTACATTTTGATAATTGTTTAGGAGTTAAAGAGTAGTTTAAGGTTTAGAGAGATGGGGCTTAAGAGTTGGAGAGAAATTGAGTGTTCAAAGTTGAGATCTAGAGAGAGAGAGGGAGAATATTAGGGATTATGGGGTTAGATAGTAGTTTAGGGTTTTTTAGGATTTAAAGAGAGATAGAGGGTTAAAAGTTAGAGATCCAAAGAGAGAGAGATGCAGTTAGGGTTAGGAGAGATGAAGTTATGTAACTTAGAGAGAGAGTGAGAGAGAAACAAGTTTAGGGATTATGGGGTTAGAAAGAGGTTTAGGGTTTAGAGAGATGTGGTTTAGGATTTAGAGATAGACAAAGGGTCAAATGTTTAGTGTTTAGGTCAACATATTTGAATTGAAGATCAAATATAGGAGTTAGAGTCTAATTTGGCTCAATGTGAGAGTTTAGTTAGAGTTTGATCAGGTTTAATGTTGCGGTTTAATTACATTCAATTTTAAGTTTTGCTCATGCCTATAATTTATAAGGTTCAATGTTAAGATTTCAATTATCATTTAATTAGGTTCACGGTAAGAGGTAGAGTCTAATTTAAAGTTGAATAAGATGCTTTTAGGTACCATTTCTCTAATATTCTAATAATTGTTTTAGTTACTAGTTAAGAGGTGGAATTTAATTACAATTTCGAATGATTTCTAATAAAAACAAAAGAAAAATATTTACATTCTCTAGTATTCTCTCTAAATACTTTTCTTTATTTAATAATTAAATTCTATTATTTTCTAAACTTTCAAAAGTTTCTAATTGTTCTAATATTTTCTAAATTTTCTAATATTTTCTATATAATTTTCTACTATTTTCTATAAATAATGTTTTACAATATATCTAATTTTCTAATATTGCCTAAACTTTACTAAACTTCAATACTTTTTCTAAGTCATCTAATATTACACTACTAAAAAACATAAAGATATAATAATTTTTTTTTTTGAAAATTTTAAAACCATAATCATTAAAAAAACACATTAATAACCATATTTTAACCTAAAAAAACATAAAATTGAACTTAAAACATATTTAAAATTTAGGAAAAAATGTTGACATACATGATCCAGCTAAATGACTCATATAGCCCCTTCCCACTCTGCAATTCTAGCAAGTTTGTTTGAAAGAAATGAGTGATGGGTTCAATTTTTTGTGGATTATATAATTTATCATGTTTCGATCAGATCTGGGTTGACTGGATCCAATCTTACTAGAATTCTACAAAGGTGTACAAGCCATGAGGCATCTGCTTAGAGCCATGTGGGTTCGTTCAGATTCAATCCTACTGAAAGATGTCTGGTTGGAATTGGTCTTGCTGGATCAATATAATTAGCCTCAAAGGTGACATACATCCATGCTTTGATCCATCCATATTGATATATCATTTGGAGGTTATGTAGTGAGAAATCAAATTAGCAAAAATCCTTATTCATGTAGATCATAATCTTTAGTTGCTGACAATTTGATTAATTTTGCAACTAGATTGAAGTTGTAGAATCATTTTTTGGAATCAACAAGAACCACTTGGGATCATGTACTTGCTAAGTTCACAAACCCTTTAAAAAAAATATAGTTTGATTTCACCCAATCAACCCTAGTAGAATACATAAGTGACAAAAAGGAGGAGAAATGTAATGATGACTACATATTTTTAATGGAGATAATAATATAGGAAAATAAGGAAATAAGGGATGTATTCATAATAGACGAAAATAAGGAAAGAATGGTTGTAATGATAATTACATATTTTGTTTATTAAAAGGGAATGCTAGATTAGATGAGTTAGATTCAAAATTTAGAGTTTAGAAGGAAAATAGGTTATGTCACTGAAATAATCAGATTACTTAGAGTCTTTTGCATGTATGTATTTATTCATTGTTTACTATTCATTATTTATTTGGCATAAGTCAAATTTTTGTACTAGTTCTATTAGAACTAAGTCATAAGATTAGGGGGAGTACTCATATTATCATTGTAATTTCAAAGGGAGCCATTGTTGGTATCTCTAACTATTGTTGTCTATTAGTGTCAAACACTTAGTCATATACTAAGTAGAGTTAGAAGGTCATCACTATGACCCAGCTACTCTATATAGCTTGATTCATGAGATATACTTGTAAATAAAACATGTATATATCAATATAAATCTCTATAGTAGATGAGTAAGTCTTTGTTTATTGAGTATTTTCAACAAAAATCAAGTTCAATGATTACTGAGCAGTTTGAACATATTGATACCTAGTTGCACAAAAGTTGCCAAGCACAATAGAGACCAAAGGTTAGCAACATATACAATGAATGCTAAGTGTTAGAGACAATAAGTCCTAAGAAATGTAGAATTTACATTCAAGTTAGGAATGATACAAACTTTGAGGTAAACCATTTTAGGATTACATGGACAAGTTATTTAAAACTAGTAGATGTTGTTATAGAGATAATTGCACATTTTATGTTACAGACCACAAATCCCTATATTTTCTAATGAACCAATCACATCAATAAAAAAATATAAGGAAGCATAGAGTGGATCTAAACATAATTTGATATAGAGAGGTTGACGATAATGCTTTGGTGATCAGAAGGAGTGAACAAGCTATTCATGCAAGCACAAAGAAGATTAAGTGCAAAAGTGCAAGCATTGCAAACAAGGAAATAGATTCAAAGTTATATGTTATTCCATAATAGGGAAAATGACCTTGTCAAAGTAGTGAAGGACAAAAAAGATAAATTAGATGAGAGATCATATGAAGTTGAAGAGAAGAGATCCAAAAACATCTTATTAGAGAAGATCTAAGATTAGGTATTGGGCATATGCACCAAGTTGTGGTGCCAAAAAGGTGACATGGTTTTTTTTTTTTTTCCTAATTTCGATAGTGCGTGCACGTTATAGTGCGTACGCGCTATTTGCATTATCAAAAAGTTATATATGATGGGCTACCGACCCACAACCCATCATTTTTATGTTCATTTTTTGCTATTCCCATAGAGAACAACACGTATGCGGGTCAAACACCCAAGTTTTCACCTTTATTTGAAAATATGCCTCCTCGCCAACGAAATCAAAGACAACAAGCACACCCATGATGACCCTGTAAGTGATATTAACTTAACTTTGCATTGTTTAATATGTTTTTCATATTTTTTTGTAGGTTTTTTATATTGTTTTGTAGGGTTTTTACAAATTTTATTTAGATTTGTTTATTTATTTGGATTTCAATTGATTTTTTATCAAGAAATATCCATAATCAACCAGAAAATCCACAAGAGCCTCAAAACCCTCAAAAACAAAACCCTCCTCAAGAAGAACAACAATTTCCACAACCTAAACCAATTGCAAGACCTCTACCAGGCACACAAGAAAATATAATAAATGAAATAGAGAGAGCCAAAACTAAATTAGAAAGACTCATTGCTCGGTTGAAAGAATCCGGACAAACCAATCCAATGAGGGCTCAATTGGCATACCCCTTGAATCTATTAACACCCAGATAGCCTCAATTAGTGGTTAGTTAAATATTTGGTAGGTTAAGAGGGATGAAAAAAAAGATTTTATGCAAATAAATTGTCATATGAAGATGTTAAAAAAAAAAAATACCAAAAGGTAGTATATGTGCATTATTTAGAAAACTCGGTGAGAAAAATACTGTTAGAGAGGGTACTCAATGATTCCCCATCGATTTGTTCATACATGATGTTATTAGAAACAATTTTTGGGATAGATGGTGGATGGTTTTTGATGCCCCTCCTTGCAACAGTCATGAGGTCCCCGTGTATTTTTTGAAGAAATTATATTGTGTGTTTTTCCTTAGGGAGATACCCAATTCTTTTGATATATTAGACTCCTAGGGTAGAGGTGGGGAGTCATCATTTGAGAGGTCGGGAGCACATCATGACCCTAATGTAGTCAGGGCAACTATGGTCAAGCCACAACACGAGCATGTGACTATTCCTTCAGTTGTGAAGGAACATGTAGAGGCCAACACTCTAGGGATCGTTAATGCTTTGATGAAGACTCTCATCCACTCCATCAGCCCATTATTTGAGGGGGAGCCTTCAGTGTGTCATGGTCACATGTGCACTTCATGTGGATCCCTATGCACATTTGGCACTCATGCTGGAGATGGTGCAGATGATGGGCTTGTCACCAATCAATTCCTAAATGAGACATTTGGCATTGACACACAGGTATATTACAATTATAATTTACTAATTTGATCACACTTCATATGTATAGTGAATGCTTAATTAATTAGCATCTATTGACATTGTTCAAAATTCAGGGTCAGAGTGTTGTTGGGCTCAACAACGATCCTCCAGGCCCATTTTTTGTCCCTTCCACGAGTCTTGAGGTATGTATCGATTTAATAATTTTAATTAATATATATATTTATTATGTAATCATATCAAGAATTGACAAAAAAAATAATGCATATGCATCAATTCTCCACAGGACCCTCAACCTTTACCACAGACTCGAAGCATAGACATCATACGAGCTTCACACAAGTACAGTTGTTTCATGTTAATTTAATTCATTTCATTATATTTATTTTATGTTTCATGTTAGATGTAATGTGTATTGTATGACATGCAGCTCATGATGTCAGACACACCTCCTCATTTGCGATAGTCTGTTGATAGTGGAGTGGCTGTAGCTATGGCTAGCTCACAGCCACTGACAGAGGTATGAAAGAATTTTCTTCGTTTTAGTTGTTTTTTATAATAGTTAATCTCAAAATTTGTAATGTTAACCTTTTTTTATATATTACTATAGCTTTTATGGTTTTTACACAAGCAGTATGTATGTTAGGCCTAATGATACTCTTTTAATTATGGATCAAAACCTTGTTTTTCTTTTACTAAGTGGTAAGGAGTAGTTTTGTTTAATGGTTATCTGTTGATAGTAGGTCAGTTTGTTGCTAAAGGGTCAGCCCCCTAGTTTTGGCTACTTTTAATTCAAAAACTAGGAGTGAAGGTAGAAGTGGCAGTGAAAGAATTAGATAAAGAAGAACTAGGAGCGCATATTGAAGTTAGAAGTAGAGAAGAAGTAGGAAAATCAAATAAAGGTATGAGGACTAAGAGTAGGAGATAATGAAATTAAAAGTAAAGATAGGAATATAAGATTAGTTGTATTCCAAGTTGATTGCAACTAGGAGTAGGACCTACAAGATGGAATTTATATGTTTTCTATAAATAATGGTCAAGTTTAAAGATATAATTGGTGATTAGATATACTCACCTTGGTCTAGTAGAGTCATAAGTGTAGGAGAATTTGCGTTTTAAATTAATATTATTCATAGGCCAAAGTCAAATGTTGAACTTGATAATAGAACTAGGCATATCCTTAGGATTCAAAGAGACTATAGTTTTTGGAATCAACACCATCAACTCTCCTTCACTATTTCTTTGGGATGAATGGAACTAGCATAACAAAATTCTACATTCTTTCATTCTCATCCTCATCCTCCTCTCATACAAAATAAACTTGGATAAGGTAACTTACTAGACTTTTGGATTCATGGCCCTTCTCTGTTCTTTTCATACTCTTATAGCTATGTTAGTGGGATAAATTATTGAGTATTTTCTTAGCTTTTATTTTTACTCTTTCTTTTCTCAAGTGACCACTTGAGCTTTTGCTATAGCTTTTTCAACACGATGCTTGAGATTGAGACATTTCCTTGAGTGAGGTCTCTTCAACTAGTTGACTTGGAATCTTAGTAAGTTTTAGGATTTTGTTGTTCTTTTATGTATCCTTGCAAATGAATGTAATAGTTAATATTCTTGGTTTGGGAGCTTTTTTCCTTCAGCTTGGTGATATTTAATCTCCTTGTAGCTTTCCCAAAATCTTTACCTCTTTCTCTTTTTTTCTTCTACTTTATTGTGTGCATGAGGTGGATACATGCTTCCAATAAAGTGGGGACTACATGTATCATTTGAAAAAGTAGGAAGACTTATTTGGTATTAATTTTAGCCCCATTTTGATATACATTATGGGTTCCTACATTGATTTCACACTCTCCTAACACTCATTGAACCTTCGAATTATTATTTAAGTCCTATATTGATTCATTTTCTTTAAAAACTCAAGGTTGCCCTTATCTATAAGTGTGCTTCTCTATTTCAACTTCAATCAAATAATTAATTTCATTTATTGGACCTTATCTTACCATTTATGACATGTATTTTCTCTCTAAACCCAAAAATAAGTTGTTAGATCAAATTTCACACGCTCTAAATATCTTGGATCCACAATCAAAACTTGGGTTGGAATTGGTGGGTATAAGATGACTTGGGTGATATTTACTTGTGTACAATATTTTTTTTGGTGATATGTGTATTTATAAGTGATTATATTTATTGAATTGTTGTAGGGTCTCGTCACACCTGATCATCCACAAGCATTTGAGTTGAACTTACAGAGTGACTATTTGTTGGTGGTAAGAAAATAATTGATTTTGTGTGTACATATATTTGATCTCAACATATAATAAATATTGATTCATATCTACTTTCTTTGTATCAGTTGGAGCTGGAGAAGAGCCTCAACAAGAGGTTGAGTGAGCGTGTCAGAAGGGCCCTATCATCTCCACTGTCTCCCTCCACACGGCATCAGAGGACATCAAGAGACTTGTTTCCTTCCCCTTGTGCGAAGGAAAAGATGTAGTTGATCTAGACATGTATATATATAGGCATCAGTGGATATATTTGATACACATTTGATGTATATGACATTCTATATTTGATGTATGACATTTATTTGATGTGTGACATTATTAAACTTATGACATTATTGGTTAACATATGCTATGTTTGCGCATATTCAACATATGATATGATATGTTTGTTCATGTATGACATTAAATTAGATATGTTCGTGTATGAAATTAAATTAGATATGTGCATGTATGAAATTAAATTCAATACCTAATCTATTCAAAAATTTGATAGAATATTGATTAACAATAAACTTTATCATTGTTTAAGCATAAGTTAATCATTTGAAATATGTCATCGTCATATGATTTATGATCTTGTTCATGTTTAAAGTTTTCCTTCTCTATCATTTGTTTATCAAGTTTAATTCAATACCTAATTAGTTTGAATTTTTGATACAATAGTAGAGAAAATATGGATTATTTGCAAAAAAAAAGTCATTTTATAAATCATAAATGTAACATAATCATTGATAGTTTTATGTGTTTTCACACATTAGCGATTGTAAAATAATCACCAGTTGATTGGAATGTGCTGTTATTATTCTATAGTAACTAGACTAAGGTAAAAATAAAAGTTTAATAAATAGTTGTGATGTATAAGAAAGAGAGATATCTCACATGAGAGGAGGACGATTCTAAGATGACACATAAGATACTTGTAAGAGGGAGCTATCCTTGTTAACGAATTTACAATGCATGTTATGAAAAATCATAGAGCATATTTAAAAGGAAATAAAAGAGTATGACAAGTGGAAGGAACATGTTGTTTTGTAAACTCATATTCAAATATTGGTGTTGATTTTCTAATGAAGGATTCAAGCACTAAAATTTGGTAGTTTTGGTTCATGTTATCCTTGTATCTCACTTTATCTTGTATCTCACTCTCTCTTATTCCCCCCTCCCGCGTCTCCCCTCGTCGTATTTCTATTTTTTCCATATCTATGTAGCCATCTATCCTCTTCATCTCCCACTCACTAATGCAGAGATGTTGAGCAAGAAGTGAGGTTTAAGAACTTTCTTGTTCCTAATCTACCAAACTAAACTTGTGGCCTTCCTAATATCTTACTCCTTTAGGATATCATTTTTGTGGCCTATCTAAAGTGATATGGTCATTTGTGAACTCCTCCAAGGTGAGTATTTCTCCAATCAAGATCTTGCACCTTTTTGTTTTAGGGACACTAGCCCTATTCCAATCCAATAACTATAACTCTTCACCAATGGATTCACCAACCCCAAATTTCTATTGGAACACCTTCCTTATGTTGAACTGATTGAGAATCAACTCTTGGTTTAACCCTCCAATCATCATATAGTACAAAATGTTGACTATCATATAATTCCTTGTAGGTTTCCTAATCTGATTTTTTGGACTTAAATTCCTCTTAGGTTGAAATCTAACTATTCTATGGGTAGATTTAGGCCCCCTTTGGAAATTTATTTAAGACTCCAAAGCCTAGATTCCCAATTCCATTCCTGTAGTACCTAACCCATGTAAAGTACATTGACCTAGTAAGGTCACACTAGGTTTGGTTTTCAAAGTAATTACTAGATAATTGGTGCATGAATTGTTGTATGGCCTCAGACCTCCTCTATTCACCAATATTTATCATTTTCAAATTATGATGAAACACAATAATGTTTCCACTTTTTTTCTATTATATATTCCCCCTTATGAAAATACTCATACAACTAATAAACCACTAATCTCCTCCTTGCAACACTTCTCTACTTCATGTCTTTGCTTGACTCATATCTTAACTATAACACTTCTCTCCTTGAGTAGCATTCGCCAATAGTTCATTTACCCCCCTTTGACTCATATCTTCTATTTTTACATCACTACCTTTGATATAAGTCCATTCAATATTTTATCTTCACTAACAATTTATCAATGTTTTAAACTAAATTTCCAATGTTGTTAACTAAATTTGCCCTTTTCTTAACATCTTTAAAGTTAGTCAATATTGATTATCCATTGTCACATAGGAATAGGATGAGGTTGGGGATAGGGTTTACTTGGCCACCTGAAGCTAACAGAGTAGACAATTCAATCCCATGACAAAAGGTGAGAGAGATTTGGTAGTTGGCAACTTTGTACTAGCCAACACTACAAGTTTCAGCATCACCCGAGATGGCATTGTAAAATAAAAATGAAATGTGATATCCAAAAAGAGAGAGATGTTATTATAGGTCTCTATAACATGGTCCTGTAAGAACTAGAATCACATCCATACCTCACACGAGTTTCGAGATATGACCCTTCATACATTGCAGCCCTATGGGATTTAGTGACCCTTGGGGACATTCTAGTTTGGCATGCCCGAGAATGTTCGAGTGCTGAAGTGGATAGGAGGAGGTTGAGGATAGTGTTTACCCAGCCACTTGAAGCTAAAGGGGCAAAAAGTTTGATCCCACGATGAAAGGTGAGAGAGATTTGGTTGTTGGCAACTTTGTACTAGCCAACACTGCAAGTTTCAGCATCACCTGAGATGGCATTGTAAAATGAAAACAAATGTGGTATCCAAAAAGTGAGAGAGGTTATTGTAGGCCCCTACAATATGGTCCTATAGGAACTAGAATTTCATCCATACCTTGCATAAGCTCCGATATATGCCCCATCAAAGATCACAGCCCTATGGCATTTAGTACCCTTGGGGACATTTCGGTTCAGCATGGCCGAGAACGTTCAAGTGCTGAAGCGGATAGGACGAGGTTGAGGATAGGGTTTACCTGGCCACTTGGAGCTAATAGAGTAGATAGTTTGATCCCATGCCCTTTTTTACACTAAGTTGAGGATAGGGTTTACCTAGCCACCTGGAGCTAACAAAGTAGGCAGTTTGATCCCATGACAAAAGGTGAGAGAGATTTGGCAGTTTGCAACTTTGTACTAGCCAACACTGCAAGTTTCAGCATCACCCAAGATGGCATTGTAAAATGAAAATTGAATGTGATCTCTAAAAAGTGAGAGAGGTTATTGTAGATATCTACAACATGGTCTTTTCGGAATTGGAATTGCATCCATATCTCACATGTGCTCCAAGATATGCCTTGTGAAAGATTGCAGCCCTATGGCATTTACTGACCCTTAGGGACATTCCAGTTCGGTGTGCCTAAGAATGTTTGATTGCTGAAGTGGATAGGAGGAGGTTGAGGATAGGGTTTACCAAGCCACCTAGAGCTAATGGAGCAAATAGTTCAATCCCATGATGAAAGGTGAGAGAGATTTGGCAGTTTGCAACTTCGTACTAGCCAACAGTGCAAGTTTCAGCATCACCCGAGATAGCATTGTAAAATGAAAATAGAATGTGATCACTAAAAAGTGAGAGAGTTTAATTTAGGTCTCTAAAACATGGTCCTATAGAAAATATAATTGCATCCATACCTTGCACAAGCTCTGAGATATGCCCTGTCAATGATCGCAACCCTGTGGCATTTAGTGACCTTTAGGGACATTCTGGTTCAGCGTGCCCGAGAATGTTTGAGTGCTGAAGTGCATAGGAGGAGGTTGAGGATAGGGTTTACCCAGCCACTCAGAGCTAACAAAGAAAACAGTTTGATCCCATGATGAAAGGTGAGAGAGATTTGGTTGTTGGCAACTTTGTACTAGCCAACACTGCAAGTTTCAGCATCACCTGAGATGGCATTGTAAAATGAAAACAAAATGTGGTATCCAAAAAGTGAGAGAGGTTATTGTAGGCCCCTACAATATGGTCCTATAGGAACTAGAATTGCATCCATACCTTGCATGAGCTCCGATATATGCCCCATCAAAGATCACAACCCTATGGCATTTAGTACCCTTGGGGACATTCCGATTCGGCATACCCGAGAACGTTCAAGCGCTGAAGTGGATAGGATGAGGTTGAGGATAGGGTTTACCTGGCCACTTGGAGCTAACAGAGTAGATAGTTTGATCCCATGCCCTTTTTTACACTAAGTTGCAAATTCGAGCAACTTTTACAACTTTCAACAATGCAACTTTGCACAAAAAGTGCAATTTTTACATTTTTCACTTGATTCCAATTCTATGAATTAGAAAAGGTTCAGAAATAGTAAAACCTCAAAGGAATGTAGGAATATAGATATTTTTATGGTTATTTCCTAAAATTTGGTAAATTGTTGCAAAAGTTGCTAATGCAACTTTGGAATTTTTGCATTGACAACATTTGGGTGAATTATGCATTTTTGCTTGGAGGGTATGGAAACTGAAAGGTGTTGATGGAAACATGTTAGATAGGGTAGAAAAAACCTATTAAATCCTAAAATCATCTTAGAGTTGATTGTTTGTAGGATTTTCCCATCAGGACCTAGAAGGGTCACTTGGCACATTGTTACAAATTTGCTCATTTTGGGTTGTTACATGGGTCCATCACCCTATCCTCTGCATTAGGATTGATCCTAGGTTAGGGGTGGATATAAAATACCCTTAAAGGTATTAAATAATGTAATAAGGCTATCAAAGCCTCTAAAAGATGTAAAAGGCACTAAAAGTGCAATATTTTGTAAAATTGCCAACATTGGCAATATAAGCCAAAATGGGCTCAATCAAGTCATGTAAAGGGTCCAAAGGGAGGTTTTATTTGGTTTTGAGAGTCTAAATGTGTTTAAAACCTCATTCCCATGTGTGGGAGACAAGTTTGGGTAGTCAAAATTGATTGCTCCAAAGGTGGATTTAGTGTTTTCTCTAAACAAGAGTTTCATTTTACATTGGAAGTCATCTAATATAACCAAAGTGAAGGTGTTTGAACCATTTTAGCATTCTAGAGACATTGCAAAGTAAGATTTCTAGAAAGCCCTAGGGTGAACGGGCTAGAAAGGAGGGTTTTGCAAAAACCATTGTAAAGTTGATCATGAGACCAAAAAAATAAAAGAATCCTTGCATTTGAGTCATCTCTTAAGACTGTTTTGGGTCATCGGAGTTCCAAAAGTCAAGGGATTGTGAGTTGCTTTGTAAATGGCCTTAAACTAGGCCTAGTTGGTAGACTGAAATAGCTAGTTTTGAGTATTTATAATAGTTGCTATGTACCAGGTGCATGGTGCAAGGTAATCTAGCCTTCTAGTGTTGCCAGTTTTGATTGTTCTAGAAAATCAGTTTTAGCTTGGTATTGGAAATAGTTTGGAGTTGGAGGACAAATGATGGGAAGGATCTTGAACAAGTTTCTAGCCTCAACTAGTAGAACTCACTCCAGGCTTTCTCCTAGCCTCTTAGGGCATTTCTCCTATACCCTATTCAAAGGAAATCTTTTGTCTATTCCCTTATTACTCTAATCCTCACCAATCAACTCAAAACTCTATTTCACCATCGGGTCTCCCTAGTGCTCTCATTGCATTGTTCTTCACAAATGGCTTCCAAGAGTGCATTCTTGGCTATATTGAATTCCAAGGCTTGTATTAGGTCTCATTCAATAGTTTTTAGGATCACTAAGTGAATTGGAGTATTTTGTTTCCAATCAATTTGCAGATTGCATAATTAAGAGGGCTACTAGGACTAATAACAAATTAGGCCTCCAAAACTAATTTTAGGCTTATATCTCCTCAAACCCTTAAGAAGAACTCAAAAAAAATTATGATTTGGGTACCCTTTTGGCTCCCCTTGAATATTTTTCAGGTCTGCAACACCCAGGTCATTCGTACAAGGGATTCAAAAAAATATGCCTATTTACAAGGGTTTCTTGTTTGTATGAACATGAATATAGATTGTTTTTCCTTCCACCACTCAAATGGAATCTAAATTAATAATCTTCTGGGATTAATTTCCTTCACTCACCACTGTTGCCTTCCATGAATTTGTATTGCACCCAACTGATAGGGAGAGAAGTGATGAATCAATCACTGATTCATGTTTCCAGTCTACCTCTGAGACTTAGGGTGTCCTCCAAGATCACCGCATGGATTCATAGGATCTTTTTCAAGAAAATATCCCCCAATCCTAAACCCTTCTCCACTATCTTGAGAAATTTTCACTTCTTGCTACATGCTAGGCTGCCATTCTCAATGAAGATCATTAAAAAACTTCAATCAAACTAGGTCTTCTTGACCAATCTTAACAACCACTTGTAGTATCATGGAAGGAGTCTCAAACCCTTTCAATGTACTCCTTTATCATTTCAAAATAGGTTGCTGAAGTCTTCTTCTTTACTGATTTCACCAAATTGCTCCAAAATAGAGCTACAAGGAATCAAAGGACAATCTGTTGTCCTATCTTGTTTGTTGGCCAAATGGATTGGTGGAGCACTATCCTTTCACCCAAAGAATCTCCTTTCACTCCTCTTCCAACCTCCTTCAAAAACCTACAACAAAATCCACAATCTTGCAATGTAAAATGCTTATTTATGCAACTCTTCCCTAACCGAGCTTGCTTTGGCTCGCCTAGGGCAAGAGATTAAAAATGCTTGCCAACATTTTAAAGGGCCCTGCTTTTTCTAGAATATAGTACATTGATTTTACTCACTATCCATAGAAGTCCGTACAATTTCTACGGTGGGATAGTGAGTTATCTCATTTTCTTTACAAAGTGCTATAAACTAGACAACAAACTACCTAAAAACAAAATATTTTTATAACTACCGAACAAAATGCTTTCAAGCCAAATTTCCTCATTAAAAATTATTCTAAATCATGCCATCTAACATTATATTAGGTACAACATGCAAAAAAATTGAAGGAAAACCTCAAAACTAAGAAAAACCAGTCTTTTTGCTCTCAAAATGCATGCTACAACACTTGTTTATTTCAAAATGACAACTTCTTCCTCACTTTAGGGTTTGGGAAGTCATTTATACTTCCTCCTAGGTCTTTTCCTCCCCTCCTAATTTTTTTCATCATCCTCTTTATTTTTTAAAGAAAAAAATTGCAATTTCTAGCAAAGGACAACATTTTTTTCAAAAATTGCAAAATTGTAATAGAGCAACTTTTACAATTTTTCTTGCTTACATGCCTTTTTACACTTTGAACTTGTGAAATAGGTCACCCCTTAGAAATTTCATGCTAGAGAACCTTTCATAAGTCAGTTACTCATCACTTAAGCTACCCATTACCCCATGCTAAGGTATACCTTGCCTTTTAGGCCATTTTGCACTCTACCTAGGACATGTTGACTTCCTACACCCCAACTACCACACTTAGGAAGAAGTCAATAGTAGGAAGAAGAAGTTCTCAACTAATAGCCCCTTTTTTAACATGGTTACTAAGAGAAAGTACAAACCTAATGTGGAAGGTAAGAATTATTTTTTGGGTAGGAAGAATAATAAAGAAATAAGAGAATTGACAAGTAAAGTTGATATAGTAAATGGGAGACAGTTCACCATCTAGGAGAGTTGTAACAAAATTCGTAAAGGAATATCATATCATAGAATATTAGAGGATTGAATGCTCCTCATAAGAAGGATATTTTTCGGAATGTGGTTTGGTAGCATAAATAGGATGTGGTTTTGGTGCAAGAAACTAAGATGACTAGAGATAAAGGGGAAATGCTTTCTTTCTTCAAAATGGAAATTGTTGGTTTGTAGGTGATATTTTCCTTTATAATATATCATGTATGTTCAAGGAAAGGTGAAGTAACCTTTTTTTGAATTTGGAAGTAGTTGGAGAAGGCAATTTGAGAAAGCCCTAGTTTTGAAGGGTAATTAGGCCTATTTTGTCGAATCCATAGTGTTGGATCGAATAGTTGGTCCAAAGGAAATAAAAATGATATTGCTATATGTTTTCATACTCCAATATTAGTATTTGTAACTATAATTTACTTGTATGGGGCTTGGGAGAAATTGGTGAAAAGAAGGAATTACTTGATTCATAGTGATACTAAGATCAAGCCTAGATAATGTCCAAGTAAGGGATTTTGAATAAACCTATTAAAGATATGCATTTAGACTATTGGAAAAACCTAATTGAGATATTTGAGGACCTTAGAAAGAGTTAGGACAAGCCAATAAATTTGGTAACCCAATTTGAACATTTGGAGGGACCCTTGTGGAGAAGGGTAGCTATTTAGTTTAATGGTTTGAATCTATTCTTGAAACAAGTCATTTGCTGAATGTTTATTACTTCTTGGGGATCTATTTTGACTCCACAAATTATTGGTATCAAATCTAGTAGATCTATTGAGGGGTGCAAAATTAGTTATTCATGTTGTAGATTATTATATTGAGAAGATGCCTCCAAAAAATATATATAGAAGGAGATACAAGGGCTGATATAAGCTACTAAAATAATGGATAGAGAGTTGAGGAAACAAAGAGACTAAGATGAAATAAGGTAAAGAGAACTGAGACAAGTAAGCAAGTAAAATGTAACCATCTTGGAAATCTTGGAAGCTTTGGAAAGGATTCCTATGAGGGATTTGCATAAAGAACAAGAAAGTGATGCTTAAGCACTTGAGAATCATCATGGAGAGGATGGAGGGGACTTAGATCTTGAAGAAAGAAGGATGATAAGGTTGTTGAAGATATTTCAATGTGGTAGAAGAAAGACAATAATCTACTTCCATATCTATCATGGCATGATAGATAGTGAAGAGGTTTTGGGGTTGATAGATTCCCAAGAGAACTATTATAATTATGAAGATATAAGTGAAGTAAAATAAGGTAAAGCTATAAAAAACATAGCTAAGAGGGACAACATTGACATGGTGGAGTAGTGTAATGGAAAAGAGGTTTTGTAAGGGTGGAACAAACATGACCAAATGTTGAAGGATGTGCCTCTTCCATCAAATAATACAATCCAAAAATAGAGGATAAGGAATAACTTGAAAGAAAAGGAGATGGGTTTGATGACCTACATAGAGGAATTTCACAAGTTGAGCATAAGAGGTGGATTAGAGCATAAATATGAAAATGTTGCAAGGTATCTTAATGGGCTCATATAAAACTTGCAAAATGGGATTACCTTGATTTTTCCTAAGATGCTTAGAGATAGTTTACAATTGGCTATAAGCACATACGATATGGTCAATAGGAAGAAAGAGAGACAAGAAGGTGGTAGAGGAAATGCAAATAGAGGAAGGGGAAGAAAAACCAATAATATAGGAATAGGAAAAGGAAAAAATGACAAGGGTAATGAACCTTTTTTTCTTATCAAGGAGGCTATAGAGTTGGAGGAAGATTTTTTTTAGGTAGAGGAACATGGATTTTTATAGGAAGGGTAGGGAACACATCAATTAAGTGTCAATTAAATGATCAATGTGAAAGGAAGATTAAGAAGAGGGTCAAGAAGTTAGAGCACATAGAGGTTCAGATCCTTATGTTCAACTAATTTTAGAGACTAAAGGGTAAATGTTGATTTTTATAAGGGGAAAACAAAAAAAGTGAAACCAAATCTATTAATTTTTAGAGCACAATATAACAGTAAAGATAAGTTTTGAATGACAAGAATTCATCTAGGTTCTAATGATAGTTTAGTTTCATATGAAATGGTGAACAATTTATATTTGGAATGGTCACCACACAATAGGCCGTATAGAGAATCACATGTAAGTAGTGATGATTTTCTTAAAATATAGATGACTACAAGGTGACTATCCTAAATTGAATGACATATCTAGGAATTGATTAGAATCCAGTTCTATATGATTGTGCTCTAATTTAAACAAATGAAAGTTCTAAGCATTGAAAATCTATTTCAAGTCATTAGAATGTGACTTCCTAGAAGTATGTACTTATAACTATTTTAAACTATGTGAAACTCTTCATGAAAGCTATGACCCAAATGCATCACTATTTTGTTGAATCTTCTAATATACATATCCATTAAAATATGTTTTTTGGTGTAAACTTGTGAGGAATAGTTGGCATTAGGAATGTGACCAATTAATGCTACAAACCTTAGTAGTGATATAATTTAACCATATTGCGGGTTGAATTCAATTGGGTTTGGAAATAAGTTATTATTAACATGTGTATTAACTGCCAGATCAATTCTAAATATAGCAAATAATAGCCTTCCATGTTTGATATTGAGGGATAATGTATACGCATGCTATAACAAAACTAGAGGATCATATTATATGCAGATTGAATTTTCTATTTTTCATTCAAAGCATAGTAAAAAATTAATTCTAGGAAGTCTATGCTAAAAACTATAGTGTACAAACAACCATTACTTCATAAATCACTTCAACTCAATCATTATGTTGTACAAAAACCCTCATCATATGTCACTTGAACAAACTGATCATGTTACAATAGTATTAACCTCATGGAACACACAGGGGATGAATATACATAATCAACTATTAACCCTTTCCAACACACCAACTTTATGATAATAATGAGCCAAATTCCAACAAATTGGAATCCTTAGAGAGAACTATAAAAGATACTTGAACAATGAACACTAATAAATATTGAGGATGTTAATTGATAATACCATTTCACAGATGATTTTGGCATCTCACCCTTTATCACTTGTGCGTCAACTTTATTAGCCCTCTTCTTTGGTGACCTACAAATGAAGAATTAGCACAGTAAAAAATCTAAGATGAGATTAAAAAAATGGGTCCTATTAAAGAATCTAATATAAATTCAAATAATGTATCTAGATTATAAATAAATAAAAAATAAATCTCATCACTTACACATTATAACAATACGGTTCACCTTAGTCATGTGATAGTCTTGGGAAAGAGGTTGTAACATTGTAATTGGATCCAATTGATCACTTTTTATGTCTCTCCCTGTCTCCCTATTCAATCTAATGAGCCAACTGGATCTGCTCGACATTTTAATGTCTCAAGTATTGCCTCATAGTCTAACTCATGAACTTTGCAAAGAATCTTATTATGTGGTTTTCCACCATATTTTATCAAGTGGACATTTGATGCAACAACAAGGTTTGAATAATGAAGAATCTTCCTCTCTGTTTTCCAATCCTTGAATAACCACAAGTTAGGATTCTTCATAGGATATCGTCTAAGCCATGTGCCTGTTACAACCACCACACTGACATGGTACTCTAAACCTTCACCATCTATAACCGAGTGATCCAATTTTTGTTTGGGTTCAGCACAATGACACAAATAATAATATGTCCCTTCTTCACTATCTTCAGGTGCAATAATAGCAAAAACATGGCCTCCAGTGACAAATGTAAAAAATGCGGTCATTAATTTAGAAAATACTTGGGTAAAAGTTATAAAGTTACATATTGAAATTACAAAGATATATATATATATATATATATATATATATATATATATATATATATATATATTACCATGTTGCACTAGATCTAACAAGCAATCAAATTCAATAGATGAATCCATCTCTACCATTTCCAGTGCTTGTGGGGGATGATAGGTGTCAATTGGGTCCAACACCTATATATCCCATTTGTCCACTCATTCAGTTGACTTACAGTCATCCCAATTTTCCTTTGCACATGATGGACAATAGTATGCCATTTTTTGTGTGTGGATACTCCATGAACTTGCATTAGAGCTTCTAAAAGAGTGTAACTCACTAGATCATGTTAGTGTGCAACAATCCTAATATAGTGCAATGTTAGTATTATCTATCAACCAAAATAATCTATGAACTATAGACTCACCTTCCTTACTTGGACCCATTGAAGCATTACACCATTGGATGGTGGATTTTGCATCTATCAATTTTGCTCCATGTTTGTACTTTAGTTCTTCATGAGCCAAGGCTCTTTTAATGCATGTGTTTGCACAATCATACTCTCCCTTACCATGACCAACCTCTATGAAATTCCACATATATTGAATTCTACACAACCTGTGCATCCTGATCAACCAATAGAACATCCATGCATTCTTGAATTGAGATGCACAATTGTCTGACTAAATAATGTGCTAATGATATGATATGCCCCTATTAGCCAAATCTCCATAAATTAGTTGAAAACAACCATGTACAAACTTCGTAGAATGTGATTGATCATCACTGATGTAAAAATGGTACTCCCTCAAAATCTTCCTGTCATCCTCTGTACTTGTAGGTGAATGCATGAATGCTATCTGAACAAATATGAAAACTTGTTGAGATGTATAATACTTTGCTTGCAACTCATTTTGTGGTTGTAGTGTGTAGTTCTCTGCAAAATCTAAAACTAAAACAATGGTATCCAATGGAAACATATCTTTACACAACTTTAATTGCAAATCCAACCATCGAGCTCTATGGGTATGCCTTACGTACTCGTCAATAATCTTTTCACGAAAAATCTTCATGAACTCATACACTAGAATCTTTTCAATGACTTGATCACATCTTTTATCATGTTTTCCATAATTTAGAGAATATTTCACTATCTTGAATTTTCCATAATCTACTATTTCATTTCCAATTGCATGCGTACTATCCATATGTTGACAAGTTGATAAAAGTTGCAAAGAACCACAAAATAAGCACATACCATCCAAGCATGATGTCTTGTAAAATTGTTGGTCATCCTCTATTTCACATAAAATGTTGGATATGAATTCTCTTGAAGATCTTGGTGGCTCTTTTATGTCACAATCTTGTAAAACAAACTAAGAATGCAAAACTACACATATATGCCTAAAAACATTAAAATGGTTATAAAATTCAGTATGTATCCTACAACAAGAAGTTGTGCATGTGTGATTTATCTTCCCATAAAAAGGTTTACCCATCTCAAAAAATCTTTGGCTTATTCAAATTTGAGGATACATACCAATAAATTTTGCAAAAAGTTGTGTCTGAGTTGAGTCTAAAAAATGCTTCGCATGTGGCTCACGATTTCAGCTACCAATCCTCCTTACAACATCTGTTTGATTAGGAGAAACACGTGTATTATTTTTCAAAAAATCTTCGATCAATGATTTCAAAGCTTCACTAATTTCTTTATCCTTTCACGATAGTCTACCACAAAATTTCTATAACTCATTTTTTGTTGGATCTTCTAATCTCTCAAGCCTTAGCATGGCTCTCCTTAGGGTACCTCTACCAATTTTTAATGTTTTTCTTGTCTTTCTCATGAGTCGAGCTTTCTTCATTTGGCTACTTACTATTGTCGATGTGAGTATTCATCTTGTGATATTACTATCTTTGGTGTGTGATTTAGAACCCACTTTTTCATAAGCACTCATTAGATTCTTTACAATATTTCTTTCATTTGAATCGTCCATCGTTCTTAGCCCAAGAATCTTCGTGATAGGCCTAAATTTCAAATTTCTCATCATTTAAACAAATAATTGGGATTGACCTGTAATATTTAATTCTTCAAAAAATAATCTCCACATACTATTAACTTTTCTTTGACAAGTACGCTTGCTAATCTTGTAAGACATTGATTTCAAAATGTTAGTATCAATATCAATCAAATATTTTGGTCTTCTAAAATGAATTCTAGAAGGTGTTCTAATCTCTTCAATTCTCTCAACATTTTGAACATAAATATAAGGTTGAGTGTATTATGTACCTTGAACCAAAGATGATGTTCTTTGGCAATAAGATGTAAAAGATGAAATATCACCTACTTGATGTGTTGATGTTGTGCTTTCAACATGACATGATGGAGTGTGTATATTGCCAGATCTACAAAGTAGTGTCTCTTCTACATGATAGGATGATATGCCTTCAACATTGGAAGATGGTGTAGCAGACGATATGACTCCAACATTAGAGGATGGTGTAGTTTCACAATTCAATTGTCTTCTTGAGCATAACAATCTCATTCGTTCTCTTTGTCTTTCTAATTCTTCCTCTTTGTTTCTTTGTACTGGTGGTTCTTGATCCTCTTCGAAAGTCAATTCTTCATTATTGCTTTGCAATTTTCTTTGTTCATGTAGTATTTTATTTTATCTCTTTTAATTGCCAAATCTCTCTCCCTATCTTCATTTGTTTGAATCTTTGGTTTCTTCCTTGGCATGATGATGATTTCTACATGTCAAATTATTCAAACATCCGAATTACTTAAAATTTGTAAATTACAAATTATTCAATTACATATAAAATTTTTAATTTTTTGAATGAATACACAATATATATCAAATGACTTGTCAAATTTGTAACCATTCCGAAATAAAATTTCATTCAAACATACAATTGTCAATGAATTCACTATATATTATATAACATGTCAAATTATAATCAAATTTGTATCTATATATTGACAAACAATATTTAAAATGGATTGCACTAACTTTTTCTATACAAGGAATATTCAAAAAGTCTTAAAATCACATATCCAATGATTGAATTTGTTGTTTGCTACCTTCCAAAAGTGTTGAAATATTTTTGCTATGTTGAAACCCATGATTTCTGTCAGAATAATAGACCAAAAGAAAGAAATGGATGAGATGGGCCCTAAGGTTGGTTTTTTATCATTTTTAGGTGATTTGAGATAGTGCATACGCACTATGTGAACTCACATCACTCCCTATCCTCCCTACTCCCCATCCTTCCTACTCTCTCTCCCATCCCCTCCCTCTCTCTCTTCCTACTCTCTCTCACCTCTCCCATCATTTACAATCTCTCACTCTCCCTCTCTCACCCTCTCTCCTCTCCCATCCCCGACTCTATAGATCTGTCACACACACACTCTTATCCCCCCCATCTCTCTCCCTCTCCCTCTCGTACCACCTACTTTCACTCCCCCATCCCCTACTCTCTCTCTCCCCTCCCATCCCCTACTTTGTCTCTCTTACACACATTCCCATTCCCCCTATCTCTCTCCCTCTCCCTCTCTCTCTCCCACTCCCTCTCCTACTGCCTACTATCTCTCTCTCCCTCTCTACTCTATCTCTCCCATCTTGTATGAGCTCTCTACCACCACCTACTCAATCTCAAACTCTCTCCCATTCCCTACTTTGTCTCTCTTACATACACACACACACTCCCATTCCCCCTCTCTCTCTCCCTCTCCCACTCTCTCTCCCACCGCCTACTTTCTCTCCCCCATCCCCTCCTCTCTCTCTCCTCTCCCATCCCCTACTCTCCCAAACTCACACTCTCTCCCATCCCCTACTCTATCTCTCTCTCACACACACACTCCCATCCCCCCTCTCTCTCTCCCTCTCCCACTGCCTACTTTCTCTCCCCCATCCCCTACTCTCTCACACTCACACTCTCTTCCATCCCCTACTCTCTGTCTAACACACACACACTCCCATCCCCCCTCTCTCTCCCTCTCCCACTGCCTACTTTCTCTCCCCATCCCTTGCTTTCTCTCTCCTCTCCCATCCCCTACTCTCTCACACTCACACTCTCTCCCATCCCGTACTCTGTCTCTCTCTCACACACTCCCATCCCCCCTCTCTCTTTCCCTCTCCCATCGCCTACTTTCTCTCCCCCATTGTCATACTCTCTCTGCCACCCCCTACTCTCACACTCCCACACTCTCTCCCATCCCATACTCTCTCTCTTTCATAGATACACACACTCTTATCCCCCCACTCTCTCCCTCTCCCTCTCCCACTCCCTCTCCTACCACCTACTATCTCTCTCTCTCTCCTCTCTCTCTCTCTCTCTCTCTCTCTCTCTCTCTCTCTCTCTCTCTCTCTCAAGTTCTCTTTCTTCCTCTCTATACTCTCTCTCCCATCCCTTACTCTCACTCCCTCTTCCATCCCCTACTATGTCTCTCTTACACACACACTCCCATCCCCCCTCTTTCTTTCCCTCTCCCACTGCCTACTTTCTCTCCCCCATTGTCGTACTCTCTCTCTGCCACCCCCTACTCTCACACTCTCACACTCTCTCCCATCCCCTACTCTCTCTCTTTCATAGATACACACACTCTTATCCTTCCACTCTTCTTCTCTCCCATCCCCTACTCTCTACATCTATCATAGACACTCACATTCCCCACCTCTCTCCCTCCCTCTCCCTCTCCCACTCCCTCTCCCACCATCAACTTTCTCTCCCCCATCGCCTTCTCTCTCTCCTCTCCCATCCTCTACTCTCTCACACTCTCACACTCTCTCCCATGCCCTACTTTGTCTCTCTTACACACACACACTCCCATCCCCCCTCTCTCTTTCCCTCTCTCATAGCCTACTTTCTCTCCTCCATCATCGTACTCTCTCTGCCACCCCCTACTCTCACACTCTCACACTCTCACACTCTCTCCCATCCCCTACTCTCTCTCTTTCAGAGATACACACACTCTTATCCCCCCACTCTTCTTCTCTCCCATCCCCTACTCTCTACATTTGTCACACACACTCCCATCCCCCCTATGTCTCTCCCTCTCCCTCTCCCACTCCCTCTCCTATTGCCTACTATCTCTCTCTCTCTCTCTCTCTCTCAAGTTCTCTTTCTTCCTCTCTACTCTCTCTCTCTCTCTCTCTCCCATCCCTTACTACCACTCTCTCTCTCTCATCCCCTACTCTCTCTCACACTTGCTCATCCTGTAATCTCACTCTGTCTCTCTCTCTCCCATCCTATACGAGCTCTCTTTGCCACCACCTACTCTCTCTCACACTCTCGCACTCTCTCCCATCCCCTACTCTATCTCTCTTACATGCACACTCCCATCCTCCCTCTCTCTCTCCTCTCCCATTCCCTACTTTTTAGATTTGTCACACACTCCCATCCCCCCTCTCTCTCCCTCTCCCACTCCCTCTTGCACCGCCTACTATCTCTCTCTCTCTAAAGTACTCTCTCTCCCTCTCTAATTTCTCTCTCCCATCCCCTACTCTCACTCTCTCTTCCATCCCCTACTCCCTCTCACACTCTCTCCCATCCCCTACTCTCTCTCTCTCTCGACCCCATCTCGTATGAGCTCTCTCTACCACCTCCTAATTTCTCTCAAACTCGCACACTCTCTCCCATCCCTTACTCTAACTCTCTTATAAATAAATACGCATTCCCATTCCCCCCCTTCTCTCTCTCGTAGTCCTTGTCCCATTACCTACTTTCTCTCTTACACGCTTCCATTCCACCTCTTTCTCCCTCCCACTGCCTCTCCCATTTCCTACTATCTCTCTCTCTCTTTCACTCTCTTGCCCTCTCTCCCATCCCTTTTCCATTTCCTACTCTCTCTATCTCTCTCTCCGTTCTCTCATTCTCTACTCTCTCTCTTTCACACACACACACACCCATCCCCCCTCTCTCCTCTTCCATCCCCTACTTTTTCTCTCACTCACTCTCCCTCTCCCACTCGCTCTCCCATTGCCTACTCTCTCTATCTCTCTCTCTCTCTCTCTCTCTCTCTATCTCTCTCTCTCTCTCTCTCTCTCTCTCTCTCTCTCTCTCTCTCCCTCCCCCTCTCTACTTTCTCTTACATTTTCACACTCTCTCCTATCCCCTACTCTCTCTCTCTTTCACTCTTACACACATTTTTATCCCCCCTTTCTCTTTGTCTCCCACACTCTCTCCCATCACCTACTCTCTCTTCCATCCCCTACTCTCTCTCGAGCTACTTTGTCTTCCCCCTCTCCCATTCCATACTCTCTCTCTTTCACACACATGCACTCCCATCCTCCTCTCTCTCACTCTTCCTCTCCCACTTCATCTCCCATCGCCTACTCTCTCTCTCCCATCCCCTACTTTCAATATCTTTCCCCCATCCCGCACTCTCTCTTTTCCACCCCTACTCTCACACTTCCTCTCTCTCTCACACCTTGTACTCTCTCTCCCATCCTATACTCTCTTTGCCACCCCTACTCTTTCTCACTTTATCTCTCCCCTCTCCCATCCCCTACTTTCTCTCTATCTCTCTCACACACACACATGGCCATTCCCTTATCCCCCCTAGTTCTCTTATGCAATTTAGGTCTTAATAGTGCATGCACCCTATAGTATGCATGCACTACTGAGAAATCATGTTTTAGATAGTGTGTGCACACTATAGGGCACCCACGCTATTGAAATCTTATTTAAACCCAAGCCTAAGGCTTGGTTTTTCCTTGGAGATCCAACCCAAAGGTTTGGAGTTTATGAACAGGTTTGAGACGTGTTTTCCAGAAAGCATACCAAAAATGATTGTTTTTTCTTTTGTGCTCCCCTTCAAGATTCCTCGTGGTTGGGTATCGATAAGATTAGGTTACATAGCATTATAGGTCTATATGTTAGCTATCTAACCATATAATTTATTTTTAATTTGAACTATTTCAAACCTTTCATCTATAATTTCTTTTGAATGCATGTTCATTTTTTGTCAAAAGCCACCATGTACTAATTGGGCTATAGATTTTAGCTCGTTCATCAAATTTTGCAACAACTAAGTTTTTTAGAATCTAGACTCCATTCTACACACTTTAAAAAAAAAAAGTTTTGATTATATATTAGTTTTCAATTATTTCTAGGGGGAGCACATAGATATTTCACGTTTTTGAGATGTGTCTAGTTAAAAAATTCATTAAAAAAAATACACATTATAAAATTACCTAAAAAATTTTGGATAAACTTTGGGATAAACTACACAATGTTTAGTAACTTTTGACCAGAGTGATTAAAGAATTTCAAAAAAAAAGTTAAAATTTTAGGGGTGCCATACTTTGTGCTAAGTTATGTTTTTTTGGAATAAACAGTACCACTTTTTGTGGCCCCATTTTTTGAGGACCTAAAACTAAACTATTTTAAAAAAAAATTAGTAGTTAAGAAACTAGATTCAAAGGACTAAAACTTTTTTTTTTGTCATTTCTTAAAATTTTGAGCTTAACTATCTTCAAATTCTTGTTGAAGTTCAAAATTTGTAGATTTCAAGAAAAAGGGTCCACTTATGCCCCCCTTTTGGCACCACAACTTGGTGCACTTACCCTATTGAATAAGTTTTAATAGAGTGAGTCTAGGATAACCTCTTAATAGAGTGTTCTTAACAGATCTTTGTAAATCTCCTAACAAAGTCCTTACTTTGTTGTAAGTGTAAAATCCTTTCACAAGGTGGGATCTAATAGTCTCAAAATATTTTAACAAAGTAGACACCTGACATGATAGATAATTGGATATGGTCAAATATTGTAACCCTAATAGGTTAACTTTATTACTAAAGTAGTGACAATTTGTGGGTGTCATGCCCACCCCAGTTTTACCTTTACCCTAGAAGATTTATGGGTAACCAAATCTTTGCGTCATGTGATTGATAGACTAGATCTATTTGTTATTACAGTTTTATTTTACAAAGTATTCATGCATTATATATGAGATGGTAAATATGGTGAATGTACTATATAATTGTTAAAAATATTTAAGTATTATATGTTAGATGAGGTGAAAAACTAATCTCCCAAGAACACCTGCATGCATAACCCTGTCACATGGATGAAGCAAAGAACACAAGCAAGAAAAAGATTATGGAGGCCAAAAAGCCAGATCCATCTTATGGACATGTAAAGAGAAATATCTCATATAATCCAATAAGTGAATGATAAAATACAAAGAGGTGAATCCTTATAAAGGAATCATGAAACCCAAAAAGGGAAACTAAATCTTAAAAAAGCTAGGTTGCACAATATAATTAATAAAATATTAATTATATGCACCTACAAGATAGCTTAAGAAAACTAGAGTAATAGGAAACTTAATTAATTAAATCAAAGTGATTTAATTAATAAGTGCAAACAAATAATTACTCTAATACCCCCCCTTAAGCAAAGCTTGGGAGGAAGCTAACCTAGCATAACTATGAAAGAAGAATTGTGTCCCAGCAACAAGGCCTGATCAGGTATCCAATCATAAAAAAATCTCTATAAAGTGGAGAAATAGAGAAAACCACATGGGAAAAACCCTACTCCAAAAAGAGATAGCAAAGAATGTTCCAGAAGAAGGAACAAAGAGATCAGAAGAGAATCATTGAAGCATGAAGAACTGAAAAAATCTGTCAAAATGTTGATCTATAAAACCTCCATGGAAATAGAAGGCATGAACCATCAACCAAAGAAGCATACAATAGAAATATAACCTCCCCTTAAGGCAGGTGAGGTGACAAGCAACTGAAAAGATGGGCCAAAAATCTCCTACAACACAGGAGCCAAACACATCAAGAGTGAGGTACAAACACCAATAAAGGCACGTGTCATCGACACTGCATGATAAAAATAGAGAAAGAGGTCCTATAAGTGGTAAAGAACTATCCCCCCCCCCCCCCCCCCCCATGGAACTTTATAAAATAGTGTGAGTAAAACAAACCACAATGATGAAAAGGATCCCGAAACGCAAGAGTGGCACTTTATCTCAGTGTGTTGCATAAAGATGCTTACAATGAATATCAACAATGATAAAAAAAAACATAAGACTGAAACAACAAAAGGTAGAGCCCAAAATGAAACAACTGAAGCAACAAAATCGATCTCCAGACCTGAAACAAATAGGATATCCACCAGAATGCTAAAATGAAAAAGATTGAATAGGATGTGCCTAGAATATAATCTAGAACAACAACCAACATCACTAGAAAGAGAACAGAAAGAGCTTTCCAGCGATATAAAGAAGTCCAAAATCGGAGATCGGAAGCTCAAGATACGCCTCTCGGAGTAAAAAACAAAACATCTAGCTTTGACTTCCAAAATAGGTGACCAAACTATATCAAAACCCAAAAAAACCTATACCAGCATCTCCTTCTTGGAACTAGCTTTCTGACGCATTTTTCGGATTGAAAAAATATGTCTGTATGCTCAAGTTATGGAGAAAAAACTAATCTCCCAAGAACACCTACATGCATAACCCTATCACATGGATGAAGCAAAGAACAGAAGCAAGAAAAATATTATGGAGGCTAAAAAGCCAGATCCATCTTATGGACATCCAAAGAGCAATATCTCATATAATCCAATAAGTGAATGATAAAATACAAAGAGGTGAATCCTTATAAAGGAATCACGAAACCCGAAAAGGGAAACTAAATCCTAAAAAAGCTAGGTTGCACAATATAATTAATAAAATATTAATTATATACACCTACAAGATAGCTTAAGAAAACTAGAGTAATATGCAACTTAATTAATTAAATCAAAGTGATTTAATTAATAAGTGCAAACAAATAATTACTCTAACATTATGGATATTGATTAACCCCCTCTCTCAATATCTTGGTTTCCAGTTAAGACTTCTGACATTTCCTTTCAATAGTTTTAAACTTGTCCTTTAGTATACCTTCATTACTAAATTTCTCATATGCCACATGAATCTCATAGTTGAGCCAACTTCACCAATTTTAGACATGTAGCAGCTTTGTACATCATGTATTGATCATAATAAATTTAGATGGTATGGATGATAATGCACCCACTAAAGCTCATTTCATAGCAATATCTCAAAGAACACAAAACATAGGTGAAGGACATGCATCACTCATCACCAATTGACCATTTCTTACTTTTATTCATTGATTCTTCAATGTAGATGATGAAGATGCCATTTTTTCATGTTAGGATTCTAAAACTTTTTTTCTAAACTATTTGGCACAACTAAATATCAAAACTCAAGAAATCCTTCACTACTTACAATCACTTTACTAATTTCTTAAGGGTAAAAAAAAAACATGTCTCACCTTTTAGAAATAAAAAGGATACTAGAATGTGAACTATTCAACTTTAATCACAGAAAAATGGTATTTGTGCTTAGAATTTGAAGATGATGTAAACTATTGAAAAGTGTGAAATTGGATGAATTTTATGCCTATAATTATTTTAGTTTTCTTGAGTAAAAATGTATTCATCTTTTTTAATTTTCAAGTACTTTTTTTTACTACAAAAGTATAGCGTTTAGTTCTTGTCAAACAAGTATATGCAAATCATCCTTTTTTGTCTAATTTAAAAGTATTTTATAGATGACATGTGCAACTAAGGAACAAAAAAAAGAAATATTAGTTTTTGATGTATATTTTCTTTTTATAAGTACTCAAGCTTGCCCTTATTAGAACCAAACTATTTTCTCTTCTCATCCAAACTTCCCTATCAAATTTACACCTTCTTCAAAATAAATTACATTTTTTTGAAGATGACTCTCTCCTCTAGGGATAAATTAAAATTTTAAATTTTTTCTATATGAATTATTATTTTTTTCCTTTTCTAAGGAAACATCTTCTCAAATGTTAAAATATCAGTTTATAATAATTTGAAATTGTAAGATATTATAAACAATTAAAACAATATGATATTGAAATAATGATGATATTGACTCGAAGACCTGTAAAATAGTATTTTTAGTTCTTGGAGAATGTTGAGTTTTGGTAGAGAAATGATGTTAGACCAAAATAGGTTTTGAGGGCTTAATAGGTGGCATGGAGTTGTGCTTTTACCCTCAAATCATTCTGTGCTCTCAAAATTTGAATGTAACGTGTGAAAAATACCTTGAAATTCTTGATATGGGTAAAAGTACAAAGTTGTGTCAACTTTCAGACCGACTTATCAGAATGACTCAATTTCAATATTTCTATCCAAAAATCAATTATGTTCAAACATATGGTCTAGATAAATTCATTAAAGATAAGTTATATATGGTCTCACACTTTTCCAATTGGAAATGTCTATTAAATGTATGTTTTATACTAATTTGTATACAATTACTAAAGAAATAAAATTATTTTAGAAAATTGACATTTCAATGAATCTTACTATTTTTTATGATTTTTTTAAAGTAACATATAAACACCATTTTATAGAGCTCAAAGTTAAGAATATTATCATATATGTTTTATAGTGTTTTAATTAGATATAGTATATTGTAATTAAAAAATTCTACAAGCACATATTTTAACACTCAAAAAGATGTTGATTTTGGGAAAGAAAAAAATATTAAATCATATTAAAAAGAATTAAAATTATATGTCATTCTAGAGGAGAGGGTCCTCTTCAAGAATGTATAATTTTTTTTTCATTTGAATAGATTTGTTTTTTAAAATGTGGTGGGAGAAGAAAACTATTGATTTCAAGTGAGTTGAAATTTGAATCATTATAAAAGAGAAAATATAGCTCTTCAGACAATTTTAATATTTGATTGTTCTAGCTATATATGTTATATATAACATAGTCTGAGGTAAATAGAAATAAGTTTATTTCCATATAGTTTTGTTGTGGGAACTAAAATCCTAATTTTTATTTTTCAGCAACTAAAAAATCATCTATAAAAATTAGGAAAATATATCAATTCTTAGTCTAAATAATTATTAAAAATTCTAATCCAAAACTTCATCTATTTCTACACTTTTCATTAGCTTACTTCATTTTCAAACTCAAAATAATAATACTAGTTTTATGTCATTGAAGGTGAAGAGCTATACTTTTGTTAGCCATTTCCTTTACGAAAGGGTGACATAGGTTTGTGCTTTTACCCATATATACCTCCTTTCTTTCAAGTAAGGGTATCCATTAATGCTAAGAACTCTATTAGGTGGAATCCAATAATCTCGGTCAATACTAAACTTTTTGAACTCGATCTCCACCATACATTACAATCAATTCTGTCTAAGTCAACCTATACATTAGTTTTACATTGGGTTACTTGATCCACATTGCAATGCTTGGTCAATATAGATAATTTTACTCATATTTGACACCCATCGTGTAAGTGATACCTTTGCACCATTCTTTTCATAGATATGTTCAAATGCATCTTTCCTCACGCTGATATGAACTTTTGCATATCTTAGGGTAAAAGCACATATCTGTGTCACTATTTATGATGCCAAAACCTTTTTTGGTCAAATCTCATTTCTCTATCAAAACTCAATTTTTTTTGAAAACTAAAAATACCCTTTTATAGATCTTAGATTCAATATCATCATTATATAAATTTTTGAGTTTTTTTATTAGTTATAATATGTTATGATCTCAAAATACTATAAGTCGATATTTCAATATTTCAGAAGATGCTTCCTGAAAAAAGAAAAAAAAATAGTAAATCATATTAAAAAAATTAAAAAATTATAATTATCTCTAGAGGAGAGAATCCTCTTCATGAATATGTAGTTTTTTTTCAAGATGGTATAGATTTGATAGGGAAGTTTTGATGGGAGGAAAAAACTACTGGATTTTGACAAGGTCAAACTTGAGTACTTATAACAAATAAAATATACATGAAAAATAATTATTTCTTTTTTTGTTCACTAGCTATAGATGTCATCTATAAGATATTTTCAAATTAGAACAAAAAAAGATGATTTGCATAAACTTGTTTGATGGGAACTACACCCTATATTTTTTATAGTTAAAAAAGGGACTTCAAAATAAAATAAAATGAATAAATTCTTATTCAAAAGAATTATAAAAATTATAGGCATAAGATTCATCCAATTCTACACATTTCATCAGTTCACACCAACTTCATATTTTAAACACAAATACCATTTTTTTTGTCATTAATGTTGAACTGTCACATTCAAATATCATGTTTCTTTATAAAAGGTGACACAAGTTTTTAATTTTACCCCTTATGTTTAGAACTAATGTAAGATAAATTTTTAAGTACATGATTCCTTACATACCTTTCTTGATCAGTTTGAGGTGGTGTGATCACCTTCTTCATTGGATTAAGTGATCGTAACTTCATTCATTCTGGTGCCTCCAATTTCCACCTTTTTCTTCTAGCTTTGATTCATCTCCTCCTTTGTCTATTCAACATATAATATTACTTTACCCTTATTGTGGTCATTATATGGTAGTGGTGCTTGGATCCTATAATTCTTTCTCACATGTCTAATCTTTTCACAATTAGAACAAACTTTCTTAGGTGCATTCATCTTTATCCATTTAGGCTTTCCCTATGATTTGCATTCATATCATCGAGGTCCAAACATTGTAAAATTGTCACAATAACCTTCAAATCTAGGTGCAATAGATGTATTTTTCATTCTTGAAGTACACTCATGTATTTGAGGCCGTTGCTTCTTATAGTAAAAATAATAACAAGTAAACTTAGGTTTAGGGTTTTGCATGCCATTCTTGCTTCTACAATTATTTGCATCCTATCCAAGTTTATCACAATGATAGCTTGTAGGTTTTCCTTTTGACTTTTCATTCCTTAACTCTCCGCTCTTGGATGATTCTCCTTCTTTAGTAGATACATGTTACTTTGTATATCCTCATCTAGAAGTGTTGTGAAATAACCTAGGTGGTTTCATTAGTTCTTCAAAGTATATTAATGCTTCACAAGGTTTGTTCATCTTTTCCACAACTTCGCTCTAAGATTTTATCTCATTCCTTAGTAGGTCAGTCTATGATCTCATATTTTCTATCATCATTTCTTTCTTATTCAATTCCTAATTTGCAAGTATTAGTTCATATTCCATGTCTAGTTGGCTATTAGTAAGCATTTGTACATTAGATGACCTTCCTTCAACACTAATGGTCATTTGTTTTTTATCTTCCTCAACTATAACATTCTCTTTTTCAACTTGCTTCTTCGCATTGGTCACTTTACATAGATTTACTCACTGGATTTCATGCTCTCTCTTCAATCCTCTAACTTCTGCATTCATGTTACATTAATCTCCAACAAATTCATAATGGATGCATCATTCTCATTATAATTTCCATTGTCAAGAAATCATTGTGTATATATTTCTTCATAATGTTTACCATTTTGTTGAATATCCAAGTCCTTTCTCTTTCTAAGGGACATCCTTAGTTCCTCTCTTTCTACTTCAAGTTGCTACACTATGAGTTGAATTTCAATCACTTCATCATCAATAACCATTCCCAATTTGTAAGGCTTTATCTCCAAGATTTGATCTCACAAGCTATTAAACTTCTGTTGGAATTCTGATTGAACCTCTCATTGTTGAAGATCAAAGAGGGAGATTTTTGTTAACAAAATGTTTTCAATCATTTTTTTTTCATTGATGTCAAACCTTCTATTTGTACGAAAGACATTTTCTTATAAGATCCAAGTAATATTACTTAGTTGAGTGATGAAGAGGATTTGATCACTAAGATGCAACAAGAGTAGTACCTAAGGGAAAGGTTGAGTTATGATGTTGTAATAAAGTGCAAGGATCTGTTAAGACAATAGTTAAATGATGTATTGATAACTTACTCAAATATATAGAGGTTGGTCACACTTAGAAACATTAAAGGAAGAAGTTGTAACAAGGTTGATTGCAAAGGTTAAACTAAGATCATTAGTGGGTGTCGAGCAAGTTAGTTGAAGCCGAGAAAATTTTTAGTTGGAGCCGAGTAACAAGAAATTTTAGTGTGTGCCGAGTGTAGATTAGGTGTCGAGCATTAGATAACCTTAGTTGGTGCCGAAGTGATCTTTAGGTGCCGAGCATCAGGAAAAACAAAGTTGGTGCGAGTAACATAGTATGTGCTGAGCACTAATATTTCAATAGTGTTGAGCTGCTACATTATTTCAAATGATGAAGATTTACCAAATCTGAGCTAACAGAGTGGTTACCTTGAATTTTGTGAATAAGTTGAAAGATAAGGATGATGAGTTGGTGGCACAAAATTCTATGTAAATCAATTTTGAGAAAATTCAAGAGGATTATTCAAGAAGTTTATAAAGGAAAAAAAATATGGGTTAGATGTAATGAATCCTACCTAATTGATATGAATTAAAATTAAAGAATGGAAGAATCGAGCAAAAAAGAAACTCCAAGACTTCTATTTAAGGAGTCATAGACCAAGAAGAAAATGTTGCTGATGTCATTTCTATTGAAGTGCCAAATCTACAAAGTGGTTAGAGGGGTGTCAAGGAGAAGACAACTAAGAGAAGGAAGAGCACAAAGGCTCTACTTTTACAAGTGGTCATGAAGAGATGATTGCACTAGTACATTAAGCTTGGAGACTCAAGGAGACTAAGCTTGAAAGGATGGAAAGCTATCAGACTTGTAGAGATTAAAGGCCGGGGCAATGGTATGAGCTGAGAAGTGATTTGAGATCTATGAGTTAAGTTGTATGTTGTAGTTAGGTCAAAGATTTTCTAATACTCTCTAGCAATTATATTAGATATTAAAATACTATGGACTTAGGTTGGTTTAATAGCCATTTGTAAATCCTTTAAAAAGGTGTCATTCAAAGTGAATGTTCTAAAGTCCTCTAACCAGGCCCACTTCTAATAGGGTGGTTAAATCCTCTAACAAGGTCACATTTAATAGTGTGTTGTAAGCCTTTAACATGGTAGGCCTTTCATAGGGCATCACCTTAGAAGAGTGAGAATTTAGTAGCATGTTACTGGTGGTTTTTCCCAAATTGGGTTTCCACATAAATCATTGTGTTATGTGTTGATTTCTTATGTGTTATGCTTGCATGCTGATTTACAGTAACTTGTTGATTAGAAAAGTTAAAGCTTGGATGAATAAATGATTAAATGGGCTCACTATACTTAGGGAAAAGTTTGAATAGGACATTTGGACCTTGAATAACTAATTCACCAACCCCTGCTCCCCCCCCCTCTTAGTTATTCTAAAGAATTTCTAACAATTGGTATCAGAGCCAATTGCTGATTTAATTTCAAGGTACTAGAAGCAGGAAGATCAAGATGTCCAAGAGAGAAGTTCTCAAGCTCAATAATGAAAACTTTGTTGCATGGTAGAGTTTGATGAAATTGCACCTTGGATCAATAAGTGACTATGCACAAATCTCAATTGGAATAGAACATGTAAATCCACCAGGACCTCTTACTGTAGATGATTTGAATAAAAAGGAGCACAACCAAACAATGTTAGAGATTGCCTCTACACTTAATTATGTAGAATATAATGACATCAAAGATTGTGACACTGCATTCAAGACATGGAAAGCCTTATCAGATATCTATGGAGGAGATCATAATGTCCAAAGAGAAAAGAGAGAAAACCTGAGAGGAAAGTTTGATGACATGAAAATGGAGGAAGGTGAAAATGGTGTTCAATATGTTGCAAGAATGAAAGAAGTGGTAAGTGCAATATGAAGTCTAGGAGGTCAATTGGAAGAAGAAACTATCATTAGCAAATACTTAAGAACTCTTCTCCCTGTCTATGCTATTAGAGTTTTAGTCATCCAAGAGCTAAGATGTGTACAAGGAAACACACTAACCTTTGAAGGAATAGTGGGAAGACTTATTGCATTTAAATTGTCCAATTTTGATAACTAAAGACCTGAGATTCTTGAATCTACTTTCAAGGCCGAGATGACAATAAAAGACACTGAGGAGGAAACATGCATCCAATGATAGTAGCACAGATGAGAAAGATGCGGAATAGTTAGAAGCTCTACTAGCTAAGAGATTCCATAGAGGCAAAGGTAAATTTAAAGGTAAGCTCCCTATCATATGTTTCAATTGCAATCAAGTAGGTCATATTGATGCAAGATGTACATAGAAGAAGAATTACAAAGAAAGAAAAAAGTACAAGAACAAGAGAGAAGATGATAGCAAAGACTATAAGGAGAAAGGTAAGAAATGCTACATTGTTGAAGAAGATTCTGATGAGAATGATGATGAAGTAGTCTATGTGGCCATGAAAGATGAATTAGGTAAAGACAAAGATGAAGATGAAGCAACAACATTTGTTACCTATGTGATCAAAAATGAAAAATGGATCATAGACATTTGATGCTCACATTACATGATAGGAGATAAAAGTAAGTTCATTACCCTTACTCAATATGATGGAAATAGTGTTAGATTTGGTAATGATGCTCCTTATCAAATTAAAGGAAAAGGCTCTATTAAACTCACAGAGAATATTTCATGTGATAATGCATACTATGTTGAAGGATTGAGCTACAACTTGTTGAGTGTATCAGAATTAGGCAATGTAGGTTGCAAAGTTGAATTTGGAAACAAAACTACCAAGATCTATGACACTAATGGAAACCTAATTGAAAAATCTGAACAAACCAAGAGTAATATATTTTACCTAGATATGGAAGATGCAACATGTCTTGTTGTTAGATTTGATGATGTGTGTTTGTGGCATAAAAGGGTGTGTCATGTTAACTTTGATAATCTAATCAGCATAAGTAAAAAGAACAAGGTTAGAGGGTTGCCAAAATTGAAGAAACCTGAAAACAAAATGTGTCAGCAATGTCAACTAGGGAAGATGACTAAGTCTAGCTTCAAAAGAAAAACATACACTTCCAAAGAATTACTAGAGTTAGTCCATATAGATTCATGTGGTCCAATAGAAGTGGAAAGCTACCTAGGAGACATATACATAATGCTACTTGTAGATGACTATTCCAAGATGATGACTACTATGTTTTTAAATCAAAAATTTGATGCATTTCAAATGTTCAAGTAGTATTTGGCTAGAGTTCAGAAGGAAATAGGAAAGAATTTGGAGAGCCTAAGGTCAGAGAGAGGTGGTGAGTTCACATCAAAAGAGTTTAAATTATTCTACAATGACAAAGGTATCAAAAGAAAAACATCAAGACCAAGAACTCCACCACAAAATGATATTATTGAAAGGAGGAATAGATTGGTGATTAACTATGCTAGAACCTTGATGATGGAGAAAAATGTTGCACTAAAATACTGGAGAGTAGCTGTAAGTACTGTAGTTTACACACTGAATAGAGTCCAAGTTAAAAAAAAGTACAAATTCAACACCTTTTGAATTATGGTATGGTCACTCACCTAATGTTAAATATTTCAAAGTATTTGGTTGTAAATTATATATTCCTAAAGATACTACAAATGACAAGTTTGATGCAAAAAGTGATGAAGGCATATTTCTTGGATACTCCACTAAAAGTAAGGCATACAAGTGTTTGAATACTAACACTAACAAGATTGTGGAGAGTGCAAATGTAAATTTTGATGAGCATGCAAAAGTTTAGGTTGATAAGTCCAAGCAATCAAAGGATTATAGATCCTTTGTATAGTTCTATGAAGGAATGATTGTTGAAGACAATGCTATAAACCAAATTGGGAATTGGCAACAAATCTCTGTATCTGCCAAGTCTCAGTCAGTGAATGCTGAGCTGCATTCAGAAGCCATGCTATAGAATGTAGAAAATGCACATTCTGATTCTAAAAATAGTATACAAGAAAGGAATGATGAAGTACCAGATAAAGAAGAACAAAATGACTCTAAAGCTAAAGGATCAATCATGGAAAGAAGAATAGAACCAAGGTTAGCCAAGTATGTGAGAAGAAATCACCCTACAAAAAAAATCATTGGTGATAAGGATGCCAAAAAAATGACAAGGAATAGACTAAGGAATGAATCATGTCTACTGATCAAGGTTGAACCAAAAACAATGAAAGATGCACTAAAAGATGATGACTGGTATAAAGTCATGGAAGAGGAGATAGATCAAATTGAAAAGAACAAAACATGGACCTTAGTTCCTAGACTAGCTGATAAGAATGTGATTGGTACCAAATAGGTGTTTTATAGAAAAAAACTTGATGAGGATTGTGAGATAACTAGAAACAAAGCTAGACTAGTTTGCAAAGGCAATGCACAAGAAAAAGGACTAGATTATGGGGAAACATTTTCCCCTATTGCAAGAATGGAAGGAGTAAGAACATTACTTGCATATGCTGCATACAAAAGTTTCAAAGTCTACAAAATAGATGTGAAGTCTTCTTTTCTAAATGGTATACTAGAAGATGAGGTCTACATAGAACAATTAGAGGGATTTGTAGATGACAAGAACAAGGACATGGTTTGCAAACTACACAAGACACATTGTGGATTGAAGCAAGCACCTAGAGCATGGTATGAGAGATTGCATAAATATCTTATGAATATAGGATTTGAGAGAATAGATGACAACAATAACTTGTACATTAAAGTTGAAAATGGTAAAGACATTTTGATATCATAAATATTTGTTGGTGATATAATATTTGGAGGTAAAGACATTTTATGAAAAGATTTTGCTAATCAAATGAAGCATGAATTTGAGATGTCAATGTTTGAAGAAATCAAATTCTTTGTTAGATTACAAGTACATCAATTGAAGCATGGAATATTTGTGACCCAATCTAAATACATCAAGGAGATACTCAAAACATTTGTTCTAGAAGATTCAAAACCAGTCAGCACACTAAAGGCAACTAGACATAAGCTATCCAAGAATGATGAATCAATTGAAGTAAATCAAACATTATATAGATCAATAATTGGAAAGCTATAATATGTTGTACATAGTAGACCAGACATTGTATTAGCTACTAGAATAGTGTCAAGATTTTTTGCAAATCCAAGAGAAAAACATTTAATGGCAGTCAATAGAATACTGAGATACCTGAAAAGAACTAATGACTAGTGTTTGTACTAAAAGGGGAGTGAAAATTTTGAACTAAAAGCCTACACTAATGTAAATTGGGGAGGTAACATTGATGATAGAAAAAGCACCAGTGGAAGAGCACTTTTCTTAGAAAAAAGGCTGATTACATGGACCAGCAAAAAAGCAAAGTTGCACATCACAATCCACTGCTGAAGCTAGATATGTTGTAGCTGCTATAAATTGCACCAATATTGTATGGATCAAAAATTTGCTACAAGGTATGAGGGAAGAGGTAACTGAGCCTGTGATACTTTACTATGACAACACAAGTGCTATCAACATATCAAAGAACCTTGTAATGCATGCTAAAACCAAGTATCAAGTATCACTATGTAAGAGAGTTGGTGGAAGACAAACAAGTGAAGATGGAATATGTTAGCTCAAAGGAATAGATTGCTGACATCTTCACAAAAGCACTACCTAAAGTTTCTTTTGAGTATCTTAAAGGTAAGTTAAGGGTGATACCCCTAGCCAAGGCTACTTGAGGCAAAAGCAAGACTACCCTACATCAAATAAGCTAAATGTTGAAGATTTTACACATTGATGTAGAGGATGTTTACTTTGGGATTCATGCTTAAAGTAGTAGATGTGTTGAAGTTTCAAATCAGTCACAAGCAAGGTGATAGAGGGAGAAATTGAATGAACCTGAAAAAGCTACACTTGCATGCTAAGATACTAATATGTCTTTGGCATTGTTGTCAAAGAAGGAGAAGTAGACAACTAAACAAGAGGAGAAGTTGTGAGAAACTAATCACATGATTTGGTAATCAAAAGTATGAAGGAGATATTGATCAAATGAAGATAGAGGGAGAAGTTGATAGAGATAATTAAAGGATGATCATAATAGTAGAAGATAAGAAATACATAGGGAGAGAAAGAAAGACTAAGGATACAACAACAAAGAGGGAGAAGTAGAAATGAAGCAATCAAGATAGTAGAAGGAGATGTGAAAATTGATGGTAATACATTTACTTTTTGGCATTTGACTTATTGTTCTAACCTAGATAGCATTTGGTTAAAATAGTTTGGTCTGATGGTTGATCATTTTGGTTTGCCATCAATGCCGAAGAGGGAGATTGTTGTTAAAAGAATGTTTTCAATCATTGTTTTGTCATTGGTGTCAAACTTGGTATTTGTAGGAAAGATATTTTCTTATAAGATCCAAGTACTATCACTTAGTTGATTGATGAAGATGATTTGATCAATAAGATGTAACAAGAGTACCTCATGGAAAGGTTGAGTTATGATGTTGTAATGAAGCATAAGGATCAATTAAGACAATGGTTAAATGATGTATTGATAACTTACTCAAAGATACAGAGGTTGGTCACACTCAGAAACATTGGAGGAAGAAGTTGTAACAAGGTTGATTGCAAAGCTTAAACTAAGATGATTAGTGGGTGCCAAGAAATTTAGTTGAAGCTGAGCAAATTTTTAGTTGGAGCTGAGCAATACAGTATGTGGTGAGCACTAGCATTTCAATAGTGCCAAGCTATTGCATTATTTCAAATGACAAAGATTCGCTAAATCTGAGCCAACAAAGTGGTTACTTAGAATTTTGTGAACAAGTTGGAAGATAAGGATAATGAGTTGGTGGCACAGAATTCTATGTAAACCATTTTTGGAAAAATTCAAGAGGATTATTCAAGAAGTTTTTAGAGGAAATAAAATATGGGTTAGATGCAATGAATCCTACCTAATCCATACAAATTTAAATTAAAGAATGGAAGAATCGAGTAGAAAAAGGAACTCCAAGAATTCTTTTTAAAGAGTCATATACCAAGAAGAAAATGTTGCTGATGCTATTGCTGTTGATGTGCCAAATCTATGAAGTGGTTAGAAGGGTGTCGAGGAGAAGACATCTAGGAGAAGGAAGAGCATAGAGGCTCTACTTCTGCAAGTGGTCATAAAGAGATGATTGCACTTGTACATTGAGCATTGAGACTCAAGGAGACTAAGCTTGAAAGGAGGGAAAGCTATCAGAGTTGCAAAGATTGAAGGCCAGGCAATGGTATGAGTTGAGAAGTGATCTAAGATCTACAAGTTAAGTTATTATGTTGTAGTCAAGTCAAAGATTTTCTAATACTCTCTAGCAATTTTTTTAGATATGAAGATCCTATGAAATTAGGTTGGTTTAATAGCCATTTGTAAATCCTTTAATAGGGTGGCATTCCAAGTGAATTTTCTAAAGTCCTCTAACTAGGCCCACTTGTAATAGGGTGGTTAAATCCTCTAACAAGGTCACATTTAACAATGTGTTGTAAGCCTTTAATACAACAAGCCTTTCATAGGGCATCACTTTAGAAGAGTTAGAATTGAGTAGCATGTTACTGGTGGTTTTTCCCAAATTGGATTTCTACCTAAATCACTATGTTATGTGTTGATTTATTATGTGTTATGCTTGCATGTTGATTTATAGTAACTTGCTGATTAGAAAAGTTAAAGCTTAGATGAATAAATGATTGAATGGGCTCACTATATTAGTGAAAAGTTTGAATAGGACTTTTGGACCTTTAATAACTTATTCAACCCCCCCACCTCCCCCCCCCCCCCCCACCCCCCCTCTCCTTAGTTATTCTAAAGCATTTTTAATAAATTCCTTTAGGAGAACTAAAGCTATGATACCAATTGTTGGAAGTTTAAATGAGAAACTAAGATACTAATAGGAGGGGGGGTAATTAGGATCTATAAAGCTATTATCCTTCAAAAAAACTTTACTAAATTCACCATATTGATCTTCTCATATCTAGTTTATGCATAACATAACTTGTAAAATTGAATGTTGTAATAAATAGATTTAACTAAAAATCACATCTATAAAATGTAAACACTTGACACAAAGATTTGGTTACTGAAAAATCGTCCAAGGTGAATGTAAAACTTGGATGGGGATGACACCCACAAATATTCATTATTACAGTAAAAAAATCTACATGTTAGGCTTATAATTTTGATCACTTTTGATGATCTACCTAATGAGGGGTCCACCCTGCTAAAGGAATTTAATATTTTTAGGTCTTACCCTATTAAAGGATTTTACATTTATAGTAAGGTAAGGATTGTATCAGGAGATTTAGAAAGGTCTAACCACTCTATTAATAGATTCTCCTTGATTCAATTTGTTATTACTATGTCTATACCTAATCTTTCATTCTTCATTTTAATTACTAATTGGGTAAAAGTACAAAGCTATGTCACCTTTCAGGCTGACTGATCAGAATGATTGAATTTAATTATTTCCATCTAAAAATCAATTTTTTTCAAACACATGATCTAGATAAATTTATTTCAGATAAGTTCTATATGGTCTCACACTTTTCCAATTAGAAATATCTATTAAATGCATGTTTTATACTAGTGTGTATCCAATTACTAAAGAAATATAATTGTTTCAGAAAACTCGCATTTCAATAACTCTTACTATCTTTTATGATAATTTTTTTATAACTTATAAACACCATTTTATAGAGCTCAAAGTCAAGAATATTATCATATAGAGTTTATAGTGTTTTAACTAGATATAGTATATTATAATTTGAAAAATCTGCAAGCACATATTTCAACACTCGAAAAGATATAAATTTTGAGAAAGAAAAAATAATAAATCATATTGAAAAAAATTGAAACTTATATGACGTTCTAGAGGAGAGAGTCCTCTTCTAGATTGTATAAATTTTATTTTGGTCAAAATATTTTTTTTTTGAAAAATGTGGTGGGAGATGTAAACTATCGATTTCAACAAGTTGAAATTTGAATCATTATAAAAGAGAAAATATATGTCTAAATCCAATTTTTATTTTTGAATGTTCTATATATGTATTTTATGTATAACATAGTCTGAGATCAAAAGGAAATAAGTTTATTTCCATATAGTTTTGTAGTGGGAACTAGACCCTTAATTTTTAGCATTTTTTAGCAACTAAAAAATTCTCTCTAAAATTATGAAAATATATCAATTATTTTTCCAAATAATTGTTAAAACATATAATCCTAAACTTGATCAATTTCTACACATTTTATTAGTTTACATCATTTTGAAATTCTAAATAATAATACTAGTTTTATATCATTGAAGGTAGCCAATTATACTTTTGTTAGACTTTTCCTTTACAAAAGGGTGACATAGGTCTATGCTTTTACCCAATTATGGATCTCCTCCTTCCAATAATTAATATTATCTTCAATCTGATATAGCTTTTCTCAAATCTTCACTACTTCATAAGGCTACTAACCTCTATTATTGCCAACTCTCTCATGTGTGCAACATGCATAACTTAACTTCTTTATTTCCTTCACACATTGCACAATCTCTTCTATGATATCTCATTCTTTTATATTAAATACTTCTATGGAGTCTTCTAGATGCTTCCCTTTTTGCCTCTTTTTTTGATTGGTTGTTCATTTCCCATAGTGATTGATGATCCAAATAAAAATGCATAACAATATTTGTAATAAACTCTAAAATCATTAAATTTTGTGTCCATTTCAGCTTGAAATGGTTAACCTCAAAGTTTTCAACATTCTAGAATTTCATGTTTTCTTTGTGTATATCTAGGGTTTTTGGACCTTAACTATACTCAAAACCTTCTATATAACTCGACATCTCTTTGCTTTGTCTTCTTGACATTCACTAGGCTCAACTTGTACTGAAAATACACAAAGGAAAAATATGTTCTCAACTCCTATAGATCTTAGCATATACATCATTGTTTACAAGTTGTTTACATGACTAGTCCTATATGGAATAGCTCATTCACAGTGATGACCATCTAACTATTCCTTATATATGACTAAGTTCTTTACACTAATAAACAACAAGACTTAGAGATATCAACAAGATCTTCCTCTATAATCCTACCATACCCTTACTTTCTTGTCTCACGCTTGGGGGGCAAGGCCTTTTTATATTATTTTTGTCTAAGGATCAAATTTCCTTAGTATAGTGGCATTTATTTATTATGTGACATTATTTTCCTATAAGAGATTGTTTCTTGATCATGATTCTCTATTATACAAAAGGATCTTGTCTTTTATCATCACCTCTTGTTTATTCATAAAAACTATTTTCATTATAAACATTTTCCCTGATTATGTTTGTCATCCTTCTCTCAAAGACCCCTATTCCACCAGTATATAGGGGGCTGAATAGATGTATCTCTATTATTCTTGGGAGTTCTATCCTTTTTCCAAAGACTCCTTTTGAAAGAAGAATTCTTTTAGATAAGCTCTCTTCCTTTCAAGGGTCTCTTCTCATTTGTGATATAGCCTTTCATAATTTCTATTTCCTTACCTTACAAGATTTCATGCTCTTTGATAAGTTTAGGGTATACATTATTGGTAAAGGATATCTCCTTTTCTGATCTAAGTAGTTATCCTTGATTTTCTTCCTTACAATCTTGATGGCTACATTGCCATCCTAAGGAGGGAGTGATATATACACCCTCTTGGTAAATAGTTCCCATGAAGCACAAATTGAAATTTGAAGTTTGACTTGGATTACTTCAACCTTAAGTGCTCGATATGATTCTAGGTCACTCTCATATCTATGCATTATTTCTTCATGTCTCTTTTGCACAAATAAGAACATATGTTAAATCTCATACATATGGGTAACACATGAAAATTGCAACCACTATCGCTATTAGTGACATCTCTCCATCATGCTTTTTTTTTTTGCTAAATCCCTGCAAGGGTAGTGAACACACATATTCATTTTATGGTGATATCAGCAAATTGATCCATGAGTGGACACATACGTATATACACACATGCATACATAAGTTGCTAAAAAAGACACAATATTGACTATTGGGTACACAAATCCACTAGAATATTCAATCTTAGTTTTTGTTTTTGTTTTTAAGGTTGAAAATTAGGAACACAAACCTATTAGACCATTAAATCCTTCCTCATTGTGATTTATAGTAAGGATCACAAACCTTACTAATAAGTTACTCCCTCTTCTTCATGCTTTCATGTTGGTAGGATAGAACATTGAGGGACATAATCATTTGTGGTTCTCTTGCTTTTCCTATGTGGTCTCTTATGTTTTTTAATAGCCTTCCAAATACGATATTAGTGAGTGAGACATTTTCTTAGCTAAGGTATCTTTCACTAATTGATTTGGGATTTAGTACTAACCCTTTTTTGTCTTTTGTATTAAGTTTCATTTTTTTCTTTGACTTTTTCTTTTCTTTTCTTTTGTGCCCTTATGCATGGGAATGGAGTTAGGATCCTTGGTTTGGGGCCTTATGTCCATAAACTTAGTGATTCTCTACCTCGATGTGGCATTTTCTTTCTTCTCTTTCTTCTTATACTCATAATATGACTTGCCTGATCTCAAAACACTTTATAATAACAAAGAGGTGGGATCAATCAATTATCCAAGCTCGAAATGTAGAAATAAAACTTTTCATAGCTTAGTGAACCCATAAAAATTTTATACTTATGCATGCATCCATAAGATTACGCAATCACTTAAAACTTGTAGGTTACTATCAAATCAACTTGTGGAAATGTAAAGCATGAAAAATAATAGATTCATCAACACACTTGACACAATGATTTAAATGGAAACCCAATTTGGGAAAAACACTAGTAACATGCTACTCTTTTCACTCTTTTGAAGTGATGCCCTATGAAAGGCCAACCATGTTAAAGATGAAAATGCACACTATTAAATGTGACCCTATTAAAGGATTTGAATCACCCTATTAGGAGTAATCCTTATTTGAAGACTTTAGACCATTCACTTGGAGTGTCACCTGGTTAAAGGATTTACAAATGACTATTAGATCAACCTTAATCCAAAGGATTTACCCTACACTAATACAATTGTTAGAGAGTAATAGTAAGGCTTCGATCTAATACAACATACAACTTCATTTGTAGATTAGAAATCTTTTTTTAGTCCTAAATTCTTCTTGGCCTTCATACTTTGTAGCTCAGATCACTTGTTCACCCTTCAAGAATTAATCTCTTTAAGCCTTCTTGCTTAACATGTCATTGTAGGCTCTTCTTTTAGGTCACTTGATGAAGCAAAACCCTTGAATCCTTGTCTCCCTTAGGTTCTCATATATAACAACATTGCTTCATGACCAACCATTCCTATAAATAGGAATTAAGATAATTTTGCCACTTATTCTCCATCATTGCATTTAGAATTTGGATGGATTAGGTAGGATACAATGTATCTACACCATATCTCATATCTCTTCTAAAAACTTCTCCTAGAATCCATTTTAAATTCACCTAAAAATGGTTTACCTTGAATTGTGTGCCATCGGCTCATCAACCTTATCTTCGACCTAGTTAATGCAATCTAAGAGAACAAACTTGTTGGCTTAGATTCATCAAATCCATCATCTTTTAAATAATGCAATAGCTCGACATTATCAAGCTTTTGATGCTTGGCACATACTATGTTGCTTGACATCCACTATGAAATTACTTGGCACAAACTAAAGTTTACTAGTGCTCTGCATCAACTAAACTTTACTCGACATCCACAATTCTGCTTGACATACACTAGAATAACCATTTAATTTTCTCCAACTATTTTTCTGCTTGGCTTGCATTGATTTCTCTTAGAACCTACTATCCACTCAGTCAAGCTTGACAGACAAAATTTGTGTAACTTGTTCTTCTAAACTTTCTTAGTGCAACCAGCCTTTGTAACCTTAAATAGATTATCAATACATTATGGCAGCACTTTCTTGATTGATTCTTGTACTTCATTACATAATTATAACTCAACCTTTCCTCTAGGCACTATTGTTACATCTTTTGATCAAATACTCTTCATCACTAAAAGAATTGATAGCACTTGAATCTTATAAGCAATTTTCTCACCAAAAAATTGTAGGTTTGATATTAGTGACAAAAAAATGATTGAAACACATAGTCTTCTTCAAAAATCTTCCTCTTTTCATCTAGTTTCAACAATCACTCTCAACAATGATCTTTTCAATCTATTCTTAACAATCTCCCTCTTTGGTATTAATGGAAAACCAAATTAAATAGGTTAAAATAGTAAGACAATACAAAAAATAAAACTTGTATTGAGTATTGAAATCTCTCCCTCCATCAAAAACTTCCATCTTCTGATTAGGTTACAAAATTCTTTCTTATACCTCACTCTTACTATATCTCCCTCTAACTAGGTAAATATTAGGATTTCTCTTTTTCTTCTCTACTCTTGTGATCAACAACTATCTCCTTTAGAAATTATCTTTCCCTTGATTAGTAGACTCTCCCTCATCATTTATACTAGCTTGATTAGCAAATTATCTCCCTCTTTGACAAAAATGCAAAAGATTTTTCATCTTTAACATGACAGATAAAACTTTTAAGTTTCTCCCCCTGTCACCTTTCTTGTGATTGATTTGAAGTTTTAGATCTTTGATTACTTTAGGTAGCTCCTAAAGTAAGATCCTCTACATCAATGTGTAACATATAAACGTTAGCTTGTTTGATGTAGAGAACTCCTCTTGTTACTGATATAGCCTTTGATAGGGGTATCACCCCTAGTTTACCTCTTAGATCTACTCATTATTTCCTTCACATCCATTAAGTGATTCTCCCTAGGATTAGCAAAGAATCATGCAAGTATCTCTAGAGATAATGCAATATCAATTCTACTATTTACTACATAATGAAATTTTCCAATCATAGACTTGTATAGTGTTTGATTCACCTTAGCTGAATCATGATTCTTTGATAACTTGTGTCTTATCACCATAGGTGTACTTACTAGATTAGAATCTTCTAATCCAAAAGTTTTCAATATTTGCTTCACATATTTTTACTAAGTGATGTATATACCATATTTTTTTTGATATACTTGCAAACCCATAAAATATTTGATCTCTCCAAACATAGACATTTCAGATTCTTACTTCATCTAATTTGAGAAATGCTTACATAAAGCATCTTGATCTCCAAATATGATATCATCAACAAAAATTTTAGATAATGAAATACCTTTGCCTTTATCTATTTTTATGTATATATTGTTGTTAACATCAGTCTTTTCAAATACAATCTTCAAAAGATAATTATGAAGTCTCTCATACCATGCTCTTGGTGCTTGTTTCAAACCATATAGAGCCTTGTGTAGTCTATATACCATGTTCGTATTGTTAACATCAAAAAAACCTTCTCACTATTGTATGTAAACTTCTTCCTCTAATATACCATTTAAAAATGCAAATTTAACATCCATTTGATAGACTTTGAAACCTTTGTATGTAGAATAAGCAAGTAGAGTTCTTACTCCTTCCAATCTACCAATAGGTGCAAATGTCTCTCCATAGTCAATTTCTTCTTCTTGTGCATATCCCTTGCAAGCTAATCTTTCTTTATTCCTTGTGACTTCACCATTTTCATCGAACTTGTTTTTGTATACCCACTTGGTATAAATCACATTTTTGTCTTCTAGTCTAGGAAGTAGACTCCATATTTTTTTCTTCTCTATTTGTTCAATCTCTTCTTCCATGGCTTTACTCCAGTCATCATCTTCTAATGCATCTCTCACTGACTTGAGTTCCTTCATGCTTAGCAAATGTGTATCACTTCTTAATATATTTCTTTTTATTAGTCTAGCATCTTTATCTTCAATTATTTGAGTAGCATGATGATTTCTTTTGACATGCTTAAACAATCTTGGTTCACCTCTTCTTTATTCATTTTTTCTTTCAACTTCAAAATCACTATGTCTATCAGGTAGCTCAACATCTCTTTCATGTACACTAATCTTAGAATAAGAATGTGTATCCACTTTATTTTGTAACTTGGCATCTAAATGTAGCTCAGTTCTTGAATGCTACTCAACATTCATGGGTTGTGACTCGATAGTCATTGAAACTTGCTATTGATTTGTAGCTTGATTTGCAACATCTTCATCAGTAGGCTACCTTCATAAAATTATACAGATGATTTGTATTATTCTAGTTCTTTCACAGGTTCATCCTCATAAACTTCTATATATTCATTAAAGTTCACATTTGCACTTTCCACAATTTTTTTAGTGTTAGTATTTAAACACTTATAAGCTTTACTTCTTGTGGAGTACCCTGGGAATATACTTTCTTCACTTTTTTCATCAAGTTTACCATTCCTAACATCTTTAATAATGTAACATTTACTTCCAAATACCTTAAAGTAGTTTACATTGGGTGAGTATCCATACCATAGTTCAAAAGGTATTGAATGAGTACCTTTCTTGATTTGCACACAGTTCAAGGTATAGACAACTATACTTATAGCTTATCTCCAGTATTTCAAACTGACATTCTTCATCATGAGTTTTCTAGCACAGTCCATTACATGTCTATTCCTCCTTTTAGCTATTCCATTTTGTGGAGCTATTCTAGGCGTGGATGTTTGTCTTTTAATTCCTCTATGATTACAAAACATCTCAAACTCATTTGATGTTAATTCTCCTCCTCTATCATATCTCAAACACTTCAGACTTTTACCTGTTTCATTTTCAACTCTTGCTAAGTACCATTTAAACATTTGGAAAGCATCATATTTTTGTTTCTGAAATATAAGTGTCATCATTCTAGAATAGTCATCAACAATTAACATAATTTTCTTATCTCCTTTGTAGTTTTGCACATCAATTGGTCCACACAAGTCAATATGAACAATCTCTAGTATTCCTTTAGAGATATATGTTTTACTCTTAAAACTTGACTTTGTCATTTTGCCTAACTGACATTGTTTTCACATTATATTATTAGGCTTCTTAAACTTAGGCAAACCTCTAAATTTCTTCATATTACTAACACTAACCAAGTCATCAAAGTTAACTTGACATAACCTCTTGTTCCATAGCCATACATCATCAAATTTTACAACAAGACAAGTAGCATCCTCTATATCAAGATAGAATAGATTACTTCTAGTTTGATCACCCTTTCCAATTAGTTTCTCATTTGTGTCATATATCTTATAAATATTGTTTTCAAACTCAAACTTACATCCCAAATTATTTAGTTCTGACTCACTCAACAAATTATAGTTAAGTCCTTCAACATAGTAAGCATTCTAATGTAAAATCTTATTTGTGAGTTTGATAGATCCTTTTCCTTATATCAAACGTGGTCCATCATCACCAAATCTTACACTATTTCTATTATAACAATTTAGGGTAATGAACTTACATTTTACTCTATTCTTTTAATGTTAACTTCCACTATCAATGATCCATCTATCATTCTTGTTCACTAAAGCCACATATATAGTTGCCTAATCTTCATCAAATTCATCCTTCTTTAAAACATACACCACCTCATCATCATGTTTGTCAGATTCATCCTTTGTTTTCTCTTCAAAAATGTAGCAATACTTCTTGGCTTTGTCTTTGTAGTCTTTGTTGTCTTCATCTCTTCTACTCTTGTACTTGTCACCAACTCTATATAGTTCATCTCTAGACATCTAGCAACAATATGACAAAACTCATTACAATTGAAACAAATGATGGGTAACTTACCTTTGAACTTGCCTTTACCTTTGTGGAATCTTCTTGTTAATAGTACTTCAGGTTGTTTGACATCCTCCTCATCTATATCGCTATCACTGGACAAATACTTTGATCTGATAAAACTTGCAACTTCATTTACATATCTATCCTCAATTCTACTTGGCCTTCATACTTTGTAGGTTTGATAGCTTATTCACCCTTCAAGCATTCATCTCCTTAAGCCTTCTTTCTTAACATATCATTTTAGACTCTTCTCTTAGGTCACTTGATGATGCAAAACCCTTGACTCCTTATCTCCCTTAGGTTCTCGCAAATGACAACATGGCTTCATGACCAGCCATTCCTATAAATAAGAAATCAAGATATTTTTGCTACTCATTCTCCATTGTCCAGGGTTTAGATGAATTATGTAGGATACAATGTATCTACCCCATACATCTTCAAGAAAGTTCTCATAGAATCTATTTTGAGTTTTCCTAAAAATGGTTTTGTTGTCACTTAGGTTTGCACCCTTGTCCAAGGCCTATGCACGAGGACAACCTAGTGAAACATGGAAACAACCTCCAAGCTGCGGGACTTGAACTACGAGGTACAGTCTCCAGAGAAGGCCGGCTTCCTCTTACTATCAGGGCGCATCTATCTATTCTCAAAAGGGAAAGGGAGAAAGAGAGCATCAAAGCAAATCTACTTAGTCTAATCTAAGGCGGTGATGCACCAAGACAGAGTGTTCAGATTCATTCCTGCCCATATATATACTACAAAACCAGAATAACATACAAAAGTCTTACACATCTAGACTTATATCGATCGGTAATCACATACAGATCAGAAGAAACAAACTGAATGACACTAGGAAAAGGATATTTCACTTATGTATTATTCGATAGGCCAAAGATAGATACAGTATGTAGATCGTTGATCTCAACAATACACCAATGGGAGGCAAAGTGATGCACATTCACACTGATGGATGCAAGAGATGATACAGGCTATTACATGGCTCAGAGATAAAGGGGTTTTACACTGCAAGTCTGCAAGCAGTAGCAGAGAAAATCAGGAAGAATCGACCCTCAAAACAGATCACGAAACTACCCTTATAGATCAGGCATAACTGAAGATTTCCGCGTTACATTCACTCCTTACCTACTGGCATTAACTTCATGTCTTGAGAATCCAATTGGGGATCTAGATTGACATCTTGGCCTGCATACCGAGAAATCTCATTTCTTCTGAGAAGATCCTGGAGAAGATAGAAACGACGCCACAACATTCCCTGACATGGTAGATGGATCGACTGGATGGGTGGAGTGTCCTTATGTCCTGCATTCATTCCTGGTAGGTTGGAAATGATCGCGAAGATCAAATCACAAGATACGTTGATCGCCTCTGCATCTTGGTTCATGAATCACCCAAGCCTATCAGTCGACCCGATTCCTTGTAAGCCGACTAGGCCACGCGGGCCAATCATAATCCTTTGTCTTGCCACCTAGAAAGTCCTTCTATGGTTGACCGCCTTTGTCGAACTAATCACCCCACCTTATCACCTAACCGCTGGCCGTCAGCGAATTGCCACGTTAAAAACTGAAATGCGAGGACATGTGTCTTCCGAGCACTAACTCGCTATTGTAAAATCTGTGCAGTTCCTCCATAGCGAGATGGTGCCATCCATTGATGCAATCAAATCTGATGGTGGAGGTTGCAAACCTTGACTGCGCCAACCATACTGATAGAGACTCCAGCCTGGTTACACGCGGCGGTTCCTCACTGGCCCATCGGAACACCACTGGGCAATCTTGCGACTTGGCCTAACAGGGTGACCACATGTCGACCAGGCGCCATGTCGCTATGGGAAAATTGGGGTTAAATTTCTATAGCGCCATAGTGCCCAACCGATGACGTGTCCCTCTCTGTGCATGGTTCCTTTTTTATTCGCTGCCGTGACACGGGCTCTGCCAACTGGGCAGATGAGGTATGCAATGGGGCCCAATATTTGTCTGAAGTTCTCGCAATTTATTTCCTCTGGCCTGCCAAACTTTATTCGATCATCGCAACATTTTTTTGGCCATGTGACCCGGCCGCCGATGCAAGCATCTCCGCCGGGCCCACCAAACACGTGTCGTTCAGGCGCGATGTCACCAACACTACCTCCCGTGCAACTTTTGATGATGAGATCGTGCCGATCATCGATCCATCTAAAATATGATGGAGAGAAACCTTGGCGAGTTAGGCATTAAAATAACAATTTTTTGGCTAACCATTGAATAGGCCGCGGATTTGAATTTAAACCTTTTGGCGGCAAAACTAGAGGTAACACTTTTGGCAACTTGCAGGGGGCATGAGCCTACTCGATGCATGACCAGTGCCTGAGAATGATCCATTGGGCTATGGAGTCGAAAGAGGACCAGGAGGCACAAGCTGAGAGCTGCAAGAACCCTAACCCTTAAAGAGGAAATCAAAACATTAAAAACCCTTAAGGTTCTAGCTCTGCTTATATAATTGGAAACAAAAAATAGGACCTCCTCAACAGCATGAGACATGTCAAAGATGACTCATGAAGAGAGCCATGTGCTCGTGCACTTATTGCAAAATAGAAACAAGCAGGAAGCAACTAGATTAACTATGTACATAGATTCACAACCCTTTAGAAACAGGGCTTCAGATAGATCCCATTGACTAGAATGGTTAGAACTTCACCACTTGGCCTGCTTAGTTGGAAAGTGTTGGCCTATTTGCAACTAGAAATCAGATAAGGGCCACTCCATAATGGCTCAAATTTGGAGTGCCTTCCTGGTTTTTCTCTGTCTGAGTCCCACTTGAGAACTAAATCCCCATCTCTGAAGATTCTGGCACTTGCCTTCTTGTCAAAATTCCTCTTCATCTGTTGCTGGTGAATCTCTAGAGTTTTCATGGCTTTGTTTCTCTTTTCTTCCAACTCAATTAGTTTTTCCATTCTTACTGTCATGGCATCATCTTCAACCAGTTCCAGCTGATGAGCCAACTCCAAGGATGGGAACTCCAATGAGATTGGGAGTCTAGCTTCCCTACCATATACTAGCACAAAAGGTGAATTCCCAATAGATCTCTTGGGTGTTATCCTATCAGCCCACAGAGCAGTCCTTAATTTCTTGTGCCAGGTCCTCTGATTGTCTTCTATTGTCCTCTTCATAATTCTAATCAGATTCTTGTTGGAAGATTCAGCCAAACCATTACCCTGAGGATAGTAGTTTGATGATGTGCTCAGGTAGATATTGTGATTCATGGCCCATGCACAAATTTGGGTTCCAACAAAAGACTTGGCATTATTTGAGATGATAGTAGAAGGAGCACCAAATCTAGATACAATTCCATCAAGGAATTCAACAACCGATGCCTCTGTGGCATCCTTCAAGGCAACTGCCTTTGTCCACCTAGTGAAATAATCAGTAGCAACCAAGATCCATTTATGACCTGTACTAGATGGAGGATTAATGGGGCCTATAAAATCCAACCCCCACTGAGTGAAGGGCTGATCCACCTGAATAGGATGAAGAGGAAGAGTTGCAAGTCTCTGTTTACTTGAGAAAAAAGCACATTTCTCACATTTCCTCACATACCTGTAACAATCATGGAACATAGATGGCCAATAATATCCGGCCCTCATGATTTTCATAGCAGTTTTTCTTGCAGAGAAGTGGCCGCCATCAGGGCCATCATGAAGCTCTCTAATCACCCTTTCAGCCTGATTCACTTCAACACATCTCAACAGGGTCCCATTAAAATCCCTCCTGAATAGGATATTGTCACTCACAACATAGGGAATGGATTGTAGTCTATATTTTCTTCTTTTAGTTTTGTCCAATCCCTGAGGGTATCCATTCCCTAATAAGAAATTCTTCATGTCATTTATCCATCTCCTTGGACCATCAACATACCTTTCCTCCTGCTGCTCTGCTATCACCATGGCAACTTCTTCATCTGAGTTCTGATCTGATAGCATTTCTTTACATAATCCTCTTCCTCTTACCAATTTAGTAATCTGAATGTCAACATCATATTCCATTACCCTAGTGATCCATCCAGCTCTCTTCTCACTAACATCTTTGTTTAACAGGAAGTCTTTTACACTTGCATGGGGCACCAACAGATGGATCCTATTATGGGATAAGAGGTTTCTGAACTTCTTCAAGGCTCTAATGACTACAAGGGCTTGCTTCTCAACAAAGCTATACTTATCTTCATATTCCTTAAGCCCTTCACTAAAGAAGGCTATGGGCTGCTCCTCATTCTTGTCATTTGTTTGGGTCAAGACAGCAGAGATACTTGACTCACCACCTAAAGTGTAGAGGATGAAATCCTTCTCAAATTTTGGGTTCATGAGGGTAGGGGCCGATGCTATGGCTGCCTTGATCTTTTCAAAACTCTCCTTCCCCTCCTCGGTCCATGAGAAGACCATATCTTTCTTGAGCATGGCTGTAAGGGGTTTCACCATGGTGGCAAGATTAGGAATAAACCTTCTTACAAAATTTATCCTACCAAGGAAACTTTGTAGCCCTTTCTTGTGTTTAGGGAGAGGAAGGGCAAGTATTGCTTTTGTCCTTTCTGGATCAATGGTCAATCCATCCTTAGATACAATGTGTCCCAATAGTTTTCCTTGGTTTGTAGCAAAGACACATTTGGCTGGGTTGAGAGATACCCCAAACTCTCTACATCTTAGAAATACCTGTCTCAAGTGATCAAGATGATCTTCCACATTCTTGGAATACATAGTTATATCATCAAGGTATAGGAAGAAAAACTTGTCAATTAATCTTCTAAAAGCTACCTCCATTGGCTTTTGGAATGTGGCACCTGCATTTGTTAATCCAAATGGCATTTTACAATAATTATAGGTGCCCCATTTAGTAGTAAATGTCGTCTTGTATCTATCAGCCTCTTTAACAGCACTTGGTTATAACCAGAAAACCCATCAAGAAAAGAGAATCTCCTTGACCCACTGACCTTGGACATAATTTGCTCCATAGAAGGGAGAGGATGGTGATCTTTAAGGGAAGCCTGATTGAGATCCCTAAAGTCCACACATAATCTGATTTCTCCATTCTTCTTCCTCACAGGGACAAGGTTAGCTACCCATGATGAGTGTTTGATAGGAAAAATTATGTTAGCCTCAATCAGTTTGGATAGTTCTTTCCTCATTAAAGGTTCAATCTTGGGATTCACTGGCCTTTTTTTTTGCCTTACTGGTTTGACCCTATCAACTAAATCTATGTTATGCTGAAACAAACTAGGGTCAAACCCTTTTAAATCATTGTATGTCCAAGAAAATACATCACTAAATTCTTGACATAGATGAATGAAATCTTCTTGCTCAGCTTTAGAACATACCTTCCCCATGTTAAGATATTTTCCATCAGCAATAGTAACTGGGGCATGGTCATCCCTTTCTGCAGCTAGATTCATCCCTTTGCCTCTTGTTTGATCATCAGGACTAAAGACACTCTCCAAGGTAATGAGACCCTTGGGCAGCTTGTTGGAACTGAGATGAATGATCTGATCACCATATTGATCTTGCAGTCTTAGCTGACTTCTCTCTGAAAATTTTTCTTCATTCTGCAAGAAGCTTACAATTTGCTCATCAGACTCGAACACTTGCCAATGAGTATTATTATCAGGAACAACAGGCCTCACCACTACCCTTATTTGTTGTTTCTTTTCTTCCTCAAGATTCCTCGGTGCATCATAAGATGCACCCACTGCGTCAAGTCTATTAGCATGTTTATTTTCTTTCCTAGGAATGCTCTGAATGTTAAATGCATTGAAACCCTCAAGAAAATCCCAAACTCTATGTTTATAAGACTTGAGCAGGCCATTTTTGGTGATATTCTAATTTCTCACTTGGTTCACTACCAACTCGCTGTCCCCATATACTTTCAAGGCTTGAATTCCCCTCTTTTGGGTAAGTAGGAGACCTTGGATCAAGGATTCATACTCAGCCACATTATTGGTACAACTGAATTGGAACCTAAAAGAGAAGTAGTATCTTATTTGTGTAGGAGAGATCAACATAACACCAGCCCCTGATCCATTTCTATTCCTTGAGCCATCAAAGTACATACTCCATACTCCATTTATGTCATCATTAGTCCTAACAAGGTCAGGAACTTGAACCTCTTTCTCTATTATGCAATATGTACTAAGGCCTGTCTCAAGGGTTTCCGACATAGGTTCAAAATGACATGCATTTGCCCACTCATCCAAGAAGAAATCAGGAATCTCTACTATGGAAGTGACAGGCTCATTTACTATGTTATTTTCGTTCACCTCTAGGATAGGGCAATTCATATTGATGAAGTTGGGAGTGTAGGGTTCAGTGTGGTGAAGGGCTTGAGGTTCTGCTCTTATTGAAGCATTGGCCCCATATCTGGTCTTAAATGACATGTAAGACCAATCAGCAGATATGAATCCACCAATTTGAGCAGTGAAGTCTCTCGAAAGATAGATGGCAAAATAGGGCTTAACCTCAGCCACAGATATGTCTTGAATCACAGTACAGCCAGGGCATGCATGTAGGGCCATTTCCACACTTCTAAGGATGCCTACGGTTTTGACAGTAGTCCCATCTAGTTGTAACACATCCCTAACAATGGGGTCATATTTCATCCTTAAAGCATCAACAACACACCTAGGCATTACTGATCTGCTAGCCCCTGAATCTATCATGCAATTATGGACTAATTTGCCCCCTATAATCAGAGAAACATAAAATGGAGGAGGTCTAACCTTTTTATTTGCCTCCACATCTCCTGCTGGTTGTACTAAACTAGTGGCACTCTCCATGGTAGATGACTGATCCTTGGGCTCAATCCTTTCCAATTCTTGCTGCAGCATCTTCCTCTGCATTGGTATGGTAGCGACAGCATCCCACATGGAAATGTTTACATTGGTCTTCTTCATTTGCTCTACCACACTCAATGGTGCACTAGGGATTTTGGTAGAAACTTTGGGGGCTGCACTTATAAGAGGTTGAGATGGGGCAACAAAAGGATCACTTGCATCCTCATTTCTCGAACCTTGCTTTCGCTGTTGTGAGGTGTTTGTCTGCTCATTTTCTATTTGTGTGTTAGGTATAACACTTGAAGTTGAGGCCTGCTTAGGAGAAGGAGGAGCAACATGTTCCATAGCTCTCTTCTTGCTTCTTGTGTTATGAGCAACAGAGTCCTGGTTTACATTACAATGTTCCTCCATTTGGTGATTCATAAAAGAGCAATCACCCTGCCTCTGAACACATGAGGCCTCCTTGGGATGATCTTCTTTGTGTGATTTCTTGAATGTGGACTCCTGGATAGTTAGGGCCAAATAAGATTCTGCTTTCTGACATAGGCAGTAGGTATAAGAATAGTTGCATGAGGGACAAAAATCTTGGTCTTGGGCCAAGTTATTTTGAGGGACTATAGCTCTGTTCTGATTTGAGCTTGAAGCAGAAGCATGACTATTTTTCCTATTCTAATCAAAAGAGCTATTCCACTGATTAGGAAGCCTACCACTGCTTGGAGCCTGATATTGCAATTGGGGAGGCTTGCCACCCTGGGTCTGCTGCCTTTCTAGGGCCACCACCTTGTTACTCATCTTTTGTATTAGAGAGAAACTATCCTCTAGTTTCTTCCCTTGGTCCTTCAACTCTCTTCCCTGCTCTTGTAATTTTTTATCCAGGGTCTTTTCTCTTTTATCTGTGTTCAATACTAGACCTTGGAGCATTTCCTTGAGTTCATCTATTCAGTTTGAGGATGTGGAAGCTTGGGGAACTAGAGTAAGGGCTTGCGATGTAGAGATTGTAGGGAGAGGGGCTATTGCTGGTTGGTGGTTGGGAACATCAGGGAAGAAAGGCATAGGAGGCCTTGGGGCCAACTTTCCTCCTTGTATTAGAATGTTCTCAGCTTTTATGGCTGTCTCATAAGCATTAGGTAATGTATCTCCTCCCATAGTTTGGATTGTGGTGGCAATATCACTGTTAAAAGCTCTAAGGTAATGCAAGAAAGCATTACCAACGGTAGGTTTCACTATAGTAGGTATTCTATCCCATGTCTTTTGGAATCTGTAATTAAAATTAGTCATACATTCATGGGGGGCTCTTTTTATTGTAGTCAACTGCTCTAATAGTGACAAATGGTCACTCTTATCCTCAAAATGTTTGCATAATCCTACTCCTAGTCAATCCCAATCAGTTATGGAACCATGAGCTAACCCTCTATACCACTGTAATGCTTTTCCTTTTAAAGATGAGGCTAGAAGTCTGACAGCAACATCATCTTCTGTAATACCATGAATATTGCAAACATTCGCTACCTCTTGGATATGCTCTAGGGGGGAAATAGAAGTTTCACCAGTAAAATCAGGTATGCTTTTTAGTGCAGCTACTAGTATATCATGTCTTTGGGCTAACAATAGAGGACTTCCACCATTAAAGGTGGCAAAAGGATGAACTCTTAGTTGTGCCATATAAACAAGTGTTCTATTGATGAGTGTTGATGGCAATCTGAGCTGAGTTTGGACAATAGGAGGAGTAGAGACAGATCTCACAGGTATATTGATTGTTACTCCACCTCTAACTGGTGATAATGAAGCTCTAGCCCTCCTTCTTCTAGGACTTGAAAGTGAGAGTTCTTGATATTGAAAATTACCTCTAGAAGACGCCCTTGTTTCAGCTCAGGGCATGAATTTTTGCAACTTTGGCCTAAAACCAGATTTGTTGATGCTCAGAGTCACCAAGTACTTGATGAATCAGCCTCTTGAAGGCTTGAATACTGAAGCCAGCACTACTTCTTCAGCATTAATCTCAGAAGCTCTTTCTTCTTTTGACACCAGTATACATGAAATCTTCTGATATAGGTCCCACCAGGCGTGCCAAAAACTGTTGTCACTTAGGTTTGCACCCTTGTCCAAGGCCTATGCGCGAGGACAACCTAGTGAAACATGGAAACAGCCTCCAAGCTGTGGGACTTGAACTACGAGGTTGAGTCTCCAAAGAAGGCCGGCTTCCTCTTACTATCAGGGCACATCTATCTATTCTCAGAAGGGAAAGGGAGAAAGAGAGCGTCACAGAAAATCTACCTAGTCTAATCTAAGGCGGTGATGCACCAAGACAGAGTGTTCAGATTCATTCCTGCCCATATATATACTACAAAACTAGAATAACATACAAAAGTCATACACATCCAGACTTATATCAATCGGTAATCACATACAGATCAGAAGAAACCAATCGAATGACACTAGGAAAAGGAGATTTCACTTATGTATTATTCGATAGGCCAAAGATAGATACAGTATGCAGATCATTGATCTCAACAATACACCAATGGGAGGAAAAGTGATGCACATTCACACTGATGGCTGAAAGAGATGATACAGGCTATTACATGGCTCAGAGATAAAGGGGTTTTACACTGCAAGTCTGCAAGCAGTAGCAGAGAAAATCAGGAAGAATCGACCCTCAGAACAGATCACGAAACTGCCCTTATAGATCAGGCACAACTAAAGATTTCTGTGTTACATTCACTCCTTACCTACTGGCATTAACTTCCTGTCTTGAGAATCCAATCAGGGATCTGGATTGACATCCTCGCCTGCATACTAAGAAATCTCATTTCTTCTGAGAAGAGCCTAGAGAAGATAGAAATGGCACCACAACATTCCCTGACATGGTAGATGGATCGACTGGATGGGTGGAGTGTCCTTATGTCCTGCATTCATTCCTGGTAGGTTGAAAATGATCGCGAAGATCAGATCGCAAGATACGTCGATCGCCTCTGCATCTTGGTTCATGAATCACCCAAGCCTATCAGTCAACCTGATTCCTTGTAAGCCGACTAGGCCACGCGGGCCAATCGTAATCCTTTGTCTTGCCACCTGGAAATTCCTTCTGTAGTTGACCACCTTCGTCGAACTAACCGCGCCACCTTATCACCTAACTGTTGGCCATCAATGAATTGCCACATCGAAAATTGAAATGCGAGGACACGTGTCTTCCAGGCGCTAACTCGCTATTGTAAAATCTGCGGAGTTCCTCCATAGCGAGATAGCGCCGACCCTAGATTCTTGCAGATCTGATGGTGGAGAATCCACCTCTTAATGCACTGATTGTATCAAGAAAATTAGCCCCTCGACACATCTATGTTCTGACTCGGCACACTTGGTTGTTTCTGATTCGTCGTAGAATCTCTTTCCTGTGACTGGGCCCCATCCAAATTGGCGCCACCTCAATGATGCATCCAGCGAGACCTGACCCCACCAACACGTGTCAGTCGGGCACGATGTCACCATGGTAAAAATCCCGCAGCTTCACTAAGGCGACATGGCGCCTATCATTGATCTCTTCAAATCTGACGGTGGAGAACCTGACCTTCTGTAACCCTCCATTCCTATTGATTCACCAGCCTCGCCAACACATGGCATCCCCCTATTGGTTCATCAGTCACCCCACCCTATCTGCTTCTTACGGCATGAAACGCAGCCCTACTAGGACATGTGGCGCACGAGCGCCATGTCGCTGATGCTAAAGTCCGGGAAGCTCCTGATGGCGAGATAGTGCCAGCCGTAGGTCTTGCAGATCTGACGATCAGAGCTACCTTGTACCTCACTCGCCGTCCCTCCTGAAAACTACTAGGCCCGTGGTTGCAGTGTCCTAACATATACACATGGCATCATCCGGTTGGTGAACCCAAGACTTGATCCGTAGAATGGCCACATGATGGATGGGCGCTATGTCGCCATGATAATATCTACGCATCTCTGCCATAGTGAGATGGCACCATCCGTTGATGCAATCAAATCAGACGGTGGAGGTCGTAAACCTTGACTGTGCCAACCATACTGATAGAGACTCCAGCCTGCTTACACGCGGCGGTTCCTCACTGGCCCATCGAAACACCACTGGGCAATCTTGTGACTTGGCCTCACAGGGTGACCACTTGTCGACCAGGCGCCATGTCGCTATGGGAAAATTGAGGTTAAATTTCCATAGCGCCATAGCGCCCAACCGATGATGTGTCCCTATCTATGCATGGTTCCTTTTTGATTCGCTGCCGTGACACGAGCTCTGCCAACTGGGCAGATGAGGTATGCAATGGGGCCCAATATTTGTCTAAAGTTCTCGCCGTTTATTTTCTCCAGCCCGACAAACTTTATCCGATCGTCGCAACATTTTTTTGGCCATGTGACCCACCCGCCGACGTGAGCATCTCCGCCAGGCCCACTAAACACGTGTCGTTTGGGCGCGATGTCGCCAACACTACCTCCCATGCAACTTTTGATGATGAGATCACGCCGACTGTCGATCCATCTAAAATCTGATGGAGAGAAACCTTGGCGAGTCGGGCATTAAAACAATAATTTTTTGGCTAACCGTTGAATAGGCCGCGGATTTGAATTTAAACCTTTTGGCTGCAAAACCAGAGGTAACAGGTTTAGCTTGAATTCTATGCAACTAGCTCATCAACCTTATCTTCCACTTGGTTCACACAATCTAAGAGAACAAAATTGTCAACTCAGATTCATCAAATCCATGATCTTTTAAATAATGCAGCAACTTGGCTTTATCAAGTTGCTAATGCTCAACACATACTGTGTTACTCGACATCTATTGTGAAATTACTTAGCATGAGCCAAAGTTTACTAGTGCTTTTCATCGACTAAACTTTGCTTGACATCCACTTTCCTACTCGGCATACACTAGAATAAGCATTTACTTGGCGCCAACTATTTTTTTTCTTAGATTGCACTGACTTTTCTCAACATCTACTATCCACTCGGTCAAGCTTGGTAGACAAACATTTTGTAACTTGTTCTTCTAAAATTTCTTAGTGTAACCAGCCTTTGTAACCTTAAGTATATTATCAATACATTATGACAACACCATCTTAACTGATTCTTGTGCTTGATTACATAATTATATCCCAACCTTTCCTTTAGGTGCTATTGTTACATCTTTTGATCAAATCCTCTTCACCAATAAAATAAGTTATAGTACTTGAATCTTATAAGTATTTTCCTTACCAGAAAATAACAAGTTTGACATCAGTGACAAAAAAATGATTGAAACACATAGTCTTGTTCAACAATCTTCCCCTTTCAATCTAGTTGCAACAATGATCTTTTCAATCTATTCTCAACACCTGATACTCCCACTAAAGTGGGGGCAATATACAATTTTAAAATGGACACACTTCATTTTGAGACCACTTAGCTCTATTTAGTGTGGTTTCAATACATTTTTCTCCTCTTCTATTCAATTTCACATTCCTTCATCATCTCTTTCTTACCAACATGGTCTTCTAGGTACCATCTTGAAACAATTTCCACCATATCTTCTGTTTAGTTCACTATCTCTTTATCTCATCTTCGATACATTTTGGAGCTTTTTGTAGCACCCATAACCTTTTGTCTTGGACCAACTCAACATAGTATGGACTAGGTCAACCTAGGTCAACCTACTCCTCCCAGGTTGATATAGTTTTAGACTAGGTCAACCCAAGTTGACCTAGTCACTAGTAGTTTTGAAGCTTAGGGCTCAAAAGGCCTCAAGATTTTAATTAGTTTGTCATCATTACCCAATCGGCCTAAGTTATTTTACCACCCTAAAACTAGCATAAAAGGAGGCTTTCTAGCTTCATTTTCATATCTCATTTTCAATTTATCTTCTCTCAAGCTCACAAGTATTCAAGACATTCTTCTTCAATAATTTTTAAGCATTCAAGTCCATGCATCTCCTTCTTGCATCAAGCTTCTCCCTTCAAGGTGGTACTAGAGTTTGTCTGTAAGGATAAAATTCAATTTATTCCTAAATTCTTCCATTATTCATCAATGACATGTCACATACATTTTCATACATGAGGATTTGGGTTCTTTAATTTCCTTATCATTTCTTTGAGTTAAGGCTATGAAACTTACATACTTGATCACATATCAAATGCAATTGCTTCTACAGAGGTAATTGTATCTTTCAGTTGATATTATTCAGATCTACTACATGCAAGCATTTCATTTAAATTTACATTTAATTCCTTAATATGGGGATTGACCAAGGAAATTGCTAGTGTAAATAATTATTATTTACACTTCACTTAAGTTTACTTAGGATAAATGTATTATTTTATTATTTATTAGGTTAGACACCTATGAGTTTGCATACTCATATGAGTTTTCTTGTTAACAACATAGGAGTAAGCAACTCTAATTTAGCACATGGTGTCTACAACATTGGATTTTTCATAATCAACTGAGTTGTCATGTTGACAACATAGTTGTTCACACTCTTAAATTAAGCACATGGTGTCTGCAACATAATTTTACATGACACACCTTTGTAGGCTTATCCTCTCATCGCCGCACTAACTCTTGTGCTTAATGGAGGATAACCCACTCATAGTGGACATGTGCTTAGATGTGAGCCTTATCATATGGCTAATTCCTAGACATTCTAGATGCATCCTAGAGGCCTTTATATTGAGGCTCTCCTATTGTACTATCAAATCAATTAAAATAAATTGAATATCATATTGTTTTTTTTATCATACTCTATTGAACTATTTGTGCTATTTATTGTGCTTCTTGGTCTTGGGTAAATTTTTCCCTAGGAAAAATTCTTACATTCTTACATGGTATTAGAGCCATAGAGGCATCATTTTATAGCCATTAGAAACTATTCTTACTTCACCTCTCTAAAAATACCTCAAGTCAGGTTCAAAGTATCCGTAGCTATTAAGAGCATCTAGAGCTAAAGCGGACCTCACCATTGCATCCGAAGTGTCTATTAGGTGAAATTTGACTATAAATTTGTTTATATTGGGGCATAAAAAAATTGAGGCAATTTTTTTTGCAAAACAACACCCAAATCTGTGTATTTTTCAGATCTGTGTATTTTGTTCAAATTTTTTTTCACCATCAAGCTTGTAGAGCAGAGATTTTTTGTAGGTGAAGATTGAAGCTTGCTAGTGCCAATCAAATATTATCATCATATTTAGAAGGTCAAAATCTTCCAAATTGATCTTTGTTTCATCAAAACTGGACATATAAGGTGAAATATAGAGTCATCTAATTTTTTGAGGTGCGACGACATTGATTTAGGAAAAATAATTATAGAGGTGATTTTCAAACAGCAATATCTCCCTCATATAGACTCCTTTCTTCGAGCTTTTTTTTTTTTTGGTGTAGAATTTTGTGATCTATACATTGGTGATATCTCTATTCCTAAATTTTCCTACAAGTTACAAATCCCAAATTTTGAAACCTCAAAGGCTTAGTTCAAGGTCATTTGAACATATGAACGGGTTCCTTTTTTTGAAAGTGAATATTTTTTCTTCTACTTTCTAGATCTACAATCAAATTATAGGCTTGTGTGGACAAAAATATCACTTTTAAAAATAGGTCCTTTCTTTGCATTGTATTTCTTTAAAATTGTTGCATTTTTGAGCTACATTGTAAAGTTCAAGATTTCAACTCCAAGAGGAGGTTGAAAATAGAAAATTAGAAGACCACTAAGGCCAAAAATGACAAAGTGGCCCATTGTAATCACACTACCTATAAAGTGCCAGTTCATGCATTTGGGGAGTTGATTGATTATTTTTGCATTTTGGAGGGTGCATACATTCATTTATCTCATGTGATTTGTTTCACATGTTGGGGTGGTCTTAAACCAAAGTTGACAAAGAGGAGCTATCAAAAATGGAGTGCCTTAATCATTAATCATCTAAGGAGAGAGCATAATGAAGTATTTCCATATTTATGTTTCAACAAACTAATCTCTTCCATTGATCAATTGTTTGTTGCAATACTTTTGGACATAATTTATTGCAATGTCACTTATTTTTCCTTTAAAGTCATTGACAAGTATAGTTATCCTTATGACATTTGGTTAGGTGTTTTGGAAGCATATGGAGATCCAAACATTCCTCCCTTTCTAAAAGACATTATATCTTTAGTCACTTCAGTTATTATATCTCCAACTCCAGATGAGATCACACATCTTGATACTCTTGTTGACTCTACTAATCTAGTTCTACCCTCAAATGCTCCTAATTCAATGCAATAGGTATTACCATGTCTACCTACTTCAGCTTCATGGGATGACATCCTTTTAGACATTTCAAGGCTATTTGGTGAGTCTCACATTGAAGATGTGGGAGATATCATCGATGACATCAATCTTCTCTTTGTTGAGGAGACTTCTTCACTCATTGCAAGAGCACACTTTGAGCCTCAACCACTTGATTGTTTCAACATGTTTGTGGATTCTTTACAATAGATGGAAAATGACTCTTTCACTTATGAGGAGTCATATCAGTCTTTGGAAATTGTCTTCTAGTTTCCTTAGACAACATATTTTCCAATGATTCTTCCTACCAGTTGGGAAGCATTCTCTATTACACCTATGGAACCATTTCTCCTTATAGGGAGGACCATCATTCAACTTTCATGGTGCAACTTCTTCAATCACGAAGAAGCTTCTATCATGGGTGTGCCTAAATTATTGAAAGGAGGTGACATTGCTTCTCTTTCTCCATCTTCCTATGAGGATGCTTCATCGTCTTTGGAATTTGATTCAATTTCATCCTTGGACATGTTACCTTCTTTTCCATTGTATTTTGGGCATCCACTAGTTTGGTTGATGGCATTTTCATTCATCAAGGACTTGTTGATATTTGAGTAGACTTTAGAGGCCACATCCACTACATACTACATCTAGATCCCTCTTCCATCTTCCTATCCATAGTGGGAAGCATACTTGCACCTATATTTGGTGTATCCTCTTCCTCAAGGGAGAAACGTTGTTTGTAGACATTGGATTTTCTTCTATCTCCAAATACTTATCACTCAGAGATCCTTCACTAAGGGGGGGAATTTCATCGAGGGATTCTCTAGTGTATATGCATGATGTATGTCATAATGGGGTGTCTTGATTACTCCATCCATACATGCATCTTTCTTTATTGTACTTTTCTCTCTTTCTTGGGGAGGGTTTTCCCATGAGGTTTTCCCTCTTTCTCCATTTGCAGAGAGATTGCATTATATTGCATTTCATTTGTACATGGGTACCTAACATGTCCTAGTATCTTGGACCCATTATGCATTTCATGGTAGCTTTTGTGAGCTTAAGTGCATTCCCTTGAGTTGCACTTAAGGGGGGGTGTTAGTGTAAATAATAATTATTTACACTTTACTTGAGTTTACTTAGGATAAATACATTACTTTATTATTTATTGGGTTAGACACCTAGGAGTTTGCGTACTCATATGAGTTGTCTTTTTGACAATGTAGGAGTATGCAACTCTAATTTAGCAGATGGTGTCTATAAGATTGGAATTTGCATAATCAACTAAGTTGTCATGTTAACAACACAGTTGTTTGCACTTTTAATTAAGCACATGGTTCCTACAACATAATTTTACATGACACACCTTTGTAGGCTTTTCTTCTCATCATCACACTAACTCTTATGCTTAATGGAGGATAACCCACTCCTAGTGGACATGTGCTTAGCTGTGAGCCTTATCATATGGCTAATTCCTAGACATTATAGATACATGCTAGAGGCCTTTATATTCAGGCTCTCCTAGTGTACTATCTAATGAATTACAAAAAATTGAATATCATATTGTTAATCTAATCATACTATATTGGTCTATTTGTTCTAGTTATTGTGCTTCTTGGTCTTGGGTGAATGTTTCCCTAAGGAAAATTCTTACAGAAATCCCTCATCTAACCGCTTTCCCAAACCTTTCTTTTCTATGTTAATTTGTAGGTTGGAAACAAAAATGATTACAAATATGGAACCTATAGTTCACAAGCTTTCTAGAGTCATCAATTTTGGTATCATTGACTATGTCAATATGGTTATAGGTCATCCTTCCAAGTTGACCTAGTCCTTCAATCTCAGATTTTATGAAGATTTTTCTATTTTTTTCATTTCATTGTTTCAATCCAAGATCTGTGGAAGAAAATTCATAAAAGATTCCAATTAGAAAGTTCTTGAGAAAAAACACATCTTCCTCTACTCACTTCAAGATAAATCTTTCATATTTTATTTACTTTCATATCTTTATGCTAGATTTTTATTTAAATGGGCTTACTATATTCACATAGCATCTAGATTTATATCTCCTAAGTAATTAGTTCAATTTCACATTCACATTATCCTATTAATGGCCTAAGATGGTGTATTTATTTGTATTACATTACTCTTTACAACCTAAATTTAGTATTAGCACCCCTCTTCCATTGGGTCCTAGCTAATATATTTTGGATCATAAATGGAATCATACTTAGAAATTCTCCTCTTTCCCTCATACACATTCTTGAATGGCTTAGTGACCCAGTAAAGTGGAAGTTTGCATCATATTTAAAGTACTTCTACTTTAGTGCAAAACACCTTGTAGTCTCTATAATGTTTTAAAAAAAAAAAAAAAATTGACCTTTGTACTTAAGGCATGTAGCTTTTGCAATTACTTCTATAGTAACATGAAAACTTAATTCTCCTAATGGAAATATACCCATGATTCAAAGAATTAAAAAATAGAATGTAAAGGCTCTTTTTAGATAGGTAATAGGTTGAATCCTAGATGGATTGTTGTTATTTGTTAAAATTAGTTATCATTTTGTGTCAATCTCAAGTATAATTAAACCCAATGCCTCCCACATGAGAGTCTCACAAGTTATCGTTGTGTTTTAGGTTCTCACCTTGCATATATAGGATGTTCCTACTACTAGACATAGCCTAAAAGTAAGGTGTGAACTTTATATTAATAAAAAGAATCTCACATTTTTTTATTTTTTCTGACCTCTCTACAATCCTTGAGCTCAAATATTCTAAGCAACCTTTCCATCAATTTCACCTTCACAATGTTCAACTAAACATAGTAGGTAGTCATCTGAAAAGGCCTATAATTATTAGTATCAGTATGAAATGAGAACCCCATTTTACATTTCTTTCTTACCCAATATCAAATGTTCCTTGAGGATATAATTGTATGATTTTTCATATAATAATAGGTATTTTTATCATCACCTTTCATTATTATGCAAATGCATCACCGAGTAAAAAATATTTAAAAATGATAGTTCATAGTATTGCAAATATGTATACTATTAAAGTTGGCTTTACTTATTCAAAAATCATTCATGCCAAGATGGTTCTAATTTATTTTTATATTAAGGATCATTAACAACCTTGTGCTCATTTTAGAAACAACACAAGACATACAAACTTTTTTGAGATCTAAACAAAAAACTACAATAGAAGCAACAACTAGGAGTCAAAGAGTGACAAATTAGAACTCTACAAAGATCTCACTCTTGGGATTTGAACCATGGTCTCCATAATGAGAACTCATTGCTTCAAACAACTAAGGGTTTATTAGGAGTCCTATTGGAATCTTTCTTCTTTCTCCCTAGGAGAAATAAAATATACTTTTCCATCATGAAAGATAAAAATATTGGTCCCATGTACTTTATTACCCCTTTTGACCTAACATAATGATGCCACATATTCACAAGGATAATGTACAAACAATAATTACCCATAGAAACCATTATCTTAAAAAAATTATTATTCAAACACAACTTTAACAATGTTCCACTAAAAATGGATATTCCTGGTAATAATTATGAAAAACACTAAAAAGGAATAAATTGCCCATAAAAGGTAAAAAACTAGACTAGGTCATTGTCATCTCTCATTGGCTAAAATCTATTTAAGCCTCTAAAGATAATGATAAGAAGTAATATAGCACCATTCTTGAGAGTTTACACAACTATTCACTAAAAAAGCCATATAGATATTACTTTCTTTTAGAATTTGATTGATATTTTACTATTTTAAAGTGGCCAACATCCTCTTGTGATCTCTTGGAAGGCTTGAAGTTAAATTCTCCTTCTATAATGGCATTCATATATTATAGTTGTTAATGAATTTAGTATTATGAAAAGTGGCAATAGAGTCAATAAGATTTTTCAATCCAAGATTTAGGCTTTCATTGAATCATTGAATAAAATGTCCCTTCCAATCTTGGACAACTCTACCAATGATTAAATTCCCATGATTTCCCTTAGCACTAAAACAACAGTATACTAAAGCCATCACTCGCTCAGAGGAATCCACTCAGTTACATCATACTCATAATTCTCATTTATTTAAAATTTAGAATTTTATTTTGCATACCCTACCTATATTTTATCCTCAATTCTTGAAGGATAGGGAATTTATTCCCCTTCCATTATGGAGAAACATTTATATTTTCATTACAATTTTTCTTGATGATGTAGAATAGGAAAAAATTATTTTAGGATTGTTCTCTAGAGATTAAATAGTATTGTATTTCTTCCAAATTTTCAAAGAATGAAAATAATTATTTTTGTCCATATACTCTTGATTATTAAAATATTAACAACATTTAGTAGGGGCAACAAATAGTGTCACAAATTTATCGAATATCAGTATTTGAAAAAAAAAAAAGACAATTAATTTTTTTAAATTGACTTCCCAATGTGTATTACTAAAGAACCACAAAGAATTTTAAAATCATGTAAGAAATTGATTTTACTTTATTTGAACCTACATTTCATTCTCCTTTGAAAGGTGGTTTACATGAAAAATTAATAGTTTTAAAGAGTGACGGCTCTTCTGAGCAATATAACTTTTTATAAAATATGATAAATGATAAAATTGTATAACTCGCAATAGTAGTTGATTTCATTCTCTTTGGTTCAAAATTATATATTTTATTGAGTGATGAAGTGACATTAACCACAATTTAGACATGGGATATTTTTTATTGATATAAGTTTATTTGTAAATAGAAATAACTTTTTTCTTATTTTTATACAAAGGAAAAGAAAACATCTCTATAATACATACTTTTCTTTTAAAAAAACTCTTATTTTATGTTTATCTTGAAATGTCAAATAGAGAGTTTTTGAGATGCCATCTACAACCTATATTTAATAAAACTAGGAATAAAAATATTAAGATAAACACGATATATACTCAAAGTGCATTCATTGGAAAGATTGTTCAAAGTAATATAATATTCTATTCTTAGTTTGATAATATGCTCTTATTTATCTATTAGTCAATGCCTCATAAGAATGGACTTTGTTAGAATTTCCAAGAACATAACCAAAAATGTCTATCTAGACTACTTTGCACAAAGACATCTTCACAAGGAGGGATATAGGATCCTTCGCATGTACATGTCTTCATACAAATAACCCTAAGGAAAACCTAGTTTCTAATAGGGGCTTCCACTTTGTCAGTTATATTCCAAGGGGGCTTCTCTCAAAGTCCACTATCGGTCAATTATTTAAAGTTTATTTTATTTTTAATATAAAATAAGAGCTTTTTTTAAAAATGCAGTTAAACATCTTTTAGATTTTTGTTTTTGAAGATTGAGGAAGTATACTTGTTTAAAAATATTTTTAAAAAATAATAATTTGAAATCATTTTTTATTTTGTTATTTCTAATGAGGAGAGAAGAAGACTTATAAATTGCATGTTTTTTTTTTTTTGAATAATGAAGATGAGACATAAAAAGGAAAGAAAAAGTAAATCTACAAGAAAATAATATAACAGTATATAATAGAGAGATCATGAATTATTATTAGGATTTTATTAATGAACATTAAAACAACAAAATTTAATCTAAAAAATTCCCAAAAAAGACATGATTTGAAACTCTCTAAATATTTATTTAACTTTGAAACCATTTATATTTTGTACTCCTTATGTGTTCATTGCATTTCGCATAACTAATAACAAGATCTAGTGTTTTTTAGTTATTATTTTTCTATGATTATAATCATTTTAGTTAGTAGATTTTTTTCCCAAATTTTTCATGTCTGTGTTACACTTATAACCATTTCAATCCCAAAATACCCGACATCTTTCACACATATTTCTCTTTTTGTAGTCCTCCATTCTTAAATTCTGAATAACATTAACATGCTTTTCTCCAAATCAAGTTGTAAATATATGAAGCCTTTTGTTCACGAAAGGTTTCCAAAACTTTGAGATTTTCTTTAACTTTTTCTTTGAGCTCATTATAGGAGAGAATTAATAAATAATGCCCATTATGTTGATTAAATGTATTTTAAACTTGATTAGTGTATTTTATGTATTGTTGAGTTTAGTTGATTAGAATATTGTGTGTATTGATAAGTTAAGATAGTATTTTCTTGTAGGTTTTTATTCTATTTAGTCTAGTGTAATTTTCTATATATTTGACAAATTTCATTTTGATATGATATATAACTCAAGTCTTTCTATAGTAGTGTTGTGTATGATCTAGATAATAATACACAATATTTCTTTTTAAAGTATCAACTATTCATTCTATAAACTCCACTATCACTCCTCCCATCTAAAAAATATATCTCGAGAATGAGCCCTGAATCACATACTGACATGTAGAGGGCTAGAGACAAAGATTTTGTTCCAATGCACCTTGAGGGATCCTTGAGCATATAGCTCACTTTCACTCCAATTGTGCAACTCACGATCTTACATACATGCGTCCAACCAACACCAACACCCATATTGGGGAAAGCCCTTTTTTGGTAAAAGAAAAAACTTTGGATATTGTATAATACCTCTAGGGACTGAGCTTATAGTGCTTCACTACACAAACCATGTTATTTAGATTTATGCTTTTTTTTTATATTTCTATGACTCAATCCATCTTCTCCATATTAGCATCATCAGAACTCATACAAGGAAAGCTTAAAGAGTGGGATTCATCAGCCAGTACATTCTTATAAGGTCAAGGATCATTCAAAGCATGTCTACATATAGACAATACCTAGAAATATATTGTACAGACACACTAGGATACCAATACATGGTCAAGAAAGTGTATTTTCCAATCTATATGTGACTATAATCATCTATCATTATTTTTTAAATTGTTAGGTAGCAGCCAAAAGGATGGGGTGCTATCCCCAAGGTAAAAAGAGGCTAAAGAATTAGCCAAAGGTTACCTCCCAGTCATCTAACCAATACCAACTTTAAACAACAAATAAAAAGAAATGTTCATAGCCAGATTAATAATACTATTAATCCTTAAACTAATATGTAGAAAAGATTGTAAAATAAACTAGTAGCACTTAAACAAATCACAACTATTAATCCCATCAATCAAAATAAGCACAAAAATTAAAACCCCTAGGGTAGCCAGTTCATAAACATAAGCATTATAAAAACAAAAATAAATACCAAACCCGAGGCTAGCTATCCTCCTTCTAGCCATGGTTGTCTTCCTTCTTTTCCTCATGTGCATCCTTATCCACATCCCCCCTCCACCTTGACTAGTTTGTTGAGGATGGCCTTTAGCCAATCCTTCATCAGAAACCCATAAATGGATTGGGGTGTCTCTCTTGCCTTTTGTAGGCCCTTCTCCTCTTTATTCACTTGCAAAAAGTAAAGGGTGGTGGTAGTAGAATGGATGACCTTGGTGGAAAATTCAAACAAAGTTTCAAATATCTGGTAGATACCAATTTGATTGTCTTGTAGGTCCCTAATAGACTGCTCAATCCTTTCTTGTTTCACCTTACTATGACTCTGTCTATGGCTATGCTTGCCTTTCTTCCCCCCACCTTTGGGGGAATCACTTATCATTATTAACATCTATGGAATTCTTTTGTATGTCATGGCTATGAGGGAAGGGATTAGTCCAATAAATAAATATTATATTGGAAAATATATTTCAAAATTCATTACATTTTTTTAATAGATTATCATAATTAAGGACTTTGAATCTTGGCTTTTGCTTCGTACTATTTTTCATAAGATTTTGAAATCATTAATCAAGGTGTTATTATTCACCTCTCTATGCATGCCTATCATGGTAGTTTATTAGTCACTCTACATCATTTATATACTCAAAATCTCATCTAATTTTAATGGAGAGATTCCTAAATATGTATGTTAAAAAAATTCTTACTATTGATTCTTCTGTATGTTATGGCTATGAACATGACAACAATAAACAACCAACTTTGAGGGATTTGAAGCTTGGTCCAAATATATCAAAATGATTTGAAATCTAAAACATAGGTTCTCAAATATGCATACTGGACATTCTCAAAAGTGGCGAGTCATGAAAATTTACTATGTGTAAGATACTTAGTTGCAAACTAGGCCTGTTGTCATTGTTTCACACTTAAGAAAAAATGCAGATTTCTCAAATCCTCAAAATGAAACTTCATGAAATGGCTTAGAATGACAATTTATCACCATGAAAAACATGCATATATTGAGTGAAAGGTGTTAAACAAATGAAACACTTCATATGCTTCAAAATGATAGTCGGGTACATATGCATGAAAAACTCTTATAGGGGCTTGGTTAGAAAAATTCACAAAATAGTACACAAAATTAGTGTTACAATTTTGAATCCTAATAGTGGGGATGCATGTCCCTTGTAGGCATGGAAAAGATTCTGATTACTAGAAGAAGCAGATCAATCCATAAAAGTCTCTTAAACAACTTTATTGAAAGCAAGAGAACTAACTCTGAATATACAAATGATTGTCTTGGGCCACCAAGACTTTAACAAAAATTCTTACCTCTATCATAAACATAATTCTCATTTCCACTTTCTTGAGGTAAGATGAATACACCATTCATATTAGCTTCACCAATCATGTCAACATCTTCAATTAGCTTATTTGGTAAGACAAACTCTACATCTTCATGTTAATAGTTGACATACAAACTAGGACCCACCGTAACATAACGGTCACTATGAACATATAGATCAAGATGCTCAAGGATATCAAAATTAAACTAAAAATCTTTTCCATTAAATGACTTAAGAATTCTATTGAATGGAAAAAAAAAGGTTTCATACTCCATTTCATAAATAAAATTAGATATACCCTGAGTATGTAAATCCTTTTGTGCAACTAACTCACATGTCAATGAGCAATCTGATTTGTACTCACAAATATCATCCATGTCAATGTCTAGAAAAACTAGAAGGTTCTCCAATGTGTCTTCACAATCCAACAACTGATTAGTTTTTTCATGAGAGAAATCATCATTAAACCTATTACAAAGTGTTAGCTTACCTTGAATAATAGATTAATCAAACATTTCATTGACCAACTCATAAAATTAAACATCATCATTATAATCATTTTCACACCTAGAAAAGAAGCAATCTGATTCCTCACAACAATATATAATGTATCAACATTAAAATCAATATTAACTAAATTTGAAACTTCAATGTGCTCTTCAAAGAGTTGATCAATAACTCCATGGAACATTCCTTTATAGACATTATGACAAGTAATGGGCTGATCATTATAAAAATCTTCATAATGCAAAGCATTATTAAGCACATTAAAATTACTACCTATTCTATCTTCACAAAAAAAATTAGCATATGAAGAAAAATCAAAACTACATGATGATTCATTTTCCATTTCATCTATCAAGCATATGGTATCGATATTCACATTCTCTTCAATATCTTATTTAGGATAATCAAGCATATGGTATCCATATTCACATTCTCTTCAATATCTTGTTTAGGAGAATCTATATGAAAAGACCATGATTCATCCTAAAACTCACCACTATATGTTGCAACTTCATTATTCAATGCAAACCCAGTTACTGACTCTTCATTTTGATTTTTCACATTTAGCTTCATGAGAAACATATTGACTTACCATTTATTTATTTTCATTCATTGAGGACAAATCACTCTCAAGATATTCACTATCAAGCTGATTTGTGAAATTCAAAATTTCAAATGGATTTTCATTTTCAGATTTGGAAGAAGAACTCATACCTTCACTTATAAATGAACATTCACTTTCACCATTGCTCTCTTATTCCCATAATGCATTTGAATCATATGAAGATACATCAGCACAATTTTTTCCATTACTCTCACTTGAAAAACCACTTTCATCACTCACTTCATTTGATTGTGAACTATATGCTCCAACTTCATAGTTAGAAACATTATCAACATAAAACCAATTGATCCACTTGAGCTTAAAGAACTAAGTGAGATCCAAAAGCCCAAGTCTTTATAATGTGAACCACACAAAATCCTAGAGATAGTCATGAAGGAAGGGATGTATTCCCCATAGGCAATTGAATCTTCCCAGCTTCACTACAAACCTTACAACAAAGTAGAAGAAAGAGAGAATAGAAAAGTAGCCGATGGTGATGGAAGACCAAAACATGAACCAGGATAGCTTACCAAGCTTGTACTCAAGAATTGTATACATTGTCACCATGAAATTATAAAATATACCAAAATATGGGGATAACCTATGAGTTAACCCCACACAACTTAGAAAATTAAGGACCAAATCACTCGGTCATCAAAGAAACTGCTTGGCACAAGCACAAAACCAAGAGGATGCCAAGTAAAGTTAACACCTGTCACCGTAGTGTGTTAACCCATGCAAAAATACACAAAATTCATTCCACAACAAATGCAAATAAAAAGAGCAGAGTGCTGATCTATTTTGCCTATGACCAAGCACACAATAGAATAAACAAGGAACGAGACAACAAAAATGCAATAGGCAAGAAGTATGCAAGATTGATTGCTTACTTTCTATTAACCAAAATTGAACTATTACAAATATGGAATGTAAAAACAACAACAAACTAAAACTTTTGTACATAAAATAAGCTTGTACCAAGTATAGATGCATACAAAAAGGCCTGGAGCAATCACCACTTCAATAGGACAAACTCTCATAGGTGTTGTTATACACAATACTAAAAAGCATTCTCTATTATTGCTATTTCTACTGCAAAAATTGACTTTTTATGAGAATGAATGAAGATTGAATATGGAATGAATGAGATTTCCTCTATTTTTTCTTCCTGCAATCCACATGAAATTTCCCCCTCTTTTCAAAATTTGAACTCACCTACCACAATAAATGCATATGACTATTGGAGCTAGAAACAAGGGATGCCAAGTTGGTAGGTAAGCATGGGATAACCAAAATATATTAAATATTCCAACACTCCCCCTTTGCCCAAGCCAACAAAATAAGAATCAATGCTGATCTAAACCAATTACACCAAGACTTTGACTTAGGTGCACAAAAGTTCCAATGCACAAAGGCTTAGTGAATATGTTTGCTAGCTATTGCTCAGACTTACAAAATTCCATCTTGATATCTCCATTGTCCACCAACTCTATGATGACATGATATTTGATCTTTATGTTCTTTCTTAGCTCATGGAATACTAGATTCTTAGATAGTGCAATTAAGGAAATGTTGCCACAAAAGATTGTGGTTCCATCCTCTTCCATTTCATTCAAATCTATCAAGATCCTCCTTAACCAAATAGCTTTACATGCTTCTACATTTTCTGCTGAATATTTAGCCTCTACTATAGATTGAGAAATAATAGGTTTCTTTGTGGATGCCCATAAAATTGCACCTGATCCCATATGGAACATGTATCCAAAAGTGCTCTTTCTATCATCTAAACTTCTAGCCCAATCACTATCTGTATAACCAACCAACTTAAAATCATTATTTGTAGTATGCAAAATCCCGAATCCCTTGGTACCATTCACATACCTTAAGATCCTCTTTCCTTCTTGCCAATGGAAGTCCTTTGGTAATTCCATAAATCTAGAAATCAAACTTATTGCGTACATTATGTCAGGCCAAGTTCCTATCAAATACATCAAGATTTTAACCATACTCTTCTATAGGTTTGGATTCATACTTTTGTTGCAATCTTCCTTGCTCAACTTTAGACCTACTGCTATTGGTGTTAGGGCTGGCATACTTCTCTGCATTTTGAATCTCTCCAAGATCTACCTTGCATATTTTTCTTGAGAGATGAAGATGCCATCATGCATTTGGTTTACTTTTATGCCTAGGAAGTACTCTAGGAGACCTAGATCTGTCATCTCAAATTAATTTTTCATGGCCTCTTTGAACTCAACAATTAAGAAATTATCATTTCTAGTGAAGACTTAAGTTATCAACATACAAGACAATAATCAATACTTTACCATTTTCTACCTTGATATAGAGAGTGGGATCACCATCACTTTTACTAAAGCCATTACTCATCAAATATGAGTCAATCCTACTATACCATGCGTATGGATCTTACTTGAGCCATTAAAGAGCTCTCTTCAATCTATACACCATTTTTTCTTCATGCAAAACTTCATAACTAGGTAGTTACTCTTCATAAACCTCTTCTTTCAATACATTATTCAAGAAGGCAGACTTCACATCTATTTGATATACCTTCCATTTATGTTGGGCTCCAATTGCTATGATAGCATGAACAATTTCCATTCTTGCAATTGTGGCATGTGTCTCATCATAATCTCTACCATACTACTGCTTATACCTCTTGACCACCAAATGTACTTTATGCCTATCTATTTTTCCTTTAGCATTGCACTTGTTCTTGTAAACCCATTTTACTCCAATTAATTGCTTCTTGGGAGGCAAGGTAGTTAACTCCCATGTCTCATTTCTTTCAATAGCATCTATTTCGTCATCCATGGCATTACACCATTTTTCTTTCTTCATAGCTTCTTCAAAGTAAATTGGATAACTATGAGAAAATAATGCAATATTAACACTATCATCATAATCCTCCTCATACATTTCATTTTGGTATATCTCCCTTAGACTCTTAGTCTTTCTCGGCAATAGCAAGGTGAGAGTGGGATCTAAATTTTTAGTACTACTACTACTACTATTTTGTACATTAGCTTGGGATTGTCTTGAAGTTCTTGGAGTTGTTACTCAGCATGTGAGGGGTTGCTTTCCTTTTTTCCTTTGTCTACAATCATCAATATTTGTTGCTCCATCATCCCACTCATCACCAATATCTTCCTCTTCCTCATATATACTTGGCACTTTGCTTGAAGTTCTTGAAAATACATCAATTGAGCCATCCCATGACTAATTTTCAAGAAACTCCACATCTCTTGAAACGATGTTCTTCTTGGTGATTAGATCATATAACCTATAAGCATTTGATTTTGAGCTATAACCCATGAAGATACACTTCAAACCTTTTTCATCTAGATTTTGCCTTTGTCCCTTAGGCACATGTGCATTTGCTACACATGCGAACAGTCTCAAGTGTTCAATTGTATATTTTTTCTTTGACCAAGCCTCAAGAGCAATCTTATCACAAACTAACTTTGTGGGACACTTATTTATCAAATATATTATTGTTGCTACAACTTCACTACAATATTTATTTGGGAACACTTTTTCTTTCATCATGCTTCTAGCCATTTCAACAATGGTCCTAGTTTTCCTCTTAGCTACTCCATTTTACTACAGATTATAACTAGTTGTAACCTCTTTCTTTATGCCATTCTGCCTATAAAAATTTACAAACAAATTAGAGGTATACTCCCCTCCTCTGTCAAATCTAAGGACCTTAACATAGTGTCCACATTCTTTTTTAGCCTAGGCTTTGAATTCAACAAATTTATCAAATGCTTCAAATTTTCTTTTCAAAAAATATAACCATACTCTATGACTAAAATCATCTATGAATGTCATAAAATAAGTACTCCCCCCAATAGAATTAGTTTGCATAGGGCCTACTAAATTATAATGCACCAACTCTAAAGGTGCTCTAGCCCTTCTAGAATTTCTAGAAGTAAAGGGAAGCCTATGTTGCTTATCCAAAATGCAAGCCTCACACTTGTCATGTGAATCTACTATGCTTGGCAAACCATATACCATTCTTTTCTTGGACAAAAAATTTAAACCAAAAAAGCCAAGATTTCCATACGTTAGATACCAAAGCTTGGAGGGGTCTTCAATTATGCTCCTAAGAGTTGATTGTTTATGTATTGTTGTACATGCATGCTTGTGAGGTGCAACATTGACTTGAGAAGAGAATCATGTCTCTATCCTCAAAGGGAACATCTGGTTCTTTGTCATCTAGATTTTGTCAATTAATTTATTACTCCCATCCTTCTCATGAATGACACACTTGACATTTTCCATCAGCACCTTGTATCCATTTTGAATGAGTTGTCCAATACTCATCAAGTTGTGCTTCATACCAGGGGAAAAATAAAATTTTTGTATTACCTTCTTCTCACCTTGCTTGGTGCAGACCATGATAGATGATCTGCCCGCTATGGGAATGATTCCATTATATCCCATCTTAAATTTAGACTTGAAAGTCTTATCAATGAAAGAAAATAAACTTTCATTACCACTCATGTGGCTACTACAACAGTTGTCCAAGTACCATACCTCAGGGCTGCCTTCTTCACCAATGTTACAGATGATGAAGTCTGTTTAATTGTTTCCATTTCCTATGTTTACATTGGCCACAATTTAATTTTTCTTTGACTAATCACTCTACCTTTTGCAGCATTCACTAGCATTATATTCATACTTATGATAGTAGTAGCATTCTTCTTACCTCCTCTACAACTATTTTGAGAGGTGATTGCTCCCTCTTGGTTGCTTGCTCATCCTAAGCTTAATGCACTAGAATTACTTTGACCATTCCTTCCATGATCTCTAGTTCCTGAGCCTTTATCAGAGCCATTTATTCCTCTCCCCCTACCTCTTGAACTCTCTTGAGCCTTGAAAGACTACTTCTAGGAAGTTGTCGCTGATCTATTTATCTAATACTCATGGGTTTGGAGAATACCCCTTAACTCATCCATTGTCAAAATGGTGAGGTCCTTTGCTTTCTCAATGGTCATCATAAGGTTTTCATATTTCTAAGGTAAACTCCTCAATATAGAATCCTTTTCTCTTCATAATCTTCTCCATTTGATTTAAAGTGGTTTATCAAAGTGGAGATTCGTGAGATGAACTCTACAATAGATTCATTTTCCTTCATTTGTAGGTTCTCAAATTCCCTTATGATTAGTTGTAATTTCACTACTTTGACCTTATTAGTCCCCTTGAAGTTTGTCTCAAGGATGTCCCATTCTTCCTTTGCATAATTTGCTGCTGCAATCTTGGGGAAGATTGTCTCTGTCATTGCTACCGCAATCAGACCTAATGCCTTAGCATCCTTTCTCCTTCACTCTTTCAACTGAGTCTTTTTTTTGTTGGTGAGGCCAACATACTGAGCTGGGTCTGTCACATTATTGAACCCATTAACCACAAACCCCCACAAGTCATTAGCTACCATTATGGTTTTCATTTCCTTTTCCCAAGTGTCATAATTTTGTCCCTTAAAGGATGGTGGCTACTGTCATATCTTTCTTGCATCTCCTATCATGTCTCCTACACAATCAACTTAAATACCCCAAAAAAAAAATTCCCAAACTTACAAAGATGTAGTTCCAATTAGCTTTGATACCATGAAAAATATACCAAAATAGGGAGATAACCTATGAGTTATCCCCACACAACTTGACAGATGAAGGACCAAATCACTCGATCATCAAAGAAATTACTCGGCACAAGAACAAAACTAAGAGCATGTTGAGTAATGTTAACACTTGTCATGGTAGCATGTTAATCCATACAAAATACTCAAAATACACTCCAAAACAAATGCAACTAGCAAGAATAGAGTGCTGCTCTATTTTGCCTGTGACCAAGCACACAACAGAATAAACAAGCAAAGAGACAACACAAATGCAATAGGTAGGAAGTGTGCAAGATTGATTCTTGCTTTCTATTAACTAGAAATAGACTATTACAAATCTAGAATGTAAAACCAAAAACTAACTACAACTATTGTACATAAAATAAGCTTGCAACAAGTATAGTTGCATACAAAAAAGGCTTGGAGCAATCACTGCTTCAACATGAAAAACTCTCACAGGTTCTACTACACACAATACTCAAAAAAATTCTCTACTATTGTCATTGTTGCTGCAAAATCTGACTTTGTGTGAGAATGAATGAAGATTAAATATGGAATGAATGACATTCTCTTTCTTTTGTCTTCCTATTATCCACAAAAAATTTCCCCCTCTTTTCAAATTTGAAGTCACCTACCACAATAAATGCATATGATTGTTGCAGCTAGAAACAGGGCATGCCAGGTTGGTAGGTGGGCACAAGACAACGAAAATATATTAAATATTTCAACAAAAACCATAGGCTGTAAAAGCATAGGAATCAAAAACTAGGAAGTTGCTGATGGCCAAGAACAATACTTCAAGTCCTTGAGGCCTTCTTATCTACACATTTCATATCTACATAATGTAAAACATAATATTAGAAATGAATAAGTAGAAAGTAACACAATGACCTGAGTCTCCTCTTTTTATTGAAACCATTAGAGTTGTTTTGGCATCCGTCTCTCCACTAGTTTGTTTATCTTTCACTGCCATGACTTTTTCCAACTTGAAAATATCAATCCACATTACCTTTATATACTTAAGTTACTTAAGCCAGAAAGATGGCATGTTGCAGACTAAACTTCCTTCCTTCTTCCTCCACTCCACTAGAAAATATATTTTAGAAACCTAATATCTTCAAGAGATATTAAATTTTCAATTCTTTTAGTTCCAATTAGGTGGGAGTATTTTTCCTTTTCTATGCTCTATGTTGTATGTAGGTTGTCTTACATTGACTTGGAGTAGATATATACCATGTGCAGGCTAACAAAAGAGCAATAGAGACTACATTTTATGCATGATAGTATTCAACAATGTGAACAGAGTTTTTTTTAGAGATTTAAGCTTTATAAAAGTCCACGAATGTGAACAATATGTATGTTGTGAATAACCTTCCTTCATAGTGGTTAGCAAGCTTGGAATTTGATGGCCGTATTAGCTATTTTTGCACTTTTGAATTGTATATGATAGGTTAAAAAAGTTTAAGACTATATGATTTGATATGCTATTTTTTATAGAACCATCAATATGACAAGTAAATTTATTACTAAACCATAAATATTATACATAAATATGATTTCATAATATGTATAATATGTATGTATTATTTAAATATATATTATTTTATATGATAGATGTTACTATTTTTTCTTTCTATTTAGTTATGCTCGTATTTTGGTGAATGCATATTTATAATATTTAGAATCTTATTGGAATACAATATAATATATTTTTTAAATTGTTCTTAAAATATAAAATTAAAAAATTTCTATGGAACTTATAAACTTGCTTCTTTCATAATTTTGTATATAGTACTAATTTATGATTACAAGTTATTCATAGACAATTTTGTATATATTACTAATTAATAATATTATTATCTAATTTATAGAATTTTTGAATTCAAAATGAAAATTGACAGTCAATTTTTTTAATTAAAATGTAGAATAAAAGTCATGAAAATTTTGTAGCTGCCATAAAAAAATCATATGATAGGCAGGGGTGACCATCAAATTCCAAGCCTAGTGGTTAGCATTATTTACTCTTATAATAAAAAAGATTACAATGATTACATCTTTCATGTGGAAAGGTCAAAACTATTTCTAATAATAAAAATTTGTTTCAAGCTTTGAAAGTTTAACATGAAAATGCTTCAAGCTTGGAGATCATGCCAAGATTCCCTAGACATGTAAAAGTTAGCTTTTTTATTATTACAATAAACAAAACCATAATCTTAATGATACTTTATAACAATATTTAAATTGTTTCTACATTTGGTTGCATAATTGTTTATACATTATTAGTGGTCATATTTTTATTATGTTCCTTGATAGAGAATGATCTCAAATATTGATGTAAAATACATACCTAATTCAATGTAAAAGAAAATTTGAAGATTATTTATGGTTTGTGGAAATCTACTAGCTTCCACTCTCTAATGGGTGTAACCGCAATGACAATGTTCAATTATTTGTTCATTATTTTGCCCACAATGTAAAATATTGATGTAAAATATTGATTTAAAATAATATATTTAGACAAAATAATATTGATGTAAAAGAAAGGAATTGTGTGATGAGATTTTCTTTTTTTCCTTATAGGTTTTAATAGTATTTATAAAATAATATATTTAGACAAAATGTATTTAGAAAATTCAAATTCATAACCTTTAATATTTAGAGCATAAAATTTAAATATTTGTTCTTGAGTGAAATTTTTTTAGTACATTTTTTCTATTTTCTATTAAAAATAGCTATAGTATTTACAAAATAATGTATTTTTGTGAAAGATGAGTAGAAAAAATAAAGTTTGTATAAGTTTTATGTTTGGAGCATACAAACTTAAGAAAATGTTTTACATGGTGAAAGCAATAGACAGGGGAATATGAATATCCTAATAATCTATTTTCTCTCCATACATCATCAAGGTCTAGAGTGCCCATAAAAGTCTTCAAACTTTCATTTCATCTTTATCTTGATTCGTAGCATAATTAGCTATAATTACAATTTATAATCTCAAGCTATGTAATATTTTATTTATCAAGGGAACTAGAATTTCCAGAAGAAGGTCATCAAAATGTTTCACCTATAGTATGTGGAGGAATATGGCACTAAATTGCATGTCACAACCAATCATCTAAGCATGACACTTTCTCATAAAAGGTTGGATTTTTTGGAGTGAGGCTCCTAGCTCTACCTTGATTATAGAGGCTATGTCCATGACAACCTCAACAACAAGGTGGATGTCCCTACCCCAAAATATTCAATGATAATCTATAATTATGAATTGAATGCAAAAATAATGGAATAGTTGACAAATTCTTCTCCTATAAATGAATAAAAATACAATAGTAGATGTCACATATAATAGGATATACCATGTAGACTCCTCAAAGCTAGTCTTGTCAAAATCTCACTTCTCCTTGTCCATTTTGGCGTCACGAAGAATTTCTTCCAAAAAGTAGTAAATTCAGAAGTAGTAGCCTAATATATCACACTATAAGATTAAGATCAACTATTAATTAAGAAAATTATCCTCTTAGGAAAGTAATGAATAAATAAACCTTATATTATGCACTTGTATGATAAATACCACTCTATCTAGAGAAAATAACTTATCCTATTATGATGAAGATGACATTAAAATTTATAAGGATCGATGACATGACCTCCTATAAAAGGAAAAAAAAGTCACCTCATGGATATATTATCTATTTCTAAGCCTAAACATATCTATCTTGATTCTTCATTTTTTTGTCAGCTACTAGTGTTTTGGGGGTGATGGGTTCTCATAGAACTAAGTCATGTTGGGACTTCAATGATTTATATTTTGTATAAATTGTTAGAGTTTATTTAGTAGACCCCCCATAAAAATATAGGCCATAAAATTCTAGCCTAGCCAATTATTATAGTTGATCCCTACTATTCTAAAGGGCCCTACTATTCTATGGGTGATGTTCACATTCCTTTCCACTCTTTCTATCTATGGAACTACTTAAAGTAACATATTAAAAAAAAAACCTATTTTCACCCTTAACAAAAAACATATATAACTCGGACAAAAACTTATACATATATTATTTAGCTAGGACTTCTACACACTTTCAAGAAATTTTTAATGGTTTATCTAGGAATGATGAATATTTTTATAATATTTTATTTAATACTATGTTTTATTTTTTTAAAATACATAATATTTTTCCATCTCTATACTAAGAGTTTGGTGGCTTTTGAAATGTCAAATTAGAGTGCTGACCTTTATTTTGAACCTAGTTGAATTTGAAATGTTCACAATCATCATCAAGATATGTGTTGGACAAAGAAGTTGGAATGGGTTTAGAAGAAGTTTACAAAATCAAACCAATACATTCCTTTGAGGGTTCAATGCATTGTATGAAGCATAGAAAACTACTTGATCATCCTTAAGAGTATCTCTTTATGAGTGGGCTATGGTGTATCTATTTCTATTAGAGAAGGAATTCAATAATTTAAAGAATTTTTCTATTATTTTAAAAATAAATCGTAAGATCCTATTACTCTCTAGGATATGCATCATATTTTTGTAGATAGACAAGAGATTATGATGTAGAATGGAAGGCTTTGTATCCCTAAAATAAAGTCATAATATATTTTTCTTCTATTTTGAAGCATGTTTTTAAGTTTTTATAACTATCAAGGATAAACATCAAATTGTTGTAGATAGACAAGAGATTATGATGAAGAATACAAGGCTTTGTATGCATAAAATGGGGCCATAATCTACATAGAATAAAGTTGTATATATTCATATCAGACATGATATGTATAGGTGTAGGAATGATCAGCTTACCTTATTTATTAGGTAATGCAATTATATTTTTAAAAATAATAAAAAAAATGTTGCAAAGAGAAAGAGAATGGGGTCAAATAAAGTAGAATATCAAGCAATCATAATGTTTAATGTTGTATAAATATTCTTAATAGTGTGAGCCTCTTAATAAAAAAAATGTATATCACACAAAGTAAAAAAAAATCATAATTAAGGGCATGCAATATTGGGAAAAGATGAAATCTTGTAGCATTTAGATTTATAAAGAATTTTTTGTTTAAATTGCACTCTTTTAGAGGAAATATCTTGGAAAATAGAAAGAACATGGTATTTCCTCAAGATAGAGGTGGCGATTCCATGCATAATTTTACGAATAATTAGACTTTTTAATTTGAAAGAAAGAAAATTTATAGGCATTTGACTTTAAAGTGAATGTGGGATAGGAGATTTTTCCACATAGGTGAAGAATTTCTAGAAAGGACGTCATAGAAGAAAACTAGAAGCAAAAAAGAACCAAACATCTGGCATGTTGTGTACATGGTACACATGATTTGTTGATAGGGAAAACTGGTCTTTCACTAAATAAGGTGAATAAACTGATGATAAAACTTTGGAAAGGGAGAAAAAAGTATTCTATAATATGAGAACCCGTGTTGATGAAAATTTTCTAGAAACTTACCAAGTCGAAGATGGAGTGGGAGAAGGAGAGGGAGAGAGAATGAAGAAGATACTTATAAATTAAATTTATCCTTTCAAATACCACCAAGCACTTCCCCTAGGAAGGAAGCTGAGTCTTTTAGGTGATTCCCTAGGAAGATGTTGGAAGGGATTAGCATAAAAGAAGATGACATCATTACTCCTAAGAAATGTGATGAAAAAAGGAACTAGGAAGTCAGTAAGTCATCTAAATATAACCTAACTCATAAAAATAAGGATTTAATTTTGAATAATTAACATAAAATCCATCTATATGAAAGAAGTAGAAGGGGGGAAACTAGTGGGAATTAGAGATAAGATTAAAATAAGGAAAATGAAGGTCATAATAATGAAAATCATAATTGGCTAAATAGAAATGAAAATAATACTAGGAATAATTTTTAAAATAATCAACAAAATGTAGCAAATAATTATAGGGGGGGAAATCAATGTCAATTGAATATTGGTCAAGAGGCCATAGCTCATATGGTGATTGAAAGGTATATATTTAAGATATGTAATAATCATGTTTTTTATGTATGCCTTAAGAGGGGTTCCCTAAGGTAATGTTCATTTAATATTTTTAGTATTAATGTAATAGGGGGAAATGTTGGCATATATGATTATTATATTAGAAGAGAACTCATTATTACTAATATTAGTTATATATCAACTAATACATTTATATTATTGTCACTGCATGTTAATTCTCACCCGCATATAAAAAAAACATGCATCATATTTATGAATGAAAATTTAAAACAAATTAACTATCATAAGAAAGAATTCCAATAAACTAGTGGTTGAATTCAATAAGAAGATTAATAAAGTTTTGAATAAGATACAAAGAGTACCTAATTGAATTTGATAGAAAAATTATCTACAAGATAAGGTCTCATAGGCCCAAATCATTGCAAGAATCTTTCAATGTTCTATCAACTATTGAAAATGATATCAAAGAAGCAGGTAAGATTGGAAAGAGAGAAGACTAGGTTCTTCAATCCCAAGGCCCCAAAACAAAATAAAGATTAGGATGATATTGATATGTTATTGAATATGATCAAAGATTTACAAGTTAAGCAATATAAAAATGAGGCCTTTAGATCTAATAGAAATAGGAGACCTTACAAGTTCAAATTGTAAGATATTTTTTACAATACTAATTTGAAGGATGGAAAACATATAAGAAACAATGAAACCCCTAACCCTATAGATTGAAATAATAGTTGCGTAGAAAATTTTCCTTGGTGTAAGATTTCTAATTTTCCACATGATCCTGATCAATTTTTATATTTCATATTATTTTAGAAGATGAAGAATAATAGAAAGAGAAAACCACTTTTGGGAGATGATAATTCTTTGAAAGATGAGTACATTCTTGATGTTGACATGATGAGGCTAAGGTAAAAATTTTAACATTTTTTCTATGATGAGGAAGAAAATTTAAGAGTAAGTTAGTCAACTAAGGAGGAAAGAAGATCTTATAGCTTTGAAATATTATAAGAATCTAGGAGAAGTTATAGGTTGAGAAACATGACTATAAATCTTAAAGATGGGAAATTAGTAGGAGTAAGTTCCAAAAGGCCACATATTATTGAAAACAATTTAAAAATTGTGTACTATCTTTGATGTTATATAAAATTTCATATGTTTACTAAGAAATAAGTGTCTATTAAGCTCACTCAAGCAATGAAGATAGTCTGCAGTGTATAACAAGAAGAGTGATTTTTTACTAAGGTCACTCAGGCATCAAAGGAAAGTTAGTGAAGCTTCAGTGTTAACTGAGCTCACTTGGTTAACAAAGGAAAGTTGACATGAAACTAGTGTTAACCAAGCTCACTCGATTACCAAAGAATAATTAGTTCAAATGCACTATAACTGAGCTCACTTGGTTAACATAGGAAAATCATTTCAAAGTTAGTGTTTACCAAGTTGGGTCGGCTAATAAAGGATTTTCTTGTTTTAACATATTAAGTTTGATGAATTAATTTTTTATTCTAGCCAAATGAAAGGATGAATATGAACTATTTTAGGTTGTGTTCAAGCTGACTTGACAATGAAAATGATATATGGTCAAGTTGAGGATTGAATGAGTGAATACATGGAAGATAAGAAGATGTTAAAAGGAAGTTACTTGGAAGAATAAACTAAATATCATTGTTGAGATACAAAGTTTAATCTACTCAAGGAGGATCAAGTAAACAAGCCAAAACTAAGATGTGAATTAGAAAAGATAGTTGCATCATCAATTAGGTCAAGTCATTTTTACATTCTAACAATTGTAGTAGTGAATCAAATCTCATAATAGAGCTAGCCTAATAGCTATTTTGTAGATCCTCTTACAAGGTGACATTTCTAGATTGAAGTGTCTAAAGACCTCTAACAAAGTCGCTCCTAACATGGTGAACTAAATCCTCTAATAGGGTCACACCTAATAGTGTGTTTTGTAACCTTTAACAGGGTTGTTTCTTAATAGGGCTCACTTTAGAAGAGCGAAAAATAGTAACTAGATGCTATTGGTGGTTTTCCCAAATTGGGTTTCCATGTTAAATGTCAGTGTCTCCTATGTTCATGTTATTTCATTTATGTGTATAAAAAAAAAGTTAATTAATATTAATCACACTTAATATCTTAATATCTATATTTTTAGTGTTAATTAACATTTGATATTTTAGTACTTGTCGAGTGACAGTAAATTGTTTGTGTTAACCAAGTGCCTCTGTGTTAACCAAGTTACAATAGTATTTTAGTTTTAGCTATGTATTCATTTTTATTTGTATTGACATCTAAGGGATATAGGATTTATTTTTGTAGTAACTCATTCAACCCTACCCTGTCAGTTACTCCTCTTATATTTCCAATACATATATAGTTGCACAAAAAATTTAAGGAGAATGAAGTACTACATTAACAATAAATGAAGGTAACTAATTCTCTTAACAAGAAAACAACATGTAAGAAATTAGTAAATGCTAACTCATTTCTTTCAAATCCTTTCTCTCAAATAATAATGCCAAATCCTTTCTTTTCAATTGTTAAGATCCCTACATATGGTAAGGAAGTTCTAAATCTTTTATCTAAAGTAAGCAAGAAAGATAATTCAAGAGCACAAAATGTTAATTATGGATCTATTATTTATATTGGGATGAATACTAGTGAGTAATCACTATTGAAAATATAAGGTAAGCTAGATAATTGAGAGGGGAGGGGTGAATCAGCAACCAATTAAACTTTTAACTTAATTTACCAATTAATTCTCCACAAATTATTTTGATCTAGCTGCATGCATGAAAGAATAAAAGAAGCTAAATATTCATAACACTTGACACAATATTTCATCACCCATAAACCTTCCAAATAGATAGTAAAACTGTGGTGGGGATGACACCCACAAGCTTTATGACTGTAGTATAAAGTTGACTCATTAAGGCTTACAATTGATCACTTCTAGTGATCTTCCTTGTTAGGAGAAATAAGGATTGTTAGGTCAACCGTGTTAAAGTATTCATACAATACAATGAAGTATTCAATCTGTTAGGAGATTTAGAAAAAGACTTTTAATTCCACCTTGTTAAGGAATTTTACTAGTGCACCTATTAGGATGAATTAGTAGTTGATCTCTTCTTTGCAACTTGGTTTATTTTAGGAGATTCCTTTGATGTAAATTATTGATCACCTTTATGTGATAGATGTGACTCTTATTTCCCTTATACTGCTTCTAGCCATGTCTTATTAACTCTCCTTCATCTTCTTCTTCATTGTTACATACTTTCATTATTGGATATGGAAAAATGTATTACATATATACAAATCCAATTAATCCCTTTTGGAGTTGGCTACAATAACAATCTTTACCAAGTTGACTAGTTGTTGATACTCAGGCTCTGAATAGCATGCAGGTGATATTTTGACACTCAAAAACACTTTCATCTTAGCAAGCTCTAGGACTCAGTTGACACTATTGCTTAGTCCACATTGATCACACAAGAGAAGTAATGAACTTGGTTAGCACTTGGTGACTCGATGACCACTATAAAACTCAATAGACACTAAAGGGCTTGGTTGACACTACAACTTGGTCAAGACTAACTTCCTTTAGTTTGATTAACACTATGGAGATTGGTTAATATTATTTTTGGTATTGATTACACTAATGCACTTGGTAGACTCTATGAATCTTGTCAGTAAATTATTTCTACTTTTGGAGCTTGATAGACTCTGCTAGGATTGGCTTACACTACACTTTGCCTCTAAAGCTTGATAGACTCTATGAAGCTTGGTAGATTATTATTTCTATATGTGGAGCTTTGTAATAGTGTAAACAAACTAATTAAGTTTTTAGTGATCAATTCAAAATTATGTCAACAATCTTACCCTTTCGAATTAGTGAAAAAAACATTTATTGTACCAAAGTTCTGATTACTCAAAAATGTAAGTCAAAACTACCTATATCAATATGCTTGGGTCTAAAACTTGTTTTTGATTTCTTAATTGATAACTCGACAAAAACTGACTATGTTTTTTTATTTTTCAAAACTATTTTGTACATGTATTCCCTCTTATATTCTCACTTGTGTATATATGTTTTCCCTTGAGTTTACTCATTATGATATATATTCCCCCTTGATTTTTTCATGAATGTCAAAAATCCATAATTATAAGGTAACACCAAAATGTGAATAGAAATCATTATGTAACTTCAAAAGTATGGACATTTTTTCATCCCAATTATCTTGCAAAACTTTAGAACTATGCAAAGCCATCTACACCTTAGTTGATAGTTCCATGATGTGATCAGCTATTTAAAAATTGTTATCGTCAATCAATGTTTTTGCATTTTATCTATGTTGAGAATTCTCATACTCTGTATTTCTACTAGTGTATACCTTACCTTGGCTTCAACAACTCTATCTACAAGTCTATTAGATATCTAATTTTCACAAAATCTGCAAAACTATTGCTAGGATCAAGTGAGAACTAATGTGTACTTTCCTTCATGTCAGTATCTTTCTTGAATAACTTGTCCTTTATTTATTTGGTAGTTTCCACCTAGTTGGTCATAGGTAGCCATGTTATCTATTAATCTAAAATTAGTTTTGACATATGAGTGACAATATACCTAAGTTATTTACTTAGTTCATTTCAAACAAGTAATACATGTCTAGCATAAGTTGTCAGATAATATATACTAAGCCAGAGATATTTAATGTGAGTCGAGTAACTAGTAAATGTTGAGTCACTCAAGAGCCAAGTAGATGATATGTGTTGAGCTATTCAAATTCCTAGTGATTAGTGGATGTCAATTCATTCATAGACCAAGTTACAATATTGAAGTTATAGTTGATGCCAAGCATCAGGGACTTCAAGTGTCAAGTTACAGAGTTTTGACATAGTTGTTTGTGATGGAACACACTTTTATGTAAACCATTATTGGGCTGACATAAGGATTAATTTATGATCTTTTTTTATAAGGATAAATCTTAAGTGTGAATTCCTACACATTACATGCATCCAATTAGAAAAAGGGAAGGTTTAAGTGGTAATATGGTGAATCACTACCATTGATTCATACTTAACCCTAAGTCACCTAGGTCTTCTTAATGAAGATAAACCCTAAACTTTCTAAAAAATTCTAAGGGGAATTGAAGAGTGTTTGCATGTGCAAACAAAAAATTCATGGTGGTTAAGGTGTTACACTGCAGAATCAGTTAAAGGAGAATAGAGCAAAGGAATCATAGGAAAACAAAGATAAATTTGACAAGAAAGGATCAAGTACATATCACTATAGACATGATTTGACATCAAGAAAAATAGTGCTACCTAAAGGATCATTGCTGAGACATTCTAACAGGTGAATTAGTTAAATCTCTTAATAGAGTAGTCTTAACAAGCTATTGTAAATCGTTTAATAGGGTGCTTACTTCATTGTAAGTTAAAGTCCTTTTACTAGGCACACTTTTAGAAGGTTGTTTAAATCCTTTAATATGGTAAGATCTAACAATCTTATAAGCATGTTACAGGGAAGACCTTTTATAGGGTAGTGTTGCATACAATTGTCTAATTGTGTGTTATATTTTATGTTACAAAATGATCATATCGGTTGTTTGTTAGTGCTTACTGAGCTCACTTGGTTAGCAAGACAATTTTCCTTGTCTACCAAGCATTCTTGAAGATTACTATGCAAATACAGTGTCTACCAAGCTCACTCAGGCATTAAAGGAATTCAAGCAGGGAACAATGTTAACCGAGTTCACATGGTTAGCAAAGGAAAGTTGGACAGAGTTAGCGTTCACTGAGTTAACTCAGTTGCCAAAGGATTTTTACAAGTTCAAAATGTTAACCATGCTTATGTTGGTTAACATAGCAAATCATCTCAGAGCTTGTGTTTATCAAGTAGGGTCAGCCAATCAAGGATTTTGTTATTTTGGCATAAGAAGCTTACTTTAAGTATTGCTTCTAGCCAACTAAGGTGATGATTATTTGTTATTGTAATTTGAATCTGAGCCAACTTGAAAATTTGGATGTTATAAATGAAAGGTCAAGTTGATATTTTTAGTGTGTGTGCAAGTGTATTGATTGAATTAAGAAGGAATGAGTAAGAGTGAACTTGAAGGATAAGAAGATATCCTTGTGGAGGAGAAAAGTGTTATTCGATCCAGAAGGATCAAGTATGAAGCATAATAAAGATCAGTAATCAACAATTTAGTTGCATCACAATCAGGTCATTTCATTGTTACTCTTTAGCCATTGTAGTAGTGATCTAAAATGTCTTAACAAAGCTGGTTTAACAACTAGTTGTAAATCCTCTAACAAGGTGACAATTGATAAGTAGGAGATAATTTCCACAATAAGTCAAATTTTGATATTGCTATCAGGATATAACTGTGTGATTTTGAGTCAAACTCATTGACCCATGTTTTATGAGTAGTGATTCAACATGAATCCATCTCTCATGAGAATAAATGGAACACGTAGCACTCATTGGATATAGGTGATGCTCACAGAGGTGAAGCACTGGGACTTCCTAAGAGGTCACCCATCCCAATAATACTCCAACCTAAGTGCACTTAACTATAGAGTTTCCTCCGTGGTTAAACCTAAAGCTTGCAACCCCATTTGCAAAACCTTCACCAAGTGTTGTGCCTTATGAACCATTCATTAAAAATCTCCTTAAGCTCATCAATTGATAAGTAGGAGATAATTTCTATAGTAAATCAAATTTGATATTGCTATCAAGATTTAACTATGTGATTTTGTGTCAAACTCATTGACCAATGTTTTTTGAGTAGTGATTCAACATGAATACATCTCTCACAAGAATAAATTCAACACTTAGCACTCATTATATCTAGGTGATTCTCACAGGGGTGATGCACTGAGACTTCTCGGGAGGTCACCCATCCCAGTACTACTCCAGCCTGAGTGTGCTTAAGTACAGAGTTTCCTCCATGTTTAAACCCAAAGCTTGCAACCCCATTTGCAAAACCTTCACCAAGTTTTGTGCCTTATGAAACATTCATTAAAAAGCCAATTAAGCTCATCAATTGATAAGTAGGAGATAATTTCCATAGTAAGTCAAATTGTGATATTGCTATCAGGATTTAACTGTGTACTTTTGAGTCAAACTCATTGACCCATGTTTTGTGAGTAGTGATTCAACATAAATCCATCTCTCATGAGAATAAATGAAACATTTAGCACTCATTGGATCTAGGTGATGCTCACAAGGGTGAAGCACGGAGACTTCCTGGGAGGTCACCCATCCCAATATTTCTCTAGCCTGAGTGCACTTAACTACTTAGTTTCCTCCATGGTTAAACCAAAAGCTTGCAATCCCATTTTCAAAACCTTCACCAAGTGTTGTGCCTTATGAACCATTTATTATAAAGACCCTTAAACTCATCAATTGATAAGTAGTAGATAATTTAAATAGTAAGTCAAATTGTGATATTGATATTAGGATTTAACTGTGTGATTTTGAGTCAAACTCATTGACCCATGTTTCATGAGTAGTGATTCAACATGAATCCATCTCTCATGAGAATAAATGGAATACTTAGCACTCATTGGATCTAGGTGATGCTCACAAGGGTGAAGCATCGAGACTTTCCGAAGAGGTCACCCATCCTAGTCATACTTCAGCCTAAGTGCACTTAACTATGGATTTTCCTTCATTAGAAAGCCCTTAAGCTCATGAATTGATAAGGAGGAGATAATTTCCATATTAACTAAAATTGTGATATTGCTATCAGGATTTAACTATGTGATTTTTAGTCAAACTCATTGACCCATGTTTCGTGAATAGTGATTTAACCATGGAGGAAACTCTATAGTTAAGTGCGCTCAAGCTAGAGTAGTACTGGGATGGGTGACCTCCTAGGAAGTCTTGGTGCTTCACCCCTAGGAGCATCACCTAGACCCAATGAGTGCTAAGTGTTCCATTTATTCTTGTGAGGGATGGATTCATGTTGAATCACTACTCATGAAATATGGGTCAATGAGTTGGACTCAAAATCACATAGTTAAATCCTGATAGCAATATCACAATTTGACTTACTATGGAAACTATCCACTACTTATTAATTGATGAGCTTAAGGGGCTTTCTAATGAATGGTTCATAAGTCACAACACTTGGTGAAGGTTTTGAACATGGGGTTGCAAGTTTTGGGTTTAACCATGGAGGAAATTCCATAGTTAAGCGCACTTAGGCTGGAGTAGTACTGGGATGGGTGACATCCCAAGAAGTCTCGGTGCTTCACCCCTGTGAGCATCACCTAGATCCAATGAGTGTTGAGTGTTCCATTTATTCTCATGAGAGATGGATTCATTTTGAATCACTACTCACAAAAGATGGGTCAATGAGTTTGACTATAAATCACACAGCTAAATCCTGATAGTAATATTACAATGTGATAGTTCCATTGAATTGTTTTAAGACCTCTTGCAAGGCTACTCCTTACAAGGTGATTAAATCCTCTAACAAGGTCACAACTAATAGTGTTTTTTATAACCTTTAGCCACGTTGGCTTCTAACAGAGCTCACTTTAGAAGAGTGAGAATAATAACTAGTTACATTGGTGGTTTTTCCCATATTGGGTTTCCATGTTAAATCCTGGTGTCTCATGTGTTCATGTTTTTTCTCTTATGCTTTCAAATTAATCACTGTTAATATTTTAAGATCAGCTATAAGTAAATCACACTTTGCATTTACTGAGTTACAACATTTTTTGTGTGTTCACTGAATAACAACAGTAATCAATTTTTATTGTTGACATCTAAGTGATCTGGGATTTATTTTAGTAGTAACTAATTCACCCTACCCCGTCTCAGTTACTCCTTCTATATTTCCATCTATTGGTATCAAAGCTTTTGGTGCTTTTAGGAAAGGTTTCAAGGACCTAGGCTAAAGATCAAGATGTCTTACAAGAGAGAGATTCCAAAGTTAAATAGAGCCAACTTTCTAGCATGGTAGGGACTCATGAGACTTCATCTAGCTTCCATTAGTGATTCAAGCTTGAAATACCTTGATGAAGAAAAAACAACTCCTGCTGGTACATTATTTGTTGGAGATACTATTGATAAAAAGAACCATAACACCATGATGATTGATATTGCATCTACTCTTAGCTATGATGAATTTGATGAGATCAAAGACTAGAAAATTGCTTTTGATATGTGGAACAAGATAAAGGAAATCTATGGTGGTGATGACAATGTAAGGAGAGTCAAAGTAGAAAGCCTTAGAGGATAGTTTGATCAAATGAGAATGAGAGAGGATGAAAATGTTGCCAAGTATGTGGAAAGAATCAAAGCTAGTGTCAGTGCAATCAAAGATTTTGGAAGAGAAATCAAGGATGAAACTGTTGTAAATAAAGTTCTAAGAACATTGCTTTCTATCTATGTAATTAGAGTATCTACTATTCAAGAAAAGAGGTGTGAGCCAAATCATAAGATAACTTTGGATACCTTAGTAGGAATATTGACAACTTTTGAGCTAGAAAACTATGACAATTATGTTCCAGCTTCCAAAAATATTGAATCTACATTTGAGGCTAAACTTTCACTTAAGTAGAAAGGCAAGAAAATAAAGGACACTTAGCCAAAAAGTGAAGAGGAATTAGAGGAAATTTATTATAGTGATCTTGAAGTTGTTGAAGCTTTACTTGCAAAGAAATATTCTAGAAGTAGAGGAAAATAGAAAGGTAAAGTTCCCCTAATCTATCTTTCATATGAAGAAATTGGTCATATTGTTGCCAAGTGCCCAAACAAAGAAAGGAAGGATGAGAAGAAAAGTCACAAGTGCAATGGCAAGAAGGATTTCAAAAATCACAAATCATTCAAGGAAAAAGGTAAGAAGACTTGCTTTATAGCTAAAGATTTTGATAATAGTGAAGATGAAATAGTATACATTGTTGTGAAAGATGAATCTGATGAAGAAGAAGATAAGATGGCACTTATCTCTCATGTTAGTAAAAATGACACATGGATAATAGACAGTGGATCTTCACATCATACGACTAGAGAAAAAACAAAATTTGAACACTTTGAAGACTATGATGGAGATAGTGTAAGGTTTAGAAACAATGAAGCTTGTTGCATAAAAGGTAAAGGTTGAATCTCATTAACCAAAGAACTTGTATGTGACAATGCCTATTAGGTTGAAGGACTAAAACATAATCTACTAAGTGTGGCATAGCTAATTAACATTGGATTCAAGTTAGAATTCATGCATGGCAAGGAAAGACTACTATATGACAAAGGAAATACAATTGGATCAGGAAAAAAAACAAAAAGTAACTTATTTTATCTTGATCTAGGTGATTGTTCATGTTTTATTGCTCAAATGGAAGAAATTTGGTTATGGCACAGAATATTACGTCATGTAAACTTTGATAATATGGTCAAAATAATCAAATTTAGAAAAGTAAGAGGTATTCCTAGTTTGAAAAAACTAGATGTTGGTTTATGCAAAAAGTGTTAGATTGGCAAAATGGGAAAGACTAGTTTTAAAAGAAAAAACTATCAGTCTAAAGATGTCTTGGAAATTATGCATACTGACCTATGTGGACCCATTTGAATAGAAAGCTATAGTGGAGAACAATTCTTTATTCTTTTTTTTGATGACTATTCTAGAATGATGACTGTTATGTATTTAAGAGAAAAGTTAGAAGCATTTGAGAAATTCAAATGTTATCTAGCAAGAATAGAGAAGAAAATAGGGAAAAGATTGAAATGATTAAGATCAAACAATGGTGGAAAATTCATCTCCAATGAATTCAATAACTTTTGCATGATAGAGGAATTAAACGATAGGTATCAGCCCTTGGTACTCTCAATCAGAATTGAATAGCTGAAAGAAGAAACAGATCTATCATCGATTGTGCAAAAACTCTAATGATTGAAAAGAACGTTACTATCAAATACTAGAAGGAAGCCATCAACGGGTAAAAGCACAGATCTGTGTCACCATTTGTGATACCAAAACCTATTTTTTTCAAATCTCATTTCTCTATCAAAACTCAATTTTTTTCAAAAAATAAAAATACCCTTTTATAGATCTTATTTTCAATATCATCATTATATGAATTTTTGAGTGTTTTGATTAGTTATAATATGTTATAATCTCAAAGTATTATAAGTTGATATTTCAACATTTCAGAAGATGCTCCCTCAAAAAAGGAAACAAAATAGTAAATCATATCAAAAAAATTTAAAAATTATATTTATCTCTAGAGGAGAGAATCCTCTTCATGAATATGTAATTTTTTTCCAAGAAGGTATAGATTTGATAGGAAAGTTTTGACGGGAGCAAAAAACTATTGAATTTTGATAAGGTCAAACTTGAGTGCTTATAACAAAGAAAATATACATCAAAAATAATTATTTCTTCTTTTGTGCACTAGCTATACATGTCATCTATAAGATATTTTCAAATTAGAACAAAAAAAAATGATTTGCATATACTTGTTTGATGGGAACTACACCCTATATATTTTATAGTTAAAAAAGGGACTTCAAAATAAAATAAAATGAATAAATTCTTGCTCAAAAAAATTATAAAAATTATAGGTATAAAATTCATCCAATTCTACACATTTCATCAGTTTACATAATCTTCATATTTCAAACACAAATACCATTTTTTCTGTCACTAATGTTGAACTGTCACATTCTGATATCATGTTTCTTTATAAAAGGTGACACAGGTTTGAACTATTACCCCAACACTATAGTTCATAATTTGAACTAAGTATAGTTGAAGAAGGACTCATATAAAACTCCCTATGAATTATGGTATTGCTATAAACCCAATGTAAGTTACCCAAATGTATTTGGAAGTAAATGTTATATCTTGAAAGAATCTAGAAAAGGCAAGTTTGATGTGAAAGGTGATGAAGGTATATTCTTAGGATATTCTTGCAGAAGTAAGGTCTATAGATGTTTGAATTTTTCTACTCATAAAATCATAGAAAGTGCACATGTGAGAATTGATGAGTTTGTAGAAATGATTGAAGAAGAAAGAAAAAGGAACCTAAAGATTACAAAAGATTTGTTCACTTTGAATCTGATTGAAAAGTAAGAAAACTTCAACTCCTGAGTCTTCCTCAATTACTGAGTTACAAGAAGTTCAAACTAAGTCACAAGGACTCGAGTCACATTCTGAAGCTATCAAAACAATGGATACCGAGTCTAAGAAACTAGAGCCAGAAGTTGAAATTCAAAATGAAGACAGTACAATTCATTCAAAAGGCAAAGAACCTATATTGGCCAAGTATGTTAGAAGGTATCATGCACCTAATCAGATTATTGGAGATGAATCAAAAGGTACTATGACAAGAAGTAAGATAAAAGGTACATGTTTACTTTCTAATTTGAACCTAGAAATGTTAAAGATTCATTGAAAAACGAAAGTTGGATTGAGGCTATGAATGAAGAAATATAAAAAATAGAGAAGAGAAAAACTAGGACCCTTGTTCCTAGGACTAAACATAAAAATGTGATTAGAACAAAATGGGTATTCAGAAATAAGCTAAAAGAAAGATTGGTGTGTAAAGGCTACTCTCAAGAAGAAGGAATTGATTATGGTGAGACTTTTGCTCCTGTTGTAAGATTAGAAGGTGTTAGGACTCTACTTGCATATGCTGCTCATAGAGGGTTCAAAGTATATCAGATGGATGTTAAATCTATATCAGATGGATGGTAAATCCACATTACTTAACAGTTTCTTGATGAAGAAGTCTACATTGAACAACCAAAAGGTTTTGTTGATCTAGACAAAAGGGACATGGTTCAAAAATTATACAAAGCATTGTATGGTATGAAACAAGCTCCTAGAGCATGGTATGAAAGGTTGCAAAACTACCTTATACAGATTGGATTTTAGAGAACTAAGGATAATAGTAGTTTGTATATCAAGGAAGGACCAGATAGCAAGATTGTATTGGCAGAGATATTTGTGGATGACACCCTATTTATAGGAAATTATGATCCATGCAAAGAATTTTTTGAGCAAATGAACAAAGAATTTGAAATGTCCATTTTTGGTGAGAGAAAATTCTTTGTTGAACTTTAGATACAACAAAGACAGAATGGTATCTACATTACTCAATCTAAGTATATCAAAGAGATACTTAAGAAATTTGGAATGGAAGATTCTAAACCAATTGGAACCCCCATCTGTACTAGACTATAGCTTACCAAAGATGATGATTCAAAAGAGATAGATCAAACCTTATACAGATCAATGATTGGAAAATTTTAGTATGTAGTTCATACAAGGCTTGATATTGCCTAAGTAGTTGGAATACTGGTTAGATTCTTAGCTAAACCTAGAGAAAACCATATGATGGTAATCAAAAGAGTTTTGAGATATTTGAAAGGTACTGAAGACTATGGTTTATGGTACAAACTTGGAGAAAAACCTAGAACTAAAGGTATTCAATGATGCTAATTCGGTAGGAAATCTTGATGACTGAAAGAATACAAGTGGTGTAGCATTCATTCTTGGTAAAAGGTTTGTATCTTGGACAAGCAAGAAGCAAAACTGCACATCCCAATCTACAACATAAGTAGAATACGTTGTAGCAGTAGTGAATTGTTCTAACATTGTTTAGTTTAAGAAATTGTTGGAAGACATGAAGGTTGAGATCAAAGAACTAGTTGCCATGTATTATGATAACACTAGAACAATTAACATATCAAAGAACCTAGTGATGCATTCCAAAACTAGGCATATTGCTATAAAATATAATTTTGTCAGAGAATTGGTGCAGGATAAGGAAATTAGATTGTTATATGTTCACACAAAAGAATAGATTGCAAACATATTCACCAAGTCATTACCTAAGGATGCATTCCTATTTCTAAGAGGTAAGTTAGGGGTCATTCCCCTATCTAAAGCTCACTAAATAAAGTTTTAGTGATGCATCAACAGGAACCAAGTTGAAGATCAATCAATTGATGCAGCATAGTAAAAAATAATATTGCATATGAATTAGTACTCAAGGTACATTGATACTCATTTGATATGTGTTGTCTTTGGCATGTGTTATCAAAGAGGGATAAGATTATTGTTATATCTTTCTAAAATTTTTCTATATCCTTTGTGGAAGAAGTATAGTATCAAAGAAATTAGGTAATTCCTCCATAGAGGGAGATTACTACATGAAAGAGAAGAAGCTTTTTGGTGAAAATCTAAGAGGGAGAAAATTTCTATTAGAGAAAGTCTTCTTCTCAAATTTCATTGTGCTATGATATGTTGTGTTGCCATAAATACCAAAGAGGGAGATTGTTGGATATAATTGTCTAATTGTGTGTTGTCTTTGATGTTACACAAATTTCATATTAGTTGTCAGTTAGTGCTTACCGAGCTCACTTGGTCAGCAAGATAGTTTTCCTTGTCTATCGAGCATTGCTAAAGATTACTTTGCGAAGATAGTGTCTATTCAAGAAAGAAATAATGTTAACCAAGTTCACATGGTTAGTGAAGGAAAGTTGGATAGATTTAGTGTTCACCAAGTTAACTCAATTGCTAAAGGATTTTTGCAAGTTCACAATGGTAACCAAGCTTTTGTTTTGCCATAAGAAGCTTATTTATTTTAAGTATTGTTTGTAGCTAACTAAGGTGATGCTTATTGGTTATTGTAATTTGAATTTGAGTCAACTTGACAATTTGGATGGTATAAATGAAAGGTCAAGTTGAAATTTTTACTGTTTGTGCAATTGTATTGATTGAATTAAGAAGGAATGAGTAAGGGCGAACTTGAAGGATAAGCAAGTATCCTTGTTGAGTAGAAAAGTGTTATTCTATTACGAAGGATTAAGTATGAAACAAAATAGAGATTTGTAATGAATAATTTAGTTGCATCACAATCAAGTCATTTTATTTTTACTCTTTAGCCATTGTAGCAGTGATCTAAAATCTCTTAATAAAGTTGTTTTAACAACCAATTATAAATCCTCTAACAAGGTGACAGTTCCATTGAATTCTTTCAAGACCTCTTGCAAGGCCACTCCTTATAGGGTGATTAAATCCTTTAACAAGGTCACACCTAACAATGTGTTTTGTAACCTTTAACTAAGTTGGCTCCTAATAGCGCTCACTTCAAAAGAGTGAAAATAGTAACTAGTTACATCAAGGTGGTTTTTCCCATATTGGGTTTCCATGTTAAATCTTGCTGTCTCATGTGTTCATGTTATTTCTATTATGCTTGCAAATTAATTACTGTTAATATTTTAAGATTAGTTATAAATAAATCATACTCTGCATTTACCGAGTTACAACATTTTCTGTGTATTCATTAAATAATAGTATCAATCAATTTTTATTTTTCACATCTAAGGGATCTGGGATTTATTTTACTAGTAACTAATTCACCCCCACCCCCCTTGCCCCTCTCAGTTACTCCTTCTATATTTCCAACAGGTAGATCATGTTTCATGGGCAAACATTGTAACCTTCATTACATACACTTTATTATTGTAGTAGTTAAGATTTGGGTGTCATCCCCACACCAATTTTACCTTCTCCTTGGAGGGTTTCTGGGTAACCAAATATTTATGTCATACATGTGTTGAATATTTTTCTTTCATCCTATGGATATATATGCTTAATTTGGTATTTCAGTTTATATGCATAGATTGTAAGATGGATATGTCATGAATAGTTTTAAAAGTTGAAAGTTTTAAGTGTTGATTCACCCCCCACTCTCAAAGTATACTTCCCTATTGTATTTCCAATAATTGGTATCAGAGATGAGTTCTCTAGAAGTAAAGCTTTGTAGCTTTGAGGAAAGATCTTGGAGATGGAAGTCTGGATATTGATAAAGACTATTGAGATTTAGAAGATTGAAAAAAAACTTTCCTTACATCAGCTAAATGAACCAAGAAATGATTTGAAGATATCACTTAATAGAAGGAAGGAAATTTCTATTAAAGAGAATGACACACAATACCAAGCGATTAACACTACTAAATTTTTTTTTGATGAAAACACAAATTAATTTGATGTAGTAGTTGTGAATTTGATAAAAAAGGATGGAATCATAACTAAAGAAGACAAAAATATATAGAGAGAACAAGAAGTCCAATTAGTATTTCTATGTGAGGTGACCGAGTAGAAAAAGAAAGTTGAAGAGGACAAAGTCATGATTGAAGATGACAAAAGGATTTTCACCAATCTAATAGAAGAGAAAAAATCAAAGATAACTAGGATTGCTAACATGCAATTGGAAATTTTGGGTCAAATGATGATTGCAAATTATGAACTGAAAGCGAAGGATATTGAGATCAGAACACTAAAGTTTTAGAATGAACAACTAAGAAATGATATGAAAAGAGAAAAAGAGTTTGTTGACAATTTCAACACATATAGTTAAGCCATCAAGTGCTTTGAATAATTGATGATATCCCCTAGATCCAATAGTCATACTTGTGGATTGAGATACACTAGTACTAAAGAAGGAGAATCATCCAAAAGTGGTGAAGAAAGAAGAAGCAAAGGTAAGAACTCTAAACCTACTTGTCATAATTGTGGTAGGATAGGCCATATTTCTAGTGTTTGCAAGAGCAAGACTGCAAACTAGAATCCTAAGAAGAAGTTCATGGGTCATTTCCATAAATACAAAAAACAAGGACATTAGGCACATGAAAGTAGAACCAAGACCACAAAAACACAATGATTTGAAGGATGCTATTATAATTTTTAGAATTATGGACATAGGGCATATGAGTGCACATCCAAGCCTAAATGGTCATCAAATAAGTAGACATCAAACAAGTAGAGAAAGGTAAAGAACACTGACAAGGCTACAATTGGGACTATAATACAAAGTATAGTTGTCACTACTGTCAAGATTATTGACATGTTGCTGAAAATTTCATAAAAACACATTTTAGAAGTGACTATAGTAGATGGTTGAGTCAAACCACATGTTATAGTTGTTTGAAAACTGGTCACATAAGAAGAAATTATCCAACAAGGTCAAATACACCAAGTAATGAGTTAAACAAAGGTAAAAGAAAGGTAGATGTTGAGAATGTCAGAGATGAGATGAACAAGACATGGAAGAGAAAGGAAGATTGTAGCACATCAAGTTCAGAAGGGATCACTTCACCCAATGGTTCAGGTGATTACACCTCCTCCAATTAAGAAATCAAGAGGTATGTGGGACTGATATCTAAAAGATATACTATACATTAGTTACAAGGATTTAGTTACGAAAATATTACATATGTATGAATAAAGATGCAATGTTTGTTATAAATCTAGAAGGAATTTTAAAGTTTTTCTAGATTTTAGTTTCACTATGGTTGCCAAGTGAAATGTTAGTTGATGTTGAGCTATCAAAGTTGCTAGTGTTGACCGAGCTCATAGTGGTTGTTGAGTGGAATGGGAACTTCATGGAAGTTGAGTGAGTCAAAATCTTTATTGAAGTCAAGCTTATAGTTGTGTAAGCTCTAAGAATTACATGCAAGGTTTTGAGGTCTATATGAATGATTTCTACTCATTTGACGTCATTTGAATTTGAAGAAGAGCACAAAGAGTGAAATAATAAATTAAAAGAGTTTATACTGGTCTTTCCAAGTCAAATTCAATAGTATCTCAACACCATAACAACAGATTCACAAAGGTATCTATTGTGAGCCAAGATACATAGTTTGAATTTTTGCAAACCCTAGTTTACATTATGGTGTCTAGTTCTTTAGCTACTAAGATTAAAGAGGGTAAAGAAGTTTTGAAAATGAAAATGATAAGTAATGAGATCAAACAACCAAATTTTAGAGCCATATCTAATATCACTTCTAAGTAAGATCCATTTGGTGCATTATCAATGATACCATCGAGAGTTTTGATGATTCAAGACATAAGATGTTGCTATACATGTAAGGATGGTAGCATAGGAGACATGGAAATTAGGGAAACCTATGGAAAATTATGTGAAAATAGAGCATTGAAGGATGAATTCAAAATCATAGAAAGGAGAGGGTTGACCCGTGCCCTATATTTTTTAAATATTTTCAAGATTGAATGGATTAACATAGCCCTGAGTAGAATTTATGATAATTCTATATGGTTGGACAATGAACATGTGAAGATCACCATGAAAATTGTACATAGAGCAATAGGGCATTCAACACTTGACTAATCTAAAACAATGAGAAGTGAATCTAAAGAGGTCATTGAGAAGAATAATAAAGGGGTAGTGTGGAACAAATGAGGGATGACAATTAATACTATTTCAGATCCCTTAATTGCATCTTAGTGAGAATAATAAGACATACATTCTATCAATCAAGTAGGCTCAATAGTGTACCACATATTGTTGTTGACATGGGGTATATGATAGTCATGAAGAATCATAATTATGACCTTGTCGAGTTGTAGATGCAACAATTGTCAAAAATTTGGGAGCTATAAGGAAGACCAAAAGTGCATAATATAAATTTGGCTCAATTTTTGTATGTTATTTTATGTACAAAATTCATTCCCTACATTTGGTAAAGTCATCTAGAAATAGATCTATTGTAGTGTAAATAGGTGAGTTTATTGAGCAACTTGGGAAAAATTTTGAGTCAGTTATGACAAGGTATTTTGAAGACTTCAAAAATCAATGAAGAAGAGACCAAGGATACTAGTTTCACTAGTTGAGAAAAATTTCAATTATGTTTTCTTTTTAGTTGACATGAATGTTACATATGTTCAAGCTATTGTTCCAAGGTTTAGGTGGCTAAGGCCACTAGGCTATGAAATCAATGTTGATGAAGCCTCTATAGCAATAACAACATTACTTGAAAAATATTTAGATGTTAAGGCTACTACCTTTGGAAACTGTGATGTGACCAAATCTAAGATAACAATGGATTTGAAGACTACCTCAATCATTAGGAACAAGAAAAAAATTATGAAGAAGCTAAAAGAGATATTAGTGAAGTAGCATATGAAGAAGAAGAAGAGGAGGAAGAAGATGAAGAAGGAGAGGATATACCAGGACAAGTACCATTGGCCTTAACTCAAGGTCAAGGAGAAGATCAAGCAGAAGAAGTAGAAATTGAAGAAGGTATTGAGGGAGAAGAGGCCAATGAAACACCTAAGAAAAAGAAGAGGAAATCTAAGACACTAGCTACTAGTAAACCAAGGAAGGCTGCAAAACCTAAGTCTACAATTCCCTATACGAGAGCAAGCATAAAGGCTACTATGAAGAAGGCTCAATAAGAAGTCAAGACAAAAGAGAAGAGGGCTAGACTAGTTAGCAATGAAAAGGAGCCTAAGAAGAGACTAAGGAGAAAATATGTTGCTCTAGTTGAATCTGATGAAAACAACCAATTTCAAGAGGTAAGTCAAAGTCCTTCTTCAGATATAGACAATATATGTGAGAATATAAGGAACAATGTTGATTTATCTAGTCTGATACATATTAAATTTGGTACACTTGGAAAAGTAGATATGAACCAAGTAGAGTCAATTTATGCCATGATGAAAACATTTAAACAAATTCTAATTGAGATTGCCAACTCTCTACCAAAGGAATTCTCTGATAGGGTTGAGCAAAAGTGGCAATATAATCTAAAAATAGAAAGACAAATCAGAGAGACTACACTTGCCATAATGATGCTAGAACTAGATAGAGAGTCAATGGCCAAGGCATTGAAGAAGCATATCAAAAAAATTTGCACCAAAATGCAGGGCATTCAACATATTGCAAAACAAGGTTGAGGATATTGTACAAAAGAACACTCTAATTTGGAAATCACTATATGGTTTAAGAAGACCAAGGCAATAATGTAGGCACCTATTGAGGTAGGTGAGGACAAAGAAAAGAAACAACATGCAATTAAAGTAATCATAGTTGATACTTAGCCAATTATAAAAGACTAAGATAGTGAAACAAATGTAGATACACATGCACCAACTAAGGATGAGCAGCAAACAAAAAATATTGTACTAGATACACTAGTACCGAGTGCCAGACCTTTGCATGAATTGAATGTATAAAATAATGCTATAAAGATAAAGGATGTTTTTTATACTGTCACTCTGAACATCAATCCCCTCATAGTGGATGACTTGAAGAAAATACTAGAGGAATCCACTACATAGGATAAACTTTGTGAGAATTTTGTATTAGTGAGTGTTGATGAAATTGAGAAGGTAGACAAAGTATTTGTAGGGGAGGAAGCATAGAAACAAGTTACACCTATAGCCCCTTCTCAATTTTCCATGATACAACCTACATTACCCATTTTGGTATATCAAGGGAAGGAGATAGCTACTTCTACCATTAGTACATTGACACAAAGTACATTAGTCTCAATCATTATAAAGGAAAGTGAACATGACAAGGGTGAGATAGTTGGAGAGTAGAAAGATGAAATAGAGAAGATTAAAGGAACACACATTCAAATAGGTCAGGTAGACACTCCTGCACCTACAACACAAAAGCAAGGTGCATCTATGAATATAGAGAAGCAATAGGATAAGACTTAAGAGCTAGATATGAGTACAAAACCTGAGGAGCAATTAACACTACAAATAATGTTAACTTTACTAGAAACTACTAATCCTACTAGTCAATCTCTTCATAGGCTGAGTAAAGAAGTTGTACCCCTACAATCATCTTAGTTGAGACCAAGCACAAATAAGGTAGATGAAATCACATCATTTTTTTCTATGAAATTGGATGAGGTGATTGAGTTGCCCAAGTTTGATTATGCAACTATCACTATTGAGTAGATGTGGATACTCTAGGAAGCTCTAGCAAAGAAGAATCAATAATTTCTTAGCCAAGAGCATATGAGGAAGAAAGTCTTGAAAGATATCAAGGAAATTTTTATTGTTGCATTTAGTCTATAGGCTCCAGAGGAAAACAAGACAATAATTGAATAGTTAACCAACTTATAGAAGAACCTAAATGGCATAGACGTAGATTCAAATGTACAATTACTCAAATGCTCTAAGAGAAAGTTCCAACATAAGTTTGATGAAAAGATATCAAAATCTATTGCACTATTGTAGGTTGACTTAGAAACCAAAATAAACAGTGTGAAGAGGGTACTAGAGAACATCTTCTATTTGTACACCAAATTGTGTAATCCCACACTCTTCACACCACAAACAAGGAGTCATATAAAGTCATTTGGTATAACTCTAGCATAGAGTGAGAGCCATTTCAAAAATCTCCTAAACTCCCAAAGTTAGTCAATAATGTTCCATGTAGATGAAACAAACATCAAAGATAAATTGATAAGCATCCAGTTAATTTTGACTCTAGATAAGGAGATATTTCACAAGGAACTAGCCTTTATCGAAATACTCATGCAGAAAGCTTTGAATATTTCTACTTATGAAGGCTTAATTCATGTTGTTGCTAAGCTGGTCATTGAGATCAAATCATTGGAGGTAGCTTGTGATAACCAACATGTAGCATTGAAAACCATTCTTGAAGTCAACAAATCATTTTTGAACAAACACACTTTAAGTGTATAACCCATTGACATAAGAGTCAAGAAAGGGGAAGGAAAAAGAGGCAATAAGAGAAAAGGGAGAGTAAGAGATAAAGTAATGAGAAATAATATTGGGAAGATAGAGACAGAGATAAATAGAAAGACAATTTACTCAATAGGAGAAAGATTTTGGTTCAAATATAGAGTGTAGAACAATACAATCAACTCAAGGGGAGTTATTGAATTTTGAGGTATGACTGATCAGTCATAAACTCTCGTAAAAAATTTATGTTTTTAAATTTTTCTTATTTATCCCATGGATATTGTCTAAGTTATACTTGAAAGGCTAAAGTTGATTCGTATATGATCAAGTATTTTTCCACTCATATCAGAGGGAGAGATTATTAATATTAGATATTTTTTGACATATGAGTGACATTGTACTTAATTTATTTACTTAGTTCATGTCAAACAAGTAATACATTATGAGCATAAGTTGTCAGATAGTAATATGCCGAGTGATAGATATTTAGTGTTAGTTGAGTAACTAGTAAGTGCTACATCACTCAAGTGACGAGATGATGATATGTCTTGAGCTATTTAGATGCTAAGTGATTAGTCGATGCTGAGTCCTTCAAAAGATGAGTTACAAGATTGACATTGTACTTGATGGCAAGCATCAAGGACTTAAAGTGCCAAGTTACACAATTTTGACATAGTTGTTTGTAATGACACAAACTTCTATGTAAACCATTTTTGGACTAACTTAATGATTGATTTAAAATATTTGTTGATAAGGATGAATCTTAAATGTGAATCCCTATGCATTGCATGTATCCAATCAGAAAAATTAAATGTTTAAGTGACAATATGGGTGAATCACTACCATTGATTCATACCCAACCCTAAGTCACCTAGGTCTTCTTAATAAAGAAAAACCCTAAACTTTCTAACAACTACTAAGGAGAATTGAAGAGATTTTGCATGCACAAAAAGAGCATTCATGGTGATTAATGTTTTATGAATTGAGTTACATTGTAGGCTCTGTTAAAAGAGAACATAAGAAAGGAATTAGAGGACAAAAGTGATACATCTAATTAGAAAGGTTCAAGTACACATTATTATAGAGGTGATCTGATGTCAAGAAATAGAGTGCTAATGGAAAGATTGTTACTAAGACATTCTAATAGTTGAATCAATTAAATCTCTTAATAGAGTATTCTTAATGGACTATTGTAAATCTTTTAACATGGTGCTTATTTCATTGTAAGTTAAAGTCTTTTAATAGGGTAATATCTAACAATATTGTAAGCCTATAACAAGGAAGACCTTTCACATGGTAGATCATGTTCTATGGTCAAACATTTTAACCTCCATTAGATACACTTTACTACTGTAGTAGTGAATATTTGTGGGTATTATCCTAACCCTACTTTTACCTTCTCCTTAGAGGGTTTATGGGTAACCAAATATCTTGTGTCATACATGTGTTGAATATTTTACTTTCATGTTATGGATTTATATGCTTAATTCGGTATTTTAGTTTATATGCATAGATTATGAGATGGATGTGTGGTGAATAGTTTTAGAGGTTGAAAGTTTTAAGTGTTGATTCACCCCTCACCCCCTCTCAGATTTTACTTCCCTATTATATTTTCGAGAGTCATCCTATGTGTCATCTACATATTGATCTAAATGGGTTGATTAAGCCATAATTACATGTTATAGACTTGGCTCAAAATATTATGAATCCATTTCCCATGCTTGGCATGTCCTAAATATCGGTCAAACCCTTTTCTTCGAAGTGCTTGTGCTCAAGTTTCAAACTACCATCCACATGCAATGCTTTGTATGCCTAGTTCAGCTCTAGGGTGCCCAAATCCTAAATTGAACAATGATAAAATGACCTAATATCATGTATCAAGAGTAACATCAAAGGGATTTGAGAGTGAACTTTGATTGGGTCAAACTCTTCCACATATGTTGGACACAATTTGAACTTTGAGGCTTCACAATTGACACCAAAAACCAAATATCTAAACCTTTCCTCACTTTTTTGTTGGAAGAAGATGCCATACCACTTGGCGATGCAAGATAAAAGCTTCAACAACTTCTCTTTGAATCACTTGGGGGCTTAGGGTTTCTCTTCTCAATTTTCTCTAGAATTTGTGGTGAAAACAAAACCTTCAATTTATCCCTTTTAACCAATTTTTTTCTTTAACTTGTGATTAATGCATTGTAAAATAGATAGCTTAGTGACAACCTATTCAAATCAACATATTCCTTAAAATTTGGTAAGATCTTCAAATTAGTTGAAACTCTAAACTTTTCATCTCTATCCAAGCTTAGTAAGGTCTTATATCTTGACCTTGCTTAGTAAGGTCTTGAAGCCTGAGCTAGCTCAGTAAGGTCTTGCAACCTAAGCTATGATGGTAAAGTGTAAGACATCAATTGATCTACTATCTAGCTTGATGATCCTAATACATCTAAAATGCTTATTTGGATCTTCTTTCTTGTTGATTGGAACTAATATGAGATGTCTCCTTAGAATGATAGTTCTTGTAATCTTCATGGATAACTAGTTTGAAATGGTTGAGTCACCCAACTCATTGACTTGGTTGTCAACATTTTCATGACTTTTTCTTGAATTCTCTAGAGATTTTATTAACTATTGTTTTCTCATTTGACTTTTGATACTGTCAACCTTTTCTTTCTTCTCATCTTTAACTACACCTTGGTTCATATAGTTCTTGGCTATGACTAAGTTCTTTCCATAAAAAAATCTCCTAGTAGGGTCTCTCTTCCTCATTTGAGTTTTTATGTAGTTTTCTCCAATGTACCCATACTCACCACGTAAGTAACATCTACACCATGTGTTATCATCTGAACCAAATATTTCTTTGACAAATTTCTCAGATGGGCTCCATTTCTTGACCTTGCATTATGAATATTTATGCCCTTTTTTGTTGCAGTTGAAACACTTTCCTTTAAACTTGGTTTTCTCTATGCACTCACCTCCTCTATGTACATAATTGTTATATCTGTAACACTTTCCATTGAATCTTGGTTTAACATTTCTCCAATAGTTATTTGAAGTATGCACTATTTTTCCACAATGATTGTAAGCAGGCCTTTTCTCTTTTGAGCTCCTTGTTGAGGTGATTCACCTTCCTCCATCTAGCCTAATCTAGCTTTTCCTTTGTGTCTAAATTGAGTTTTCTTATCCAACTTATTCATGCTTTCCTGATATTTCATCATCCTCCCATTGGTTGTCTTTCTATGCTGAGATCATTTGGCAATATTTCATACTCTATCCTCAAGTCGATAAGCTCTTGATTTGCATCATTGAGTTGATCAATCAAGTCTTCTTGTTGAAGAAATAGTTGATGAATTTCATTGTCATTTTCTTCTATCTTTTCAATTAGCAATCTCTTCTCTTCTTTGGCTTTTTCTTTTTATTCCGTGTTTTCACACATTCTAACAAATTAATTATTTTTCTCTCTTTTTAGTTTTCTGATTTCTTCATGAAGAATGAGATTATTTTCAAGTAGGTCTCTAATTTTTTCATTATCTACATTTGATACTTTATCTTGGTAAATGTCTTCAAATATTTCTTCAATGTAGAGATTGTCATTCAATTGTACTGATATTACCTTCCTTATTTGCAAGGATTGAGAGAGATATTCCTTTCCTTTCTTTAGTTGTCCCATGGTCAATTGAAAATCCAACTTCTCATTCTTAATAGGTTTGTATCCTATATACCTCCATTGCCTCTGATATTTTATCAAGATACTAAACTCTTGATGTGAGAACCAATTCTCTAATACCAATTGTAGGGAATATAAGGTAGGCTTAGTGACTAAGAGGGTAGGGTGAATCAGGAATCAATAATTTTTTTAACATAATTCACCAATTAATCATTCAAAAATTATTCTGATCTAATTGCATGAATGAAAGACTAAAAGAAGCAAAACATTCATAACACTTGGCATAATATTTGGTGACCAAGAAACCTTCCAAATAGAAAGAAAAACTAGGGTGGGGATGATACCTATTAAGGATTATGATTGATCACTTCTATTGATCTTCCCTATTAGGAGTGATAAGGACTGTTAAATCCACCTTGTTAAAGGATTTATACAATACAATGAAGTATTCACATTGTTAAGAGATTCAACAAAATACTATTAAGTCCACCTTGTTAAAGGATTTGACTAATACACCTGTTATGATGAATCAACAATTGATCTCTACTCAACATCTTTGTTTCCTTTATGAGATTCTTTTTGTGTAAATTGATCATCTTTATGTGATGGATGAGACTCTTCTTTCCATTATACTACTTATAGCCTTGTCTTCTTAATTATCATTCATCTGCTTCTTCTTTGTTACACAATCGCATTTTTGGATATGAAAAAATGAAATATATACATAGCAATCCAATTAATTACCTTTTGGAGTCGGCTATAACACCAAATTCAAAAAATCTTTACCAAGTTGGATAGCTGCTAATAATAGCGCTATGAAGACTAGATGATGATATTTTGACACTTTGTAGCACTGCCAACTTGGTAAGTTCTAGAACTTGGTTGACACTAGTGCTCTATCTACATTGACGACTCTCGAGCAGTCACAAACTTGGTGTAGAAAACAAACTATTACAAGTATGAGAATGTGTTTCAATGAAAATTGTGTCATTGATGTTGAACCTGCTACTTGTTGGTAATAAAATTACTTAGATGATTTGAGTACTATGAATTGTTTGATTGATGAAGAGGATTTGATCAAATGAGGTAACAATAGCACCTAGAAGAAAGGTTAAGATATGATATGGAAAAGGAGTACAAAGATTTGTTAAGATAGTGAAATTATAGTACATTGATTATCTACTTAAGGTTGCAAAGGTGGATACATTGATTAAATTCAGAGGAACAAGTAATATGAATTAAATTTGCCAAGCTTAACAATTTGCATAGTAGGTGCCAAGAAAAGTTAGTGTAAGCCGAGCAAGAAATTAGTTGGAGCTGAGAAAATTCAAAGTTCAGTGCGTGTCGAGTAATATAGTGTAAGTTAAGTAAAATTTAGCTGATGTCGAGAACAAGTAAAGTTTAGTTTGTGCTAAGTGGTTTGATAGTGGATGCCAAGAAATGCAAAATGTGCTAAGCATCAGAAGTAAGTTAAGGTGAGTGTCAAGATTATAAGAAAGATCGTGAATTTGATGAATCTGTGCCAACAAGTTTGTTTTCTTTGATTGTGTAAACCACATGGAAGATAAGTTTGATGAGTTGGTGGCATAGAATTCAAGATTAACCATTTTGAGGAGAATTTTGAGAGGATTGAAGGAGAAGTTTCTAGAAGGGGATAAAATAAAAAGATTGGTAGATTCATTAAATTGTACCTGATCACACCTAACCCTAAAATGAAAAATAGAGGATGAATGACAAAAGATCTAAATTCTCTATTTATAGAGATGGTTGGTTAGAATTAAATGTTTTCATGTGCAAGAACCTAAGGAAGAAAAAATTAAATAAGATTTTGCTTCATTCAATGACCAAAGAGAAGAGACTATTATCAGTAGGCAAAGCAAGAAGGCTTAAGGGTATGGATGCTTGAAGGGTGGACAAGTTATAAGAGTTGAAGTGTGTGAAAGCCAAGGAGACTAGATGATTGAAACAAAGATCTATAATCTGCAAACTGAGTTGTAAGTTGTCATTAAATCAAGCCTTACTTTTACTTTCTAAATTTTATAAGTATAGGGTAAATCCTTTGTATTAAGGTTGACCTAATAGTCATTTGTAAATGCTTTGACTGGGTGACATTCCAAGTGAATGATCTAAAGTCCTCTAACAAGGCTAACTCCTAATAGGGTGATTGAAATCCTCTAACCTGGTCACATTTAATAGTGTGCATTGTAACCTTTAACAAAGTTGGCCTTTTAAAGGGCACCACTTCAGAAGAGAGAGAATTAGTAGCATGTTATAGGTGGTTTTTCCCAAATTGGATTTCCACATAAAATTATTTTGTCAAATTTGTTATTGAATCTATTATGTTTCATGCTTACATTTTAACAAAGTTGATTTGATAGTAACCTACAAGTTCAAGTGATTGTATTATCTAATGGATGCATGAATGATGCATATGTTTTATGGATATGGGTTCACTAAGATATGAAAAGTTTTATTTGTACATCTAGACCTTGGATAACTAATTCATGCCCCCTCTCAATTATTCTAAAAGAATACCAACAATTGGAATTGTAGCCATCTGCTTAAGAGGACTAGTTTAAAGGTACTAGAAGAGAAAGATCAAGATGTCAAAAAGAGAGGTATCTAAGCTTAATAGAGATAAATTTCCTACATTGAAAAGCCTAATGAGGCTACACTTAGCAGGTTTTGGTGATCATGTACAATCTACCATCACTATAGAGCATGATGATCCTACTAGAGACCTAACTACTAAAGATTCAAAAAAGAAGAAAGAACACAACTAGACAATGTGGAGATTGCCTTTGTCCTAAGTTATGCTGAGTTTGATGATATCAAGGATTGTGATAGTGCAAGGAAAATGTGGGATATGATTCACACTTTTTATGGAGGAGACACAAATGTTCTAAGAGACAAATTTGAATATCTTAGAGGTAAGTTTGATGATATGAGAATGCAAGATGGTGAGAATGTTGCTCAATATTTCTCTAGGATAAAAGATGTTGTTAATGCAATGAGAGCATCTATTGGTAAGAGAGATGATGATACCATACTAAGAAAAATTTTGAGAACATTGTTGCCCATTTATGCTATTAGAGTTTATGCAATACAATAACTGAGATGCATACCAGGTTCTAATCTGACTCTTGAAGGTCTAGTAGGTAGAATCACTTATTTTGAGCTATCCAATTTTGATAATTTGAAATCTAAAAATGTTGAATCTTCTTTCAAAGCTAAGCTATCATTGAAGGAACTTAATAAGAAGAAGAAAAAGGTAAAATATATTTCCAGTGATAGTGATACAGATGAAGAAGAGGTAACACAACTTGAAGCACTACCAGTAAGGAGATATCATAGAGATAAAGTAAAATTCAAAGGTAAGTTATATGTCATATGTTTCAATTGCAATGAGGTTGGTCATGTTGCTACTATATGTCCAAAGAAGGAATATTATATTGGTGGTGACAAGTACAAAAGTTGAAGAGATGAAGACAATGAAGATTACAAAGATAATGAAAAGAAGTCTTCCTTCATTGCTAAAGAGTAAACTAAAGATGGATCTAATGATCATGAAAATGAAGTGATATATTTTGCAATGAAGGATGAGACAACTGTACTAGTTTGTTGTGTGAACAAGAATGACACATGGATCATTGATAGTGGGTGTTCACATCACATGACTAGAGATAAAAGTAAGTTCATTATCTTGAATTATTATGATGGAAATAGTGTAAGATTTGGCAGTGATGCACCCTGTCTAATAAAAGGAAAAGGTTCTTTCAAACTCATAGAAAAGATGTTATGTAACAATGATTATTATGTTGAAAGACTTGACTATAATTTTTTGAGTGTGTCACAACTAAATAGTTTAGGTTGTAAGGTTGATTTTGAGAACAAGATTGCTGAGATATATGATACTACTAGAAAACTAAAGGAAAAGGTGATCAAAGTAGAGGTAATCTATTTTAGCTTGATATAAATTATGCTACTTGTTTAATTGTATAATCTGATGATGTGTGGCTATGGAACAAGAGGTTATGTCATGTTAATTTTGATAACTTGGTTACTATCAGTAACATTAGAAGAGTTAGAGGTTTTGCTAAGTTTAAGAAACCTGAGAATATAATTTGCAAATCATGTCAGTAAGGAAAAATGACAAAGTCAAGTTTTATTATTAAGATTCACTCCTCTAAAGGAAAATTAGAGATTGTTCATAGTAACTTGTGTGGACCAATTTATGTCAAAAGCTAAAAAGGAGATAAGTACATTATGCTATTTGTTGATGATTATTCTAGAATGATGACAATTATGTTTTTGAAATAGAAATCTAATGCTTTCCAAATGTTTAAGTGGTATTTAGCAAGAGTTGAGAAAGAAAGAAATAATTGTCTAAAATATTTGAGATTTGATAGAGGGGAAGAATTTACATCAAATGTGTTTGAGATGTTTTGTAATGACAGAGGAATCAAAAGATAGACATTTACCCCTAGGACCCCTTCACAAAATGGAGTTATTGAAAGGAGGAACATATATATAATGGAATATGCTAGGACACTCATGATGGAGAAAAATGTTTCTTTAAAATAATGGAAAGAAGTTTTAATTATAGTTGTTTATACCTTGAACCACATACAAGTCAAGAAAGGTACTCATTCAACACCTTTTGAACTATGGTATGGATACTCACCCAATGTAAAATATTTTAAGATATTTGGAAGCAAGTGTTATATTCTGAAGGATTTTAGGAACGATAAAATAGATGAAAAAAGTGAGGAAGGTGTATTCCTTGGCTATTGCACAATAAGTAAAGCTTATAAGTGTTTATATACTAACACTAACAAAGTTGTGGAAGTGCAAATATATAAGGCAAAACCTATGAAGAAACCAAGGGAATACAAATAATTTGTACATTTTTATAAAGGTATATATCTACTGATGAGGATGTTGTAAATCAAGTTAAAAAACAAAAACAAGTTTCAATGACTATCCAGTCATATACTATGAGTGTTGAGTTGCATTCAAGAACTAAGCTACATTTAGGCATTGAGTTACACAATGAAGTTGAGGTACATTTTGATTTTGAGATTAGTGTACATGAAAGAGATATTGAAATACTTGATAGAGATGTACATAGTGTTTCATAAGTTTAGAGACCAAATGAAGAAAATAGAGTGAAACCAAGATTATCAAAGTATGTCAAGAAACACCGCCCTATAGCAAAATCATTGAGGATAAAGATGCAAGACCAATGAAAAGGAACAAGTTGAGAAATGAGACATGTTTTCTTAGCATGCATGAACCTAAAATGGTGGAAGATGTCTTAGAAGATGTGGATTGGAGTAAATCCATGAAAGAAGAGATTGAACAAATTGAGAAAAATAAGACATGGACTCTAGTTCCTAGATGAGAAGATAAAATGTGATTGGTACGAAGTAGGTATATAGAAACAAGTTAGAAGAAAATGGTAAAGTCAAAAGGAACATGGAAAGATTATTTTGTAAAGGATATACACAAGAATAAGGGATAGACTATGGAGAAACATTCTTTCTTGCTGTAAGATTGGAAGGAGTAAGAACTCTTCTTGCTTACTCTGAATACAAAGGTTTCAAAGTTTTTGAAATGGATATTAAGTTTTCATTTTTGAATGGTATATTGGAAGAGAAGGTTTATATAGAATAGCCAAAAGGATTTGTTGATGCTGACAACAAGAACATGGTATGTAGACTACACAAAAATTTCTATGGTTTGAAGAAAGCACCAAGAGCATGCTAATGAAAGGCTTCATAATTATCTTGTGAAGATTGGATTTGAGAGGACTAATGACAAAACAATCTATACTTGTAAACAAAAAAAAGGAAAAGATATTTTACTATCTAAAATTTTTGTTGATGATATCATATTTGGAGGTCAAGATACCTTATGTAAGGATTTTGTAAATTAAATGAAGGAAGAATTTGAAATGCCTATGTTTGGAGAGATCAAGTTATTTGTGGATTTTCAAGTACATCAGATGAAATATGGTATATACATCACTTAGTCAAAATATGTAAAGGAGATACTAAAAACATTTGGATTGGAAGATTCTAAGCCACTAAGCATGTCGATAATGACATGAAATAAATTATCAAAGATTGATGATTCAGCTGAGGTGAAACAAATATTGCATATGTCTATGATTGACAAATTACAATATATAGGACACAAAAAACCTAATATTGTATTAACTATAGGGATAGTTACAAGATTCTATTAGAAACAATAGTCCACTAAGATAATTGAGAGGCAGGGTGGGGGATGGGGGTGAATTAGTTATCCAATAGTTAAAACATTTATTTTCTTTAAAAAAACTTAACTGTTGAACCAAAGTAAATAATAATCATAATAAGATGCATATAGACAATTACACTAGATATGTTGACTAGGGAAACCCTTGATCAAAGGGAAAATCTCAGTGGGGATGATGCCCTAAAGATTATGTACTAATATAAATATTCCTTGTTAGAGGATGGACCCTATTAGGAGTCTATTGCAACAATTAATAAAAAGAGTCCCTATTAGGAGGCTTTGAATTTGTGTTAGGAGATTCCAACTCTATTAGGAGTTGTGCCAACGCTATTAGGAGTTATAGTACAATGTATGCAAGCAGACCCCACTACCTAAACATTCAATTTAAACTACAAGAAGAGCTCACTACTCAAACATGCAATTTAATGTTATTTTTTTCTTTTATTTGTTCTATCAACCAAACCAATCACTATCAAACCTTGTAGACTAGGTCACAAACCTCAAATCCAAATATTAAACCTTAGATCACTCAGCAAAATTTGCCAATGAAGTTTCCTTCATTTTCACTCTGCTCTATTCAACTTTGCATTCTTATCTCTCTATTGGTTATAATTCCATGCAAATACCATATCTATCCATACCATGATAAAGGAAAATTCCCTTCCTTTATACCGAGTCTGTAAAAAAATTCCCTAAATTGACTATTAGACTTTCTCAATTAATCATTAGAGGACCACATTAAGAACATGTTACTCTTAGCAATAACATCAATCTTCCATCTTTCAAGTTGAATATCTTTCCATACACATAATATTATGATGAGAGAACTTAGCCATGTCATCATCAACATTTTTTCTACACATCTTCAACCTTAATTATTAGAATAACATTTATGCTAAGAGATATAAAAAGGTTACTAGTACATGCCTTTAGAAACTCTATCTCAGAATAAACATAACCAAAACTTACATAACTTCTTCCAGACTTATCATTTCTTCTTCGATCATTAACTACACATACTAGATACTTAAAAGTATCTCCCATTTAACTTGAGATAGGTAGAATACTCAACTAGCCATCTGTACCAACATGATATTTGCGATGTTCTTCTACCAGATACCATAGAAAAGTCCTATGTTGACATAAATGAAAAACTCAATCATGAATGTAACATATCATCATAGTAAAATATCTACAATAATTCCCCATAGGAATATCATAACCACTCATCCTTCCAACAATCTCTTAACAAATTATTTGCTAATCCAAGGGAGAATCATTTATGGCTATTAAGAAAATAATTAGATATCTAAAAGGAACAAAGAATATGGTCTATACTATAAGAAACATGAGAAATTTGAATTAGAACCCTACACTAATGTTCATTGGCCACAAAATATTAATGATAGAAAGAGCACTGCTGGAGGAGAATTTTTCTTAGGAAAAAGGCTAGTTACATGGACTAGCAAGAAACACAACTACATGTCTCAATCTATTGCTCAAGTTGAATTGTTGTTGTAATAAATTGTATAAATATTGTATGTTTCAAACAATTACAAGTTATAAGGAGGAAATCACTGAACTTCTGATACTTTATTGTGATAACACAAGTGCTATAAATATATCAAAGAATCCTATCATGCATACAAAGACTAAGCACATTGCAATCAAGTATCATTACTTGAGAGAGTTAGTTCAAGATAAAGAGGTGAAGATGGAATATATTAATACAAAAGAATTAATAGCTAATATCTTCACAAAAGAATTACCTAAGGATACTCATGAGTATCCAAGAGGTAAACTAGGAGTGATACCCCTATATAAGGCTATTAAAGAAGCACGAGAAGTGGCATGCATCAAAAAAGATGATTGGCATATGTTATACATTGATGTAGTGGATCTTACTTTAGGAGCTACCCAAAGTAATCAAAGGGCTAGAGCTAAAAATTAGTCACAAGCTAGGTGATAGAGGGAGAAAGGGAGAGAAAGACAATGAGGGAGAAAGACAAAAAAAGGGAGAAATCTAGAAATCTAGAGAGGGAGATTATAGAAGATGTAGGGAGAAAGAGATAGAAGAAACATGGTATATCTACTCAAAGGGAAATATAAGAAGTGATCAAGAGGGAGACATAAGGATGAGTTGATTAATTATCTATTGATTAGAATAGAATTTTGTAACGTATACAAAAGATGAAAGTTGTTGATAGAGGGAAAGATTTAAATACAAGGATTTATTTTCTTTTTGGAACTATTGTTGGTTTTATTGATTAATATTTGTTTTCCATCAATTACAAAGATGGAGATTATTGAAAACAAATTAAAACAAGTATGAGAATGTATTTAAATCACTATTTTTTCACTAATATCAAAACTGCTACTTGGTAGAAAGATAATTACTTAGATAATTTGAGCACTATTTTTTGATTGATTGATGAAGATAATTTGATCAAATGATGTAGCAATATCACTTTGAGGAAAGGTTGAGTTATGATATGGAATAGGAGTACAAAGATTAGTAAAGATAGTAAAATTATAGTGCATTTATTATCTACTTAAGGTTGCAAGGGATGGATACATTAATTAATTTTAGATGAATAAGTAAAACAAATTGAGTCTACCAACCTTGAAAATTTGAATAGTAGGTGTCAAGAAAAGTTAGTGTAAGCCACACAAAAAATTAGTTGGAGTTTAGCAAAGTCAAAGTTTAGTGTATGTTGAGTAATACAGTATAAGCCAAGTAAAGTTTAGTTAATGCTAAGCACTAGTAATCTTTAGTTCATGCCAAGTGATTTGACAGTGGATGTCAAGCAACACAATACATGCTAAGAATTAGAAGCAAGTTAATGTTGAGTCTCAGTATTATGAGAAAGATTGTAAATTTGATGAATTTGAGCTAACAAGTTTGATTTCTTGGATTATGTGAGCCATGTGGAAGATAAGCTTGATGAGCTAGTGGCATGAAATTCAAGATGAATCATTTTGAGGAAAATTCTAAGAGGATTGAAGGAGAATTTTCTAGGAAGGAATGAAATGAAAGCATGGGTAGATTCATTGAATCCTACCTAATCATTTAGTTTCCTTCCTTCATCGTTATGATAGTAGTAGCATTGAGTAGGTGTACCCTTAGGGTATGAGACGGGGATGTACTTTAGTATAAGGTCCAATGGGACCAATTTGGCATGGATAGTGCCTCTTGGGAAGATGAAAAAAAAATCTAGAAATCTTTTCCCCATCTTTTTCTATAGATAGTTATTTTATTTCAGTTGGATAACAATTTTGGTATGTGTATACTAAATTTTGTTTGCATGACATCAGGATGATGCCTTTTCCTAGTGGGGAAGGATGTCACGTCTTTCCCTAGGATCATTTTCTTTTCTTTCCTACATGGAAAATGTTGATTTGGTCAAAATTGATTAATTTTAATTTAAGATAAATAAAAGTTAATATCTTAGATTACCAAAATAAAATTACTTAATTTACTATGGATATACATGAGATATTATGTTATGATAATGATGTCATTGAAGTGTTTTAAATGTTTTGATTTAATAATTTGATTATGTTAATGTTTTATTTCTTAATGATGATGTAATTAAGATGTGTTGTTTTGATTATGATGGATACTGACTCATTTTTGGTTATGAGTGTCTGAGTGGATGTAGGGATAATCATGATGAGAGTGTGGTTGAGGTAGAGAGGGCTAGCCTCTTAGAAGGGAATGTGTTGGATGTCGTGCTACCACACACACATCATGTAGCATTTTATGTTGTTGTTTGATAAATTTCTAGAACTAACCTTGAAAGATCGAAATGAATTAGATGTTTCATTTGATTCATAAATGATATAATTAAAAAGATGTCAGATAGAAAGTGTATATATATTGATATGCTAATAGAAGAGTTTAATGTTTGATTTTAACATATAAATACAATTTTAAATTAATTAAAAAGAATTTAGTAATACAATTTTCTTTTACCTATAAATAGATATGTGTGTTTACTAAGTGTCATGGATTTTCAAACTTCTACAATGAATCAAATACCAAAAAAACCATAGGAAAAAACCCCACTAGAATTTAGTTTTTTTTAGGTTAGTTACAATTGGGGATTCTTAAAAACAAAGGTTGGGAGAAAAGAAAGGATATCAACAATTGGGGTTTTAAGGAAGGGAGGGCATCATTGTGTAGAGGCGTTGATGAATAAGAGGGCATCATCAAACAGTGGCATCATTGAGCAGAGACATCATTGAATTAGGTTCCCTCTATTATGTCTATTCTACTTAATGCACAGACTATTAAATTTGCTCATCTTGGAGAGTTTGTCCATACGTTTCCTTTAGATTTTCCATGTTTAGCTTTGTGTTGGAAATCTTAGTTTCTTGTGCTTCATTGCTACCTATGATTGTCTTATCAGCTATAGCATAAATGTCTTCTAAGTGCATTAAAACATAATGGCTCATAGGAAGTAGATGGTCTATGGTCTCTCTATTAGCTCCTACTAAAATAGTATTAACTTTTGCTGCTCCTCCTAAGACATCTATATGGTGGCAGTAAAGCTTCTTCAGGATGTACATCTAGCCTGGAAGGTTTTTCAATCCATCTATTGTACTTTTCTTTTTTTTGTTTATTCTTTTCTCCATAACTATTACGACCTATAGATCATCTAGAAGGAAACACTTAAATAAATATATATATAGGGTCAACGCTATAACCAAACATAAGAATTGATCATTCATGATTTTACACCAGCCCAAGGTCATTGTGTTGCACTAGTAGCTGCTCTATAATAAGGGCATTACAAATTTCCACAAATAACAAACTAGGACAACAGAAGACCTTATGCATAGCTAGCAAAATGTTTAAACAAAGTTAAGGCTATATTGATTTAATTGAAAAACTTCCTATTTAAACAATCTTGTGAACCTGTAGGATCCTAGGTAATGTCTGACTATACATTAGGGAAGGAACAATCCTATGTGTGTCTTGATCAAAGTATATTTTCAGCATTAAACATTCTTTGAACCTTAATAATAGGATGGATAAACATGTATATTTTATTTTAGATGCAATATTATTTTTTTCAATGTTGGCTAAACCATAATAGAAAAATGGAAGACCTTTTATGTGTCATAGTTGCAAGAGTAGGCATTTCAGTAGTATTGTGGTTGATTGAAACATAGGAAAAGAATGGCATATGTTGTATGTGAATGAGATGAAATAGTATTCTTTCAGCATCACTATGAATGATTATACCATAAGGTGAAACAAAATTAGTTCAAACCTCTTGTTACAATTCAGCATTGCTATGTTTGACTAAACTATATGAAAATAGTAATCTTATGTGTTATTCTATAGATTCATGTCAACAATTTTATGATTGGTTGTGCATTAACAGATAAGAGGAAATGAACATATGCATTTTCAGATTTATTTGAACATCTTGTTGTTGTTAGCACAAAAACGTGCATTTTTCCTTCATGACAAGGTTGGGGCATTCTTCATGTCAAGAAGAATCCCAGGGGAGTGTTTCACTCCATCATTGGCAAGGTTAAAGTGTCTAGGCCACACTCCCATCTCAAATATCAAGAGGACGATGTCCTATGGCTTTAAAGATAGGATACGTTGAAGAACGCAATAGGAAAGGTTATCTCAATTTGATTTGTATTGTTAATCATTGACATGTACTAATTATGTAATTATAACTTGAGAGTTATGTAAATATGGAGACTAATAAAAAGAAATTTAAATTATGTGCAATCACTATAATTGTTGTATGTTGGATCAACAATTTGGTTAATGTTACTTGATTAAATAATGAGATTTGATGAGTGATTAGTCATTACCAATATTTATGTAGCATTGAATCTTTTTGAATATGCATAAAAGTGGAATTGTTGATCAACATCTTAATGTTTTTGTTATGTGCATAAACTAATTGTTAAAGATTAAGCAGTTTGACTGTTCCACAATGTTGTGATTGGTTCTCTTCCACATTTTATATTTTGATGATGTGGCAAAGTTAATTAGGACATGCTTCTTACAATGTGATGAGAAGTTCACTGAAGCATGGATTTCATGCAGGAAGATGATTGTTGTTTATTTATTGCGAAATGCTCTTCTGTGAGTATAATTAAATATCATCTCAGTACTTTGAGTCTTTTGGATTAGCTTCAAATTCTAATGCTCCATTATCAATTATTTTGTAATTCCAGCTATTCCATATATTAATAAATAACTATAAAAGGCAATTGAATATAAAAAATTAAAAAATTAAAAGTGTATATATTTGAAAAAACTAATATTTAAGAACAGGAAAAAAAAGATGATCAAGGCTGGGCACTCTACTGGACATTTGTTTGTAATTCTTAGTTTATGAAGTTCCAACATTAATTTAAAGATAAAGATAATTAAGAAAATATTACTACTAATTGATTTTTTGTGATGCTTCTTTTTTTAAAATATTAGCAATACTTTAGTGTTATAGTTTACTACATTGATTTTTTTTTTTGGTAAGTTGAATTATTATCATAGTTTCAATTCTTTGAAAAATTATATTGTAAATTACATCTATCAATAAATTTTCAAAAGACATTTATAAAGTAAATTTATTTATTTTATTGATTATAATGATTAAGTTTTATGTTAAATTTAAATTAGATTACTTTTCATTTAATAGAGATAAAAAATAATTAAGAAATTAATAAAAACATTAGATTTATTATAAATATTTTTTGTTGGAAATTTAAGACTTATTATTTAAAAAGTTCTACAAAATATTAATAATAGTTCTAAAAAAGGAGGGCCATTTTTAGAGAACTATTATGATAGTCCTAAAAATAATTAATAAAATCAAAAGAATTCAACCATTGACATTCAAATAATTGATTTAAATAATATATCAATTTAATAAAAAATAAATTATATTATTATAATATAGTTATGAATAGGGTGGGGGCCCTAGCTCGGTTGGCTAAATCTTCCCTATTGCAGGGGGTTGGTCACGGTTTCTAGTCTCCCCCGTCGTTGTGGTACCGGTGGGCGTGTCACGCCAGCGCTACCAGTCACGTTAAAAAGTTTATTAGGCGCACTGCAATTTATAGGGGGGCCGTGTTGCACCGATTCCTGCAGTCTAAAAAATAATAATAATATAGTTATGAATATTTTTAACATATAATATAAAATAACATTACAATTTAACAAAGTGCCTAAAAAAATTCTTTGACACTAGTGGTATAGTTTATTTTTGAGTTTTCTAAAGAACTCAACCAATCATGTTGGAGATAATTAGTTTGTATAATATATGAACTTAAAAATAAATATGAAAATTTAGATAAATTCACATCACCCAAAATACTCAATTTACTCTGCATAAGTAAATGCAATAGTGATTTTGCCTACCACAAGTACACTAATGTTTTTTGTATTATATATAAGGAAATTAGAGAAAAATATTTACATCTAAGTGAACAAAATTAGAGACAATGCCTCATATCAAGAGTATCAGAGTAAAAATAAGCCCTATACAAAGTATGTATAAACAAAAAAATGAGCATAAGATAACATCATGGGTGTCCACCCATGTAGTCCAACCCATGGAGCCCTCCATCTAAACAATGCTTTCCTTCTCTTGTATTTGTGCAACCATGAGGATTTTGTCATATTTTTAATTATTTGACCTCCAAGTTCAACTTCTTTAGCATCTTCTCAAAAATTTGAAGATTGTCCATATATCTCCTCCATTCATAGCCATTCTTCCTTTCAAAGACAAAGAAAATGGCATACATAGTCTTTAGGAATCTTTTAAGCTTCTCTTTCTCAACTAGCATTGTGATGTGAACCTATGAGAAGATTTTAAAATATGTGTGCTTTTCAAAAAAAATTAGTAAGAACCCTAGGGTTGTTCTAATACCTCTCTTCATTCCTATATTTCCAAATCTTCCATAGAATATATTGGAGAGATATTCCAAAATAGATTAGTATTTTTTTTAGACCATAAATATGTCCAATAATGATTTAAAAAACATTAGGTCTTAGGAAAAATAATGCCAAACATAAGCTATATTTCCTTAGCAAAAATATAGTAAATGAAAATATGTCTACCGGATTTAGGAAGTCTACAAAGGTTACAGTAATTAGTCATAGAAGTATCTTTCCTAATTGAGAATCTGTCAAGAAGCAAAAATTATTTAAAGAATTTGATCTTATGATCAATAGGGCTTGTCCATAATTTACCAAAGTATTTCTTCCAAGAGTTGACATCAAGGTTAGAGTACCAAATAGAATTGACATGATTAGCAATGGCATCATTATACTCAATCACAATGTAAATATTTTAGCTTTGATTTTGAATATAATGGTCTCATCTAACCATTTACATTTCACAAATCTATGAGAGTCAACATGGCACATACTGGGTAAATCCTTCAAACATATTATAATTATATTATAAGTTTTCTTTTGGGAATTCAAGATAGTATATTTATTTTGAAGATCGTCCTAGCTGATGATCCTATCATGTTTGAAGACGTCAGCCAACTAAATAATGCCCTTGTAGTAACAATATCTGGCAAAGAACCCACGTGACAGAGAAAGTGGCTTGCCAAATAGGTGTAGATTCCACCAAATGGACCTTTCTCCATAGAGAAGATTATGATCATAGAAGTCCCTATTAGAAATGAAATTTGTAACATGATTCCAGGCTTTCCAAATGGATCTAATGATAGTGGATCCTTGAATAACAATATCAAAGTTTCCAATAATAAGATCACTAAAAGGAAAATTCTTCCAAGACTTAGCCTTTCTAGGGTAACCCGTTTCAATATTACTCATAACAAAAATCTGCCAAGGATCATTACCTACCATAGAGTGGAAGATCCACTTAGCAGCAAGGGCAATCCATAGAATTTTTAGGTCTTTCAATCCCAAGCACCCAAGGAGATTATCTATGTAGCACCAATCACTTCTAATAACATGAATTTTTTTATTTACCTAGCCATCAGACCATAAAAAATTCCTAATAAGATTTTAAATTTCCAAAATCTAGTAATTATTGAACATACAAGAGGGGCAGTAGTAAATATTGTATGAAGACAAAAACAATTGACAAGCCTATACTTTGGTAGCCAAGCATAATGATCTATTGTGCAACTTATTCAAAATTTTATTAATCTTCTCCTTAACCTAGAGCAACATATCTTTCAAGGAGGACTCAATAGAGAAAGGGATGCCAAGGTATCTAATGATTTTCTAAGGCCCTCCCCATTGAAAATCATATTTATTGAACCAAATAGGTAGTTGCTCTTCCCATCCAAGACATATGAATTTGGAGTGGGATAATCGAGCACTAGAAATAAAACAAAAAAAAATTGAGTTTATTTTGCAAGGCTTCAAATTTATCATCAGTGGCTTCAAAGAAAAAAGCACTATGATCTACAAATTGGAAATTTATATGCTCATCATTATTAAGGGGAGAGACACCTCTAACAATAGGGGATATTGAGTTGTCTCTTAGAATATACTAAAGCGCCACAATAGCAGTGATTAAAAGAGTAGGGGGCAAGGGTCAGCCTTGCATGATGGATCTACTGAGAGGGAAGGTGCTTGAGAGGGATCCATTAATATCAACTTCAGCATAAGCATCATTGAGAAACAACTTGGCCAAATTGCACAAAGTACTAGGAAATCAAAAGGCATCAAGCATCATAGAGATAAAACTCCATTCCACTCTATCATAGGTCTTCTCAAAATCCAAGAGAAATATGGCAGCATTTTGCTGAGAGCATTTGGCCTAGTTCATTTCCTCCTAGGTAGTAATCATATTTTCAAGGATATCTACCTTTAATAAACCTAGTTTGAGTAGGGAAAACAAATTTGGGCAGGATATTCTCAAGTCTAAAAGCCAAGATCTGGGCAAAACATTTATAGGAAACATTTAGAAGAGTTATAGGTCTCCAATTTTTAATAAGAGCCTTGTAACCCTCTTTAGTAATCAACCTAATGATTCTCCTATTGATGGAGCTACCCATGGAACCATTATTTAAACCTTCCACATAAATATAATGTACATCATTACATATTATTGTCTTTGTAAAATTCTACAGGGAGACCAAAATAACCCTAGGTAACCTTTTGATATGTTAAATAATGGCCGAATGGGTATTTGAAAACTCATAGACTTAACTTTTGGATTTAGGAAAGTTGGGAGGAAATGAAGGATCTTTATCTTTGTAGGCCTAATAGGGGCAACTAGGCTTAGAAGGGCATTTGAAGAGAATACATTCAGGGTTGGAAAATTTGGAGTAGCCTAAAACCATAATAATCCTTAAATCCAAGGTATTAATATCAAAATATATCAACCCTAGAACTTGGAACCTTTGTGATGAGTTCTTGTTAGGTTTTGAAGACATTGGAGCACTTAAGGCCTTGGGAAACACTAGTTAACTTTCACAAATTGATGAACTTGTAGTTGGGTCATCCATACATGACCCTTTCCTCTACATCAAGTGGTGTCAAAGCCCCAATAAGAATCCTTTGGAATTTATGAAAATGATCTTATGAACTTTGATAGTTTGGATCCTTAGTTAGCCCTTATAGTTGAAGTATCCTTTTAGGAGAAGTACTTGAGTTGATTCATCTTTTCAAAGGGATTAGGAACCATGTCTGCAGGGGAAGGATATTTTACCACAAGGATGAAAAATGTGGAGTTGACAAGGATATTCAAGGAGCAATTAGATGATAACAAGAAGTTGAAGGAAGCATTGGAAGAAAAGAGAGAAGGGGAGCCATGAGAAGGATAAGACACTAGATATTATGGTGAAAAAAATCTTGGCATTAGTGAAAAGAGATAAAGGTAGAAGGTAGGATGAGGAAGTAGAAATTGAAGGAGAACAAGAAAAGAACCCCAAGAGGAGGAACAATTAGATCTTAAAGACAAAAGGATGGCTAAGTTTTTAAAAGTCATACAGAGTGGAGATATAAGGGTAAGACTAGATTTTCCTATGTATGGAGGAAATATGGATGATGAAGAGTTGATAGATTGGTTCAATGTGATTGATAATTTCTTTGAATGTGAGGATTTGAAGAGGGGAAAAAGTTGAAGATAGCAAAGTCAAAGTTGAAGGGACACACTCTACTATGGTGGGATTGTGTTCAAGTAGACAAATAGAGGAATAGGAGGCCAAAAATCACATCCTAGTACACAATGATGGATATGATGAAAGAATAATTTCTACCAAATTATTATACGGTATAGTTACACAAGAAGTTTCAAGGTCTTAAACAAATAGGCATGGACATCCAGAAGTACACTAAATACAGAAGTACACTAAAGAGTTTCATAAATTGGACATAAGGGTGAGTCATGATGAAGATATTGAAGAAGATATTGCAAAGTACATGGAGGGACTTAGGTTCAATGTCCAAGATGAACTTAGTCTTGCTATCCCTAGATTAGTTTAAGAGTGCTACAAATTGGCCATCAAATCTAGGGAAAAGTTAAGAAGAAGGAAAGAGAGATAGAGTAACACAAGAGGAGGTTCATCAATGATAGGAAGAGATGGTAGAGTTACTACTAATTTTTAGAATAGAAATGATAAATACAAGGATACACCATATACACAAGGGACCAAAAGAGGCTATCGAGGAGGATATAGGGGAGGAAGACATGGAGGAAGAGATGATGGAGGGTTCATAGGGATATTTTTCACTTGCAATGAAGTGGGCCATCAGTCATATAGATGTCCTAAGTGGATTGAAGACAAGGGAAGAGATAAGAGAATCACTTTAACCAAAGAAGAACCAAAAGAAGAAGAGGAGTTTGGAAACATAGTGGTTTTGCCTAAAGAAGGAGAATGTTTGTTGATGGGAAGAGGACAACTAGACAATCCAAGAATTCTTAGATCCACTTGTTTGATCGAAGGTAAAGTATGTCAATTCATTATAGACTCAGGGGTAAGTCATAATATGGTGTCTAATAGGGTTTTGGCAAGAAAAGTATAAGGATAGATGACCACCATTGAAGATTGTGGAGAAAAAGACATTGAATTCTCGGCTATGGAGTAGTAGTAAAAGTTCTAGTCATTGGAGGTCATTTTTTAATGATTGAAAGTGATTGATTATCTTAAGGAAAAGGTGAATCCACCATTTATTGATCCCAAAAGTGTGGGGACAACATTTAATCAGAAAGCCCTAGTTTTGGAGGGTTCGGGGAAGCAATTTGGGGCTTTTGGTGTTGTAGAAAATTTGAGTTTAATTTTTCTTGGATAAGTGACATTCCTAACCTAAGAAGAGACTTTCTAAAGTGGGGAGACTGGGAAGTGAAAATAACTCATAGTTCCTTTGTTAAATTAATCACTTTTTATGGATTTTAGGGCCACAATATAGTGACCATAGACTTTGGTCCAAAAGAACCCTGGGTAACCTTTTGATTTGTTGAAGAATAGTCAAATGGGTATTTGGAAACCCATAGAGTTAATTTTGGGCTTTGGGAAAGTTGGGATGAAATCAAGGATCTTTAATTGTTGAAAGCCTAATAAGGGAAATTAGGCCTAGAAGGTCATTTGAAGAGATTACAAGGGTTTGAGAGTTTGAAATATTGTAAAACCCTATGAATCGTTAAATCTCAGGTAAATTACCAGCAAAATATTTCAACCCTAGCACTTGGAATCTTGGTGAGGAGGTCTTGTTAGGTTTTAAAGATATTGGAGCACTTAATGCCTTGGGAAACACTAGTCAACTTGCACAATTTGATAAACTTGTAGTTGGGCCATCCAGAAACCAACATTACCTCTACATCAATTTCTATCCAAAATTTCCTACTCTCCATCTATAAAATTTCCCTATTTCTTGGCTTTTCTTTCTAATGACTGCCATAAATTATTTTGATAAAGATAGTCCTCCATTTTGTATTTTCCATAACTAAAATTTATACCTATTAAACTTCTCAGCCTTCATCTTACGCTCATCTACCACTACTCCCACACAACCATGAGACATTCCTACAAAGGATAGGTATACAAAAAAATGGTGACAGTCTGGCTCTGATATTGCTTGTTAGAATTAAGCATGGACAAAAATAAAAACTACATACAAATATAACCAATATCGGAAAACAATAAATTATACAAAATAGAAAACAAAACACAAGGATTTAACGTGGTTCACCTAATCCCTAGGCTACTCCAACCAACAATAAGTCACATATTACTTTATCCAATGGTTAGAATCCACAATCTCATATAGCTTAATACCATTGTAAGAATCTATAATATCATCATGTTCATTATGAAATTCATAACCCTAAGCCATTTTATACAAGTTTTTTTCACTTGCAAACTTAGGGCTTGAATAAGTAATTTAATAGAAAAATTACAATAGGGAACGCACTAGGGAACTTCCCCAAGACCCCAGAAGGGGTGTTACCCCTTGATCCCATCTTGGTGCCATTGTCCCCAAACCACCATAGAAATAATCTAGGGAAAATCATGACAAATAAAGCTTCAAGTTTGATTAGGCTCCACATCACAACAAGGGACTCAAATTCAATCTCCTAATTCCACTCCCCTAGTTAGAATTAATGGGAATATTAGAGGGGAGGTTTTCAAATATACAAATATTCAAATAGATTCTAGGAAAGCCCAATCTAGTCATGGAAGTCATACTAGGATCAATTGAAAGGAGCTCACCAAAGCAAGATAGTAACCCCATAAAAATATTTTCATATTTGGTGGAAGACCTAGAAGTTGCACCAATAATGGAACTGATGCAATTATTTTTTATCAAAAATCCATTTTGGAGACCACTTTCAATATTACAAACCCAATTTACTAAATATCCATGGGCCTTTGCATAATAAAAATATATAATCCTCTTTGTTGGAAAATTAAAGGATAGGAAGCCCCTAGGGAGGGTCACAATATCAACATGGCCTTTTAGATGCCCACTTCTTCTTAACAAATGATTGAATAACCTCAATATTTAGTTAGGAACCTAGGAATTTAGAAATTAGGGTAAACTCCAAGGTTGAAATCAAGTGGTTAAGAAGGGGATTGGGAACAAAAATGGAATTATAACCATTCAAACAACTTACTTTAATTAAAAACTTCAAGGAGAGAATATGTCATGAAGTTTAGCACAAAATAACCCTGGTCAATTATTGGGGTCCTCTAGAATATTATTTTATACATAGTCCCCACTAATGGCTTAGTAAATATAGAAGAGACCCCACCCTCTAGGACCCTAAACCCATTACCACCACCAAAATCACTTGAGGTCAATGCAATATATGTTGATCTTATATCAGACACCTATCCAAACTTTCCATAATCCCCACCACTACAAGAAGCTACACCCCCTCCTATACAACCAACAACACTCAATGACTCATCCACAACCTATGAAGCTTCAAAAAACCCAATGATCTCATTCTTCCTTTGAAGGTTCTCATCATTATCATTTAAACTCATCATTTTTAGTATTCCTACAATAGTAGACTAAGTTGATATTAATTATTAGTATAAAAGTCAAATGTTGTCCCTTAATATTAATGTGTAGATCATTGGAACCCTTAATATGATTTTTTTTTAAAATATTTCATTTAGTTTAATTCATAAAAATTAGAGACTTGTTATTTATCTTCCTTTAATCTCTAATTTCCTCTAGTTGGGTTGTATTAATCATATTTAGTCTAAATGGGTTATATTTTGGGGCCCCTTATAGAGTATGTGTGAAATGAAGGTCTACCTCATATAACCATTTATCATTATCCAAAATTTGTATTGAGATAACAAGGGTTGGGGTGATAAGATATTTATTTTTGGAGACCTTATAAGATTATTGAAAGATGCAGTAGGAGCCTTTGAACTTAGGAATCCTAATGGAGAACCTACAAAGTTTCTATTTCATTTATGATATTTCAAGCATTACTTATCTTGTGGATGAGGGTTTATGTATAGGTATGTACATATCTTCACCATTTTATACTTGTCCATTCCTTGTCTATTTTTAAAAACTTTTTTGTACAATTATAATTACCATATAATTATCATTTCTATAATTTATTTTAATTCACTTGCTCTTTTTTCTTTTTCTTGTAAGCTCTTGTAGTTCCAGATTCTTCATCTACCTAAAAGGGAGACATCTTGAAGATTAAAGTCAACATTGGTACCTAGTTTATCTTCCTTAATCCTGCATGGTTTTGATTACTTTGTGTGTTCAATCCTATTTACCCATTATTAAGGAATTATATTAGGAAAACTTTCTTGAGTACCTTGTCTTTTCAATCTTTAAAGATTTTTCTTTCAAAGACAATCATCTCAAAATCCTTGTTAAAATTTATTGAGCATTATTGTATGTTTTCATCTATTGATAATAATAATTAATAATGAACAATTCAATAAAATTTTGTGTTTTTTTACTATCAAAGGTTTTTTTGGATCTCTATGTTTTATCCCTTGTTTGTCAATTTCTCAAGTTGCTTGGTTTGAGAAATCTATACATTGCATATTAGTAAAATTCTAAGGTTTGATGTTTGTGGGATAACATAATATGAACTTGTGATATAAAATTATTTAGTATGTTTATTTGGATGTAAGTTATGTTTAAATTCATTCATGTGTTATTTGGATTTGTGGGTTATTGTTTTCCTTCTTCAAACTTTTAGAATTTTAGGTCTTTTTTGTACTTATCCCCAAGTCACTATATTTCTTCTTTCATTGAAGGTATTGAACCTCAATTCCTTTTGTGTTTCGACTTTTCATTTCTACAGTTCTCAATTTTCCAAGAAAAAATATTTTACTTTTCACTTAACATTGCTTCTTGGACCTTCTACTTTGAAGGATTCCAGGAATCCTTGATTTTGGTTCCATTTTTTAGTTTCCATGAAACTCTATATTAAAGTTTCCTAAAAATGGGGACTTTGTATTACTAATTCTTGGTTAGAACAAGAATCCTATTTTCTTCAAATAATTAGATCTATGCTTCTTGCATAAATTAAATTGTTGGAGTTAGAAAGTAATGGTCATAACAATGAAGTAAGAAATAAATTTATAGTTTATTAAAAACATATATCAAGAACTCATCAACCTACATATAAGACCTCATTACATTCAACCAATTAAAATAGAGAAAATTAATTTGTAAAGATTAAAAAGTTTTAAAAATGTCATGTATCTTTTAGAAATATAAGATATATAAAAACAATCAAATTAAATGAATTATAATTGGTAAATTAGAGGTCATTTAAAAACTAGTTAAAGTGAAGAATTTATAAAATGTCATTAGCCTACTGGTAAGTACTAATAATAGTGCATGGGAGGTTTGTTTTTCTCTCCTTAGATGCAAACTTATTGGTTAGAGCTCAATCTTATGAAACAAGCACAAAATGGATGGTGTTTTTAAAGATAAAAAATCACAAACTTATTGGAAAGTGTTATGCTAGAAAAGAGAGCATAGACTATGGTGGAGCTTTATCACCTATGATAAAAAGATTTCCCTTTGTGCTTTAACCAATCTTGTAGTTGAAAATAAGTTAAAAGTTCAACACATCAATACCCAATATCATTTGAACTCACACCATGTAAAATATGTTAGTATAAAACTCAAATATTGTCCCTATTATTAATTTCTCAATCATTAGGGCCCTGAGTATTATTATTTTTTCCTATTTTTAATTAGTTTCTTTCAAATATTTGTTCTATATCATTCTTTAATATCCAATGGACTACAAGAGTAGGATCTAATGAAAAAGTTAGTATCATAATGGGCTCAAAAGCAACTTCCCATAAAGACAATAAGCATATTAAAGTGTGGAGCAAGCTATGCTATTTTTGAAAAATGGCATATGAGAGTTTGTTAATCTTCATCTTTATTTTTAATCCATTGGTTGTAAGTAGATCTTTAGAATCAAACATGAAGAAAATGGTTTTCTTGAAAACAAAAATCTTCACTTTTTGCTAAGCATTATGTTCAAAAGGGGACATGGATTATGATGAAACTTTTACACCAAGAGTGAAATAGACTATCATTTGTACATTTTCTGATCTTGTAGACAAAATATTCAAGACATAAACACCAAATTTAATTTAAATTGACATCATATGAAATAGGGCAGTGTAAACTTAAATAATGTTTCATTATAAATCAGTCAAAGATGTGCTTACAAAAAAATTGATATAAAGCTAACAACGTAAAGGACAAGCATAGGTTTGTGAGCCTCTCATTTAAAAGATAAAATCTATTCAAACTTAATGAATACTAATAATTAATTAATTTTGACTGTTGAATTGTTGCCTTTGATATTCTTCTTTTAACATCCTAGTAATTAAAAATGCATGAATAGAGAGCCGTGGAAAATGGGAGGAACGTCTGGCCTACGCTAGCAAAGTTAATGCATCTATACACGCAATTTTCCTTTTCCAGTGATTGACAGTCTGCGATATGACTCCAAGAAAACTCATCGTTAGCCTTGGAAAATTAGGTCAACTGACAAATGAAAATGGATAATTAAATCTATTCACAGATAGAGAGAATTATCCTTCATTTGTTAGTCTTCTCGCATGCTAACCGAAGTCAAGCGATGTCTTTCCTCGATGGCCGTATTGACTTGACTTGTATCGATGAAAACTCAGCTTCAGCCATAGAAAGTTATGTGCATTGACAAATGAATGAAAAATGCTATTCCAAAATGGAAGTTAAATGTTTAGCGTGTAGAAAGAATGATGCGCACCTTTCATCATTAGTCTTCTCCCCAGCAAAACAACATTTCATGAAGGAACCGAATGGGAGGAGCGACTTGACTTGAATTATTAGTCCTCTCTTTCCAAATAAGCATAGCGGGTGGCCTACGCAGGTCAAGTAATGACAAATGAATAGAGGCTGAACGTGAATTGCACTTTGCTTCTGTTTATTCCTGTAATCAGCAACATTTGTCATTACTCAAATTTTGAAGACTAATTAAAAAGAAATAAAATATTTATTTTCCACAACTTGGATGTATGAAGGCAGGGCTGAAGAAAAGCTGTACGTCCACATTCTTCTATCAATTCATTCATTTGTCTTTCCTTCACCGGCGTAGTCCACCCGCTGTACATATTTGGAAAGAGAAACCACTCGCTCCTCCCATTCTGTCATATCATTTGGAAAGTTACTTTGCATGGGAGAAGACCAAAGAATAATGGTGCACATTATTCTTTCTATCCGTCAACACAATTAACTTTCATGGTGGAGTAGCATTTTCCATTCATTTGTCAATGCACATAACTTTCTATGGCTGAAGGTGAGTTTTCATGCTTAACTCTCTATTACTTCAGCAGCGTAGCCCAGACGTTCCTCCAATTTCTACATACTTCTGCAATTATTTAATGTCACAATTCTCAATAGAAGTCAAGTCAATTTTGGAGTTCTATGTTTATTGGAATTATTGGAATTATCAATTTGTAAGATGCTTGCCAACTCAATCTTATCCATGTCTTTCTATGTTTATTAGAATTATTGAAATTATCAATTTGTGAGATGCTTGCCAACTCAATCTTACCCATGGATAAAAGGCATGGCTTGACATCCAATAGAAGAAAGGGGGAAGGTAAATTTATATATTGTACTATGTGATGCCCTACGTCTATTCAAGAGATGAAGATGAATTTTCATCCAATATAACTTTCTAGGGCTGAAGATGAGTTTTTCATCCTTTTGTCTATTTTTCAAATCATAGCCCATATGTTATTCATGCTATTGCAATTACTTGATGCCACAACTATCAATAGAAGTCAAGTCAATTTTAGAGTTCTATCTTTAATAGAATTTTTAATTTGTGAGAGGCCTGCCAAGTCAACCATTGAAAAAAGGTACGACTTGACTTCTATGAGCCATCTCACATCATAGACTTGGAAAGCTTTGTTAGTCCAAGATTTCCAATAAAATAGAAAATGACATAGACAATTTTTAAGTTACATTATGTAACATATTAGGTTAATACCTTTTAAAATATTAAAGTTAGCAATCAAACAACTATCTAAAAAATTTCAAAAGAAACTAATATAGATTAAAATCTAATATGAAGAGCTCTAATGATTACCATTATTATCCCTCTCTAAATTGGAAGAGATAAATGGAGAGTTCCTTAGAATTAAAACAATTCTTTCAATCGAATGTTTTGGTAAGAATATCTATGGGCTGATTTATAATAGGATAATATATTTGAATTGTATACTATAATATTTTATAAAATGTTAATTATATTAAATTTTGGTATTTGATATAATGATGAACATGTTATATTTTTTTCTACTATAAGAATTAACAAAGCACAAGTGATAGTCCATTTCACCTAGGTGCACATGTTTAATCATAATATATGTTCTCATTTTGCACAATAGTAGTAAAAATTCAGAGTTTAGGTTTTCCATGTGAGCTAGGTAGTTTCTTTATTTTATTTTCTAAAATTCCACGAATAGTAGTAGCAAAAGTTCAAAGTATAGACTTTCCAAGTGAGCTAGGTAGTTTCTTTATTTTATTTTCTAAAATTCGACTTATAACCAACATGACAGTCATCAATTCTCATGTACCAATTGTCAAAAGAGAAAATCTTTCCTTCTTCTTTAATATTGTTTCTTCTTATAGAAATTTACTTTTGAGTCTAGTATGATGTTAATCTCATCAATGGACCCTCCTCCTATAATCCATTAGTTTTCAAAGGAAGTGGTAAAACAATTATGAAAGTTCTAAAGAAGTCTAATATTAAGAGTTCTCATGATTTACACATTACTATTAAGAACAAGAGCTGTAAATAAGGAGAATCTTGTAGCATTGAAGTATAGAAAAAAATATAGGCATAAGTCAAAGACTTTGTAATGTATATCATATATATTTCAAACTAAGTATCCAATAGTCTATCTTTTGTTACAAGGGTGGGTAATTTTGTGCTATTCTTAAATCATTGTGTACTTATTTTAATTAGATAAAGGGAAAGACAACCTTAAAATTTTAAAAAGCCACCTATTGTTAGATTATAATATATTAAAAAATTATAAGTAACAAAAATTGAATATGACCACAACATATTGAGTTAAATATCATTCATTAATGATGGATTATATAATTTGTTGTTTTTAAATTAAGAATAAAATGGGTTTTTTTATAAGGGACCCAAGACCCCAACTATTAAGATTACATATTTAAAAATTAAGTTCCAAAGTAGAACAATGCCTAATAGAACCAATGCACCTACATCCACAACCCTCAAATTAGCCAATCACTATATTTATTGATGATAGTTCCACAATAGAAATTTCCATAAATCCAACTTTTTATTAGAAAGGTAAGTACATCGGTATCCATTACCACTTTATAAAAGAGCAAGCCAACAATGGAGAAAACAGTTCACAACATTTTGAGTCTAAAGATCACCTAACAGACATATTTACTAATCCATTTGACAAAAATAAATTTTACATTTCAAACATAAAAATTATGAATTGCTAGTGCCGAAGATAGTATAACGTATACAATCAAAAGTAAGGGGGTGATTCATATGTAATTACAGCTCCATCACCTCTTGTATTAGTCCCAAGTCCATTTGTAAGCATCTTGTTTGTTAGTTCCTACATTTATTACAAACTTTTTATGATTATGAAGTTTCCCTATTTTGGCGCCTATTTTTTAGTCTTAAATTTTTGGTACTTAGCTTAATTACTTTGTCTTACAAGTAATATATGTCATGTAAAGTAGTATTGAAGAAGTAATAGAATGAGTCTTATTGGTACTTGTAGATAGGATAATTACTATTACATCACTTTGATTCTATAGCTTAATTAGTGATTAAAATTCTTCACTTCCACCAACTAAAATCAATTTATTTTTAAGATTTCTTATCATATTAATATATTGTATAGTGAAGGTGCAATAGTTTTATGTTTACAATGAAAAAAATCAATTTACAATTATTTCATTGGCTAAAATATACTTTTATCGCATTCCTTTATAAAATTGTTGAATAATTTGCCCAATATTATTCATGATGTATATTTATAATACTCTAATATACTACATCTTTCAATTTATAATTCTGAAATTCTTTCCTATGTGATATGCATGTAATATATCTTTCAAATCTTCATTTTGTATAAGTCGATATGAAATTATTATTTCATGGATTCAAATGAATTGAACCAATTTGGGTGAAATTAGGGTAAATGCAATTAACTTATTTAATCTTGCAAAGGCCTTGGGTCGGAAGTGCCTACATATATGTAATTCAATTAGATGTATTAAATAATTATACATATGAGAAGAATACATTGTTTGTAGACTATTTAAAATAGAAAACAGAATTCATTAATAGAAAAATAATATGACAACTACTTTTATAAATCAAATAATAAAAAATTAAATTAGAAATAATAAGTTAAGTATTTAATACTTAAACTAGAAATCAAATCTTAATATGTGAGATTTATGATATTTAAACTATTCTTAACATTTTCCACAACTTGGATGAATGAGGATAGGGCACGTCCACATTCTTCTATATATTTATTCATTTGGGCCACCCTTAAACATCACACACTAAGGAAAGAATTAAGCTTGGGAAAAAAAGTCAACTTTGACTATTTAACACTTTTTTTCTAGGAATTAAGCTTAGTGTGTGATTTTTAAATTGCTCCCTAATTCATTGGTCACTTTTGGAGAAATGTATTTTCTTGTATAGCTTATTTTTTTGTTTAAAGTTTTCTTCCATAATATAAATATAAATATATCCATATCTCCAATTTAACCATCATTTTAAATTTATTGATAATATTAGAAAAAGGAAATTACTTTTTAATTAAATAGTAAGGAATTGATAAATCATTGCAAAGTGCATTAAAAGTTTATAGTATTTGAAAGTTAAATGAAACTATTTGGGGGTGTTGGAGAATTGATGGAGTTAGTTGAAGTTTTTTCATTGATGTCAAAACTACTAAGGAAAAAGTTACTATCAGAGTACAGAGAAATAACTATCAGAATTAGAAGACATTATTGGAGAAAGCTTATCATGGAACTGTAAGTGAGATAATTGAAGAAAGCTTATGAAGGAAGTTTTGAGTTAATCTAACCCTAAGATCTATGGTCAACATTATGGTTAAGGTTATCAATAGGAAATGATTTAAGAGATAAGAGAGTAAGAATAAGAGAAGAGATACAACAAACAAGAAGTGAAAAAAAAGATAGATTCACCGAGAATGAAAGAAATAAGTCAGTTTGACAAGTTTAAGGAGAAGCACTAGATAAGTGAAGTTACCTTTTGTCATACCTAATTAGTTTGTACAAGATTTGAAGAGTCTTTTGTAGGACTATCAAGTTCATCTATGAACTTTTGTTAAAACCTCTAACAAGGTGAATTCCTAGTCAGTGAGGATAAATTCTCTTAGTGGAGTATTCTTAATAGGATAGGATATAATTAGCATTGTATCAGTCACTCCTAACAGAATGAGTTTCTCATAAGGAAACACAAATGTACACCTAATCAACGAACCATTTTTACTATAGTGAAAAAGTTGTGGGTTTCATCCCCGCCATAGTTTTTCCCTCTGACCAAGGGTTTTCTACGATACCAAAGTTTTTGTGTTATGTGTGTGAATTTTCTTTGATGAATTGTTGTTTACTTTCATCTATATGGGCTATTAATGGTTAAGTGTTTAAGCTATTGATTAAATCTAGAATATCAAAGCAATGTTGTTATAGACTATCATTTAATTGGTAAAAATTTAAATTATTCTCTTAATATTGATTCACACCCCACCCTTCACCCCCCAAGTACTTAACCTTTCCTACCTACCTATAGTTAACAATCAGTATCGGAGCCAAGTTCTTTTCAAAGCAGTTTAACAACTTGACAATTGATCTAGAAAATGGAAAGGTACAATAAAGAAAGGCAACTTGAAGAAGTCCTAGATGAAGCTATAGCCCAAATTTATGATCTAAAGAAGAAGATAAAAGTATCATTTGTAAAAAGAAAAGTACTATTAGAAAGATTGCAAACAATTCTTCAGGAACTTCAAGAACTTTCTCAAAATAATACAAGCTCGGAAGAAACTAATGTTGTGGTAGCTAGTTTATTAGATAGAAATACTAGCCTTTAAGAAACCCTAAAATAAGAAAAAAGTGAACTTGAAAGCCAATTCTTAATTAAGGTTGATTGAACTGCTAGAAAAATGAAGATCATCAAAGAAAAGATTGGAAAATCGAACTAGAGATAGGGACAATACCATTCTTCAATTGCAATGAGAAAAGAACAAATTGAATGGATATATAAGTGATAAAAATGAGGAAAATTGAAAAGCCATTACTAAAAATAAAATGTTGAGAAAAGAGGTAGAAGATTTGTCAAATAAATCAAACATAGGATAAGAAGTCAATGAGAAGTTTATGAAATTTGATATAGGAATGAAAAAGATTGATGAAAATTGAAATGTAAAAGAAAATTAGGAGATACAACTAGACTTGACTATATACCAATAATAGTAAATTTGAAATTTGTGAATAATCCAAAATTGGAAAAGAAAAGATACTTCGACCAAAAAAAAATTAGAACAAGAAACATGCATGCTATCATTGTGGTAAATGAGGACATTTAACTAATTTTTGTAAAACCAAGCTATCAAATGTCTTATCAAAAGAATCATTTAATAGTCTTTGCTACAATTGCTACAAGTTTGATATAGAGAAAAATATTGTACAATGAAAAAAATCAAGAACATCAATAGAAATAATTTTTATGGTCACTATTATAACTACAACCTATTTGATCATAAGGTTTCATATTGCAAGAACAAAACTTTACCGACAAGAAAGTCAAAAAATATTAAAATACAATAACAATGGAAAAAGAGGACATATGGAAAGAGTATGTTGGAATAAAAATGTAAACATAAATACATGAACATTGTGTTATATTTGTTTCAAATATGGTCAAACAACACAAAGTATGGATAAGATTTATCTGAACAATGAAACACTGAGACATAACATAAAACAAGTGTGGGTCAAAAAGGAAGAGAAGAACATAACTAATAGTAAAGTATCAAATTCAAGCCAAGAAGGTACATCTTCAAATTATGATAGTAGGAGAACTTCTTAGGGATAGTTAACAATCGTAAAACTCTATTACATCCCCAAAAAGGAAATGAATTGTATTGAATAAGAAGTACAAAACTATCAGTAAGAAAAGATAAACTTTATAAGAAGTCAATGAGAAGTTTACAAAATTTGATCTAGGAATGAAAAAGATTGATGACAATTGAAATGTAAAAGAAAATTAGGAGATACAACTGAACATGAAAATATACCAATAACAGTAAATTTGAAATTTGTGAATAATCCAAAATTGGCAAAGAAAAGATACTTCAACCAAGAAATAGTTAGAACAAGAAACATGCATGCTATTATTGTGGTAAATGAGGACATTTAACTAATGTTTGTAAAAAAAAGCTATCAAACATCTTATCAAAATATCATTTAATAGTCTTTGCTACAATTGCTACAAGTTTAGATATAGAGAAAAATATTGTACAATGAAAAAATCAAGAACATAAATAGAAATAATGTTTATGGTCACTACTATAACTACAACCTATTTGATCATAAGGTTGCATATTGCAGGAATAGAACTTTACCGACAAGAAAGTCAAAAAATATAAAAGTACAATAACTATGGAAAAGGAGGACATATAGAAAGAGTATGTTGGAATAAAAATATAAACATAAATAGATGAACATCATGTTATATTTTTTGCAAATATGGTCAAACAACACAAACCTTCAAATATCGACAAACTATGGATAAGATTTATGTGAACAATGAAGCACTAAGACATAACATCAAACAAGTGTGAGTCAAAAAGGAAGAGAAGAACATAACTAATAATAAAGTATCAAATTCAAGCCAAGAAGGTATATCTTCAAATTATGATAGTAGGAGAATTTCTTAGGGATAGTTAAAAATGGTAAAACTCTATTATATCCCCAAAAAGGTAATGAATTCTACTGAATAAGAAGTACAACACTATTGATAAGAAAAGATAAACTTTATCTAGTTAGAGCCTATCTAAGAAAATTTATTGTTCCAAATGCATCAAATTCACAATTAACCATTTTCTTATTTTTTGGATTATAAGTACATGCAAATACTAACTCTTTTGACACCTTGTTTTCTAAGATATTGCCAAGTATAATAGTAAAACTTTGAATTGACTTACTAGATGCATTATTGAGCAAAAAGTGAGTTGAGTTATTTTGTGCCCTAGAAGTTACAATAGGGAACACACTTTACTCTATATACTTTTTGTAAAGGAAATCTCTAATAGATTGGAAGCCATGGATAAGATTCTTCTTATTGTGAACATCAATGATAGGCTAGAGCCAAAAGTCAAAGTCTATCTACTAGATTCAAATGTGCATGATGATGTTAGAGTCCTATCATTACTACCACCAAGAGTAATACCGACTAAGTTTAGTATTTCATTCATTCATAACAAGATTGCAGTACTAATAAATCTTGGAATTGAAAAGATGTATAAGAAGTAAATATGTGCAGATGCAAAGTTGAAAAATGAATACAATAACATCAAAACTCAAGGCTTCACACATGTGGCACATAAACCAAAGGTATTTGTTGGTGAATGGATTAGGTTTGTACTAAGAAGAATATAGGACAGAGCACTATAGTTAGATATGGATGAACCAATAAATATTACAAGGGATATTATTAACAAAGTTATGGATCTATCGACATAAGGAAAAGAATGACCATTAAGACTCAGTAATATGAATGAACTTAGATAGATAATAGAGAGTACTCCTAACAAGAGATCTATGAGGATAGATAAGGAGAAACATGTAGGAACAAGGTTCATTGTAATGATAATCAAATGCAAAGTCTATTAATAAATTCACTCCAACAGTATTTAGTCATTGTAGTATGGACAACACAAGAAATCTCCACATGGTGTAAACCTTATGTTCTCTTAGGTATGGTCATTACTTAATTAAATGTAAATATTGAAAGGTTGAAGGAGAACCAAGAGAAAGAAAATAAATAAATAATTACTCTACTTGTATTTATATATTTCTATGTTAAGTACATTTTCCCTAGGATAGGAAATGTATAGTGGAATGAAAATATACCTATTATATATAAGATGAATGAGTATGTTGAGAAGCTAGGTAATGAACTTAAGAAAATTATGTGCAACCACTTCAAAGAATTTCAACTAAAAATTCAAGTGCATTATCAGATCCAAAGAAGATTAGTTGAAAGGTATAAGGACACTTTATATTGTGTTGCTAACACTGATAGTTGAAAGATTCAACTAGTGGAGAAAATAACTTCTTGGGTTGTGTATCTTGATTGTGAGGTATCAAAAAATGAGCTAGTTAGTTATGGTAACAATATATTAAATCTACCAAAGAACACTTGTGTTGAATGATTTGGTAGTTATGATTTTTTCACAAGTAAAGCTTCAAAGGCCCCAATAGAAAAGAAGAAGAAAAATGATAAAGAGGACATATAGAGTCACATAGGAGGGTTCAAGAAGCCAATAAGTAGAGGTCATGCGAGATACATTTGTACTTCATATGGGCACTTTGATTAGGAAAGGAGAAGGAACAAATGCACAACCTTAAGGTGAACTTGTTTCTATCTTAAAACAAGAGGGGTAAGGTAGAGGAGGAGAACTTGAAGTCAGTACTTAGGAAGAACATACTAAAGAAAAAGTAATTCAAAAAGATAAAAATGCAACATTTTACTACACAAAGAAGAATAATGATAAGGAATCAAGTTCAAATACTACCATCAAAGAAAAAAATCTCAAGCTGAATTCAAGAATGAGGTAAATTTATGGGAAAGGAAATTAGAATAGAGAATGCACAAGATTCCTATCGATCCAAAGCAACTTGGAAAGTATATCACTAAGATAAGACTAGTTGGGAAGATGGCTCCTGGCCCATTTTCAAAATTAATTGAAACATGTATGAATGATTAATTTTTTTATCATAAAACATTCCAAGGAAGCATTCAAATATCTTGAAGATTTTAAAGATATGGTACCGCATTAACTATAAAACACTTTATTAGCAAGATGGAACTCAATAAGGTAGAGAGTAAAAGAGTTGAAGTAACAAGTACTTTAGGAGTAGTGACATGATCTATTAGTTAATGATATAGAAGTTTGGATGGATAAGTTTCACAAATAATTTATAAAAAAGGTATTGACAACTATGGTACTAGTAGATGAAGAACCTATTCTATTGAAAAATATCAAAGAAATTTAGATTGAAGAATTATGGAAGTAGTAGAATCAAGTATATGAAGAAGGAGGAACATTGGATATTAGTGAAATATTTTTCTGAGTTGCTTGGCATAAAAAATAAAGTCACTATAGAAGATATTGTCGATTGAAAAAATGACTCAAATTCAAAAGGTGATAATCCTAGGAAAAGATAACAAAATCCCAGAAAGATAGAACAATCAGTGTTACTAGTGAACACCAAGAAGAAGACACATCAGACAAGGCTATGATTAGTAAATCTACAATTACACTGATAAGTAATGTAGGTAACCTTTATCTGACTACTCAATATTTATTGTTGATATAAGAAGTATTAAGTGCTATCAGACAATAAGTAGAGATGACATTAACACTAGGAGCATCAATAGTTACATAGGGTAACACTATTAAGGAGAAAGATAATGGTTAAATAGGGAGTCAATAAAAGGACTCATATAATCAAGAAGATCAAGGGAAGAATGAGAGAATTGACAATCAAGGACCAAGCACATCCCAGATGACATCTATTAGAGGAGAGAAATCAACTAACAAAGGTAAAAGATAAAGATGACAATGAAGATAAAGACAACGATAAAAAGAAGGACCATGGAAAGAGCATACAATCAACATAATTCCAAGGTAAAAAGGAAGTGTGAAGAAGAAGAAGAATATGATGATGATGATTATGATGATGAAATTGATGATGGTCCTCTAAGAAATGATCCCTAGTTTGACATATTGAAGTAACCAACACTAAATTTGAAAGAGAAATGAAAAGCACTATTTAGGAAAGCATTTGATCTAAAGACAGATGAGAGGAGATCAAAAACAATCAAAATCCAAGTATTGTGAAAGACTCTATGAATGTTTCATAATAGTATGCCATTAGTTAAAACATATATGGAAAAAGTGATTCAAAAACAGTTGAAAGTTTACCAGGATAAAATAGAAGCTATGGTAAAAAAATTGAAAGTAGAGCTAGCAAAGGAAGTTTCGAGCAAATCTGAAGAATAGACAAGGAAAAGCTTGATAGAAAAGCTTACAAATTTTAAAGGAAATATGTAGAAGAGTATAAGCACACTATAGAAGATTGTTAATACTGCATTAAGTAAATATATTGCTTTGTGTAGTTTTTAACACATTTACTTCAAATATTGATAATTGACTTATTGGAGTTTGGAATGAAAGATTAAGTCATATTGGCCAATTTGACTCTAGGGTATGTGCAAGATCATGGTCAACCAAACTATTCCCTTAAGTGGGAATAAAAAATCAAATAATTAGGGTTATGTTAACTTGACATGCAATTTTCTACTTGTTATTAACTTTATAACAAAAAGTTGAGAGAAAAGAATCTCTAAATAATTGAATCTAGTTTCTAAACTACTAGGATTTATCTAAAAAAAATAAAAATTGATTTTTCAAAATTTTGAATTTTAATGCAATATTACGAAAATTTTAGAAAAAAAAGAAGTAGATGTATGTCTGACCACCTTAATCAAAATCAAATGATAATATTTTTTAATAATATTCTAGATATAAGTAGTAGAAGTCATATTGGCCAATTTGACTCTAGGGTATGTGCAAGATCATGGTCAACCAAACTATGCCCTTAAGTGGGAATAAAAAATCAAAAAATTAGGGTAATGTTAACTTGACATGCAATTTTCTACTTGTTATTAACTTTATAACAAAAAGTTGAGAGAAAAGAATCTCTAGAAAATTGAATCTAGTTTCTAAACTACTAGGACTTATCTCAAAAAAATAAAAATTGATTGGTCAAAATTTTGAATTTTAATGCAATATTACAAAAATTTTAGAACAAAAATAAGAAGTAGATGTATGTCTGACCACCTTAATCAAAATCAAATGATAATATTTTTTAATAATATTCTAGATATAAGTAGTAGACTCATGTCTGGATGTGACACATATTTTTGGGTATTTTTATTCTAAATAAATAATTATTTAATTAATTTTTTACTTTAGTTTTTATGAAATTAAAAAAATCTCATGTCTGACCACCTTAACTAATTCAAAACTCTGTAAGATTCATTTTTTAAATTTATTTCCTTATAGTAGAAGAAACATAGAATGTGATGCATCTTTTGGATTTAAAAAATGTTGTACCATTTATATGTTATAGTTGTTTTTCAATTAGTGTGTTAGTCAACACTTTATACGTAACTCTATTAGAAAATAAGTAATAATTACTTAATAAACTCATAATTTGACAAAAATTACATTTATGGAATGATAAGAACATTCTTAAGAAACCCTTTTCATTTAATCAAATTTTGGTGAAAAAAGTGTTGTCAGCTACATGTTTGAAGTAAAAATCACATAAAAATAGGCCAAATGCACATTTTAAGGATGTTTCTAAAGTTTACCATATAGGTTTGGTATCAAAAAATATAATAGACCTTATAAAGATATTAATTCTTTTCATTTAGTATCGGGTTTGGTGGGAAAAAAGTTGGAATAGATTTTGAAATGGTTTGAGATATTTCAGAACTACAAATTTTTTAGATCACCACTTTTTGGCACACCATGATCCTGTACATACCCTCTATGTAGTTCAACAATCATTAATAATGAAAGATCCTATTGTAGGAGAAGGAGAAATATTAGCAAAGAGAGAAAATTTGATTGCAAAAATCATAGAGCAATAAGAAATGACTAGTCTACATATTGAAGTGACAAAGCAAAGCTTATCAAAAGCACAACACAATGTACAAACGCTAGGGGAAGCTACATCTAGTGGAATTGAGAATATTACAACTAAATTTAGGAAGCATATTTTGACCATTCGTGCACTAAAGAGAACTTTGGAGACATTGTTGCAACTTAAAAATTCCAAGTATACTGATATTGTATGTAAATGGTAAGATTATTATGAAATTTCCAATGTATATTTTCTATTTGGTCATTTTTATTCCCATTGATTACCATAAACAAAAAGAAAAAGTAATACACAAAGGATACTTGGAAGAACATGGGAGAAATTCATAATAGTAAGGATACAAAGATATAAAGGATATTGGTGAATACAGAATATAGAGGATTATAGGTACAAATATAGGATATACAACATCGAGTAGAATGAAGTAGAATTAAGATTGAGGTTTTTTGTTTTCTCCATCAATGTCAAAGGGAATATTGTTCAAAAATTGATACAGTTAAAATATTTTCTGATCCAAGTGGATCTACCACAAAAATTTAAAGTGTTCCAAAGTCTCTCAGAAGTAGTGCTAGATTAAAGAAGTCATCAAATTGAACCTGTTGGAACTTGAACGGGCTCGAAAGGAGTTCATTTGCTCAAGTTATGGCTAGTCAAATTTTTGGTCAAACCTTGTATAGAGGGCATCAAAAATGTAAAAATTTGACCATCTCAAAAGTGGTCAATAATAGGTTTGAAATTGAAGATCTTGTCTAGATCTTTCTGATGGTGTTCATTTCATCAAAAATGGAGATGTGATGTAGAAGTTATTGCAATTTGAAGTTAAGTTGAAAAAAATTATTTTGATAGCATGATGTCATCATGCTGACATGGAAAAAAATGGCATGGCTTATCCACCAATCAGTGTTTGACATGTGGCATGTTGAAGATTTTCTATATTGGTCAGTTTTGTCCTATCAAACTTGGACATGTGGCATTGGAAGAATGAATAAGAGAGTGCCACATGGCACCACCATGTGATGCCACATAGCAACTTGAGTATAGGTAAGTTGAATTGGTTATAACAAAATGACTTTTGTGGGATTCAAACCCTTGAAGTCTTGACCACTAGCAACCGCCTTTTTTGCTAAGCCATTCATTCACATTTGTTATAAATTGTAGCAAACTTTTTATTAACCAAACTATCCAAAGAAGGAATGAAACTAGTGGGATTTGATCCTCGAACCACTACACCACCAAAAAATATGGTGACCATTACACCATTTATAACATTTGGGTTATTTGTGGATAATGTCTGACTTAACTGGTATGTATCTGCCCAACCTTATTAAAATAAGGATTATCATTAAAAAAATGACTAAATAATGAGTGGTGGAAAGAAACGTAATTTGTAGGGTGGTTGTAAATGAAATTATATTTTCCATAAAAATTTTATTTTATATTTATAATGGTTAAATCCTATTATAGCATAATGTTATGTATAAGAGGGGGTTAGGAGGCTTATGTAAGGCATTCTGAATGCATTTGTATTTGATTTAGTCGATGCCAAGAGGAATGTGAGAGTTTCTCTAATCAAGAGGAATTCTTGAAGGAAGAAATGATGTAATGGTGTTATATCTCTATAGTAAAGCCCTTTTAAAGAAAAGTCTTTCTTGCTCTTTAGAAACTCGTCTTGCACGTTTGAGGGCTTGTATGCAAGGTGGTCCGAGCTAGAATTTGTACAATGACTATAGTATGGTGTAAGTCAACTTTGGGAGGATCAATAATACATTGTTCACTCAGTTGAGCTAGACCTAGAGACATAGTCTTCTTAGATCGGATGAACTCCATAATCAAATGGTTTTCTTCTCTCTATTTTCTCTATCTCTAGTTATATAAATCTCTCTTTCTATTGATCTTGGAATTTTAATATTTAATGTTTTTTAGTTATACATTTGACATTAATTATTTGTACACCTTTATGAAATTTCACCTAGCATATAATTGTCTAGATCCTAAAATTAGATCAAGTGGTATTAGACCCTAGTTTGGCAAGTTTTGCAAGAAGTGATTGTAGGTGTACTTTCCATAATGACATTAGAAAAGGGTAAATCATCCAAGATGGAGTTGACTCCATCTATGGTGGCAAGCATCCACTCCATCAAAGAGAAAGTGGAACTACTCTTTCAAGACCTGAAGGAAGAGGATGCGAGAGTCCAAAAGTTGGAAGAAGATAATCAATGACTTCAATTGGAGAATGCAAATCTCTAAAAGCTTCTGGAAGAGGCCAATAGGGAGAAACAGAGCTTGCATGAGATGTTCCAAAGGGAGCATATTGAAATAAGTCCTCTTCATTAAGAGAATTTATCATGCATGCATTGAGCCCACAATCATAAGGAACTTCTTCATATTCTCTACTCACCCCACCTGGGATTATGGATGCATTGTTAGCTATGAAGTCCTTACCTAAGAAAGGATTCCCTTGTGGTCATGGCAAGTGGGCTAATTATGGATCAAATGATAATGCAAGCCATTGTGCATTTTGTGAACATGTGGAGTACCTGAGACAGTTTTGGAACAAGCCCCTACTAATGAAAGTGGTTGGGTGTAGGTATCTTCTACATCAGAACAAAAGAAGGAACCTGAAAAACACTTTATTAGGGGCTTTGAGAAGTACACCAAGGGTATTGGTAAGAAACTAATGTTGAAAATGGGATATAGAGGAAAAGGCCTGGGCATCCATGAACAAGGCATGACCCATTCTTTTGAGGCAAAAAAGAGGCCTCAAAAGCAAGGATTGAGATATGGAGGAACCAACAAGAACTCTTAGGCCTTGTTGAAGGTAAACTCTCTCGAAAATTTTGAGGGTGTTCAAGCCAAGTCTTCCTCAAAGAAGAAGGTCAAGACACATGAAAGGTTCCAGAACTTCTGTAACCATTGTCAGATAAGTGTTTATTGGAGAGAGAAGAGTTGGAAGTTGCATCTAGACCCACAACACTCTCCTAGGTTCATTGTAGAATCTAGTTAGCCCAAAGCCAACAAGGTAGGAGTGAAACTAGTACCTAAAACCACCATGCAAGATACCAAGGCACAAGTAGTACTAGGGGTTTCCAACACTCCTAAGTTAGTCCTAATGGAAGTGGAACAGAGTAGTGAGAAACCCAAGAAAGGAAGTTCCTTTGAACAACTTCATAAGAGTTGGGAATAATTTTTAGCTAACTCTATGTGTGTTACGTTTTCTAGAGTAGGGTAATTGCTAATAGTAAGCTAGTGTGTTTATGATTATATGGCTCTAAATAAATTTTCTTGCAATAAAGTTGTACAATCCTATGGTTGAGATGTTTGTATGGCTACGAAAATCCATATCTCTTATAGTCTCTAAAGGAGAATACTTTAAACTTCTTATTGCAGAAATTATTTGGTGTGAGGCTTTTAGAAGAAGCACCTATTACATCTAGCTAATACCTTAAAGTTCTTCACTTTATGACTTAGTGAAAAATGGTCAGTTGATGACTGATGTTCCTATAGGTCTTTGTCATGACCTTGGTGCATATGAAAATATTTGGAGCTTTCTAGTGATACCTTTAGCCAACCATTTCGAAGTACAAAGTTGAAGGAATGTTTCAAGTTGAGGCTTTGTTACCATCGCTCTTGTAGTTTGCAAGAAAGAAGGAGCATCAAAAGTGACTAGGTAGGAATGCATACATGAACTACCATCATAAGAGGCACTGAGTGATAGATTTACCATGCTTAGTTTTTCTTCTTTCTTTATAAATTTTCAAGTTCTATTTGAAGTACATCTCTCTTTTTTAGAAGTCCTAGTTTGACCAAAGTACAAGTCCCTTTGAGGAAAAATATGAATATGAATGCTTTCATGAATTTGTCAAAATGTATGACTTTAAGAAGGCAGAATGGACAACATCAAGGCATAAGCAAATTGGACTAAGACCATAGTTTGATTTACTTGTCAAAAGTTAAGCAAGTAGTAAGCATTGGAATGAAGCTTCAAAGGTGGCAACAGAGTTGAGATCCATGACAAGAGAGATAAAGGTTCTACTACATATTCTTTTGGAGGAACAAAATTTCTTTTTAGTGGGGAGGTTTGATCTAGGTGGATATACCACTAAGAATTAAAGTGTTTCAAAGTCTCTCAGATTGAACCTTATTGAACTTGAATAGTCTCAAAAGGATTTTGTTTGCTCAACTTATGGCCAATCAATGTTTTGGTTGAACCTCATACAAAGGCCATCAAAAAGGTGAAAATTTGACCATCTCAAAAGTGGTCAACAATGGGTTTCAAATTGAAGAGCTCGTCAAGATCTTTCTGACAATGTTCGTTTCATCAAAAATAGAGATGGGATGTAGAAGTTATGGCAATTTGAAGTTAAGGCAAGAAACATTATTTTGATGATGTTAGCATGATGTCATCATGATGACATGGCAGAAAATGGCATGGATTATCCACCAATCAATGTTTGACATGTGGCATGTTGAAGATTTGGTACATTGTTCAATTTTGTCCAATCAAACTAGGATGCGTGGCATGGGAAGAATGAATAAGAGAGTGCCACATGGCACCACCATGTGATGCCACATAGCACTTTGGGTATAGGTAAGTTAAACTAATTATAAAAAAATGGCTATTGTGGGGTTTGAATCCATGAAGTCTTGACCACTAGCACCCACCTTTTCAACTAAGACATTCATTCACCTTTATTATAATTGGGAGAAAACTTGTTGTTAACCAAACCATTTGATCCTCCGAACACTACGCCAGCAAAAACTTTGGCCATCCTTACACCATTTACAATAGTTGAGTTATTCACGGATAACATTTTTCTTAATTAGTATGTATCCACCCAACCTTATTAAACTAAGGATTATCATCAAATGAATGACTAAATGATGAGTGGTGCCAAGCAAAGTAATTTGTAGGGTGCTTGTAAACAAAATTATATTTTCCATAAAAAGGTTATTTTGTTGTTATAACGACTAAATCTCATTATAGTATAATTTTATGTATAAAAGGGGGTTAGGAGGCTTATGCAAGACATTTTGAATTTATTTTCATTTGATTTAGTCAATGCCAAGAGGAATCTAAGAGTTTCTCTAATCAAGAAGAATTCTTGAAGGAGGAAATGATGTAATGGTGTTATGCCTCTATAGTAAAGTCCTTTAGTCTCTTGCTCTTTAGAAACTAGTATTGTGCCTTTGAGGGATTGTATCCAAGGTGGTTCAAGTCAAGATTTCCATAATGATTATAGTATGTTTTAAATCAACTTTGGAAGCATCAGTAATACATTGATCACTCAGTTAAGCTAGACCCAGAGACATAGTCCACCTAGATCGGATGATCTCTGTAATCAAAATAGTTTTCTTCACTCTCTTTTCTCTATCTATGCTATATAAATCTCTCTTTTTTTTTATCACTCAATTTTAATATTTAATGTCTTTTTAGTTATACACTAGAAATTAACTATTTGTACACCTTTATGCAATTTCACTTAGCATGTAATTGTCTAGATTCTAAAATCAAATCATTTTTAGTGATGCCATTATTACTAAGGAAAAAGTTACTATTGAATTATAGAAGAAATCACTATTGAAATTAGAAGACATTATTTTAAAAAAATTATCAAAGAAGTATAAGTGAGATTATCAGAGAAAGATTAAGAATGATGTTTTGAGTTGATCTAGCCCTAACGTCTATGCCAAGATTAAGGTTATGATTATCAACATGAAATAATTTAAGAGAGAATATATTAATAAAAAGAGAGCGATCATGATCAAGAAGTTCAGAAAAATAAAGATTAACAAGAAGGAAAGAAATGAGTTTATCTGATAATTTTAAGGAAAAGCACTAGACAGCTCAAGTTATCTTGTATCATACCCAATCAGTTTTTACAAGATTTGAAGAGTATTTTGTAGGACTTGTTAGAATTGCTTTAGAATAATTGGGGGGGGGGGGGTGTGAATTAGTTATTCAAGGTCTAGATATCCTATTTAAACTTTTCACTAAGTGTAGTGCACCCATTCAACCATTCATTCATCCAAGCTTTAACTTATCTAGTTAGCAAGTTACTATAAATCAACATGCAAGTATAACAGACAAGAAATCAACATATGACACAATGATTTACGTGGAAACCCAATTTGAGAAAAACCACTAGTAACATGCTACTCAATTTTCACCCTTCTAAAGTGATGCCTTGTGAAAGGCCTGCCTTGTTAAAGGCCTATAACAGACTATTAAATGTGACCTTGTTAGAGGATTTAACCACCTTGTTAGAAGTGGGGCTGCTTAAAGGACTTTAGAACATTCTCTTGGAATGCCACCCTGTTAAAGGATTTACAAATTGCTATTAGGTGAACCTAAGTTCATAGGATTTTTAGATCTAATACAATTGCTAGAGAGTATTAGAAAATCTTGACCTAACTACAACATATGATTTATCTTGCAGATCTCATATCACTTCTCATCTCATACCCTTGTCTGGCCTTCAATCTCTACAACTCTTGACAATTTTCCCTCCTTACAAGCTTTATCACCTTGAGTCTCCATACTCAATGTACCAGTGCAATCATCTCTTCATGAACACTCATAGAAGTAGAGCCTCTATGCTCTTCCTTCTTCTAGATGTCTCCTCCTTGACACCCTTCTAACCACTTTGTAGATTTAGCTCTTGAGCAGCAACAATATCAACAACTATTTGCTTCTTATTCTATGACTTCTTAAATAGAAGTCTTCGACTACCTTTTCCCACTCGATTCTTCCATTCTTTAATTTCCAATTCACATGGATTAGGTAGGACTCATTGCATCTAACCCATATTTTTTTTCCTCTAGAATCTTCTTGAATAATCCTTTAGAATTTGCTCAAAAATGGTTTACATAGGATTCTATGCCAACAACTCATCATCCTTATCTTCCAACTCATTCAAAAAATTCAATGTAACCACTATGTCGGCTTAGATTTGGTGAGTCTTCATCTTTTGAAATAATACAATAGCTCGAAATAATTGAAATACTAGTGCTTAGCACATATTGTGTTACTCAACATCAACTATGTTTTTCCTAATGCTCGACACTCGAAGATCACTCAGTACCAACTAAATATTTTTTAATGCTCGGCACCTAATCTTTACTCGGCACTTGAAGATCACTCGGCACACAGTAGAAAGTTTTGTTACTCAACTTCTACTAAGAATTTTCTCAACTTCAACTAACTTGCTTGGCACCCACTAAAGATCTTAGTTTAAGCTTTACAATCAATCTTGTTACAACTTCTTCCTCCAATGTTTCTAAGTGTGACCATCCTCTGTATTTTTGAGTATTTCATCAATACATTACTTAACCATTGTCTTAATTGATCCTTGCACTTCATTACAACATCATAACTCAACCTTTCCCTTAGGTGCTCTTGTTACAGCTTGTTGATGAAATCCTCTTCATCAATAAACTAAGTGATAGTACTTGGATCTTATAAGAAAATATCATCGCTACCAATAGTAGGTTTGACATCAATGACAAAAAAATGATTGAAAACATTCTTTTACAAAAATCTCCCTCTTTGATCCTCAACAACAATGGGCTTTTCAATTAGATTTCCAACAATCTCCCTCTTTGGCATTGATGGCAAACCAAACTAATCAACCATCAGACTAAACTATTCAACCACAAGCTTACTAGGTTAGAATAGTAATTCAAATGCCAAAAACATTACATCTCCTTCTACTATTTTGATTGCTTCATTAATTTGCTTCTTCCTCTTTGTTTTTGTATCATTGTTCCTTGTTCTTTCCCCCTCTATATTGCCCATCTTTTTTTGTTTTGATCAACCTCAAATATCTTCTCCTTCATTCTATTGATCAGTTGTCTACTTCTCCTTCTTTGACAATAATGCCAAAGATATATCAGCATCTTAATATGCAGATGTAGCTCTTATAGGTTCATTTAATTTATCCATGTATCATGTTGCTTGTGACTAATTTGGAATTTCAGTACTTCTACTACTTTAGGCATGAATGCCAAAGTAAACATCCTCTGCATCAATGTATAAAATTTTCAACATTCAACTTATTTGATGTAGGACATACTTGCTTTTTGGTTCAAGTAGCCTTAGCTAGGGGTATCAGCCCTAACTTACCTCTAAGATACTCAAAAGCATCTTTAGGTAGTACTTTTGTGAAGATATTAGCAATTTGTTCCTTTCAGCTAACATATTCCATCTTCACTTGTTTGTCTTCCACTAACTCTCTTACATAGTGATACTTGATTGCAATATGCTTAGTTTTAGCATGCATTACTGGATTGTTTGATATATTCATGGCACTTGTATTATCATAATAAAGTGTTATAGGCTCAATTTCATCTTCCTTCGTACCTTGCAGCAAATGTTTGATCCATACAATATTGGTGCAGCTTATAGTAACTACCACATATTTAGCTTCAGCAATGGACTGTGAGGTGTAGCTTTGTTTTTTGCTTGTCCATGTAATCAACCTCTTTCCTAAGAAATATGCTCCTCCATTGGTGCTTTTTCTATCATCAATGTTGCCTCCCCAATCTACATAAGTGTAAGCCTTCAATTCAAACATCTCATTTCTCTTGTAGTATAAACCAAAATCATCAAATCCTTTTAGGTATCTCAATAATCACTTCACTTCCATTAAGTGATTTTCTCTTGGAGTTACAAACAATCTTGCTACTATTCCAATAGCTAATGCAATGTCTAGTCTACTATGTACAACATATTGTAACTTTCCAATCATAGACCTATACAATGTTTGATTTACTTTAGTAGACTCATCATTCTTAGATAGTTTATGGCCTATTGCAATTGGTGTGTTGATTGGTTTTGAGTCTTCTAGCCCAAATGTTTTGAGTACTTCCTTGATGTATTTGGATTGGGATACAAATATGCCATGCTTTAACTGATGTACTTGTAATCAAACAAAGAATTTGATTTCTCCAAACATTGATATCTCAAATACGTGCTTCATTTCGTTAGTGAAATCTTTGCATAAAATATCTTTTCCTCCAAATATTATATCATCAACAAAGATTTCTGATATCAAAATATCTTTACCTTCCTTAGCTTTGATGTACAAGTTGCTATTGTCATCTATTCTTTCAAATCCTATTTTCACAAGATATTTGTGCAACCTCACATACCATGCTCTAGGTGCTTGCTTCAATCCATAAAGTGCTTTGTGTAGCTTGTAGACCATATCCTTGTTTTTTTCATCAACAAATCCCTCTGGTTGTTCTATGTAGACTTCCTCTACTAGTATACCATTCAGAAAAGTAGACTTCACATCCATCTGGTAGACTTTGAAACATTTATATGCAGCATATGCAAGTAATTTTCTTACTCCTTCCATTCTTGCAACAGGAGAAAATGTCTCTCCATAATCCAGTCCCTCTTCTTGTGCATAGCCTTTGCAAACTAGTCTAGCTTTGTTTCTTGTCATCTCACCATTTTCATTAAGCTTGTTTGTAAAGACCCATTTTGTACCAATCACATTCTTATCAACTGATCTATGAACTAAAGACCATGTTTTTTTTTTCTCAATTTGATCTATCTCTTCTTTCATGGCTTTATACTAGTCATCATCTTGAAGTGCATCTTTCACTATTTTGGGTTCAACCTTGCTTAGTAAACATGATTCATTCCTGAGACTATTCCTTGTCATTTGTCTTGCATCCTTGTTACCAATGATTTGATCTATAGGGTGATGTCTTCTTACATACTTGGCCAATCTGGGTTCAGTCCTTCTTTCCATGTTTGGTCCTTCAACATCTGAGTCATTTTGTTCTTCTTCATCTAGCATTTCATCATTCCTTTCTTGCATACTATTTTCAAAATTAGAATGTGTATTTTCTTCATTCTATAGCTCAGCTTCTGAATGCAGTTTAGAATTCATAGGCTAAGACTCGACAGATAATGTAGTTTGTTGGTGATTCCCAATTTGATTTGCAACATTATCTTCAATTGTCATTGCTTCATAGAAGTATACAAAGGATCTATAATCCTCTATTTTGTTTGACTCATCAACCTAAACTTTTGCATGCTTAGCAAAATTTATATTTGCACTCTCCATAACTTTGTTAGTGTTAGTATTCAAACACTTATATGTCTTACTTCTAGTGGAATACCCAAGGAATATGCCTTCATCAATTTTTGCATCAAACTTGCCATTTCTAGTATCTTTTAGAATATAGCTTTTACAACCAAATACTTTGAAATTTTTAACACTAGGTGAATGACCATACCATAATTCAAAAGGTGTTGCATTTGTATCTTTCTTGACTTGGACTCTATTCAATGTGTAAACTATAGTACTTACATCTTCTATCTAGTACTTTAGTGCAACATTTTTCTCTATCATCAAGGTTCTAGCATATTCAATCACTGACCTATTCCTCCTTTCAGTAATACCATTTTGTGGTGGAGTTCTTGGTGCTGATGTTTGCCTTTTAATACCTTTGTCATTGCAAAATGTTTCAAACTCTCTTGATGTGAATTCACCTCCTCTGCCTAACCTTAGGCATTTTAGTTTCTTTCTTGTTTTCTTCTCAACTCTAGCCAAATACCACTTAAACATTTGAAATGCATTAGATTTTAGCTTTAAGAACATAGCAGTCATCATCCTAGAATAGTCATCTACAAATAGCATTATGTATCTGTCTCCTAGGTAGCTTTGCACTTCTATTGGACCACATAAGTCTGTATGGACTAACTCTAGTACTTCATTGGATGTCTATGTTTTTCTTTTGAAACTACACTTAGTCATCTTTCCTAGTTGACATTGTTTACACATTGTGTTTTCAGTTCTCTTCAACTTGGGCAATCATCTGACCTTCTTGTTCTTGCTAATGTTAATCATATTATCAAGGTTAACATGACACAACCTTTTATGCCACAACCACACATCATCAATTCTAACAACAAGACATGTTGCATCTTCCATATCTAGGTGAAACAGGTTACTCCTAGTTTGTTCACCTTTTCCTATCAAATTTCCATCAATGTCATAGATCTTGGTAGTTTTGTTTCCAAATTCAATTTTGCAACCAACATTGCCCAACTGTGATACACTCAATAGGTTGTAGTTCAATCCTTCAATGCAGTATGCATTACCACATGAAATTTTTTTTGTAAGTTTGATAGAGCCTTTTCCTTTGATATGACATGGGGCATCATTACCAAATCTAACCCTTTTTCCATCATATTGAGTAAAGGTAATGAACTTACTTTTCTCTCCTATCATGTGATGTGAGCATCCATTGTCTATGATCCACTTATCATTCATGTTCACACAGGTAACCAATTCTATTGCTTCATCTTCATCTTTGTCTAATTCATCCTTCACGGCCACATAGACTACTTCATCATCTTTCTCATTAGCATCTTCTTCAATAATGTAGCATCTTTTGCCTTTCTCTTTGCTATTATCTTCTCTTTTGTTCCTAAAATTGTTTCCTTCTTTCTAGTTCTTCTTCTATGGACATCTTGTTACTATATGACTTACTTCATTGCAATTGAAACATATGATAGGGAGTTTACCTTTGAATTTTACTTTACCTCTATGGAATCTGCTAGCCAGTAGTGCTTCTAACTATTCCACATCTTCCTCATCTATTATGCTATCACTCAATGCATGTTTTCCTTTTCTTCTTTTCTCGCTTGATGTGTCCTCTTTAGTATCTTTTATTGTTAGATTCAAGCTTCTTAGGTCTATAGTTATCAAAATTAGATAGCTCAAATGTACTAAGTCTTCCAACTATTCCTTTAAAAGTTAGTGTGTTCCCTTGTGCACACCTCAACTCTTGGATGGCTGAAACTCTTATAGCATAGATAGGGAGTAGAGTTCTTAAGTATTTTTTGATAGTTTTTTCTTCTGCCAATTGTCCAGCTAGACTTCTTATTGCACTCACCACTTCCTTCATTCTTGTAGCATACTGAGCAACATTTTTACCTTCCTCCATCTTCATGTTATCAAACTTTCCTCTTAGGCTTTCTCTCTTTGCTCTCTGGACATTTTGATCCCCTCCATAGATTTCTAACAAGGTTTTCCACATCTTGAATTTAGCATCACAATCTTTGATGTCATCATATTCTGCATAGCTGAGTGCAAAGGCAATTTCCAACATTGCTTGGTTATGCTCCTTCTTTTTGGTCAAATCATCTGCAGTAAGAGGTCTTGTTGGAGTTACATGTTTTCTTCCAATTTAGGTTTGTGCATAGTCACCTATTGATCCAAGGTGTAATTTTATCAGACTCTACCATGCAAAAAAGTTGTCTTTGTTGAGCTTGGCAGCTTCTCTATTCAACATTTTGATCTTCCTTCTTCTAGTACCTTGAAACTAAATCGACAGATGGCTTTGATACCAATCGTTAGAATTTCTTTAGAAAAAATAAGAGAGGGGAGGTAGTTGCAGGTGAATCAGTTATTCAATGTCCAAATGTCCTATTGAAACTTTTCACTAAGTGTAGTGAACCCATTCAACCATTCATTCATCCAAGCTTTAACTTATCTAGTTAGTAAGTTACTGTAAATCAACATGCAAGTATAACACACAAGAAATCAACACATGACACAATGATTTATGTGGAAACCCAATTTGGGAAAAACTACCAGCAACATGCTACTCAATTTTCACCCTTTTGGAGTAATGCCCTTTGAAAGACCTACCCTATTAAAGGCTTACAACACACTATTAAATGTGACCTTGTTAGAGGATTTAACCACCCTGTTAAAAGTGGGCCTGGTTAAAGGACTTTAGAACATTCTCTTGGAATGCCACCCCATTAAAGGAATTTCTAATGGTTGTTAAGCCAACCTTAGTCCATAGGATTTTCAAATATAATACAATTGCAAGAGATTATTAGAAAATCTTGACTTGACTACAACATACAACTTATCTTGTAGATCTCATATCACCTTTTAGCTCATACCCTTGCCTAACTTTCAATCTCTGCAACTCTTGATAGCTTGCCCTCCTTTCAATATTTTTCACCTTGAATCTCCATACTCAATGTACCAGTGCAATCATCTCTTCATGACCACTTGTAGAAGCAGAGCCTCTGTGCTCTCCCTTCTTCTAGATGTCTCCTCCTTGACACTCTTCTAACCACTTTGCCGATTTTGCTCTAGTGCAGTGATAGTATCAGGAACTCTTTGCTTCTTGGTCTGTGACTTCTTAAATAGAAGTCTTAGAGTACCTTTTCCTACTTGATTCTTCCATTCTTCAATTTCCAATTCACATGGATTAGGTAGGATTCATGGCATCTAACCCATATTCTATTTTCTCTAGAAACTTCTTAAATAATCCTTTAGAATTTTCTCAAAAATGGTTTACATAGGATTCAACGCCAACAACTGATCATCCTTATCTTCCAACTCATTCACAAAATTAAATGTAACCACTATGTCAACTTAGATTTGGTGAATCTTCATCTTTTGAAATAATGTAGCAGCTCGGCACATACTGTGTTACTCGGCATCAATTGTGTTTTTCCTAACGCTCGACACCTTAAGATCACTCAGCACCAACTAAAGTTTTTCTAATTCTCAACACCTAATCTTCACTCGGCACTTGAAGATCACTTGGCACACACTAGAAATTTTTGTTACTTAGCTTCTACAAAGAATTTTCTCAGCTTCAACTAACTTGCTTGACACCCACTAAAGATCTTAGTTTAAGCTTTGCAATCAACCTTGTTACCACTTCTTCCTCCAATGTTTCATAGTGTGACCATCCTCTATATTTTTGAGTATGTCATAAATAAATTACTTAACCATTTTCTTAACTAAACCTTTCACTTCATTATAGCATCATAACTCAACCTTTCCCTTAGGTGCTCTTGTTACATCTTATTGATCAAATCCTCTTCATCAATCAACCAAGTAATAGTGCTTGGATCTTATAAGAAAATATTGTCCCTAAAAATAGTAGGTTTGACATCAATGACAAATCAATGATTGAAAACATTCTTTTACAATAATCTCTGTCTTTGATCTTCAACAACAACGGGCTTTTCTATCAAATTTCCAATAAGACTATCAAGTTCATCTATGAAATTTTGTTAAAACATCTAACGAGGTGGATTCCTAGAAAATTAGGATGAAATCTCTTAGTAGAGTACTCTTAATAGGCTAGAGATATAATTACAATTAGATTAGTCACTCTTGATAGGGTGAGTTTCTCAAAAGGAAACACAAATGTATGCCTAATCAACAAACCTATTTTATTGCAATGAAACAAATATGGTTTAAATCCCAACCATAATTTTTTCCTCTAACCAAGAGTCTTTTATGATACCAAATTGTTTGTGCTATATATGTGTGTTGGTTAATAGTTTCTTCCCTTGAGTTTGGTTTATACCTTGACTCTTAAAGTGCCCAATATACTGAAATACTAAGCTTAAACCACACAATAGGTCAATGTAGATGTTTTATCGAGGACCCCTAAATTGAAAGGTACAACTCCCTTATGTGCCAATATTTGCAAAGAATAATAATTTTAGTAGATCAATGAGTTTAGGGGTATGCTCTTGGCTAGAGAGAAGAAGAGGATATAACTAGATTGCCTAACACTTCAAGAAACCCAAGAAAATTTATGATGATAACTCACAACCTCCAAGACTATGAATGTATATGAGTCTTTAAAGCTCTTCTAATTTGATGATAACTCACAATCTCCATGACGATGAATGTATATGAGTCCTTAAAGCTCTTCTAACTCCTAAAATATAATCCAATCTATCTATTAAATGTAGGATGCAACTATGGAAGCTTAACTACTAATGTACATTGCATAAGAAAAGAAAGTATGATCAACTAAACAAAACACAGATTGCCCAAGCTTAAGAAATTCCACAACAACAGATTGCTTCCAACTCAATTTCTTACATTAACCATATCTCCAACCTCTCACACAACAATGAAAATGCACATGAAAACTAAATTTCATAGAACAAAGGAAATGAAATAATAATATGAATAATAGTAATACTTCATAAAACCACTATAAAAAAATAAATAACACAAATTTTATTCTCAATCCCACAGGTTTCATTAACAACATGATTCACTCCAAAGCACTACATAGGACTAAACTACACCAACATGAACATCAAAATTAAAATGTAACTTCTTCACAAAGTCTCACATAGTAGCATTGGCTACAAGGGTTTTTCCACACCAAATTTTTTTGATCTTATTCACTTCTTCAAAAGCTACATTTATAGGTCCCTTGATTTTGGCCAATTACATTCCATAATTATAACATAAAGAAACTTTTAATAGATACATCTAAAAATAGGATTGAGTAGTCAGTCATGTGTTACAAAACTTATGCCTACAAGGAGAATGCCAAATTTGGCTACAAAATATGAAAGAGAGAGAGAAAGGGGGTAGGGTAATACTTGTCACATCTTGTAGTAGCTTCATCATAGGAGGAATGTAACACCTTCGATAGAGTAGTAATTCTTCTTTGGAATTACAACTTTAGCTCTGTGTGCCTTCATAGTATCAGTTACATTCTTCAGCTCCTTGTCATTTGGGACAAGGATTTTGTCAGCTCCGAACAACCCAAAGTTCATGCATTTTTATCAATTCTTCAACTCCAGAGACCTTTTACTAGAGCTTCTCTACTACATGCTTTAGAATGCAATCAACTATTGTGAGCTCTAGAATCCTTGGGACTAGGAACTTTGTTGCATTAGTAGTTTCTTGAATGAATGCCAAAAACTTAGTCTTCATTTTTTCAATGTTTACTCGGTGGATATTATTAATGACATAAGATTTAATATGTAGAACCTTCAGATATTCAAATATTTTGTCCATTAATTTATTTACTAAATCATAGACACATTTCAGCTCTTTCTTAGACTTCACTAATCTTTCAACTTTAAACTTTACAAATTCCTTCCAATGAAGAAATTATTCTTTGCCTAACTTAAGGATCCCATGAGTCATAGAAACATTAATCTTCATATCAATGACCTCTTATAATAAGGTTGATTTCTCTATTGAGCTTGTTGATTCCTTATTCATTGAGGTCTTCTAACTTAGCACTCCTTCTATCAATTTATGTGTCTAAAAAATAGATTTCCTAGGTTCACTATGAGAGGGGAACCTTGGGACTTCAATTCTTCAATCCAGGCACACCCAAGTTGATCAAATTGCCTCTTTTATTGCATCTTGATCAATAGTTTTTTACTCTTCTCTACGCTTGGGTCAAAAGTACATGCATATGTATCTCCAAGTGCTTCTCTAATGTAATCAGTTAATTCTTTATTTGAGGCTTTCCATGCTCTTTCTATATCCTTAACTCTTCTAACTTGTCTTTAATATTTACATTTTTTGATTTCCAAATGTTGACCATAGAATCATGTACTAGACTACCCATGTAAATAGTTCTAATTTTGAAATCATTTGGACATAGCTCATGAAACATACCCTCCTTCTAAGGTTTTGCAATCTCTATAAGCATGTGTCTAGTAGTTGCATTAGTTATCAATACTGCTAGGGTCTTCTTCTTCTTTTCCTTCGTCAACACTGGCTAGGGCTAAGTTTATTGAACAATTAGATCTTTAGATGGAGAACTTTCCTCACATCTCCTCTACTTTCTATCAATAGTCTCTTCCAACCAAGACTCAATTAAAAGGATGTTGAGTGTTGATTGTAGGGCTAATGGATCAAAGAGCTTCCTTACAATTGAGAGTGTCACCTTTCTCCTACTAGAAAATGGAAGGGCATTTGTCTTAGTAACATAGAATGCTAGTGTTTTACCTTGCTCAAATTCTCCTTACTCTTGACCATCCCAAGGATTATTTTCTATTGACCTTATGACCAGACTAGTTGTCAATTAGTGTCAAAATACTTAGTCATTTGGTTGGTTACATTGTTCCTAATCACCATAGTGTAAACCTTGCAAAAAATGTAAATGGAGCTAGTCATAAAATATAAACCAAGTAGAGCATAAATTAAGTGTTGACCTAGTTACAATAATAACTAAGTTGTTGCAGTATCAACCAAGCTCTTCATTCTGAACAATGCTTTCCAAGCCATCAGTGTTAACCAAGTTCCATCCAACTCCTATGTGATCAATGTGGACCAAGCACCAATGTTAGTGAATATGAAGATTGACTAAAGACTACATGAAGTATAAGAGGAAAAGAAGAGTCTCATCCATCACATTTAGGTGATCATTCTACATTAAATGAATCTCATTTAGAAAACTAAGTTGCATAGAAGAGATCAGTTATTGGTTCACCCTAATAGGTGCATCAGTCAAATCCTCTAACAAGGTGGACTTAACAGTCTTATACAAAATCTCCTAACTAAGTACATACTTCATTGTATTGTATAAATCCTTTCACAAAGTGGACCTAATAGTCCTTATTGATCCTAATAGGGTAGATCAATACAAGTGATCAATTTTAATCCATAATAGGCCAACTTTATATTGTATTACTAAAGCTTGTGGGTATCATTCCCACCCCAGTTTTACTTTCTATTTGGAAGGTTTCTAGGTTACAAAATATTGTGTCAGGTGTTATGAATATTTTATTTCTTTTTGGCATTCATGCATGCAATTAGATTATATTAGTTTATGAAGGATTAAATGGAAAATTGAATTAAAAATTTTATTGGTTCCTGATTCACCCCTCCCCTCCCCCTTAGTGACCTAGTCTACTCTACATTTCCAATAGTTTTCACCACCAAGATTCATGATTGGCATAAGGGAGGAAACCTTGACTATTGATTTTCCCTTCTCTTTATCTCTCTCTACATCTTCATCTCAAACTTTTTTTAAATCTGGGAGAGATCCTCTTCTACAAATTGAAGGGACTTGAATGTTATTCTCAGGAGGGTTTTATCCTCCTTCACCAATAATTTTTTTTGGACCAGTTGGTATTGATGTTTCTATAGTAGTGGAAGTAGCTATTGATTAGGTTTGTGTTGTTCTAAATCCCACTCCACTAGTTGAACTCATGGATCCAGTTCCCATTCTCCTTTCTCTACTCCACTCCACACATTTTTATGTCCTCTTAATGATACCATCCATTAGTACTTCCATTATATCAATCATAGGACCATCAAGCAGAAATGACAATATGGGAGTGTCCTTGATCTTATCATAGGTGGTAGGCCTTATGTAGGAACCATCATCTATGATATCACTAACATCAACAATGTCATTATATAATTTAATCTCATCAATTGTAAATCTAGACCAATATCTCTCTCTAGTTTGGTATTCATTATGACATCTGACCCAAAGTCTTCCATATCTAGAGCATTACTCTAAGTATAATGAAGCTTAAGATGGTATTTTACAAAACTAAAAAGATCATATTGGGGCCTTACAACTTCATAATCAATTAGATTAGTTATATGCTTAAAGGCCTTGACTAAATTATGGGTGTTAGACCTAAAGGCACAAGAATAAAGTGCTACCACAATTGGAAAATAAATTTCAGCTATCTTCTTCACATTAGAGCATAAGATGTTAACCTCCATTATCTATCTAAATAATTCAACAAGAATGACCTTGTCTTCTATGTGCATGGGGAGTCTCTTTACGAAACCATCAAATGTACTAGTCTTAATGTAAGAGAAAGATGGGAACTAGATAAAACAACTTCTAAATTGTCTTACTATTGATATAGCTCAAGATGAAAACCTCCACTCAGGGAACCCTTATGATTATTGGCATAGCCTCATGGTAAAGGAATCATTCACTTTCACATAATCCTCAAAGCTCTTCTCCAATTGTAAATGTGGATAGAATTCATACACCTTTGTATTCTAATTAAAAATTTCAATACAAGGCAAACTAGACCATAAATAATGCATGACTAAGGCATATATCAGATAGGAAGACATAAAAAATGTTTGAACACCCTTGTCGAATTTAGCCATAAAGCAAGCTCATCAAAGATTATCTGATTCCAATCAGCTTGTAGTTCATCAGCACAAATGGCTTTAACCAAGTAGAATTGGTGCTCTATGAAATTTGGGACCTCCTCTTTTCCCTTCAATCTCAGTAATACAACCTATATAACCACAATTTCCTTCTTTAGATTAGTTTCAAAGAGAGTCCTCAACATTTTTCTCTTCTTACCTTGATGAGTATTGAACCATGTAATTTTTATATATCCTCTCCTCTGAGTTTTCTTCTCATTAAAGATTAATGAAGAGGATGAAAAAGCAATATCATGATACACCTCCTTCACTCAAATCCCAAAGGTAGACTGCATTAATTCTCTATTCACTAAAAGCATAATCGATTGATAAGGAAATGAAATATGCTTCAACTCTAGATTGTACCTCTTGATGCATTCCCTGACTAACTCTAGTGCTTGGATACCCATGGGAAATTTGATACCTTCAAATAATCTTCTCTCTTTTAGCTTCTATGTGATTAGATGATGGGTTGAGCATTTAATCTTGTTTGTAAATTACCAAGATCAAAGAGTCTGAGAGACATATTAGTGTAATTCTTAAGCTCACTCCTGAGTCTAATCAAATGATCATACCTAGATGTTATGACTATCATTTTCTTATATTTCACATAGAAAGATCAAAGAATTAACAAATTCACACAAAATATAAATTATAAAATAAGGAAATTTATTGGGAAAAAATTCAAAAATGTAGACTTAGGAATTTGAATGTTGGCATCACATGAACAAAATATCTCATATCTAACAACATAACACTTGGATCTGCATTTAATCAAGCAAATCAATGGCTCTAAAAGTGACATGAAGCCTACCCACATGAAGGCTTACAAATAAAAACATATAAACTCACTTTAACCTCCTAAAGTTGCATATTTACTTTCTAAATCCCTTTTATACTTAGTCTTTTTGAAGGATAATTCTTTTACTATGGAATTTGAAACATTTTAACATTCACTAAAAATCATTAAGAATTGGGAAGGATCTCTCTACAAGCCTATCTTTACTATGAATTTTTATCGACATGAGAATGCATCATGTGGACTTCTCCTTTAGTCCATGGGAGACTTCATTTCTTTCTTTTTTTGTATAAGTATTTTCCCTCACTTTATCAAAATGACTTAGAGAAAACATGGTACAACATTTCTAATTTACATACTTGAGTGAAACATTTCCTTTGTTTTGGGCTCAAACCTGGCCAACTACTCCATCACTTGGCATTATATTAGCATCTTTGTAGAATATCCTAGCATTTGAGATGGCACAGCTTGAAAAATATTCATCTTTCACAATCTCTAGAAGAAAATCATTGTGAATAACCCTATAGATGAAAAATCATTATGGGACCTTATACTTTTATAAAGACTCAACACTTAGAAGCATTTCCATCACTTTAGTTACTTTTGTCTTTGATCTTTAAGGTGAATTTCTAACTATAGATATAACTCTTTCATAACATCAAATCAACTTTAAGTTCTTCTTTCTAATTCCTCTGAAAGATATTTGAAGGTTTTGGCTTCCATAGGGCAAGTAATTGAATATATGGAATTCTACCTCAATGCACAGAATAAATATTTTGAGTTCAAAACTTCACTTTGATTGTTCCATAGCCTTAAATTCATGCTCTTTTTATTATATCACCATGATCCAACCGAAAATATACATGTAGATGTCTTTATCACTCTATTCTTTGGCATTCATTTTGATGAAGCTCTCCAACAAACAAAAGACAAAAAAAAGGTCCAAAATATGGAAGGAACACTTTCTTGGAAATAGGAACTTTTTGTAGGACCAAATATGACCTTCTTCTCATTGCGAAGATGCTCAAATAGAAACCCACCCAAACCTAGATCACCTAAGACCAATGATGCACATGAATTGGAAGAATCTCACATAGAGATGTAGGAAGGGTGCAAAGTAAAGAAATCTTGGAAATATGAAAAGGGGAAACCCTTAGGATGTTTGATGAGAAGAGTGTAACCTAGGGGCTGCCAGGATGTTTGATGAGAAGAGTGTAACCTAGGGGCTTCCTCAATAATGACTCAGGGATAACTTTAAGAAACTCCTCCAGAGAAAAATTTGTATTCAAGTTCAATTTTTTCATTCGAGGCAAGGGAGAAAATTATTTTCTACTGGCAAAATTTTACTTTCCATATCAAAAATTAATAATAACTGTGGCAAATTAATTTTTTTTTTTTTTGGTATGCAAATAAATATAGGCAATTTTTTTTATTGGTTATAAAAATTTTCATAATGTAAGAGGCAAATTAATTATTTTATATAACAAAAAATATTAATATAGTTGGATAATATGATTATTTCCAAAGAGAGGTTATTTAATTTTTTAGAGAATTTATAGAGTCACAAGTGGTCCATGGCCTACATGCCAAGTGTACACTGTATAATGTACTTGTAGTATGCCAATCCATTAAGATTCAGTTAATAATGTACCCTTTTTTATTACGAACTTGGTCATCATCACTTTTAATTTTATAATTTTATGGTGAAAGGAATTAATTTGGACCATTGATGTAATATATATCAATGTCTTCAGTTCTATTTTGGGCCTAATTTTAAACAACATACCATAAAATCTAAATCTTCCCAAAATTAGGACACATGTCCCAAAGACCAAAACATAAAATATTTGGCTAAATGGGGATAGTTAGAGACATGCGTCAGTAAAAAGGTAGGTGATGCTCAAACTTAGGAAAAATATTATTTTATTTTAAGGGCGAAATAACATTGTCCAATAAGAAAACATTAGGGACACACTGGCAAAATTTTTAAAATAATTGTGTTTTAAATGTAGATTACATTAGTGATTGGAATGAGATTTGGCACCAATTATATGTAAACTAATAAGTGATTAGCCTTGGATTTTGACACAAATTATTTAATATCTTGATGACATGGTTGACCCCATATGTAGGTTTATTTTCCTAAAGAGCAATTTCCCAAAGATATAGAATAGCCAATTGGCAAAGATTCGCCACTAAAATAATCACTGCAAGGACTCAAATAGATCTTTGATAGAACACTCACCAAGCTAGGGGAAGCTGGCACTGATTGGGGACTTAGGAAAGCAATTGCTTAAGAAGGGACCTAGTATCTCTGGTTTCACATAGCTAGAATGGAAAACTTTAGGGAAAACACTAAACTAAGAGAGAAATAAAAACTAAAATAAGGAACCTAGAAAAAAGGAAAGCCTACCTAAACTAATTACTAATTGTAGTGGTTAGCTTCTTTCAATTATAAAACTAATATAGCTTTAGGTCCTAGCCATTGTAGGAAAATGGAAGAACTCCACTAGTGGGGTAGGGAAATATAAATGAATTATTTTGATTAACTTGAACAATTTTGAAAGGTCCTTTACAAAGAGAGTCAAACTTATGATACATACCTTTAGATTCATGTCTCTTATCCCATAGCAAGATCGAATCATCTTTCATGAACCTTATTGGCCTTTCTCTTTTATTAGATAATCTTTTCACATGCTTATGATGATCTATGATTTGGTCAACTAACTTTTCACCCTCCTCTTCTAGCTTGGTAAGTTACAAAATTCACTTTTCCAAACCATTTCAAAAAACTAGTTCCTCTATTGTATGTTGCAATGTATAGACTAATAGTTCCAATGGAAGGGGGAGACTAGATTCAACTCCATATACTAGCTCAGATGGGGAGATACGAGTGACCCTCTTAGCTTTTATTATGTTTTCCCAAAGAGCTTCATATAGCTTCTTGTGCCAATTATTTTGGTTGTCAGGGATAAGCTTCTTCATGATGTTCAGTAGCTTTTTGTTGCTTGATTTTGCTTGACCACTTCCTTGAAGAAAATAGTTTGAAGAATGGCATAAATGGATTGTGTTGTCATAGTAGAATTTAACCATCTCTACTAAAGATAAATATGAAATGTTATCCATGTGTTGGAAATATAGGAGTAACTGAGAGGGGGGGTGAATCAGTCACCACTAAAATAAATCCCAGATCCCTTCGATGTCAAATAAAATTGATTGCTGATGTTATTTGGTAAACACATAGAAAATGTTGTAACTCAATAAATACAGAGTGTGATTTACTTTTAACTAATCTTAAAAAATTAATTGTGATTGATTTACAAGCATAAGAGAAATAACATGAACACATGAAACACCATGATTTAACGTGGAAACCTAATATGGGAAAAACCACCAATGTGACTAGTTACTATTTTCACTATTCTGAAGTGAGCCCTATTAGGAGCCAACTCAGTTAAATTTTACAAAACAAACTATTAGGTGTGACCTTTAGAGGATTTAATCACCCTGTAAGGTGTGGCCTTGCAAAAGTTCTTAAAATAATTCAATGAAACTATCACCTTGTTAGAGGATTTACAACTGGCTATTAAACCAACTCTGTTAAAAGATTTTAGATCACTAATAAAATGGTTAGAGAGTATCAATGAAATGACCTAATTGTTATGCAACTAAATTGCTGATTATAGATCTCTATTCTTCTTCATACTTGATCCTTCCTGATTGAATAAAGCTTTTCTTCTCCACAAGGATACCTACTTATCCTTTAAGTTCACTCTCACTCATTCCTTCTTGATTCAAATAATACACTTGCACAAACATAAAAATCTCAACTTGAATTTTCATTTATGCCATCCAAATTGTCAAGTCGACTTAGATTCAAATTACAATAACCAATAATCATCACCATAGTTAGTTATAAACAATACTTAAAATAATCAAGCTTGTTATGTCAAAATAAAAAAATCCTTCATTGGCTGACCCTACTTGCTAAACACTAGTTTTGAGATGATTTGCTATGTTAGCCAATAGAAGCTTGGTTAACACTACAAACTTGCAAAAATCCTTTGGCGACTGAGTGAACTCAATGAACACTAACTCTGTCCAACTTTATTTCACTAACCATGAGAACTCAGTTAACACTATTTCCTGCCTAAATTCTTTTGATGCTCAAGTGAGCTTGGTAGACACTATCTTTGTAGAGTAATCTTCAGGAATGCTTGGTAGAAAAGGAAAACTATCTTGCTAACCAAGTGAGCTCAGTAAATATTGACTGACAACTGATATGACATTTTCATAACATCAAAGACAACACACACTTAGACAATTTTATCCAACAATCTCCCTATTTGGCATTGATGGCAATGCAACATGTCATAGCACAATGAAATTTGAGAACAAGACTTTCTCTAATAGAAGGTTTCTCCCTCTTATATTTTTACCAAAAAATTATTTTCTTTTTATGTAGTAATCTCCCTCTATGAAGGAATTACATAACTTCTTTGATACTATACTTCTCTCTCAAAACAAATTTTAGAAAGATATGATAGTAAACTTCTCCCTCTTTGACAACACATTCCAAAGACAACACATATCAAATTAGTATCAATGTACCTTTAGTACTGATTCATATGCAATTATTTCTTTGACTATATTGCATCAATTAATTTATCCTCAACTTGTTTCCTGTTAATGCATCAATAAAACTTTATTTAGTGAGCTTCAGATAGGGGAATAGCCCCTACCTTACCTATTAGATACATGAATGCATCCTTAGGTAATGGCTTGGTAAATATGTCTACAATCTGTTCTTTTGTATGAACATATTCCAATTTGATTTCTTTATCCTATACCAATTCTCTAAGAAAATGATATTTTATAGAAATGTGCTTAGTTTTGAAATGCATCACTAGGTTCTTTAATATGTTAGCTATGCCAGTGTTATCACAATATATGAAAATTGGTTCTTTGATCTCAACTTTCATGCCTTCCAACAACTATTTAAACCAAACAATATTAGAACAATTCACTACTACTACAATATATTTTTCTTATATTGTAGATTGGGATGTGTAGTTTTTCTTTTTTCTTGTCCAAGATACCAACCTTTAATCAAGAAAGAAGGCTCCACCACTTGTACTCTTTCTGTCATCAAGATTTCCTACCCAATCAACATTAGTGAATAACTTTAGGTCTAGGTTTCCTCCAAGTTTTTATTGTAATCCATATTCTTTAGTACATTTATGATATCTCAAAAGTCTTTTGATTTCCATCATATGATTTTCTCTGGGTTTAGCTGAGAATCTTGCCACCATCCCAACTGCTAAAGCAATATCAGGCCTTGTATGGACTACATATTGTATTTTTTTTATCATTGATCTATATAAGGTCTGATCTACCTTTTTTGAATCATCATCTTTGGTAAGTGTTAGTCTAGTACACATTGGGGTTCCAACTGATTTAGAATCTTCCATTCCAAATTTCTTGAGTGTCTCTTTGATATACTTAGATTGAGTAATGTAGATACCATTCTTGCTTTGTTGTATATGTAGTCCAAAAAAGAATTTTATCTCACCAAACATGGAAATTTCAAACTCTTTGTTCATTTTTTATGGAAATTCTTTGCGTAGATCATCATTCCCTATAAATAGAGTGTCATCCATAAATATCTCTACCAATACAATCTTGTTATCTGGTCCTTCTTTGATGTACAAACTACTATTATCATTAGTTTTCTAAAAATCAATCTGTATAAGGTAGTTGTGCAACCTCTCATACCATGCTCTAGGAGCTTGTTTTAGAACATATAATGTTTTGTGTAATTTGTAGACCATGCCGCTTTTGTCAAGATGAAAAAAACCTTCTAGTTTCTCAATGTAGATTTCTTCATCAAGAATAACATTGAGAAATACAAATTTAACATCCATCTGATATACTTTGAATCCTCTATGAGTAGCATATGCAAGTAGAGTCCTAACACCTCCTAATCTTGCAATAGGAGCAAAAGTCTCACCATAATCAATTCATTGTTCTTGAGAGTAGCCTTTACACACCATTCTTTCTTTGTTTCTTGATACTTATCCATCTTCATTTAGCTTATTTCTAAATACCCAATTTGTTCCAATCACATTTTTATCTTTAGGCCTAGGAACAATGGTCCAAGTTTTGTTTTTCTCTATTTTCTCTATTTCTGCATTCATAACCTCAATCCAACTTTCATTTTCCAATGCATTTTTAACATTTCTATGTTCAAATTCAGTAAGTAAACATGTACCTTTTAGCTTACTTCTTGTCATAGTACCTTCTAATTTATCTCCAATAATCTGATCAGGTGTATGATGCCTTCTAACATACTTGGCCAATACAAGTTCTTTTCCTTTTGAATGAATTGTACTATATTTATTTTGAATTTCAACTTTTGGCTCTGGTTACTCAGACTTGATAGGCATTGGCTAGGTAGCTTCAAAATGTGACTCCGATCCTTGTGACTCAGTTTGAACTTCTTCCAACTCAGTAATTAAGGAAGAATCGGGAGTTGAAATCTCCTTATTGATAGATATGTTTGGCAATGTATTAGGTTTTATGTAAACAAATCTCCTATAATATTTTGGTTCCTTTTTGTTTTCTTCTTCAATCCTTTATGCAAACTCATCAATTCTCATATGTGCACTTTCTATGATTTTATGAGTAGAAAAATTCAAACATCTATATGCCTTACTTTTGCAAGAATATCCAAAGAATATACCTTCATCACCTTTCACATCAAACTTGTCTTTTCTAGACTCTTTCAAGATATAGCATTTACTTCCAAATACTTTTAGGTAACTTACATTGGGTTTGTAGCCATACCATAATTCATAGGGAGTCTTATATGAGTCCTTCTTCAACTGTACATAGTTCAAGGTATGAACTGTAGTGCTGATGGATTCTTTCTAGTATTTGATAGCAACATTCTTTTCAATCATTAGAGTTCTTGCACAATCCATGATAGATCAGTTTCTTCTTTCAACTATTCCATTCTGCTCATGAGTATCAGGGGATGATACCTATCTTTTAATTCCTTTTTTAATGCAAAATTTATTGAATTCATTGGAGATGAATTCACCACCTCTGTCTGATCTTAATAATTTCAATCTTTTCCCTATTTCCTTCTCTATTCTTGCTAGATACCATTTGAATTCCTCAAATGCTTCTAAATTTTCTCTAAGATACATAATAGTCATCATTCTTGAATATTTATCAACAAAAATAAAATAAAAATTTCTCCACTATATCTTTCTATTCCAATGGGTCCACATAGGTTAGTATGCACAATTTCCAATACATCTTTAGATTGATAGTTTTTTCTTTTAAAACTAGTCTTTCCTATTTTGCCAATCTGATAATTTTTCCATAAACCAACATCTGGTTTCTTCAAACTAGGAATACCTCTCACTTTTTTGAATTTTCTTATCTTGACCATATTATCAAAGTTTACATGACATAATTTTTTGTGCCATAACCAACTTTCTTCCATTTGAGAAATAAAACATGAATAATCACCAAGATCAAGATAAAATAGGCTACCTCTTATTTGTTTTCCTAATCCAATTAGATTTCTGTTTTCATCCAACAGTCTTGCCTTGCCATGCATCAATTCTACCTTAAATCCAATGTTGATTAGCTATGCCAAACTTATCAAGTTATGTTTTAGTCCTTCAATGCAATAGGAATTGTCACATACAAGTTCTTTGGTTAATGAGATTCGAACTTTCCCTTTTATTCAACAAGGTTCATTATTTCCAAACCTTACACTACCACCCTCATAGTCTTCAAAGTGTTCAAACTTTGTTTTTTCTCTAATCATATGATGTGAACATCCAATGTCTATGAGCCATGTGTCATTCTTACTGATATGAGAGATAAGTGCCATCTTATCTTTTTCTTCATTAGATTCATCTTTCACAACAATGTATACTATTTCATCTTCACTATTATTAGAATCTTTAGCCATAAAAAAAGTCTTCTTACCTTTGTCCTTGAATGATTTGTGAATTTTGAAATCCTTCTTGCCATTGCACTTGTGACTTTTTTTCTCATCCTTGCTTTCTTTGTTTGGGCACCTAGTAGCAATATGACCAATTTCTTCACCTGAAAAGTAGATTAGGAGAACTTTACGTTTGTATTTTTCTCTATCTCTAGAATATTTCCATGAAAGTAAAGCTTCAGAAACTTCAAGATCACTATCATAACTTTCTTCTAATTCTTCTTCACTTTCTAACTGAGTGTCCTTTATTTTATTGTCTTTCTCCTTAAGTGAAATTTTGGCCTAAAATGTAGATTCAATATTCTTGGAAGCTAGAGCATAATTGTCATAGTTGTCTATCTCAAAAGTTGTCAATCTTCCTACTAAGGTATCCAAAGTTATCTTGTGATTTGGCTCACAACTCTTTTCTTGAGTAACAGATACTCTAATTGCATAGGTAGGAAGAAATGTTCTAAGAACTTTCCTTACAATAGTTTCTTCCTTGATTTTTCCTCCAGAAGCATTGATTGCATTGACACTAGCTTTGATTCTTTCCACGTACTTGGCAACATTTTCATCTTCTCTCATTCTCATTTGATCAAATTGTCCTCAAACGCTTCCTACTTTGGCTCTCCTCACATCGTCATCACCACTATAGATGTCCTTTAGCTTGTTCCACGTATCTAAAGAAGTTTTGCAGTCCTTGATCTCATCAAATTTATCATAGCTAAGAGCAGATGCAATATCAATCATCATGGTGTTATGGTTCTTTTTCGTAGCAATATCTCAAAAAAATAATGTACCAGTAGGAGTTGTGTACTCTTCATCAAGGCATTTCAAGCCTAAGTCACTAATGGAAGCTAGATGAAGTCTCATGAGTCCTTGTCATACTAAGAAGTTGTCTCTGTTAAGCTTTGGAATGTCTCTCTTGTAAGACATCCTAATCTTTAGCTTAGGTCCTTGAAACCTTTCCTGCAAGCACCAAAAACTCTGACATGAAGTTTTCTAAATATATGAGTAACTGAAAGGGGGGGGGGGGAGGGGGATGAATCATTTACCACTAAAATAAATCTTAGGTCCCTTAGATCTTAAATAAAACTAATTGTTGTTGTTATTCAGTAAACACATAGAAATTGCTATAACTAAATAAATGCAGAGTGTGATTTACTTCTAATTGATCTTAAAACATTAATCAGGATTAATTTGCAAGCATAATAGAAATAACATGAATGCATGAAACAACAAGATTTAATGTGGAAAAACACACTATTAGGTGTGACCTTATTACAAGATTTAATCACCCTATAAGGACTGGCCATGCAAAAGGTCTTAAAATAATTCAATGGAACTATAACCTTGTGAGAGGATTTACAACTAGCTACTAAACCAACTCTGTTAAGAGATTTTAGATCATTGCTACAACGGTTAGAGAGTAACAATGAAATGACCTGATTGTGATGCAGCTGAATTGTTGATTATAGATCTCTATTCTACTTCATACTTGATCCTTCCTAATTAAATAAATATTTTATTCTCCACAAGGATACCTTCTTATCCTTTAAGTTTGCTCTCACTCATTCCTTTTTTATTCAAACAATACACTTGCACACACATAAAAATCTCGACTTGACCTTTCATTTATACCATCCAGATTGTCAAGTCAGCTTATTAAAATAACCAATAATCATCACCATACTTGGCTATAAATGATACTTAAAATAATTAAGGTTCTTATGTCAAAATAACAAAATTCTTCATTGGCCAACCCTACTTGGTAAACACTGGTTCTGAGATGATTTCCTATGTTAACCAATAGAAGCTTGGTTAACAATATGAACTTGCAAAAATCCTTTGGCAACCGAGTGAACTTGATGAACACCAACTCTATCCAATTTTCTTTTGCTAACCATGAGAACTTAGTTAACACTATTTCCTGCCTGAATTCTTTCGATGCCCAAGTTAGCTCGGTAAACACTATGTTCGTAGACTAATCTTCAAGAATGCTCGATAGATAAGGAAAATTGTTTTGCTGACCAAATGAGCTTGGTAAGTATTGATAGATAACTAATATGACATTTGTGTAACATCAAAGAAAACACACAATTAGACCATCTTTAGTGGGACACCAAATCTAACCATAATGTGTTTCTTTATAAAGTCACAAACACCTTTAGAAGTGGTTTTTTTTTAGTCTTTGCTCCTACCCACTTTGTAAAATAATCTAGAGCTGTGATAATGTATGAATGTCCAGAAGTTGAGGAAGGATTAATTGGACCAATGAAGTCTATTCCCCACTTCTAAAAAGGGGCCTTCAATTACTATCAGTCTTAATGGAAAGGTAGCCAACTAAGACTTACCAATAAACATTTTGTATTTCTCACATTGGGTTACCCATTTATAAGCATCTTTAAACATCCCTGGCTAGATATAACACTCCCTCAAAATTTTATATGTTGTAAGTATAGAAGAACTTAGTTCACTCCACAAGCTTCACCATGAAATGGTCTAAGTAATCTATCCTATTGAGGCTTATCTACACATATTAGAAATGTGTCATCAATTTCCCTTTTGTACAATTGGTCATCCCAAATAACATACTTGGTTGACTTGGTCCTAAGATCTCTTCCCTACTCATAGGTTAATCCTTTGGGACACTCTCCATAAGTAAGGAAATATGAAATATTTGAGAACCAAGGATCTTGGAGGCTTACCATTAACGCTCTCACAATTTCTTCTTCTTCACTTGCTTCTTAGTTTTCTACAATTTTTCTACACAAACCATTGCCATGGACCATACTAGTAGGTTTAAGCTCAATATTGTACTCTTGGAATTTGGTTATCAAGCCTCCTCTTGTGTTAAATTCAATTTCTTGTTGAGTCAAGATTCTCTTAACTACTAAATTAGGAATATAAACAACACAAATGTAATTATAGAGCATAAAATCTCAAGTTCTTTAGGGATCTTACTATAGCATAAGCATGTTTTTCCATCTAAGAGTGCTTCATCTCATGTTCTTTAAGAGGGTTTCTCATGAATGGAAAAGGTTTTTGGACACTTTCCTTATTTTCTTGCATGAGTATGGTAGAAAATGTATGGGTTGATGCATAGCAATATAAAATAAACTCTTCAATATAATCTAGATGAACTAGAATAGGAGCATTTGTTGGAATCACCATTTCCATTAGACCAAAAGCTTGAGCTATCAATGAATGTCATAATATTGAGATACAAGGAACCATGTGAGGGAGTTATGAACATGTTACAAATCTATCACTATATACTAAATGGTACCTTTACCTAAAGGGGATGTAGGCACTGACCTCCCAACAATCCCCCTTCAGCATGACCCGAGAGATTTGCACCCATAACCCAACACTCTGATACCTCTTGTTGGAATAACCATTTCCATTACACAAAAATATGGAGCTATCAATGAATGTTACAACAACTAGAGACAAGGATGCACAAGAGGTGGGTAAGCACATGTCACAAATCCATCAGTCTATGTTGAACAGTACCTTCACCTAGAGAGGTTGGAGGCACTAACCTCCCAAAAACATTAGCTATGACAAAATTGATTTATCCAAAGCCCTTCTTCCTAGAGGCACTCCAATTAAAGTATTGATTGCATCATATCAATTATAAACTTTGTTATTTTAGAGAAATCAAGAACAAAGTACCTCAAGAAGTTTACCTGATTGAACATGATTGAACTACAATTTTTCTTTCTGGATAGCTTTGACATGTTCAAGATCAATCTTAATGCCTTCTTGAGACACTAAATGACCCAATAACTTGCCTTCTATTATGTATAAGATAGACTTCTTGGGGTTAAGGTAAATCCCATGTTCTCTACACCTTTTCAAAACTTTCTCCAAATACTTAAAATGGTCTTCTCATCTCTTTGAGAATAGTGTCAAATCATCCAAGTAGATGAGAATTATTTTTTCCTTCAAATTAGAAAAGTAAATATTCATGGCTTTTTGAAATGTAGCTCCAACATTAATTAGTCCAAAGACCAATCTATCGTAAGAAAATGTTCCCCAAGGAGTGGTGAATGTTGTTTTATATTGATCATTTCATTCTACTTCAATTTGATTGAAGCCTAAGAATCCATCCAACATGGACATGATTTTAGATCTTGCTAGTGTCTAAAATAAGTAATCCATGTTAGGGAGAGCATATTTATCCTTAAGAGATGCTTGATTCAATTTTCTAAGATTAACACAAATGCTGATCTCCTTAATCTTCTTTCTGATAGGGACAACATTGGCTATCCACATTGAATGATGTATAGCATATATTTGTTGGAAATGTAAGATGATTAAATAAGAGGGGAGGGGTGAATCAGTTACCACTAAAAAAAATCCAAGATCCCTTAAGATGTCTACAATATAAAACCAAAATCTTGTTGAAGCTCGGTTAACACTAATATCCTATTGTAGCTCAGTTAACACTAAGAATTATTGTTACATGGCAAACACTTAGTTAACACTAAAATAATTGCTTCTCAAGATGTTTAATCTGATTAAACTTAATTAACTTAGTTGCAAAAGCATAAATAAAATAACATGAACATAAGAGACAACAAGATTTAATGTGGAAACCCAATTTGGGAAAACCACCAATTGCAACTAGTTACTATTTTTTACTCTTCTAAAGTGAGCTCTATTAGGATCCAACCATGTTAAAGATTACAAAAAAAAATTTTAGGTGTGACCCTATTAGAGGATTTAATTCACCCTATTAGGAGTGGCCTTAGTAGAAGTCTTCAAAAACTTCAATCTAGAAATAGTACCTTCTTAGAGGATTTACACAATAGCTTCTAGGCTAACTCTATTAGAAGAATTGATTCACTACTAAAATTGTTAGTGTAACAATGACTTGACCTAATTACTAATGAAAGTAACTTTTCTTATTTAGATCCTAGTTCTAGCTTGATTACTTGATCCTCTTTGATCAGATTGTTCTTTGCAGGTTAGTTAACTTGGACACTCTAATATCCTTCTAATTGGCTTCCTTTATTCATCTTCTTTTCTTCCACATTTTTCTCACCTTCAATCCTTAACTTGACCTTATATTTATATGATTTACTTTTTCAAATTGGCTTGAATATACTTTAAAAAAAAACAATTTTCATCCTTCAAGTTGGCTAGAACTAATAGATAAAACTATCAGAATCAATATGTTGTCATGACAAAATCCTTTATTAACCAACCCAACTCAGTCATCACTAACATAGAGATGACTTTCCTTTGGTAATTGAGTGAACTCAATTAACTCTAGTTTCATTCTAACTTTCCTTTGGTAACTTAGTGAAGTCATTTAACATTGGTTATTTGTTGACTTTCCATTGATAACTGAGTGAACTTTGTCAACACTCGGTCTACCTTGGATGCTAGAGTGAGCTCGGTAGATACTAACTCTAAACTTGGTTATATAACTAGAATGTTTAGCATACATATGATATTTCCTTCAACACTCGAGTGAGGTTGACTAATATTTATTTCTTCATAAAGGCTTAAAATTTTGTGTAACATCAAAGACAATATACAATTGAATAATTATTTTCAACAATCTCGTTCTTTGGCATTGATGGTAACACAACATGTCATAATTCAATGAAATCTTAGAGTAAAATAGAAGTAAGAATAGTATGCTTAGTTTCATTCTAATTCTCATCCATGAGAATTCCCTCTATCAAATGTGTGAACTCCCTCTGACATCAATCTCTCCCTCTAGAATGATTCTCTAGTTTATCTAACTGTAATTTCTTTGATATGACAGGATAAACTCTCCTTCTTTCACATCTCAATTATTCATAAAATTTCTCTCATATGATAACATAAAATCTCCATGTTTGATATCTCATGCCAAAGATTTTATTTAGTGAAATTCCATGTGCCTAATGTATTGATTCATATGCAATTTGTTTTGATAATACTACATCAACTTGACTGATCTTCAGTAATTGGTTGATGCATCATTAATCTTTGTTTAGTTAGCTTCACATAGGCGAATGATCCCTATCTTACCTCTTAGATACAAAAATACATCATTAGGTAACAACTTAGTGAATATGTCTACAATTTGTTCTTTTGTGTTCACATATTCCAACCTCACCTCTTTGTCTTGCACTAATTCTCTCATAAATGATATTTTATTTCAATGTGCTTAGCCTTCATATGTGTCACTGGATTCATTGATATGTTTTTTAATTAAAACCAGCCAAAAATAGGGGGTTGGCACTTTGCAAACAAACTAGTCACTGAATTCTTTGATATGTTAATTGTAATTGTGTTATCACAGAAGATAGTTCTACTAGATCCTTGATTTATTTCTTTACACCTGACAACAATTTTTTGAACCAAGCAATGTTAGAACAATTGATTGTTGCAACAGCATATTCTTCTTTTGCTATGGACTAAGAGATGCAATTCTTTTTCTTGCTTGTCCAAAACGATACCCTCTTTCCAGGAAAGAATGCTCCACCACTAGTGCTCTTCCTACCACCAATACTTCCTGCCTAATAAAAATTAGTGAAGGCTTTCAATTCAAAGTTTCCTCCTTTCTTATACCATAAATTATACTCTTCATTATCTTTTAGATACCTCATAATTCTCTTTATTTTCATCATATGATTTTCTTTTGGATTAGTAGAATCTTTTTCCACCATACCAATTGCTAATATGATATCAAGTCTTGTCTAAACTACATATTGATTTTTTCTAATCATTGATCTATATGTAGTCTGATCTACCTCTTTGGAATCATCACTTTTGGAAATCTTGTGTCTAGTAGACATAGGTTTTCTAACTAGTCTGGAATCATCCATTCCAAATTTCTTCAATATCTCCTTGATGTACTTTGATTGAGTAATGTAGATACCATCCTTCTTTTGTTTAATTTGTACAACCAATAAAGAATTTTATCTCTCCAAACATTGACTTTTCAAATTCCTTTCTCATTTCTTCAGAAAATGATTTGTAAGGGTTATCATATCCAACGAATAATATATCATCTACAAAGATTATTTCTAGCAATATCTTCTTTCCTAGTTCTTCCTTGATATATAGACTACTATACTCATTTTTCCTTTGAAAACCAATTCTCACTTGATTAACTATGCAATCTTTCATACCATGCTCTAAAGGCTTGTTTGAGACCATACAAATCTTTGTGAAATCTAAAAACTATATCCCTTTTGTTAGGATCTATGAAACCTTCAGGTTGCTCAATGTAGACTTCTTCTAGGAATACATTCAAGAATGCTAACTTAACATCCATCTGATACACTTTGAATACTCTATGTGTAGTACAAGCAAGTAGTGTTCTAAGACCTTATAGTCTTGCAAGAGGAGAAAAAGTTTCTCCATTATCAATACCTTCTTCTTGAGCATAAATTTTTCATACTAACCTTTCCTTGTTCCTTGATACTTCTCCATCTTCATTCAACTTGCTTTTGAATACCAATTTTGTGTCAATTACATTATTGTCCTTGGGTCTAGGAATAAGAGTCCAAGTTTTATTTCTCTCAATTTATTTAATCTTTCCATTCATTGCCTCAATCTACATTTCATTGTCTAATGCATCTTTAATAGATTTAGGTACTTAGTAAGAAAACATATACCTTTTAATTTGTTCCTTGTCATTTTACCTTTTGATTGATCTCTAATGATTTTATCAAGTGCATGATGGCTTTTGACATATCTAGCAAGTATAGGTACCTTCTCCTTAGAAATTGTTTCACTTGGCTCACCATGCTCAAAATGGTCTTCTGAATCATGCTCAAGCCCTACTATCTATAACTCCAATCTTGCAGATTGTGACTTGGTTTGCACTAGCTACAACTTGGGTCCTTAGATCTATGACTTGGGTCCTTCTAACTATGACTCAGGTTGCACTAGCTACAACTTGGATTGCATTGGAGATTTAGAGAACTCAAATAGTGAAGACTGTTGATTTCCAATTGATTTTTCTTGAACATTAGGAAATGTGTTAGGTTCAATGTAAACAAATATTCTGTAGTTTTTAGGTTCTTTGCTACTTTGTTCTTTAGTCCTTTCCAGCAAGCTCATTGATCTTTACATGTGCACTTTCTATAACCTTGTGAGTAGTTAGATTTAGACATTTATATGCTTTGCTTATGCTAGAGTATCCTAGGAATATGCCTTCATCACTTTTCACATCAATTTTTTCTTTCCTTGTTTCCTTTAAGATATAACATTTTCTTCCACATACTTTGAAATAGAAAACATTAATTTTATAGCCATGCCATAGTTCATAAGGAGTCTAATTTATATATTTTTTCAACTAAACTCTGTTTAAGGTTTGAACTATTGTACTGATTGCTTCCTTATAGTATTTGATTGCGACATTTTTCTCTATCATTATTGTTCTTTCACAATCCATAATAGATCTTTTTCTTCTTTCTTCAATGCCATTCTGTTGAGGTCTACTAGATGTAGATACCTATCTCTTGATTCCTCTTTCATTGCAAAATTGATTGAATTCATTTGAGATGAATTCACCTATTCAATCTAACCTTATACATTTTAGTTTCTTTATTATCTCTTTCTCTACAATAGCCAAATACCACTTGAACTTTTGAAAAGCTTTAGACTTACCTTTCAAGTACATCACTACCATCATCCTAGAATAGTCATCAACAAATAAAATGAAATACCTATCTCCATTGTAGCTCTTTATGCTAATAGGTCCACAAAGGTATGTATGAACCAGCTCTAGAACTTCTTCAAAATGATAATTCTTAATTTTGAAGCTTGTCTTTCCCATCTTTCCAATTTGACAATTTTTGCACATGCCCATATCAAGTTTTCTCAGACTTTGAATGCCTCCCACTATATTGTTCTTTCTTATGTTGACCAAGCTATCAAAATTTACATGACACAATCTTTTATGCCACAACCAACTTTCCTCTACTTGAGCTATGAAACATGAACTTTTAGTTAAATCTAGATAGATTAGATTACCTCTTATTTGATTTCCAGTCCCAACCAGATTTCCTTTTCAATCTGATAGCTTGGCCTTCCCATCCATGAATTTTAACTTGAATCAAATGTTTCCCAATTGTACCACACTAAGTAGAATGTGTTTCATTACTTCAACCCAGTAAGTATTGTCACACGTGAGTTTATTAGTCAATGCAATATGACCTTTTCCTTTTACATAACAAGGTTCATCATTTCCAAGTTTGACACTCCCACCATCATAGTGTTGCAAGTGCTCAAATTTTTTATCATCACCAAACATGTGATGAGAAAAATCACTATCTATGATCCATGTTTCATTCTTGCTAATATGAGAAATGAGGGTCATTTATCATTTTCATCATCTGATTCATCTTTAATAGCAATGCAAGCCATTTCATCATCATCACTACTATCAAAGTCTTTAGTCATGTAATAGGATTTATTACCTTTGTCCTTGTAGTCTTTGTAGCTTTTGAAAACTTTCGTTCCTTTGTACTTCTTTTTCTTTTCTTCTTTTCTTCTTTGTTTGGAAACCTTGCATCAATGTGACCAACTTCTTCACAAGAAAAATAGATTACAAGTATTTCACCTTTGTACTTTTCTTTGTCTTTAGGGAATCTTCTTGCAAGTAGGCCTTCAATGGTTTCAAGATTTTCCTTTAGACTTTTCACTTGTCTTCTTAAGTGAAGGCTTTTCTTAAAATGTAGACTCAATGCTACTTGAGTTAGGAACATAGTTATCAAAGTTATCTAACTCAAAGGTTGTCAACCTCCCAACTAGTGCATCCAAATTTATGTCATTCTTAGGATCACATCTCATTTTTTGAATGGTTGAAACTCTAATTGCATAAATATATAGGAAGAAGAGTTCTGAGTGCATTTTTGACCACTGTTATATCACCAATTTTTCCTCCTAAGGGTTTCGTTGCACTTACACTTGCTTTGATTCTTTTACTGTATTTTGCAATATTTTCATCTTCTCTCATATTGATCTAATCAAACTAACCTCTTATACTTTATGCCTTGGCCATCGTCACATTGTCATTTCCTCTATAGATATTTTTCATCTTGACCCACATTTCATTAGTAGTAGGACTATCTTTGACTTCATCAAATTCAACATAATTGAGAGTATAGTAAATGTCAATCATCATTATGTTATGATTGTTCTTTTTTGTAATTTGTTCTATAGTCAAAGTTCCAATAGGTGCCAAATAATTGTTCTCTAGGTATTTCAAGCTTGTGTCTCCAATGGTTTCCAATGCATCTTCATGAGTTCCCACCATGCTTTGAAGTTATCTCTTTCCATCTTAGGAATTTCCCTTCTATAAGACATCTTGATCTTTATCTTAGGTCCTTGAAACCTTATAAGTAAGAACCAAAGGTTTTGATACCAATTTTTGGAAATATAAGAGGAGTAACTAAGGGGGGAGGGGTAAATCAATTACAACTAAAAAAAATCCAACATCCCTAAAGATGTATACAATATAAAATTAAAATCTTGTTGAAGCTCAGTTAACACTAATATTCTGTTGTAGCTCCGTTAACACTAAGAATTATTGTTACTTAGTAAACACTAAAATAATTACTTCTCAATATGTTTAATGTGTTTAACCTTAATTAATTTAGTTGCAAAAGCATAAATAAAATAACATGAACACAAGAGATACCAAGGATTAACATGGAAAACCAATTTGGGAAAACCACCAATTGTAACTAGGTAGGTGCAAGTAGTTGGGTCTCACTTTTGGGCAAAAAGTGGAAGTGTTTTTCCTATTTTTGAATTTTCTTGTCAGTTGATGTCAAAATTTCATTCATTTACATATTGAATATAGAAATCTTTAGAAATAAAAGATTTAGTGTTTAGAATCTAATTTTTGAATATGTAATTTATTTGTGTACCCATATTATAGAATTTTTTTTTTGGTATGGATCTTTAAAAACTAGTTTTCAAAATTCCAGTTTCAAGACCATACCATACTCGTGTACAAACACCATAATTTGACACAAATAAATGAATTTTTGTAAGTCCTTTTAAAGAGTGTTACCTAATACACATAAGATTGATGACACAAATTTTACTTAATTTTTTATTTAATAAATTTTATTATTATTAATTATTAATTGGCTATAAAGGTAAATTTCAAATCCTCTCATGTATGAACACCATAATTTGATCAAAATTTCACTTGTTTCAAAAATTGTTTTTTTTAAACCTAAAAAGAATTGTTTGTAGATTGATGACATATAATTCAGTTTATGAAAAAATATAAAATAAAAAAGTTATTAATGTTTTAGTGAAATTCACTATTTTACATTTAGGTAACACCTTTCATTAAAAAATAATGTAAAAATATTAAATAAAATCATAACACTATAAAATTTATATTTCTAAAATTGGGACAGTGAGAGCACTAATGGGCTTTTGTTTCATAAAAAAATTGATCAAGAAGATCTTCTAAAATTATGGAAAGGCATGAATTTGTCAGTTCAATGCCCTAGCCAAATCTTGGGAGGTCAAGGCATAGGCTTGGTCTCACCAAGCCTATCCTAAACCAAAATCTGAGCTAAGAGGAAAAAATCTCACCCCATGTTATAAGAAATGGGCACCCATTATTTGAATTTCAAAAAATGGGTACCCATTTTGAAAAAGTCAAACTGGCACATAAAATTCTCCATCCTTTTTTTTTAAAAATAATTTTTAGAAATGGGTACCCATTTCTAATTTTTTTTTTTTTTTAATGTTTTAAAAAATGGTACTCATTTTTTACTTTTCAAAAATGAGTACCCATTTCTAAAAAATACAAGTTTTTTTATGTTTTAAAAAATGTGTACCCATATTTTGAAAATAAAAAATGGGTACCCATTTCTTAAACTTTGGATCAGGCAACTGATCGTGAAACAGGTACCCTTTTTTAAAAATAGGTACCTATTTCTAAAAGAGTGCAATCTCAATCCGTAGACTTCCACAGAATTGAGACCCAACTTCCTTCTTCTTCCTAACTAGTTATTGTTTTTCACTCTTTTGCAGTGAGCCATGTTAGGAGCTGAACCTTTTAAAAGACACAAAACACACTATTAGGTGTGACCCTATAAGAGGTTTTAATTTACCCTATTAGGAGTGGTCTTGTTTGAGGTCTTCAAATACTTCAATCTAGAAATGCCACCTTGTTAGAGGATTTACAAAATATTTGTTAGGCTAACTTTGTTAGGAGAATTGATTCATTGCTACAATTGTTAGAGAGTAATAATGACTTGACCTGATTGTTGATGCAACTAAATTTTCCTATTCAAATCTTACTTCTGGCTTGATTAATTGATCCTTCTTGATCTATGTTGTTCTTTGGAGCTTGGTTAAATCAGATACTCTGTTATCCTTCTAATTTTCTTCCTTTGTTCATCTTCTATTCTTCCACATGTTTCTCACATTCAATCCTTAGCTTGACCTTACATTTATATTATTTACTTTGCCAATTTACCTTGAATATACTTTTAAACAAACAATTTTCATCCCTTAAGTTGATTAGAACTAAGAGATAAAATTGTTAGACTCAACATGTTGTCACAAGAAAATTCTTTCCTAACCAACCCAACTTAGTCAACACTAACTTAGAAATTTCTTTCCTTTGGTAATCAATTGAACTTAGCTAACACTAGCTTTATGCTAACTTTCCTTTGGTAACTGAGTGAACTTAGTCAATACTAGTCCTGTGTTGAATTTTCTTTGGTAACCATGAGTCCACCAATATAACTGAGGGGGGAGGTGGGGATGGTGGAGGTTGAATTAGTTATCCAACTACTATCACAATTATCAACCTTAATCATCATTAGCCATGTGAATAACATAAACATAAACCATAGCAACAAACTCATGCACAATAACACTAGATATGTTAACTAGAGAAACCCTTGATTAGAGAGAATACCTTGGTGGGGATGGTTCCAACAAGATAATGTACTAATATAAATGTTTGTTGTTAGAGGATGGACCCTATTAGGAGTCTATGAATACATTTAGTATATATGAGTCCCTATTAGGAGACTTTGAGTCCTTGTTAGGAGATTCTAACCCTATTAGGAGTTGTGGAAGATAACTCAAGCCATTGTCCAAATAGCTTCAAGGAAAGACAAACGAACCCATTGTTCAAATGATCTATGTATTATTCCTTGTAGACTACTAGATGTGAAATATACTTTCTTCCTCCATCTCTATCCTATCAACTGGACTTCTTCTCCTTCTGATCTAGTAACCAAATCACCAATCTCACATCCAATAATCCCTTGGATCACTAACATGCATTTACCAAACACTTTTCTCCTTCTTGCACTTCTCAAATACAATACAATGGATAAACACTTTACAATCAAGGAAAAAATATTTCCTTTATATCATATCTTCATAATAATTCCTTTAGTCATCCTTGAGGCTTTCCCAATTAATTAAAATAAGATGATTAATTAATTACAATTACAATAGCACTCTTGACTAACAGTCTAATATAAAAACTTCACATGTGCAACTTTAGGGCTTGCGTACTTGTTGACATCACCACCTAACTGTCCTCTATCATTGGTTGATTGTTCAACTCTTCATTGAATCTCAAATGTATGATAGCAATCAAACATTAGAATGTTCTCCAATTTTTGTTTTTGGTACTACTTTTTGTAAATCAAGTACAACTATCATACATCTTTTTCTTAGACTCTATGCACTTAACCACGTCATCAGGACATAGTCTAAAATATTTTCTCAACTGTACATTACTAGATAATCAAACCATTGTTCATACCAATAAGCTCTCTTTCTTTTACTCTAGGACTCTTCACTAACTTAATGCTATATTGTCATCAATGTCAATACTCTCTAATGCTTAGGATACTCCCCCAATGCAGTATCACTAGCATTCATGCTAACAATCTCCCCCTTTGACATTGATGGCAACATAGATGAAAAGCATTTTTGTTCCAATAATACCGAATAGTACTTGGCTATTGTTAGTCCTCATCTTCTCTAGGATCGACAACAATTGTTCATAGTAAACAACTCACAATACTTTCTAGCTACATATCTCCTCCATAGAGATATTCCTCCTTTTCACTTACATGAATATTTCTAAATCTCCCTAATAGATATCCCTCCCCCATCACAAAGGGTTTTTTTCATGTACATATCTCCCCCATTGACATCAATGACAAAGACCTCATCATGTCAATATACCAATTGTTACTTTGTTCCAACTTTTCAACCAAGTCAATTGTGCAAAGACACTATTTAGTACCAAATACCAAATACCAAGAGTCCTCAATGAATCAACACATCATAGATACTCCCATATGTACGAAGCATCAATATTTAGTCTAGTCTAAAAAGAGTACTCTATACCACTGGACTGATGCACTTTCTACATCATCTACTCTAAAGTATGTAAGGGACTTGTAAAGATATTTACAATTTGATACTTAGTACTCACATACTCTAATCTAATCTCCTTTTCTACTACCTTTTTCTCTCAAAACATGATACTTAATAGATATATGCTTAGTCTTTCAATGCAATACATAATTCTTAGACATACTCACTATACTTGTGTTATCACAATAAATGATAATAGGTTCTACAAACTCAATTATGATATCCTTCAACACTTTCTCCATCCACATAACTTGGTTACAATTATTTGTTGCTGCAACATGCTTTGCCTTAGTTGTACTCTAAGAAATGCAGTCTTGTTTCTTGCTTATCCAAGAAACCAATCTTCCTCTAAGAAATAATGCTTCACCACTAGTGCTCTTTTTGTCATCCATAGTATCTGCCCCATCCACATAAGTATATGCACATAAAATGAAATCATTTGATCTATCATACCAAATTCCATAATCAAATATTTCCTTCAAATATTTGAATATCATTTTTATTGTTGCATAGTGATATTCCTTAGGATCATCTTGAAATCTAGCTACAATCCCAACTACATTTTCTATATCTAGTCTAGTGTGAGTTAGACATTGTAATCCTCCAATCATAGATCTATACTTCTTCTGCTCAAGTATAGGTGTCTCATTCTTTCTAGATAACTTGTGACTAGTTATTATAGGTTTACCAACAGGTTTACAACTTTCTAATCCAAACCTCTTTAGTAAGTCTTTCAAATACTTATCTTGTGAAATGAAAATACTATCACTATTCTACCTATTGCTCAGTTGTTTGCTACTATGACTTAGTATTCACTAGCTAATTTTTCTTGAAAATTTTCTTTTCAAGCTTTGGTAGTGTACTAGGGCCTCCTTAAGAGACATATACAAAATTCATGTAGTATTGATTAGGTAAAAGTAGGTTTGAAGATGACCCAAAACCCCAAACGAAAGGAACCAAAGTAAGGAGATGGTTTTATAGGGACCAACAACCCAAATGGTCAAAGAAGAATTCAAAGGCCGGTTCTATAGGGACTAATAACCAAGTCAAGTTGGTTTTACATGGATCAAAAACCAACAAAAGTAAACAAAATAGTACTAAGAAAAAGTTCATAAAAAACCTAGAAAAAAATTAGATGTAGTACCTAAGACAACAACCTCCTTAAGATAATCATGAACATTCTTTAGGGGAATCTCAAGATCATCATTCTTAGTACTCTATTTGGTCCTTTTTCTTGGACAACCAATTAGCAATGGAGCTTGACCAATCAAATTGGCTTTATCTAGAGAAACTTTCCCAATAAAGGCAACTATAACCAAGATGGATAAAGTAACTTCCTCCATACCCATCTTAGCATCCTTAACCACTTTTTTAACAGAAGATTCATACTCTTGGAGTTTGGTTTGGATGTTTCCAACTAGAGAATCCAACTTCCCCCTCTTCTTAAATTCATCATCCAAGTTCACCTGAAAAATGGATCTTTTCTTGCAAAGAAGAAAAAATATAAGTGAAGTTTTTTAATTTCATTGTACATCTAGTTGTCCATATCCAACCCAATATTAGCTCTATATTTAACTTTATTTAGATATTCTAGAACCTTTTCATCACCCTTTAAATCTTGGGTATGCTCAAACTCCTCAGTCTGTTGAAGCTTATCCTTCTAGTATTGGGTTGTTGTCTTTGGCTCATTATCTATACTAGGATCAGTGTCCCCATGGTAACATTTGGCCCAAGAATTAGTAGCAGTCATGTGATCATAGGAAAGGGTGGTGTTAAGAGCGGAGATCTCAGTACACACCAAGTCTAATGACTAGGTATTCAAGCTAATAATCCCATATCTATCATTTTTACTGGTCCCCTTATCTTGTAAGACAACATCATTAAGCATCTTCCCATTATCGTCTTTGATGATAACATCCTTCACCTCAAGATTGGAGTTGTTTCCTTATATTCTTTTGCATTTAGAGGAAGGGACATTACCCATAACTTTACCCTTAATGGAAGAATGCTTACCTCTCTTGTTGACATTACTAGGTGAGGAAAGTGGAGAGTCATGGGCTGAGATATCATCCATACTGAGATAAATATCCTTGTTCTCAGAAGATCAACCATCACTCACAGTCTAAGAATTTCATCATTCAAGGGAGCATCAACAACCTCTAGATCATTGGAGCTCTAATCAGAGTCTATATCCATCACTAGAGCCTACTTTCTACTACCTTTATTTTTCCTTGAAGACTCACCAACATTATCCTTGTTGTTGGGTGTACCTTCCACAAAATTTTTGTAATCATCAGGTTCATATTTGTATTAAAATTCATTTTTATTTTTCTAACATTTTCACTTTCTACAAGTTTTTTTGTGTTAGAATTCAAACATTTATATTCTTTTCTCTTAGTGGAATATCTAGGTATATGCCTTCATCACTTTTTGCATCAAGTTTTCCATGTCTATTGTCTTTCATTGTATAAAATTTTATTCCAAATACTTTATGATACTTCACATTAGGTGCATATCCATACCATAACTCAAGAGGTCTAATATTTGTACCTTTTTTGACATGTACTTGATTCAAAGTATAAAAAACTATGCTTATAGCTTCTCTCTGGTACTTTTGTGAAACATTATTATCCATCATCAATGTCCTAGCACCATCCGTGGTTGATATATTCCTCCTTTTAGCTATACCATTTTGTTGTGGGGTTCTTAGTACTCACATATATCTCTTTATTCGTCTATCATTGTAGAATATGTAAAATTGCTTAGATAGAAATTCACCTCCTCTATTAGATCTCACATGCTTCAAGATTTTACCTATTTCCTTTTTAGCTCTATCCAAATATTATTTAAACAATTGAAATGCATCATAATTTTTGTAAGAAACATCACAATCATCATTCTAGAGAAATCATAAACAAACATAATAAAATATTTGTCACCATGGTAGTTTTTCATTCCAATAGGTCCACAAAGGTCAATATGAACTAACTCCAATATATCATTAGATGAATATGTCTTCCTCTTAAAACTAGAATTTTTCACTTTACCCAATTGACATTCCTTACAAGTTACATTATCATGTTTCTTCAATCTTGGAAATCCTCTTATTGTTTTCATCTTACTAATGCTTACTATATTAGAAAAGTTTACATGACATAGCCTGTTATTCCATAACCAAATGTCTTTATATTGTTAAAAAAAAGTATGTATCATCAGATAGGTCTAGGTAGGACAAGTTACCTCTTCTTTGTTCTCCATTTCTAATAAGTCCTCTAGAATTATTACAAATATTAACTTTCTTGAGTTGGAATTCAACCCTATAAACTGAACTGTTCAACTATGCAATACTCAACAAATTATAATTTAGTCCTTCAAACCAAGAAGAATTATCGAATCTAATAAATTCATTCAATCTTATTGATCATTTACCTAATCTCATAAGATATGATGCATCATTACCAAACTTAACAAAGCTCTCTTTACAATGTTATAAAGTTTCAAACTTATTTTTATCACCAATCATGTGATGTGAAAAACTACTATCAATTATCAGTCTATCACCTTTACTCACATATGAAATAAGTGCAAGTTTCTCATCTTCATTAGAATCATCTTTCATTGCATCATAAAAAACTTCTTCATTATTACTATCATAATCACTATTAGCTTATTCCCCAACAATGTAACAAGATTTCTTACCTTTTCCCTTGTAGTCTTTGGATCCTTTATTCTCTCCTCCATCTCTTCTTCCTTGGTACTTGATGTCTTACTTTTCATCATTGTCACCCTTTTCTAGATATCTTGCAGCAATATGACCAACTTTATTGCATTAAAAATAAATAATATGAAGTTTACCTTTGAATTTTCCTTTGCCTCTAGGTAGCCTTCTATCCACTAATTATTCAAGATCTTCAACATCATCATTATATGTTTCAGTATCACTATCTTCGTACTTTCCTTTCTCCTTCATACACTTATTTAAAACAAATTGTGACTTGAAAGTAGATTCAATAGTAGGGGTAGTAAATTTATCAAAATTTGACAATTCAAAAGCATCAAGCCTCCTAATTGGACAATATAATGTCAAATAATTACTTGGATTACATCTTGATTATTGTAATGCAAGAATTTTTATAGCATAAATTGGAAGTACAATTAATAATACGTTGCTAATCACAGTTTCATCACTAATTTTTATTTCAGCTCCTCTAATTGCATTCACCACTTCTTTGACTCAACCACAATATTCTGCAATGTTCTCACCTTCTTTCATATTTATATCATGAAACTTAGCTCCAATATTTTTGACTTATCTCATAGTACATTTGTGTCTCCAACATGGATCTTTGTCAGTTATTACCATTTTTGTATTGTAGTAGTACATCCCTTTATATCATCAAACTCTGAGTAACCTAGGGAAGATGCAATCTCCAACCTTGCATGATTGTGTTCTTGTTTATCTTTTATCTGTTGGGCTATAATAGGTTCTAGTACTACTATATAGTTATGCTCTAGGTAGTATACTATTGAATCTCCAATTCTAGCAATATACAGCTTCATCAAGCTTTGCCATACAAGAAAGTTTCTATTGTTTGACTTGGGTATTTTGTTTCTTCTTATGTTCCTTGACAAAGTGTGATCTCAAATATTGACGTAAAATAGATGAATAATCCAATCTAAAAAAAAAAATTAAAGACTATTTATGAGTTGTGTAAATCTATTAGCTACCACTTTCTAAAATGTGTAAACCTAATGACTGTTAGAATCTGAAAAGATTAATAACCCAAAAAACTAGTGCAAAGAATGTATATCTAAACTATGAATGAAAATGATACCAAATCAAAATAGCAACATAGAGTTAATATCCAAGAGAGTAATGCAAATGCTAGAAGAAAAATAGAATTTAGAGGATGCAAAAGAAATTGATTCCAAATACAAGCCCAGTAGCATGCTTATATAGACTAGGAAGAGGGAGTAGGTGGTAACACTAACCAATGAGGAGCAACAATCTATTGGACTAAAGATAGCAAAGTATCTTTCTAAGATACCTAATGGATGCTCACATGTAGGAAGGTGTCATGCCCAAAACTTATAGGACAAAACACAACATTTTTTTTTTGAAAGGTAAATAGGTTGTCTCACACAAGGCAAGTAGCAATTAGGGTTTATGGGTTAAAAGATTAACAAGATCCATCTACTTGTGGTCATACTGATTAAACACTTTGGCCTAACTCAAGGAACACGTAAACTCATTACCTAAATGGAAAGGTGATACCTTAAAGGTTAAATTATAATTGAGAACATTTTTGTCATGCCTTACTTGACATAGTAATGCTAGTGCTAACATTCTTAATGACTTACTCTTAATTAGGCCCAATTTTGATAATAACCATTACCACATGGGCATTCATATTTTGGTCAAGATTGAAATTATACTTATTGGGACACATCTGGTCTAAGTTGAATTGATATAGCATTAACATCTAGATTCAATAGTGGTGATAGTATATATGACTTATTGCGTGGTAGAAGTTATCCCCAATAAATTTTCAAGTTCTTTGTAATATTCTATGAAGAACCTAATGAATGGTATCTAAAATAGTATACATGAGATACTAGATGACCTACTAGCATAGAATATTGCATTTGAGCTAATAACTTAAAAGTGGTCTTAAGATCATGGGTATTCAAATAATGAGAGAATGTTATTAAATTCTACATATTTTGATGCCATCATACTATTCCATAAGTTCTAGATATGAAACACATAATAAACAAAAAATTAATGTAAGGAATGTACAAATAATCTCTAATAATCTAAGTATATATATCCTATTACACATCACCTATTATATCCTAAGTACATTTGTTATAGATTATTAGGTACAATAATCATAGGATATATCATCAGGCGATATTATGTAAAATGTGAAACATAAATTCCAAGACTTCTATACCCTTGAATATAGTAATTATAATTTTTTTTTAAAAGTGAATTTTGATTATAAATAATGTAATACATTATATATACATATAATACAGTTTCCTAATTATAACTAACTTATATTAACACTAACTACTAACCAACCTATTCCTCTTAGCCTTCTAACTAATTTATACTAACTTCCAACATTATTAATTTAATTAGTATTTATAAGCATATCTTTATTTTCTTAAGTTCAATGTTTAACTATTCCCATTTAAATAAAATTACATTCCCCATTTACTAAACCCATCAACATTCCTAATGTTCTAACTATTAGAGTAATTATTCGTTTACACTTGTTAATTAAATCACCTTGATTTAATTAAATAAGTTGTGTATTACTCTAGTTTTCTTAAGCTATCTCTTAGGTGCATATAATTAATATTTTATATTAATTATAATGTGCAACCTAGCTTTACTTTTTAGGTTACCCTTTCGAGTTTTGATCTCCTCGTATAAGGATTGATCTTTGTAATCTTTTTATCTTTTTTAGAGCAAATCCCATGCCTCCTCTCACCTTTTCTTCTGTGATAGGTTTTTTGCATGCGGGGATTCAAAGGCTTTATGGATTTTTTTTGATCAAATCATACATGGTATCAGAGCTAGATCTATTGTAGCTTGTTCATTATTTGAAGAAAAAAGAGAACAAGGGTTTGGCAGAACAGACTTGAAAATTTTTGGGTATTTTTTGAGAAAATAGGGGGTTACTAATTTTTGGACCAGGTTGAGGCAAAATGGACTTCACGGATGGATCCAGAAGGCATCAAAACCCTTGTTTCCATATAAAGTTTGTCCATTTTAGACAACATTGATCTGGGAGGCAATTTTTTCCCAAAACATCGTACAGCCTCCTGCACACAATTCAAGGCAATTTAGAAAAAATTAAAAAAATAGGCTGCAGACCATTTTCTATCATGTGGACTAGTTTTCTTGGCATTGGAAATTTTTTTGGGCTATTTTAACACCACGATCGGTGGCTTTATGTTTCTCGGCACCCGATTTCTTTTTCCAGTGCTAGTGGCCCAAGCACTGCCAACAAGTAGCTTCACCTCACTGCGCTCTACAGCCTTGATTGTGCATTGACTATACGCTGCTCCATTTTTGCCTATGGCATTGACTTTTTTTTTTTTTAAAATTATTTTTAAAACAATAATAATAAATTTTCAAGCTTTGGGAGGCCCTATTTCTTTTTTTGTGATAACTCTCATATAGATGGGTCTTTTGTAGATTTGAAAAAAGTGGCAGAAAGCTGATTCAAAGATGGAGATGATGGAGGAGGAATTTTTGGGATTTTTTTCTAGATTGATACCTATTTTTGCATTTGAAGTATGTTGATGAATTCTATCTTTCGAGGGGCATAACTGCTTTGTTATAGCTCCATTTTTTGATCCAAAAAAAGTCTTGGAAAGCTCTTTTTGAGCTCTTTCTAGATTCTTATTTTTTTACTAGTATTTGGTACTAGGTATTTTTGATTCATATTTAAAGCTTTTTTCTCTTATATCATTTACACAATCTATTTGTAAGTTGGGGATCAATTTATTACATTATGGGGGGCGGGGGGTGGGTGATTTTTCCTTTCTGCCTTTTACCTCATAGTTGACCCTTCTACTTCCATCTTCTTCTCTTAATAGAAGACTCTTATGTCACCTACCTTACACCACACAACTATCGTACTTGGAAAGGATAGATGATTAGATTGCTTATGGAAAATGGGTTATGGTCATGTCTTAATGTGGCTCAAACAGTTCTATAGAGGCCTTATGAGCTTCTTATGCAATGCAATAAGATGGATGAGGCAATGGGCCTCATTAAAATGAATATTTTAGATGGGTTATTGTTTCATCTAGATGGTTTGACTACACCCAAGGATATGTGGGACAAGTTTTCCACCTTATTTAGAACAATGAATCAATCCAGGGTTCTATAGATCGATGCAGAGTTTACCTCCTTGGTTCCTGAATCATTCACCAACATTGAGGATTTCTTGATGAAATTCAAGTCCCTATGATCTATGCTATAGGTTGCTAGAAAGGAAAAGTTAGATGATGAGTGTATCTTCCTAATACTCTCCAAGCTTCAAGATCCTTATCAGATTTTCACTTCTACCTTCTACTCCACTATGGATACTCTAGGTGCTTGACATGTAATGCCCTCTTTTGAGACATTCTGTGATCGGTTAACTCATAAGTAGTCCAAGCTCACTCAGATGGATTCACTTACAAGTTCATAGTCACAAGCATTGCTTGCTAAGTCACCTCAGGATACACAAAAGCAGAAGCTGAAGTAGATATCAAATTCCTCTTCTTAGCACTCTACTGGTTCATCATCTTCTTCTAAGAAGGAGAAAAAGAAGACTGAGACTCCTACTTATTCCTATTGTCAGAAGGGATTTCACAATGAGTCACATTGTTTTTAGAAGAGATTTGATTGCTATGAGAAACAAATTTTAGATTTGCAAGCTCTTCTTCAGAAGAGCACTATTTCCTCTCCATCCTCTTCTACTTAATAGGGGTTTTCCTTTCATTATTGTTCCATCTCTTTACCATCTACACTATATTTTGGATAGGTTTATGCATTACGGGCTGCCATTGCATCCTTTTCCTAGGTTCCTTATATATTGGATTCAGGTGCTTCTCACCATATGGCATCTTCTAAAGGGGTCTTCCCCACTATTATGACTTCTCCCATTCCTCATATTCTCATGGGGAATAACACTACCCTAACATTTTGCACAAAACATTTAGTTTACATTTAGGATAGCATATTTGATGATGTATTGTATGTTCCCTCTCTATCTACAAACCTTCTCTTGATTTCTCAGATTACATGTAGTGGATCAGGGAAGATAGTTGAGTTCACTGCAGATTAAGTCTTCATTTAGGATACTGCAATAGGAGGCCTTATTACTATAGGAAGAGTTGATCATACCACCTATCTCTACACTTTCTCGCACTTTGGTCCACCATCTCCACTGTCAGATTACAAGTCTTTTCTTTCATGAGAGCATCATGTGGTGTAGTTAAGACACTTGAACCTTTGTATTATTCCTAAGATTCCTATTTTGACTACCACACCACATCTAGTTTAGGTCTATTCTCTTCATCATGATTCTTCTTTAGCTTTGCATGAACCTCAAGTTCCTTTCGTTGAGCCTCTAGGTGTACTTGTTGGGGATTCTAGAGAGGACATTCATCTCCTCCTTAATGACAATATCAACACACCTGCATTGGGGATTCCCTTTCTTGATCCTCATGTTTTCTCGTTTGAGCATCAGTTAGGCCTTCCAATCATTCAGGGGTTTCCATGTTCTGTGCCCTTGTTTCTTCTACATTGGAGTTCCACTGGTTTGATGTTTTTTACCACAGCTCTATCATTCTAGGGGGCTTTTGGTCTATCTTTCCTCTCTCATGGGGGGGCTGGTTGTACTTATGGTTTTGAGAGATTCTCTTGAGCCATATTTTTTTTTTTTTTTTTCATCTCTTTTTGGAGAGGAGTTTTTCCCACTGGGTTTTCTCCTTTGTCTCCGGTTTATAGAGATTTCCTTGTATTGGGTACCTCATCAAGCCTTGTTGCCGGGACCCATTTTCTTGCTTTCATATTTATGCTAGGTTAGCTTAACTCCTGAGCTTTGCTTAAGAGGGGGTATTAGAGTAATTATTTGTTTACACTTATCAATTAAATCACCTTGATTTAATTAAATAAGTTGTCTATTACTCTATTTTTCTTAAGCTATCTCTTAGGTGCATATAATTAATATTTTATATTAATTATAATGTGCAACCTAGAATTTCTTTTTAGGTTACCATTTTGGGTTTTGATCTCCTTTTAAAAGGATTGATATTTTGTAATCTTTTATCTTTTCCATTTCTGAAAATACATTTAGCATATTTTTCAGAGAAAAACTCTTGCCTCCTCTCGTCTTTTTCTTTTGTGACAGGTTTTTTGCATGTAGCGATTCGAAGGCTTTGTGGATTTTTTTTGATCAAATCCTACACTAACACTCAAATATTAATCATGCTCCATAACACCCCTTCAACACATGAATCTTAAAAAATAACTTATTACCTAAACACTACTAACTATCTCTTAATAATTATCATACCCTTATATGATTTCTTTTATTAAAGTAAGCTAATGCTGAAATCTCCCTTGACCAATCCTGTCTTGTATAAAGTACCCTTTAAAATTTCCTAACTAACTTAGTTGTTAAACATGCATAACTTTTCCCAAGGTCACATGCCCCTCTATATTTATGCCTAGCTGACCTAAGGGAACCCTTTAGGCTCATGGACCAAGTTGTATGCCTACTCTCTTAGTGCTTGATTTAACTTCCAAGAAGGTTTAAGAGTAGGATGTGACATATGGGAAGGAGGAGGCCAATTTCCCAAGTCATCCCTTTAGACTAGAATTTTATACTATTTTTTTGTTCAAATTGAAATTTATGCTATGCCCTCATATGCCTCCCACTATGTATATTAATCCATTCAATGGAATGCACTTGGAAACTTGGATCTATATATCATTTTTAAAAGGAACTAAGTCTATTATTTCCTTATGACACAAGTGTCCCTTCTACTCCAAGTGCAAATTTCAAGACCATTTCAACTAATTTTTTATTTTTTATGCAACCCATCTCAAATTCATTCAATGCCCAAATTGAAAGTAGTATTCTTAGAGGATGATGGGTGCAACCATCTAGGTGATGTGTTAATATTTTATTTTAAGCCCCATCTTTTCACCCACATAGGTCTGTATTCCTATGGAGAATATTTACTAGGTCTCAAGGGTAACAATTATAAAAAATTTAGGGAAGTGTCAAGTGAATTTTAGCGTCTCTCTAAGAAGAATATATATATATATATATTGACTACACCCTTGCTTATCGGTTGACTTATTATTAGGAGTTTCTTGTTTGTTCTTTTATTACTGTTTATTTTTAAAATGAGATTTTTATAGGGAGGGGTCCAAGAAATGTTCTAAGATTAGAATATTGTCTTGTATTAGGAAGAGATTCAATTGACTCCCCATACAAAATCTAAAAAGCCAAATAGGTGTGCACAGACTTATTTTCTCTTGGTGATTTATGAATGTGAATGGGTTGATTTTTCTCCCCAGCTTAACTAGGAGGTTTTGACTATTAGTTTGATGGAAATTTGATATTACACCCATTAATGTAATTTCTTAGTTAAATGGATCCTTTAGAAATCCCTTGAACTATTTCTCGATTACAAGGAAAGAATAAAGACATGAACAAGCATGGATCCAATAGAATTACCTTCTTTTAAGCACAATGGAATTTGAACGCCATTTAATGATAGTCTAATGTCTAATTAAATTTAATCTATGATGGACCTATTTGAATAAAATAAATCTCTTGTATTGCCTCATGATTTAACTAAGCATGATACTACCATTGTATAATTCCTTACATGAGTAGTGAAAGATCAATGAACTATCCTATGATGTGAGTTTATTTTACATCCCATCTAAGACTATTTAATGCATTATCCATACATTCCAAAATGTGATTTAACTTATAATGAAATCATCTATAATCTTCCCTAAGTTTATTCTCTTGTATGAATACTACATTTCTTTCTTCTTATACAAATGAAAGTACTATATTATTTCTTCCACAATGCCAACTATGTGCACAAGATAGCTATATTTTACATCCCCACATTTCCTTTTACATTTTAGAGGACATAAAAATGGAGATTTGACCCTTAAAGCTCATACAAAATGACATAAAAAGGTTCGACTCATCACAACCCTTGATTTTGCAATCATGTCAAATGAAACCCCTAACTTCTTCATGATGTTCATTTCCACAACTTTCACAAAACAACACAAACTAGGAACCATGGATGCTCACCTCCCTTCCTAGGCTTCTATGAAGGCACCCACCAAGTAGGGGAAATAAGATTCAAACCAGGTTCCATTCCAATCTTACGAATGCATAAACATCACACTACAAAACTTGAACAATCCCATCCCAAGGGTATTTCACAATGGTTCACCAATGGAACCTTGAACATTGGGTGAAGGTGTGCTTTCAAAAAGGAGACTTGCCATATCATACCATATTTGCAATAAAAAAATTTCTTCCATGCCCTTTTGGGGCTTCCATAAACATAATACAAAGATACTACCAATAGCTATAGCTTCCTTGAAGCCCATACTCCATTAACTTCCTTTCTACACCATCTTTCCCTTATCACCCCAAAGCAAGATATGAATGAATATGACATAAAATGGATCCCATACTCCAAGGTCCTCCACTATATTTCAAGCCTAACTAAGCCCTTCACCCTAGACTTCTCTTCCCTTCCCAAAGCGAGTGAGCCCCTCACACCCATAAAAACACTTGGCATTCAAATCAAAATAAGGAGATTTGTTGGAAATAATCAAGATTAGCTAGGTTACTGAGAGGGGAGGGGTGAATCAGCAACCTTAAAAATTCTAAATTAATTCAACACTTTAACAATATAATTATTCACCATTCTTTCATCTAATCTACTATATGCATGAGAAAAAAAAAATTCATAACATATGAACACAGTATTTTGGTGACCCAAAAACTTTCCAAATAGAAATTAAAATTGGGGTGGGGACGATACCCACAAAATTTCACTATTGCAGTATAAAGTTGGTCTGTTAGGGCTTACATTGACCACTTCTGATTATCTACCTTGTTAAGAGCAATTTGGACTGCTAGATCCATGTTGTTAGAGGTTTTACAAACATACAATGAAGTATGCACTCTGTTAGGAGATCTATATAGAGACTATTAAGACTACCCTATTAAAGGATTTAGAAAATTGTTTCACCTATTAGGATGAAACAATAGATTTGACTTACAACTTGATTATTGAATATATCTTGAAGTACATATCACCTCTTATGACTAATATGTCTTTGCTGCTCCTTGATGACCTTGTTGAATACTCTGATGTGCTACTAATTCGAATTCACTCTTCTCAAAATATTACATGTCGATTCCATTAAATTTTTGTTATATTACATTGCAAATGGTGCAATAAATTACATATATATACCATTTCAATACTTACAATTGCAAGGTTGGTTAAAAAAAAAGTGAATAAAATATGATTGAGTCGGCCAAATAGTAGAAAACTCAGGCTCTTCAAGCTGACTTGGTGACCTTCTAATACTCAGCATCCACTGCATTACTCAACATCATCATGCACTTGGTAGAAGTAGAGGCTTGATCAATACTAATCACACAATGTAGCTTGGAACTTGGTAACCATTGGAGACTCGGTAGATATAGTGTCACTTGGTAAATATTGAATCCTTTATTTAACTTTCTATCACTCAATAAACACTACACATCCATCACTTGGTAGAAACTGACTTCACATCACACAAGTTGATAACTTAGTAGACACTATGAAGCTCAGTGACCATTACCTATTCGTTTAACTTACAAGGTAACTACTGAATGCTTACTATAAACTGTAGATTAAGTGATCAGCTTGGTATGCATTCAGAATTGAATAAGTACTATTAGTAATGATAAATAAAACATAATACCAAAAATCTCCCCCTTTGGCATTAGTGACAAAAATACTTATGAGCCAAAACATAGGTACACTGACATTCTAATTTTTGATTTTTCAAAATTGATCTTTGTAGAGTTGTTGTATATACATTCTTTTGAGATTTGGAGAGCAATATGGTCTAGGGAATATTTCCATTTTCCCATTTTGGTGAGTACTAGTTCCTCAATTTGCATCTTCTTAGCATCAGTCCTTGTTTCAAACTTTAGAGCCTTGAAGTTTATAATGCCAGTTCCTTCGTCCATCTGTTTTAGTCTTTCTTGGAAGGTAAGTGGAGGCTTTCTAAGCACAACTTCATCTTTTCCTTTTCCCCTCCTAGTGAACACAATTGTGGAGGTCTTTGGAGGTTTTTTAATGATTACCCTCCCTTTCATCTTGGTTGGCTCTACCCCCTTCTTTGATTCTTGTTGTTCTCCTCCTCCTCCTCCTCCTCCTCCTCCACCTCCTTCTTATTCATCCTCTTCTTTTCCCTCTATAAGAATAAGAGGGTCAGTGGTAGTTTTCATCTTTGTTATTTTCCTCTTACCTTTGCTGATTACTTGAGGTAGCTTGATTTCTAGTTCAATTCTGGCTTTTGGCTCATCGTATGTGCCAAAAATTGGTTTCTTAGCGTCTACTGACTCATTTACCAATGCTTCAATAATGTCCTTAGTTTCATCAATATGACCTCATAAGGGAGATGTTTCACCCATGCAACTCGAGGCCTGGCTACTTGAATGTATACTCTATCATAGTCAACCATGTGACACACATCATCTTTATAATCCTCCACAAGTTTAGGAGGAATCTTGAACAGGTTTGTTGTTCATCCTTTTCTTGAAATCTTCAAAATAATTGTCCATTATGCTATCAAAGTTTACACCCATTTCTACAATAAACTCATTTATCTAGTATCAAATAAGAACATCCTTTCTCCACAAAATAGAACCTTTAGATGGGAAAAACTTTTGCACATAAAAGAAAAGACACATCAACAAAGAACCAAATTTACAATGATTGTTCTTTGATATTTCGATGTTGTCCATATTTTTGTTTAATTACTTCAGTAGTAACACTTACATATCAAATTCCATATTTTTCTTTACAACCTTAAATACTAAGTCCACTACCTCTTATGGCACGTTGTTTAAATGACTAGAGCTATAAATCTTGTGGGAAATTGCATGAATAGCAAACCTTAACTCCACATAAAAAATAGTGCTAATTTTCAAACATCTAGCATTCCACTCAGCTAGGGTTTTCTTCTGGAGTTCATCGCGACCTAGGGTTTTGGTAGATTTTTCTTTGTTGAGCATTGGAAGGCTAGTAATATTGTGAATCATCTTCTTGGTTATTAACATAGGCTGCTCTAAGCATAATTGACTATTGTGCACATGACTAAGAATATACCTAATCCATTTAATTTGGAAACTCCTTGGCAAGTGTGTGATATGTGTCAACCCTTTTGTTTTTAAGTGCTTGTGCTTGAGTTTAAGTGAACCATCAACACACATTTCCTCTAAATCTCTATCCATTTCTAGGGTTCCTATCTCCTGAATAGAACACTTAAAATGAGTACAAATATCATTAATTAGGATTACCTTTGGTGGAATTTGAGATTGCACACCATTATGGTCAAGTGCCTCCGCAACTGCTAGAACTAGCTTGAAATTTGGCACTTTCCACTCCACACCCTTAGCCAACATTTCTAAACCCCTTTTCACCTTGTTGCTACTGGTGCTTACGGATGCCATCACTGCTCGATAAATGATGGAAATATTTGAACAAATTCTTTGCTAGAAATTCACTCAAAATTTCTTGGAATTGCTTGAGTGCACTTAGAAATCTCTTAGCTCTATGAATACTAAAGACACAGTGAAAAATGGAATCAAATTGTACCCTTTTTGATGAAAATTTGACATTAATGCTAGGCACCATACTGATGTAGTGTGTGATAGACTATCATCCACTTGCTAGCTTGGTAGAAACTTGTGACTTGGCAATCAAACAAAACTTTACTTCTCCCAACCTAGCTTAGTTGAGTCTGTGACTAACCTTGCTCAGTATGAACTAAACTCATGTGATCCTTTTGCATCTAAAATATTGATTTGGATTTTTTGCTTCCTTCCATTTCGAACTACTCAAGATTTAGCTTGAAGATGTAGTTTCAGTCCCTCCTTGAAGAGTCTAATTTGAAATGGTGGAGTCACTCACTTCTTGAGTGGCTTTTCCATCATTTGAACTATTCTGCTCAATAGATTTAGGAATCCACTACTATCTCATCTACTTCCTAATATTATCAACTTTATCTTTCTTCTCATCTTCAAATCTTCCTATTTTCATGTTGTTTTTAGCTATATGACCAATTTTAGTTCATGTATAACATCTTACTATTGAATCTCTTTTTCTTAAGTGATGCCTTGTGCAATCTATGTCAATGTGTCCATATTCTCCACAATAGTGACATCTACACCAAGTATTGTAATCCCAACCAAATATTGCTTTGACAATTTGTTCAGTTGGATTGAATGGTTTGGATCTACATTCAAATGCCTTGTGACCTTGTTTCTTGTATTTGTGAGATTTACCTTCAAATTTTGGTTTCTCCTTACACTCATTAGCTTTATGACCATGTTTACTAAAATTGTAACATTTTCCATTGAATTTTTCCTTTCCATTGCTCCAACATTTGTTTGACATATGACTTAACTTACCATAGTGATTGCAAATAGATCTTTGATTCCTTTGGGCACCTTGTTTGGAAGATTCACCTTCTTCTTTGTAACCAAGTCTTGCTTTACCTTTTTTCCTATAGAGATTCTACTCACTTTGTTGATTCAATTGATCCATATCTATTTGTGATTTTATCATCCTTTCATTGAGTTGCTTTTTAGAAATTAAATCAGCTTTCAATCTTTCATTGATTTGTCTTTCAGTGATTAAATCATTCCTTAAGCTTTCATATTCAGATCTCAGATTCATGATTTCCTCATTTGCATTGGAGAGTTGATTGATAAGACTTTATTTGTAAAGGGATTGGTTTTGATTTTCATTGTTCCTTGCCTCCAAGTCTTCACTTTCCTTATTCCTTTGTTCCAAGATTTCACACATTCTTATTGACTAAACTTCTTGTTCTCTTTTCAATTTTCTTACCTCTTCTTATAGAGAGCCATTCTTTGCTAAGAGTTCTTTGATTGCCTCATTAGCTTCATCTAAACTACTTGATGGGAAAAAGTCTTCAAACTTTTCTTCAACATACTGATGGTCATTCATTTTTCTTGCAAGTTCCTTCCTTCTTTTCAGGGATTGGGAAAGATGCTCTTTTGCCTCCTTTAGTTGAGTTATGGCCATTTCTAGATCTAGCTTCTCATTCTCAATAGCTTTGTCAAGTATGAATATCTCCATTGCCTTTGATCTTTACTCAAGCTATCAAACTTTATCTTGAGAAACACAAAGCTCTAATACCAATTTTCAAAAATAATCAAGACTAGCTAGGTTATTGAGAGGAGAGGGGTGAATCAGTAACCTCAAAAATTCTAAATCCATTCAACACATTAATAATATAAATTATTCACCATTCTTTCATCTAATCTACTATATGCATGAGGAAAAAAGAAACATTCATAACATATGAACACAATATTTTGGTGACCTAGAAACCTTCCAAATAGAAAGTAAAACTGGGGTGGGGATGATACCCACAAAATGTCACTATTGCAGCATAAAGTTGGCCTGTTAGGGCTTGCATTGACAACTTCTGATGATCTAACCCATTAAGAGCTATTTGGATTGCTAGATTCACCTTCTTAGAGGTTTTACAAACATACAATGAAGTATGCACTCTCTTCGGAGATTTATACAGAGACTGTTAAGTATACCCCATTAACAAATTTGGAAAACTTATTCGCCTATTAAGATGAAATAGTAGATCTAACTTACAACTTGATTTTTGAATATATCTTGAAGTATAGATCACCTCTTATGACTGATATGTCTTTGTTGCTTCTTCATGACCTTGTTGAATGCTCTGCTCTATTGCTGATTCACATTCACTCTTCTCAAAACATTACATGTCAATTCCATTAACATTCCATTATATTACATTGTAAATGGTGCAATACATTAGATATATATACCATTTCAATATTTACAATTGCAAGGTCGGTTAAAACACAAGTGAACAAAATATTACTGAGTTGGCCAAACATTAGAAAACTCAAGCTCTTGAAGCTAACTTGGTGACCTTCTGATACTCAGCATCCATTGCATTACTCTGCATTGTCATGCACTTGATAGAAGTAGAGACTCGGTCCATACTAATCACACAATGTAGCTTTGAGCTCAATAACCATTGGAGACTTGGTAGATATAGTGTCATTGAGTAAATACTAAATCCTTTGTTTACCTTTCCTTTCACTTGGTAAACACTACACATCCATCACTCGATAAAAATAGACTTCACATCAGACAAGCTAATAACTCGATAGACACTATGAAGCTCGATGACCATTACCTATTTGGTAAACACTGTAAGCTCGATAAACATTGCTGAACTGCACATTCACTCGGTAGCTTTAGAAATGCTCGATATGAACTTCTTAACTATTGAACTTACAAGGTAACCACTAAATGCTTGATATACACTTTAGACTTTAGAAGTGATGAGCTATGTAACTGTATGCATTTAGAATCAAATAAGTGTTGTCACTAATGACAAATACAACATAATGCCAATAGAGATCAAGAAGGAAAATCAAGAAATCTCATGAAACACACTGTACAATTTAACCACCACAACATAATACAAAAAATTCACAATAACAATAAATGATCCCATAACAAACTCCATGCTTGTAGATTCATTTTGCAATGCTAAAAGTGGTCATGCTTTAAACACCAACCTTGGTCTAGGCTAATGGTAATACTAGTTGATGAAGAGCTCCCTTTGCCTCCCTCCAAAAACCCTAACTATCTCTAAACTTAAAGAGTGGGTGAACACACCACTAGTTTGTCCAAGACTCCCTAAAAAGGCCTTCCACTAACTATTTTGGCAAAAACACCCAGCCACTTCCTCTTACAAACTTGTCTCCCCCTAAGTTTTCTATTTTTGACTTAGTGGACACATGGAAGGAGTCATGTGACGACTCCATTTTCGAATTGATAGAAGAAGTCATTGGTAAAGGCCCCCCCTAGGCTATTTAGGCATTGAAAAGGTCAAAATTAGGTCCCTAACATGTTATACTATCATACGGGTAGCTTATTTTCACAAAAAAGGTACTTTGGGACCACCTAATGACCCTTCAAAACCCTAGTAAAGTCAAATTTCTTATTTCCTTTGATTGTAACCCATCCTATCGCTTATCAAGTGGGTTTATTTAGTCATTAACAAGATAATTAATTTTAGGGTAAAATGCTACCATGACCGAAACCCTAGGTGACATGTGATTAACACACAAAAATCTAGAAGTTTCAAGCGACAAATAAAAGCCCATTACACATCATCATGACATCTCCCTAATTCATCTTTAAGATTAAAAATTATATACACAAGCAAGCATACATTTATGAAATAAAATACATCACAACAAGGCTTTTGAATCTTCCAAAGACTCACCTTGGCTAAACCATGTTCAAATAGGTTTGAACCTTGTTTATCCAAAAAAATTTCCATGGTTCCACTTCCTGCACACTAAACTCGAGCATCAATAATCCATGAGGTCATATAAAATACACATCATAAATGCATATAAATTTAAATGTTATGTAATTCATATTAACATAATTCAATGGAATTCCTTAACTTAATCATTTCAAATAAGACATTCAAAAATATCAAAATCTGCAAATCACATTTAATAACCAATTTTAACATACTCAATTGTCATAATCAACTTTTATTTCTCAATCATTTTGATATAATGTTTTTGAAATGTTCAAATTTTAGAATTTGCATATCAACATTCATTTTCTAATCAAAAGATCCAACTAACATTCAGAACCACATCCGAATCCATTTCCAATCAAAATGGTGAAATGCTGGAAAATTGGTTCCAATTACATACCTTAGGTCAAAACCACCAAAACGTAATCATCACAAATATTATTCTTTGATTCAATTACATATAGTTTGGTGACTAACCCTATCTATTTATCATTATTAGATATTACATTATAAGTTATATGGTAATAGTATATAATTCACATACCATGCATGACCATATTCTTGTTATTTAGGGTTTATAATATGGTACTAGGGAAGGGGCCTTCTAGAAGGTGATATCTCACAACCACTTACTAAATAAGACATACTTTATTAACCTAAGAAAGATTATTAAAAGTGTAGGAAAAACCTAGCAATATAGGGAAAAATAAATAACCTGCTAGGAAATTAAAAAACTACACTAACACCCTCCCATAAGTGAAGCTTAGGTGGATGTAGAAATGGGTCCCGACAAGTTAGTCTTGATGAGGTACCCATGTACATAAACGCCCACTAAAAGAGAGAGAAAGGAGACTCCCCAAAAATTCAGGACTCTGAGTGAGAGGAAGAGCCCCCAAGATGAAGCATCTCGCACCCCCATCAAAGCTTGCAAATGAAAGAACTTTCTCTTAGTGAAGGGTTTGGTGAAGATATCAGCAACCTACTCAAAATTTAGACAATACCGAAAGTCAATGATATGATCATGGATGAGCTCCTTGATATAGTGCATGTGGATCTCTATGTGTTTGGTCCATTGATGATGAACCAAATTCCTTGACATCTAAATGGCACTCTAGTTGTCACAATATATGACTAATGGTCATCTGATCTAGATGCCAAACTCAGTGAGAAGATGTTGAAGCCAAATGGTCTTAGTGGTGGCATTCATAGCCCCTGATACTTAGGCTCAGTAAAAGATAGAGCAATAGTAGACTATTTTTTGGTTGACCAACAAATGGGACCTAAAGTAGATGTGTGATCCTAGGAATCACCTGCCCAATATGAATCTATGTAGCCCACCAAATCAATCTCAATATCTACTGCATAGTGAATCCCATAACTGTGAGAACCCTAAATGTAGTGAAGGATCCACTTGGCTACTTTCTAGTGTAGCTTGTGAGGCTCCTGCATGAATTGAGAGACCATGCCTAGAGCATATAAGATGTCAGGTCTCATATGAGTTAGATAAATGAGACTCCCAATAAGTTCATGATACAAGGTGCCATCAACAATTGGATAAAAACACTAAGCCTCAAATTTGACTCTAGAAAGGAAGGGAGTTAGAGCAGGCTTACAGTCAACCATATGAAACCTTGAGAGTAAATCTAGAGCATACTTGGACTATGTGATGGTGATCTTGAAAGGAGACTAAAAGATCTCAATATTGAGAAAGTAATGCAACAAGCCCAAGTCAATCATCAAAAAAATGTTCTAAAGGGTAATTTTGGTAACCTTAATGGTGGGTGAAGAACTTCTTATAATTAGCAAGTCATCAACATAAAAAACCAAAAATAGGAGTGAATCGCCCTATTGTAGAATGTAGACATTATGATTAGAATGACACTGAGTGAACCCAACTGAGAGAAGGAAGGAGTCCATCTTGGCATACCAAGCTTGAGGAGCCTTTTTGAGGCCATAGAGAGACTTCCAAATATGGCACACAAGTAAAGAATCCTATAGGAAACCTTGTGGCTGCTCCATGTAGATCTCCTCATGAAGGTCACCGTGAAGAAAAACACTCTTCACATCCATTTGATGTACTTCCCAATAATTAGCTATAGAAATGGAAAGATCAAGTTGAATGTAATTTATTTGGGCAACTGGTGCAAAAGTCTCAAAGTAGTCAATCCCAAGAACCTAAGAGAATCCTTTGGTGATGAAGTGAGCCTTGTGCTTGTCAACTAACCTATCTACTACAATTTTTTTCTAATAGATCCACTTACATCAAACAAGTTGTCTTCCCTTAGGAAGAGGGACAAGATCCCAAATGTGGTTCCTCATTAAGGAACTACACTCTTCCTGCATAGTTATAACCCACTCAGGAATACTAGATGCCTCATAAAAGGACCGTGGATCTAAGGCAATAGCAATGAAGACATGTGGAGTATCTTGGAATTGTGAATGAGTTTTTCTGGTGTCTACTAGATTCCCAACCCAATCACCTATATATTGTAAGGTCTTTCTAGGTGAAAGTGAACTAAAAGATGGAGAATTTAGAGGAGAATCATCAACTTGTAAATGATGACTAGTAGAGGAAGGAGGTAAGTCCTTTAAATCACTCTCTACATTGGAAGTGGAGATAGAAGACTGCTTAGGTGAATCTAAATCATCAAAAGATTTGTCATGTATTCCAAGTGACTTCAATGTCAAAGTAGAAGGAGTTGGAGAAGTGATAGAAAGGGAACTTGAAGATCCCTCCTCAAACTGAACACTCCTCTTGATGAACAATTCATGTGTAGTAGGGTAGAGAAACTGATAACCCTTCACACCATCAAGATATCCTACAAATATGCTAGGCCTGATCTATGGTTCCAAGGCCTTACGTTTCTCTACAGGATTGTTGACCCATGCAGGAGAGCCAAAAAATTGAAAGTGCTTAACTAATGGTTTTTGACTGCTCCAAGCTTCAAAAGGAGTAACTCCCTTCAAGGCTCAATAAGGAACGCTATTCTAGATATAATAAGCACAGTTAGTGGCCTCTACCCAATACTATAGTGCAAGAGATTTAGAGTGAATCATACAATTTTCCATTTCCTTCAAGGATCTATTCATCACTTTTGCAACACCATTTTGTTGAGGATTGTATGGAATTGTATGTTGCAAATAAATCCCCTCTAAAGTACAAAATCTCTCAAATTTATGGTTGACATACTCACCACCATTGTCAGTGCACAAAAATTTCATGGCTTTCTCTGATTACTTCTCTACAAAAAATTTTGAAGTCCTACAAAATGATGAAATACCTTTGAATTATATTTGAGAAAGTACACCCAAGTATATCATGAAAAGTCATCAATGAATGTGAGGACATATAGGTTTCTACTAAAAGAAAGATGCTCAAATGGACTAGCTAAATCACTGTGAACTAACTCTAGTATTTGTGAAGATCTCCATGACTTAACTTTGTCAAACTTATCCTTAGGATGCCTCCCAAGAATGAAACCTTGGCAAACATTGCGTAAGAACTAAACTAAAGGCAACCCTATGACCATGCTCTATTGGTTAAGCTTATGCAAGTAGCAGATGTTAATATGACGAAACCACTCATGCCATAATTTACTTACATCATTAGAGTGAGTGAGAAAAATAGTCAAAGGAAGATTAGGAACAAAGTGAGAAAAAAGATAGAGTCCTGACTAATAATCTGCTCTCCCAACTACAACTATAGAACCACTATACAACTCATGTATCTCCACTAAATTAGGAGTGAACTCAACCTAATTTCCTAAACTGGTGTGAGTGATATGGTATACCGATAGGAGATTAGTTGAAAATGAGGGCACACAAAGAACATCATGGAATGTTCCATGCCCCACATCAATATACCCTTTCCCACAAACCTCAATAGGAGTGTCATCACACATCAAAATAGAAGGCATAGTACATGGCTCAAAGGATGCAAGTTTTTCCTTAGATAAAACCATATGATGCAAAGCACCCGAACCGAAAACCCAACTGGATGGTGAGAAAGTTGTCCTTTCCTTTCCTCTTGTTGTTTTCTTTCTCCTTGTTAGATCCTTCATCAGAACTTTTTTTGATAGACTTAGTACCATTGATATTATTCTTCTCAAGAATGTGTGTCAAGTGATCAATTTGTTTCTTCAAACATTTATGTTCATCATGAGCCAATCTTTTACAATAGGCACATTCGACCTTTTCTTTCTTAAGGTTATCACCCTTGGAAGATTACGTATCAATAGTTGCTTTTGAAGCAACCAATATTTGATCCTTCTTTTCCTAGATATTCTTTTGTTTCTTATCCTTACTATTGTTGTTACTACTTTTTCCTTTTTGTTCTTTTGTGCCCTAGTTGGAAACCAAGGCATGTGACTTAGAGGACTAAAGAGTGCTCATCTAGATTAGCATGTCCTATTCTCGAGTGAGATTGATAGCAAAATCATCTAAAGATGACATGGTGAATTGAGTACCAAGTGCACCCTTAGTAGCATAGAAGGTAGAGACAAAGACAAAATATTGTAAACTTAGCTTAGAAAGAATACTAAGAATCAGTTGCTCATCTTTCTTTTCAATTCCACATTGTTTTAACTATAGCCTTAGTGATTTCAATTTAGTGAAAAAATCTTGGATTGTATTGAAATTGCTTGGGCTTAAGCTAATTAGTTCATTTTCCAACATATGACCCCTCATTGAATCTTGTGTGCCAAATAGTGTTTCTAGTTTTGTCCTTATTTCATTTGGTGTATCCAAAAACTCAATCTAAAATAACAAATCAGGAGAAACAAAAAAACACAATGTTCCATACATGTCATCACATTTGTTAAACCACTTAGGCATATCTTCATCTTTATTAGGTTTAGTTTCAAGTCCCATATTTATCTTATTTAATCCTTCTTTCCTTAAGTGAATTTTCATGTGTGTTTTCCACTCAAAGTAATTGTATGGAGTTATGATGGGCATATTTGTTTGATCCATGATGAAGAAATGTAGAGAAGACAAGGCAAAAAATAGAAGAGAATCTAGCCACAACAATGCCCCCCTTTTTACTCAATCAAAGAAACCCCCCAAAGAAATATGATTTTGCACTTTATTTTAGTGCATTTACAACTACCACTAGAAAGAAATTCTAAGTGGTCTTGATTTCAATGTATTAAAAAACCTTCGTGAAGAGCATATGATGAAAGTGAAACTTGGGCACAATACTCAAGAAAAAAAATAACACCACTGTGACCTACTCAAAAGATATCCACTTAAAAAAAATAATTGCCTTGATACGAGGTTGTATGAGAAATTTATGATCCTCCAAAGTTTTTAAAATGAGATCTGTGCAAAGTCACGATCAAGAATCCACAATTTCTAAAAAAATTATGCATGAAAATCAAAAAATGACTACATTAGTGGATAGAGCAAGAAAAAATAGCCAATATCATAACAAGAATCGTTGAAATTAGAGTCTGTATGAGAAAGAACAAGGCATTTGAAGACTACATCCAAATCTGTGACTACCAATGGAGAGGGGTACTATTGTAGCTTTTTATGCTCAATTTTGAAAAATATATAGCTCTCATGCAAAAACTAAAAGATACCTAGATATTTTTTTGGTGCTGCGAACAAAACCTAGCAAACGTTTTTCTTGCTGATGTATGGAAAATTTAGCTATAGTGTAAATCAAATGCCTTTATAAACAAAACATAGCCCCAACAACCATGAAATGACCCTAGTAACCAAAAGATGACATGTAAAGGTTGAATTAGCTACATAATTCAGTCAATGACATGCTAGAACCTACAATACTAATTGAAAACACTAAATATGCAAGTTTGTTGTCAGATTTGAGATTGAAACCCTAGAGATTAAAAATGTTTTTGTCAAACTTTTCTAATTTTGAAGATCATCTGAAGATGCAAGAGAAGAGAATATTGGGTTTCTCAAAAAACTACAATAAGATTTATTAGCCATCCCACCCCCCCTCGAATCTCTCAAATAGGGAAACTAAAATCTAATTTTGCACATAGAAAAGCTCTAATACCATGTTAGAATCTGAAAAGATTGATAACCCAAAATACTAGTGCAAGGAATAGATATCTAAACTATGAATGCAAATGATACAAAATCAAAATAGCAACATAGAGTTAATCTCCAATAGAATAATGCAAATGCGAGAAGGAAAATAGCATTAAGAGGATGCAAAAGAAAAATATTCCAAATACAAGCCAGGTAGTATGCTTATTTAGACTAAGAAGAGAGAGGAGGTGGCAACACCAACCAATGAGGAGCAACCATCTACCAAACTAAATATAGCAAAGTATCTTCCTAAGATAGCTCATAGATTCTCACATGTAGGAAGGTGACACCTCGTAACCACTTACTAAATAAGACATGCTTTATTAACCTAAGAAAGATTATTAAAAGTGTAGGAAAAACCTAGCAATATAGGGAAAAATAAATAACCCACTAGGAAATTAAAAAACTACACTAACAATGACAATGTTCTATTACTTGTTCATTATTTTTCCCATAATAAAGGAATTCAGAGATAGGATTTTCTTTTGAATGAGAATATTTAAATTATTTCTTTTGTACCTTATAAGTTTTTATAGTTATATTAAAAAAAAAATTTAGACAAAATGTGATTAGAAAAATTCAAATTCATTAACTTCAATGTTTAGATCATAAAACTAAAAATATGTATTCTTCAGTTAAAGCATTTTGAGTATACATTTATTTATTTTCTATTTGTTATTTTCTATTTTCTATTTTCTATTAGAAGTATCTATAATATTTATAAAATAATGTATCTGTGTGAAAGATGAAAAGAAAAAATAAAGGTTTTATAAGTTTAATGTTTGGTGCATAAAAATATAAGAAAAGGTTTGTCATGGTGAAAGCAATAGAGATGGGAAGATGAACATCCTCACAATCTTCTCTCTATACATTAGCAATGTCTAGAGTACCCAGAAAAGTCTTCAAACTTTTAGTTTATCTTTATCTTAGCACGATTAGCTAAAATTAAAATTTACAATCTCAATCTATGTAATATTTTTATTATCTTCAGGGAGCTAGAATTTCCACTATAAGGCTGCCTAAATGTTTCACCTATAGTAAGTGGAAGCACATAGCACTAAATAGCATGTCACAACCAATCTATTAACCATGACCCTTTCTCATAAAAGGTTGAAATTTTTGGAGTGAGCATCCTAGCTATCCTGCTTATAGAGGTTATGTCCATGACAACCTCAACAACAAGGTGAATCTCCCTATCCTAAAAGATTCAATACCAATCTATGATAATGATATGAATACAAAAATACTAGAGATATGTCTATTCAATAAAAAATAGAATTGTTGACAAATGCTTCACCTAGAAATGAAAAAACATATATTAGTGAATTTCATAATATTATGATATATTATGTAGACTCCTCAAAGTTAGTCTTTAACAAATCTGGCATTGCCTTATCCATTTTAGTATCATGAAGATTCTCTTCCAAAAAGTAGTAAATTTAAAAATATTAGCCTTATATATCACACTATAAGAATAATATAAACTATTAATGAAGGAAATTATCCTCTAAATAAAGTAATGAATAAATAACCCTTATATTCCACATTTATATGATAAGTACCTCTATATCTAGATAAAATAACTTATCCTATTATGATGAAGATGTCATTAAACTTTAAATAAGGATCAATGACATGACCTCATGTAAAAGGCTAAAATAAATCACCTCACTGATATATTATCATTTTAAAACCTAAACATATATAATTTAGTTTTTTTTTTTTTGTTGGCTATTAATTTTTTTGGGGTGATGGTTTCTCACAAAACTGATTCATTTCGGACTTCAATGATTTATATTTTTGTATTAACTATTGTCATTTTTGGTCAAATGTAAAAAAAACCCCATTCTAACCCTTAATAAAAAAACATATATAACTTGGCAAGAAACTTATGCCTAAATATTATTTAGAAAGGAATTCTAAACACTTTCAAGATATTTTTTATGGTTTATGTAGGAATATTATATATATATATATATATATATATATATATATATATATATGTATGTATGTATGTATGTATGTATGTATGTATGTATGTATGTATGTATGTATGTATGTATGTATGTATGTATGTATATGTATGTATATGTATACATATATATATATATATATGTATATGTGTATATATATATATGTATACATATACATACATATATATATATACATACATACATACATATATATATATATACATATATATATACATACACACACACACACACACACACACACATATATATATACATATATGTATATATAGATATATGTATATATATACATATATGTATATATATATACATATACATATATGTATATGTATATATATATATACATATATCTATATATATACATATATGTACATATACATATATGTACATATATGTACATATACATATATGTATATGTATATACATATATGTATATGTATATACATATATGTATACATATATGTATATATACATATATGTATAAATATACATATATATATACATATATATATATATATGTATATATATATATACATATATCTATGTATACATATATGTATATATATATATGTATATATATATGTATATGTATAGATATATATGTGTGTGTGTGTGTGTGTGTGTGTGTATATATATATATATATATATAAGAGTTTATCTAATATTATGTTTAAAACTAATAACATATTTCCAACTTTATACTAAAAGTTTGATTGAGCTTTGAAATGTCAAAGGAGAGGGTTCACCTTTATTTTGAATTTGTTTGAACTTGAAATGTTTGCAATCATCATCATGATACTTGTTGGAAGAAGAAGTTGGAATGGGTTTAGAAGAAGTTTAATAAATCAAAGCACTAGGTTCCTTGAGGTTTAAATTCATAGTATGAAGCATAGAAGCATAGAAAAGTACTTGAGCTCTTTATGACTAGGGTATGGTTTATTTATTTGTATTGGAGAAGGAACTCAATAATTTATAGGATTTCCTTTAACTCTCTAGGACACGCATCATATTTTTCTAGATAAACAAGGGATTATGATAAAGAGTAGAAGGTTTTTTATGCATAAAGTAGAGCCCTAATCTATTTTTCTACTATTTTTTATAAATTATTTGAAGTTTTTATCACTCTCAAGGATATTTACATTATATTATTGTAGATAGATAGTAAATAATGATGAAGAATTAAGGCTTTGTATGCATAAAATGGGACCATAATCTACATAGAAGAAAGTTGTATATATTGGTATTGAGCATGATATGTATAGGTATAGGTATGATTACCTTACCTACTTTATTATGTAATGAAATTATATGTTTGAAAATAGGAAAAAAAAGTGACAAAGAGAATGAGAATGGAGTTGAATAAACTATCAAGCAATCATAATGGTTAATGATGTATAAATATTCTTAATAGTGTGAGCCACTTAATAAATTTAAAGGTGTATATCACACAAAGTAAAAACTATTGATAATTAAGGGTATGCAATATTGGAAAAAAATAAAAATTATTTATAGTATTTATAGTTTCAAAGACAAAAATAACTAAAGAAGATTTTATTTAAATTGGACTCTAATAGATGAATATCCTGAAAGATTGAAAAATTTTTATATTTCCTCAAGATAGAGGTGGTGACTTAATGTAGAATTTAAAGAATAATTAGATTTTTCACTTGAAAAAAAGGAAAGTTATAATAATTTTTCTATAAGATGTATGTGGGGTAGGATATTTGTCCACATAGATAAATATTTTCTAGAGTGGACTCTATAGAAGAGAACTAGAAGTAAAAAGAACCAATCTTTTGACATGTTGGATACAAGGTACATAAGATTTGTTGATAGAGAAAATTTTCTTTTCGATAAAGATGGTGAGTAAATTGATGAAAATTCTTCACAAAGAGGGCAAAACACATTCTATAATCTGGGAACCCTTGCTAATGAAAATTATCCTAAAACATATCAAGTTGACGATGAAGTGGGAGAAGAAGAGGGAGAAGAAATTGAAGAAGATACTCATTAATTAGATGCAACCTTTCAGATACAACACATCATTTCATCAAGGAAGGAAGCTAATATTTTGAGGTAAATTCTTAGCAAGATGTTAGAAATGATTTGCAAAAAATGAGATGAGATCATCACTCCTAAGACAACTATTGTCAAAAGGAATAAGGAAGCTGGTAAGTAATCTATAATCCACCTCATAAGAATAATGATTTTAGTTTCAATAATTAACATAAAATCCCTTTGTCTGAAAGAAGTGGAAGAGAGGAAAATATTCAACATTGGAGACAAACCAAAATAAGGAAAAAGAATGTCAAAAAAATAATGTAGTAAAAAGTCAAAGAGGGAAAATCAATGTTAATTGAATATAGGACAAGGGGTCAAATGTAAGGCCCCACCTAATGATTGTTGGAACAAGGATAAATAAAAGCCAAGATATTTTTTTATAAAACAAGTCTGGATGCCCATGAAAATCAACATACAAGGATCATAAAAGATTGAAATGAAAGACTTAACCAACAATCCCAACTACCAATGAATCTGCAAATGACACTACAAATTGACACACTCAAATTGAAGGATGAAAACCAAAGACAACAAGAGAACACAAAATCATTGATCTTTTGAAGCCTTATAATTTAATAATTCCCAAATGGAACTAGAAACAACAAATTACATTTTTTGGAAAATAATGGAGACTCCCCTTGTTTTCCATGTGGGAAATCACAATAGACAGTTTCACATGAGGAAGTACAAAATGTCACATGAGAATATACTCTCTCACACAAAGAAAATCTTGGCCCAATATCCCAAAACCATTGAATTGACGTCAAGGTTCACATAAGGAAGTATAATGAGCCATTCAAGGAAGTGAAAGCTTGTGTGTGAGGAAACACCAAGTCTCATGTAGGAGAGAGTACAATCTCATGAATTCACAATAGCAAGCAAGGTAAATACAAGATGAGAAGATAGGAAAAATAATTGCTCCACACTAGGGAGTACTAGATCCAAAAATAAAGGAATAGACATTCAAACAAAAATACTACAAGACAAAAAGTACATCTAACCATCTAAAACACAACAATAAAGGGAACACACTAAAAGAAACATTGCAATGCATAGACATAATAGAAATCATGCATGGTTCATCCTAACCATATGTAATAGTATCATGAGACCTCAAAGGTCCTAAACATCCCCCATGCATAAAATCCAAGACTGTCAACTAGATAGTTGGAGCTGTCTTGTGAGGGAGCCACTACTAAAACATAATAACATTATATGAATAAGAAATATAAGATGCTAAACCAATAAGAAATAGATACTCCAACTAAGAAAATTGCATCATCTAATCATATGCTAAACATCATAATTTAGGAATGCATCAAATAAAATAACATCATCTAAACATGATATCCAAGCATTCCAATAAAAGCATAAATCAGAAGGAAGCATACTCTAGAATCTTGAATATACCAAGTGAACATCAAGCACCGGTGATACTAGAATAATAGATCATCTTTTAACACCTATCGCTAGTAGTGGTATAGTTAGCAATGCCTCCCAACCACATGAAACCCATAAATCAATGTCAATGCCTAATACTCATGCTACACAATAAAGATAACTGAATCCAAGATTATGAGACAATGCAAGTACTATAGGTTCTGGTCAAACACTAAATGGATAACTATGTAGTGGCCCACTACATGGAGAGTCACTTGGCATTAGAAAGCCCAAAATCAATACCATGCAGACTCAACTTCCCAATGGAAGGCTCTCACATTATGTGTCTTTTTAATTATCTTTATTTTATTATCTAATATTTTATTTATTTATCACTTGTTAGAACTTTTTTTACAAGCTAGGGCTATCATTGCACCAAAAAATTGACTTTTTAATGCCCAATACAACCACTAGACTTATAGATAATAGGAGGTAGTTAATCCATGTCATAAATCTTGAAGGGGAACATTGGCCATTTTTCCAACAATCCCCCCTCACCATTACCCAAGGAGATTCAAACCTATGACCAAGCTTTGATACCACTTGTTACAAGCTAGGGTTGTCGTTGCATAAAAAGATTGACCTGTTAATGCTTGATATAACCACTAGACTTATATAACATAGGAGGTGGGTAATCCATGTCACAAATCTCAAAGGGGAACATTGGTCATTAGTCCAATAACTTCTTGATGCCAACCCACTAGGCAATGGTCACTAGGCTCCAAGATAGAAACCCCCTCCTTGGTGCTACCCTACCCTACCCATGCTCATCCAATGATGAATGCTCTTAGGCATGCATATTCCCATACCAACTCCAAATGATCATAACTCCACTGAAGTACAAATGGGAGATCAAGCCTTGCAAGTCACCTGACAAATGTACATGCACATACTCATGTGTGGTGCACCACCATCATGAAGATCATAAAACAAGGACTAGATGAGAACATAAGAAAAATAACACTTAATAGAATACAAGCTTAGGAGGATGAATGTGGTACACATCCCAATGAAAAATAAAAGTGCAACAATGGTACAAATGACATCTTCTAGATAGTCTAAGTCCACGACCAACATCATGTCAATAAAACTTGAGAAAACTAGGTGACACAAATATCAAGGTAAAAATATCAAAATCAAAACCCATTTGGTCTTTAGGTACAAAAGTCACCAAAATAAAATAAAATTTAGGTTCAGACCCCATATACAAAAATGGCCAACAGAACGATGGGAAACCCCAAACCCTCATCCCAAAACTGGGAAAATGTTCATACCAAATCAACTGAGTAGAACTAGTAATAAAATATAGAGGGGAATACTAGATCTCAACCTCCTAACATATAGCTACTAGAAATGGAAATAGAAATAGAGCTGAAACACAAAAATGGGAGAGCCCTAGCTAACAACCAAAAGGGCTAAAGTAGGAATCGGCCAGGTAAAATAAATACCATGTGAAAGCTATTGAAATTCATGGCAAAGAAAGACCTCCCTAAGCTTGATCCAATGAGACCAATATTGGAAATATCCCACACCCGTAGCTCTCACAATGAATGAAAATGTAATCCTCTAGAAGAGGATTTTGAAAAAAAGCTCTCAACTTTGTAATTTACAAAAGTGAGAAGTGAGGAATTAATTTCCTATTTAGATATTTATTCACTTTGTAATGTACCCACTATTAGGATTAGTTTGGGCTGAGTAATACCTACAAAATAATGGTTAGAATCACAATAATAACAAACAAACTATATTATTCTATCCTCTAATTTAACCCTAATCTTAAGGACGTCTCCAGATTGGGCTTCCTAGCTCATAACTAGCTCATTGTCTTCCCAAAAGTGCAACCTTAAGATTCTTCTTGGATGAGCATCCTCTATACAAGGCTACTCACATATGAAAATGTTGAAAACATCATAATATTCTAGTACATCGATTATTGGCCATGGTGGACAATGGAGATCTTAATATCTCCATGTTCTATGCTTTGATATCGATTCTCGACTGTGTCAGATAACGTAGAGCTTAATATCTCACATGTTCCATAGTTCGAGTTGACATTGAGACTTGGCCATGTCGTACAATGGAGATCTTAATATCTTCATGCTCCAAGCTTTAAGTTGAATTAATATCCATGGTATTAACCCCATGAGCTAACACAATATTATCCACGTATGATTCATATATATAAATAAATACATAAACATAATTAAACAAATATAATCCATAAACATAACTTTCTGACCTTCTTCTTTTCCAAGAGTCACAACCTCTCATAATACAAATCCATTGAAAAGTCTCAATCCTTTATAATTATAATCCTTTCGAAAATTCACAACACTTCACAATTAAAATCCTTTCAAAAAATTCCAATACTTTATAATCATAATATTTTTGAAGAGTCAAAACTATTTATAATTATGACCATTTTGAGGGTTTACATCCTTTCAATATCATTGATACCTTTTCAAAAAGTCACTTCCTTATTTTCTTCATGATATTACTTTTTTCTTCCATTTTTCCTTTTTGAACTCCTCTCTTCTCCTCTTCCTTTTCTCCCCTCTCTAAAATAAACTCTCCTCCATTTTATATTTTAATTATAAGGAGTTCATGTTTATTTCTTAAACCTCTCTTGACTTTTCTTTAGGTTTAGTTAATTTATATTATTCTATGTTATATTATTTATTTACCTACTTATTTATGTTTATTATTATTTATTATGAAATTCTATTTAGAAAGTTAACATACTTTCTACAATATTGTCTCTTGTATTTAATTTTATTTCTTTATTTACTTTTTCAATTTTTATTATTTTTTAATTATTTAAAATATCATGCTAAATATTGTTTCATTAATAATATGGGTTACATAATTATTATTTCCTAGCTTTATATTTTAATATTAGTTTTAATATATAAATTTTTTATCATTATTTATTTAAACAAATTTGATTATCTAATTATTACTAAAATTCTATCTTAAAATGGGGATATGATAGTCAGCCCTTCCTGAAATTGCTTGTCCTCAAGCAACAATATAACTCCTTTTGTCAAGTTCAAATTTATATTTATTTTAGTCCAAATTCTTAGGTTTCTATCACAGATATGTTTGAATCATTTCCAATAGTCATTAAATTTCTACATTAGTCTTTCATATAAAATATTTTTCTAGATCCCCTTTAACCCTACATGATGGAAAGATAATGCTCTAATAGCACTATAATGTGCCTATTATTAGGGTTAGTTTGGGATAAGTAGTACCTACAAAATAATGGCTAGAATCACAATAATAACAAAAAACTATATTATTCTCCCCTCTAATTTAAAAACCCAATCTTAAGGACATCTCTAGATCGAGCTTCCTACCTTATAGCTACCTCATCATCTTCCTGGGAGCACACAACTTAAGATTCTTCTTGGATAGGAATCCTCTATCTAATGATACTCACATATGCATATGTTGACAACATCAGAATATTCTAGCACATCGATTATCAGCATGGCAGATAATCGAGATTTCAATATCTCCATGCTCCATGCTTCGATATCAATTCTCATCCATCGCAGACAATATAGATCTTAATACCTCACATGGGTATGTGTAGGATCACGGTGTGCCAAAAAGTGGCGATCTAAAAAATATGTAGTTCTAAAATGTCTCAAAGCATTTCAAAATCTATTCCAACTTTTTTCCCACTCATCTTGATACCCAACGAAAAAAAAAAACCTAAGTTATAAGGCCTACTATATCTTTTGATACCAACCCCACATGGTCAACTTTATAAATGTCATGAAAATGTGTTTTTGGTCTATTCTTGTGTGTTTTTTAGTTCAAAGATTTAGCTAACGACTTTTGTTTCACTAAAAATTGATGAAATGAAAAGGGTTTATTTGAAATGTTCTTAGCTTTTCATAAATCTTATTTTTTTAAAATTACGAGTAATTAGTACTTATTTTCTAATGGAGTTATGTATAAAGTGTTGATTAACACATTACTTGAAAGACAACTATAACTTTCAAATGGTATAACATTTTTGAAATCCAAAAGATGCATCACATTCTATTCTTCTTCTACTATAAGGAAAAAAATAGAAGAGCTAAATTTTGTAGAGTTTTGAAATACTTAAGGTGGTCAGACATGAAAAAAATTTATTCCAAAAATACTGTAGTAGAAAATTCATAATTAATTATTTATTTAGAATTAAAATACCCAAAAATATGTGTCACATCTAGGCATGAGTCTATTTCTTATATCTAGAATATTATTAAAAAATATCATCGTTTTATTTTTGTTAAGGTGGTTAGACGTATGTCTACTTCTTATTTTTGTCCCAAATTTTTGTACTATTGCATTAAAATTCAAATGTTTGACGAATCAAATTTTTTATTTTTTTTTCAGATAAGGACTAGTATTTTAGAGACTAAATTTAATTTCATATAGATTATTTTCTCTCAAATTTTTTATGTAATGTTTATTAGAAATTTGCACGTCAAATTGACATAACCTTGATTTGCTAATTTTTTTTATTGCCACTTAAGAGCATAGTTCGGTTGACCGTGATCCTACACATACCCACATGCTGCATACTTTGAGTTCACATTGATTCTCGGCCATGGTAGATAATGGAGATCTTAATATCTCCATACTTCATGCTTCAAGTCTCATTAATATCCATTGTGTTAACCCCATGAGTTGACACATTATTATCCACAAGTATGATTCATTAACATAAACAAATATATAAACATAATTAAAAATAATAATCTATAAACATACCTTTCTTTCTTTCTTCTTATCCAAGAATAATAACCTTTCATAATACAAATCCTTTGAAAAGTCAGAATGCTTCATAATTATAATTTATTCAAAAATTCAAAACACTTCATAACTAAAATCCTTTGGAAAAATCCCAATACTTTATAATCTTAATAATTTTGTGTAAGGAACCTCCTTGAATGAAACTATCCAATATGAATTCTCTGTTAAAATTATCATAAGAGATTGAAATGGATGTAAAGAAATGTTTATATTGTGATTGTCCTAAAAGAAACTAAGAATTTTTGTTTCATTCATGTTTTAGACACTTAGTGAGTCAAGAACTACTACATCACGCGACTGGTTAAAATATCAATTTTTACTAACGGTGGTACGAAGTGTTTTCACTTGATAATGAGGATGTTGATTTGATATCTCAATGATCAAGTTTTATGCTTCAAATAGTTCAATATTCCTTAATTGGTGTTGTTATAATGATTAGGTATATGCATGCCTAATGATGATTATTTTGGTACCTTAATCTGAATTAATGAATAAGTTATGTTATTTCATTTTGTGTGATGTTTTACTTTCAGATATTTGATCTCGTCATTTAATCTTTATGAATGTGTATGATGATGAAGTGAATGAATGCAGAATTAACACTTTGATTTTTTTTAGTTTTAATGAATAGAATGAGATAAACAATTGAATTATAGAAAAATGGATGTTTTAAATTACATCAATTTCTTGATAAGTATTGTTACATATATACATGTATTTCTTGAACTACTAATGTGTGCAAATGAGTGTGCAGGAAGTTTAGCCAAGAAATCCAATGGAAAGACAAATTGAACTTCCTTGTTAATTTTGTGCTATCTTGCATTGTCTAATTGGTAGGTTGTATTCTATTAAGTCATTAAGGCCTAAAACATTAAATTTGAGTACCCTAGGGGTAAGGGTATGGGTCGGGAGTACTTTCCACCCCTTTAGCCTCTTTGGTTGACTTTTAGGGTCACTCAAAAACCCTACTTTTGGTTCATTGCAAAAATGGATAGTCTTCTACTTGAGTTGGACTCAAAACTCCATCTTGAGGTTATTTGAAGCCTAGTTGAGTTAAGGATCATACTTAGAGGCATTTTGGAGTAGTTTTTGGGTTGTTACCCAATCTCTAGTTTTAGAAAAAGTTGGAAGATTGAAGGAAGAAAAGGGAAAAGCTCTTCTCAACTTACCATTTTACCATAACATTTTGTGAAGATAGGAGTTCTTCACTCTTTTGGATTTGTTCTTCATGTTGTTCATGCTTGAATCATGCATAAGAAATTGAGTTGTTCTTTGTATTGCTTACTTATGTGTTGGGTTTGATTTGGAGGGATTTTATCTTGTTCTTGATGTATTCTCATGCTTGTCTTGAGGTTTTGTTTTGAGGGGATTTCATGGGGATTGTTTTGGTATTACTCACCCTTGGATAGGAAAGAAGTGGACATGTACAGGGAAAGGGCCTTAGTTGGACCTCAATGGTGTAGAGTCTCCTCTCATGGTGAGAGGAGGGAAATAGGGTAGGGTGTATGGGCTCCTACTTGTCATCACATACCTTGTTTGATATTGTGAATTCTTGAATATAGAAAGGAATGAAAATCCTTGTGGAAATAGCCTCGAAAGGGCCTTGTAGAAGAACATAAGTTCTTGAAGTTTTAGCCCTGAAAGGGCTATGTTATGGTATGGTGATTGACGTCTCCCATTGGGAAATCCACCTTTCCCCTAGTCAGGTTCTATGTTTGGACCTATTGTGTAAAATTGGGTTTGGGTGTATGATTGAATTGCTCTTGATGTCGTGATGTTTCACCCCAGGTTAGCTCTTGTCTTCTCCTTGTTTTCCTTGAAGAATTGACAACATTGGAAGAGAGCACTTGTGAAGGATTTTGAAAAGATATCATTTGAATTGTAATATTATGTAAAATGTATTCAAATTTAGATGTATTGGCAAAGACATCAAGTTTTCTTACTAGTTCTTTCCTGATGGAGCCTTGAAATAGGATGAATAATAGAGAAAGAAAAAGATTGTGAAAACCTCCTTGTATTGCTCTTATGTGATTTCAATTTTTTCTTATGTAGGTGAGAAAATAGAATGATAGATAATGTCTTGGAATTATGAATTTTAAAGTTTTCAATTATGTCAGTGAAAATCAATTTGATAACATGTTGAAATATAATCTTGCAAATTATAAGTTCAAACTAGGTTAAGAAAATTCGTATTGAATTGGATCTTCATTAGAATTATCATGAATCAACTCTAGAAGGAAAATGAATAATACAGTTGTTCATGTATTTGATTTGGTTGGCTTAAAACACTCTCTAGTGCGAAATATTTGAATTTTGAAATTGGGTGAATATTTTGTTCCCTTTATATCTTTCATGCCCCAAGTTTTTTTCCTCTCAGATTCCCTAGTCGTCAAATCTAAATAGATCCACCATTGTCATTTCCTCACTATGAAAACCCGGGCACTCTTTATGTATAGTGAGGTAGCGAGTGCTAGAAAGTTATAAGATGGGACCACAAAATGAAAACACAGCAGTAGGAGAATTATTCTCTAGCTGATTTCTCAGTCATGTACACCTTGCAAGAACTGTTAGAGCCAGAAAAGGGATCTAGTTAGAAACAGTCATAAGTCGATGTCAGAATGAATATCTTTTCAATGCTTCGCTACCTCACTATTAGAAATCTTGGTCATCTCACTGTTAGCAAAGTAGCGAGGTGTCATAAAATTAAAGAGTCAATGGCCTCAAAATTTATCAGTACCCATGAGTTTTCCAGATGGCATGACCAGTAATAACTGATGTTGTCAAAAGTAGTTGGTAGGAGCAATAAAGATCTGATGGGTCCTTGTATTTTACAGCATCAAGATTTATTAAAGTTGTCAGAGCTCGCTACTTCACTATCAAAAAATTCTTGGTGCTGGTCATTAGGGAAGTAGCAAGGCACCATGAAATCAACAGTTGGTGGGACCTCTAGTAACGTGGGACGATGACTAGGACTGAAGTAAAGCCTTGTGGGGTCCTAGCAGTGTAGAATTTCATATGTCATCAATACTCTGGACCCATGCCCCATTGATTAAGTGTACAAGAGATCCTGATCATCAGAACAAAGTGGAATCAATGGTCCTCACTATCTCACTTTGGAAAGTTGCAAGTTGTTTAAGCTATGTGACATAGTGAGTATGGGGCCTACCACCGTTTAGGAAAATTCACACAGTTTCTCCACCTCTGATTTAATCTCAGATCAAAGGTCATCATTGTCTTGCCATGAAGAGTTGCTAGAGGGATACATATAGCAAGGTAGCGAATGAGGGCCCACCACTATCTTTCTAAGTAGTACACTAACATATCCTCTACAAGATCAAGATCAGATTAATGGTTGTCGCTACTTCACTATAGCAAGGTCCTTGTTCTTTATGTATAGCGAAGGAGCGAGCTACTGACATGTGTCCTCAGTTTCCAATGGGTCTAGACAGAAGCGCCATGAAGGAAAGAGCTATATATGTGGGTAATTTTTATTGGATTGATTGACCAACTTGTCAAGTGCAATGCCTAGTTGTCTTTCTCCATATCCCATGATGGTAGGATTTTTAAAAGATCGACGGCGCATATTTAAACATAGAATATGGTGCCACTTTGAGTATTAATTAGATATGAAAGCTTCACATGTGAAGAAAAATAGAGTATAATACAAAAGATTTCACCAGTTTCACCTTACACGAGCAAAGATTTTGAGCTATTTCTAAGCAGGAGAAAATACTAAAGAAAATCATTCTGATGTTTTGCAGGTTTGTGAAGCAGTTTTTTCATGGATAAAATCTACAAGAATACAAAGGGAAATGAGGACAGAATTAAAGTAAGTAATTCTATTGTAATCTCTATAGGTGTTTTAGTTCTATAAAGCATAATTAAAGATGCCTCCAAAGAAGGGATTTTCAGGTCAAGTGAATTATTTGGATAGAAATGTACATGATGACTTGCTTGAGTTGCTGCCTGAGTCTATTATACAAACAGTGCAAGTTAAAAGGTTGACCTCATTAAACCCTAGGTTGAGGATAGCTGATGGATTGTATGACAAGGGTAATTGGGTCTAGGATGCTCAAACTTCACAAACCAGTTTGAATTTGTGTAAGAAATTATTTGCAAAAAGGAAATTGTATGCCCCACATGCTAATATATGGAATTTTGACCTGGGAAAGCTAGTTGTTCCCAGTGTGTTTATGGATTATGACCTCCTTGAGGCCGTGGCAAAGAGTTATGATCAAGCCACTAGGGTAGTGAGAAGAGTAGATGGTGAAATTCTAATCACCATCAGTCCAAAAGAGATTAGGGAAGTTTTTTGTTTGGGACCTCTCACTAGGTATCATGTGCCCACTGATTTGATAGAATTAGAAAAAGAATATATGTCAAAGAAAGATGTAGTTAGACAAGGTACACTAAAGGCCCACATTGGCAAAATTGGAACCCTACCAGCAATAACATCATCCTCTAAAGAATATTTTAAGAAATCATGCTTCAATGCTAGGGCAGCAGAGATATATAGGACCTTGTGTAGATTTTTTGAAGAGGATGAAGAAGACTTTATCCCTGTGAGTTTTATATATATGATCACTCAAATCTCCTCATTCAGTGTGGAAATAATTTTTAATTTTGCTTCTTATCTCACTGATGAGATTCATAGTGGATTGGTGGGGATTGCAAAGGGTAAGGTTGAAAAGGTTTGGGGCCAATATTCCCTTTTAATGCACATGTTTTTGTTTAAGGGGGCTACATACTTTGGTAAAGAAATGGTTCTGAACAAAGAACAAGAGGGGGAAGCACTACAAGTTTAATTATGGAGTGCAAATATGACTGGAGAGGTAGAAAATGATAGTTTTGTTAGAATTGATAGGAACTTTGCCTCCAAACTAAGATGCCTCATATTGAGTGACAATCCCAAAATTCCTAAGGCACTAATGCAACTTGTTGGGCCTATGGACAAACCCCATAGTCTAAAAGTTTCACACAATTGGGGAGATGTCATCCCATATTTAGTTTCAACTGTCATCTGAGTTTATGGATTCAGAGGGACACCCCATGTACTACCTTACCAAGTTCCCTTGAAAGTAGGAGTGGCTGAATCTTTGTGGTAGTTGGGAGGAGTGGAAGAAGCCTTTTTGCACAAAAGGGGAACAGGATCAATTTTTCCCTCTTGCATAGTAGCCCACCAGTTTGTAATAACCAAAGAAGGGTGGGTCTTCCTCTACAAATTTTTGGATCAGTATAAAATGGCAATACCTCACTCTCATTTTTGTGATGCAGAAGATTTCTTTAATTTCTCTCTTAGGCATAGAATCAAGCTTCATCTAGTTCAGCATGATTTTTATTTCCCTGAAGATGTAATAAGGAATGAGTACTCTCTACAGGAGCAAGAAATAAAAAAAGAAAAATGGAGAGTATATTCAAAAGTTTTGAATTTTATTAATTGTTTTGATAAAGATTACAACCCTCTTAGTAATGCTATGACTACTGTAGATAGAATAAATAAGCTTATGAGTACATTCCTCAAAACAATGGAGGTAACGAATGAGAAGAAGAAACATTTCATTGACTCTTTTCTAGATAAAGCTAGGGAAATGATAAGAAGATTGGGTTTCACTCCCAATATAGGGGCAGGCCCATTAATTATGCAAAGAAGGTCAGGATATACTGGCATTCAGGATCAAAGGCCCATTGTGAATAAAGGAAAATAGATAGTTGAATCTACTAGTGTTGTTTTTGAAGAAAGGCCATCTGAACTGTCTCCTAAGAGAAGAAAGATAATAAGGGAAGAGCAAACACATGATGAAAGTTACTCACCTTCCCAAACCCCTATGAGAATTGAGTAGGAGCAACTCATTGATGAGAAAATTGAACAAATTGGATCACAAGGTGGAGCCTTTGTTACCCAGGCAGAGATTGATGAAGGGAACCCCCAAGAGCCTCTTATGCCAAGTTTTGAGTTAACTATAGAAAATTTAAGGAGAAGGGAGTTAGACCCTATTTTAGAACAAGCCAGTCATCAATTTTTGTCTGATGATAGTTTTGTAAGGTCTATGGCTTTCCATCAGTTTGCCTGGAGAGAAAACATGCACATTTTTGAGGAAAGATGTAAAAATATGAGAGTAGAACATCCAAAAATGGATAAAGCCTCCATTCAAGATCAAATAAAGGAACAAATGATACAAGAGTTCTAGAATATAACCCCTAAAGAGGGGAGACAGATTTTAAAGGCTTCAAATATTTTATTATTGCCCAATTGGGACATTGTTGATGCCTTGATTTTTAATTCTGTGTCAAATAATTTGGGATTGCAAGATCTAGATAAAAAGGAGTTCTTGGGAACTGCATTAGTAACGACCAAGCTGCTCTTGTTATGTGCTCATTAAGAAGAGGATCTAGGGCTACTCCATCATAGCCTGATGATTTAGGACTAACAGGGAGTATCATTGTGAGGAGAGTTGCTGATACCTCACATGTATAGGTAGCCCACACGAATGTGGATTATTATAAATTTTCCTTGGCTACTGCAAAAAGGGGAGAACAGGAAATAACTGAGTTGCAAAACAAGTATGAAATAGTGGTGGATGCCTACAATAAAGAGGTGAAAAGGAGAATTGAGCTTGAGAAAAAGATATTGGGAAAATCCACTAGGCCAAGAATAACATACCCTCAACCCCAGTTGAACCCTTCAAATCCACCCCCCTCATAGAAATACTAGATACACCCCAAAAGCCACAATACTACACTGCTGAGGATTTTGAAGAAGAAAAAGGTAAACTATGGGCCTTACATATAGAATTGGAATCCAAATATGAAGATAAACTAAGAAAATCTCTCACATATTTTGTGGAGAAAGTTGAATGACCACTAATTTATGATCAGCTCTCCAGGGTTATCAGTATCTAGGAGGATTTGAAAGCGCTTGATGAGGCTCTAATGCCTATTGTGAATAAATGGGTAAGAAGGGAGAAAAAAATAACATTTTTGTGTTTCTCTATTATAGATTGTTTCTAATCTTGCTGATTTTGATAATAAAAGGATTCATTTGCAAAAAATAATAGTAGGCTACTTTGAACAAGTACAAGAGCTAGAAATTTAGTTTTTTTAGTCGTGCCCTAGATAAAAAGAATAATTTGAAAAGAAAAGATTAGTGGGCAAAGGAACTTGATGATTTATTATGTTTAAGAATCAATCAAGTCATTAATGAAACAAGGCATGCATGGTGGGATACCACAATATAAGAAATGGAAAAGGCCCAAATATTCTTCGATTATTTAAAACAAGAATTCATTTCTATTAATAATGAAGTTGAATATGTGCTTGAGAGACAGAGGGATATTTTGCAATTCAATTGGCCAGATGACACATTATTTGATAAGTGGATGGCAGAAATGGCTCCTAGTGAATAGTTTGATGAAGGTGAAAATGACAGTGATGAAGTGCAAGGTGAGGAAATCCAAATTATTGACAACATCACTACTCAATCCCAACTAGAAGAAGAAGACACGAATAATCTATCACTTTTAGCTATAGAACTAGGACCACAGGATGCTAATACAACTAAAGAAAGGGAAAAGGTAGATGTTGTTCCTACCATACATGATAAAGGTAGTGAAGACCCATAGGTTAAGATTAATGTGCCATCATTTAAACAAACTTCATTGTTGGCTAATTTGGCAGTTGCATACGAAGAAGGATCATATCAATAGACAACTTAGCAACACTAGAACATGTTACAGAAGATGACCCACCTAAATGAATGTTTTGATTTGGATATCTTCTGTTACCCACATTTTTGTCATTTTGTGATAGGTGTATGTAAATATTCCTTGTAAAGGACACCTGTCATTTTCTCTTAGCCTAAAGGTTGTTGCATCTCACACTATATAAGTGAGATTCCAGGGCTAGAGAGAGGGTTCAAATTCTATTTTTCTAAGTGATACTTAGTTTTTTTTTGGTCCATTATTTTGATCAAATTTGTGGTATATTTTCTCTATCAGATCTTGAGAATACATGAATATAAAATGATCTGTGTTTCTTTTTTAAGGTCATTTTGAGTTTACTGTGAATTGTATACAATTTTCAAGGAAAATGAATACAAATTTTGAGCTGTCCCCATATCAGTTCTTACTGAAATTTGTCTCCTTTTAATTACTTGTTTATCTTGATGTTTAATGGCAAAGGCTTGTGCGATTGAATGCAATTTAGTTAGGTTGTATATCCGTTCATCACTTCTATTATTTCAATGGATTAAGTAAAAGCTTTGATGAATTTGATAAGGCTACTGTAGTAGTGGAAAGGATTTTGAATGATGAATTATATTAAGAACTACTGATAAAATTTGTTGTAAGGCAAAAAATTAGATCTAAGAATTTACTGTAGACTCTGAACCCCAATAGATTAGGCACTGATCAAATTTGATCCAGTTGAAAGACAAATATGTCACAAATGGTTGTCAAAAATGCATAATTAAATCAATTTTACCTTTATTTCTTATAGATCATAAAAGTTGGCTAGTACTTGTTTGCATGGAATGTTTTAGCTTTAGTTAGCCACTATTGCTGAGAACATCTACAGATCTATAGAAGAATTTTTGGCCATATCTATTTTATGGGATGTGTTTATCAAGTTATCAAGAATTGTGTATGTAATTGAGGATTTGAGATGAGAATTAGAATGAAACTAAAACAATTCTCATACATTTTTCCCAGTCTTGTATCATCCCTGGGTATACCCATCCTGGTTTTGCAGAGTCAGAAGAGTAAAAAATCACCTGTGGTTTTGTTGAAGTTGGGCCCAAATGGTTTTGCACATACAATTGCTAATAAGAATTGGCTAGTCTTCAGATTGTGTGAGTATTTTCATCTTGGTATTAAGCATTTGGTTTCTTAGTAGTTTTAAAACACTAACAAAATGGCAACTCTACTGGGGAGTTGTCCAACACATCTGTGAAAAGTACTGTAGTTTTTTTTGTCCTACTGTGTACCAGTGTGTCAGGTTATCTAATTTTTTCCCATGGTTATAAGGGAATATTTTAGTGACAAACCTTGAGAATTTAAAGAGGGTATAGCCCAAGTACCACAACTACATATTGACATATCCAGCCTATCTAGGTGTCTTATCTAACAAGCAAGAGTTACAACCTTATGATCTCAATGATTGGTCTATCCATGTCAGATATTTCTATTTCTATTTGTGTGTTGTTTTCCTTGAGTTAGAAATAATTGTCATTATGTATTTTCCCGAGAACAAGATGGTGACTCAGGCAAGGTTTTGAAGCTAGTGCTTATTTTAACAAAAGGTGAATATGGCTGACAAGAGAAAGAACACAAGAGCTTATATGAGGGCCAATCTTGATGTACCAATGTATACTAATTTACCCCAAGGTGGTAGGAAGAACCAAAATAAGAAAAGGACAGATCCAAATCCCACCTGGAAACCCAGAGGCAATGCATCCATCAATTCCCAGTATCAACCAATATTAGGAAGAGAGTCTTCTTCACTTAGTTCTAAATCTAAAAATACAAGACTCTTAGGAGGCATTTTTAGTACCGCATTACTAGATGAGAGAGTTTTTTAGGACAAAGATGTGTCCACGGTAGGAATTGCTTCATCAAGGCCAGATCTCGTAGTAGATATGAACTATAGGCTAGGATTTAGGAGTTCATTTAATAATCCTTTTAATCCTAGAGCAGCCCCATATGTGGAGCCCAATCTTATAGATCTGGATGATCCTGCTGATTTAGAAGCTACTTCTATAGATCCTAAAGAAGTGCATTCTAAGATAGGAGTTTTGAAGAAATGGATTGCTGAGGAAGAAGCTAAATGCATTCTTCTTGAAAAGGAGAAGGAGCAAGCCACCTTGGATGCTATAATAGAAAGCGATGCTCTGCTAAGAAGGATGGTTGCCTTGAAGGAGCAGAATAAACAGTTAGAAGAAAATACCACAACTCTCCATACTAATGTATTTGGAGATGTAGACAAGTTGAGAGCTAAAGTTCAAGGACAAGAAAATGCTTAAATCAAAGGCAAGAACTAGTTATTGCTCAAGTCCAAGCCTATAAACCTATTCAAGTGGACCCTATAGAGCCCACTGCAAAAGCTCTAGATAAACGGAAAGACAAAGCTATAGGAATCCAAATAAATGAACCTCAAGGTCTACCTCGCAAACCTATACAACCCTCCATGTCAAAATTAGATCTAGATTAGGAGAAGGCTAGAAAAGAGAAGGAAGATCTTGCAAAAGAACTTGAGAAGGTTGAGAATGAAGCTCAAGCCGCAGAATCTAGGAGAAAAATCTAATTCATAAAATCTAATTCTACATTGGCTTCATGGCCCAATTTTTCTATCCCACCTGCAACTTGTGCACCAGTTAGTGGTCCAATAATCTCAACTTAGGGAATATCCCAATTTTCTCTTGCCTCATCATCCACTATTAGCACCCAAGTCCCATTTGTCCCACCTCAACAATCCCAAGCTGCTCCTCAAAACCGAGCTAATATAGCTAGTACCTCAAATGTTCTTGGTTTCCAGAAGAAACTTGTATACCCAGAAAAGTATAGAAAAATATTATTTTCTGGTATTCTTGGTGCTCCACATCCCATATCGTTTGATTTAAGAGACAAAGTGGTTAAGTTCTCTGGAAATAATGTTGTTACTGGTGAAGAACATTTGAGAATTTTCATTGATATGTTAAATGATTATGAATTTGAACATGAAGATATGGTAATGAATTTTTTTGTGCATTCACTAATTAAGGATGCAAGGGATTGGTTTAGGAGGTTGCTTGATGATAGTATCACCTCATGGAATGACTTTGAGAAATTATTCAAGGAGCAATATGGAGACAACACTAATGCATGATTCATGTTAAATGAATTCAACAACATCAAGAAGAATCCCGATGAGTCCAAATTTGACTTCAATGTAAGATTCCAAAAAGGTATGTATAGACTATTTCAAGTTATGAGGTTAAATGAGGATGTCTATCTTATAACATATTTCAATGCTTTTGACAGAAAAATGGCTTATCAATTGAGGGATAAGGATCCCAAGACTTTAAGGGATGCCTATAAAATTGCAGTAAAGATAGAGAATAATAGGAAGGCATCTAACAAACTGGGTAGGAGGGATGATCCAAAGCTTTTAAACCCCAAGAACAATAACAAAAGGGAGGGTGATAAAACTCCTATAGGAAAGAAGCTAGAAAAACCCACTATAGGCTAGGTTTTGGAATTGCTCAAGAAGATGAATTCCACTAATTTCAATAAATTGAATGTTGTTGAGAGGACCCCTGTGAATAACAACAGTTTCAATAGGCAACCTAGAATGAAAAATTACCCTTACACCATGTTGGTGTTTGAAAATGTTACTGGTTTTCAATTATCCCCATGAGAACATGACACATCTAGGGGCAGCTAACTCCCATTATCAACATACCATTTCAAACACAGGGGCAACTATAAGGCATGACCCTTCTTCTACTTTAGGCTCTGCAAAACCTAGGTGGGTAGACCTATAGATTCTTCATATGGTACTAGTTATCAAAGCATACATTGAATCTAATAAAGCAGATACAACCCTTATTTCTTCTAAGAACTCATGAAAAGACATAGACCTATGATAGCTAGATGCAGATCTATGAACCTCATAAGCTAAGTGAGGGCATTCTATTATAGCTCTTCAACATGAAAAGGGAAAAGCGTTTGATTATTGATGTTGAGTTTCAATAAATCCTCAAACATGCAACAATATAACAAGTGATCCTATAATTGATCAGTGCCTAATCCATTGGGAAATTCCATGAATTCAAAACATACATCTATGACATCAGGACAATATTACATATACCTAGACATCAGATTTATCTAATCACCTTGTGATTTAGACATCGGTGTTCATTATGACCTCATTCTTATGAAATATCCTTCTCAAGATAACCAGCAACCCTGTCAAACACATCAAGCCTTTACTTAGCACTTTGTTCCAACATCAAGATATATCAGACATACAACTTTAAGGGGAAGCAAATGGAACTTGGCTCTTTGTTCCAAGACCACATAAGACTACAAATTATTGAGACAAGAGACAAGAACCAAAATGAAACTGATGAAATTCCCTTGAAACAATACAATCAAATGGATGAAATTAAAACATGAAACAACCTAACATATAAAAACTATCTATATTATCTGCACTACTACTGTTCACATGAGAGAAATTTGCTAAAGAATGAAGGTAGAATCATAGATCTGGATCCAACAAAGTGGTCTCATAGAAGGACTAAAGATTTCCAACCAACAATGGTCTCTTAGTAACAAAAAATTGGAACCCCTATAATGATAGAAAGAAAGAATGATATAGCCCAAATGAATTCTTGGATCTGATTTCAAAATGACAAGTGTCCACTTGGAATTCAATCTCCTACAACTGGAAAACCTCTCTCTTCTTTCTTCCCATTTTGATCTGATCTTGTTTCATCATTTTCTATAACTGATTTGCAAATATCTCTGCCTAATGATGAAATCTCCTTACTTGCTAAAATATCTGATATCTTCATGAAATGCTGAAGGAATCAAACTTTGACTAATTTTTAATTAATTCAATTCAACCCCAACTACATTTTTACTGTCTTTTAACCTTATTGAGGTCATCACCATGCTAGGAATCAATTCTGAACTTCCATTACTAGAATACAGTTACAATTTGAGTACCTGAGACAAATCCTCATGTAGCTCAAACGGACTACTACCTGTGAAAAATAGACCTCATATTTGGAAAAGTCAGACTTCCACAATTCTGTCAGTATATGATAAGGCATATTTGGCCTTCAGGAAATGCTCGAAATCTTCGTTTCAAAAAGTCTCCCTTGGTAGAAACACTCAGCTTGTAACTTTGAAACTTTAAAAAATTTAAAAATTTAAAAGTTCCAAAGTATAAACTTTGGGTTATAACTCTTTTTAAATTGAAAAATTTTAACGTGACACTTTCTGAGAAAATAATAAAATATTACTTTCTTTTACTCTTCAACATTTCCCTCATCCTTTCAATTCATGGTCAACTAACTTTGACCATCCTTTTTCCATGTGGCAACATTTGATTGGTTGAGCCTTTTGCATCATCCACCATGTTAGCACCACTAGGACCCATGCCACATGGCAGAATCTCGCTTTCCCACATTTTTTAACTACCCTGCAACTTCATAATGCGAGATTGCGTTGTCTTTCAGATCGTGACACGTGTCACAATCTGAGTGCCTCCTACTTGAAACACTTCTCACTACCATCTCATCATCCATGGGACCAGTGGTGCCACTTGGTGAAAATCCACATTCCCGTATTTTTTATCTAGTGCGCAACTTGGTTTTGCGGGAAAGTGGGCACGGTCGATCTTGCCACTTGTCATCATGATGTTGCATCTGGATCAATGGCACCAAATCATCACACATGCATATTTATTTAAAATTTAGCTTTGCAAATCCAGTTGATGTCACCATAAAAGTGACCATGGGCCCACACGTGAACTTGGCTTTCACAAAAGCCATGTCTTATAGACACTAACATTGCATTGTGTATTAGTATTTAAACTATAAAAAATAATTTCACCCACCTAATGTGGGATAAAGTGTTTTGAATAACTCCTCTATGCATGGACTGCGTACATTGATTCTCCTTTCTCTAGCATTTGGTGCCTTCAACTATGCGTGGAGTTCCTTTTCTTTTGACTGTGACCTTTTTGCAAATTTCTTCTGTCTTTAGCCTGCGCAATCTGCAATCCTATTTCTCTGCCCATTTTGTCTTTGATTGTATTTCATATATTGAGGAGCATATTTTCTTTGACGCTTCTTTTTAGTAGTGGGTTTTCTCTTTTCATCGCTCCTGCTTTCAACTATTGCAAGGTTCCTTTCTATGGCATGGAACTAATTTTTAAAAGGTCACTTCATTCCTTGTGAAGGTGTGGAATGTCTAATGCCAGGTGTGGGTTGTACCTTTTCAAACTACCATGTCTTCTTCTTATGTGAGGTCCTGCTGGTGGTATCTTTGTTCTTTACTGCTGCTAGGCATTGGTCTTCATAACTGGCTTGAGCCACATCCTTCCACATGCAAGGTCCCTGCCAACATGGGCATCTTCCTTGTTGATGCATTTTCTACCTTTGACTATGTGGGAGTTCTACTAGCCTCTATTCCATTTAATATGGAGAGCTCTGTCTTCATTTGATGTGCAGCTTGCTCCTTTTTATTTCTTGGTGTTGTTCCCTTGAAGATATCGTTCCTTCTTGTTGACCTCTGCTACGTAAAAAGACTTTCTCACTTCACTTTTTTGAATTTCATACCCAAACTCAATAGCATAAATATCATTTGAGTAGCCAAGTTGGCAGTTGGTACCAAGATCGGTGTGCATGGGCTATTTGGCGTAAGATTTGCATTGCACCAATTTGGCAAAATCCACAATCATAATCAAACAGAATTTGAAACATATTCATGATTATTTAATCCTTATTTGATCACTTTTGAATGTGGATGGTCCCCTTCAAAGTTTTAAAAATAACACCTACTCTCCCATCAGCCTGACAGAGTCAATCGGACCCCAAAGTGGGTCTGGCTAATAAAAACACTTTTGATTCCAAACAATTGACAAGCATAACTAACCAATTGAACATCTTGAATTGATTAAAATCAAATTCAATCACTGAATCAACATTTGAAACTCTAATTCAGTCATTTCTGCAACTTGTCAATTTCATGCCAGGAGGTCCTTTGGTTGACCTTAAGAACTAACCCAAACACCTGACCGAGCTCCAAAATCTAACCCACTAAATCTCTGTTCTGCATACTTTAACCTTGTCAGATCTCATCTTATGAAAAATCCAAGGTCAAAAGATATTGACCGTAAAAGTTGCCTTCTCAGATTTACCTGCAAGCAAACACGTCAGAAAACAACAAATTGACTCTGGAATTGGCTTGGAAAACTAGGCAAATGAGCACATGGGGAAATGAAAACTGAAATACTAGTTCTCTATCATAAGGATAGTATGAATCTATGATTTGGCCTCATGACGAATAATGGGACGAATTTGGCAAGCATCTAAAGTTGGCTACCTAGATTTGTAGGACAAGAAACAATGACAAGATAACGATTTTTACAAATGGAAAGACCTTGGAAAAATGTGCAAACAGATTCGTCAAGATATGAAAATGGGCACACTTGTAGTATTTTCAGTATAGAACATAGACAAACAAACCATTTGATTTCACCTATCATAGATCAAGAGATATGTTGTCATGAACAGGGGTACCAAACAATTTGCATTTGCTGACACCAGTAAAAAGATAGAAATTCCATTTGGAATCACATTTGAAAATTGATCAAATGGATTCATCATAAGCTGAAACTTGAAACATAACAAGTCTCTAATGTCTACAATGAAATGCAATAGGAATTTAAACATTTTGGTCAACTGGTCAAAAGTTATAGCATGTCAAACAGGGCTTTCCAGAATTAGGAATTAGTTGCAAAAGTATGAAAATAGTAACTGACCAACTTTGAGGGATTTAAAACCTAGACAAACAGATTCAAAACAACTCAAAATATGAAAAATAGGTTCTTGGGTATGGACATTAGACACTCCCAAAGCAAAAATTCATAAAAAAATTTCTAGGTGTGAGATATTTAGAGGTAGACAAGGCCTCCTATCGCTGTTTGACACCTGGAGTAAAATGCAGATTTGAAACTAGCTCATAATGGAACTTCATAGAATGACCCTGGATATCAATTTAACATCATGGAAAACTTAGACGCACTGAATGGAGGGTGTTAGAAACATTAAACACCTCAGGGACTCACAGGTATAGCTAGGTACGAATGCAGTTAAAAGTGTTTATGGGACTTGATTTTTTCAATAGTGCTCAAAATTAGGCCTTCAATTTTGAGCGCCAATACACCACCCAATGGGAAGATGGTAAGCTAGTCCCCAACCAGACACAAAATGTGAAAGATAAGAGTACCTCGGATCCCCTACAAAGGAACATTGTGAATATGAATGATGATTTACCATGGTGCATTGTATGTCAATCACCTCATTCTACTAATTATTTTGGTATTGCTCAGTCATTTGCCCAAGATCAAGGCATTCAGCCTGAAGAAGGAAGCGAATAAAAAATCCATGATGATATAAGTTGCAATATGGTGAGCATGTGTGATGACCTTGTAGATTCTGATTCTGAGGAACCTAAAAATGATATTACCAGTAGAGAATTTCTTATCATTTACATCATCAGCAAGTGCTTTCAGATGATGAAGGTTATGATACAAATAAGGTATGTGTTACATCCTCGGATGTAGGTCACACAAGCTTAAGAATGCCTTACAAATAAGAGATTGATAGAATTACAGTAGAAATGATTTCCCAAGTCCATAGTAACTACAATTTGAGAAGTAGAACAATAAATAATGATGTGGGAAAGCCATCCAATATATTCATCAAAGATATCACCCATAAGATGAATGACCAAAATAAGAAATTTAATGTAGATATGCCTAAGATCAAAGACAACAAGGGTAAGAAGTGGGAACCAAAAAAGAAAGTTCAATTTCAGATAAATGAAATAACAAAAATAGTTGCGCAACCAAAGAAATCATAACCTAATACTATTAAGAAAACAATGGTGCATGCTGTCCAAAAGACTTCAATTCTAGGTACTCTTGTAAAACCCACTATTGTTGAACCTTTTGATATGATATCTATGTTGTTACAAATTACTATAAAAGTGCCATTGTTTGAACTTCTTAGAATTGAAGAGCATAAGAGCAAGGCTTTATCATGGTTGGGTGGGATAGGAAACAATAATACTATTGTAGATCAAACTATTGGCCAACAAAACCCATTAGTAGTAGAGGATAGTGGTATCATATCCCAGATTCCCCAAATGTTTTTAGATGATTCCTCAGTGGCATTTATAGAAGATATTGATCCTTTTTTCCCTCAGTCTGATCATAAAAGGGTAGACCCTAAAAAATTGTATGATAGACTTCAGAGCTTCCAACACCATAATGCCTTTCAAAGTAATGGAAGCCTTAGGATTGAAAGTGGATAGCAAGTAGGGAAGATGGAAAGGAATGGATGCTAGGGAAGTCCCAATCATAGGTACCATAAATGCTTTACCATTCAAATTAGCTACATATCCTAAATTAGAGTTAACCATGTCTGTCCTTGTAGTAGATATACCTCCACAGTATGGAATGTTGCTCTCTCACAAATGGAGTGCTTCCATGAGGGAAGCCTCCAATGTGACTTAACCTATACTACTTTCCACACTGGGGATAAAGTTGTCAAGGTAAATAGACATCCAAGGGTTAATCACATTTTAGAGGAAGAAATTGACAAAGATGCCACTTGTTTCTTAGATACTGGTGTCAATTCTTTCAGAGTTGAATTGATTATTCAAGAAGTTGAAAATTTACCTGCTATCAGTGAACATGAAGTCAAGTTTTGCACTAACTCACTAGTGTTATGGAAAATGTTTTGATGGGGCAAGTTTGAAAGAGGTTATAGAGGCAAGTGTAGTTTTTGTTTCCCCTGAGAAAAATACTTTCAGATATTTATTCACTTTGAAGTTTTCTTGCACAAATAATATTGCAGAATATGAGGCATTGTTGCTATGATTGAAAGTTGCCACACATCATGGGATTAAGAAGTTACATGTCATAAGGGATTCTGAATTAGTCATCTCCTAGATAAAAGAAACTTATGCATCCAAGAATAAGGGATTAAAGCAGTATAGAAATGCAGTTTGGGATCAGATAGAATCTTTTGATGCATTTGGTATCTCATGGAGAGATAGGACTCAAAAAAAGATGGCTGATTTGTCTAAAAGTTTCACATAATTGGGGAGATGTCATCCCATATTCAGTTTCAACTATCATCAGAGTTTATGGATTCAGAGGGACACCCCATGTACTACCTTACCAAGTTCCCTTGAAAGTAGGAGTGACTAAATTTTTGTGGCAATTGGGAGGAGTGGAAGAAGCCTTTTTGCACAAAAGGGGAATGAGATCAATTTTTCCCACTTGCCCAGTAGCCCACTAGTTTGTAATATCCAAGGAAAGGTGGGTCTTCCTCTAAAAATTTTTGAATTAGTATAAAATGGTAGTATCTCACTCTCATTTTTGTGATGCAGAAGATTTCTTTAACTTTACTCTTAGGCATAGAATCAAGGTTTGTCCAATTCAAAATGATTTTTATTTCCCTGAAGATGTAATAAGGAATGAGTACTCTCTACAGGAGGAAGAAACAAAAAAAGAAAAATGGAGAATATATTCAAAAGTTTTGAATTTTATTAATTTTTTTGATCAAGATTATAGCCCTCTTAGTAATGCTATGACTACTACAGATTGAATAAATAATCTTATTAGTACATTCCTCGAAATAATGGAGGTAATGAATGAGAAGAAGCAACATTTGATTGATTCTTTTCTAGATAAAGCTAGGGAAATGATGAGAAGATTGGGTTTCACTCCTAATATAGGGTCAAGCCCATTAATTGTTCAAAGAAGGTTAGGATATACTGTCATTCAGGATCAAAGGCCCATTGTGAATAAAGGAAAATAGATAGTTGAATCTACTAGTGCTATTTTTGAAGAAAGGCCACTTGAACTGTCTCCTAAGAGAAGAAAGATAATAAGGGAAGCACAACCACATGATGAAAGTTACTCACCTTCCCAAACCCATATAATAATTGAGGAGGAGCGGCTCACTGATGAGAAAATTGAACAAATTGGATCAAAAGGGGGAGTCTTTGTTACCCAAGAAGAGATTGATGAAGGGAACCCCCAGGAGCCTCTTGTGCCAAGTTTTGAGTTAATTGTAGCAGATTTCAAGGGAAGGGAGTTAGACCCTGTTTTAGAACAAGCCAGCCATCAATTTTTGTCTGATGATAGTTTTTTAAGGTCTAAGGCTTTCCATCAGTTTACCGAGAGAGCAAACATGCACATTTTTGAGGAAAGATGTAAAAATATGAGAGTAGAACATCCAAAAAGGGATGAATCCTCCATTCAAGATCAAATAAAGGAAAAAAAGATACAAGAGTTCCAGAATATAACCCCTGAAGAGGGGAGATAGATGGTAAAGGCTACAAATATTTTATTATTGCCCAATTGGGACATTGTTGATGCCTTGATTTTTAATTCTATGTCAAATAATTTGGGACTGCAGGATCCAGATAAAAATGATTTCTTGGAAACTGCATTCAGTAATGACCAAGCTACTCTTGTTATGTGGTCATTAAGAAGAGGATCTAGGGCTACTCCATCACAACCTAATAATTAAGGACTAACAGGGAGTATCATTGTGAGGAGAGTTTCTAATACCTCACATGTATAGACAACCCACATAAATGTGGATTATTTTAAAATTTCCTTTGCTACTACAAAAAGGGAAGAATAGATAATGACTATGCTGCAAAGCAAGTATGCAACAGTGGAGGATGCCTACAATAAAGAGGTGAAAAAGAGAATTGAGCTTGAGAACAAGCTATTGGGAAAATCCACTAGGCCAAGAATAACATAACCTCACCCCCCCATTGAACCCTTCAAATCCACCCTCTTGTGAAATACCATATACACCCCAAAAGCCACAATACTACACTACTAAGGATTTTGAAGAAGAAAAAGGTAAACTATGGGCCTTACATATAGAATTGGAATCCAAATATGAAGATAAACTAAGAAAAGCTCTCACATATTTGGGGGACAAATTTGAATGGCTGCTAATTTATGATTAGCTGGCTAGGGTTATCAATATCTATGAGGATTTGAAATCCAATGATGAGGCTCTAATGCCTATTGTGAATAAATGGGTAAGAAGGGAGAAAGAAATAACATTTTTGTGTTTCTCTGTTATAGATGATTTTTTTATCAAATTGAAAAAATATTTGATATTGTTTATGATCTTGTTGATTTTGATAATAAAAGGATTCATTTGAAAAAAAATAATAGTAGGCTACTTGAACAAGTACAAGCGCTAGAAATTTAGTTTTTTTCCTCATGCCCTAGATAAAAAGAATAATTTGAAAAGCAAAGATGAGTGGGAAAAGGAACTTGATGATTTATTCTATTTAAGAATGAATCAGGTCATTAATGAAATAGGGCATGCATGGTGGGCTACCACAATAGAAGAAATGGTGAAGGCCCAAATATTCTTCAATTCTTTAAAACAAGAATTTGTTGCTATTAATAATGAAGTTGAATATGTGCTGGAGAGATAGAGGAATATTTTGCAACTCAATTGGCTAGATGACACAATATTTGACAAGTGGATGGTAGAAATGGCTTCTGGTGAATAGTTTGATGAAGGTAAAAATGACAGTGATGAAGTGCAAGGTGAGGAAATCCAAATTATTGACATCACTACTCAGGCCCAACTAGAAGAAGAAGAAAATAATAGTTTATCACTTTCAGCTATAGATCCGAGACCACAGGATTCTGATACAACTAAAGAAAGGGAAAAGGTAGATGTTGTTCCTACCATACACGATAAAGGTAGTGAAGACCCATAGGTGGAGATTAATGTGCCATTGTCAGAACAAACTTCATCATTGGATAATTTGGTAGTTGCATACAAAGAAGGATCAGATCAATAGCCAACTTAGCAGCATTAGAACATGTGATAGAAGCTGACCCACCTAAAAGAATGTTTTGATTTGGATATCTTCTGTTACTCACATTTTTGTCATTATGTGATAGGTGTATGTAAATATTCCTTGTAAAGGACACGTGTCATTTTCTCTTAGCCTGAAGCTTGTTGCTTCTCACACTATATAAGTGAGATTCCAAGGCTAGAGAGAGGGTCTAAATTCTAATTTTCTAAGTGATAATTAGTCTATTTTTGGTCCATTATTTTGAGAAAATTCATGGTATATTTTCTCTATCAGATCTTGAGAATACATGAATATAGAATGATCTATGTTTCTTTCTGAAGTTCATTCTGAGTTTGCTGTGAATTGTATACAATTTTCAAGGAAAATGAATACAAATTTTGAGTTGTCCCCATATTAGTTCTTACTAAACTATGTCTCCTTTTGATTACTTTTTTATCTTGATGTTGTATGAGCAAAGGCTTGTGCAATTGAATGCAATTCAGTTAGGTTGTATATATGTTCATCACTGCTATTAGTTCAATGGATTAAGTAAAATCTTTGATGAATTTGATAAGGCTGCTGTAGTAGTGGAAAGGATTTTGAATGATGAATTTTGTTAAAAACTGCTGATAAAATTTGTTATAAGGCAACAAATTAGATATAAGAATTTTTTGTAGACTCTAAACCCCAATGGATTAGGCACTGATCAAATTTGATCCAGCTGAAAGAGAAACATGTCACAAATTGTTTTCAAAAATGCACAATTAAATCAATTTTACTTTTATTTCATGTAGATTGTCAAAATTGGGCAGTACTTCTTTGCATGGAATGTCGTAGCTTCATTTAGCCACTATTGTTGAGAACACCTATAGATATGTAGAAGAATTTTTGGCTATATCTATTATATGGGATGTGTTTATCAAGTTATCAAGAATTGTGTATGTATTTGAGGATTTGAGACGATAATCAAAATGAAACTAAAATAATTCTTATACAATTTTTCTAGTCTTGTATCATCCCTGGGTATACCCACCCTAGTTTTATAAAGCCAGAAGAGTAGAAAACGACCCGTGGTTTTGTTGAATTTTGGCCCAAATGGTTTTGCAAATACAATTGCTAATAAGAATTGGCCAGTCCTTAGATCGTGTGAGTAGTGTCATCTTGGTATTAAGCATTTGGTTGCTTAGTAGTTTTAAAACACCAACAATATGCATGGGTAGGAGGAGGGTCTCATCTATCTCCAAGCGTACTTTCTACATCCATTTGATTTGGGGCAGTTTGTAATCATGCATAGTGGTGTCAATGCTTAGGGAATGTCACGTGTTTTAATTCTTATCTTTATCACATGTTATGAAGTTTTCCATGGTACATGAGTGGTAAGGGAGCAGGGTCTGCGAGTTGGCAGTATGGGACTACGTGATGATAGCTTGGGTTGCATGTGTAGTGGTATAGGATAGTGTTAGTAGGTAGGTAGGGGTTAGTGTTAGTAGGTAGTTAGAGGTTAGTGTTAGTATTAGCTTATATTGCTTATTTTATTTTATTTTGTTGTTCTTTTGTTTATATAAGTTAGGGTAAATTTTGTAGTTAATATTTTAAATTGATTAGTTAATTTATTTTAAGTGTTAATGTATGTTGGTAATTAGGTAGGAACCGTATGTTAGTAAGAGTTAGTTTAGGGTAAAGTTTAGTAATTGATCTCTATGATTTTTATGTGAGATTTTTTAAATCAGTTTAGGTTAGCATTTTATTATGATGTTAGTGGATTGAATTAGTAAGTAACTTTTATACTAGTATGTTTATTTAAATATATTTTTTAATTTAATTAGTCTTATTAAGGATTAGTATTATTAATGTGTGGTTAAAGTCATTGTGATATCTTAGTTTTGGAACTTGGTAAGTATTAGGATACATTTCAAGTATTATCATTTTAGAACTTGTATTACTTAAAGTACAGTTAGGTGTTGGTTAAGTAGCTAAATTAGTATGTATTTGAGTTGTTAGTATGTTTAAAGCGTTAAGATTTAATTTGTACCAGAACGTGATTACGGTAGTGGTGATTATATCAATGTTAGAGAATCATAAATTATGTTATTATTTGGGTTTAGGATATCAATGCGGTTTTCAAGGTTAAAGGAATTACTTATGTTCATGTTTAGTAAAGTTTAGTTAATGATTTGCTAGGTGCTAATTTAAGATGGATAGTCCTACGATTGTAATTTCTAAATAATTAGAGTTATGTTTACCTAAAATGTTAATAGAAGAATTCAATTATATCATTATTAATATTTGGATTGTTAACATTATAGTGGACAACAATAAATGTTTATCTCTATTAAGAAGACCTCACATTTGATATTAAGTTTGTGGAGAAAGGTTATTAAGGTATTTTAGTATTTAGTACTTAAGATCTATGTTTTAGAAAGGTTAGTATCATTTTGGTCAACATATATTGTCTATGATAGGTAGCTAACATCTTTAATCCATCTTAAAATTAATTGAGACTTATTATAAGTAATTGTATTGTTCTTAAATAGAAAGTTAGTATTATTGTATCTTATTTGTTTTATTTATAATGGATTACTTTAAAATTAGAGTACTAACAAAACTAATCTCGAAATCAAAGTATCAATGGATGTTCAGTTTTAGCGATCTTTTCTTCTCATTGCTATAAACCTTTTTTTATGAATGATAAGACATCATTTAGAGATCACATGCCTATTTCTCATTATGACTATACATTAACATGATCAATAAATGCATCAAACTTAGTAGTATGGTCAAAATTTTTATAAAAAAAAGTTGAATTAATTATTATGGTATTTAAAAAAAATTGGTGTGTTTTGCCCCGATATTTTTGGGCGTGAAATTTTGAATAGTCACAACTCTTCATAATTACAACCCTTTCAAAGGTTCACATCCTTTCAATATCATTGATACCTTTTCAAAAAGCCACTTCCTTATTTTCTTCATGATATTACTTTCCTTTTCCATTTTTTCTTTTTGAACTTCTCTCTTCTCCTCTTCCTTTTTTCACCTCTCTAAAATAAAATTTCCTCCCTTTTATGTCTTAATTTTAAGGAGTCATGTCTATTTGTTAAACCTTTATTGATGTTTCATTAGATTTAGTTAATTTATATTCTTCTATAACCTTCCTAGGTGGCATAAAATTCCCTATTTAAGAAATGCCCATACATAATCTAGGATAGCTCTAGGTGATAGTTCACTATTTTTCCTTATAGATTATTTAAATGAAGGCATTCATGTGGCTTAGCATATTGTAATTTAGAATTCTATAATTTTTTATTTTTAGCAATATTAAGATGCCCATATTTTGTTCTTGAAAGTTTTATTTATTTATTTATTTTTTATATTAATTTATCATATTAAGGGGAGCACTCCTCATGAAGTGGTATTAGAGATGGTTTTCCTAGGTGTGTAGATAGATCTCTGAATGTGAGGTAACTCACATTAGGACTGTGGTTTGGGCTAAGCATGTGTGAAAATTCCTCCATAAAGAGAGCATAGTGGAAGATTCATAGGTGTTACACCTAAGGGTTTTAGAGCCCTCCAGAGGAAAACAAAAGAATTTCAAAAGAAAATGTGTAGAGGAATGAATATTTCCATAGTAGATGATGAAAGTGAGGATGAAAGAGAATATGAAGGACACATTGATCAAACAGTAGTAGAGTAAGTTCTTAACCCAAAGGAGGAAAACCATTTTAAGGACATTTCCAACATTGGAAAAAGACCTAAGTTTGATGTTCCCATATTTTTGAGAAATCTTAACCTAGAGGAATTGATTGATTGGATCAATGAATTGGAAGAGTACTTTGAATATAAAGATATTGAAGATCTAGATAGGATCAAGTTTGTAGAGGCCAAACTAAAGGGTCACACAAAGATCTAGTGTCAAAAGATCTAGGGGGAGAGAAACAAAAGAGGGAAGAAAAAAATCATCAAATGGGATTGAATGATAGCTAAAATGATGTGACAATTCCCTCTCATGGATTATGAGCTTGATCTGTTGAAGAAAATGCAAGGGTTTAAGCAAACACAAGTATATATTCAAGACTATACCAAAGGGTTCTACCAAGTTCTGATTAAAACTTTCTATGTAGAATATGATAAGGAGACATTTTTACATTATCTTAATGGGTTAAGGCCAAGAATTTAGGAGATGTTGAGTCTAGTTTGAATGGCCAATTTTGAGGAGGCCTACCAATTTTCCCTAAGAATTGAGGAGAAGCTAAGAAAAGAGTTCGATAACAAGAATAGTGTAAGAGGTCATGGTGGAAGATCTAGTGGATGGTCTTATAGAGGCCAAAATGATGATAAAAAGAACAAGAATGAGGCTGATAGAACCATTCAAAACTAGAGGGGAAATAATTCCATTCATTTCTAAGATAAAAAAAATTGAGATTAGAGATGAAGAGGTAGAGGACAAGGATCTCAGAAAGGAGGTTTCCATAGAGAATTACTTCACTATGGAGAAGAAGGCCATAAAGCATTTGAATGTTCCAAGTAAAAATGAGGAATAGTTAGAGAATTGAAGGTTGCACCAGAGTCACACATGTTCATGAAGATGTTGGATCATCACATTCTCAAGATGCTAAAGTAAGAGAAGTCCTAGTTAATAGAAGATTCCTCTTGAGTGGTAAGAATGAACCTAATCAAAGAAAGAGATTTTTTCCCAGAAGGTGCAAATATGGAGATAATTATTGTGATGTTATCATTTATGGTGGAAGTATTGACAATATAGTGTAAAAAAAGATGGTCACAAAGTTGAATCTAAAGAGGTAGAAGCACTCACATCCATACTATATTTCTTAGGTCCAAGATGACCATAACGTCATCGTTAGCGGGAAATGCTCAGTGAAGTTCAAGATTGGAAGCTCCCTAGATGAGGTGTTGTGTGATATCATACATATGGAAATATGTCATTTGTTATTGGGTAGGCCATGGTAGTTTGTCAAGCATATCATGCATGATCGATGTGCAAATACCTACACTCTAAAAAATTTGTTGAAAAACATAATTCAATTACATGTTGTCTTTGATGTTACACAAAATGTGAAGCCTCTACTGAGAAGTTAGTATCAATCAAACTCTCTTGGGCATCAAAGGAAGTTTCCTATGTATGTTGAGAATTCTAGTCATAACCAAGTCCAGAGTTAGTATCCACCTAAGCTTACTTGGGCATCGAAGGAAGATCATGTGTTAACTGATTTCACTTACTTACTAAAGGAAAGATAGAAAAAATCTAGTGTTAACCAAGTTCACTTGGCTACCAAAGGAAAGTTAGCATGGATACTATGTTCAACGAGTTCACTTAGTTTCCAAAGGAAAGTGAGCATGGATCCTATATTAACCGAGTTCACTTGGTTAAAAAAGGAAAGTAAAAAAAAGTTAGTATGGACTGAGTTGGGTTGATTAATGAAGAGTTCACCTATGTTGATTAAGTATACAATTCTATATTAGTCATTTGTCAGGATATTGTGTCTAATAGATCTTTTGTTTAGTACCAACTGACTTAAGGGATGAAACTTTTTTTATTAGAAGAGTATTCAAGTTGGTTTGACAAGGTAAATCATATAAATATAAGGTCAAGTTGTGGTTTGAAGAATCTAAACATGTGGAAGAAAATAAGATGAAAAAAGGAAGTGAATTGGAAGGATAAAAAAGTACATCCAAGTTGATCGAGCTAAAAAGAATAATTTGATCAATGAGGATCAAGTAATCAAGTGAGAACTAAGATGTAAATTAGAAAGGTTAGTTGCACTAGAAATCAAGTCAATTCATTGTTATTGTTTAATAATTGTAATAGTGAATAAAACCTCCTAATAGAGTTAGCCTAATAGCTATTTTTTAATCCTCTAACACGGTGGCATTTCTAGATTGAAGTGTTTGAAGACCTCTAACAAGGCCACTCCAAATAGTGTGAACTAAATCCTCTAACAATATCACACCTAATAGTGTGTTTTGTAACCTTAACAGGGTTGGCTCCTAATAGGGTTCACTTTAGAAGAGTGAAAAATAGTCACTAGCTGCAGTCAATGGTTTTCCCAAATTGAGTTTCCACATTAAATCTTGGTGTTTCATGTGGTCATGTTATTTCTCTTATGCTTCTACAGCTAAGTTAAATAAGGTTAATCACATTAAAAATCTTAAGAATCAATTATTTAAACATCTTAAAAATCAATTATTTAAGTGTTAATCAAGTGTTTATTGAGTGATATTAATCCTTAGTGTTAACTGAGCTACAACAAAATATTAGTGTTAACCAAACTTCAGCAAGATTTTGGGTTTGTATTATTATATTGACATCTTAAGGAATCTTGAATTTTTTTTTTGTGATAAATGATTCACCCCTCCCCTCTTAGTTACTCCTTTCGATTTCCAACAACTAGTATTAGAGTTATTAGTGCTCGCCGATAAGGTTTCAAGGACCTAGGCTAAAGATCAAGATGTCATATAGAAGAGAGATTCCTAAGCTGGATAGAGATAAATTCCAAGCATGGAAGGAACTCATGAAGTTGCATTTGGTAACCATTAGAAACATAGGCCTGAAATATTTGGAGAAAAAATGTGTGGCACCTATTTGACCTTTGTTTGTGGATCAAATTATGGAGAAGAAGAATCACAATATAATAATGATTGACATTGCCTCTACTCTCAACTATATTAAATTTGATGAAGTCAAAGATTGTGCAACTACTCATGAAATGTCGATCAAGTTGAAAGTTATATATGGAGGAGATTAAAATGTGAGGAGAGCTAAGGTAGAAATTCTAAGAGGTCAGGTTGATAAAATGAAGATGAGAGAAGATAAAAATATTGCAAAATACAATGAAAGAATCAAAGCAAGTGTGAGTGAAATTAGAGCCTCACGAGGGAAAATAAATGATGTGGTAGTGGTGAACATGGTACATAGAACTCTTCTTCCTATTTATATAATTAGAGTTCTAGATATTCAAGAAATGAGATGTAATACCAAGAATGATATAACTTTGGATACACTAGTGCGAAGGTTGACAACCTTTGAGTTAGACAACTTGGACAACTTTGATAATTCTGTCCCTAACTCTGGTAGCATCGAGTCTACATTTCAAGATAAGCTTTCACTCAAAAAGAAAGGTGGAAAATCTAAAGGAAAACAATCTGAAAGTGAAGAAGAAGATAGTTCTAATGATGATCTTGATGCCATTGAAGCCCTTCTTGCAAGAAGATTCCCTAAAGTTGAAGGAAAATACAAAGGTAAAATGCCCTTAATCTCTTTTTCTTGTGAAGAAGTTGGTCACATTGCTGCAAGGTGTCCAAACAAAGAAGGAAAAGAAGAATGAAAAGTACAAAGGAAAGAAAGATTTCAAAAGATACAAAGACTACAAAGATAAAGGTAAAAAAGCTTATTACATGGTGAAACACTGAGATAGTAATGATGATGATGAGATGGTTTACATTGGTATTAAAGATGAATTAGATGATGAATGTAATAATACGACCATTATTTCTCATATCATGAAGAATTACATATGGATTATTGATAGTGGTTGTTCTCACCACATGATTGGTGATAAATCTCAATTTGAGCATTTGAAACACTATGATGGTGGGAGTGTCATATTTGGAAATGATAAACCCTATTATGTAAAGGGAAAAGGTTGCATCGCATTATTTGTTGAACTCATATGTGAAAATGCCTACTAGGTTGGAGGAATGAAAATCAATCTACTTAGTGTGGCACAATTGAACAACATTGGATTCAAGGTACCTAAGAAGGTGACTAAGGATAAAGATATCCTTGAAAATTAGGATTCAAGAAAGTAGATAAACCTAGATTTGATCTCTCCTATGTAGAGTAAAGAGAAAACTATAGATCCTATGAATCAGTTGGTTATCTATCAAAAAAATGAATTAGAATGGGCAGATCTAGAAGAATTAGAAGAGATAGAGGAAGGTGAAATTCTTGAGGAAAGAAGTAGATCTTTGGCACTAGAGGAAATATAGATTGCTATACTCTAGTCTCTGGAGTCTCCTCTATGTAAAGAGATTATATCCTTTAAGGATGGCTTTGAATCCAAAGAAGTGGATGGGAAATCTGAAAAGAAGGAACCTAAATAGAAATAGGCTCAAAGAAAAAAGCCAAAGAAGAAAGGTAATATTGTTTCTAAAGGAGTGGAGACTTGAAGCAATAAATTAGAATTATTTCCAAAATTGAAGCCAAATGTTGGTACCCTAGAGAAACTTAGAAGAAAAACATCTAAAAAAACCAAAGAAAGTGAAAGTTTACAAAATATTGCTGATGGGAAACAGGAAACTATTTTGGATTTTACCCCTAAAAAATTATGATGAATATTATCACTTGGAATATTGGGGGGTTGAATAGTATCCATAAAATAGATATTGTTTGAAATTTTGTTAGAGAGCATAGACTAGATATTTTATTACTCCAAGAAACCAAAATGGATAGACAGAAGGCTGAAAATATCAAATCTTTTAACAATTACTGCATAATGGCTAGTAGCTTAGAAGGACCTTCTTGGGGAACAATGATTTTGTGGAAGAAATATTTATTCTTAGGTACCTTTTTGAATGGTAATAAACATTTTATGGTAATCAAAATTAAAAGTATTGACCAAAATGATGATTTGTATATTGCCAATGTGTATGCACCTAACATCAAGAGTGCAAGAAAAAAGGCGTGGGAGACTCTTTCTAATATAAAGAGTAAAGATTACTATGGAAGATGAATTTTTTTGGGGGATTTTAATGTTCCTCTTGATGAGCATGAAAAAAATGGGGGAAATGCTAGTGAGTTGGATGGTAGGCTAGATTTCATGGATTTTATTAATGAGGAAGGCTTAATGGATTTAGATCTAAAGGGTATTGAGTTTACTTGGAGTAATGAAAGGATAGGTGACGAGTGTATCCAAGCTCACTTGGATAGAGTTCTTATTTCTCTAGATTGGACTAAATATTTTGTGTGTAATCTTAATTATATTTAGAAGATTGGTTCAAACCACTTTCCTCTAATTTTTTCTATTGAGAATATCTATATCAGAAAGAAATTTCCTTTTAGATTTGAGAAAATGTGGTTGTAGCATCTACAATTTGAAGACCAGTTGGATGAATGGTGGAACATTAACATTGATGGAACTGCTCTTTTTTGGGTGCCTTCTAAACTCAGAATGTAAAAAAAGAAAGTTAAAATTTGGAATAAAAGATGTTTTGGTAACATTTTTTATAAAAAATCTATAATCAATGAGGATCTACAATTAATCCAAGATACGATTCAAATGGAAGGGTACTCTTTGGATCTACTGAGGGAAGAAAATGAGAAAATGGTCGAGTATCATGATATTGTTACTAAACAAGAAATTTACTAGAGGTAGAGATCTAGATCTTTATGACTGGATGAAGGTGATAGAAATACTAAATTTTTTCATTTATCTTCTTTGAAACATAGAGCTAAAACTCCTAAATTTCAAATCTAAATAAAGGTAGCATGAATTTAACTGAGGAAAAGGAAATCTCAGAGGAAATGGTCTCCTTTTTCTCTTCTTTGATGACTTTTGATCCTAACACTAACTTGAATCATCAGGTAGAGCTATTAGATGTTATTCCTTCTTTGGTTACTGAAGAAAAAAATAGAATGTTGTACTCTATCCCTAAGGAAGAGGAAATTTATAAGGTTTTTTTCTCTTTAGGTAGGGATAAATCTCCAGGGCTAGATGGTTTTCCTATTTTGTTTTTCTAGAAGGAATGGAAACCAGTTGGGAAATATGTGTGTGATGTTGTTAAAGAATTTTTTGGGACTAAAAGAATGTTGAAGGAAAGTAATTCTACTTTCATATGCCTTATTCCCAAAAAAGTTGGGGCTGACTCTCTCAATCAATTCAGGCCTATCAATGTATGCATTTCTTTTTATTACATTATTTCAAAAGTAATCTCTTTGAGGTTGTTTCTTCTACTACCTTCATGTATTTCTAAGAAACAAAATGGGTTTGTTACTGGTAGACAAATCCTTAATTCTATTATTTCTATGCATGAGAATATCCATTCTTTATCTCTTTCTAATAATCAAGGCTTTATTATGAAAGTTGATATTGCTAAAGCTTATGATACAGTTGAATGGTCCTTTCTTCAAAAGATTTTATTTTCTTCTAGTTTTAGTATCAATATGGTGAAGCTAATCTTACAAATGATTTCTACTACTTAGATAGTTGTCTTGGTTAATGATCATTCCTCAGAATTCTTTAAACCTACTAGGGGGTTGAGACAGTGAGATCCTTTATCTCCTATTATCCTCACTATTATGGTTGATTGTTTGGGCAAATATATTGGGAAGTTGGTTTCTCTAGGGGACATCAAAAGATTTTAGCCCTCTTCTCATCCTCTTATTTGTTCCCATGAGTAATTTTTGGATGATACCATTCTTTTAAGTAAAGTTAAGGTTAGGGAAGTAAGGAATCTCAAAAAGACCCTTCATCTCTATTCTTCTACATCGAGTCAATTGATTAATTGGAATAAAAGTTCCTTGTATTTTATCAATACTCTAGTTGCTAGATAGAGTTAAATTTCTAAAATGCTTGGGTGCTCCATAGGTTCTTTCCCTAGTATTTATCTAGGCCTCCCTGTGGGGCATAATCCTTTGGATTATTTTCGGGATGATCTTGTTAAAAAAATTCAACAAGAAGCTAACGGGATGGAAAGGTAATATATTGAGCCAAGCTAGTAAACTTATTCTTCTCAAGGCTTATCTCCAAAGTATCCTTACTTATGCTTTGAGTCTCTTCAAGATTCTAGCTAAATATGTTGATTCTATTGACAAAATCCAAAGAAACTTCCTTTGGTATGGTTCTAAGGATAGGTAGAGAATGGCTTTAATTGCTTGGGATCAAATTTGTAAACCTAAAGTTGATGGTGATCTAGGAATTAGGTATGTGAGAAGTATGAATAAAGCTCTTCTTGCAAAGCGGGGTTGGAAAGTTTATCAAGATAATAAGGAATGGAGTACTATTTGGAAACATAAATACCTCTTTAATGCTCCTTATTTATCTTATTTTCTTTCATATCCTAATATTTTATCCCCTTCTTCTATATGCGGAGCCATGGAGGGATATAAAAATATTTTAATCAAAGGTTGTTCTTGGAAAGTGGGTAACGAGAAAAAGATTAGATTCTAGGATGATGCTTGGATTTTGGTTCATCCTCTGATTAAGGATTTTGAGGGTAGAACTCTTACTGATAGATGTAAACAAAATTTTGGTATTATTTTGGAGAATTACAAGATTAATAATAAATGGATTAAACTTGTTGAAAGTAGTAAGGCTTTTTATAATACTCATTTAATCTTTAATGCCTTTAACCTTTATCCTCATATTGAAGATAAAATGATTTGGGGTGTTCATTCAAGTGGTTGTTTTAAAGTCTCCTCTAGAATTGAGGAAAAAGGTTTTGGACCTCTGTGGATGAAATCTTGGATAAAAGGTCTCATTCCTAAAATTAATATCATTTTCTGGATCTTGCTTCAAAACAAAATTCTTACTTTGGACAATTTACAAAAAAGATGTATCAATGTGGTTAACAGATGCAACCTATGTAAAGAGAACTATGAAGATAGATCATCTTTGCTTAAATTGTAGTTATAGACAAAATGTGTTGAGTTACATCCTTAAGTACTGGAATTTAGATTGGGTTCAACACAATAATATTGATCAATGCTTCTAGAGTTGGACATGCCCGTCTAAGGAGAGAAATACTAGGTTTTTGTGAAAAATTACTCTTCCCCATCTCTGGTAGGAAATTTGGAAAGAAAGAAATAATAGAATTTTTAGAGACAAAGAAATGCCCGAGTGGGCTCTTGGTCATAACATAATCATAGCTACCAACAAAAACTTCAATTCTCATAGAAAATTTAGTCATGATTTCCAAATCAACAATCATATGTAAACTAAAGGCTATAAAATCAAAATTGATGATCAAAGATAGAATGTTAAATGGAAATCTCCACTTATGAGATGGATTAAAAGAAACTTTGACGATGCCACTAAAGGAAATCCTGACAAAGCTGATTGTGGACCATTGTTGAGGAACCATACTTGTAGAATTATTGATGCTATTGCTATCCCTATTGGGATTTCTACTAGCAATAAAGCTGACGAAATGATAGTGCTATATACTATGAGGATGGTTGTGGAAACTGGTTATTAGAATCTTTGGATGGAAGGAAATTCACTTAACATTATTAATATGCTCAATAACAAGAAACCAATCACTTAGACTATTGAAGCCAATTTAATGGAAATAAAAAACCTTATTATTAAATTTGATAATGTTATATTCTCCCATATCTTTCAAGTGGGTAATTCTATTGCTGATTGGATTGCCAACCAAACTATCTATAAGGAAAGAAAGTTGAGGGGGCATGCTAACCTATGCAATAATGTGGAGGTGACAGTGATTGTTAATAATGATAGGACACATGCTAGAGAAGGAAATATTTCCTAAGATTGGAAAATTTATGAAGAAGAGTGGTGGGTTTACAAAGGATAGTTTGAGATTCCCTAGGAAGTACCTTTGTGCTATTATTATTTTCATTTGGCATGTAAGCATACTTACTAGCTCCTGAATAATCTTCAATACTTTATTAAATTTTCTAGGTTGTGGTACTCTGGTATTCTATAGAGATTTTTAGGTTTTTGAGATGGGCGGGGAACCTAGAAAGTAAGAGCTAAGAAATTGTAGGGCATGGGATGCTAAGGCCTCTATGTGGTAGATTTTACAAAAAGGTAATGTGACAACCTATTTGGAGCAACTCCATGTGTATAAACCTCACATTATGGAAGCATTCTTCAAAAACTAGTTTGAAGATAGGGTAACAAACCTCACATTATGGAAGCATTCTTCAAAAACTAGTTTGAAGATAGGGTAACTTTGCATGGGGTCATAGTGAATTTGAATGAAGATTTTATTGATGAGGTTATGGGGCTTCCAAAATAAGCGATAAAATTTAGCAAGGAGACTAGCACCTCCAATGTAGCCTTCAAAAAATTTACAAAGACAAAAGCCAAAGAGAAGAATCTAGAGAAAAAATGGGGATTTCAATAAATTGAACCAAATTAAAGTTATCTGGATGGATGTGTTGTCTTGTATCTGTGAGTATTTTATTCTTGATGGTAGGGCTAAAAGGGTCCATAAATTTCACTTTGTTTTCCTAAATCATTTTAGGCACAAAGATATGATTTCCTTTCCATTTTTTCTAAAATACTCTCTACTTCTTAGCCTTTATGCACATAGAAAGAAAGAGTCTTGTCCTGTGCTTCATGAATGCTTAATTTTACTTATTGAAAACTATTGTAAAAGTAAGACTATAAAGTTGGTTCATGTGAAAAGGAAAGGGACTAGAAGTGAGACCCACCCTAAGAGAATTATGGTGGAAGAAGGGGCTAGTGTTAATAATAAGGTTTTAAAATAGGAAAGGACTAATAAACATATTGAGGAAATTACAGAGTCTAAGAACTCAAAAAATAATGAGAAGATGAAAATGGACAATGATGAGAAAATGGAAATGGAGAATTTTAGTTCTAACCCAGATTATTACTCTATGAGTAAAGGGGTGTGTACTAGTAAATAAAATGTGGAGGGAAGTCAGGATAGAAATATAGAAATGAATGTGGGATCATAAACCCTTAGAGAGGATAATGATAAACAGAGTGATCACCCCTCTCATAATGCTAGTGAGGAGAAAATGGAGGAGGAAACAAGAAAGGAGAATGAAGATAAAAACCTTGTTCATAAGGATAACAACCAAACTAAAGGTTTGAATGAGGAAAGGATGAAGAATATGGGCATTGATATTGATACCTAGATAAATACTGTGACTTCCTCTAAGCCTGGGAATGTGGTTGACAAGAGGGATGACTCCCATGATGCTAAGCTCTCCCTTCTTCACAATTCTAAGCTTGAGGTGTAGAATTCTCTTCAAGGTGATTCATGGCTATATAATGAATTAATGGTTCTCAAGGAGAAAATGGATATAATGCAAACAGATTTGGATGTTTAACGTTCTTTGAGTTTTTTGAAAATTATTTTAAATTAGAAGTATTCGAAATGTTTGAAATTCAATTATAATAATATTTTCCTATTCCAATAACATTTGTTATTAATTCTGTTTGAAATGCAGAGGCAAAATTGCACTGTAATTTATAAAACTATTTGCACAATAGTATTAAAATATAATTAGATTACAATATCTTACTATTCGGTCACGAAGCTCACATGAAACATATTGCGGAATGGTGTTCCCAATGTACTGTGAGTAGAGAACAAATAGACTGAGCAGTACAGAGTACGGTTTCCAGATTGACGTAGGATTGTCATGTCAGAGGAAGCAGGAATGTAGACGGACGGAGATGGCGATGGAGATAAACGGAAGGGCATACCCAGCCAGTCGAAATAACTGGCTGGGTAGCCGTTGCCGTGAAGATGGGGGACGGTGGAGTGGACGTCCCAGCCCCACATCCTGTGCAAACCATGCTTCTGTTCCATCACTAAGGCAGACCTCCCAGTACACCTTGCAGACCAAGATTGTCTTCAATCAAGACAGAGAATAATTTTTTTTTTTTTACTTCATCAATTAAAACACATCAATTGAAGAGTACATATTCAACTTGAAGAAATAATATTTGGATATTTTTATATCTATCACATGAGCGTCTCATTTCCACCATAAAAACGAAAACTACCACAGACATTTTCAATTTATAGAATAATGAAATAAAGATATTTATATGAAAAACTTAGTTCACATGGCTGTTTCCTTTGCAACATAAGATAACTCCATATAGATGACTGTCTGACTATACGAATAGACTCCGAGGCAATTTATATGGCACTTAAATTGTTTTCTTGAAACATGTGCGCTTTTATCTGTTGTTTAGTAGAAGAAAGTTCACCATCAGTTTATTTTAAATTACATCTATCTGCTATAAGAAATTCTTCTAGTTGGATTAACTAATGGCAACTGAGCGTGAACAACCTAGCAGAAGGATTGAAGCTGCATTAGGCTTCAAAGTTGCAGTAAATCGAGGAGATTCAGGTCATTGTGCTTCTCTCTGGTTATTCATTTCTTATAAAACATTTTACTGTAATTTATAGGACATTCCTCTAAGTTCAATCGATGTCTAACATACAGGTCAGCTTAAGCACATTTTAGATTCATCAGATCGAGAAGAGCTACTCAATGTAAAGGACCAACATGGCAATACAGCCCTGCATGTAGCTGTTGAGAGAAACTATGTGCATATAATAAGGCAGTTAGTAGGGTTTCAGCCCAAGCTTTGTTATTGTACTAATGAGCACAATGAAACTCCGATTTGTATAGCAGCGAAGCTAGGGCATCTAGAAGCCCTAAAAGAGTTGATAAAGAGCTGCCCAGATGCTGTCAAGGAACCAAATGGCCATGTGTTAAAAATAATGTTTATTATAGTAGCTGGGCATTTAATGCACAGTCCAGAACTTTCTACTTGCTTCTTGGAGCCTCTCTCTTTGTGCAAAATTTGAATTTAAAATTATGTAGAAATCTCTAGAGTGCTTCCTTTCTTGAAGCTTCTCAAGAACCCTCTAGAAATATATGAGCTCTATAAATAGAGCATTCCTCTCAGCTGTAATAACAAGAAGAAACTTTATAGCTCTTTGATATATTTGAGTTTTGCTGCTCTGTTTTTAAGCTCTGTTTTTATGCTCTGCTTTTCTTTCTTTGTGCTGCTGTTTTAATTCATCATGGTATCAGAGCACTTTCAGTTCTTTGGGCTGTGAATATATGATGCTTTTGGAATGAATATATGTGTTTTCTTTGTGTGAATCTTTACATTTGCAGGCTGTAACTAAGGAGTGAACAGCAGTTTGGTTTGGGACAAAAAACTACATCAAAAGAAGGATATTGCAGCAAAAGAAAAAGTTTTTTCTTCAACAAATTGGTGAGATTTTTTCAATTTCAAGCTTGGGTGTTCAAGTTTTTAAATATCTTTCATTCTCATCCAAAAAAAGGGGAGAGAATTTAACAATGGAATCACTTAATGTGACTTTGCCTACAGTTAAATTAAATGGAAAAAATTATTATGATTGGGTATCTCATGTTGAAATCACTCTAACCCTTCAAAATTGTTATGATATTGTGACTGGTAGTGAACAAAGGCCTACGAATCCAGGAAATGATCAAGATAATTGGGATAAAAGGGACAAGAGGGCAGCAGCACTAATCAAGCTTACACTTTCAGAAGAAGTTTTTCCAGAAGTTCGTAATGAGAGAAGTGGAGTCAAAGTTTGGGAGATTTTGAAAGATTTATATCAAAATTCAGGTGATGTATGGATCTTATCTCTCACAACTGAATTATACAATTTGAAATTATCAAGCTCACAAGAGGTAGTCCCACATTTAAGTAAGTTAAAGGAAAAGAAAAATGAGCTTGCTTCTCTTGGAAAAGATATAGATGATAAAGATTTTGTGCAAATTATATTACAAAGTCTTCCAGGATCTTATCAATCATTTATAAGGGGTTTAGATACTGCAGATAAATTAAAAAGTATTAAATCAGAAGAATTGTGTGCTAAGTTGGTTCAAGAAGAGAAAAGACAAGTTAAAGAAAAAGAATCATTTGATGGTGAATCTCAAGCATTTGTAATGAAAGGAAAACAATATTATAAGAAGTCACAAGAAAATGAATCTAAAGAAAGAAATTGGAAGAATGAAAATAAGAGTATTTCATATATAGATCATAATAGAAGTAAATGGAAATGTCATTATTGTGGTAAAATGGGTCATAAGGCAAATGAATGTTTCAAGAAGAAAAGAGATGTAGAAAAGAAAGTAAATAATTATCCAAAATTAGGAGATTCTAAAAGAAATGCATTTTGTGTTGCACTTAAAGAAAATAATACTTTCAAAGAAGATTGGGTTATTGATTCTGGTGCTACACAACACATGTCTCATAATGAGAATCAATTTGAATCAATAAGTGAAAATAATATAGAGAAAATATATTTGGGGGATAATAGTGCTTTAGAAGTTAAAGGGACTGGTAATGTCAAAATTGATAATGGTTTGTTCAAAAATGTGAAATTAGTCCCTGAATTAAAAACAAATCTGCTTTCAGTATCTCAAATTGCAAGTCAAGGACATAAAATAGAATTCTACAATGATAAGTGCTTAATCAAGGATGTCAATGATAATTATAGAGTCATTGCAATTGGTAAAATGGAGAATGGATTATATAAATTTCAAGAATTTACTTCTAAATGTGGAGATAAACATATGTGTGCTATTGCTCAATATGATGATATGAGCAGGATATGGCATGAGCGTTTGGGGCACATCAATTTTCAAAGTCTCAAGCTTATGGAGAAATTACAAATGGTGCATGGGCTGCCAAAGATATCATTAAGCCCTAAGGTGTGTGAAGGATGTGCAATGGGAAAGCAACATGTGGAAAGTTTCCCTCAAGGTAAATCATGGAGAGCAAAAACTCCTCTACATCTAGTCCATAGTGATGTAATGGGTCCTTTCAAAACATCATCAATTGGAGGATCAAGGTATGCCCTCACTTTTATAGATGATTATAGTAGAAGAATTTGGGTGTATTTTCTACAAAAGAAAGATGAAGTGTTTCAAAAGTTTAAAGAGTTTAAAGCTTTGACTGAAAAACAAAGTGGAAAGTACTTAAAGATACTAAGAACTGATAGAGGGACTGAATACATGAATAAAGCTCTTTTAGATTTTTGTAAAGAACATGGCATTAAAAAGGAATCAACTGTCTCTTATTCACCCCAACAAAATGGTGTTGCTGAAAGGAAAAATAGAACTATAATAGAAATGGCTAGGTGCATGCTTCATTCTAGAAATCTAGAAGCTAAATTTTGGGCTGAAGCAGTTCATACTGCCGTATATATCTTGAATAGAACACCTACTAAGGCAGTTTTGAACATAACACCAGAAGAGGCATGGAGTGGAAGAAAGCCTACAGTATCTCATTTTAGAATTTTTGGTTGTAAAGCATATGCTCACATTCCTGATGAAAGGAGGAGCAAACTTGAAAGGAAAAGCGAGAAGTGCATAATGGTTGGATATAGTGAGGAATCGAAAGGATATAGGTTATACAATCCTAGAACTAATGAAATCTATATTAAAAGAAATGTATGGTTTGATGAAGATGTTAAGAATGATAATTCTCCAACATTATCTTTCTTTCCAATTTTGATTGATGAAGAAAATTCTACTTCTACCAATAGTCAAAGTCAAGGTGTGCAAACCACTACATGGGATGAGACTCAAGAAAGTGATAATGAAAATCCAAAAAAATTTAGAAGCATCAAAGAAATTTATCAAGAAGGTCCTAGATATATATTTGCTAACTATGCTCTTATGACTAAGGTGATGCAGGTTGACACTCCAAACACATATGAAGAAGCAAAAGGAAAAGAAAAATGGGAAGAAGCTATGCAAGAAGAATACAATTCTTTGATGAAGAATGGAACATGGGAACTAACAACACTTCCAGAAGGCAAAAATGTGGTTGGTTGCAAGTGGACCTATAGAACCAAATTCACATCAGATGGAGCTATTGAAAAATACAAAGCAAGGTTAGTGGCTAAAGGTTTCTCACAAGAAGAAGGTATAGACTATATTGAAACCTTTGCTCCAGTAGCTAAGATGACTTCCATTCGTACAATAGTTGCTTTAGCTGCAAAGTTTGGTTGGAAAATTTTTCAAATGGATGTAAAAAGCGCATTTTTGCATGGTGACTTAAAAGAAGAAATTTATATGCAACAACCACCAGGATTTATTAAGTATGGAGAAGAGAATTTGGTGTGTAGATTAAGAAAATCACTCTATGGTCTCAAACAAGCACCAAGGGAATGGTACTCAAAAATTAATAAGTACTTCCTAGAAGTTGGATTTAAAAGAAGTAATGCTGATCCAGATGTGTATGTAAAATATTGTGATAATAAGGTTGTTATCATTGTATTGTATGTGGATGACTTGATTATTACAGGAAATCATGCACATGATATTGAGATAACTAAAAATCAACTCAAACAAGCTTTCGAAATAACTGATTTAGGACTAATGCACTATTTTTTGGGTATGCAAGTATGGCAAGAAGAAGGAAGAATCATGCTCTCTCAAACTAAATATGCTCTTGATGTACTTAAAAAATTCAATATGAGTGATTGTAAACCATGTAATACACCATGTGAAATAGGAGTAAAGTTAGGTGCTAACTCTACTCAAAAGAAAGTGGATGGAAAATTATATAGGCAGCTTGTTGGAAATCTTTTGTATCTTACTATAACTAGACCAGATATTGCATATGCAGTTGGTATTGTATCGAGATACATGGCAGATCCACACATTGAACACTGGAAAGCAGCTAAAAGAATATTAAGATATATTAAGGGTACTTACCAGCTTGGCATTGAATACAAATATGGAGGAGAACCTACTTTAGTTGGATATACAGATTCTGATTATGCAGGTGACATTGATGATAGAAAGTCAACTTCAGGATATATCTTCCATCTTGGATCGGGACCGATTTCATGGAATAGCAAGAAGCAATCAACAGTGTCACTCTCATCTACAGAAGCTGAATATATTGGTTTATCAAAGGCGTCTCAAGAAGCATTATGGCTTAGGAGGTTACTTGAAGAATTGCATCATCCACAAGACTCTCCAACAACAATATTTTGTGATAATCAAAGTACTATCAAGCTAGCAAAAAATCCGGTATATCATGCAAGGACCAAGCATATAGAAGTGCATCATCATTTTGTTCGAGATCTAATTGAAAGACAAGAGGTGGAGCTTCAATTTTGCGGAACAGAAGATCAACTTGCTGATATATTTACAAAAGCATTGTCTATCGTAAAATCTACGAAATTTAGAGATCTATTGCAGCTCAAAGATGTTCCTACTCTCTCCAAATAAACATTATGGGGGGGTGTTAAAAATAATGTTTATTATAGTAGCTGGGCATTTAATGCACAGTCCAGAACTTTCTACTTGCTTCTTGGAGCCTCTCTCTTTGTGCAAAATTTGAATTTAAAATTATGTAGAAATCTCTAGAGTGCTTCCTTTCTTGAAGCTTCTCAAGAACCCTCTAGAAATATATGAGCTCTATAAATAGAGCATTCCTCTCAGCTGTAATAACAAGAAGAAACTTTATAGCTCTTTGATATATTTGAGTTTTGCTGCTCTGTTTTTAAGCTCTGTTTTTATGCTCTGCTTTTCTTTCTTTGTGCTGCTGTTTTAATTCATCACCATGGAATGAACGTATTACACTTAGCTGCCCAAGTTAGTCAAGTCCGAATTGTTGATTACTTGAACAAAACTAATAAAGTAGATTTATCAGAGTTGGTGAATCAAGGACTTGAGGGAGCTGAGATACCTGAAAGTGCACTCAATTCTTCTTCTTCATATCCAGAACCTTTGGAATCTGGAGACACACCTTTGCATATTGCAGTAAGGACCAAAAACTTCCATGTAAGTTTTTTTTTAGGTCCACCCTTCATTTTGTTTCATGTTCAAATGATAAGTAGGACGAGATTTGTTTTTTATGGTATAAGGATCGAGTTGTGTAGTTTTTTGAGTCAAAATTCATTAGCTATGTTTCATGCGTAGTAGATCACACAAACTATTTCTTATGAGAGTTTAGAACTCATTTTTCTCTATGATTGAACACCTTTGTTTGTTATCCTATTTGGATGACTCTTCAACAAGTGTTACCTGACTGAATATTCAAATAAGTATATTGTAGATGGCGGTTTCGTTGCTGAATATAAAAGGCATAGACAAAGAGGCGTTCAACAAGGCAGGACTAACAGCCCTGGACATTGCAAGAGAAAACACAGAGTACCACGAAAGCTACAGTATAATTGCACTCCTAGTTAATCATCCTCCCAAGATGAGGCCTTTCCTGTACAGTGCTCCAAAGGTGAGTGCCCTAAAATATGAGAATGCCACCAATATGGTGGATAAAACGTATGATGGCAGGCGCAACACAGAATTAGTGGTGGCAGTGTTGTTAGCCACAATGTCATTTACAGCGGTCTTCACTGTTCCTGGCGGTTTCAAGACGGATGTGGAGAATGGAGAGACAAATAAAATGTTGGGCATACCAATTCTGATTGGAATCGAGTCCTTCAAGTTGTTTCTCATTTTCGATTGCCTGGCCTTTTTTGTGTCGCTGTTTGTGGTGCTGATGTGGCAGATGAGCACACCTCTTACCACTGGAGATAAGGTATTGTTTTTAATCATCACCAACTTGCTGGTTTGCGCATCCTTTGCCTTCACAGCGTACGGTTTCATGGCTGCTGTCTACACCATGGTTGCGCATAAGCGTCAAAAGCTTGCTTGGGTGCTCTTTTGGGCATGCACCGTCATCTGCTTCACTGGTAATGTTGTTTTCTTCTACCTGGCTGCAATGTTTTCTGTAAAGCTCGCCAGATTCAACTTTTTACGCGGTGTACATCCCTTTCTTCGTGATCGTGCATTGGAGTGTGTTTGGCTCAGATTGGAGAGTAATGGGGCTTTGGACTACTTGCGGTGGTGCAAAACCAGATACATTAATTGGCTTTATGGGTACGGTCTCAAAACGGATGGGACAGCCTTGTCTGTAGAGGAGAGTCAGTCAACAGGGCTTGTACCAGAGGGGATTCAATCTACCAGCTGTTTATCAACAATGTCTCGTCAGAACTATGAGACCTTGTCAGAACCTTGAGATCTTGTAAACAGTAAATTATCTCGATGACGCTTATGTATTGGTGGATCTATTAACACCATAGGCCATCTATGGTTATCAGATGTTGAGTTTTATTTGTACTATGATTCAATTATGTAGTTCTGTAGATAAAGTTATAGATCTATATTTTATGAGTTGTGGTTTATAAGTGAAATGGTTAGTATCAGACTATGTTCAAGAGGTGAAACATTGGAATTTCTTAAAGATTAGTGGTCATGGTCACTATTCCAATTCATGTATTAAAAAAAAAATTAAAATTATTTTATAAATTTGTTCTTAGAACAGAAATGAAAATACAGCATATTGTGATGGTGTAGGTCCTTATAAAAAGAGAAAAAATAAGAGAATGATAGAATAAACTAATTCAATAGACACTAAGTTTAACAAACAAAATAAAAAGTGTTGTTAGGGTAATATCAAAGGTATTCATGTTTTACAGATTTGATCTATTTTACCATGCTATCAATATAGAGTTAATTATATGAGTAATTTATTCATATTTTTGAAATATGTCATCTCCAATGAATTTAGGGGGATGAGAAAAATTTTTAGTTTTATTAAAATGAAAAATTTGGAAAATGCAAATTATTGTCTATTCTACCATTTATTTATTAATTGAGATCTGAATATGTTAAAATTAAAAGTAATTGAGACTACTGAAAATCACATGCATCTTAAAAAATTAATAATATAATCTAAGTCTGTACTCTTTTAACATTTTATAACATTTAGTGGAGTCACAGTTATGATGATTTATTCTTGAAATATTCCTAGATGGAATATTGTGCTTTTAATTGAGACTAGTGAAAAACACAAGAATCTCAATGAATTAAATTAATTAATATAAGTTTCTATTGTTTTAAGTTTTATTATATAATGATTTTCTTATTATATTTTAATTTTAGAAATCTTAAGTTCAAGTTTTGTGACATCTAGATAAGACAACTTGTAACTTATATAGGTTTGACAAGTTGGGGAAACATTATTGTTGTAAGAAATGTTGACAGTATGCTTTAGGGCAAGGACCTACGTAGTTGGTAGACTTACTTTTACAATAGTAGTTCTCCAAAGATTGGCGTAATGTAAGTAAAATTCTCCTTCATTTTATATGCCGAGTTTTATAGTGAGGGTGAGAGACATATGGATGGTTTTAGAATTTATAATAATTAAATCTTAAAACAAAGTCATATAAGCCTAGTTCAAGAGGGCTACCAACTTAAATGGATTCAATTTCAGACAATTTGTTCTTGATGGTAAATGATGGAGGAAGAATATTGTGATGGAACCAATGTTGTGAATATAATCCAAATACACAGCAATGCAAGTTGTTGGCTTGCCTCCAGCACCCAAGTTTTAAACTTCTGAGAATCAGGCCAATAGAAGAGATTCTTAAATTGTTTCAGTTTCTCATGAGTTCTTATTGCTAATAATACTTTTGTATAGATTGATTTGTAAAGGAGGAAATGTCCATATATCGTGTTAGACTTGAACTCTGAACTGTTAAGCTTAAGGTTCAAAGTTCAAAACCACGTTCAAGGTTGAAGTTTAAGTATTGAGCATGCAAGGTTCAAAGCTTAGATTCAAAGCTTTACATCCAAGGTTTTGAAATACAAGTTAGGGTTCACTACTAAATTCTGGTGATGCAAAGTCCAGTAAACCTGTAGAACTCGATTCGGGTGCACAATTCAGGTTCCACGTTCAATTCAAAATCTCGGTATTTAGGTTCAAGGATCACAATTTAAAGTTTAGGTTCAAGGTTCGAAGATGCTAGTGCAAGTCCACTGATTCAGATTAAAATCACAAAAAAACACCAAGGTCCAGATTCAAGATAGGGAAAGTATATATTCTGGAAAGTACAGATTCAAACAGCCCAGGTCCAAGTTCAAAGTTCGAAAGCTCAAAGTTTTAAATGTTGAATCGACAATTCATATTTAAAAATCGCATTCACAACCTCAAGGATGTAGATTCAGATTGAGGGTTGCAAAGTCTGTTGACTCCACAACATGCAATAACAAACCCTTGGGCATCATTCACATATCTCCATATTGCGACTGGTTAATGAAGATGAGGAATATGGTTTCAAATGAGCCACTTATAACAAGTCCAGTGACTAATTGAAGTATCACTCCTATGAAGCATCCAAGGTAGCAAATAGGACAAGATGCATGCTAATATAGAGGGTGTAAGTTTCTACCGAGCTTTGTATATATAAAAAATCCACATGCTTGGCTATTGATCGCGTATCCATACCGGGCAAAGCTGAGAAGAATTATATTGACATTACCCCAAGAAGCTCCTTCATCCTATGCTCATGCTCTCGGTACAAATGGGTGAATGCCAATTATTTGACAAAATGTTTAATGTAAGTGTGACCCCATAAGGTTATCATAGGAAGTTTATGCAATATGGTTTGTTGGAAAAGCTTCGAAAGCTTTAAAGCTTGGTCAGAGGTGTCGGTAAAGTATTTATATAGAATGCAAAGACGGAGGCTTGATGGCGAAATTCATAGATTTTGGTAATAGTTGTATTGCCATAGAATATCACTGTTGGACTGTGCAGATCCGATAGCAACTCTTGATGATTTATTTGTTAAGCATCGCCTTCATTATGATCCTAGATCTCGACATATTTTGCTCAAAGAGACTGAGCGTGAATCTAGTTTGTCAACGGTTAAGCAACGAAATCATTCCCAATCATGCGTAGAAGGAGCACCACAATCTTGAATACTGTGCAAGGAATCTTGGCATAGTAGGGGAATTTGTGAATCTCTTAAAGCGATACTAAACCTCTAAAAGAATTCAACTGGGTGTATAGATGATTCAGCATGATGAATTTTTTTGCATCTTCAAATAGTGAAGCACGAAATTTAATCGGTATGGAACACTCTGTGGTGTTTTCAGATGTTGTGGATACCAAGTTGAGCCTCTCATCCCAGGTGCAGTGAATATTCATGACATGATCAAGTCAATGACGATCAAAGTCCAAACCATATCCCTATTTCCAACGGAATGTTCAGGTTGAGTGGGATCGGAAACCCTTGGTTATGTTGTCATTTGGAACCGATCTATTGGGATGACCAAATGATCCTCGTTCCATGGCGAGTTCACCGATTTTAAAAGGATCTAATCAGGTGAAAAGATTAAAATGGAGGCATAAGGAATACAACACAAGTCCAATCCACTGCATATTACCACTGTCGAGCATATGTACAAGACAGTGAATATGTTGACTCGCAGAGTATGTGTTAGTTTTGGTAACTTGAACAGCAGTTCGTCTATATGCTATTATTTAGTATATAATTGTTTTTGCTAACAAATTGGTTAGAGTAAGGACGATTATTTATTAAATAATTGACTTTTTTTAAAAGCAACTAGAAACCAATTTTGTTAGGGTTGGTAAGTTGTTTTATATTTCAGCTTTCGATTGCAAAATCGATTTTGGCAGTTGGTTTACCAATGAGAGTAGTATAAAAGGGGGTCTAGGGGGCATTTGGAGATGATGAATTTTGGAGAAACATTTGCAATGCTAGCAAATGAGTTTGTAAGTTTGTAGTGTTAGCAAACAGTCTTGCAGTGTTAGCAAGGGCGTAGCGTTAGCATGAGAATAACCGTGGGGAATATCAATGGGAGAAATTAAGAGGTTGTCCAAGTTCTACTAATGAGAGGCAAAGAATTTTGTATCTCTTGATTTTCTAAAGTTTAATATAATTTCTCATCTGTAGAACTGGTTTTCCCTTAGGGGTTTTCCTAGAGACAAGTTGTTCGAAAATATTATGTTCATTGTGTTGTGCATTTCTTTCCATATTTTTATTGGTGAAGTTGTAGTTGTGTTATTTTTTGATATTAGCTGGGAATTTGTTTTCAACAGTTTAATGATCATTTGCGATAGGAGATTAATAATTAGTGACTGCAATAGTTGTTTTTTCACATGGTATCAGAGCATTGTTAAGGGTAGAAGAGTTTTTCCCTAGGAAAGAAATTTTGATCTCTTTAGATTTATTATTTCTTTAATCCCTTGAGATGGCTTCAACTAGTTTGAGAGATCAGGATAGGTTGGATGGTGCCTCAAATTTTGGTGTTCGGAAGGCCAGAATTTCATTATTGTTAGAAGAGAATGATATCAAGAATTATGCTACCAGTGATGTACCTGTACCAACGGATGCAACATAGTTTACAACAGATAAGAAGGATGATGCCAAGGCGAAGAGGATTAACCTTGATAGTGTCAAGGATCATATTGTTCCACATATCATAGAGCTAAATATGGCGAAGAAGATGTGGGACACCATTCTGAATCTATAATAGAATGCTACAACCAACAAGAAGTTGATTCTCAGAGAGAAGCTAAAGAATACCCAGATGAACTAGGGAGAAGATGTCACAAGCTACCTCACTAGGCTCAGACTTGTCAAGGATGAGTTAGTAGTTGTTGGAGATAGCCCTAATGATGACGAGCTAGTGCGAATAGCCCTAAATGGGTTTACTAAACAATGGAGTGTCTTTGTTTAAGTTGTCAATGGACGAGATACTTTACCAAGTTGGGATTGACTATGGACTAATTTCACTTAGGAGGAGTTTAGACTAAGTCTTGTCAATGGGGCCAACAAGAGTCAGAAAAATGAGGTGGAATAGGAGAATGTTGCCCTAGCAGGTAAAGGGAAAGCAAAGAAGGAATCTAGCAAAGGATCAAATTTACAAAGTGAGAAGAAGAAGAAGGACCTTTCTAAGGTCAAGTTCTTTGGATGTCATGAGTTTGGCCACTATGTTAGTGATTTCCCAGAGAGGAAGAAGGGTAAGAAGTAGGTGGCAGCTTCAGCAAGTGTAGAAGAACTCTCTAGTAGAATGAAAAATAAATTTGTACTCATAGCTTGTATGGTTAGCTCAACCTCACAGTATGTTTGGTATATAGATAGTGGGGCATCATTTCATATGACAAGAGTTAGAGAGTACTTCTCCAGTTACAAGGAGGAGGAAACCAACGTCTAGATTTCTATGGAAAACTTGTCCAAACTCAACCTAGTTGGGAAAGGGACTATTCAGTTTCAGAGGGAGAATGGAAAGATAATTCCACTTCATGATGTGTTGTATGTGCCAAGCTTAGGTATGAATTTGATCAATGTGTCTATTATTCAGGATAGGGGGTATAATGTACTCTTTAGAGGGACAAATGTGTTGATTAAGCACAAGGATTAGAAATCACCCATAACTATTGGAGTTAGGAGTGGTCACCTTTATAGATTGCAGTTTGATACTCCTAGGGCACTCATGAGCAACAGTAATCCTAGAGATCTTGGAGAGCTATGGCATAGGAGGATGGGCCATATTCATCATGGAGCACTTAGATTGCTTCGTGAGATGGTGACAGGTGTTCCAGAGGTGAGCACAGAGCATGACAATGTAAGGGATGTGTGTTGGGGAAGATTGCGAAAGAATCTTTTCCAAGAAGTGACACCAGATCTAAGGGTGTTCTTGATCTAGTACATTTAGATGTTTATGGACCGATGTTGAAAAAATCTCTTAGAGTATATGACTATGTTACTTTTATTGATGGTTTCTCTAGAAAGACCTGGATATACTTCTTGAAGACTAAGGATGATGTTTTTAGTCGATTCCAAGAGTTTAAGGCTCTTGTGGAGAATTTGATAGGAAAGAAGATAAAGGTTCTTCGGTCAGACAACGGAGGCTAGTACAAAAGAAATGTCTTCTAGGAGTTTTGCACCAAAGAATGGAGTGTTCCTTACAATCCATAGCAGAATGGAGTTGCTGAGAGGAAGAACCATTCTATATAGGAGGCAACAAGAGCTATGCTACATGACTAGGACATGCCCCATTACTTATGGGCAGAGGCATGTAATACATCAGTCTACATCTAGAATAGAGTTCCACACAAGTTGCTAGGGAAGATGACACTAGAAGAGGCTTTCATAGGGAAGAAGCCAGATGTTAGTCACTTTAGGATATTCAGGAGTTTGGTATATTGTCATATTCCTGGAGATACATGTACAAAGTTAGATCAGACTATAGAGAGGGGGTACTTTGTTGGGTATAGTGAGACCTCAAATGCATATAGGATTTTCATTCCATGGACTAAAATAATTATTCCCAGACGTGATGTCAAGTTCATGGAGGATAAGGCATTCAAGAGATCCAGAGATTTTCTAGTAGATGATCAGAGTCAGCAGCTAGCAGAAGCTCCAAGACCAAGTCAAGGGCAACAAAGCTTAAGCACAATTACCAGTACGAGTGTAGACTTAGGTAGTGAAGATTCACGAAGTATGGAGCAACAGGTGCAACAGGAAATGCATCTAGTGGACTTAGAGGTTGACATTTCATCCTCTACAGTTGGCAGCAAGAACTATGAGGTTCTAGATACACAAAGGGATACTCAGGGGTTTGTGGGAGCTCTTAGGAAGAGTAATAGAAAGCAGAGACAACTAGCCAAGCTCAATGACTATGTGGCATTAGTTAGTTAGTTGGTAGATAGTGAGCCTTCTAGCTATCAGGAAGCTATAGAACATCAAGTACAACAAGATACTATGGTTGAGGAATATTCTTCAATAATGCAGAATGATGTGTGGGAGGTAGTGTCCAGACCAATAGATAGGGTAGTAGTTGGATCACGCTAGATCTAGAAGATAACGCATGGTGCAAATGGTAACATTGAGAAATACAAGGTGAGTTTCATGGCAAAGGAGTTCTCTCAAAAGGAGGGAATATACTATGAGGAGACATTTGCTCCAGTTGACAAGTATACTTCTATACAAGCTATAATCTCACTTGCAACACAAATGGGATGGCAGATCCATCAAATGGATGTCAAGACAACATTCCTTAATGGTGAGATGAAGGAGGAGGTATACATAGAACAACCAAAAGGATTTTTAGCACACAACAAAGAGACCCATGTGTGTAGATTGAAGAAAACATTGTACAGACTTAGGTAGGCTCCTAGAGTGTGGTATGCGCACATTGATACGTACTTGCAAAAAATGGGCATTGTGAAGAGTGAAGTAGATGCTAACCTCTACTACTTGGTGGTTGGGGGTGAGATTCTCATTCTTGTTCTTTATGTGGATGACCTGTTTCTTATAGGTTCACTAGGGCTCATAGTGGACAACAAGAGGAACCTTGCAGAAGAGTTTGAGATGAAGGATTTGGGACTTATGCGCTACTTTCTAGGCATGGAATGTGGTGGACAGATGAGGAGATTTTCCTTGGTCAAGGGAAATACTACGTTGAAATCTTGAAGAAATTTGGGATGGAGGATTGCAAAGCCATGTTTACACCCATGATCACAAATTGGAGGAAGGTAGATACATCTAAGGAAAAGGATGTAGATCCCACATTATATAAACAGTTGATTGGTTTGCTTATGTATTTTTTTGACCAACACTAGGCTAGATATAGAATTTGCAGTTAACTCTCTTAGTCAGTTCATGGTTCAACCAAAGCGAATGCATTGGATAGCGGCTAAGCATGTGTTGTGTTACTTGCGTGGTACAGTTGAGTATGGGATTAGATATGTTTGAGGTGAAGGTATCAGGTTGATAGGCTATACTGACATAGATTGGGAAGGAAGTAAAATGGACAAAAGGAGCACTTTAGGGTGTTGTTTCAACTTGGGATCAGGAGTTGTTTCTTGGTTCAACAGGAAGCAGAAGTCTATGGCTCTGAGTTTAGCAGAAGCAGAATATATAGCAGCTAGCATGGTGACATGTGAAGCTATATGGCTTCAGAAGTTGTTATTAGCTTTGCTTGGTCAAAAGGTTGAGACTACTATGATACATTGTGATAATTAGAGTTTTATTAAGTTGTCTAAGAATCTAGTGTTTCATGATAGGTCTAAAAATATAGATATCAGATATCACTTCATTAGAGATTGTGTACTACAGGGTGTTTTTTAGCTACAGTACAAACCTATAGAGGAGTAGGTAGTAGACATTCTGACAAAGGCATTGATGAAGACATAATTCATTTTCTTTAGAGATAAGTTGGGTGTCATGCAGAACAACTTCCTTGCTAAGAGGGAGTGTTAATTTTGATAGATTGGACAGTTGTTCGATCATATTCTATTATTTAGTATATAATTGTTTTTACTAACAAATTGGTTAGAGTAAGGAAAATTATTTATTAAATAATTGACATCTTTTAGTAGTAACTAGAAACCTTTTTTTTAGGGTTGGTAAGTTGTTTTATATCTCAATCATCGATTGTAAATCAATCTTGGCCATTGGTTTACCAATGAGAGTAGCAGAAAAGGGGGTCTAGGGGCATTTGGAGATGAACAAGTTTGGAGAAACATTTGCAGTTATAGCAAATGAGTTTGTAAGTTTGCAGTGTTAGCAAAAAGTCTTGCAATGTTAGCAAGGGTATAGTGTTAGCATGAGAATAGTAGTGGGGAATATCAATAGGATAAATTAGGAGGTTGTTAGAGTTCTGCCAGTGAGAGGCAAGGAATTTTGTATCCCTTGATATGTTGAAGTTTAATATAATTCCTCATTTGTAGAACTGGTTTTCCCTTAGGGGTTTTTCCAAGGACAATTTGTCCAAAAATTTTGTGTTCATTGTGTTGCACATTTCTTTCCATATTTTTATTGGTGAAGTTGCAGTTGTGTTATTTTTTTTATATTAGCTAGGAATTTTTTTTCAATAGTTTAATAATCGTTTATGATAGGAGATTAATAATTAGTGAATGCAATAGTTATTTTTTCATAGTATGGTTACTGTTAGATGTGAAGGCCAACTATCACATTTGTTCATTTCATATTCCTCTCATTTGTCTCTTTGTCTTCTATTGAAGACTATTGTATAAATATAAGGGAAAATTATTATGGATGTAAGCTGTAAGCTACAATAATTGAATGATATATTTTCTCTATTCTTAGTGTGGACATAGCCATAGTTGTGGTGAACTACAATATATCTTGTTTCTTGTCTCTATTTTGTGTATTCTCAATTTATCTCTTAAATTAACAATTGGTATCAGAACCTAGAAAGAATTTGGAAGAACATGCAAGACTCCACCAGGGTAAAGAAAGAGCCTATTGAGCTCAAAGAGGTCCAAAAGACTGAACCAAAGTTTTATAAGGAGAATTGAGAGTATATTATTACTGTGGAGACTCCTCCCATGGTAATTGTGTGAAGAGAATAGGGGCCAAGTAAAAGAATAAGGTTGTTAATAGTACTGTGCCAATTTCTCTATTGGTAGATGATGGTGAAAAAAAGTTGCATCCACTGTAGTATCAACATGAACAAAAAAAACATTGATATCCAAATCATGAGAGGCAGCCCATGGAAATTATTTGAGCCTTATTAATAATATTAGGATGTATGGGAAAAAATTTTGACTCGCCTAGCATCTCAAAGGTGACAAAATATGATATGGTTGTGCTCCAACATATGATTACAAGTAGCTTGTGTGGGTTTCAACTCTGCATGGTGAAGACAAAAAGAAGTGTAGACTTTGTTTGAAAACATTAGTGAGCACATCAATCAGAAGTATAAAATAAAGAGCACGAGGGATCATTAAGTCTTCCTTAGACAAGGAAATCAAAACTAAGATTGAGAACTAGGCAAATGCTTAGGCCTTGCAACAGATTTTTTCATGATTTCTGTTGTTCATTTCAACTGAAAAAAACATTCATTGGGGGGCACCTAGATCTTTTGAACACTAAATTTGAAGCAAGCAATCCTGAGATGATTGAGTGGTTTGACAAGAGATGTGCAAGTCATGAAATAAGAAGAGGCATAGAAAAAAAACCTTTAAGCCTAAAATGAGATCCAAGAGAGCAAGGAGGTTGGGGCAGTGCATAAGCAATTATTTTTTGGAAAGGGAATGTTATTTAACCTTTGGTAAAACTACATCAAGTGCAATAAAAAAATCACCAATGAGATTAGAAAAATGAAAGTAGAGGAAGAAGGCACAAGATGTGAATTGACATTATCTTTATAGATTACAGAGCATCTACAGCTTCTGCTGAGTGTGATGATTGGTATCATTTTTTAGAGTTTTTTTTTGATACCATGTGTAGTTTGGTGTCACATTCCAATGGGAGTTTTAGAAAGATTTTTTTGTTGTCATGAGATGATTTCCTCGAGGTGATTGGGGATTTGTGTTATTGTATCATGGTGAGCTCTTGATTCTAGATTAGAGCATTGACATAATACAAGTTCTCATGGAAGGTTATGCTCTTTAGAGTATGAGGTTCTAATTTGTGGAGATCAAGTTGTCATAGGGTTTTCCCAGGTTATGTAGACATGTAGTGGGATTTTTGATAATTGATCTTGGTTAGCATACTTGGTATCGAGTACTTTGGCGGAGTGGCCATGGAGGTGATCTTGAAAACTAGGAGGCTTGGGTCAGGCTACATTTGTTGAGATGGTTTCTCTTTGGAAGTTTCAACATGAAGTTTGAGGAGCCTACACCTATGGATGGATGTGAGTTTGTTATGGACCTAGTGGAGATTGTTATTTGACTCTTGGTGTATCCTGGCAGAGCATTCTCACTCCCTATGCTTGGTCTATTCAGTAGATTTATCTGCTTATGCATTTAGGACATGGTTGGTATTGTCCCTAGTTTTAAAAAGTTTTGAGTCTGATCTTCTTATTTACAAAGATCATTCATCCATGGTGGTTGGGTGTTGTAAATGCCCTTTGATGGCGATGTAAAGGAGATCATACTTCACACAATTGGGCACTTGATGGCATTGGTAGAAGGATGACTTATGATTTGCATTGATGTCTCTTCCAATAATTTTTTGAGGTTATTAATTGTTGTTGTACTTCATTGTTTTTTTAACAACAATACATGGTCCTTACATGAGGACTTGGAAGATGTCATTTTGCAGCAGGTTGGCTATGGTTTAGAGATCATCTCAAGCAAATGCCATGCCTTCTATGTGTTGATTATGCAATTTAAATTTATTTCTAATGTTCTTCTAGTTTTTTGCACATCAATGGATTCTTGGTTTGTTTTGTTGGAAGATGGTATCTTTCGTGAGTTATTATATGGGTTAGTTATGTGGTTATACATGTATTAATGTTGTATGGTTAGTTGAATGTGATTAGCAACTAGCTATGGTTGCTATTCTAGCTGTGATGATTGTCTATTAGACACTTTCATACCATAGGATTTGGTAAGGGAAAGTAGAGTTTAAGTGGGAGGATATTCAGATATGAGGTCTTAGAATGAGTTGAACTTCAAGTGGGAGATTGTTGGATGTGAAATCCAACTATCATATCTATTCATTTCATATTCCTCTTATTTCTCTCATTGTCTTCTATTGAAGACTATTGTATAAATATAATTGCAAAGATCTGTGTATTTGAGTTGCAAGTTGTAATGACTCAATAAAAGATAGACTCTACTCTCAGTCTGGATGTAGCCATATTCATGGTGAACTAGGATAAATCATGTGTCTTCTCTATTTTATTGTTTACAATATATCTTTTGGATTTAATAGTTACTATGTGAGGTTGACTACAAATGGTTATCTCTTGTTTAGTAGATCATTATGAATATAATCAGGCATATAGAAGCCACTAAGTGGCTAGGATTGAATATTATTCTTCTATGACACTTGACAATTATCTAGTATGGCTTGATAGATGGTAACATATGTGAAACAATAGAAACTAAGGGGAGATTGAAAATCAAAACTATATGTCACTTGGTATATAGTATTGGTACAAGGGGAGTTTGTATATAATAATTCTATGAATAGGAGTACATAAAAACTACCTTTTGAGATTCTTACTAGAATGCAGACTAGAGGAGTATAAGATTTTAGGGATGTTGTTGGTGAAGAGAAGATAAGTGTTGAAGGGGATTAGTTTGTTAGTTTTATGCAGTCTTTGCATAAGGAAGTGGAATTGAGGTTGGAAGAAAGTAATTAGAATTATAAGAAGAATGTTGATAACTCTAGAAGACATCATATTTTTGAAGTTGGTTATGTGGTGATGGTTCATTTGAAGAGAGGAAGATTTTGTATTGGAACATATAATAATTTGAAAATGGAGAAGTTTGGACCTTGTAAGATCTTGAAGAAGTTTGATAGTGATAATGCTTATGAAGTTGAGTTACTTGATGACATGAATATATCTCCCATATTCAATGTTGTTGATTTACACAAGTATCATGAGCTAGATGATGAATTTTTTGTACTTGACGATTATTCTAAGAAGCAAATTGAAGAGATTGAACATATATTAAATTACATTGTTGGTAGAAGTACAAGAGAAAAATATTACTATGAATATTTAAGGAAGTGTAAGAATAGATTGGTTGAAGATGCTACATGGATCTCTCAAATCTAAGTTGGATTCATCTCAGGTTGTAAAATCTCAATGATTCACGAGAATTGTTTTTTTTCAAGCTTGATTGTTTGATGCAAGAGCATCTTATGTTGTCGTGTCATCGTGCTCATCTTTTTTGATTTTTCCTATTGGAGAAAAGTACCTATGGTTTACAAGTTGTTTCTACCAAGCTATTCAATATTGGCCAAGTTATTGTAGCAAGTGTTGGCCAAGATATTGTAGCTAGTGTTGGCCAAGTTACTATAGCTATCGAGTTCCAGTTACTACTGAGTTATTCAGTGTTTTCTAAGTGAACCTATTATTTTTTGATGTTCGATTCCTTCTTTCATCGTGTTTGTCTATGATTCGTTATTAGTTTGAGCTGACTAATGTAATTAATTTGGATCATGAATTTAATGTCTAGTTCTTATATTGAGATGTGTGCATATCATTTTAAGGTTGACCTTTCTATTATGTAATGATCTAGAATCTTTTGTAAGCCATTTTGGCATGTATAAATAAAAATGTTTAGGTTTAGGTTATGCATAACTTAGATAGATGAGAGAAGATTCTTCTAGAATAACAAATTTAAAGTTGGATCATGGATTTTGAAGTTGTATTTTATTGGTCCTAACAAAGAAGGCCTTATAGTTGGGCATGTATACAAATAATTTGATGAATTGATCAATCATTTCAAACTTCTTTCTCTCCTTGGTGTTGTTCTCTCTATTTTTTTCTTCCATTGTGTTACTCAACAAGGTGACTAGATAGTTAGTTGTGCCTATGGTAAGTTATTATCTTTACTACTCTTTAAAATAGTAACTTGATCTTTACAAGCTTTTCGTATAGGGAAACAATATTTACTTTATTGACTTTATTGCTCCTCATTCATCTTTGTCAATTTTTTGAAAAAAAAGATTTAAGTCCATTATCATACATTCATACCTTTTTATCAAAATGATATGATCTCCGAGCTTTATTTTCAACTATTGTTCTATACATTTTTAAAAAGGCTACATCTTCTTTCTATGACAAGACACATTGTACAAAAAATGTAATTTACATTGACATCAATGAACCTTGAGGGACAAAGTTTCTTCCCCTTTTATTTTCTCAACCATTTCATGAATATGGTAACTCATTTGCAAGCACTAATAATTGATTGCAACTCATCTCACCCTTATATTTTTCTTTAAATAGATAATGCAGGCAAGGCTTGAACCCATACATAAATGAACCAACAAGCCCATAAAAGTAACATCAAGTTGAAACAAGAGGCAGGAGGGAATTTAGGAGAAATAAATTCAAACCCTTATATTTTCTTACTAGATCCACATATATAGTTTTGTTATGGTAGAATATTAGATGATATGCATTTGAAGGGTGAAAAATAATAGTTTTAATGTGGCATATTTTGATACTCTACATTTGATGGTTTATAATTTGTTAGTAGGATGAACAGTATTATTTTTGTTATGATACTCCTCATTTGATGGTCATATCCATTTGAAAATTGAAAATTGTAGCGATGAGCATCAAGATTTCTCTTATGATTTTCTTTTTATATACTTTGGTTTGAAGGTAGATTTCATTGAAACTATGAGTCTAGTATGATATTTAAGACACCTCACATTGATTACAAAAATTATAGATTTCAATATAAGATTTTCATTAAGGTTGTATTATTATTTTATTTATTTTTAATTCAATGGAGCGAGGGACACTATCTCTTATCTCCATTATTCTTGAAAATATAAGTTCGTGGATCCTTTCATAAAATGTTCTATCTTTGTCAAACCTAGAAATTTTTATTCATGTTGGATTCTTAATTCATCAATTACCTTTCAATCAAGAAAAGTATTATCCATCAAACAAAACAAAAACACCAGAACCTTTCAATCAATAAATTTTTCTAAAAAGTTTTATTATGATGGATTCCAATCCCATGAAGACATGACAGGGATTAGGTAGATTTTCTTGGCATGGAAAGAAAAAAATTAGATAGGTATTGGAAATGAATGTTAGTTTTTATTGTTGAGAAGCAATTAGAGTAAGCATTTTGTGATGGTGCATTGGATTATGTTCGTGCATTAAATTGTTATGCTCCCAAATAATAAAATACAAAAATTGATATGCCTATTTCTATCTCAATGGCACCAAACTGTGTAAGATTGGAATTCATATAGGTTACCAACAAAGATTTTCTTGAATGAGTTACAAAATCATATTTATAAGGCTTTATTGTCCATGTACTATATGTTAGTAAAATTAGGGGCAGGAGAGTCATCTTTTGCTTTGGACAATCTATAGGGGAGAGGGACCAGTAGTGGTGAGGGCTAACTTCGTCAACATGTAGTCACTACATGGGATATCGTAAGACCTTCATTTTTTTTTTTGAAATGTAAAATGGACATTGAACTACCTACAACTAAGATTTGAAGGTGTGACTCATCAAACAACTTGTTAAGATAGTGCACCTAGTGAAATGTGTCTAAAAAATGACTTTTTGAACATTTGACCAAAGGTTAATCTAAAAATCTCTACTAATTGAATTTAAAATTATCATTTTCTATTAATAAAGTATTGTATAACTATATGAAATGTAACATATATGCAACTTAAATGGACCAAATAGTTATACTTAATCATAAATATTTGTTATATATAACACAAAACGACAAATACTTCAACATAAAAAGATTATTTGTTGTTATAAAAATAACACATTATTATATAAAATACAATCTATATCGAACATATGGGGACCATTAGTTGGACACTAATTTTTTTGACAATCTCACACATTTCATGAGAAAATACAAGGCATTTATTGATATTCACCTTTTATATTTGTGATGATACATATTATTGATATGGTTTACTTTATACATATACATTGCTACCCCAATAGTTGTACATATAAGAATAGTATGTGTACTCTAAGATATCAATTTTTATTCAAGTGAGCATATTACGTTTTGAGTGACATACATATATTAGAGAGCTATGATATTTTGTTTGAGACAAAAAGTTATTTATTTCACTCATTAATGAATTCATTTTTATTTTTTTTATATAACATTTATAAGTTTCCATGTGTTCAAATATTGGTGTATTTTTTATCAACATTTAGATTTTTTTATATTTACAAATAGATCAATTAATTACAATATATAGTAAAAATGTGTTGGAAGATTAGAATCTATTTTCACCATAGGGTGATCAACTATTGGACCCCGCTCCACTATTGGGTCCTCTCCCTTAGCAATAAGCTATTAGGGAAAAATGTTGTGTGGGCTCCACACAAAGTTCAATACGGCGTATTATTTTAGTTTATTAATCAAAACTAATGTAATTGAGAAATTGGGAACAAAGACTGATAGGTAAAATTGTAATAAATCTTATACACTTGGTAACCTATTGGATCAATAGACAATTTTTAGCATTCTCTAACATTTGGTGGAGGTAGAACTACGATAATTTATTATTAAAATATTTCTAAACTAAATATTTTACTTTTCCTTGAAATGAAATCTTAAATTTGATTTATTTATTAATTGAGATCTGAATATGGTAAAATTAAAAATAATTGAGACTACTGAAAAATACATGCATCATAAAAAAATATTAATTTAATCTAGGTTTGTACTCTTTTAACATTTTATAACATCTGGTGGAGCCACAATTATGATGATTTATTGTTGAAATATTTCTAGATTGAATATTGTGCTTTTAATTGAGACTAACGAAAAAACACATGAATCTTTATGAATTATTGACTTAATATAAGTTTGTATTGTTTTAGGTTTTATTATATAATGATTTTCTTATTATATTTTAATTTTACAAAACTTAAGTTTGAATGTTATGTGACAACTTGTAACCTATATAGATTTGACAAGTGGGAGAAGCATTACTATTGCAGGCAATGTTGACAGTACGCTTAGGGCAATGACCTAGAGAGTTGGTAGACTTACTTTTACAATAGTAGTTTTGCGTAATGTAAAGTAAAATTTTAGTTCATTTTGTATGCCAAGTTTTATGGTCAGGGTGAGAGACATATGGATATTGTTAAAAAACAACTATAAAATCTTAAAACAAAGTCATATAAGCTAAGCCTAGTTCAACAATTTGTTGTTGATGGTAAATGATGGAGGAAGAATATTGTGATGGAACTAATGTTGTGAATATCATCCAAATACATAGTAATGCAAGTTATTGGCATGCCTCCAGCACCCAAATTTTAAACCTCTGAGAATCAATCCCATTGAAGATATTCTTAAATTGTTTCAGTTTCTTGTGCGTTCTTATTGCCCATGATACTTTCGTAAAGATTGGTTTAACTTCAACTTGTTCTTATTGCCCATGATACTTTCGTAAAGATTGGTTTAACTTCAACTTGAAACCTTTAATGTTTTGAGCATGAAATGTTCAAAGTTCAGATTGAAATATTTACGTCCAATGTTTCAAAATACAAGTTAGGGTTCACTACTAAAATCCGGTGATGTAGAGTCCACTAAACAGGCCGTCATTTCCCAAATCCAGAGATTGATTCGGGTCCACAATTCAAGTTCGTTCAATTCAAAATCTTGGCATTTAAGTTCAAGGATTACAATTTAAAGTTCAGGTTTGAGGTTTGAAGGTGCTAGTGCATGTCCAGTGATTCAAAGATATAGATTTAGATCAAAATCACAAAAACCACCAAGGTCCAGATTCAAGATGGGGAAAGTATAAATTCTGGAAAGTACAGATTCAAACAGCCCATGTCCAAGTTCAGAGTTCGAAAGCTCAAAGTTTTAAATGTTGAATCGACAATTCATATTTAAAAATCACATTCACAACCTCAAGGGTGTAGATTCAGATTGAGGGTTGCAAAGTTTGTTGACTCCACAGCATGAAATATCAAACACTTGGGCATCATTCACATATCTCCGTATTGAGACTGGTTAATGAAGATGAGGAATAAGGTTTCAAATGAGCCACTTATAACAAGTCCAGTGATTAATTGTAGTATCACTCCTATGAAGCATCCAAAGGTAGTAAATAGGATAAGATGCGTGCGAATATAGAGGGTGCAAGTTTCTCATGAGGTTTGTATATATAAAAAATCCACATGCTTGGCTATTGACCTCGTATCCATACCGGGGAAAGCTGAGAAGAATTATATTGACATTACCCCAAGAAGCTCCTTCATCCTATGCTCATGGTCTCCGCACAAATGGGTTAATGCCAATTATTTGACAAAATGTTTAATGTAAGCGCGACCCCATAAGGTTATCATAGGAAGTTTATGCATTATGGTTTGTTGGAAAAACTTCGAAAGCTTTAAAGCTTAGTTAGAGGTGTCGATAAAGTATATATATAGAATGCAAAGATGGAGGCTCGATGTCGAAATTCATAGATCTTGGTAATAGTTGTATTGCCATAGAATATCACTGTTGGACTGTGCAGATCCGATAGCAACTTTTGATGATTTATTTGTTAAGCATCACCTTCATTATGATCCTAGATCTCGACATATTTTTCTACCATATGTCAAGGAGACTGAGCGTGAATGTAGTTTGTCAACGGTTAAGCAACGAAATCATTCCCAATCATGCGTAGAAGGAGCACCACAAGCTTGAGGATTGTGGAAGGAATCTTGGTAAGGTAGGGGAATTTGTGAATCTGTTAAACCGAAAACTTCTAAGGGTCTGTTTGGCTATGGGAATAGGTATAGCTATTCTGGAATAGAAAATGGGGTTACATATTCCTGTTTTTGTTTGGTTCAGCCAATATTTGATGGGAATTTGCGGATTCCAAAATTTATGTTTTCTAAAATAAATAAAACTGGAATAGGAATAGGAATACTTGATGGGAATATTTGGTTCAGCCAATATTTGATGGGAATAGGAATACGTATTCCAATAACACCTATTTGGGTGGAATTGCAAAACCTCATTTTTGGGCCAAAATTGGAATATGTATTCCTATTTTACTTCATATTCCAATTCCAATTTGGTGCATCCAAACAAAGAATTCAAAATTTTAAGAATTTACATATGCTTATTCTGCTTGTATTCTCATTGCCAAATGGGCCCTAAAAGAATTCAATTGGGCATATAGATGATTCAGCTTGACATGAACATATCTTCCATATTCAATGCTTTTTATTTACACAAGTATTATGAGTTAGATGATGAAGTTGTTGTATCTAATGATTATCCTAAGAACTAGATTCAAGAGATTGAACAAATATTTGATAAAAGAGTTGGTAGAAGCACAAATGGAAATGATTACTATAAATATTTGGTGAAGTGGAAGAACAAAATTTCTCAATCTAAGTTGGATTCAACTCAGGTTATGAAATCTCAATGATTCATGAGAATTATTTCTTTTAAGCTCAATTGTCTAATGTAGGAGCATCCTGGGTTGACTTGCTATCCTACTCATATTTGTTCATTTTGCCTATTGGAACAAGGTGCCAGTGGTTTCCAAGTTGTTATTTCTGTCAGTTTGTTCAATGTTGGCTAAGTTACTGTAGCAAGTGTTGGCCAAGTTACAATAGCTAGTGTTGGCCAAGTTATTGTAGCTATCGAGTTTCAATTACTACTAGGTTATCTAGTGTTGGCTGAGTGTTTAAGTGAACTCATTATTTGTTGATGTTTTGTTCCTTCTTTTACTGAGTTTGTTTGTGATTGGTTTTTAGTTTGAGCTGACTTATGTAATTAATTTGGATCATAAATTTAATCTCTAGATCTTTTCTTGGGATGTGTGTAGACCATTTTAATATTGACCTTTCTATTATGTAATGATCTATAATTTTCTATAAACCATTTTAACATGTATAAATAAGGGTGTTTAGGTTTAGGTTAGGCATAACTTAGATCGATGAGAGAAGATACTCCTAGAATAGCGAATTTGAAGTTGGATCATAGATTTTGAAGTTGTATTTTATTGGTGGTAACATAGAAGGCCTAACACTTGGGCATGTATGCAAATAATTTGATGAATTAATAAAGAAATTTGAAATTCCTTCTCTCCTTGGTGTTGTTCTCTCTATTATTTTATTCCATTGTGTTACTCAACAAGGTGACTTGATAGTTAGGTGTGCCTGTGACCCAAGCTTTCCATAACCCTCCTTAAGTCATTATCCCTACTACTCTGTACAATAGTAACTTGATCTTTACAATCTTTTCATATAGGGAAACCCTATTTACTTTATTGACGTTATTGCTCCTCATTCATCTTTGCCAATATTTTAGAAAAAGGTTGAAGATCATTATCATACATTTGTACCTATTTATCAAAATGATATGATCTAAAAGCTTTATTTTCATAAAGTACCACTTTCTACAAACATTGGAAATAACTATTTCCACTTGTTAGCTCAAGATTTTGAGAATGTTCTAAAATTTCTATACCCCTACTCCTTTTCCTTCTATGTTAGTGTGTTTTTTAAACATTGTTTCGACATTAATGATCACAACCTTATTGAATTTTCTTCAACTATTGTCCTGTACATTTTTAAAAGGCTCTATCTTCTTTTTATGACAATGACATTGTAGAAAATTTTTGTAATCTACATGGACTTCAACAAGCCTTGAGGGAAAAAGTTATTTCCCCTTTTTATTTTCTCAACCGTTTCATAAATATGGTAAGTCATTTGCGAGCACTAACAATTAATTGCAAGTAATCTCACCCTTATATATTGTTTTAAATGTTAGCTTAAAGAATAAATTTGACAACTGAGTGTCCATACACTTAACCAAGGTCAAGAGTAAGTGCCGAGTGATAACAAGTGCCAAGTGATAACAGGTGCCGAGTGTTAACAAGTGGCGAGTACAACATGTGCCGAGTGATACCATTTTGTTTAGGTGCTGAGCTATCCAAGAAACAACATGTGTCGAGTATCAGAAATACTTCAGGATCCGAGTAACATAGTAGACCAGCATAAAAGTTTGAAATTGCACAAACTATGATGCAAACAATTTTTGCTGCCAACAGAAGGTAAACTTTGAGGGATTTAATGATAAAATAGAATCTTTTATTTTTCTCGATCTATTCACATGTAGCCAATAAGAAAAATGATAATGGCATGCAACCAATCAGTAAAAACAAGTATTCAGCGAGAAATTGAGATTCAATATGGATCGTAGATTCAAATCAAACCCTAAGTCTTTGCAGTCTTTATAAGGAAGACAAAATTTCATTGTAAATATATGGAAGGACATACAAGGGTGCATAAGGAAATTTTTTTTTAGAAGAAAGGGTTATCAGATCACAAAGGATCGAGATCAAGAGAAGACGAAAAAGGATCCTGCATTCAGCAATCAAGGATTGTAATTTATCAGGTTTATTGTATCTAATACTCTCTAGCAATTTTATTAGAATGAAAATCCTATGGTGATAGGTTAGCTTTATAGCTATTTTGTAAGATCCTTTTGATTAGGTGATTAAAATCCTTTAACAGGGTGACACTTCATTTCAAGTATTTGTAAATCCTCTAACCAGGTCACTATTAGTACAGTGTAAAGCCTTTAACAAGGCAGGCCTTTAACAGGGCAAACCATCAGAAGTGGTTGAACAATATTGCTGCAGTAAATTTTGTGGGTATCATCCCCACCCCAGTTTTACCTTCTTATTCGTGGAGGGTTTCTGGGTTACCAAATTCCAATGTTATGAGTTATTGATGCATGAGTTTTGTTACATGTTTATTTGATGTATTTACATGCATGCAATTTACTTTAAGTTAGAAGTTTTTGTGTGATACTTATGATTCACATCCCCCCCCCTCTCATAAGTACTCTTTCCATATTCAAATATTCCAATAATTGGTATCAGAGCCATCCAGGTTCTCACAAGGAAAAGCCTAACAGCTTGGAGGAAAAGATCTAAAGATGGAAGCTTTCAAACTTGGAAAGATCATTGAAAATCAGGTGATAGATGTGCAACTTTCTCTGCATAGCTTGGAGGAATTCAGAAAAAAATTGAGAAACTCATTAAAAAAGAGGAAGGATCTAGCCATAGCTGAAAATGATATACACTACAAGGAGATTGATAACACCAACATATTTTCCAGTGGAGACACTAAAGAGTTTGATACAACAATAGCAGAACTAATGGGAAAAATAAAATTCAAGCAGATGAGATAAGATCTCTCAAGATGGAACATGAATCACAGGCTATAATGATATGTGAAATTACTAAACAAAAGAAAAGAGAAGTTGATGATAAGGTCATGATGGAAAATGACAAAAGGAATCTTGCAAACAGACTTGAAAAATAATGTACTGAATTGACAAGGATCTCAAACATGCAGATGGATACACTTGCTCAAATGATGAATCTTCATCATGAACTCAATATGAAAGATATTGAGATCTCTACCTTGAAGATGCATAAGGAAAAAATGCAGAATGAATTGAATAGAGAAAGAGAGGTGGCAGAAAATCTCAACAAATCAAGTGAAGCCATCAAATATTTTGAGAAAATACTGAAATCTCCAAGATCAACCCATGATACAACAGGGCTTGGATATAACAACACTGAAGTAGGAGAATCATCAAAGAGTGCAAAACAAAGAAGTGAAAAAGGTAAAGATGTTAAACCTACATGTCATTTCTGTGGAAAGAAAGGACATACATCTAATGTCTATAGAAGCAAGAATGCCCATCAGCATGACAAACCCAAAAGCATAAATCATTGTCATAAATGCAAGAAGTAAGGTCATCAAGCATATGAATGCAGAACCCAAACTATCAAGACATCAAGATTTGATGGACATTGTTATAATTGCAAAAAGTATGGACATAGAGCTTTTGAATGTACATCAAAGTCTATCTAGATAGTAAATCAACTAGCAAAGACATCAAACCATGAATTTTGGGATTACAACACCAGGTACAGCTATCACTATTTTCAAGAATATGGAAATATCCCACAGAACTGCATAAGAACACATTTTAGAGGGAACTACAAAAGATGGTTGAGTCAAACTACATGTTTCAGTTGCTTAAAAATTGGTCATGTTAGCAGGAATTGCCCAACAAGGTCAAAGGCATCAAGTTCTGAGTTCAGCAATGGAAAGGCAAAGATAGATGTTGGACATATCAGAAGTGAAATGAATAAGACATGGAGGAAGAAAGACGAGTATAGCACATCAAGTACAGAGATCACTTCACCTAATAGGTCAAGTGATCACACTTCATCAAATTAAGCAAAGAACAAGTGTGTGGGATTGATAAACCAAGTTACATCATAAATCAGTCCCAAGAAATATAAGAACTGCAAAAATGAAATCAACATAAGCAAAGATGCTAAGTCAAAATTGAGAAATTTTTTGAAGATGTGTCAAAGTTTCCTTTAGGAGCTGAGTTGCTAACAACGACCGAGTTGATAATTGATGTCGAGCTATGAAATATCAATAGGAGTCGAGTAAAGTAAAACACAATAGGAGCCGAGTCATGAAGAAAATTTTCAAGTGCCGAGTAGACAGTTGGCAACGTACTAAGCATTTATTACTCTATTTTGAAGGGTACATAAATCCAATTTTCGATCATTTTCCCACCATTCAAACAAGAAGCAAAGCCAAAAAGAGCAGAGAAGATCAAGATCAACTTAGAAGCCATTTGTGAAGATTTCAACAGCGATTCAAAACAAGTTTCATTGATTTAAGGTATTTTACTTAAGTGCCGAGCTACGTAAGACTTATAAACTTGTTTAAATCATAAACCCTAGTTTGGCAAACAATGGCATCTGGGTCAAGAACCACTAAGGGTATAGAGAGTCATGAAGTTCAGTTGGTCAGCAACGAATTTAAACAACCTGAATTTAAGCCCATTCCAGAAGTAGCGTACAAGAATGATCTTGCAAGTGCATTATCAGTTATTTCGAATAAAGTTGTTATGGTCCAAGATGTTTGCAGATGTTATAATTGCAAAATTGGTGACATAGGAGACTTAGAAATCTATAATGCATATGATAAACTATGTGAAAAAAAAGTACTGAAAAATGAGTTTTCAATAATAGAAAGAAAAGGATCAACCAAAACCCTAGCATTTCTAACTTTTTTCAAAACTGAATGGGTACGGATAGTTCTGAGCCGAATACATGATGGAGCTTTTTGGTTAGAGTCAGGGCCAGTAAAATTCACCAAGAAAAATGTTCAGAGGGTTGCTGGTATTCCAACCCTAGATCAGCCAAAGACCCTACGAAGTGAAAAAAGGGAAGTAATAGAGAAAAATACAAGTGCCAAATGGAACAATAGAGGAATGACTATCAGCACAGTCACAGATCCCCTACTAGATTTTGTTGTGAGAATCATTTCACATAAATTCTATTAATCAAGCAGGTTAAACAGTGTACCTTGTATAGCAGTTGATGTTGCATACAAGATAATCAAAAGGGATCACACTTATGATTTGGCAGAGCTCATGTTTCAATAGATTAATGAAAATTTATGAGCTATAAGGAAGAGCAAGGGAGCTCAATGCAAATTTGGACCAGTTTTGATGTGCATGTTTTTCTATCTAATGAAAGAATTTCCTTCTATGGGTAAGGTAAGATGGAATCTAGATAAAACAATTGTTGAACAAATTAATGGATACATTGAATAGATGGGTGAAAATTTTGATGCCCAAATGACTAGTTATTTTGAGGACTTCAAAAATTCCATGAAAAAAAGAATGAGAATTCCAGTCTCATTGACTGAGAAATATGAAAAAGACATTTGTTTTCTTGTAGATATAGATTATACCTACATACAAGCATTTATACCTAGAGTAAGATGGCTTAGGCCACTAGGTTATGAACTTGATGTTGATCAAGCCTCTACAGCAATAAAAACCCTACTTGTAGAAGAAGCAGATAAAAATTCAAAAAAATTTGGAACCTATGATGTTGTCAAATCAAAGGTGATAACAGATTTGAAGACTACTTCAGCAGTAAAGAAGAAAGAGAAAATGGTGAGACAAATCAAGAGAAAATTTGGCTTGGAAGAAGAAGGAATAACAGAAGAAGAGGGAGAAAACATTGAAGAAGAAGAAGATAAACTTCAAGGTCAGACTCAAGGGTTAGGAGAAGATAAAGAGGAAAGCGCTGAGGTAGAAGAAGCCAAGGAAGCACCTGTTAAGAGAAACACCACAACTCCTTCTGCTCCTCAATCCAAGGGAAAGAAAATAGATGCTCCTACACCAAAGAGACCTACCACAAGGGTTGCAGCACAAAGAGCCCAAGAGGAGGCAAAAGGAAAGAAGAAAGACTCAAAGAAGACTGCTGCTGAGTCAAAGAAAAGGAAATTTATTCCCCAGCCTAAAACAGATGAGGAGAAAATAGAGTCAGAGGACAATAGTCAATTTCAAGTGGTAAGACACAAACCCCAGAGTGCTATTGATAAATTATGTTCAAAAATTAGGAATAATGATTTAAAAGGTTTAAAGAACCTGAATTTTTCTAAGCTCACCAAAGAAGAGAAAAATAAATTAGAGGAATCTGTGTATGCTATGATGGCTAAGTATAAGCGCACACCTCTAGAATTAGATCAATTTATGCCAAGAGAATTGTATAAAATTGTAGAGGATAAATGGCAATTTTGTTTACAAATGGAAAAAGAGATAAGGGAGTCAAAATTAGCTAGATTGTTGCCTGATTTGACTAAAGATCAAATAATAAATGCAGTAAAAAGGCATAATAACAGATTCACTCCCAAGTATAGAGCATTCAGCATACTGCAGAATAAAATTGAAGAGGTAGTTACTAAATCCACAAGATTGTGGAAAATAGTTTACAAGAAAATAGAAGATGTATATAATGAAGAATATAAGGTAGAGGCAAGTGCCAAGACAAAGGAAAAGAAGGTGTCAGAAACCAAAGAAAAAGAGAAGAAACTAGTGGAGAAGAGTAAAGAAGGAAAGGAAGAAGAGGCACATAATGAGGAGAAAGAGGAAGAAAAACATACAGTTGAGCCACAGGATCAAAGTATGCAAGACATATAGGTATCTCCTCCTAGTCCTCCTCATGCCACCATCACACCTGTAGATGTCATAAAAATAAAAGATGTTACAGACACTTCAAATCTAAACATCAATCCATTAACTGCAGAGGATTTGGAAATCCTTGACCAATCATCACTAGTAGCAAAATTAAGTTCAAATCCTGTATTGGTCAGTGTTGATGAATTACATAATCCAAAAGTCAACGTAAAAGCACTAGTTCCATCCTTGACCATACAAACTACTAGTAATCTAATTCTTCTACCACCACCTCCACCAAGTATAGTCACTTATACACTCCAAATGCCGAGTACAACAGTAGGGGAAATAAAAGAAACATTTGAAGAACCAACAAGTTCAACCCCACCTAGCAATCATAAAAGGGATATTCAAGTTGAAGAAAAAGATGAGACAAATAAAAAGGAGGAGATTGCAATACAAACACTGGTTGCACTACCAAAATCTGGTACTCCAACACAAACTCTTCAGCAGTCGAGCACAGAAGGATTACAACTGCAAATCAGGATACCAGGCTCGAGCTCATCAAAGGTAGTCAGGAAAATTCATTATGGAGTTCCTGAGCTTGATGAAGAAATAAAGATCCATATTATGAATCTAGCACTCTTATTGAAGAAAAGATTAATGAAATTCAGAGTGCATTGGACAAAAGAAGGAGACAAGAAGCACTAAGAAAAGAATACAAGCATAAGCTTACCTTGAATGAAATTAAAGATATATTCATAGAAGCTTTTTGCTTACAATCTCCAGATGAGTCAAGACCAATTATAGAGCAACTATCTGATATAGTTGACCAAGTGACTAATGAAGACCAAGAAAGAAATGCCAGATTGCTCGAATGGTCAGAAAGGAAGTTCCAAGGTAAGGTAAATAGTAAAATATCCGGTGATATAGCACTGTCTAAAGAAGAACTGGAAAAGAAAATTAAAACAGTTAAAATTGTACTAGGAAAAATATTTTCCCTATACAAAAAGTTGTGTGATTTTTCCATATTCACACAGGACACTAGCCAAAAAATACTGAGCTTGGAAAACAATCTGAAAATTTCTAGCATGCTACTCCCCACAAATCTAGCTCAGAGTGAGAAGCATTTTGTCGAATCGCTTCACTCACAAAGAGAGTTAGATGTCTTAGCAGTAGAGGAGGCAACTACAAAAGCTAAATTGATACAAATTCAATCGTCAATAACTCCTCATTTGGAACTACTTCACAAGGAGCAGATAAATGCAGAGACAGTCCTCAGGAAAGACCCCAATCTTTCTTCATCTGATGAACTTGTACACCTAGCAGCAGAGATTACCATCCAGCATAAGACATTGGATGTCGCATTAGCAAATTGGGATGCAGCTCTGAAGGTACTCCTTGAAGTAAATAGCACATTTTTGGCTAAGTATGGCATTTCATTATAAGACCCTTGACCTAAGTGTCAAAGAGGGGGAGAATAAGTAATAAGAGAGTTAAGTAAAGGAATAGAGTTAAGTATAGGAATAAGAGTTAGGTACAGAAATGAAATGATAAGTATGATAAAAGGGGGAGATAGCAAATTTTGGGAGCAAATTTTGAGATAGCAAATTTTGAATGTAGGATAAATTAATGAGTCACATGGATCTTAATTAAGTGTTTTTGCCACTCATGTTAAAGGGGGAGATTGTTAGCTTAAAGAGTAAATTTGACAACTGAGTGTCAATACAATTAACCAAGAACAAAAGTAAGTGTCGAGTGATAACAAGTGCCGAGTGATAAAAGGTGTTGAGTGTTAACAAGTGTCGAGTGTAACAAGTGCCGAGTGTTAACAAGTGTCGAGTACAACATGTGCCAAGTGATACAGTTTTGTTTAGGTGCCGAGCTATCCAGGAAATAGCATGTGCCAAGTATCAGAAATACTTCAGGAGCCGAGTAACTCAGTAGATCAACATACAAGTTTGAAATTGCACAAACTATGATGAAAATAGTTTTTGCAGCCGACAGAAGGTAAACTTCGAGGGATTTAATGATAAAATAGAATCTTTTATTTTTCTCGAGCAATTCACATGCAGCCAATAAGAAAAATGATAATGGCATGCAACCAATCAGTAAAAACAAGTATTGAGCGAGAAATTGAGATTCAATATGGATCGTAGATTCAAGTCAAACCCAAAGTCTTTGCAGTCTTTATAAGGAAGAGGAAATTTCATTGTAAATATATGGAAGGACATACAAGGGTGCATAAGGAAATCTATTTTCAGAAGCAAGGGTTATCAGATCACAAAGGATCGAGATCAAGAGAAGACAGAAAAGGAGCCTGCATTCAGCAATGAAGGATTGTAATCTATCAGGTTTATTGTATCTAATACTCTCTAGCAATTTTAATAGAATGAAAATCCTATGGTGATAGGTTAGCTTTGCAGCTATTTTGTACGATCCTTTTGATTAGGTGATTAAAATCCTTTAACAGGGTGACACTTCATCTTAAGTGTTTGTAAATCCTCTAACCAGGTCACTATTAATATAGTGTAAAGCTTTAACAGGGCAGGCCTTTAACAGGGCAAACCATCAGAAGTGGTCAAACAATATTGCTGCAGTAAATTTTGTGGGTATCATCCCCACCCCAGTTTTACCTTCTTATTCCTAGAGGGTTTCTGGGTTACCAAATTCCAGTGTTATGAGTTATTGATGCATGAGTTTTGTTACATGTTTATTTGATGTATTTACATGCATGCAATTTACTTTAAGTAAGAAATTTTTGCGTGATACTTATGATTCACCCCCCCTCTCATAAGTACTCTTTCCATATTTGAATATTCCAACATTAAATAGATAAAGTGGGTAGGGCTTGAACCCATACAAAAATGATCCAACATGTTCATAAAAGTAACATCAAGTTGAAACAAGAGGCATGAGAGAATTTAGGAGAAATAAATTCAAACCCTTATACTTTGTTACTAGATTCATGGATTCACTTTTCTTATGGTAGAATATTTTATGATATTCATTAGAAAGTTGAAAAAAAAAAAGTTTTAATGTGGCATATTTTAATACTCTACATTTAATGGTTTATAATTTGTTAGAAGGATGAATAATAATATTTTTTATATGATGTTTATAATGATACTCTACATTTGATGGTCGTACCCATTTGAAAATTCTAGCAACGAACAACAAGGTCTTTCATGTGAATTTTTTTTATATACTTTGGCTTGAAGGCTGATTTTCATTGAGACTCTAAGTCTAGTATGATATTGGAGACATGCCTCACATTGATTAAAAAATTATAGCTTTGAATATAAGATTTTCATTATGGTTGTATTATTTAAAAATTGTTAAACTCAATTGAGTGTGGGATACTATCTTTCAGCTCAATTATTCTTGAAAATATAAGTTCTTGAATCCTTTCATAAAATGTTCTACCTTGCTCAAACCTAGAAATTTTTATTTGTGTTGGATTCTTAATTCATCAATTAGAGTAATCCCTTTCAATCAATAAGTTTTGCTAAAAAAATTTATTATGATGGATTCCAATCCCATTGAAACATAATAATTTAAAAAGATAATAGCAATCTAAAATAGTAAAAATCATTAGCACAAAGTAATAGTGCAGAAAAGTGATTCTTGGTTACAAAATCAAAATTATTTCAACTTAACTTATTTTGATGGAAAAATATGGAAGAACTTAGAACTTAATCATCATACATTTTTACTTATAGCTAAATTGGACAATTTGTCCCAAACTATACTTATTCATTAAATAAGAGTATTCTTATTCTCTTAACAAAGACAATAAGTAGAATTAAAGAGATTCTATAGAGACATTTTAGGCTTACTTATAGCTTTAATCTCTTTTGAGACAAAGGTAAAATAGTCTTGTGAGATAGTATTACTAGTGTTAGTTAAATTTTCTTTGTAAGTCATTTGTTTAAGACAAAAATTTAAGATACATGCTTAAAGACAACATTGAAGACTGTGCACACATTTTATAGTGTCTTAGGTTTAAACAATTAGATCAAACTTTTTCTCAAGCATTGTCCTAAAATCTATATCTCTCTAGTAATGGCAATTACCTATATGCTATCCAGTTTTATTAGGTTAAAAGTTTATAAAGTCTTACCTATAAATGTCTTTCATGCATACTCATCATATATCAAATAACTTATGTGCCTTTTGAAAGCTCATATTTTCATCTATGTCTGATACTCTAGTAGTATTTGAAACATTTTAAACAGTGACTTTCCCTTCACTAGAGATACACAAGAGTGAATAAACCCTTCTAGTTTTTTACCCACTAACAAAAACCCCTCATTTACCCTCCATTTTAGTTGATTTCACTATTGTCAAATGGATTTCTATGCTCTTAATTTTCTCTTTAGATTAGGAATGCTAACATTTTCCTACTCACAAAATTCCTCCTCCATTTTAAGAGTTATGAAAATCAATTGCTTATCTTTTTTATTACCACACAAGTTATAGATACTTTTTTTGTTCATAGATGGAGAGCACATAGCTCTAACTGGCACATTATTATTAATACTTAACATTGTCATTTTTAATGTTGTATAACTCTCCATCTGAGTCCATCTCATTATTTTGTATGTATCATATGATATTAATTGTGGGATTACTAGGGTTTTTATTATGGCTTCAATAAAAAAATTAGTAGTAGTTGATGCTAGTGTTGGAATTTCAATAGTTGATGCTCATGGTGCCTCCTCTAAACAAATACCCTTGTAAGTTTGTTTCGAAAGTGTTTTGTTGGGACTGAAAATTGCATGCTTCATTTTTAGTCACATTTTGAAAATTTTGGAAAATCATGTCCTCAAGTGCCTTTTATGCATGTGGTCAGTTGGTAGCTTGAGGCCTAGGTGGTGTTTGAGTGGCTTAACACATTTCATTTGACATATGCGTATGATCCACAATGTTATTTTGCCATCCCGAATCATTCTGTGAAGTCCCATTTTGAGCTAGTGTCAAAATTTGCAATTCTACCAAGTGTCAGACAGCGATAAGAGGCCTTGTTGGTGAGTGAATATCTCGCACCCAAAAATGTGTCATGACTTACCCCTTTGAGAGTGTCTGATATCCATGCCTGAGAATCTATGTTTCAGATTTTGAATCATTTCAAGTCCATTTGAATAGGTTTTGAATCCCTCAAAGTTGGTCAGTTACTGTTTTCATGCTTTTGCACTGTGCACGTAATTCTGGGAAGCCTTGTTTGACATGCAATAACTTTTGACCAGTTGACCCAAATGAGAAAATTCCTTTTGAATTGTATTGCAGACATCAGAGACTTGTTATGTTCCAAGTTTCAGCTTTTGACAAATCCGTTCGGTCAGTTTTCAAGCATGATTCCAAATGCAATTTATAAGTTTTGACTGGTGTCAGCATTTGCAGATTGTTTGGTAACCCTGTTTGTGGCATCATATCTCCTGGTTCATGATACGTGAGATCAAATGGATTGTACCATTGTATTGCCCTCTAAAAGTACTACAAGTGTGCCAGTTTTTAGAACTTGATGAATCCGTCTTCACACTTTACTATAGTCATTCCATTCACAAAAAATGATATGTTACTGATGTCCTTTGTCCTGCAAATCTAGATAGCCTACTTTGAACATCCGCCATTTGCGCCCAATTATTCGTCATGAGCCAAAATTGTATAGTCACACTCACCTCATGACAGAGTTCCAATTTCCCAATTTTCGTCCTTCCAAATGTCAGTTTGCCCAGTTTTTGGAGCCAAATCCGAACCCAGTTTGTTGTTTTCTAACGTGTTTGCTTGCAGGTATTTCTGAGAAGACAACTTTGACAGCTAGTATCTTTTGACTGGGAATTCGTCATGAGACGAGATTCAACTATTTGCAAGAATGCGGAGCAGAGATTCAGTGGGCCATTTTCCAGAGCCCGATCAGGTGTTTGGATCAGTTTTCAAAGGTAGTCAACAGACCTCCTGGCGCAGGATTGAAAAGTTGTGAAATAATAGATGTAGAAGAACCTTATACGACAATCAACAGGACTCTTGAGTTTCGAGTAAAACCTTGAGGATGCCAACCACTTAGATGAGAAGTTTTTAGCTATTTCACAAATAGAAGTTTCTCTAGAAAATATTAAATCTTTCCTGCCTTATGTTCGTTGGAAATGCTTGGCATCCACATATGTTGCAGGACACATTGGTGCAGAATGTGAAGCAAGTTGAAGACAGAAAGCTTTTGATGATTGTTCAAAACAATCGACTTCCTTACTGGATGCAAATTTCAAACATGTTTGGCATTAATCGAACACTTTCACAGTGCTTGTCAAGATATCAATGCAGTCTCAATGTTCATATCATGCAGAAAGATTGGACAGATGAAGAAGGTGACCAACTTCAAGCAATTGTTGAAATTTTTGGGAGAATGATTGGTAGATTGTTGCTGTTAATATGAAAGGATGGACATATTCTCAACGCTTAAACAAATGGTGCAAGTCTATTTTGCTAGATTAGAAAAAAGTGGGAAGATTGAACAAGTGCTCAATAGAGACCACGCAGTGAAAGGAGGAATCCCCACACATAATGCAACGCAGGATGTACACATAGTAAAGAAAACCCACGCTTTCAAGGCAGAGCTCATGCATAAAAAATAAACAACGCATCCACGTCTTAGAGCAATGAGATCCCAAGCAGCCGTAGGCACACCTGGAACGGCAGGCACTGCAATCCGCAGTCAAGGAATCTGCATGTCAAGGAAGAGGAGAAGACCATGTAGGCAGATAGAAGAAGTGGCTTAGATAAGGGCAGACACATTAAAGCAAGGTAATCCACGTTTTAAAGTAGTAAATCCGCACTCGGAGATGGTAGTTTAAGGGAATGTTTCAAATAAAAACCCTAGTGTTAAGAGAAGCCGCTGCCAGTAAGAAGAAATCTGCAGACTAGTAAAGACAAAAGCAAAACATCACGTGAATGGAGAGTAAGCTGCCTGTTAACGAGAAAAGCGCATGGAAAAGCATTTAGAGGTCATTATCCCACATCGTCCATGGGAGACCTTCTTCATTTGTTTAAATGCAACTTTACATCTATAGTGTGATGTCTAAAAGACAACGGCCCTTTTGAAGGCAGTGCTTAGGCTTGTGGGGCCCGTGGTCGGATTAATGATGTCGAATTTGAAGCCTTAGCCAAATTTTGAACGGATATACAAAGTTGCTGATATGGCGATGAGTGCCGGATTTTCAACACATGTCTTGATCTTGTGGCAGGTGCTATCTCGCCATGCGAAGATGCACACCGGTTACCATAGCGAGATAGCGACCTCGTGACACGTGGCAGTAGGCCCAGGTCGGGTGATGACATGGTGACTCTATCAGCATGCTGAAGTGGCAATATAGGCCAATCACAGAGTGACACGTGGCACTTGGTCAACAGAAGTTTGACCTCGAATTCAGAGGATAAGGGAAAATTTCAAAGGAATTAAAAAATATTTTTTATTTTTTATTTTCTAGTGGGTGTGCACGTTCAGAAATTTTTTTAAATTCAAGAGGTCTTTTCTTTACAAAGCCTGAACATTAGAGTTTTTAAAATTTTGATTTTTAAAAAAAAATTTGAGTTGCACACCTAAGCATTTTATAGCCAGAGGGGACATTTTTCAAATGGCAATTTCAGGCGCTTCTGGTAACCAAAATATGAAGTGTTATATATCGCCAGAATCGTGAGAAGATGAATTTTCCGATTCTAGAGTTAGTTTTTACACAGGTAGCAGTCAGTTTGAGTTACACGAGGTTTTCTATCTGGTACCTAAAGTGTAACCATATTCATACCAGGAAGTTCAGATTTGTTTTTTGTCAAGATAACGACCTGGATATCAGTAGAAGGCAATGGAAATGTAGTTAGGGTCGAATTTGTTCTGATTTACTCAGTAAAAACTCATTTTCACTGGCTTTTTCATGGGGCAATCAGATTTTTTGACAAGTAAAGGGTTTTCATCATTAGGCAAGGATATTTTGCAAGTTTGTTACAGATTAATGATGAAACAAAATCAGATCAGAAGGGATGAAGGAAGAAAGAAGTTTTTCAGTTGCACAGGATTGAATTTCAAGTGGGCACTTGTCATCTTCAAAACAGATCCGGGAATTCCTTCTTGCTATATCTATCTTTTTCTTCCACTTTGTAAGGGTTCCAGTTTTTGCACTGAGAAACCATTCTTCAGCATTTCTTCTTGTATTGAACAACATTTTAAGTTTTGCAGATAGTTCTTTTCTGTTAGGTGATCGATGAGTTATTTTCTGTACATTTCATGTATTTGATTTCAAGGAAAACAAATAAAGTGCAGCAAAAATTTGAAGTTCAGTTTGAATCTTGTCTCCTGATTATGGCTCTGTTATTTCTTCTAATTTGTGATCAAAGAGCATGAATTAGGTTGCATTACATTTTGAAATGTATGTGGTTAAAATGTCTTGCTTATGGAACAAAGAACCATGTAATTGTTTGATATTTGTCACAGGGTTTGCAGATTTCATGATAGGATTTTCTGAGTATGAGATTCATTTTGTAGCAGATGTCTATTCACAACGTGAAAGATAGATCAAGGATCTTAATGTAGAGATACGTTTGAGGTTTCCAAGAGATGTATGGTTATGATTCATTTAATTGCCCAATAGATAAGGCACTAGTCAGAGATAGGATCATTAAGCTCTGTTGTTCATACTTGGGTCTTGCTGTTATCAACATATTAAATCAATTTTCCCTTTTATGTTGAAAGCTACTCAATGTTAACCCACACTTAGCTTGCCAGTTTCATGAGTTATGTTCTTAGCTAGTTCATGCTTATGATTCCTAGTTGAGTATAGAAGAAATAAGGATTTTATCTGCTTCATATTAGATTCAGTGTATGCTTTGACAACTGGTACCATATAAAAAATCTACAGGTCTACCCGCCTAGGTTTTGCAGAGCCTGAAGTAGAAGAAGGGTCATGCCTTATAGTTGGCCTGGTGTCTGAATGGATGTGTTGATAATGGGAGTTAGCTGCCCCTAGATGCATCTTGTTCTCATTAGGGTAATTGGAAATGGGTAACGTTTTCAAACTCCAACATGTTTCATAAACACTCCCTTGATATTGTGCTTAATATTTAGGAGTTTGATAGTTCCTATCAATGGCTAGAGAAGCATACTTTGATGGGATATTTTGTGGGTAGAAATTGAAATAAAAGCATGCTCAAATAATGGGTTGATAAGGCCTAGACTCCTCATGGAGCTTTTATTGATGGTCTTAAAATCCTCACCAAGGGATTTTTTGGTTTCATATTAGAAACCCTACTCAGTAAGACAAAGATTCTAATTGTGGGCCTTAGATAGTTAGGTCATGATTGGTTTCTTTCCAACATTCGTATCAAGACTGTATAGTCTCAGATGACAAGACTGTTAAGTAATTTGGTCTTCAGCCACCTTTTTAGGTTTTTATTTAGGTAATTGCACAAAATCTCAGTAAGGTGGTGTGCATGGAGCTTGATAGTTTTTTCAACACTCATCCAAGCCATAATGTTGAGGTTGACCTTTCACAAACCTTAAAGAAATGGATGATATCTATATTGGATCCAACATCTTTACCTAGAAGAGTCTTTGTTTGAGTCTTCGTAACTGTTGACCTTATGGTCAAATCATTTGTCTATTAGTGACTTAATACATAATTGTTTACATCGCTACTGAGCTCTATATGCAGAAAGAAGAGGCTCCCAAGCACCAATTTCTATCAAGAATCTGAGACATAATGTAGTATTAGTCATGCTTCATAGTGCCTACCAAGCATCTAAGGAAAAATGCAGTGTAAGTTATGCTTCATAGTGTCTACCGAGCATCTGAGACAAAATGTAGTGGGTGAACCCACAATAATGGGTTCCACTTTAGTGGGACGAACAAAAATGGAAAAAAAATTCCAAATTTGAAATCAAGTTTACCAATCATTTGCAACGAACATACTTATTATGTTCACTATGAACTTTTTTAAAATTTGTGTTCACAGTGAACATATTTAACAATGATTTCGTATGTTCGCAGCAAACATTGGTAATAACTACGTTCACTACAAACATATGAAACATCGACTTCCAACATTTTAAAATGCTATTGGCAATACATTTTTTTGGGCTGCACGTTCACTGCAAACGTTACATTCGCTATGAACATGCAAAATTACATTTTTTTTGGGCCCTTTTTTCTTTTATTTATTTTTCTCTTTCAACACCCATAATTGCAGATAAATGATCTACTATAAAATAAAAAATGCCAAAATGTGATACTCAGAGCAAGCTTTCCAATGACTATAATTGTACTACATATTTTAATCATTAAGACTTTCAAATACGATTTTAACTCATCATAGGTTCATTACCGATTGAACATCAACTGACTTCAAAACTTTAGGAAAATTAGTAAATTATGTCAAATTTTTTTTGGAAAATATCTAGGAAATAGCTTATTGCGTTAGCTTTCTATTCAAAAAAGAAGAAATATTTATGAGTACAAATTAAGAAGGTTGCCAGCAATGTAAAGAAAAGTAGAGTCTTGTCTATCACAACAAGGTGATCATTGTTTTGCAAAGGAATCTCATTCAACAAACTAAGTTGTAGATTAGAGATCAACCACTGATTCATCCTAATAGGTGCATTAGTCAAATCATTTAACAAGGTGAACTTAATATTTTTTTCCAAATCTCCTAATAGAGCGAGCTTACGAGTTTTTTCCAAATCTCCTAACATAGTGCATACTTCATTGTATGTTGTAAATCCTTTCATAATGTGGATCTAATAGTCATTATTGCTTCTAACAAGGAAGATCACCAGAAGTAACCATTTTTAGGCTTTAATAGGATAACTTTGTATTGTAGTAATAAATCTTATGGGTATCATCTATACCCTAGTTTTACTTTCTATTTGGAAGGTTTTTGGGTTACCAAATATTGTGTCAAGTGTTATGAATGTTTTATTGTTTTCAATCTTTCATGCATCCAATTAGATCAGATTATATTCTTAAGGTTTAATTAGTGAATTAAAGTATAAGTTTTATTAGTTCCTAATTCACCCCAAATTCTCAGTCACCTAGTCTATATTAGATTTCCAACAATTGGTATCAGAGCATTAGTTCTCATATTAGAATTAGTTTAGCACCCTGAGAAAATGTTAAATGCAATGAAAGTATAAAGATTGGAGAAAGAAATTGAAAATTAAAATTTGGATCTATAATTGGGCATGGAACAGTTCAAGAAAATGAAGAAGCATCACTCTCAATCCCTAAAAAGAAGAAAAGATCTTGCATCACAAATGAGTGACAATCTCTAGATTGAAGAAAGAATTGAAGGCATTTCTCAAGTCATAAGTTTAGATGAAGATGATGCATCAATCAAAGATCTAGTTGAAAATAATCTTACTGTTCATGAAGAAGTTAGAAAGCTGAAAAGAGAACAACAAATTCAATCAGTCAAAATGTGTGAAGTCATGGAATAAAAGGAGAAAGCAAAAGAAATAGAAGAAAATGACAATAAAATTCATCAACTATCTTTTAAACAAATATATCTGATTGATCAACTCAATGATGCAAATCAAGAGCTTATCAACTTGAGGATAGAGAATGAAAGGTAACATAATAATCTTAGTATAGAGAAGTAAACCAATGACAGGATAATGAAATATCAAGAAAGCATGAATCAACTAGATAAGAAAACTCAATTTAGAAACAAAGGTAAAGAAGGATTAGGATACATAGAAGAAGGTGAATCATCTCATCAAGGAGCTCAAAAAAATAAAAAGACCTACTTTTAATCATTGCAAATAGATAGGACATACATCAAACAATTGTTGGATCAATGAAACATTAAATTTTAATGGAAAGTGTTATAGTTGCAATAAACCAAGACATAGCTCAATTGAATGCACAAAAAACCTAAGTTTGGAAGGAAGTGTTTCAATTGCAACAAACAAGGACATAAATCCTTAGAATGCAAGACCAAGAAATGGAACCCAACAAAACAAATTGTCAAAACTATGTTTGGTTGTGATTACAACACATGATGTAGATGTCACTATTGTGGTGAGTATGGGCACATTGGAGAAAATTGCATAAAAAATTAGATGAGAAAGAAAGACACTACAAAAATATGTTTTGTATGTGTTAGTGAACAAATTGTCTTTTCCTACAAAATTCAATAATTCAATCTATGAACAAGACTAAAAATTCAATAATGTTCATAATAGTTGGGTAAATGTTATGTTAATTGTTTCCCTTTGAATTTTTACAAGTACAACTCCCTTTACAAATAAATTATCAATGAATTTGAATGACCAAAATAACAAATTGCACAATTTTATCAAAAAGTGTTTAAGCGGCTCTCGCATACTCTTAGGTACATAGGTATTACTTTACAACCTAAAATTTTTTAACATCAAATAAAGAAGGTCACATTCTTTCCATAATGAACAAGATTCAAATATGAAATTAAATCCTACATTAATTTAAACAAATTTTCACAAATAAAGATAAATATGAACATCAAGAGAAACAACAACAAATTTCTTGCAATATTAACGATCATGGCTTTCAAAGTAGCCACAAAGGATTCTGCTCAAACTCTTAAGTTTCAAAGCACAATAAAATATGCTATATATATATATATATATATATATATATATATATATATATATATATACATATGTATATGTATACATATACATATGTATATGTATACATATACATATGTATATGTATACATATATATATATATATTCAAAAAGGTTGCCCATACACAAAGTTATTAAATGGAAACTTTCACATCACTACTATCTGTCTATTAGAGTATTTTTATGCTACTAAAGTCTAACCTCTTCTAGCCAAATGCTTCATCATTTATAGTATTTAAAAAACCCTAAAAGGCTTCCATCAACACCAAGCCTTTTGGTTGAAAATAATTATAAACAAAGAAACAATTTTTAAATAGTTTTGAAATTCAAAACACTAAAGATAATTGTTTGCAACTAAATGTCTTGGCTTGGATTTTCTCTATCCACCATGGTTTTCTTAACTAACTTCTAGCTTCTGAAGGTGCTCGTAAATTCCTACATTGTGTGAGAGTGGGTATTCTTCAAATTGAGTAATTTTGATCTGTAGGCATCTTTTTTCCACTTGAGCTTCCTGATCTTATGACGTTGTCTTGGCATAAGATCCTTGTTCAAGTATAACATTAATTTGATGTTGGCCAGGGTGGTGAAGTCATTGGAAGTAAGGGTGTCACTATCCTTTAAACCAGACATGTTGTCATTGAAGCTCTTGGCTAAAACCTCATAGTCCAAGTTACTATCATCAAAATGTAAGATAATGGTAGGATTAATAATCTACATATCTTTTAGTAGCTCTTTATGCATTCCAGCAACCTCGAGCTCTATCACTTACATCTCTTCAATGGATCCCTTGTAGATCAAATCTTTCCAACCCATATTGGTTTTAAGAATGAACAACATACATGAGTTGAAAATCTTCATGGGATTTTTGTTCAGGAGCTTTGACATACCATATCTTTCAACTTTGTGCACTTGAAACACAATGGCTTGGTACTAACTTTGATCTGCCTCCAATACTAGAATGAGGGTTTGAACCTCGGCCAATAATACTTCCCCCTCCATATACATGGTAGTGAAATCCATGATGAATTTAATTCCCTCCTTGCCTATGGAACTTACCCATTCCTACATTGCTTCTGATAGTAATCTTCCCTTTTGCATTTGCTTGACCAATTGTTTGCTATTTGGTGAATTGGGATCAAAAGATTTTGGAGTCTAAATTAATGGAAGAGTGCCCAAATTCACTAGAGAATTTATGTATTTGTCCATGGTGATTACAAACCTTTTTAGTTCTTTCTTTTCTTTGGTATCTCTCTCAGATTGAGTCAACATATGATTTGTTGAGAATTTGAAGAAGTGATTCCTAGTATCTCTAGTAATAGCTCCCAATTCTATAGTAGAAACTTTGAAATCATATGCATCAATCTCCCCCGAGTCTTTCTTCTATTTGTAGGTAACCACCTCTACTATCACTTTTCCTATCATAGGGTCTCTAATCAACTGTGTGTCACTTTTCATCTTCTTGCTCCTAGAACCATGAGCTACACACTTAGTGACAATTTCTTTGATAGGTATGGACACCAGTTGAAGATTGTGTTTCTTTCTTACTAAGTTTGATAGCTAGGGTGGAATGACAAAAATGGTTTTCATCCCTTGCTTACCTTTAGGAAGGGTCATGAAACCAGATAGATTTACTCTTAAGCCCTCTATTAGTTCTACATCATCATCTTGGTTATCTGAGAAAGTGAGATCTTCTCTTTTTTCTTGTTCTTGAGCCATGATTTTCTCTTTTAGAACCCTCTCCTATGCTAGCACCTCATATTTGGTTTTTGACCTAGTCCTAGGAGTCATGATTTTCTTAGGAGATGCTACTCCATTTTGCTTCTTGGAAGTCAAAGTACCACCTGCAACATGAGATGAAATTTGGATGTGAGAAGTTAATGTTTTAGAGAAAGAGACTACTTTTGGAGATTTTTTACTTTGTTTCCCATTGACTTATCTCATATTTATTTTCCTTAACAAGTAGTCTATATGGGTTAAAATGAATTTGGTTCTAAGGTTTATATCATCTTCTTCATCGTGGTTCTAGTCCACTAAATTTCTTCTGTTCACTTGCCTCTTCCCATCCTTGTTCAACAACATCTAAACTACCCTCAATTATTCCCTCCAATTTAAACTTCAATTTCAAGGAATTAATCTAACAAAGTGTTAATCTTGAATTAACTCTTTTTACCACCTCTCTCTCTCTCTCATCATTGCAATCGTCTCATAAATCTTCTAAATGAGGAACAATTGGTCATTGACCCTTAAGGCCAAACCTTTTCTATGAAAATCTCTCCTTCCTTGGTAGAATCCAAGGTTAAAGTTGAGAAAGTTACTTTCAATCACAGAGCCATTAATCTTATTATTGGAAGCTAAATGAACAATTCTGATGAGAAACACAAAATCCTACTTCTCTTGAGGTGGGTTATCCTTAATCATGAAAAATAATTGCCTACATATCTTGGCTATAATAAATAAATCTAATGCATACCAAGGTAGCTTCATAGGTTCTTCTTCAAATCCCTATACTTCCAAGTATGTAAACTTAGGAAATTGGATGAAAGGACTTCCATATATTTGAATTAGCTTTTAGGCGTCTAGAGATAACCTTAGCATTGGTTCTTTTGTGAGGTTCAAATGCACACTTTCTATCAAAACATTATGTTGTTTCTTGAATTCCTCCAACAATTTGTCCTTTCATAGGAAGGGGAAATATTGGTAAACAATTACATCTTCACTCCAAGGTTCATGGGGAAGGGAAGTAATATTGTTGACACATGCAATGCAATATCTTATAATGTTTAAGTTGATTCCTTAGCAAACTAGCTATCCATTCTGAACAATCTAGAAACTATTTTCCTATTAGGATAATATCTATGTAGTGAAACATCCAGTTTTCAAAGAGGAAAATATCAAAAAACCCTTTAACCTAGTGTAACAAAAACATGAGGTCATGGACATGAGGCTTGATGTGATTTTTAGTGATTATTTTGGGTAGTCTCGAACAACCTTTATAGTTTATCTTTGTTCATTTTTGAGCCATCATGTTATGGTACTTATTTGGGTTATCTTGGTATTCAACTAGGGATTAGGTAGGGCCAAAAGTAGCAAAGGTGTACTCAGATAGACACAATACTAATGAGATAGTCTTCTTAGTGATGGACAATATTGGCTTCCCATATTTATTCAAAGTACTCTTAGTTCTTGCATCATAGTGGTCAATGCACAACTGAAGCATTTTAGGACTTAAAAGAATATGGGGAAAAGAAGTAGCTTCGAGTAAACCACTTGTCAAAACTTCTAGAAAATTGTTAACCTTATTAGCTTGATCAAGAAAATTCTCTTGTAGTTTCTCAACCTTGACCCCTTCTAGATTAGTGTCAAAAATGATGGGTGTTTTAGACTCAAGACTAGAAATATTCCCAAAGAAATACATAATAGACCTTATGCTAAACAAAAGGAAGAAAAATCCAACACTGCTCTCTCAAAGTTACAACAAAAAAGAAAGGAGAAGATATTTCTTGTATTCTCACCTATAACAAGCTGAAAGAAAACTAAACCACTTCCCTTCTTTCACTGCTGCTCTACTTCTAATTTGGCTTTACATAGGATAACACAATTTAGTGAGAAACTGGTGTTTTAAAGGTGAGAGAACATACTAGTGAAAGTACTACCTCATAATGAGGCATTCATGGAGAGATTGTTGTGGCTTAACATGCATGCTTGAAACTGTTATAGGACTCCTTCATTAAATGATCACCTTATGTGAATGTACTTGTAATAATTATGAACTTCTAACATCCAATATTTCCCCCAAATGAAAGATTTTCCTTCCTTTTTATCATGATGACAACTTGACCTTCACTTCAAGCAATGATAAATTTGGTAGGACATTTTAATCATTACTCTGACACCTTATTTAATTTCTCAGGAACCACCATCTTTTTAAGGATCATTAATATCCATGTATAAAATTGTCAGTAGTAGAACTACTTTTAACTACTTTGAACTAAGGTTCAAAGAGTCTCAAAGTGGTTCAAGCAAAAATCTCTACTACACCTAGTAGGTCCCACCTATAGAAAATGTTGGTATTAAAAAAGATTTGATTGAACTAATTTGAACTACTTTGAATCATGGTTCAAAGAGGCTCAAAGTGGTTCAAAAGAAGGATCCACAAAAAGGTATCCCAAGACTGACTCCCATATGCAAGGCATGATGACTTTTGAAAAGAAGCAAACATGAGGAAATTTTGAACATGGCTTTTCAGATTTTTTGAAAAGGAACTAGAATGTAGTAACCCCAATTGGTTATAACTTCAAAAAATATCAAATTCTTTACTAATTTAGTTGTTTGACATTTTGTCAAACACTTTACAAGGAAACTCTAATACCACTAATAATAGTGATGCCCATAGATGGAGATGAAATTACAATCATAATCAAGACAAGTACTATAGCATAGGTACGTCACTGTTTATAGCACTATAGTGGCCAACAATAAATGTATTCACTAATTTGATCACAAATAGAACTCCAAAATGAAGCTCTCCTAAATGTCAAATTTAGTGGATATTTCACCACCTCAAGTGGTTGCAACACTGAAGAATTGACACTCACTAATGGCTAATTGAAACCAGAAACCCTTAGTTTCTTCTCCTAGGTTCATATCAAATGCAATTGATAATAGTCAGATGCCTAACAATGAAGCTTTCACTTCTATTTATTCTTTTCCTTCACCCTTCTAGAAGGAAATTAAATATTATTTAATTGCACTCTCTAGAAGCTTCCCACTTTCCAATACAATAATTAGTTGTCATTCTAGAAAATGTATTGTGTTTCTATTCTATTTATTCTTTTCATTCACCCTTCTAGAAGGAAATAAACTATTATTTAATTGCACTCTCTAGAAGCTTCCCCCTTTCTAGTACAATAATTAGTTTCGCTTCTAGAAAATTAAATAAATTAAATATAAAGTCACCTTTATATTTATTTATTTACTGACTTTAATTTAATTTATTTCTCCTTATTTATGTGCTTAGCCTTTGGAGAATGAAAAGCTAAGAACTCCATTGAGGGTCTAAAAGATGGGGAACATGACAATCTACCCTGCCTAAAATTGCTTGTCCTCAAGCAATCCAACAATAAAATGAACTCCAACTTCCACCTGGATCCCAAATGAAGTAGTGTGTAACATCCTCGTGGACACTAAACCAACATCATTAGGACCAACCACATGTCCTACAACCTAGCACCCAAAACTTGCACTAATGATGTATAAGTTGCAATGTCACCAAAAGGCAACTCTGTAGAAGATCTATGAAACCTCTTCTTCCCTGTATCCACCCACATAATATATATTGGAATAGAATCTTCATCATCAACAACATACATTGAAAAATATGTAGCTACAAGTGAATCATATGAACTCATACCAACTGTATCAAGAATAGTTTTAGCCACATCAAGATATATGGACACAGGAACAATACTAACTGCTACAACAAAAAATTGAACCGAATCTACAATTGATGAAAACTCATAATCATCAACATGTGTGCCATCATCAAAACACACATCAACAACTACATGCTTACTACTAAACTCCTCATTGGATGGTTCAAATGACACAGAAGTGGCTAGTGCTATGACAGTATCCTCGCATATAAACCTACTCCCACTATTATTGCATCACCATAAAATACATGATTGGGGGAACTCATACCAACAAATGCATCATCTGACTTAACTGGACATGAATTCTCATCACATTCCACCCCAATTGTGCCCAACTCATGTAGTGTTTCATAAGAAATTTCCTACAAATATGAAGTCACAATTATATCATTACATTTCTCTCTTTGAGAAAGCCATATCATGCTTTGCTCAAATATTGGATTCAAAATCAATTGGGTCATTCATTTGTAATTTTGATTCATCTCATTCACTAGCACATCCAACTATTTCACAATACCTTGTATCTCAGGATATTTAACCCTTAGCGGAGAAGTACACCCTCTATGAGTATAATGAATACCAAACCTTCTGTCACCATCCATAACACTAAAAACCAAGTCCTCTAGCTGTGGGTCAAAATAAAAATGATGAGTATTCCTCACAATGTAATGCCAATAAAAACTCCCAATCTCTATCAAGTGCTCATCATCATCAAATTGGTAATTAGAAGATGGCTCTAATCTCTGACTCTAAACTACTAGTTAGGCAAGATCTTGGGAAACCCTCTCAACAAACCCAACCATAAAATTATGATTGGGAAGCATTGTAGCTAAGGTCTCTACAATATTCCTCACCAATCATCTTATAGCATGAGATCCCCAAATGATAGTACCCTCAGATATATTGTATGAAACCTCCTACAAATCTGAACTCTCAAGAAAATACTCCATGAATGAATTAGTATAGTAGAAAGTATATGTGGAAGCATCAAATTGCTCCCCCATAATGCACAAATAATCCCTCTAAAAATGTTACCATGCTAACTATCCAATGCTATAAAATGTATGAAAAAAAGAAATAGATTAACTTCTAGTAGAAGGAAGCAAATCACCATGATAGCTCATCTATATTGATGCTCTCACCTTCTTTGTACATACTATACTCATATTCTAGATGAATATGTTTGCTACATCTTCTCATCCCTCATCCTCAATTTTAGAAGAAAACTCACCACCAACCAAAATATGTACCTGAATAGGGTTTGGGGCTAGTATAGACTATACCCATTCTAACTCCACGATAACTATATCCAATTGTGAATGTGACTCCTAAAATCCAAACTAACTATATTGAAGAGAGTCTAGAGTCACCTCAAGCTCCCAAGTGAGCTCAACCACCTTCTCCTTTTTCCCTAACAACAACTCATAATAGGTGCTACCCCACTCTAGAAGGTAGTCCCTGTTAGTAACTAACTAAGATTAACTATGCTTCAAGATCCTAACAGCCTCTCAAAGTGCATGAAACTTTGCAAGAGAAAGAATACTATCACCATGCTCATGAAACATAGGAGCACCCCAACCAGATGTAGCTAAAATCTGATGGATAACATCATATTTCTCAAGAGCTAAAGAAATTTTACTATCACTCACCTTTAGCTGACAACTCACATGATGCCTCTATAATCCCTAACTCATGTGCAAGCTCTCTGTCTCACTAACTACATTAAGTTAGGAAACTTAATAAAAAATATCCACCAAAAGATCGCCCATATGAGTGCTATCTTCCTCCCATAAATATGAATCTTACATACAACTGTTATGTACCTCAACCAACTCCTCATCCAAAGGAATCAAAGCCCTTTCCATATTAATCTCCTCACATGTCTTAGCTTCCACCTCAATAGTAAGATTCTATAAGCATTAATACTGGGACCCATCCAAAACCTCCTTGACATTATCACCCAATATTTGACAAGGGGTGTCATACCTAGTACATCTCATAGCATCATCAAATGGATCATCAAATGTGTCCATACTATCTACATTGACATCTCCTGACAATACCTCAATTGTAGAGTCCCGACTCTACACACATGACTCAACAGTAGGCTGCAAATTAGTAATGCTAGAGCATAAACCCACATCTATTGACTCCTCTAAAACACCCACATCACAAACATCTTAGCTGGGTGATTCTATATGTGTCTTAGTCCTACTTGAGGAAGCAACTACCTCCTGCACTATGGCAACACCATGAGATATCGCATACAAATCTCCAATAATAATCTTGTCTTCAAGAGAGCCAAAAGTATCAGTGGTAACAATTGCATCAACGATGTCTATACTAACTATAGCAAAAACTCTAGGAGCCTCAATCTACTAAAGCTTGGTGTCACTATCTTCTATTGCCACTGACACAACAACATGCCTTTATGAAAATAGTCCATCATCAACATTGCAGATAGGACTAGTAAGTGTTTTACTAAATATAGGTGCATCTGCATCAGGGACTCCTCTTAGGGATAACTCAAGCTTCCTTCCTCAAACCTCAATTTCGGCCTTCTAAAGGTGGAAACCATATACCTTGTTGACCTCTTAATTGTCTCTAGATCTAACAAGCTCTTTATCAATCTCTATTGATGCAACTTCAGTTTCTCCTTACTCTCCTATAAAGCACTCATCTTTGTGCTAACTTCCTCATTACTCCACTAACTTCTAGAACTTCTAGTCCTCCTATTTATGTCCATGGATAGAAAATTCTAAAGCGATGGTCACTCAAAATGCAACAACAAATTTGACAATAATATAAATTTCCTACCCCATAGGATGGCAAGAAACCACTTTGATGCCACTGTAATAACTCGAACCGATTATAACTTTGTGAAACAACAAATCCTTCTCAAATTAAATTGTTTGACATTTTATCAAAAATTTTGTAAGAAAGCTTTGATATCACTATAGTAACCCCAGCCAATTATAACTTCAACAAATACCAAATTCTTATTACTTTAGTTGTTTGAAATTTTGTAAGAAAGTTTTGATACCACTAATAATAGTGATGCCCATAGATGGAGATGAAATTGCAATCATTATCAAGACAAGTACTATAGCATGAGTACATCACTATTCATGACATTATAGTAGCCAACAATAAATGTATTATCCAATTTAAGCACAAATAGATCTCCAAAATGAAGCTCCCCTAAATGCAAAATTTAGTGGATATTTCACCACCTCAAATGGTTGCAACACTGAAGAATTGACGCTCTCCAATGGCTAACTAAAATCAAGAACCCTTAGTTTCTTCTCCCAAGTTCATATCAAATGCAATTGACAATAATCAGATGCCTAACAATGAAGCTCTGACCTCTATTTATTCTTTTCCTTCCATTTTCTAGAAGGAACTCTCTAGAAGCTTCCCCCTTTCTAATACAATAATTAGTTGTCCTTCTAGAAAATGCACTCTTTTGAAGCTTTTGCCTTTCCAATACAATAATTAGTTGTTCTTCTAGAATATTAAATAAATTAAATATAAAGTCACCTTTACATTTATTTATTTATTAACTTTAATTTAATTTATTTCTCCTTATTTCTCCACTTAGAATCAGAGAATGAAAAACTAAGAACTCCATTGAGGGTCTAAAAGATGGGGAACATTATATGGAAAGTTATAATGGTGACTCAAAACTAGGGCTAGCAATATGTATTGAACTTGGACATCTTGCCATGAACTATATGAACCAAGGAAGAGTTGAGGATGAAAAGAATGCAAAGGCTAACAATATTAGAAGTGAAATGAAGTAGAAATGGCTAAAGAAGTTTCTAGAGAATGCAATCCAGAGTAATGAAAATGTTGACACCCAAGTTAGTGAGTTAGGTAACTCAACCATTTTAAACTAGTTATTTATGGAGATTATTGGAACTATGGTTCAGAAGGAGACATCACAAATCAGTTCCAATTAGCATACAAGAAGATCCAAATGGTTATTTTAGAGACACTAGGATCACCGAGTCAGATGACAGATGAAGTAATATCTTTGACCTTATTGAGCAAGGTTAGGTTGGATGAACTAATTGAGATTGGATATATATGTCGAGATCAAAGGAATTTGTTGAGTTGAAGCCCCTACCAAGTTTCAGACTTTACTGAGTTGAAGGTATATTCTGAGTAAATTGTAGACTTACCTGAGTTGGATAGCCTACCATTGAGCTAACTATTATAAGATGCATTAATGATGACTTGAATACAAAATTTTGTTATAAAGGAAAAATTGAAGGATTTTTTTCACTATGAATCTTCACAAAGAAGAGTGAAGAGTATTCTAGTGCCCCCAAGTGATTCAAAGAAATTTCATCAATGTTTATTCCTACATTTGAAGCATTACTAAATGTTATGCCATCTCCTAATAGTAAAGTGAAGAAAGGTTCATAAATGTTGGTGTAAGGTGTTGATTGCGGAAAAACTTGATCCAATTAGAGCTCAATCATAGATTCCTCCTAAGGTACTTCTAATTCATGATATTTGATCATTGTATTACTGTTCTATCTAGGATTTAAGAACCTTAGAAATGAACTAGGTGTATAATGAATTCTGTAGATGGGAATTTGAAATCCAAGCACAAGCATTTGAAAATGAAAGGTTTGATGCATATCCTACATATGCCAAGAGATTTTAAAGGGAAGTGGATTAGGTTTACTCTAAGTCAAGTTCACAACATGCACATGTGGCTGGATCAACCTATTCAAATAACTAAGAAGATGATTCATAGAATAACATGGTTACCTATGCTAAACAAATTGAAAACCACCAAAACCCTAGGTCAAGTTGAACTTGTGAATAAGACTCTTGCTGAGTGGGGTAGAAAAGGCATGAAATTAAATGATGTGAGATAGGGAGATCAAATTTGATATACATGTTATTTCTCACAAGATCTATAGTTTTAGCCATCTGAACAATGTCCCTTGAGAAGCTATTGATGTACCTTACAAAGTTTGAAGAACAATTTATCTTTTGACCTTGCCGAGTTGCAACAAAAATATGGAGAGCATCTGATCATCAAAGAATAATCCATGTAAGTTTGGATCTCTTTTAACTTGCTTATTCCTTTATGTTCAAACATTTTTCCCTTCCAAAGGCAATGTGGTATGGAAGAAGGATACACACATAATATATCAGATAAATGACTTCATAGTAGAAATGGGAGACGATTTTGAGAGCATCATGGATGCATATTTTGAGACTTTTAAGGAGAAAATGTAGAGTAGATACAAGATTCCCAAGAATCTAGTTGAGGATTATGAACAAGATATTTTTTTCCTTGTGGATTGTGACAAAGTACATATACAAGCAGTAAGCCCAAGGATAGCATGAGTGAAACCTCTTGGATATGAGGTTAATATTGCTTACACAAAAGATATAATTGAATCTCCTATAAATGACCTAGTGGACCCCAAGGCACCATATTTTGGTACCAATGAAGAAGTCAAGGCTAGGATTTCTTTGGAAATCAAGCTCCCTTAGGCTATGAAAAGAGGATGAAAGAAAGTGGAGAAAATTCTAAAGGACAACAAATCATCTAGCTCCCCTCTTTTTCTGATGGAGGGAAAAGAAAATGAAATTGAGGAAGAACAAGGAGAAGTGGAGCATGTAGAGGAAGAAAAATCTAAAGAGGAGGAGCCTCCCAAGATGAAAGGAAAGGTTATCATAACTAGGCCAACAAAGTCCTCCCCTATTATATTCACCAAGCAATCTAAAAAATCTAGGAAGAAGCTCTAATTGGGTGACGATGATGATGAAGAAGAAGATCAACAAGTGATATTCAAAAGATTAGCCCTCACCTTTAAGCAAAGAGTAAAAAGGATATAAGATGGTGGAGGTATGTTTGATTTCAATTTTTTAAGTATGAAACAAGAACTAAGGAAGAGCATAAACTAATTGAAGTAACCTTAATGGCTAAAATTGCTTAGTGGAAGTACTCCCCATAGGAACTATCAAAGAAAGTTCCTAATATCCTACTAAAGTTTGTTACACATCACTGGGATAATGCTTTAAATTTTGTCAGGGACATTAGAGAACAAATCTTGAGACAACTTATGCCAAATCTTTCTTACAAGGAAGTGAAAGAATCATTGAAGGAGAATGAACAAAATTTGACCCCAAAATTCAATGCATTCCTGATTCTATCAAAAGATATTGGACCAGTTGTGAAGTCAAACACAATTTCATAGAAGAACATCTATGGATTACACAACCCTAAAGAGGTTTTGGCAAAAAGATGATGTTGAAAAATATGATGAGAAGATAAATGATGATGAAATTAATGAAATTGATAATGTGGATGAAGAGGTCAATAATGAAGAGGATGAAGAGGATTAGACTGCAAGTGGAGATCTTACATTTAAAGTATTGAAGATTTGAATCCTAGAAGCTAGTAGTAGAGGTAATGAGCTCTCTCCCACTCTCTCGGAGAAAAGCCTTAGTGCAATCAATTTCATAGAAGGCTAGTACTGATAGTTGTGGTAAACATTATTTTATCAAACATCCAATTGATTATTGGAGCAACTCTACCAAGTGTAATGATGAGTGGGTTTCGATCACCTCATCTAGTGAGCAGCATGCTCTAATTATCTTAGTAATGGGACACACTGAGTCTCAACAAGGTAGTGCAAGTATTCCTACTATTCGTACCATTTCTCTTATAATGTATACCATTTCTACTATTTTGTCTACTATGGCGAGTGCAATGATAGTTTAGTGTAATGTTCCCACTAATATGGTTAGTTAGGGACAAGTAATACCTATAAAATAAATGTTAGAATCACAATAATAATAAAACTAACTATATTATTTTATCCTCTATGTTAACCCCAATCTTAAAGACATCTCTAGATCAGGCTTCTTAGCTCATAGCTACCTTGCCATCATCCTAGGAGCACACCTCTTTAAATTATTCTTGGACATGCATCCTCTATCCAAGGCCAATGATAAATGCATATGTTTGACAACATCAAAATACTTTGGCACATCAATTATCAGCCATGGTAGAAAATGTAGATCTTAATATTTCCATGCTCCATGTTTTGATATCGATTCTTGACCATGATGGACAATGTAGATCTTAATATCTCACATGCTCCATGCTTCGAGTTCATATTCATTCTCAGTCATGGAGGACAATGGAGATCTTAATATCTCCATGCTCCATGTTTCGAGTCTCATTAATATCCATGGTGTTAACCCCATGAGCTAACATAATATTATCCATAAGTATGATTTATAAATATAAATAAATACATAAAAATAATTAAAAATATATAATCCATAAACATAACTTTCTTACCTTCTTCTTTTCCAAGATTGACAACCTTTCATAATACAAATCCTTTGAAAAGTCACCCTTCATAGTTATAGTCCTTCCAAAAAGTCACAACACTTCATAACTAAAATTCTTTGGAAAGGTCCCAATACTTTAAAATCACCATATTTTTGAAAAGTCTCAACTATTCATAATTATGACCCTTTCAAAAGTTCACATCCTTTCAATATCATTGATGCCTTTTCAAAAAGTCACTTTCTTATTTTCTTCATATTACTTTCCTCTTCCATTTTTCCTTTTTGAACTCCTCTCTTCTCGTCTTCCTTTTTTCCCCCTCTCTAAAATAAATTCTTCTCCCTTTTATATCTTAATTTTAAGGAGTCATATCTATTTGTTAAATCTCTCTTGAATTTTTATTAGATTTAGTTAATTTATATTATTCTATGTTATATTACTTATTTTCTTACTTATTTGTGTTTATTATTATTTATTATGAAATTCTATTTAGAAAGTTAACATACTTTCTACAATATAGTCTTTTGTATTTAATTTAATTTTTTATTTACTTTTTGAAAATTTATTATCTTTTAATTATTATAAATATCATACTAAATATTATTTCATTACTAATATAGATTAAATAATAATAATTTCCTAGTTTTATAAATGTAACTTTATTATCATTATTTATTTAAAAACATTTTATCATCTATTTATTATTAAAATTCTATCTTGAAATGGAGATATGATAGTCTACCCTTCCTCAAATTGTTTGTCCTCGAGCAATTATATAACTTCTTCTATTGAGTACATTTCTTTTAGTCCAAATTCTTAGGTTGCTATCATTGATATCTTTGAATCATTTCTAATAGTCTTAAATTTCTACATTAGTCTTTCATATAAATTATTTTTATAAATCCCCTTTAACCCTATAGGATGGAAAGATCATGCTTTGATACCATTGTAATGTCCCCACTAATAGGGTTAGTTAGGGACAAGTAATACCTGCAAAATAAATGTTAGAATCACAATAATAGTAAAACTAACTACATATTATTTTACCCTCTAAGTTAACCCCAATCTTAAGGATGTCTCCAGATTGGGTTTCTTAGCTCATAGCTACCTTGCCTTCATCCCCATGAGTGCACCAAATAAGATTCTTCTTGGATGGGCATCCTCTATCCAAGGCCAAAGACATATGCATATGTTTGACAACATTAGAATATTCTAGTATATCGATTATTGGTCATGGCAGACAATGAAGATCTTAATATCTGGATGCTCCATGCTTTGATATCAATTCTTGGCCATGGTGGACAATGTAGATATTAATATCTCACATGTTCCATGCTTTGAGTTCACATTGATTTTTAGCCATGGCGAACAGTGGAGATCTTAATATCTCCATGCTACATGGTTCGAGTCTCATTAATATCTATGGTGTTAACCCCATGAGCTAATACAATATTATCCACAAGTATGCTTCATAAATATAAATAAATAGATAAACATAATTAAACAAATATAATCCATAAACATACCTTTCTTACCTTCTTTTTTTCCAAGAGTCACAACCTTTCATAATACAAATTCATTGAAAAGTCATAACACATCATAGTTATAATCCTTTCAAAAAGTCATAGCACTTCATAACTAGAATCCTTTGGAAAAGGTCCAATACTTTAAAATCACAATATTTTTGAAGCATCGCAACTATTCATAATTATGACCCTTTCAAAGGTTCACATCCTTTCAATATCATTGATACCTTTTCAAAAATTCACTTTCTTAATTTGTTCATATTACTTTCCTCTTCCATTTTTTCTTTTTGAACTCCTCTGTTCTCCTCTTTCCTTTTTCCCCCTCTCTAAAATAAACTCTCCTACCTTTTATATCTTAATTTTAAAGAGTCATGTCTATTTGTTAAATCTCTCTTGACATTTCATTAGATTTAGTTAATTTATATTATTCTATGTTATATTATTTATTTATTTACTTATTTTTATTTATTATTGTTTATTATGAAATTATATTTACAAATTTAACATACTTTGTACAATATTGTCTCTTGTATTTAATTTTTCTTATTTATTTACTTTTTGAAAATTTATTTATTTCTAATTATTTAAAATATCATTTCAAATGTTATTTCATTACTAATATAGATTAAATAATAATTATTTCCTAGTTTTATAAATATAACTTTATTATCATTATTTATTTAAAAATATTTTATTACCTATTTACTATCAAAATTCTATCTTGAAATGGGGATATGACATTTAGGTTAAGCCTCAATCAAGCACTGAAGTCTTAAGCAAAGGAAATGAAATTATCCCTTCTATTGTACATAAAGATAAGGGTAAAGAGGTGGAAGCATCTATTGAGGAAATTGATCTAGAGGAAGTTATTGTAATACCAAATTGGGATCTTTCCAATGTAACCCTTGATCAAATGGATACCATAGGTGAGCTATGGAAGAGAAGGGACAGACAACAAAAGCTTAGAGAAGAGAAGAAAAAGAAAAATCAAGTTCTTGAAGATATTAAGGGTATATTAGTTGATGCACTAATTATTGATATTGATGAAAAGCAACCAATATTGGACCAGCTTGTTGTAATTTTACTTAAGTTTAATGAGGAATTGAGTGTACAAGAAAAACTTGTGCAGAGGGCAGAAAAGAAATTTGAAAATAGATTTTTGGAGAAGGTGACTCAGAAAATAGAAATTGATCAAGTAGAATTATCTACCATTCTTGCTAAATTTGAAGATTCTATAAATAATGTTGTTACTTTATTTGTGAAGTTGAGTGACACATCAAATTTTACTAAGGAAATAAATGATAAGTTATCTAAGATAAATGCTGATATGAAGGCAAATGTACATCAATTATTACTTGATCCTAGCAGCAGTTTTGCACATTTTGTGAAAATTAGATATCTGATAGATCTACAGGTAGAATCGTTGAGTGAAGAAGCTAGGATAAGGGCCACACTAGAAGAAATACAAGGCATGATACTTCCCAACATGGATGCAATACAAAAATATATTACACATGCAAAAACATTAATGCATGACAACAATTTCTCTATAGCTAATCACATGATGGAACTATCAATAGAGGTACAGGTACCTTTGTAGAGTTAAAATTTTTTGCAAGAGAATTGGGAAAAGACAATATCCATAATTTTGAAGGTACATAGTGATTTCCTTTCACATACTGGTTTTACCTTGTAGTTATGCAATTTTGGTATTTGTGTCAAATAGTGAGAGAATATTATTATCATACACAAGATATATGTATACAAGGAAATATATAGAATGAAAGATGTATATAAAAAGCATAAAATATATTTACAAAAACAATTTTGAATAATCAAAAAACTAGAATCAAAGGTTACCGAGTAGCAATAGGTGACAATAGTCAAAACTGTGTTATAGACCCAGACATGTTGATGAGGGGAGTTTTGAATTGTATTTTGAGTATTCAAAATCATGGTATGATAAGTATTTTTGTCACTAATGCTAATGTGGGAGACTTTTGACCTTAAGGTCAAATCATTTTTCTATTAGTGACTTAACACTTAGTCAGTTGTTTACATTGCTATCAAGCTCCATATGTAGAAAGAAGAGTCTCCCAAGCACTAGTGTATACCAAGCACCTGAGACAGAATGTAGTGTAAGTCATGCCTCATAATGTCTATCGACCGTCTGAGATAGAATGTAGTGTAATTCATGCTTCATAGTATCTACTAAGAATCAGAGACAAAATGTAGCATAAATAGTGCTTCATAGTTTCTATCAAGCTAATCATTTAGATTGTAGAGTTTGATGAGCTTTATAGAGTCTATGAAGCTTTGCAGAGTCTACCAAATTTGTCAATGAAAACCATACAGGATACAGTGTTAACTGATCTCTCTAGTGTTAATTAAGATTATCCATGTCTATTGAGCTGGTAGTTTTAATGAATTTAATGAAGGTAGCATTGACTGAGTCATCTAGTGTCAATTGAGTATTTTGATATCTGATGAGTCCTTGAGTATTCGCCAAGTCATCAAGTGCTAATCGAGTTCCTCTACTCACAAGTGATCAATGTGAACTAGCACCAATGTCAACTAAGTGCTAGAGCTTTTTGAGTATTGATAAGTGTTTCCAAGTTTTAGAACATCACTTGAGTAGTCTTCAGAACCCAAGTTCCAGTAGTGAGCCAACTTAGTGAAGATTATTGAATTTGGTATTGTAGCTAACTTCCTATATATATATATATAATGGATGCACATGAAATACAACATACAAGGATTAAAAATATTGCAACAGAAGACCAACGAAACATCCCAACACCAATGGATCTCCGAGTGCTGCTACTGACCAAAATGACTAACAACAGTAGACAAATAACTAAATTTGACTAAAAACATTTTGAATTCAAAATGCGACACCAAAGGATTGAAGAGAACCTAAGAGGGTAACCAAACACTTCCCAAAAAGTTTGGGTTAAGCGAAAGGTTCCTGCTATCCACCAAGATAGGTTTTTACAAATTCCAGGCAATACTTTAAAATAACCCTATGTGATACATTTCAATATCATATGACCTTACTCAAGTAGGAGCATGACACTTTTAGGGATTGGATGAAACTCCTCAAAAGGGTGTCTAATACTTCACAAGTATCCTATGACACTTCTTTAAGGGGGTACAATACTTTCTAGTATCGCATGACATTTCTTCCTAAGAGGTGCAATACTTTCCAGTATCGCAGGATAGGACTCCTTTGGGCATGCGACACTTTATAGTATCACTCCATGCAGACATATGTATAAAATGCTCCAAGGAAAAACTAAAGAGTAAAAAAAAGTTTAGGACCTCCACACTAGGGAGTATCGAATCCAAAATTTGAGGCATATACACTCAAACACAATACTGAAATATGGAAACTGCATGAAACCATCTAACAAGTAGTGAAGGGAAAGTAGAAAAGGAAACATCATAGTGTACTGAAACAACATCACAATAAACTAAAGTAACATTGCAATGAATAATACAACCAAACTAAGTACGTGATTCCTCCAAACTAGACTAGCACCATAAGACCATCATGGGCCCTAGCCATCCCCCATGCGTAATATCCCAAACCAGCAACCAAATCGTTAGTGATGTCATATGAGGACATCACTACTAAATGTGATGCAACATAAGCATAAGAAAATCTAACATGCTAAAGGTTTAAGCATAAGATAATCCTATAAATAGATAACATCATCTATCATATATTAATCATCATAATAAGGAATACAACATTACTAACATAATCTAAACATGATATACAAGTATTCCAAGGAAAGAAAAAGCCATAAGAAAGCATACACCAGAACTTGAAGTACCAAGTGAAAACATCTAGCAACAGATGCACTCGAATAGTAGACCATCTTTGCAGACTAGTCCTCAGTAATGGTATAGGTATCTACAACTCCCAAACATGTGGAACCCATAGGTCCACTCCCACCATGTTGATGGAGATAATTATCCAACCACAAACACACATAAATAAAATCTCCATGGCTAACACTCATGCCAGATAGTATGATGTCCAAAAAAAAGAATCATAGATAATGCATAAACTATAGGTCCTATTTAGACACTCAATAGGATACTAAGTAGGGGGTGACATCATGGAGAGTCACTTGGCATTAACAAGCCCAAGCCAGTTTGGTAGCTGCACTCCCCAGTGAAAGGCACACAATCCAAGTGGTAACTCTTCCCAACACAAGGTACACTTCCCAACATTTTAATTATCTTATATATTTATTACCACCTAGTATGTTAATCTAGTTATCATTTGTATAAAACTTCTTCTGCTAACCAACATGAAATAGTCACCATGTTGTATGATAGAAGCCCCTCCATGTGCTACCCTACCCTACCCATGCTCATCCAATGATGAGTTCCCATAGGCATGCACATTCCCAACCAAACCCTAATGATAATAACTTCTAGAAGTACCATAGAAGATCAGGAGTTGCAAGTTACCTGAAAAATGTACATGCATGAACTCATTTGTGGTGCACCACCATCACAAAGATCATGACACAAGGATTGGATGAGAACACAATGAAAAAATACACTCAATTGAAAATAGACTTGGGATGACAGATGCAACATGCATTTCGATGCAACATAAAAGTGAAATAGTGGTCTAATTGATGTCCAAATAGATCACCTAGGTCCACGACCAACATCATGCTAAGAAAAGCTCAGAAAATAGAGTAGCATTCAAAACAAGGTAGAAAACATAAAAAATGGAAAACTTCAAAATTAAAATGCATTTGGTCTTTAAGTACTAAACTCTTGAAAATCCAATAATATTTGGGTTTGGACAACATATGCAAAAATGTCCATCACAATGATGCAAAACCCCAAACCCCCATCTCAAAATAGGGAAAATATTCATACTCAACCAACTAGGTAGAACTAGAAAACAAAAATGGAGGGGAACACTAGTTCTCAGCCTCTTAACAAAGTGCTACTAGAAAATAAAATGATGAAATGAAGCAGAAACAAGAAAATGGGAAAGCCCTACCTAATAACAAAAGGGGCTCACACAAAAAACAACACAATAAAATAAATTTCCTACTGGAACTGTCAGAAATCATGGCAAAGAAAGGTCTACCCAAGTTGGATCCAATGAGACTGACCTCACAAAGATCCCACACTCACAGCACCCACAAAAAACAAAAAGGTGATCCTCTAGAAGAGGATTCTCAAAAAAGCTCTCAAATTTATATTTTTAGAAGTGAGAAATGAGAAAACAAATCCCTATTTCAATATTTATTCACTTTTTGAGTGAATAGTTGATTAGGAAAAATAGCCAGTTAGACTAGCTAGACTCCAAATCGACCTAAAGAAAAATAGGTTATTCCTTATGATAGGAATTCACCTAAGGAAAAGCTACTAAAAATTAATTTCAATAAGATTTAAAGCCTAAAAACCCAAAATTAGAGAAAATCACTTAACAACTTTTGTAAGAATGCAAACATCTAAATCCATAGACATCCTTACTAGTCTAATCACATAATGTAGAGGAGTTTGAACTTAATAATCATGGAAAGGTTTAATTTAAAAACTTAAAATGAGGATACATCAACCATATAGGGATGAAACTAGTAAAATTTGAATAGTTGAATCACTAACTTCATGTGCCAGTGCTAGGGATATAAATCTTACACACTAAAACACACTATCAAGTAAAATTACATATAATAAGATAGCTAAAGAAATAAATGCATTAAATAATTAATTTAACCATTTATTCAATTATACGTAAATAATCCATTTACATCACTAACATTCACATAAAGCATAAAGATACAAGAATGAAGTTAATAAACATAGCATAAAATCCATCATATAACAGAATCAGAGATATGTCCAAATACTAGATAATTAGATATAGTCATAGACCTACTGTCATCTCAAAATGGCATCAACATGTAAATATGATAAACTGAATAGCATGGCAGTAAAGCATCTATGATACTAAAATAAAAGTATAACATTCAACCCTCAAGTCATCTCAAGGTACATATAATAACATTATCAAGTATCTCTTGAATCAAAATAGACAAGGTATAGAGTTCAAACACGAGAGACACTACATTTTATCAATCACAACAAGGTGATCATTGCATTTCAAAGGAATCACATTCAAAAAATTGAGTTATAAATTGAAGATCAACCACTAATTCACCCTAATAGGTGCATCAATAAAATCCTCTAACAAGGTGGACTTACCAATCTATTACAAATATCCTAATAGAGTGCATACTTTATTGTATGTTGTAAATTCTTTCACAAGTTGGATCTAATTGTCCTTCTTGCTCCTAGAAGGGTAGATCATTGGAAGTGATCATTTGTAAGCTTGAACATCCCCATCCCAGTTTTACTTTCTATTTGGAAGGTTTTTGGGTTATGAAATATTGTGTCAAGTGTTATGGATGTTTTATTTCTTTCAGTCTTTCATGTATGTAATTGGATTAGATTATATTGTGATGGTTTAACTAGTGACTTAAAGTATAAGTTTTATTGGTTCCTAATTCACTCCCCTACCCTCTCAACCACCTAGTCTATGTTACATTTCCAACACTAACATCTTCTATAGGTTTCAATAAATTGAGCACAAGGTCAAGCATTACCTATTGGTTGTGCCTCATAATAATCCTTCTCCCAAAGAGGCTCATGTTAAGCATGTTGACTTTGATAAAAAGATCAATGGACTATTGTGGCATACAAGGGTAAGTCATCACCAATACCCAAATAAGTTTATTTTCTTTATCTCTTTCATGATTGGAAAAATCCTCTTGTGGTTCTTATTTTGACTGCATTTACAGGGGGAAAGGTGTTCGTGAGTTCTACTTGACCCAGTTTGGTTTGAGCACTACAAGTGGTTTATAAGATAGTTTCTCAATATTTTTGATAGTCCTAAAGACCAAATGGTTATGCTAAGGACCCATATGGAAGTTTAAAGAAGTGGAGAATCATCTCTATAGGAGATTCTTCTCCTAGCTTCATAACTAGTAGCGTCTCTAGCCACTTTCCAATCCTTGCCAATTTTCAAAACCTTCTATACCATACATCTTATCACAACCACAAATCATCAATTTCTCTAGATGATGTTGATGTTTAAGGCTTGGAAATTATTTTAACCTTTCATATGATTCTCCATCAAATAACGTAAGCCATGATAGCAAATATAACATTGCCATTGTTTCCATTTTATCTCATTTTTATACTCTATGATATTGAATTCTAGGACAAAACTCTCCAATAACTAAAATTTTGTAATTTATCTAATCCCCTATAATATATGGTTTCAAGTCCAGTCATAGGGATTTTTTTAGGAGCCTCTAAACTAGGTAAATATCTTCCTTTTCTTATATTCAAATTTGAATCATTAGAAAAGATGCTACTATCAAAATTTGTAGTTATGATTACATAGATCTAGTGAGGAATTGAAATATAATACTTGTAGAAATGAAATATATAGAAGAAAAATAGAGTTGTTCAATAATGAATTCTATTACTCATCTATTTTATTACAAGAAACATAGAAATCATGCTTTACACAAACTAGAACAGCGCAAGAAAAGTAGTTACGACGAACATGTAATTAGTTAAGTAGTCATTAAATGTCCTAAAGAACTAAAGTTCACTAAAGAAACAATAGGAAATCCGCAAATTATAAAGGAAATGAATGCATGACATGTAGTTAACATATATAAGTTGGAACTTATTGAACACCAACACCCACTCACCCCCACCCACAACCCCCCACCTCCTCCACCAATTCTAACTAAGAAAGGAATGAGGAAAGAAGGAAAACATAGTTGGAATAAAACGACCACTCAACATGTACAAGAGAAAATATTTTTTGACATAAAAAGTTGTGGACATCTATAAGATCATAAACATTACTCAAAGAATGAGTAGATAGCAAAAAAAGAAGAAAAAAAAAATCAATTCAAGATACACAAGACAATAATATGCGTATATGCTCTAAAAGAAGAATCAATGGCCAATAGAGTCAAAAAATCTATTATTCAAGGATGTAGATGGCACATGAATCCATATAAGTGACAGTAATGACACTGATTAAGACAATTCAAGAATAAATTGTTGATTGAAAATATAGGTATCCATTGTCTATAAATTTGATCAAATATGGAACCATGAAAGAATTTTCACAAAGAGACATGATAGATCCACAAGAAAAGTATGTTACTAGAAAGAAAATAAAGATAAGATCCATGTGAAGAGAGTGTGACCTTGGTTTATCTCTGATGTAGAATTGGGTACAAAATCTAATGCCATAACTTTTTGATTCAAGCCTTTGTTCATTGGCCTAAGCATAATTGTTGGCTTCCATTTGAAATAATCATATGACAAAGGAAGATAAAAGGTTCAAAAATCCATTCTTTCATGGTCTAATCAATTTTACCTACAAAAAATACTCTCTTTTCTTAGATCCTTCTCTAAAGCCATGTATAGTTTTACAACTATAGATGCATAGATCTAGTGATGAATTGAAAAATAATACCTGCAAAAACAAAAAACATAGAAGAAAATTAGAGTTGTTGAATAATAAATTCTATTAATAATTAATGTCTTTACAAATATCATATTAGTCATGCTTTATACTATAGGAAACTATAATTGTCTAGCAATTGGTATGTTGTCATTAATGTTAAACCTTATTGGTAAGATAGATTTCTATCTAATTTGAGTGTCATATCTAGATGATTGAAGAAGAGGATTTGAGAAGTTGGACATAACAAAAACACCTAGATTAAAGGCTGAGTTATGAGAAAACTACAATGGGCATGTACTTAGTTAGATTTGACAAGATAAAGTGATTGTTTAATAATGGTATGGGTGAAGAAGGAAGTTGCATTGAATTTGTGAAGATGTGATCATCTTGAATAACTAAATGCATAGTCTTGAGTGAGAAAAAAAGTAGAAGATTAAGGAACTTGAATTTTGTTTCGAGTGATGCTAGTGTTAATCGAGTGCCAATATGTACTTAAAAAAAGTAGAGGAACGAGCATAATTATTGACTGAGAACTAGTATATGTACTGAATAGAAATTATGGTAGTGATTGAGTAACCCAATAATGACCAAGCATTAGAACACAATGTTTGTTGAGGGACAACATTTTAATAGTTTATGAGAAAATCATGATTTTTAGTTGACACATTTAATTTCTTGGTATATGTAAAGCATGTTGAACATAAGGATGGATGACTTAAAGCATTTAGTGTAAGAAAAGGGTTTGGTAGGTGATCAATGGCGCAACTGGAAAGATAAGTTTCTAGAAAAGAAGAGGATGAACAAGAAGGTGGACAAATTCATTCTATGTGTTTAGTTTGATAAAAAACCTGAGATCTACGATGGTGTTTAATTGGAAAAGCATAAGAACTACCTATTTAAGGAGGTACATGGGCTAACCTAATAAGGTTGGAGAAGTTGTGAATTCTATTGATTGAAACACTTAAGAAGGATACTAAGAAGAATTGTGAAGAGGTGAAGAGTGATTATTTTAAGGGTTGCCAAGTAGATCAGAGATAAAGATGACAATGAAGGTCAGTCAATGGATCAACATGTGAGCTGAATTGTGATCTATATTTTCAAAATGGCTTTTATTTGTTAGATCAAAACCTATTTTTTACTTTCTAACCATTGTATTAGTATTGAAATCCTCTAATCAAGGTTTACCTAATAATAATATGTAAATCCTTTATCAAGGCCGCATTTGAATGGAATGTTCTAAATTCTTCTAAAAATGCCACTCCTAATAGGGTGATTAAATCCTTTAACTAGGTCAAACATAAAAATATGTTTTGTAACCTTAAACATGTTTGGCTCCTAACAAAGCTCACTTTAGAAGAGTGAAAATATTGGTGACATGTTAGCTTTTTTTTTCCAAATTGGTGTTTCACATTAAATCCTAGTGTAAACTTGTGTGGACATTATTTGTGATGATTTACTATTAATATTTTACATTCTAAAAGACTATTCACTAGTACATTTGGGTTCATTTTTTTACCTTTATTGGTCAAAATTTTGACCCAATTTTTGATCAGATTTTTACCAAATTTGACCAACCCATTGGTTGCTATTTTTCTGGTCAAAGTTTTGACCAACTCACTGGTTGGTCAAAATTTCAACCAATCTATTGATCGAAAACCTTTTGAAGCCATTGTCTAAGTTCATTCAAGAATTGGTTGAAATTTTGACCAACAAAGGTAGAAAAAAATTTAGGCTTTGGTGGAAATTTCAACCGACAAAGGTAGAAAAAAATTTAGATGTTGGTGGAAATCTTGACCAATGAAGGTGGAAATTTTGACCAACAAAGGTAGGAAAAAAAATAGGCATTGGTGGAAACTTCGACCAACAAAGGAAGAAAAAAATTTAGACATTGGTGAAAATTTCGACCAATGAAGGTGGAAATTTTAACCAATGAAGGTGGAAATTTTGACCAATAAAGGTAGGAAAAAATTTAGGCGTTGGTGGAAATTTTGACCAATGAAGGTGGAAATTTTTACCAACAAAGGTAGAAAAAGATTTAGGCATTTGTGGAGATTTTGACCAACAAAGATAGGAAAAAATTTAGGCGTTGGTGGAAATTTTGACCAATGAAGGTAAAAATTTCCACCAATAGCTAGCTGTAAATTTTTTTAGGCTTTCTATAAAATAGTTCAAATGCCTTGCCTATGATATGACATTTTACATGCATCCCACACTCTCTCATCCTAATGATGATGGATTATGCAGAGTGATATGAAACTATGATTCTAAAAAACACACAATCAAATCCAAAATGAACTTGCACTACAAATGGATTGTGGAAATTTGATATTGTTAATTTTGCATGCATGTCTACAAGGACAAATATATGTTTAAGTTGTGATTGTCCTGGTAGACATGCATGCAATTTTACCAATATCAGATTTCCACAATCCATTTGCAGTGCAAGTTCAGTTTAGATTTTATTGTGTTTTTGTTAGCATCATGGTTTCAGATCAATCTACATAATCCATCATCAACCGGATGAGAGAGAGTGTAGGATGCATGCAACATGTCATATCATACGTAAGACATGTGAATTGTTTTATAGAATGCCTAAAAAACAACAATAGTATCTAAACTAATTAGAAAGTTTACCTCAAAGTTTTGTAGATCTATCTCCAACTAGGTGGAAGCTATGTAATAGACCAGTTAGAGCTAAAGCAAGCTGCCATATTAAGATGTTGTATTTCTATCACATGGAGCTTGTGTGTCTTCCTCATTACATGTTTGGGCTGAATATGAGACTGTAGAATCACATGTTCCACCTATTAAAAAAATATAGTAAATTAGCATGGCAAGAAGGCTTACATCTTTTGACAATGCATTTAATGAATTGAACATCTCAATTGCAACCAACATAGTTTTTGGGGCTACGTCCGAAATGATGTAGCTAGAACTTGTGTTCTAGGCCCAGATGTTAGAAATAACAACCTATGATGCCTTCATCTATACCCAATTTCTTTCTAGTTTCTTTCTACTCACAAGCCCATTTCATTTCATATGATCATTTAAAAATTGTGTCACTCTAAGCTCTCAACTATTTCCTCTTGATTGATCATCTAATAACTGCCAAACGACAGCTTTAGGATAAGCTATAGGCATCCATCAAAGCATAAAGGATTGATCATCTGATAACTTTTGAATGAGAGCTTGTTGAGGATGTATGTTAGTTCTAGATGAAATATTGGTGACCAAAAAGACAACACTTATCTTGGAATCACATGTTTTCTTCATTTTGTCAATTATTCAAAACATGTCAAGAATCTTCTCATAGATCTGTGAGTTGATATTAAACTTATGTCTCATGATTAGTAATCTTATGCGTACCTTTGTATCTCTTAAGCCATATATTAGATCAAGTACCATTGGCGTAACATTGGGATCTCCATTACGATGAGCTTCTTTAACCAATGATACAACACCATCCCATGTTAATAAGTGACCATTTTCTTGAGACTGTTCAATCCATACTATCATCCGATCAAGATTGTTTGCAATATACAAGTGTAGTGCATCCCACTCACAACCAATGTCATTCCATAACTTCAGCAACTCGTCAATTAGGGGCTCAATATACATGTTCATATCTTTAACTTTGTATATACCTAGCAATTGAATGAACATAAACATTACGTAATTATTATAACCATTTTCATGTACTATTTATAAATTAATTTAGATAACTGTAAAATTAAAAAATACTTGAAACAATCATTAACAACATTATGTGCTACCTCTTTATGGACATCCAAGGAGGAATGTTATTGTTAATAAAAAAGATAGGCCATACTAAGTAAACAAATCTCATATCTCCATATGGATTGACACCGTCCGCTGCCAATGAAAGCTTTAGATTACAAGGTTCTTCTTTAAAGTGTGACCATGTTTCTTCTATTTCTTTAAATGCAGAACCATCGATAGGCATTCACATAATGTCATCTTGACTTTTATTGTGTGCATGGTAATCCATAAATTGTGCCAAGCTAGCTCACTTGAATAACCATTCAAGACATGGAATAATGGGAATGTATCAAAGAACCTTGTGAGGCACTTTTTTTGTTATTTGATCTGACTAATATATACTAACATGACAATCAGGGCATTCTATTGCAAATTCATGTTGTTTATGATATAGAATGTGATCATTGGGACATGCATGTATTGCTTGATACTTCATTCCAATCTAATCCACAATGTTAGATAATTTTTGGTACGAACAATGCAAAATGTTTGATGGTGGTAACAAAAACTCACTAATCAACATACAACAACAAATATGCATTGTTAATATAATTAATAGTAATTGTATGCTAACATTGAAGATGACAAAAAACAAATACCTTAGCATACGTGACATTGCTACATTGGATATATTATTCACAACCTTTAAGTTCACCAACAACACTATAGTCGAGAGTAGAGTTGTTTGGGAGCCTTCGTATAAGGGCTTGTGTGCCTTCTCAAGTAAAGGTATATCAAGACCATCTTCATCATCATTATCAGATTCAATAGTACCATCATTGTGAGCCTCTTCATCACCTACCCCAATACCATCTTCTTTAATCATGTCCTCTGGCACATTATCATCTTCTTGCATGGGAGTGTTTTCCTCAGCTTGGATATTCACACCTCTATGTTCCTCGAGTAGGAAATCCACATTCATCAATGGACAAAAATCTTGGCCCCCTTCAACATGACCATATTGCCTACAATGACTCTGGGTTGTTGTGATTAGAATTCTTCGATTCTTTAAGCCCTTACACTTTTTGCAAGGACAATGAAATTTATTAGGTTTTCTTCAGAAGTGAGCCCACAATGCAGCCAGTGTCTCATTATTTTGTTCTGGGTTCATATTGTTAGGCACGATCTTTCTTCACAGGAAAATATACCTACAAATAAATTGGACATGTTGTAGTTAATGTTTATATCTGCACATATGGAAATTGTTGATTAATGTTTTCAAACGTAACCAAAATGATCCTATAATTTCTAGAAGGCCTAGATGTTTTCAAAATGTGGATTTATAGACAATTTATCTTAGTTATTTGCAAAATGCTTCAAAGAGATGTCACAAGCTGAAAGTTACTTAGTTCCTAATAGTAGCATGCCATGACTCATCCCGATAGCAATGACTAATGTGATTAATGCATCAACTAATGAAGATGACTAAAATTTTGAAACATATTAATGCAATCTTCAATCAAGAACATGTGAGCTCAAAAGATGGGCAAATCTCAAAAAATCATGAGCCTAAGATCATTACAATTTCAGCCATGAAATAATTGCAATTGAAATTTGTTGAAAAATAGGCCTAGGTGGGTTGGCCTAAGGGTCAAAAGAAGAATTCAGATTTCACTTAATTACAAATCAATTAGCTTATGCAAGTTTGGTCTCATGGTGGTTGTACAATTTTAAAAAACTTAATCCTTAGACCATTTGGGCCTAACATCAAGAGACATGAATTTAGGACTCAAATGTCTATAAAGGTTGGATGTCATGGAACTAATATCAAATTTCTATTTCTAAAGCCAAAAATGCTCTAAATAAATGTTTGTTGTTAAATGTGATTAAACTACAGTAATAGCATCCAAAATAGTATCATTCGACATGCATGCATTTAAGTTAAGGTGTCAATGCTTCCCAAATAAAGCATTAGAAATTTGAGCATTTATAACTTACATCTATAGAACCCTCATGAACATATGTGAATAGTAGGCAACTCATAGCTCAACACCAATGACTTCATATGAATTGATACAAGAATTAATAATGTTTCACGTTGAAGTATGACTTAAAACCAAGATTACAAAGGGACACAGCCCTAAGATTTTTTTGACTCTCCCTATACTTGTTGCATTTCAAAGACACGGGTATGCATCAGAAATGCTCTTGGGTCATTCCTAATCACTAGTGCTAGTCCAGAAATGGCACTCAAGCATCCATAAATAAAATTAGTAGTACAAAAAGATCAAGGACTATGTGACCCTCCCCAGGATAGCTGAATCCATCAATGATGTCCCTCAACCATGCCAGAGTCAATCCACCATCCCTGGTATCAAGATCATTTTAGAAAAGAAAAAAAAATATTTCTTCCCGTGTCGAATAAAAATAATATTACGCTTATAAAACCATGCATATATGTTGAGGGAGAGGAGTATATTTTGTTTCCACAGAGAGGAATGGAATACTATTTTCATTAAAGATAGAAGATTATCAGAGATTCTGGAAAAATCATACAGGCATTAAAAGAAAATAACATAGAAATCAATATTGTGCTACTCTTATAAACCATCCAAAACAAAATATAAAGGACAAAACATACTTTGTACAGTTTTCACTTATTTTAGGCTTGGTGAGTTGTTAAAACAACTCGTAACCAAAATATAACTGAGCACTTAGAGTTCCCAACACTCCCTCCACCCCCCCACCCCACCTTAATGTGAACAGGGTAGAAAAATATTCACATAATCCTTTGCAGTATGCTTGTCCCTTTGGCATACCATTCTTTTGGCTCATGACCTCAATACAAAAGAAAGCCTCTCTCCTTCCATGGTTTTAAATAGGCTTACCACAAGCCTTGATAAGAAAAAGAACCCAACAACTATCCACCTCATGTGGTTTTCGGGATACTCCTACCCATAATTCATAGAGTCAAATTCAAAGAGTACTCTGCAAGCCCAAAAATTTCAACTCAAAGAAATTTTGGCATATACTCAACAAAAACTCAACAACTTAGAAAATACTAAAAATGAAAATCTCTTAAAAATATATATTTTTGTTTTGTAAAATTCAATTACAAAATGTACGATATTAGATATTGACATCTCAATAGAAAAAATGCATAGTTTTATAGCACTAACAACATGTAAAAAATGCATTTTAACCGATGTTTTACCTGCATCAACATTTTTACCTACATTTTTCTTACATTTACAAAAAATGAGAGAAACTTGTGAGTACTTGCCTTGCAAAATAAATTGACAGTACTCACAAAGTTTGCAAACTATGCTCTCAGCAACCCTTTCAATGCTTGAATAGTAGGGAATTTATATAGAAGTTAACATACATATGAAAAAATATGAAAAAAATTTCTCTATAAGCACAATGTTCTTAATTGTAGTCATTGTTATCGACCGCTGTCACTCAATCTCAAACAACATAGACAACTGTCACTGCCATAAGAAGCTGCCATTGAATTTAGTCATTTTGGCACCAAATAGGAATGGAACATTGGTAAATAGTACCCCTCCCCTCCACCACCCACCATGAGGCATGTCCACTTATTCACACAACTAGGAAGACTGAAAAGAAAATCATATCATGTTGCATACTATTGTCTAGATATTTTTGTCTAGTTATTGTTACACATGATCACCATTGCCAATGAACTCATTCATTGAATGATCATCTTCCAAAAAAGTACAAGAGTTAGAGAATCATCAGAACCAAAGGACCTGTATAGTGATTTTCTCTTTAATACAACCACTTTTCCAACATTCACATACCAAAGCAAAACTAATAGGAAATGATCATTGGTGACTGACGAGAGGACATTGATTGTCCTCTTTCTTTTGTTGCCTCTTGCCTACACTGATTTGCTACTAAGAAAAATTGACTTTTTAGCTTAGTAAATCCCCCTCATGTTGGATACCAAGTACACACAATAACACATCAAGTTGCAACTGAGGCAAAAAAAACATATTCTTTGATAGTTTTACATTCATCCATATGACAATTAAAGTTCCTAAAAATAGAGTAGGACTTGCCTTGACAATATCCCAACTTTAAACTAACATTCATCCATACGACAATTAAAGTTCTTGAAAATAGAGTAGGTCTTGCCTTGACAATATCCCAACTTTAAACTAACACACAAAACAACTTTATAATAAGATATTTTTTAAGACACTATATGAAAAATAATTAAACAAAATACTAAGATAATAATAATAAAAATCATGCATTATAGAAAATTTCCATTCAAAATAATAAATATCTAAAGGACTAAACATCCTCTATATGGTTTTCAGTATTCACTCCTTCTAGACTTAGTGAGTTGTTAAAATAACTCATAACCATAGTATAACTTAGCACTGCAATATAACTCATAACCCATGTCAGTCTTCCAGGTGTCCAAGTAGCACAAAGAATTGTTTGCCATCTGCAACAGGGATGTCTAAACCAAATCTAAATCCGAGTTTTATGCTCCACTTGCTAGCATATGCTCCTTATTTTCAACTTATAGGTTATCACTCTCATTTTTTCTAACATGTTGTTTTATAATTTATTCATTCATTCTCATTGAAGAACAAAATCTTTAAAGTTATTACACACTCAAGTCTCAACACTAAGGATAGGAACAAACATTGTTATTTTTGTATAAAATTTATTGATTGAAATTGTTTGATATGTGTGTGTACTACAACATAACAAGATCGAGTGTCAAACTCCACCCATTAGAATATGTCCTCATTTCAATCTATATGCTATTGCTCAGGGGTTTTCTTTTGAATTATTGTTTTACTATTCATTCTAATGGAAGAATAAAAACTTTCAAGTTATTGCACTCTCAACATTAATGAAAGAAACAAAGTGTGTCCCACTTCTGTGGACATGCACAATTTGCATGCATGCAAGTGTGGGTGCAGTGTGTACATGTGCATGCATTTAGGGTGTGTAGGGAGATCACAATGTGGGTGTGGGTGTGAATGTGCACATGTGTGTGGTGTGTGCCCATGGACCAAAATTGAGGGGACACTATGAGAAGGATCTAAATATCCCCCTTTCAACAAAATTTATATTCAACCTGATTAAGAAGAAAAAAATAAGATGACTAAACATAGGCTGGAAATTTTGGTGGCTTTCTTTTATGCACCAAGTTTAAGCTTCTATATTTCAAGATCTCAAGTTGAAACTATTTTTGAGTCTACTCTATTTATCTATACAAAGCTTAAAGCAACCTTTGTTGATAAACAAGATGTCAATTGGGAATTTCTTTTCCTTGTTCTCTTTTGGCTACTATAGATCTAAATTCATCATTAATGATTTTTGAGTTGATGGAAAGAGCAGAATAGTGGATGGAGAGCTGAAAGCTGCTAGGTTTTCGTTCATTCAATAGGGAGTAATGTTAAAAGTTTTGATTTTTATGCTCTGATTGAAGTTCCACTAACATGTATGAAATGTCTTCTTGTATGGAAGAAGAAGATGCTCCTCTTAAAAATGAAGGGAATAAGCTGGCTTTGATTGGTTTATACTTAGATGTAAATTGAAAGCAAAGAAGTGTTATTTTTTAGAAGACTTCTCAATTTAATTTTCAGCATGCTTTAACAAGCTCTAAGGATAATTATATTGAATTGAATTTGGCATCATTTTTTAGTTTAGAGCCAATAAACAACTTAGTTTTCTTTCTTTCTCAATTTAATGAGTGTGGAGGATGATAGGACTGGGTTAGTTTTGGCTTATTGCCAAGTTCTTTTTTGTTCCAGCTCATTTAGAATAAGTGGAAGCTTCGGATTTCTTAGTTGGGGAAGCATATAAATTGCTTGGACCCAAGGAGCAGGATTCAAATACTACTTCGCTTATGTAAGATTTAGGAGCCATTTATATTTCATCAAAGAGAGGGATATTTTCATCACTTAACTCTATCTTCTTATGCCAGAATTCTGCATTACTTCCATAACTAAAGTCTAATAATTGATGAAAAAAACTCTTACGTTTTGTCACAAAATCCTTCCAATTTTCAGCATATTTCCTAACAATAGATGTAGTACTTTCTATAATAAATAATAATAACAAAAGAATCCAAATATGGTCATTTAACTTACCAAAGCCAAATGTATAGGTCACAAATCAACTTGGCTTTGCAGTAATATTATAGATATTATCGTTAAACAACTTAGGGCAATAATATCCTTCTAGATGAAAATAAGAAAAATGACCTCTATGGCCAACCTTCCTTTCTCCCAAATATCTTTGTAGTCATATGGTTGCCATCAGATACCTACTTTGAATCTTCCCTCTCCTATACATCTACATACCAAGGAATAATTTTGACTCGATGAGCTTCAGTGTTAAACACCCAATGGTCAAGGGATATGATAGTAGATGGTGAGAAAAGAAGATACAAGTACTTCAATGTTTCTGAAAGAAAAAAGATTTGCATTGAATATCATCTGAAAACTTGCAAACCTGAGAGAGTGTATATTAGATTGTATAAGGGAAACCACTAGGGCAAAAAACTGTGCCATTTCTAAAGTCGTGGATGAGATTTTACTCAGCAAGATGCTTTAGAGATTTAATTCTTCTAAGGAAATCCCATTAAACACAATTTAGATTTATCAACTACTCATGAATATGGTGAACAATGTTTGTGGTATAGACTCCAATTGTAAGGGGTCTAAAGCATTTCTTAGGGGACGATAATTAAAAAAGGGGAAATTTAAAATAGAGAGGATTTTAAAAATTTATAATACAAGAAATTCACCACATTTATTATATGACCATAAATATGTATATTCTAAGTTCTTAAAAAAGCCCCCCATATCATTTTTGGGTCCAATTCGGGGCCAGACAATCTTGGTTAGATCAGGGTGTCTAGATTTTCCCTATGTCCACTCCAAACCTAATCGAACATAAGTAGAACCATAGACCACCCTGCAAAAAGTTGAAAGAGTTCAACATTTTTTAAAGCATATTTAAAAAAAAAACTCTAAATTATCCCAATTATGCCTTAAAGTAGGGAAGTTTAACCTCTTTTACCTCATTTCACAAATGCAAGTGAGTAAAACAATATTTTTGCTTCCAAGCTAACATTATTTTTTCAAGGTCGCTGCATTTTTCTTAAGGGTGAGGCAATCAGAGAGTGACATACCAAAAGGGCACATTTATCTATCAAAGATGAATTAATCCTATCAGAAAAGAATTCAAGATTTTTCAAATTTTTGTAAAACCCTTTTATAGATACTACAAGAATTATGTCAATTTTTGTATTTATTTTGAAGTTACAGGATTGTGAGTTTGTCATGTCTTTTCATGTTGTGTTCATACATGATGGTAGAAAGTTTTGGTTCAGTTGCCCCATGTGTAGAGATAATATAAACTTAATGCAAAATCACCTCTTTGGAAACATACAACAATTATTGACTCATTTCAATGTCGCAGGGATTTTTGTTGGCAACTCTAGCTAATGCGGGAATGAATATAAGAGCTTGTATAGTCAAGTAAAAGATCACCTATGCACCATTACCAAATCAAGAATGCAATTTTCTTCAGAGCCAAATAAAAAAAAATGTTCTGAAAGAAAAAAGAGTAAAAAATATTAGAAAACAAAAAGATGTTGACATGGTAAGTACTAGATTAAAAAAAAAACTGCAAGAATTCAGAAACATAATACTAGCTTTGAGCACAACTTGTTGGCCACATCCTTTCATGCTAGCAATCTCTAGTACAAGAAAAAGAAAATGGTGAGAACAGAGTTGCAACAATGGGAAATAGTGTATTTTTCCCAACAATACTTTAGGTACAACAACTTTAGGAGCAAGTGACATCCTACAAGAATATGTAATCTACAACTATCTACAATTACAGAAGATGCTGAATAGTAGTTAAAGGTGTAGCTGTTAGTCCAGAGGTCTTACCTAGGTATCAATTTTAGATTATTCTAATGCTATAAATAATAATAATAACTAATTCCAATCATGATACTAGTAATTTTTTAGTGGCTACTTTAATTTTAATGGTCATCATGATAATGAATTAAGCTTATCACATTGTGATTGTGATTACCCACTAGGAAGCTATCTCCAACCATTTTCAATTAGAAGCAAACATCAGTAAAAAAAATAGAGAATCCCTAATCAAAATTGAAATCCATCATCATGAAAGATGATTCCTACCCCTCGCTTGTGATCATATAGATATTCCTTGACATTGGTTAAATAAACAATAAAAATTTACAATTGTTTGCATAGCTACAATGTTCACTGTGCTCTGTGCATCATAATGTTCTCTTAAACTTGGACATGTTAGATAAATGTCATTGGAACATTCTTATAAGTCAAGTAAAATTGACTAAGCTCAAGCAAGGAAAATATTTCATGTGAACATTGAAAAAATCATATATAGAGGTAATCTTCTAGTAAACTATGAATAGAAGTAAATAAGTACTTACATCTCTTAGTCCTACATATCTAGACTCAACACGATAGTTTGCCTCAAATGCTTTAAATATCTCCTACCCCCAATTTTGATAAGTTTTATTTCCAGTTGTCTCCAAAGGTACATGAGTGTATGTCTAATTTTTTATAGGAAATACACATCACTATTAAGGTGAAACAAATAAACAATGTGGGGAACACTGTTTCTTATGCATTCAATCTTTCTTTGTTATCTATGTATACATTTCCCAATGAATTGGGCTAGGTTGTAATTGAATAATGTTTTCTACATACACATGCACTTATTCTATTTATTATTTATCTTATAACAATAACGAGTCATTTAAATTTTTAGTGGTTTCTTTGTGTAGCATCATAAATTCTAACCTTGTACATTTTACATTGTTTTATGAGCCCTTGCCTTAGTATGTGGTATCTTGGCTCTTATCAAAGCCCATTTTTGACTAAACTATTGAAAATCCAATTTCATATCCTCACACGATGATACAAACCATTATCCTCAACAAAGGATATTTGACCTCCCAATTGCTTCTCTTGTTTTGGAAGGTAAATGGTGCCTAGAGTGCTATTGACTAAAAAATTTGGGTCCATTTTCAAATATGTTAATGTCAGGTTATATTCAATAGTTTCTAGTCTCTGACCCCATTTATTAAAATGTTTATCCTACAATATTGAGCTTATCCTACACTAAAATCCAAGAAAGTTTAAATGATTTTACTTTGAAGGATATTAAAACTGATGTTATACCAACCCGCATATTAAAATGTTTATCAAAACTGATATTTAAGCATTCCCCATATGGCCCCAGTCAGTTATTGTAGGATAAAAGTTTTAATATCCAGTTTGAAGTACCAACCTACATATTAAAACTTATAAACATTTTAAATCCTACAACTAATGTACCTACCCACATATCCTATAATAAAATCCAAAACAGTTGAATATTTCTATGCTGGAATGAATATTGAAGTTGTGAAGCTCGCATCCCCAAACATGGCTTTGGACTTGGTGAAGCTCCCATCCCTTATTGAAACGAATAAGACTACTGATTATGTAACATGTTCAAGTCCTATCTAAACATAACATATAAACTCACAATAAGATTAACTACCTACGAATATTAAAAACCATTGAGATAAAATGAAGATCTCAATTCTTGAGAACATATAGGTTTTATTTGTTAAATGAATCTAGATTAGATAAAATAGTCATGGAACCAAACAAGCATCAAAAATATCAAAAAGACCTACTCCATGTTGTTATATTTATTATTATTATTTATAATATTGCAAGTAACGACTTAAGCTAATGATGGATCATTGATTCAATTCTTGCAATAATTGAAACAAAAAATCCTCTTTAATACATCCTCACCATGCCTAGTAGAGTAAAAACCACACCCAATAGAGTAAAAACCATGCCCACCACAAAGCTCTGGGAACTTCAAATTGCTAGAGTAAAAACCATGCCCTAAACTTCAATTGATCGCTGGAAAAACCCTTACAGGTCTCGCGTGCGCATGAAAGCAAATAATGAAAGAGGTAGAAATTGCCCTTTTCACATGTTAAGCTCGTGTTGGTCAAAATTTCGACCAACATGGACATGGAATTTTAAAAAACCATATTTTTGCTTTCCATATTCTGACCAATCTAAAACATTTTAATAGATGGTCAAAAATTTTGGTCTAAAAACAGGGTCAAATGTGATAGTGATTATTATTAGGAAAGTGGATTAATAGTTGATGTTATAGATAATCTTATCTTGGTGTAGGAGCTTGTAGTGGCTTTCTGATGCAAATCTTTTAGTAGTTTTTAAAAATCTTTTAATGCTTTTTTTAGTTTGTAGAACATTGATTTTTATTAATAACCTCAAAATGTTACTTCCAATTTCAAATGTTAGTTGGAAGTTCATCTTATCTCAATTTTAGGAAGCTTCACAAAAAAATGCATCTTTTTTTGAGTTGTTTTAAGAAAATTACAAAAAATAGAAAAAAATAATTTTATGAAAAAATTTCCAAAAATGGTATTTTCGGGTTTGTATTTAAATTTGTACTTCCTCTCATTGTAGGGGAAGAGAATTGGGAAGATAAATAAAGAATAATTTGGAGTTCTAATATTTTATTTTTGTGTTCTTTCTCTCTTATGTTTTTGTTAATTATTTGAGGAATTTCGGCTACATCATCTATTTGAAAAGGAATCTATCAAGGAAATGAAAGTAACAAGGTGTTGTTATGCATTGGTAGTACAAAAGGGGAAGAGGAAGACTTGACTATACCACTAGAAGTAGCTACAGTGTTGGATGAATGTTTAGTTGTTATTCTAGAGGAGCTACCTAATGAACTTCCCCCAAAATGAGATATCCAACATCATATTGATCTTATTCTAGGAGTAAGTCTTCCCAATCAAGTAGCATATAGAATGTGTCTGACACATAATGCAGAACTAGTTAAATAGGTGATTGAGTTCATACAAAAAGGCTTAGTGTAGGAAAGCATGAATCTTAGTACTATCCCATCATTATAAAATCCAAACAAAGATGGAACATGGAGGATGTGCACAGAAAATTGAGCCATTAATAGGATAACCATTAGATATTATTTTCCTATCTGACACTTGCATGACATGATGGATGTTCTTACTGGAGTAGCATATTTCTCTAAGATTGATCTGTGAAGTAGGTATCATCAAATCTACATCCAAGAGGGTTATGAGTGTAAGAAAACTTTTAAAACTAGGGATGATTTGTAAAAATAAAACGTTATGCCTTTTGGTTTATCCAATGCACCTAGTACTTTTATGAGACTCATGAACACTTTGTTGCATCCCTACATTGGTAAGTATGTATTAGTTTATTTTGATGATATATTGATTTTTATTAAGGGAAGGTAATATCATTTGCAACACCTAAGGATCATATTGGCAATACTAAGAAGAGAAAATCTCTATGCTAATTTAAAGAAGTGTAGGTTCATACAAGCAAGCTTGGTTTTTTTACGGATTGTCATTTTTGCAAATGATGTCAAGGTGGATCTAAAGAAAGTTCAAGCCATTCTTGAATGGTGTAGTTCACATAGCATCATCAAGGTGATAATTTTTCGTGGCTTGACTTATTTTTGTAGAAATTTCATTCAAAATTTTTGCAACATTGTAGCACCTATAAAAGACTACACTAAGGGTCAGGAGTTTTCATGGACCAAACAGGCTAAATAGAGTTTCCAATAGCTAAAGAAGAAGGCCACTGATGCTCCAATACTAGCCCTACCAAGTTTTGATAAAGTGTTTTAAGTGGACTATGATGCATCACATGTGGGCATTAGTGTTGTACTCAGCCAAGAAGGTAGGCCCATTGCCTTTTTTAGTGAAAATTTGAATTATGTACAAAAGAAATATTCTACATTTAATTCCATGCAATTGCACAAGCTTTGAGGCTCTGGAAGAATTACCTAGTAGCTAAATAATTTATGTTTTTTATAGACCATATTGCTTTGAAATACTTGAACACACAAAAAAAATTGAACACTAGACATGCAAAGTGGGCCTCTTTCCTACAAGGGTTTACCTTTGTTCTAAAACATAAATGAGGGAAACATAATCAAGTTTTAGATGCTTTGAGTAGGTGAGTTGTTCTTCTGACCATCATGGAAATAGACATGGTGGGCTCCAATGCAATCAAACACTTGTATGAATCTGATAGTGACTTTTGGGAAGTTGTTGATCAGTTGAAGAATCCAATACCTAGGCACACAGACACTATTAACAATGAGTATCTAATGCAAGATAGTTGCTTATTCAAGGGAAAGTAGTGATGTGTTCCTATAGGCTCGATGGAGGAAAATATCAGTAGAGAATTCCATAGCACTGGTATGGCTGGGCATTTTTGGAAGGATAAAATAATAAGTTTGGTGACAGATAAGTACCATTGGCCAAAGATGAAGTGAGATATCCTTAGGTTTGTGGAAATGTGTCAATCTTGTCAAGTAGCCAAAGGGAACTCCTAGAACACTGGATTGTACATGTCATTACCAGTACTAGTAGGACCATGGATAGACATGAATATGGATTTTGTATTGGGACTACAACATGCACAACAAGGTAATGACTATCTTTGTATTTGTGGACAAATTCTTGTAAACGGCTCATTTTATTATGTGCAAGAAAACTAGTGATGCTACTAGGGTGGTTGAGTTATTCTAATTTGAAATAGTCAAATTTCATGGGGTTCTAAAAATGATCACCTCTGATCAAGATACTAAGTTCTTGAGTCATTTCTAGAGGACCTTATGGAAGAAAATTGGAACAAAGTTAGAGTTCAATAGTTCTTACCATACACAAACTGATGGACAAACAAAATTTATCATTCATAGTTTTAGTAATCTATTGTGATGTATTGTTGGAGAGAAGCCCAAACATTAAGATTTGGCATTTCCCTAGGCAGAACTTTCTTATAATAGCTTAGTGAATATGTCAACTGGTAAGTCACCATTTCAAGTTGTTTATGGTCATAATCCTTAGGGTTTTCTCAATTTGGTGTAGCCTCCCCTTAGTGATAGCGATAGTGATGATGGAGAAGTCTTTCCAGAGTAGGTCTATGAGTTGTAGGAAGATGTGAGACAGAAGTTGCAGGACAACAATGAGTGGTACAAAGCTTCTACAAATGTTACTCAAAGGTATCAGGTTTTTAGTGTCGAGGATCTAGTGATGGTTTATCTTAGAAAGGAGAGGTTTCCTATAGGGACTTATCATAAATTGAAATATAAGAAAATTGGTCCTTGCAAGATTTTGAAGAATATTAATCATAATGCTTATTAGGTAGAGCTCCCAAGTGATCTTGATATATCTCATGTGTTTAATATTTTTGCTTTATATACTTTTCATGGTGGTGATACCTCTATTGAAAAGGAGGGTGTAGACTAGACACACACCATCCCCATCAAGAAAAGAGAAAAGGTTGCATAGATTCTAGGCAAGAAGACTATTTAGATTCACTAGGGTGACTACAACAGATATCTCGTGCAGTTGGAAGGGTTGCCACCGACAAATAGCACCTGAGTTATGGAATGGGATTTGTAGAAGCTAGATGAACCTAAATCGAAGCAATTTGAGTACCAAAACTTGTAGGAGTTGCATTATTTTCAAGTTGGGGTGAATAATGTAGGGGCATACGAGGGCCAAGATTGTTGACTTAGATGTGGGTTTTGGTCAAGATTTACTTTCAGGGGTCATAACTTATGACTCAGAGGTGGGTTATGGCTAAAATTTTATATGCTGTTACTTGAGGAAGAGTTATTCAGATTGCCAATGGAGCTTAGATAGATAAGTGGTTGTTTTCACATTTAGCTGGGAGCCTAAAATGCCGTCTCAACCTTTGAAATTGGTCTTTTTATATTTTTTCTAGTTTTTAAGAAAGTTATTTTTGTAATAAATCCGAAATCATATTTTTGATTTCATTGATTAGTTGGAAATTTATCTTACATTATTTGCGGGCTTTTCTTGGGAAAAATTGGGATTCATAGGATGAGCTTTGAAAACTACCAAAAATGCAAAAATCTATTTTTCCCAGAAGTCTACCAAATTTGGTGATTTATGGAATTGCAATAAGTAGTGATTTTCTTTCACTGTAGAGGCAAAGTAGAGTTGTGAAAATTTAATGAAGAATTACATGGCATTTTGAAACTTTTGTATTGTGTCATTTTCTAATGTGTACTTTGAAGGAATTGGGTTACATCAAATGTTGCATGAGCTTTTAGTGACTTTTCGATGCATGATCTCTTAGTAATCTATTTAAAGCTTTTAATACTTTTCTTAGTTTTTAGAAAGTTAATTTTTATTAATAGCCTTGAAATACTTCCAATTTCAAATGTTAGTTGCCAGTTCATCTTAACTTTGAGGAAGCTTGATGAAAACAATAAACTTTTTTGAGATATTTTTAAAAATTTACCAAAAATGGCAAAATAATAGTTTTATGAAAAAATTGCCAAAAATGGTAATTTCATATTTGCATTTAAATTTGTATTTCCTCTCATTGTAGGGGAAGAGAATTAGGAAGATGAATAACGAATCATTTGGAGTTCTAATATTTATTTTTGTGTTCTTTCTCTCTTATGTTTCTATTAATTATTTGAGAAATTTTGACTACATCATCTGGTATCAGAGCTCAGAAGGTTTAGGAAAATAATATTTTTATATTTTTATGGTTATGAGTTTATGTTTATGCAAGTTGAGAAGAGGGACTAGTTTCCAAAAATCAAGGTAGATAAGAGAAAAGATCCACTGTGGAAAAGGATGGACTCATATAAAGAGTTAGATTTATTGATGAAGTATTTGTAGAAGAGGAAAGTAGAAAAGAAATTAGAAGAGAAAGAGGGGAAGAGGAAGGAGGAAGAGATAAGAAAATTAGAGTTGAAATAAATGTTAAGAGGATCACAATAATGTTTTCAACAAATAAGAAAGCTAATGGAATAAGAAATGCAAAAATGGTAACTACCAATCAAGAAGAAGATCACATGGCCTGTTCAAAAGATTATTTAGAAGAAGAAAAGGAAAGAAGAGACACAAAAAATATAAAGGAAGATCTAGAAATGAAATGGTGAGTATAACAATGAGTGTTTTGACATCAAGAATTGAAGAAGCTAAGATAAACATAGCCATGGAGGGGTCTTTTTGTCATTTTCAACCTTATGTTTAGAATGAGCAAATATAAATTATGGTTGCTTATAATTTGAGATTTTTAATGATGAAGTTTCAGGTTTTTTTTAATGAGGTATATGAATGTTCCCAAAGGTATTAAGTTAATTGTGGGAACGGTGGATATGCTGATATATTATATGTTGAAGACATAAATGATTATGATACAAAGGTTTATACAGAAGAAATATGATTTTGGGTTTTAAAGGTTGAGAAGATATTTAGTCGAATATGGATTAAGAAAAATAAGAGCAAGAGGGATGCAGTGATAGATGGAAAGATAAATGATAAAATGTCAAAAAATTGGAAGACAAGGAAGAAGGAATAAACTTGCATTCCTCCAAGTCAATAAAATCAATGTTTGATATGTATAGAAGGAAAAAATTTAGGAAAAAAACTATACAAATTTAAAAAAAACTTGTAGGAGTTGTGTTCTTTCAACCAAAGGAGAATGATGCAAGAGCTTTTACTGACTTTCTGATGCATGCTCTTTTAGTAGTGTTTTTAAAGCTTTTAATACTTTTTAAAGATTTTAGGAAGTTAATTTTTATTAATAGCCTCAAAATATTACTTCCAATTTGAAATGTTAGTTAGTAGTTCATCTTAACTCACTTTGAGGAAGCTTCACAAAACTATATCAACTTTTTTTTAGTTGTTTTAGAAAAATTACCAAAAATGGTAAAAAATAGTTTTATGAAAAAACTACCGAAAATGGTAATTTCTAATTTTTATTTAAATTTGTATTTCCTCTCATTGTACATGAAGAGAATTGAGAAGATGAATAAAGACTAATATTGATTTTTAATATTTACTTTTGTGTTATTTCTCTCTTATGTTTTTGTTAATTATTTGAAAATGTTTGGCTACATCATCAGACCATAATCCTAATTAAATGTTCGCAATTCTTAATTTGCATTATTGCATGTAAAAGTTGTTTATGGTTGTAATCCTTAGGGTGTTCATGATTTGGTACAACTTCCCTTGGGTATCAGGAGGACATGGAAGAATAGTAAAGAAGAATTTAATGATGCAACAGCTTTTAGTGGCTTTTTGATGCATGATCTTTTAGTAGTTTTAAAAATCTTTTAATGCTTTTCTTAGTTTTTAAAAAGTTTCTTTTTATTAATAACCTCAAAATATTACTTTCAATTTTGAATGTTAGTTAGCAGTTCATCTTATCTCAGTTTTAGGAAGATTCACAAAAAAATTTAGCTCTTTTTGAGTTGTTTTAAAAAAATTGCCAAAAATGACAAAAAATAGTTTTATGAAAAAAACTGGAAAAAATGGTAATTTCAAATTTGTATTTAAATTTGCATTTCCTCTCATTGAAGGGGAAAAGAATAATGAAGATGAATAAAGAATAATTTTCTGTTCTAATATTTATTTTTGTGTTCTTTCTCTCTTATGTTTTTGTTAATTATTCGAGGAATTTTGGCTACATCATCTAGTATTAGAGCTCAGAAGGTCTAGGAAACTAATAGTTTTATATTTGTGTGTTTATGAGTTTATGTTTATGTAGGTGGAGAAGAGGAACTAGTTTCCAAAAATCAAGGTAGAAAAGAGAAAAGATCCAAATGTGGCAAATGATGGACTCATTTGAAGAGTTGGATTTAGTGATGAAGTATTTGCAGAAGAGGAAAGAAGAAAGAGAGGAAGAGGAAGGAGGAAGGAGGAAGAGATGAGGTGATTAGAGTTTGAAAGAAATGTTAAGAGAATTACAATAAAGTTTTCAACAATTAAGAAAGCTAATAGAATTAGAAATGTAAAAATGATACCTACTAGTCCAAAAAATGAAATGGTGAGTATACCAATGATTGTTTTGACATCAAGAATTGAAGAAGCCAAGATAAACATATCTGCAGATGAGTCTTTTTGTCATTTTTAGTATTGTGTTTAGAATGAGGGAAAAAAATTATTGTTTATAATGAGATTTCAAATGAAGATGTTTTAGATTTTTTTAATGAGGTATATGAATGTTCTGAAAGGTATTATGTTAATTGTGGAAATTACGGATATGCTAATATATTATATGTTAAAGACATAAATGATTATGATACAAAGTTTTCTTAGAAGAAATGGAATTTTGGGTTATAAAGGCTAAGAAGATATTCAGTAGAATATAGATTAAGAAAAATAAAAGGACAAAGATGAATGATAAAATTTCAAAAAATTGGAAGACTAGGAGGAAGGAATAAACTTGCATTCCTCTAAGTTAATAAAATCAATGTTTAATACAATCGAAGGTAAATTTTTAGAAAAGAAACTATACACTTTCAAAAACAACTTACAGGGGCTATCTTCTTTGAACAAGAGGAGAATGATGTAGGAGCTTTTAGTAGCTTTTTGATGCTTGATCTTTTAGTAATTTTTAAAAAGCTTTTAATGTTTTTCTTAGTTTTTAGAAAATTAATTTTTACTAATAACCTCAAAATATTACTTCCAATTTGCAATGTTAGTTGGTAGTTCATCTTATCTTAGTTTTACGAAGCTTCACAAAAAAGTTCTACTTTTTTGAGTTTATAATTTTTTTAAAATAAAAAATGGCAAAAAAATGTTTTATGAAAAAAATGCCAAAAATGGTAATTTTAGATTTATATTTAAATTTGAATTTTTTTTCATTGTAGGGGAAGAGAATTGAGAAAATGAATAACGAATAATTTGGAATTCTAATGTATATATATATATATATATATATTCATATTCTTTATTTCTTGTGTTTTTGTTAATTATTTGAGGAATTTTGGTTGCATCATATCTATAGACCAAGATAATGGATGCTTAGATCTAAAGTAGTACAAGTGTATAATGTTTTAATTGGTACTTCTAAACCTTGAATAACTGATTCACCCCCCGCCTCCCCCCCACCTTGCCCCCGACCCTCTGCCCATGTTCTCAGTTATTATAAAAATTCTAACATATAAAAATCATACAACAACTACAAGGGCACTTACAATGAATATGCTATTAGTTAATCAATCATTAAATTGGCCTAACCTACTAAATTTCACCAAAGAAGCAATAGCTAATCCAAAAATTATGGAAGACATGAATTTATAACATGAAATATCTAGCATGCAATTATGACATGTAAGTTAGAAGTCATGAAACATTGGTATCTATCATTTGACTAAAATTTCAATGATCTAAGAGTACCAAGTTATTTAAGTTGGCCTTCTAAAAAGGATCCTCTATTTCTAATTCTTTCAAATGATAGAACACTCCTATTAAATTAAGAAGCTCTTTCAACCTCAAGTGGTTGTTCGAAATTATAATATTTCTCAACTCAAAACTTTCTTATCATTCATAGTTTCTTTAAAAAATAAAATAAAATAGCTAGAATTAAACAACCTTGAGTAAAATAAGTCTTCTTCTATGACTTATTTATAGAAATAGAATGGCAAAGTAACTAGATGTTGTTCTCTAACTATTGATGAAAAATGCTCCATAGTTCTACCATGCTAGACCTCCAAGTCCATATATTTGTGCTATTATGACCATATCCATAGTTTTAGCCCTTCTCTCCCTACTTGTTTCTAAAAAGAAACATTCAAAATATTTAATGAATTTAGCAAATCCAACTAGATATTTTGCAACATTTAGCAATATCTAAATTTTTCTTTGTTTTACTTTTTGCATGATATTCCATGTTGACATATCCGCCTTGAATAATAGTCATATTTTTTCTTTCTTTCAATATACCTCTTAAATGATTGTTTAGTTTTAGTGATTGACAACTATGTTGAAATGGTTGTTTAATCTACCACATTAAAATTCTCTACCTTTCAAGTTGTTTTGGATACTTAAAACTAAGTTTGGAAAATGTAACATTCACTAGAATATGCATCTTTGAGGTGTTAGGATTAAGTAGATAGTTTTATATATTCTAAATAATGTTATTGTATTGTTGATATAAAAAATTTGGTCAATAAAATTTTTACATTTCTACACAAATATGAATATAAATCTAAATGTTTTGTATTCATTAACTTCCATCTAGTTACACTTTCGATAAAACTGCGATTAGATTTTTTGATAAAATTATATATATATATATATATATATATATATATATATATATATATATATATATATATATATATATATCAAACTGTAATGAATAACCTTTTTAAACAATATTTTCCTTCCAAAAAAATTCATAACATGTTATATTATTCTTTAAAATGCAAAATTTATCTTCATTTATCATACCAATAAAATGCATACACAACTATTAAAAACAAGGAGTTATGAATTGATATGAAATTTGACATGGAAGTCATTGTCAAACTTATCATTATCCATGTGGTAGTTGTTTACACCAAACATTCAAAAGTTTTTAGCAATCATTTATATTATTTTTTCCCATCTTGCATAAAGTCCAATAATGAAATTGTGATATATTTATGGATATTTATCACTCGCTATTTCTATTTTTATATGCAAATAAATGAATTTTTCTATTTAAATAAATTATTTTATAATATTGTAGTACCAATTTTGTTTATATATAGATAGATAGATAGATAGATGAAGATGTAAATTTTTTCTCCCTTTCTCTCTCTCTTATTGGATTTTCTTCTTTGACATAACAATACAGCATGGTACAATTGTTACCTTTTAAATCAAACTAAATTCATACAAAGCATGTTACATAAAAATTAAGAAGAGGTTATTTTATTTAATATTTTAATTAAAATTTCATAATACTTTATTTTATATTTTAGTAGCAATTTCCTAATATTGGTATATTTATGGACATTTAACTCTCTATTTCTACTTTTATATGCAATTTAAATAAACTGTTTTATAATAGTATCATTTTTTTGAAACACACACACACAATGAAGATGCATATTCTCTCAAAGGCATGAGCCTACAACACAATGGTGAATCTTGGTTAATCTTGACTTCAGCATCTTACTAACCATTTTCTCTCTCTTATTTATCTTGAGTGAAAGGTTTTCAATGATGTTTGAATATTTATTCCATAAAATGCATTACATTTAAATGACTTATCAATTTACCCTAATATTTTATGACATTATTCCCATTTGAATTGCATAACCATTTATTTCAATAATTCATAATACATAACTTCCAAGCTTAATTAAAATGATAAATAAATATATTAAATTCCTTATAATTACATAGTTTTTTTCAATTAAATCTTAGTTTTCTAAATTGTAAAAACCTAAACAAATCACAACAATTTTCTTGAACAAATTTTAATACAACATTAGAAAATTAAATAACCACATTACACATCATAATATTCATAATTGATTCCATAGTTCCTATTTAAATATTAAAATCCTATGTCTAAAAGAAAATTAGAACACTATTTTAAAATCGATATATTAGAAGAACATTGTGTGTAATCCAAATTCAGAAAATGGTCGATACATTAGAAGAACATTGTGTATAATCCAAACTCCCTCATTAAGTGAGATTGGGTGGAAGACAACGTCCATTCCCATTTCCTAGCTCTCTACGCAAGCACCAAAAATGGGTATCTGACTTTGTGAAACCCCATAGTGGAAAAATCATAGATGTTGCTCTTAAACCTAGCCAACTTTTTACTGCTTTAAATCTGCTTTAAATCTTTTTTCTTGTTGGCTAAGTAGGATTGTGATCATCTTTGCATTTCATGTGTTAACTTGTGATTAAACTTAATGTTTCTACTAATTTAAATTTATCATTTTGAAACTTGATTATAAAATCAATACATTGTAATTGATAATAAAAACTAATCTCTCAACAAAAAATCAAAAAATGGCAGAATGCGAAAATAAGTAAAGGAAAGCATATTCAAACCATCAATTCGTAAGCAAGCGATGGGCAAAAAGTTCTGCAAAAAGGAAAAAGCTAGGGTTACGTGCAGGGCAGACTAAGTCCGACCCGGATGCGAAGAGACAAAGCTTCAAATTCAACTCCAGGTCAGCGAATTCAAATTCTTTTGCCCCCCTGGCAAGTCAGCATGAGCAAAAATTGGACAATTCGGTCTCTCAGTACCCAAAGCAGCATCCATTTCGCTATGAGCCGATCCCTCAGAAGGATATTGTGTCCTGCATACATACAGTAGAAAGTCTAGATAGACAAATATCCATTTTTAATGCGACAAAATATGCTTGTCAAAATCCGACCCCCATTTATGCCAATCAGAAGGGTTCCGATCGCTTGCTAAAGAATGATCCTCAGCCAAACCAGCAGGATAATAACCCTTTGCTCTCTCCGGCCAGCTATGCCCTGCCACATAGAAGAGAGTTTTTCTAGATTAATAGAGCCCCCTCGAAACTTTTTGAATCTCCACAAGACAATAACAGGGCTAATGTGCTCATTATCAGCAATAAAGAGAGTGACAAAAGCTAGCATCGATGTCAGAAATATGGCCTCTTCTTGTATTGGAATGGCCCTAGGGCAAACCTTTATCAGCTGGTGGAATGGTTGGAGGACCTCTACGGCCACCAGGTAAGTATTTCTATCCACTCTGATCATTTAATCTTTTTAATCTTTAGGGATGCTGATTTAAAACATGAATTTTTAAACATTCCTGTTTGTTTCTTTAAGGGATATGAGTTTAAGTTCTTTAACTGGGTTCCAAATTGTAGGGAGGATTGCTTAAATCTTAATATGGCTAAATGGTTCATTTTATCTGCATTCCCACCAGAGCTTTGTCATATTAACATTATCAAATGCATAGGGAATGCTGTAGGAAATTTAGTAGGTATTGATGCATCCTTCAAAAAATGTAGTAACCTAAAATTACTAATCAAACAGAACTCAAATAATGAAAATCCCAAAAACATGAAATTAATTACAAACAGATCTACTTATGAATTAAAATTCCAAGAGTATGAGGGCAGAATTTCAAAAATCATTAGAATGGATGGTGATAAGAATTCCTCCTTCAGTTATATTCCTAGAAATTTTGACTTTGATAGCTATTTTTCAAAAGTATATGAAAAGAAATTAGAGACAAAACAACTGAGACATAATTTAGGGATTTTAGGTTCTGATTCGGGATCTGGCAAACAAATCACGGATCTAGATTTGGTCAAAAGCATGAAGATTGGATCACAGGAGGGTACTTGTCTGGACTCAGAGGTAGAGAAGGAAAAAGTATCTAGAGAACAACCAGAACTAATAAAGGACTGTAATATCAGAGAAGATTCTTCTAAAGAACTTTATAGCCAAAGATTGAAGAGCATCATTGTGGATAATAGGAAGCCTCGGAAAAGGGACAGGAAGAAAGAAAAGCAAGGCAGTCAGGGAAGCTTTATGAAGAACAGAGGTACAATTAGAGACTAAAATAGAAAGCCAGGTCACTCCTCTAAATCAATTAGAGGAAGCAGAACAGGTATTGCTATTCGCAACAGCAACTAAAAGCGGCAATGGATTAGAAAACATTAATGTGGATTGCAAAGAAGTAGACTTCTCAGTAGTAAGCAACAGCAATAAGGAACCTATGAAGAGTTTAACCAAATTCTAGCAAACCCCTTCTCCTATGAAAGATCATACTGACAGATTGGAAGATTTCTCAGAATCGGTCCCTGAAGTTATCCCCATTCATGTTTTTTAGAATTTTCTAAATTAGAATGAGGATATGCAGACAGAATTAGAGATAGGACTATTAAAAAAGGAGGATAACGAATACATAGAAAGATTATCGAAAGAGCTCTGCAGAGTTTTTGACTCTGAGAACAAAGCAGAGGATATTCAAGCTCAAAAAGAGGAACTCTTGAGAAAGGTTTTAAAGTTGGGAGGGGAAAACTATACTTTCTTTGATCTTAAGAAGGATTTGCAATCCTTTGAAAGGGAGGCTAACCCTAACACACAATTAGAGATAGATCAAATTGTGGATGAACCGACAGATAAAGATCTAGCACTCTTTGACCAGCTTCTATCAAAGATAGGAAATGAGGACGATGGAAAGGATCCACATAAGGTTGATAGCTCAAGGATCAGTATAGTGCAGTGTGCATCTAAAAACCTGGATCAGCTGGGTATTTCCATGAACTGGGAAGGGAACAAAGTGCCAAATTGTGGGAAGACTTCTATGAAGAGAGGCAGGAAATCCTTAAAAGAGCTCAGAGAAGCAGATGGTAAGGCTTGGGAACAACTTAAAATTAGTTATCTCTTTAAAAAAGGGAAGGGGAAGAGCCTTCCCATGGAGCAATAAAGATCACAACTTGGAACTTTAGGGGATTAAACGCCCCTAACAAGAAAAGGTTATTAAAACAAAACCTTAACAAATTTGAATCTGACATTATTATACTACAAGAAACTAAGTTAAACAAATTAGAAGGTTTAAATTTAGGTAAAAGATTGGGTAATTGGAGCTGTTACATGCATGAATCTGTAGGTGCATCTAGGGGATTAGGAGTGATTTGGAACCACAGAAATATAAATCTTAACATTCTGTCTTCTCACAATAACTGGATTTGTATGGATGTCAATAGTATAAAATCTAATTTACAGCTAATTTTATTTAATATTTATGGTCTGGTTAGTACGTTTGATAAGTTCACAGTCTGGAATAATATTAGTAGTTATATGACTAATTTTGATAACATTCCCATTATTTTAGGTGGAGATTTCAACACAGTTTTAAATCTCAATGAAAAAATTGGAGGATCTCTTCATTTTTCCCAACCTATGAAAGATTTTAACAACTGGTATCATGGGCAAAAGTTGGTTGATATCCCTTGTTGCAACGGGGTTTACACCTGGAACAATAGACGTAAAGACTTTGCATATATTGCTGAAAAATTGGATAGATTTTTTATCAAAGGAAATCTAGAAATTAATAATTGCAATATCCAAGCTCAGATTATGCCTTTTGCTGGTTTAGACCATTTTTCGATAAGACTGGAGCTTTCTGAACCCCGAAAGCCCATGAGAAGTGCTTTCAAATGTGAAAAAATGTGGTTCTTAGATTCTAGCTTCTTAGAAAATATCAAAATATGGTGGTCTCAAGGCAAATTTGAGGGCTCCAAGATGTTCATTTTTGTTTCCAAGATGAAGATGTTAAAAGATTCAATCCTAAAATGGAACAAGGTACAATTCAAAAACATTTTTAAAGAAAAATTAGACATAGAAGACAGGCTTAGAGATCTGAACTTGCATATTATTAAATATGGCATGAACAACGATAGTTACATGCTTGAAAAGGAATTGTTGGCTAAACAAGAAGATATTCTGTCCAAGGAAGAAGTATTCTGGAAATAGAAATCTAGGGAGAGATGGCTCGAATAAGGGGATAGGAATACCAAATATTTTCATAATTCTACTCTCTTCAATAGGGCTAGGAACACAATTAAGAGGATCAGATCGATGGATGGCTCTGTAAAGGATACCCCATCCAAAATTGTGGATACTTTAGTAAGTCATTTTCAACTTCTTTTGAACAATCTGGAAGGGTACAATAAATTTGAGCAAGATAAAATGCTGAAATTTATCCCAAAACTTGTTTCCCCTGAAGATAATAAAGTTTTAAATCAACCCATCTCTTTTGAAGAAGTTAAAAATGTCATTTTTGACATGAATCCTAAAAAATCTCCTAGACCAGACAAATTTTAGGTCTTCTTCTATCAAAAATGCTGGGATATTCTCGAGAATGATCTCTGGGAGGCTTTAGAAGCTTCTAGAAAGGGGGGATCCCTTTTGTCAGAAATCAATCATTCATTTATTACCTTGATCCCCAAAAAAACTGAGCCTGAAAGTCCTAACAACTTCAGGCCGATTGCTTTATTCAATACAATCTATAAAATCTATTCTAAAATTTTAGCTAACAGAATTAAATATATTTTGGCCAAGATCATTTCTAAGGAACAAATAGGTTTCGTGCCCGGTCGATCGATTTTAGATGGTATTATTATTATTCAAGAAGCAATCCACTCAGCTTTGAAAAATAATGAAGCTTGTATGTTTATGAAGTTAGACATTTAGAAAGCATATGACATGGTGGATTGGTAGTTTGTTTGCAAAATGTTAGAAGCCTTCAGCTTCTCTCGTCAATGGGTTAATCTCATCTTCAAGTGTATCTCAACCACCAGAATCTCAGTATTAGTTAATGGCTCTCCTGAAGGCTTTTTCAAAGTTTCTAGGGGATTAAGGCAAGGAGACCCATTGTCCCCCTTTCTTTTCATCATTACGGCTAAAGCTTTTGGTAGAGCCATCAGTAACACTAGTAGAAATAAAGATATTAGAGGAATCACAGTGACTCAAAACGTTCCTAACATAACACACCAACAATATGCAGATGACACAATACTTCTCGGAGAGAGTTCTTGGAAGGAGGCTCTCAATTATAAATCAATTATTGATAATTATATGAACGCCTCTGGCCAAAATGTCAACATTGCCAAATCGGAGATTTTTTTCCTCAACACTGAAGAGAAGTTGGAAAACCAAATTTGTTCGATTATGGGTTATAAGAAAGGATCCTTTCCTTGCAAATACTTGGGTATAGATCTGGAAAAGTGCTCAAAATCTAGTACGGTATGGCATAACACCTTAAAAAAATTGGAAGCTAAGATAGGCAACTGGAAAGACAAATGGTTAACGAAAGCCGACAAGAGTGTCAAAATTAGGTCTGTCTTATCTGCAGTTCCAACTTACCCGCTCTCCTGCTTGCCTCTTTCTAAAAACCTCCATAAATTTGAGGCTAAACTGAGAGATTTTCTTTGGAATGATTGTGAGGAATCTAAAAAATTAGCTCTCATTAAATGGGATAAAATTTGGAAGCCTAAGGAGCTTGGTGGCTTAGGGATTAAAAACCTAGCATGGCAAAACGCAACTTTGGGAGCCAAGATGGTTTGGCGCCTATACAATGAGAGAGATCAAAAATGGGCTAAAATTATGTATAATAAATATCTTGAATTTTAGGATCCTACCTCGATTTTCAAGATGAATTCTCTTCCGAGAGGTTCAGAAAGCTGGAACTTAATGTCTAAGTGCCGCCACTTAGTAAGCAAATTTCTTACCTAGGATGTGGGGAATGAAAAGGAGGCTCTATTTTGGGATGATTCTTGGGATGGTCACCCTCCTATTGCAAATGGTCCCATCCTAGCTGGTCTGAAACACAAATTGTGCTCCCTTTGGGGCGAAAGAGTCATAGATTACAAAACTACAACTATCTCAGGTAATAAGACTATTTGGCGATGGAAATCTGGGGATGGAATTAACCTGTCCCTAGAGGAGCTCCTGGCGTTTAATGAAATCATTTCTTCTAGGACCATTAAACAATCAGAAAGGGAGGATAAACTTATTTGGGCAGCTTCTAATGATGGGAATTATAGAGTTAAAGTCAAATATAAGGCTCTTCTTAACTCCAAAGAGTGGGAACGAGTGGAGCTCCCACTAAGTCTATGCTGGGATCCATCTTGTCTACCAAAAGCCAGATTCTTTTTGTGGCTCGCTGCCCAAAATAGAATACTCATGGCGGATAGACTTAACACTATTGGCATTAGTGGCCCCTCTAGATGTTTCCTTTGTAAAATTGATTTCGAGGATGTGGAACATCTTCTTTTCAATTGCCCATACTCTCGAAAATGTTGCGAATGGCTCATTCATAGTCTTGGTTGGAGTGCTCCGTTCCCAGGAAAGTTTAAGGATTTCATTCTTGGCTGGCCCACTGACATTTGAAAAGGATCTTACAATAAGATATGGTATATTAGCCCATCTGTCCTTCTGTGGGAAATATGGAAAGAGAGAAACAGAAGGATATTTTGCAACATAGAGATGGATTGTGGTGAATTGATTTCAAAGATTGAAGCCGATATCGTTGAAATTGTCAATTCCTACCTCAGGAAATCTCAGATGGTAGAAGGGTCATTCTCAGATTGGGATAGCTATATTAAGAAGCTTTGGCATAAATTAATCAACCCCGCAATGTTATACCCTAAAGCTAGCCGGGAGGCACGTAGAAATTGTAAACGGTCGCCACCTCCTAGAGGGTGGGCAAAGCTTAATTTTGATGAAGCTGCCAGAGGAAATCCTAGAATGGCTGGTATTGGTTGTATAGTCAACAACAACTTAGGTGTATGGATTTCCAAGAAGGCTAAACCCATTGGCCATTCTTCCAATAACATGGAAGAATTTTTAGCTTTGGAGGAAGGTTTGAATATTTGTCTTCAGCTGGGTATTTCTAAACTCATCATTGAAGGAGATTCTAGAATCATTCTTAATGCCATTCGGAAGTGATCTAGTCCCAACTGGATCCTCAATTCTAGATTACAAGAAGTCATCCTTCTCCTAGACAAATTTGAAGAGTTAAAGATATGTCACATATTTAGAGAAGGCAATTCAGAGGCTGATGTCCTAGCAAATTTTGGGGCTGATGGTTGTTACTTATCCTTAGTTCGTTCTTAGGTTTTTATTTTAGTTCCTTTTCTTTAGTATTTCGATAGGGGTGAAGTCACACTAGATCATTTTTTATGTCATCCCGGGAAGTATTTTTAAGTGGTTCCTTATACTATCTATATTGTAAAATCATTTAATGATGATTATGAGTGGGCTTTCATTAGATGGGTCTCTTGTTTGCTCTTTCCTTTCCCATCATCTTAGTCATCAGTTCATATCGGTTTGAATATAGTATATAGCCTGTTCTGGAGTTTGTGTATTATTTAAGACATTTCGACTCATATGAAGTCATGAGTAAGTTTTGTATATCTATTGATCTTTTAACGAAGTTTCCATATATTTTGTTTCAGTATGAGTAATACTTTCACCTATAATATATAGTTTTGGTTTGTTTAAATATCTCGCTGTGTTTCTTTTGGTTGACTCTATGCATAAGCCAACCGGCTGATATATCATGTGGTTAGCATCTCTGCTACAACTTCATTTCATTCTCATTGTTATATTTATGCTCTGGTAGATGGCCCTATTTTTTTGTTCTTGTAGATTTAGTCCGATGTTCTTTCTGTGTTTTATCTAAATTCTTTGTTCGGTAGCATGTACTTGAGCAGTTTAGTGTCTTTATTTCATTCAGTTTTTACTCACTTCTACTTATGTATTATTAGAATTTAGTAGTCGTGTTGGTTTGATTTAGCTCTCTCCTATTTCTCTTCACCCTTGTTTTTATAGGATGATTTTAGAGTTAATATCTCTAATCATAATACTCATGGTTTTGTTAAGTATTGATTTATAAACTCATAAGATTGCATTTGCATTTTTATGATCTCTACAATTTGGTGTTGTTATAATATCTAACATCTCTAAGTGCTGAGTTTGATGGATGGCCACCTTCGGCAAGGAGTAAGGTCAGCTTGTAGACGACTAGATAACGTTCAAGCAACCTATGGGAGAATCTATATTTGATGATGTATTAATCAAGGGCATCACCCTTGTCTATGTATCTAAATTTTGTAAAGAGTTCATTGGGGTATGCCCCTTTTAAGAATGTAATAATATAGGACATTTGTCCCGGGCAAGGCTAGAGGTTTTCTTCTTCGTTCTTTCCTACCAGTGCCCGTTTGAACGGAGAAATGCTTCTGTAACTTACTTCTTAATTAATAAAATATACCATGGCCTTGGCTGTTTACTGATCAAAAAAAAAAAAAAAAATCAATACATTGTACATGGTTAGATCACATTTTTTAACTAAATGATTTCTATGAAATATTATTTGATTATTTTATTGGGTGAATCATTTTGAAATTTTTATGGACGGATTGAAATTAAATATTTTTATTTGCAAGTAAGTTAATTTAGATATTTTCAATATTCTTTTTTTTAAGAATTACTTTTTTTTCATTCAACTAAAATATTAAATAAATATTATCTATACTTATATTGATAGACAAGAATAGATTTCCACAATCAGATAAAGTATGAAGATGCGCATTCTGGATTCGATTGTGTGCCATTTTTTCTCCTCCAGCTATTCATATCCTGATGATGAATCACAGAGTGTGATTCGAAACGTTGATGCAAAAAAAAAATGGCACACAATCGAATCCAGAATGCGCATCTTTATACTTATATTATATAATCTTTTAAAAAACACTATTATATATTATTATTATTAAAATATTATTATTTTTATCTTATAATTTATTTATAATAGTATCATATGAAATAGATGGAACAAAAAATTATAAGTATATAAGATTTGTGTTAATTAAAATATTTTATATAATATAATAAATTTATTAAATTATAATAAGATTTATACAAAAAACTATCAAAACTAGGACAAATACTAAGCTATTATATGACACTCATCTTTTATCATGGTAACTTGTAAAACTATGGGATTGTCCAAATAACCTGACCAAAGTCTATCCACAAGAAGAAGCCTATCCACAAGTAGGTTGATGAATGGTTAAGGAGTAAAATTATAAATAAAGTATAATTTCCCCTACTTTTCTTAGGAGACATAGTGATCATGGTCAACTTTATTAATGTTGGTGTTTGTGTTTATTTTTTTCTGCAACTATGCTTACTTTCTTTCTTACAATATTTTTACCCTCTTAAGCCACTACCATGTGGAGAGGTTTTCACATTCTTAAATGAAGAGTGATTCACTAGAAACTTCTATCATGTAACTATATACAACTCAATTTGAGTGGGTAGTGGCTGAATTAAAAATAAAAACCTAATATATAGAGGGAAGTTTGAAAAAAAAAATCAATGTTCCTTTTGATAAGGTATGTGTTTTAGTTAGTGGTCTTGAAAGCATTTCATAGAAAATAACATAATTAGGGGGAAATATTTTATATGTGAGCTTGTTTTAATAGTTACGATTTGTGTTGATTACATGTATTCATTTTTTAAAGAAATGTATTTCCTAAATCTTAAATGTCAATAATCATGTGATGTTATATTAATTTACAACTACCATTCTAGCATTTTTAGGGTCTTCATAATTTGTTTTTTGATATCTTGTTATTGTAATTGCTTTGCATTTTATCTATCATGTCAACTTTATGTTATGTAAGTACTTTGGTTAATGTTTACCATTAAATTTATTTTTTTAAAGATTAAAAGTTGTTAAAAAACTTGTTTGTTTCCTAATAAAAATATTTTTAGGCTCTTCATGAAGAACTAAAAAAAAACATGATGCAGGAGCATCCAAAGGTATAAGGGCAATCCTGTGTCACCCAAAAAAAAAATGTACTTAGACTTAGTTTTTGTTTCATTTCTTTACATTTTTGGATACCCATTTGGGTCAAATAAAGGTTCCAACTCTCACAGTTCCACTATTAGTGCGTTTGAAAATCTTGAAAAAATAGGAGCATGCAATTTGGCCATCATTTTGGTGACCTAGAAGGTGTGAATTGACCAGATGAATGTAATTGTGATTTAGAGCATTCCAAAAAATGAATCAGGTCAAAAGGCCCCACGGTTTGAAAGTTATTGCAGTTTTTCAGGTTTTGGAGACCCCCTAAGAATGCTTTGAAGTCAAGTTAGGGGCATTAAATGACCTCAAAAAGGGCCAAAAAATGGGGGACGAGCAAAGCTGGTCCATAGGGCTATAGAGCACTTTGAGAGCTTTCAAAAAATGTAAACAGTTCATCAATTAGAGCTACGGTTCAAAAGTTATGCCTCCCGGAAGTTCGGTTACCGTTTCTGGATTCTTCTAGAATTACACCGACTTCTAACGCAGCTTCTGGAACCTTCTATTTGGTCGGTGGATGCCTAATAGCACTTTCTAGAATGTACTCCTAGTCCTTAACCCTCTGGGGTCTATTTAAGGAGATTTCTGGCATTGTAAAAGGCAGTTCAGAGTGGATTTTGAGAGGAGGTGCTAAAAGGAGAAATATTCTCCAGATTCATGCTATTGTAAGCCCTTAGGGCATGTTCTGAAGTTTATTTTCTCTGTATTATTTGTACTAGCTTATTTTCTCAGTTAATATAATTTCCCTTTTCTATTGTGTCCATTCTGTTCTTGGGTTGTGTCCCCGTCAAGTGGTATCAGAGTGGGTTTTCCTGAGTGTGTAGACAGAGGGCTGACTGTGAGGCAGTTTGCACCAGGACTATGTGGTTGTGGGTTCGAGTTAGAAGATGCCTCCATGAAGAGAGCATGGCAGAAGGGCCAGAGCTATTGATCTTGAGGAGGTTAGAGCCCTCCAGAGGCAAGTACAAGCATTGCAAGAGGAGCTTCGTAGAGGAGCAAATGGTGCCGCAGGTGACAACAATGAGGATGATAATGAAGAGGAAGTTCTGAATCCTGTAGAGAAAAGGCTTTTTAGGGCCATTACTAAGTTTGGGAAAAGACCTACAATTGAAGTGGGTATATTTTCATGAAATCTGAAACCAGATGAGTTGATCGATTGGATCAATGAACTGGAAGAATACTTTAAGTATGAAGATATAAGGGACCCAGATAGGGTTAAGTTTGCAAAGGCCAAACTGAAAGGCCATGCCAAAATCTAGTGGCAAGAGGTTCAACTGGAAAGACTTAGAAGAGGAAAGGAGAAGATCATAAGATGGGATCGCATGGTGGGTAAATTGAAGAAGCAGTTCATTCCTGTGGACTACGAGCTTGATCTGTTTAAGAAGATGCATGGGTTAAAGCAAGCAGGAAGATCAGTCCAAGAATATATAGAGGAGTTTTACCGACTCTTGATTAGAGTGGGGCATGCAGAACCAAATAAGGAGAATATTTCTCATTATATCAGTGGGTTGTGACCTAGCATCTAGGAGGAATTAAGTCTAGTAAGAATGACCCGTGTTGAAGAAGCATAACAGTTTTCCCTACGAGTTGAAGAGAAGCTGAATAAAAGGTTTGGAGGAAGACAAAGAGGGTGCGGTCAAGGAGGAAGGGGAAGTGGTAAATCATCTGGAGGAAGCAATGAAACCCAAAAGAAAAATGAAGATGTGGGTACTAGCAGAAACCAGAAGAATGAGGGTTTCAACCGCTCCCATGCTCAAGACTTTGGAAATCAAAGAGGAAGAGGTAGAGGACATGGACAAGGAAGAGGAGGCTTCTGTGGTACCTGTTTCCATTGCAATGAAGAAGGTCATCGTGCCTTTGAATGCCCTCAATGACAAGGAAGGACAGATAGGAGAACTGAGGGCCAAGCTAGGGTTTCTCATGTGGATGAGGATGCACAATCATCACATTCAGAGGATGCAGAAAGAGGAGAGACCTTGGTAGATGAAAGAGTCCTACTAAGTGGTGAGAATGAACCAGGACAACGAAGGAGTTTGTTTTGTACAAGATGCAAGTGTGAGGATAAATGTTGTGATGTGATCATTTATGGTGGTAGCACTGATAACCTGGTATCAGAAGAGATGGTCTCTAAGCTAAAGCTCAAGAGGGAGAAACATCCCCAACCCTATCGGATCTCCTGGGTAAAAGATGATCATAAGGTCCTGGTAACTGAACAATGTTTAGTAAAATTCAAAATTGGGAGTTACCATGATGAAGTTCTCTGTGACGTTATTTCGATGGATGTTTGCCATCTATTGTTTGGTAGACCATGGCAGTTTGATAGACATGCAATACATGATGGACATGTAAACACATACTCTCTGACAAAGGATGGAGTTCACCACAAATTGAAGCCCATGAAAAAGGAAGGTGAAAAGGTATGTAGCAGTGCTAGGATTCGTCTTGTTGATGGAAGGAAGTTTTTAGATGGCATGAAACATCAGCATATGTGCTATGCTTTGATTCCTAGGAAAGATAAAGAAGGTAGTAGTGAAATACCATTTGAAGTTTCAAATTTACTAGGGGAATTTGGAGATATTATCTCTGATAATGTTTCAGATGGATTGCCACCAGTAAGGCAAATCAGTCATCAGATAGATCTGATTCCAGGAGCTAGTTTTCCTAACAAGGCTGCTCACAGGATGATTCCTACTGAAACAGAGGACCTAAATAGATAGGTTCAGGATCTGTTGAGGAAGGGCTTGATTCGAGAGAGCCTGAGTCCATGTGCAGTACCTACAGTACTCGCACCAAAGAAGGATGGAGAGTGGAGGATGTGTACAAATTCCTAAGCTATAAATAGGATAACCATCAAGTACCAGTTTCCTTTACCAAGGATGGATGATCTTATGGACTACTTGAGTGGAGCTCAGAACTTCACAAAGATAGATCTGAAGAGTGGCTATCATTAGATATGGATTCGAGAAGGAGATGAGTGGAAAATAGCCTTCAAGACCAAGGAGGGTCTTTATGAGTGGTTAGTCATGCCCTTTGGATTGACGAACGCCCCAAGCACCTTCATGCGGCTCATGAATGAGGTACTTAAGAAGTTCTTGGGAAAATTTGTTATTGTCTATTTGGATGATATTTTAATTTTCAGAAAGACTTTGGAAGAACATTTACTGCATATTCGTAGTGTCCTTGAAAGGCTAAGGGAAGAGAAACTGTTAATTAATCTAAAGAAGTGTGTTTTTGCAAAAAGGGAGTTAGTCTATTTTGGATTTGTTATATCACCTGAAGGTCTCAAAATGGATCTAGAGAAGGTAAAAGCAATCTTGGAATGGCCTACTCCAAGGACTGCTACTGAGGTAAGATCATTTCATGGTCTGGTTAGTTTTTACAGGAAGTTTATTAAGAATTTCAGTGGCATATGTGCACCCCTAACTGATACAATAAGAGGGGATAGAAAAGAGTTCAAATGGACTGTAGCAGCTGCGAGAAGTTTTGAATTGCTAAAGAAGAAGGTGACAGAATAGCCTGTGTTGGCACTTCTAGATTTTAGAAAAGTGTTCTAGGTGGATTGTGATGCTAGTGGCAGCGCTATTTTGGCTGTATTAAGCCAAGAAGGTAAGCCTATTGCATATTTTAGTGAAAAATTGAATGATGCAAAGAAGAAGTATTCTGTTTCTGATCAAGAGTTCTATGCAATAGTTCAGGCCTTAAAGAAATGGAGGCATTATTTATTGCCAAAGGAATTTGTTTTGTATACTGATCATCAGGCATTACAGTACCTAAATAGTCAAGGTAAATTGAATCAGAGGCATATGAAGTGGGTAGAATTCTTGCAGAGTTATACATTTGTGTTGAAGCATAGAAGTGGAAAATCTAATAGGGTTGCAGATGCACTAAGTAGGAGACAGTCACTGCTTACCGTAATGCAGGTTGAAGTAGTTGGGTTTGATGAACTCAAGAATTTGTACCCCGAGGATCCTAATTTTGCTAAAGCATGGAAAGCTTGTAAAGAACCTATTGTTGTAGATAGAACCAAGTGGTTAGACTATTTGATTCAGGATGGCATGTTGTTCAAAGGTAGTCAATTGTGCATTCCAAGGAGTTCCATGAGGGAATATCTGATTAAGGAGAAACACAGTGGAGGGATGGTAGGACATTTTGGTCGAGATAAGACCATTGCCATTCTTAGAGAACATTATTTTTGGCCTCAAATTTCACAGGATGTGAAGAAGTTTGTACAGAGTTGCCAGGTTTGTCAGGTTGCTAAGGGGTTTAGTCACAATACTGGTCTATATCAGTCGTTGCCTGTTCCATCAAGGCCATGGGAGGACATAAGTATGGATTTTGTTCTTGGATTACCAAGGACACAAAGGGGTAATGATTCAGTATTTGTGGTGGTTGATAGGTTCTCCAAAATGGCACATTTCATTCCATGCCACAAAAATCATGATGCTATCCATATTGCAGACTTGTTTTTCAAAGAGGTGGTAAGACTACATGGTCTTCCAAGGAGTATAGTTTCTGACAGAGACACTAAATTTGTGGGGTATTTCTGGAGGACATTGTGGAGAAAGTTGAGAACAGACTTGAAATTCAGTTCCACGCATCACCCACAAACTGACGGCCAAACAGAAGTGTTAAACAGAAGTCTGGGCAATTTGCTGAGATGTTTAGTTGGGGATAAGCCCAAGGGATGGGATTTGATTCTACCACAAGTAGAGTTTTCTTAAAATAACTCTGTAAATAGGAGTATTGGAAAATCACCATTCCAAATTGTATATGGGAATAGCCCAAGGACTGCACCAGAGCTGAGGAAGATAGAACAAGGGGAGAGGACAAGTGCTAAAGCTGAGGAATTTGCTGAACATATCAAGTGTCTACATGAGCAGGTTCAGGCACACATAACCAAGATGAATCAAGAGTATAAAGCTAGGGCTGATCAAAGGAGAAGACATAAGGAATTCCAAGTAGGAGATTTAGTCATGGTACACTTACGAAAAGAAATATTTCCAGTCAGTACTTACAACAAGCTAAAAATGAAGAAATTTGGCCCCTGCAAAATTTTGAAGAAACATGACTCAGGAAATGCATATGAAGTAGAGCTGCCAGATGGTATTCAGATTTCCCCCATTTTCAACATTACAGATTTAACAGAGTATCATGATGATGGTGCAGATGAGGAGCTGGTGTTAGAGCCATGTCTAATTCCTGCTTCTAAGAAGGAGGAGATAGAAGACATTCTAGATCATCATGTGGGTGGGAGTACCAGAAACAGGCAGTATAAAGAGTATTTGGTCAAATGGAAAGGATGACCAATCAAAGACTCAACTTGGATTTCAGCAGCTGAGGTTTCGCATTTGGGATTTCCTCTACTATCCATAAAGTGACAGGGTCACTTTTCAATCTACCCTGGGTGTCTGATGTAGGAGCATCTAGAGGTATAAGGGCAATCCTGTGTCACCCAAAAAAAAATGTACTTAGACTTAGTTTCTGTTTCATGTCTTTACATTTTTAGATACCCATTTGGGACAAATAAAGGTTCCAACTCTCACAGTTCCACTATCAGTGCATTTGAAAATCCCAAAAAAATAGGAGCATGCAATTTGGCCATCATTTTGGTGAACTAGAAGGTGTGAATTGACCAGATGAATGTAATTGTGATTTAGAGCATTCCAGAAAAAGAATTAGGTCAAAAGGCCCCATGGTTTGAAAGTTATTGCAGTTTTTTGAGTTTTGGAGACCCCCTAAGAATGCTTTGAAGTCAGGATAGGGGAATTAAATGACCTCAAAAAGGGCCAAAAAATGGGGGATGAGCAAAGCTTGTCCATAGGGCTATAGCGCGCTTCGAGAGCTTTTTGAAAATGTAAACGATTCGTCAATCGGAGCTACGGTTCAAAAGTTATGCCTCTCGAAAGTTCGGTTACCATTTCTGTATTCTTCTAGAATTGCACCGACTTCTAACGCAGCTTCTGAAACCTTCTATTTGGTCGGTGGATGCCTACTAGCACTTTCTAGAATGTACTCCTAGTCCTTAACCCTCTGGGGTCTATTTAAGGAGATTTCTGGCATTGTAAAAGGCAGTTCGAAGTGGAGTTTGAGAGGAGGTGCTAAAAGGAGAAATATTATCCAGATTCATGCTATTGTAAGCCCTTAGGGCATGTTTTGAAGTTTATTTTCTCTGTACTATTTGTACTAGCTTATTTTCTCAGTTAATATAATTTCCCTTTTTTGTTGTGTACATTCTATTCTTGGGTTATGTCTCCATCAAAACAAGAGTATTGTGATGTTATATTTGATAAATGTGGACATTAAATGTTTTAGATGTATTAAAATAGAAGCTAGAAGTGGGATTGACCCCATAATAAAACATGCTAGAGAAAACATGATCCTCACACCCCTACGATTCAACCTATGCCTTTTCTAGACATTTTAAAAATCTTATCAACCTAAAAATTATCCAAGTTCTTCTTGCTAATAGTATTAACATAAAATCCAAATTATTATAAAGTTTAACCCAAAAAATATAGTGGAAGCAATTATGGGTGTTGCTATGTAACCAACAATGATCCACCTTAATAAAAAATGCCTCACAAGGCACAAAGTTCACAATATACCATATCATAATAAAAACTAAAAGGAAAAAGAGCACATGTTTTAGCTCCCCTCTTTATCATCTGGGTCCTCCTTAGCCATTTTGTCCTCCTCCTCCTTGAATGGCTTGTCCTGTATGATCTTGAGTGAGTCACCTGCTAGAAAACTATAGAGGGAATAGGTGGTTCCACTTTCTTTTCTTGCTTCATTCTTCTTGTTGCTCACCTTTAGAACATATGAAGTGGAGGCCACTGAGTGCATAACATTCTTAATAAACTCTGTAAGGATCACAAATTTCCAATATAGGGCATCTTGGTTATCAATCAGATCATGCATCGACTTCTCCAACCTATCCATTCTAGTTTTTCTTTTATCCTCTTCATGGTGGTGACTCCCCATTTTACCCCCACCCTTAGCAACCTACTTCATTGGGGAGGTAATATCCTCCCCCAAGATCTTGTTTGGGAATGGGTTATGTTCCATGGTATCTAAAACATTGGATGGGCTAGGGACATCTTTGCTACCAAAGCTAGGGTGGATCACTCTTATCTTCCTCTTCCTAGTTGGTTTCATTTTAGTCTCAATGGTATCCAAGATCACTTTTTTTTTTTTTTTTTGGGGTGTTCCTATATTTCTCCATTTTGAGTCTCTTGCTAGATCTCCTAGCAACTTTATGTAGTTCCTGCCCCTAGGTCGCATTTTTGTTATCATTTTCAAACTCTTTTAGGGCTGGTTTTATGTTGATCGTTAGCAGCATTGTTTTGAGACTATTAGATATTGTGTTATGGATTCAGTTGATATGTGATGAGATTACTTAGACTCTAAATTTCATGTACGCATGATGATTATTATATTATTTTTGGTAATTGATTAGTTAGATGGTTTATTATCACATGTGTTTTCTTATGGATACGTACCCCATACTTACATGTGTATGGTGTGCATGTTTGTTTTCTTTCTATATGGCATTGCTGATGTGGTTAAGGAAGGGAGTCATAGTCACCTACTAGTTGGGATCTACATGATGCACCACTTCCTACCATTGCCTGTTTAGCTTAGCGCGCGCGCACACACACACACACACACATATATATATAGTATGTACATGCATGGTTTTTATGTAGGTCGTAGGTACCGGGTATTGACTTCCCTGAATTGCTAGGATGAGCGTACCCTATCGCATTATCTCAATGGTAAGAGAAGGGAGATAAATTCACAAGTCCAAATCCCAACCCTTTAAGCCATTTGTACTAATTGGAAATTAGGACAAGTATATGAGTTGAGTGCCCTCTGAATGCGTCAGATGATGTAATTCAGGATATTAACCCTTTTGGGTTGATTTTGTATGTGTTTTGCTATAGTGAGTTTTTCATATTTTATTTTATGAGTCTTTGGTGTATTTTCTATTAGTTAAGCCTAATTAAAAGATTTAATTAATGGTTTAATTTAATGGAAAATTAATATGGTATTTTAATATTTATTTTATTTAATTAATTAGGAAATTAATTAAATAAAATAATTAAATTTGAAGATAAAAGTTATAATTTTAAAGTTGGAATGTGATAATATTTATTTAAGTTAATAAATATTTTAGGAATTAAAGTTTTGAAAATGAATTTAAAAGTGGAAAAGATATTAAAATTATTAAAAGTTTATAAGTTGCATGATGTGTGCATGTGATTAAAATATAAATATATTAAGATAAAACAAGTGGAGTTATTAAAGTAAGTGCATAAGATTTTAAAAATTAATAAATTAAATTGAAAAGAGCAAAATGAATATTAAATTAATTAATGTGCATTATTCATTCACACAGGAGTGAATTCTTGGGAGTTGTCATGTTGACAACACAAGAGTTTGCACTCTAATTATGCACGTGTTGTCTACACTTAGGAGTTAGCACATTATTTGAGCACATGGTGTCTACAACATTCTAGAGACCTCATCATGTCTATCTTCTTGTCATAGAAGTTACGTGCTTAGTTGTCATGCTTATCTCCTAATTCTTTCTAGACACATTCTAGATGCATCTTAGAGGCCTTTATATAGAGGCTCTCCTAGTGTGTATGAGGAAGCGGAGAGGCATTCGAGAAGCTCATATGCTTCTACATACTCATATGCTTCTACAAGCTTGTATTCTTCGACATGCTCCTATGCTTCTATGTCCTCATATGCTTTTACAAGCACTCATAGTCACTCGAGGCAATTGATTTGGATCTTGGAGGATTTGTGAATGTTGGAAAAGGAAGGGATTTTTCTATGGACTTCTGAGGCATGGAAAATTAGCATTAGTATCTAGGTACACTTGTGATTTTTGCATATTCCCTTTTTGCATGCTTTCTCTTCCTGTCTTCATCGTGTATGTTAGATGACTGCTTGGATAATTCTTGTGATGAATGTTTAATTTAGATTTGCATGTTGATTCTCTCCTTGTGTGAAGAAATAAATAGAGAGCTCAAGTAGGATAAACCCTAGTTCCAATTAGGAAAGAAATTAGTCTTAAATTGGGTTTGGGTTTGAAATTGTAATAGAATCGAGGATTGATTAGACAAGGGTTTGTATTTTAATGAAGAATTCTAAGTTAAAAGTTTATAGTCAAACCTATTAGAGAGATTAATAGGTAAATCTAGAGATTAATCATTATAGGGAGAATTCTTAATTCATAGAATTGAAAAGCCCTATTTGTTTAAAATTATGCAGATATTATTGTAAATATTCTCTTTTAGAAAATATACATATATATTTATTAATCTTCATATATATATATATATATATATATATATATATATATATATATATATATATATATATATATATATATATATATATATATATATATATATATATATATATATATATATATACATACATATATATACATATATAGACACACACACACACATATGTGTATATATAGATGTGTGTATATATATAAATAATTGTTATATATTAATATATATATGTATATATGTATATGCACGTGTGTGTATATATATATATAAATATTATTAATATTTAATAATATAGTTTTATAAATAAATAATATAGTTTTAAATTAATCAAAATTACTTAGTTAGAAATTAGCCTAATTAAGGTTAATAAGAATGTTTTGAATGAAATAATTAAGTTATGTAATGGAGATCTTTAATTGTAATGATTATCGATAATATAGATGGAAAGAGATATTAATGTTTATTTGATATTCATTGAATGATTGAATGAACAATGAATTTGATTCAAATATTGATGATTATAATTAAATAATTAAATTATTAATGAGTTCATTATTTATTAATAATTGTTAAGGTTAATAATTATTATTGAATGACAAGTAAAGTTAGTTTTATATAACTATTAATTAATTCAATTAAATTAAAATTGAGATTAGTTAATAATTGAGGTATAGTAATAAGTTATAGATCAATTTTAATATTTGGAATTTATTGAAGATCGAAATTAAATGGGGGGTTAAACTTAATTGATCCAACTATTTAAATGGGATATCCACAAGGTAGCAGAGAGTTTTCTCGCTTGTTAATAACCATTGAATTATTAGATATGATATTAATAATTAAGTTATGCAATAGAGTCTTAATCGAAATGATTATTGATAATACAGATTTGTTAAGGAAATATTAGTATTCATTGAAAAGAATGACAAATGTGTCGTTATAGATTTATTAATAAAATTTTCAATATAACTTGTTATTAAATAATAACAAGTCATTATTGAACTATTAATATTGGAGAATTGGATTATAGTTGAACTTTAACTTACAAATTATAATTAGTTATTAATCAACTAATATTCATTGGGTTGTTGGCATGGTTATGTAATTATTAATTAAATTAATTAATTAGAGTTAATTAAATTTAATTAATAATTAAATTATGTAATAGAGTTTTAATTGTTATGCTAATATTGATTCTTTTAGTGAAGTTGTTAAGTATCTACATCGAAGTTGATAAGTCTTATTTTAATAACTTGAATAATGACTTTAGGTATTTTAATGGGTGTTAGTGATTATTTAATCAAGAGACTTAAGTCTTAGTGATATTTAATTGAGTTTTAATTAAGAACTATTAGAATGATATAGAGTCATGGATTGTGTACGTTATTAATTAATTTAATTATATGATTTAGTTAAGATTAATTAATAAAGCATGGCATTAAAGTAAGACTAGTTAATTTTGTTGTTATAATCTTCTTATTCGAAGATTGATATCTAGCTTTCTTATAATTTAAAAGAATAATGATCCTTTGGTTTTTTTTGGAGAAGTTGAATTAATGATAAGGAAGAGTTATTCAATTAGTAACATTGATCTTAGCAAAATAAAGTGAATGATTTAATTAAGGGTCAATGAAGATTAGTTTAATGAGTGAATATTTATCCTTAAGTTATTCTTAGAATGTAATTTTAAATAATGGAAGGATAATGTTATCAAGGAAACAAACGGGTTGACTTGTAGGTCAAATGATTAATCTTATATACTTGAAGTATACTAGCAAACAAAAACTGAAACCTCCATACTCAATTCAACTACATAATTTTAGCAGAAAAAAACATGTGCTTGCATTGTGTTTTCTCTATGCTTCTTCTTTTAGGTTTTTGGGTTGACTAGTGTTGACTAGTTATATGACGTCTACCAGAGGCTTGGGGGTTATGATTTTGATGTCATGATCATGTCTTGAATTCGATCTTTATAAACCCAACCATGGTAATGTGATGGTATGCTCTATGAGATGTTTATATTTATTGATTGTTATTGCTCATCAGTCTTCTTGAGTGACACCGAGTTATATGTATCTGACACATTTGACTTAACCATTTTTGAGTCATTGATCAGTTATCCTTGGATTACTTTCCGGTCACCATGATGGGATTGAAGTGTTGATTTATTCTTGATGTTGTCATGCTGTGACATGTTTTGACTCAACCATTTTGGAGTCTTCGATCAGTATTATTTGCTTGATATGCCTTTTTGGTTGCTCGTTGAGAACCAATGGATATGGTGATTTATCATTGATACCTTTAGTTGCCAATAGAGAACTGTTGTGGTCATGATTATTAATGGATACTTTTTAGTTGCTCGTGGAGATTTGATGTTCTTATTGTGGATTATCTTTTGGTATTTTTCCAATGGCTTGTTCAGGACTAGAGAGATTTTATGTGATTATCAATTTGTTCTTTTATTGAGCTTAGGGTAGGTTATCTACTTGTAGTGTCAGGAAGTGGCTTGCAATGGGCGTCGAGGCCCTAAGTGGCTGCCAGGGTAACTCATTGTAAGTTGTTTTAATAAGTGAAAACATCTACACTAAATGGGGATTAAATGAACCTAACAAGATAATTGTATGTTCTCACCCATGCCTCGAGTGCTAGTATAAACTAGGATGGGAGTAGAGAGAACGCTTGGTTGCGACCTTGCATTCTATAGTATGCCTTGTCTATACAAGAGGATACTAGTGGCCGCATAGGGATCACTAGGGGGCCGGGGTCTATTGATAGACTACTAGGGTAACTCTAGCGTGATCCGTGCGATGACACTTTCTCACTTACATAGTAGGTTTCCTACACGTCTTTGTGTGCCTCTAGGAATTAAATGTCATTTTGTAATTGGAACTTTTGAGTTAGTATACTTTTAGGATTGCTAGACTTAGAGATTATTAGTGCTACATGATTGATAGCCTATTTGGGACTTGAGACTATCTCCTTAGCACAGTGGGAGTGGGCCATTTAGGTTCCACGTGGTTGGGTGGTAGTGCATTTTCACTCTTACCATTTGAGGTCCATCTGAGACACTGTGGTTGGAGTATTCTTTGTTGGTATTTATCTTCATCCAATTCTTGGATCTTATGATAGATGTTATTTTCTAGTATGTTTCTTTATATTGATGATTAGCATATGATAGATGTTGTTATTTACTTATCTTATGTTTTTAATTTGCATGTTAGATTTCTTTCTGCATATGATGAAGTATGTTTTAGGAGTAATATTCCTATTATGATAATACTAATGATCTCTTCGGTGAATTTTGATGTTACGCACTGAGGAATGGCTAGGGCCCATGATGGTTTAATGATGCTATTTATAGTTGGGAGGAACCGTGCATTTAGATAATTATGTGTAGTGTTTATGATTTATGGATATCTTTTATGATGGATGTTTATATCTTCTATGATGATGTATCATGTATGGAATTTGGTTTCATTTAATTTATTGCAGTTGTATCATGGATTCGATGAGGATGATGTATCTTTATTTTTACACATGTATATTCTTTTAAGCTTTTCATACCCTATGTCATGTATAGTGGATGATTGAGCATTCTGAATTTAATTACCAAGAGGCATTCAGAACAAATGTGTAATATGGACATTGGACTTTCTATTTATTCTTTCATGTGGATGTGGTAGTGGTTAGACTTAGTATTAATTAGATCAAATGTGACTCAATGTCTTAGGATCCTAAGGAATGTAACTTGTTGTGAATGTTTTTAGTTGTATGTATATTATTACTTCCACTACTATGTGTTTGATATGAATGGTTTATCATTCATATTTTTAAAAAAAATTGTTTGGAAAACTTGGTAAAATTTACGTTAATTCTTTTGGATCCATTGGCTGGGTGTTACACTTTATTACTCCATCCAGTATTAGTATTTGAGTCAACAAAGATAATGTCTTTTCTAGTAGCAGAGGAATTTTTGACAACTCTATTTGAGGCTGATCTAAGGCTTGGGTCAGTGGAGTCATGGGGAGTCATAGTGGCTAGGGGATTAACTAAAAGTGGTGGTTTGAGGTCAAGTTGGAATTTTAAGAGTTTGAACATGAAGGCCTAGTGTAGGATATAAAAGGGTTTCCCTTCTTCCCTATTTTTCTAGACATAAAATCACTATCCTCCATCGAATGTACATTAAGATGTGGGAAAGAGATTAAGTCTTGCTTTCTAAAATGATTTAAGATGGGGAAGTGGTAATAATGCAACACTTAGAATTGGTCTTCAAGCATAATGTAGTGCATGATGGTGTAGCACACAATGTCCCAAGGCTTAAGAAGGTCCTCTCTCATGTAGCCACCAGACATGTGCATAGGTTCCTCCTTAGGGCGAAAAAAAATTTGGAGCCTCATTTCATCAAAAACTCTAGGATGCCTACACTAGCTCTTGCCTTTGAGAGACAAGCTACCCACCTTAGCAGTGAGCTCCTCCATCATTTAAAAGGAAAGCCCATTAATGGTATCCTTTCTATTAGCCCATGGATTTAAAAATTGTAGGGACACATGCTCATCATACCCTTCAAGAAACTCCATGATTGATAAAAGCCCCCTTGCCCATAAATAGACACACCCTACCTTACTATCTCTAATGCAAGCTTCACTTTCATCTAACTCAATACAATTCAAGCTAGCATTCATGTTGCCTTCTCTGAGCTCAATCGCCAAGTCCACAATTTTCACTCGCATACCCTTGTTGCAAGACCAAGATTGGAAAGAAAAGTCATTTAATATTATATAATTGAGAATGATGACATTGAAATAATCAATTCCCATATTATGATCATAAATTATCATATTTTCTGATTTCCTTCCTGTCTTTACATGTATGACTCACACCTTTCCCATCATGGTTAATCAGTGCCAACTATACCCCCTTCCCATTGAGTGATACACAATAGAATTACCATAATTGTCTTTCAAAATGCCTATCCTTGGCGGCTATAAGCCTCTAACATGACCCTTTCTAATCATCCTCATTCCATCATCATAAATACTTATGATGAGAATGCCCCATAGGGAAATAATCCCAAAATAATTTCTATCATAAATTTTTTATGACACTCAACTAAAAGAGTGTCCCGCTCTCCTGGGTTAATGACAAATTTTCACTCATTGTAGCTCTTCATATTGTGGTACAATGAATTTGTTTGTTGTCTAGCTAACATTGGTTGGATAATGGGGTCTAGTTGATGTTTTCCCACTCTTTTATTCCTTCAAAGTTATGACCCCTTTAAGCTAGGTCACCAACCATGCTTTAGTTTATGTAGACCTCATGGAGCTTATCCATCAAGGTTCAAATTTCCTAAATGGTCATCTTTATCTTCCAACTGCTATGTCCATTTCCTTTAACATCTTTGATAATTAACAATGAATTTCCCTCAACAATTAACCTATCAATTCTTCTTGCTTCCTCTATCCCCATGCTCCACACAAGGGCCAAGGCTTCCACCTCATAATTTGATCCCCCTCCATAGTTTTCTACATAGAACACCATTCATTTTCCCATACTATCCTAGATAACCACACCAGATGCAGTCCTTCCAGCAATGTTCGAGCCATTGAAATTAAGTTTCATCCATGAAAATCCAAGGGGGAGAGTGCAACACTATTTTATGCCTCACATTGGTTTCGATTTGTCAAAATTTTCCACCTTCATGCTGAGTTCCCACAGAGTTTCCTATTTAATATCATGGTCACTAAAGGGGTTTAGGAAAGGCTTTCAATACCAAATACACTACATTCCTTTAGGAGCTTTGATAATTGAGTAGCTAGCACCGAGACAAGAGCTGCTTTATCTTGAAAGATGTAATTTTTCCTTTTCTTCCAAATTTTCCAACACATGAAAGTGGGGGTGATTTTCTAGAAGGTTTTAAGGAATAGGTGGTTAGAGGGGCCTTTCCGGTCAACAAATTCATGGAATTCCCTATTAAAGAACCATTTTAGCTCCCATTTAGAGAGAATCTCCCTCCATACTTCCTAAGAATAGGGATAATGAATGAGAAGATTTTGCATGGATTCCATTGTATTATAGCATAACACACAAGAATTAGCTAGTTGGAGGGCTTTCTTTTAAAGGTTATCAATGGTGAGGATGGTCCCATGCAAAATTTTCCACCAAAATAAAATGACCTTTGGCAAGATCCATGGATGCCAGACATGCTTTCAATCCATCAGTGCTTCGCCTTCCTCAATGCATCAATAGTAGGAAGATTTTACGATGAACTATCCCGAGGGGTTCAAGTTCCAAAATAAGTTGTTTTGCATGGGGGTGGAGTGGATACAACAATTACCAATACTTTCCTATATCTTCATGAAAAATATCATCCCATGATTATTCTAATGCCAAAGTCTTTTCCATTGGATATTAGGTGTGATATTGTAAGAATTTGGCTTAGGCTAGAATTCACCCAAGAAAAAAAGATCTCAACACAAGTACACAATAGACCAAAATAGATAGAATATGATCAGAATGATGATATTCATTCAATAACTGGATGAGATTACACTCAGAGTGCCTAAATATAAAGGCCTTAGGAGAGCTTCTAGAATGCATAGAAGTCAGCATCATGCTATTTCATACAACCAGGCACATGTCCACCAGATATGGGTTATCCTCCATTGAGCACAGGATTAAGTGCGATGATGTGAGGATAAGACGACAATGGTGTAGCATGCAAATCAGTGGTGTAGACAACTTGTGCTAAATGAGGAGTGTGGATAAATGTGTTGTCAACATGACAACTCACACCACTACATTTAACCTCATTTTTCTACCAAAATTTTTGACCATTCACTAAATAAATTTCATTTGGTCAGAATTTTAAGGCAAAAAATTTCTTTTTTTTACATGTAAGCCTGTGTTGGTCAAAATTTTGACCAACATGGGGCTTATGCATAAAAAAAAATTAAAAAAATTTGTAACTTTGTCTTTCCTGCGTGTGGGTTTTCTATGATGACAACTACTACTCCCACTTGCATGGGAGATGCTTGGGGCTTGAAACTAAGGAGGAGGGGAGTCCTCTTCTCGTTACCATTGCCAAATTGTAGCATTGTTGGGGCTAAGGGTTCAGACATGGACTTCATCAATGTGGCCTACAACAACCTCATTCATGCCCACAGGGATTTGCTCTCTAAAATTTCCTTTGTGCTTACCCCATTAAGAGTAAGCCATGTTTTGCTCAAGACCCATAGAGACCACGTACTTGCTAGACAATTCTTCAACTAGGCTGGGTAGTAGAATGGCTTCACCCACAGCATTGAGATGCACTGCTTGATGTTTCACATTGTGGTCAGGGTTAACAAGTTCAAAGCTGTTGAGGCTGTCATGAAAAAGGTCATTGCACCCAACGTAGGGAATCCTAGTCCTGAAATCTTCCAAACCTTGGTGAATACATACAGGCTTTGTGATTCTACTCCCAAGGTATTTGATGCCCTTTTCATGACTTAAGCCCATTCCAACAAGCTCAAAAATGCAAGAGATGTCTTTGTAGAGCCTTTTTTTGGTTTGTACTGGTTTGATCTTTAATCGAATAGTTTAAACCAAAAAAGGGTCTTGTAACAAATTTAAATCCATCCTCTACAGGTATTTATAGTTCCATCGCCTTGCAACATATTGTGTTTCTAAATATTTATTATTGCAGTTCTCTAGAAAATCAGACCTGATTCATAGGCTCAATCTAGAAATGTAGCTACAGAACAATTTTATTTATAATAAAAAGCTTTGGAAAACAAACAAATTTTATTTATTGTACAAGAGAAACCCACTGGCAACACATCCCAACCACATAGTGTATGAACCACCTTAAAACTTAATATAAGTAGCTTGGCAACATCACATGTAAATCAATTTCCTGTGGCAGGGTCAAAAGAGACCATTCTTTATGATGAAATTGTCTAACCATCCGAATTAAATTTAATACATGAGTACAATAATCAAACAATAAAGTTTGGAAGGGTATAACAATCACTCTCCCGAAGTATCTAAACAGGCCTTGCCCAGAAAATAGAAACCATAAAAAACATTTGGGCAATGTCCACAAATAGAGAACCCTTGAGCAGGTAATGTAATACTAGTTGAAGGAGGGCCTAAACTATCCTCTCTTTTTCAGAAAAAAAATTTCACGGATAATTATAAATAAGTTAGTTGAAATGCATTTGAATCACCTTGTATCCAATTTTGACCCATTTTTAGCATTGTCTTTTGGTTGACCTATAATAGTTTTGGTTGGGACTTTAGATCTAGTATTATAAGGACTAAAAAGTAACTATGTGACTAGACAAATATCTCACTACAGTAAAATCTACTGCTTGTGAACTCGACTTCTTTATACACAAAGTGAGAGGTGATTTGCTTGCTCTTTTCATAGTGTTGTGTTATTAAGTGCCCAGATGGCATTTGTAAGCCTTCAAATTGGCACAGAAATGCTTTCAAGCAATGGCTACTATATATTACATTAAGATTTATTTTGGGAAGACAAGACTCTTTATTCTTATAGATTGAACATTGGGATTTGAGCTACCTTGAGTAAGAGAGGTCTTAAGAGGACAGCTATTGACTATAGGATCATGAGGGTTTGCATTGGTGATTTTCTTGGTTGATTTAGCTGACTCACTCTGCCTATTTTTATTTTTTTCCCACTTAGTATGATAGAATAGGAATTTATAGGAAGTTCACTTGATTTTCTCTAAGAAAACAAGCTAATTGGGTTTAATTTTTTCAAAGTTGTATGTGTTTTGTATTAGAACTGGGAAATCAGTCATCATTAATTTGTGTACGAATAGATAAAGCCCTTAAAATAAATTGAAGCAATATGCTTCTTGTGAAACATAAAACTAACATTATGAAATGAAGATGTTGGATTTGATTGGAAACAAGTTAGGAAGCAGTGCAAGAAATGAAAAAAATCAATAAAAGGAATGAGAAAAATTGAATTTAAGAGAAGATATATCAAGAAGATGAATTAGTCGTCGCTTATTTTGTACAAAATGATACTCTAGGAATCAATTATTTCTCTGATTTATGGATCATACCCACATCAAGAGAGTTCTATAAGTGTCATGCCAATTGAATGAGAGGAGATGTGAAGCTCATCTAGACTCTAGTAACATCTTGGATAACAGAACAATGGATGGAATTGGAATTAACTCATTTGATTTTCCAAGTCATGAGGCATACCTTCTCTAACAAAATTTTTACCCACTTAGTACACCAGTACATAAATTTATGTGAGCTTTGTGGCAAACTAAGCATATTTTATGATGATATTGTTGTAACTGCCACACAAGACAAGGGAGAAAAATGTGAATACAACAAGGGGGACAAGAACAATAAAAAATAAATTATATCAACTTGTGGAATCAATAACTACAATTGTTTTCTAGGATTTACTTAGAACAAACATGAAAGTACTCGCTTTCGATGTTGATCCATATGGAAATTTAGAGTTCTGAAAAAAAACTAGAACAAGCCTATTAGCTCAACTTCGTGTTCATAATTTTGCAATTACAACTCAAAATGAGACCATTCAAAAAGTGGATTGGAAAGTTTCACCAATTATAACATAACAAAGAGGTGTAGAACTTTTATTTCCACACATCTCACACTATGTAACAACATGAGATGCATGGTTGTATGATTGATTGTGCAATTATCCATGTAGATCAAAATATAAACAAGGTGATTTGAGATAAATCAATCTCACACAATGAAGTTGATTTGTCATCAAATTCTAGTACCTCACCTCACCCCTAAGACATTAGTCATTTATTTGAGATTAATCAATGATGGATCACAGAGATGTGCATCAATAGTAGTTGTGATGTTCTTTCTACTATCATCCATGATCCATCTTCCTTATTGAAGAAAGCTAACCTTCCATTACCTTCTGTAAGGATGCAGATATAATTCCTCACTTTTAGGAATCTATGCTTGGATAGACCATCAAATAATAGCTGCTTACCCGAATTCAAGATCCCCATCACATCTAGAGGCATCTGTGAAATCAACTTCTAGGATGGGTTTGTGTTCGAAGTTATATTTAAATTTCTCTCAAACTCCAACTCCCACAAAAACAAACACAGTTGACGTGAATCCTGTGTTATGAGAACCAACGATGAGTCACATACAACCAGGTTGGGCTCAATTCTCCCACTGAGTTTGAGCAAGCATACATAGAATTCTCGAGATGTGTAATCTTCTGTAATTCTAAAAACCATGAGCTTGTCCATGGAGATGCCAAAGGTACACCAATATAACTACTTGAAGAATACAAGATCCCTAAATGTTGATGTGGTCCATTTCGACTATAGAATAACCCATGATTCACTTGGAAAATAAAAAATCATCTGATGGCTTTACCTACAAAATCATTGACATATTTGATCAAAAGCATTGGAGAGTCATTCCAAAAACTAACCCAATTAAGGCAAGAACGGACCATGGAGGACTATGTGATAGAATCATAAAGGCTTTTTGTCTTGGTTACCAGAATAAGTGAAAAAGAGACTCACACACCTACTATGGAGGGACTATAGAAGGGAAAATTTCATTTTTCTTAAATCTAAGCCTGTGTTGGTCAAAATTTTGACCAACACGGGCTTAACATCAAAATCAAAAATCATTTTTAATTTCATTAATATTTCATTGAGTGCACGGGAAGGGGAAGGAGCTAAACCTAGAGCATGGTGTAAAGGTTTCATTGATTTTTCCTAAAATATTTACAATCTTTACACTTGAATTCCTACGCAGCATACTATGATGTAGTTACTGATGATCGTGATTCCACAGGCCAGATGCTCTGGATGTGTGGGTGTTCACAAGGAGTTCATTTGTGTCTTGGTCTACCTATAGGCTGGACGAGAGCAGTTTGCAAGGATCAGGGCAAAATCTTGTCACATTACGTTGATGTCTCTACAGTTCATGGAGACACTTCTAAAGCTATAAATGTAGCTATCAAAGGTACTCGTGCTCAGTTTCTTGAGGTAATCCATAGTCTCCTTTAACTTGGATAATAAAACTGGTAGCACTCTACTTGGATGCTTTTCAATCCTTGGACACAAATGAGAGAGGATAATTATGAATTTTATTTTCAGCGGTCTCTTGAATGTATTACTGAAGCTTGTAAGTTGTATATTGACTAGGCTCTAGTTTCAGGTTCAAAAAAGCTAGCAAAAGAAGGAAACTTGATCTTTCTCACTACAGGTAAGTCCTTGTTCTTGATTGGATACATCCATGTTTTCCACTGTTCTGTAGCATTGAGTACATATCTATCTTCCATTGCTCTATAACATTGAATACATATCTATCTTCCATGTTTTCCACCATTATATAGGTTGTAATGTCCCTCCCTTAAGTTCTACCATTTATTTTTAAAAAATTGGTTAACTAAATGTTTCCCCTTGGCATTTAGTTAATTTGTAATTTATGCATTTATAAATTTAACACACTTAATGTGTTCGCACCAACCGGTAGAGTTATATATGCATATATTGTATCAATTTGGGAGAAAAGTGGGAAATAAAGTTAAATTCACTCTATGTGGAATGTGGGCATTCAAGAAGTCAAGGAGGTTACAGTCTAGGTGAATATAGTCAAAGAATAGGTTGTTTTTTAGTGGGAAATAAAAATGAGATTACAACATTACCTTGGCACTGGAATTTGATGGATGCTGGTCTATCTACATCACTAGGAGTAGTGAAAGATGTTGGTCTGGTTTGGGAAGTGTTGAATGAACATGCATAACAAGTATAGGTCAGACTCTGTTAGTCATTTAAATAACTCTGAGAACTACTATATTGTTTTGTTTTGAGTTGAGAGATGTTTGGTTTTTGTACAGAAGATTTACATTTGAATGAATGAAGGAATGGGTTGGGTTGTTTGAAAATATTTCCTTTAAGTGTTTTCCTAGTTGTATTTGTTTTTAGATCTGCTAGTCTGTGCATGTTTCCCTTAATCTATCCTATATCCCATTGGATTACGTATACTCTCAAAAGAACTTGGTATCACACAGTGTCAAACAAGGTGTCTTGTTATATATGTTTAATAAATTAGTAGCACAAACATGCTCAACACACAATTTTAGTTGACCTTCTCAAATGATTTATTGTAGGTGAACAACGCTGGCATCTTTGGTACCACTATTGATAAGGAAGCTGCAATTCAAGCTGCATCAGTTTCACAAATGCAACATGATTTGATGGTAATTTTTAACTTTGTAAGAATACATTTTCTTTATCCAAAATCTATACTCAGGGGGTAAGGCAAAGTAAAGTTATAATATGTAATTTTCTTTTGCATAAGTTGTCTTCCACCTTGAAATCAAATATCTAGTAGGATTTGATGAAATCAATATCTACAACTTAATATTATCTCCTCTTTAGTTCTATTAATATGAATAACTTTCCACACTGGAATCAATAGTTAATAGATTTTATATATTATAGTAGCCTCCATTAACATGAACTGGAAACCTAATATATTGTCTTCTTAAACTTTTTAATATTCACTACAATGATATTGAGCTCCCTCCATCCTGAAACCAACAACTAATGGGATAGAGTGAAACAAAGTTCTCATATAGACAACTATATTGTCCTCCATATGAGATACCAACCACCCAATATCTTGCTTTCTTGAACTCTAATATGTTCTATGAAAGCTATTTTGATATGAGCCATATTAGTTATATTTTCTTTAAGTCACCATAATGTTACAGTGGTGTAGGATTGTGATTTAATCTAATTGAGCCATGCTTATTTTGTGATTTGTTTTCTCCATATTTTACATTTTAGAGGGTAGTTTAAAATTAACTTGATACAAAGCTATTGGTATAAAATTTCCATCTTACTTGTCCAACCTGAAGTATTTGCTAGTGAAGCAATGGATAGCATAGGAAAATGAGAAATGGAAATACAAAGAAAGTGTTTGCTAGTGAAGCAATGGACAACATAAGAACATGAGAAATAAAGTATTGTCTAACAACCATCATATAAAATAGCCATTCAGCTTTCCACAAAAGGAAAGTAAATAGATAAGATCATTTCTATGATCTTCAATTTCTTGTTAGAAACGTTCTTTTTTGTGCATTTGTATATTCTTTTGATCATTTGTTGATGCATTAATTTTTTTTACCAATTACTTCTCAGTAATAGAAAATAGCTTATTTCTACCTTTAAAGTTTGTATGGGGTACAAAAGCAGCATTGTCCATTTCTTTACTTACCTTGTTGAAAAGTTCTCTTAGCTACTTTCAATAGTATGGATGCTTGTACCTTTTCAAATTGTAGAAACAAAGGATTAAGCAAGGACACTCAACTAATTTTGGAGATTGAAGCATGTACTATATATGTATTCTATATAATTACTAAGAAATCTCATGTTTTAGAGTCGTGTCTTGCAGTTATATAGGACTGTATTAGATGATTGGTGTAATTGAATGTAAGAACTGCCTGTAACTTGAAGAATACAAGTCACCCTTTAATGCAAGAGAATCAGTCTTCCCATTGCGGGAAGCTATTTTCTTATCATGATATCATTGGCTACTAATTTAGTGTTGTTTACCACATATATAGATTTGTTGAGTGTAAGGCATTAATTGTGTTGGCCACTAGTATTTCTCAATGCCATTCTCCTAATTAAAAGATCTTAGCTAGGGCATAATATTTGCATGTTGTTCTAATGATATATTGTAGCTCATTTGATGAATACAAGCAAGTGAAATTCATGAGGTGTTCTATTTCCTTATGAAGCACTGTATGCTTTGTTATTTATAAAATAATTCACACCTTTTGATTCATCTATTTGATTATGTTTACATTATTGCTTCACATTTGCCCTCATACATATGGAAGTATTTGTTCAATTATTTTTAAAGCTTCAAATCTTTGGTCAATCAAAGTGAGTTTTCTTGTACATGATTACACAATTCTAGAATTCATTTTTTCGTTTCCAAAAATGAGAACTTTGAGATCATGATTTTTGAATCAGTTTAAGTGTGGTTTGACTAGATTTAGGAGGCAGAGACTTGATGAGATGTGTGTACAAAGATTTCCATAGTACTCAAGGACTTGATGAGATGTATGTACTCATGCAAAGGTGGTTGGAGAAGCCTTGGCTGGGGTTCCTTTGTAGAAATTTGGTCTACCATTTAGAATCTAGGTAGTTTAGCAAATTTTCCTTGTCCAAATTGTGATGTGACTTGGAGCAGATACATACATATGCTATAGCTATGGCATGTCTAAAGAAATACTAACAGATCAAATGGGTCTAGGAAAAACTGTGCAGACTGTTGGTTTACTTGCTCACTTGAAGGGAAAGGTCATGAATGGTCCCTTTCTAGTTATTGCCCCCCTCACCACTTTATCAAATTGGATGAATGAAATTGCTAGGTGGGATTTTGACTACTTGTAAGATTTGATCTTTTTAGAGTTACCCTGTTCATTGTATTGACTTGTTAGTAAACTTAAGCAAAACTTATCTACAGATTTACTCCAAGCATGAAAGCTCTCCTATATCATGGGTCAAAAATTGAGCATGATGAGCTGAGAAGAAAGCACATGCCAGGAGAATTCAGTCTAGATTTTCCTATTATTGTCACATCTTATGAGGTTGCCATGAATGATGTAAAGGCACTTGCCTACTACAAGTGGAAATATCTAGTTGTCGATGAGGTTTGTGTTTTACAAAATCAAGCACTTCTATTTTGGGTTCACTTTTGTCAATTTAATATCTCATTCAATTACCTTTTTGCTATAGGGACACCGATTAAAAAATTTTGAATGCAAATTACTGAGGGAATTGAAACAATTAGATGTTGACAATAAGGTTCTTTTGACTGGAACTCCCCTACATAACAATTTGGCAGAACTCTAGTCCTTGCTAAATTTCATTTTTCTTGATGTATTTACTTCATGTCAGGAATTCGAATCTTGGTAAATCTCTCTTTTGCTTGATCTGCAGGTATCTGATTTATATGACTTGGGCCAAATGTTTTATTTCAAATCAATGCATACATGTTTTAGACTAATCAATTACATTGTATTTTCACCTTTTTTGCTGATTCCCTTGTTTTTAAAGTTATTAAGATAGGTTTGACCTCATGATCAAGCTTAGTGATAAAATTGAACTTGTCGATCGACCTCTTGTACTCTGGGACATGCTCCTCTTACCATAAGATGTGCTTCATCAGATATTTAGAAATATGCATATGCTAGCTGTGCCAAGGATTAAATGATGTCATGTTTTCACTACCCTCTCAACTCTCAAGTTTGCATTCAATGTAATAAATTTAAAGTATCTAAAGGCTAAATAATAGTGTTCTCTTTAAGGGGAGCAAACAGTGTGAGGTGGAAATGTCTTTAGTGTAAGTGTTTGTTAAAATTGCTCCTGGAGTTTCCTGTTGTATTGCATTTCTTACCCTTACTATCAGAAGTGGTTTTATAAGTTTTACAGAAGATTTTTTTCAGTTATGTTTTCTCCATCTGGATTAGTTGAGTTTTCCTTTGTTGTTGAAGCCTTGAAGGTTCTTTTTAGCTAAATTTTCTCCATGTGGAGAGAAGTGGGCAAGTATTTTGAAACATGCCATTGAAAATATTTTTAGCTACGTTGTTATCTATCAAATCAAGCAAATGGGTTTTCTTTAAAGTGTGACTGAAGGTTCCACCTGCACAATAAGAAGAAATGTGGTTACAAATTTTCTTTACTTTAGAGAAATTTGATTTAATGGCACATCTCAAATCATCGAGTATGGTATTAATTATGTGTTTTTAAGGTTCACAAATGGTAGATTTTCTAAATAGAATTAGGTTAGAAATTGCAGAATTTTTACTCCTTAAAAGGGTAAATGCTTTTGATGTGGACTTATGAACTTGTGAGGTTACAGAATGGGACCTGATCACCATTTTAACATTCAACTATCAAGAACAACACTAAAAATTAACCATCAGAGCATGTGAATTCCAGCAATTAGTAGTTCATCTTATTCTTTATTTCGTTGAAACATTAAAAATGTAAAACTAGGTATTCTTTTCTTGTCACATTTGAAACTCTAATCTTGCTGTGAGACTAGCAAAATTTGAGCCATATCCAATTTTCCATTTTCAAACCTTGATGTGATTCAGAGCAGATGCATACATGTGTTGTACCTGTGGCATGTCTAAAGAAATATAATATTACCCAGCTTTTTTGCAAGTTTGTGAGACTGTCAGGGTCTTGTTGCCTAATATATCTAATTTTTTTTATAGGTACGAATATATCTAAATTTTAGTAATAGCAAGAAACAACTGTATTTAAGTCCAAAAGAAGCCTATTCATGTTGAAAGAAGTTTGGCTTGATAGTAATTTTGGACACTTTTATTATCATGTTTATGAATTTAATTTGCAATAGTCACGAAATATTAAAGGCATAGTGATTGCCTAGCTGCATCTAGCTCTCTGTGATTGGCAGACATTATATTACATATAGTAGCAAAGATGCTTATAAGTAGAGTTAATTTGTCATGTTATTTTAATCACAGGGAAATGGATTTATTGGTATTTTGATCCAATAATTGCTTCTTCTTTTGCTTGAAAGGTGTTCCTATTTGAGAAAGTGTACCTCTCCATATCGTGCTGATATTGTAGTGATGAGCTATAAATAACAATCATGATCTAGTTATTGGGGACATTTGAATACCTAGGGATTTGTTAATACCTAATATGGTCATAGTTTTAAAACTTAAAGTTCAGAGTTTTTGAACCACTTCGAACTGAGGTTCGAAGTAGTTCAAAGTGGTTTGATGGTTCAGAAGTTTAGGGTGGCTTATTGGTTCAGCTTGCAGATTTAGATCCTGGGTTCGAATCACAGATTTGTTAATTTAGAAAAGTTCAAAGCTTAGCCCCAGTTCATGATTCAAGGTCAATACGTAAGCTCAGAGGTCACAATGTGGGAAGCATTGAAGGTACAAGCAATTCATTGAGATGAAATTGGTCATGTAAGACATGCCTGTGAATTATTTGTCATATACTTGAAAGCCAAACTGACACTTGGGTCACATTTAATCATCTAAAGATGGATTGCTCATTTTTGTATTTGGAGGTACATGGAGTGAATACCAAATATCAGCATCAATTCTTTGCAAAGAATGAAGATATCGACATCCTCATGTACAATAAGTTGCTGCCACCCTCCAATTCTTTAAAATATATATATACTCCATTATTCAAAGCTCAAAAAATCATAGTGCAGAGTCATTGACATATAGTGTCAGGAAGAAGTGTTCCAACATGATAGCAAGAGATTATGCATTTTTTAAGCTGCAATGTTGATTTAAACATTATTATAGAACTCACATCCAAATGACCACAGGAACTCACAAAGAACCCAATCTCCATGCCGATAAAGAATATCGAGCATAATGCTCAGAAGGGGAGAACATGAGTTCAGGTTTGTGCAGTTGGCACCATGAAGAGGCACGTGAAGATCTTTAGAGACAATGAACTGCGTGGTACACAATTTTGAAGAGAATGCATGGTCATGTACATAGCTCGGGCAGCACATATAGCACGTCTGATGAAGTGTTTGGAGTCGTGATACGACACGAGTTCTTCTCCAAATTTACAACCAATGACAACATTATGGCAATTTCCATCTACAATCTAGCATGTATCGGGCCATGATCCAAGCCCATACATGTGTCACAATTTATACTTGTCTTCAAATCTATCATCTCTAGCTCGAGGGTATATAAACTCATAATGGTAATCAGGGTATTGAAGAAAGCGATTTCTGGAATCAATCACAGAGCCTGTTAAATTCAATTCAAACCCAAGCAAAGCAAAGGGATTTATGTTCATACACCCGCACTCATATGCATCAGGATGACAATCTGAGGTGGTAGACCAACCAAAGTCTCAATGTGATCATGTGTCCCTAAGATTCAACCAAGGAATGAACTCACCATTTATATTTTAGTAAAAGGAAATGGATCGCAGACACTTAGAGATATGAAGATTCGTTAACATTGTTTGATAAATAATGCCAACTACAATCTTCACCAAGTGAAATGATTACAAAATGCATGCAAGTACATTTGAGATATGAAATGCTATCCTTATAAGATATGACTATCATGGTATCAGGAAATGATGCAAAGAAAGATGCCAATAGAGGTGTGTGCATTTACAAATTTGTGGTAGTGATGTAAGAAAATAGTTTTGGATGCTTTGATATTTCACAAATTCCATAGATAGTTTCAGCAAGTGAAAAGTCATTAAAAACCGAGCTTATTTTTAATGGATGGTAGGTTTCATGCAAGAAAATTCAATGTATTTATAAAGTTATTCACTCAAGCAGTAAAATCAAGCCACTTATCATCCTACTTGGAGGGAGGTTTATGCTTAAATATCATAAGTAACAATTGTGATATTTTTGAAAAGAGGATAAAAGAAGATCTTTGCCTGGGAATAAGGGGTGTGTTTTTAATTAAATCATATAAACCCAATAGGTGATAAAGGGCATATCCTAGAATCCGAAAAGGAGGAATATAATTCCAAAGTATGGGAAGAGCTATTTCAAGAATCAGTTATAGAAACTGAACAGTTCGCCTACAAATTCTATATATGGTGAAAGCGTCAAACAAAAAAGGGTTCCACTTCTTTTCTATAGGGGAGACTTTGGTGCTACAGTATAGGAGAGTTTGGGCTGAGAGTTCTACTTTTTCCTTATAGGAGATTTTATGCTACTACAAAGGGGAGGGTAGAATGGTTAGAGTTTTAGATAGGTAGATATTGTAATGACAGTAATTGTTAGATATGATATGGATGTTTTAGTTTTTGCATGACTTTGTGCATACATAAATTTGATGTCTATATATGTATCTTCTTGAATTTGGCTTAGAAACCTTGTGTTCACGCATGTTAAGTCAGTATTACTTTGTGAATCCTAATTTATCAGTTCTAGATATCTGGTTACTATCTTTACTGCAAATTAATGTTATTATTCATTTCTGTAGACTAGTTAAAGCATCTCTTTGTTGTTAGAAATAATCTATACCTCACAATCTAAGAATCTATGAGAGATCGTTTTGTACTTTCAAATAAAAGTGCAGTATATTTAAATTTATTAAATATCTCACACAAGGAGCTGTACCCAATAAAAATTCAGAGGAAGGTTATCAATCCATGATAACCTATCCAACTGTTGGTATTAGTTTGTCCCTTCACTTGGGCATTCAGGGTCAGATTTGCATGTATTTTCTCGAAGGACAATCTGTTCACTAACAGGATTCTCACCATTCCATGCCTCTATTATTATGAGAGGGACCCTATGATTTTGTTACTTTTTATAGATCTAGCGATTAGTACTCTTTATTATCATTTCATGATCAATAAGATATGATCCCTTCTGGGCTCTGATGTAGGAAAGCATGTGCTCTTGTCATTTAAGGCCATTCTTACTTTACTATGCTGATTTATGCCAAATTGCTTTAAGGTTTGATATTGGTGGGAGACAGAGCAATGGGATGGGTTAGGAGGAAGAAGAGGAGAAGAGAAGAGTTCAAGTATTCTTCAAATTCAAGGAGTTAATTTTATGTTTGTTTTCTGTTGTTGGACTTGAGATTGACAATAGTTGCCTTTTTAGGTAATTTCAATGCTTCATTTGATTCTTCAGCCATTTCTCCTCAAAAGACTGAAGGAAGAGGTGGAAAACAACCTCCCAAAGAAAAAATGAATAATCTTGTATGCAAATATAACAGAACATCAAAAACAGATACAAGAGCATTTAGTCAATAAAACACTTGAGGCCTACCTACAGAGTAAGGTAGAGAGAGGTAGGGTAATGTGTTCTCTAATTTTAAAGAGTTATTTTGTAGAGCTCCTGCGTAAGTTGTGTTCCTTTATTAAATTGTACTATTAGCCATTTAGCTAGTCTTATTTGCTTGAATAGTAAAAGCTTGGTATGACTTCCTTCATCTGTTTCAAGAACATGTATCAGAACAAAGCTAAACAATTTGATGATTCAATTGAGAAAGAATTGCAATCATCCTGATCTGTTGGAATCACAGTTTGATCAATCAAGTAAGGTTTTAATTAGTAATTAAGCTTGGTTGTTTTGAAACTAATTACTAGTGGGAAAAATTGATTTAGTGTTATGTCTAACATTGAGCTTTCTCTTCAGTTGATTACCCACCAATGGCTCAGTTGGTTCAGCAGTGTGGCAAATTTGGCTTGTTAGATAGACTTATATTGCATTTGAAAGATCGAAAACAGAAGGTACCAATAACAATTTGCATTAGTTAACCTTTATTTTTACTGTGCCCTTAAGTTTCTTGTACTTATTCCAAGTAACACAACAATCAAGAGAAGAGTTTGCTTGCTATTCTCAAGTCTCTGATTTGGTCCTAGATATTTGTTAGATTTTTATTAGCATTATAGAAGTAATGTTTAGGTGCAATTGTTGTCCCTTATAACTCTTATTTTGTTTCCTTTGTACTTTATTTTTTTAGATTCCTAAAGGAGGGTTTAGTTTGTGGCATAGTAGGAGATAGTATGCCACAGTGACATTAGGAAGTTTCACTAAATCCATTAAATAATATTGTCAAATAGAAACTCAATTATATATATGTATTTAGAAGTTTACATAGATATTATATTTATAGTTGAAGAATCAATTATGTGATATGTTCAGTGAGATTTAGACATTCACATGCTGCCCACTACACACAACCCAAAAAGCACCGAGTCTTGCATGTGCTCCTTTACAAGATGCCCACCTTCTCTTCATATGTTTAATGTATTGAAAAGTCTTCTAGTATAGGGGGTCATTCTCTTGCATTTTATTTTGAATCTTTTCTCTTTGAGAGAATGATGGAATGAGCACTTAAAGTTGCAATAAGATCATGCAATAGTGTTTCAAGGTATTGTTCTTCTTGTGTGTGTGTAATGGTTCACAATTTCATGATTCTATAATCTACCTGTTTGGCCTAACTTTTTTGGATTCTATAGTAGTATTTTTGCTTCAATAGTAGGGACAAATGAATTGTGTCATTAATATTCTAAAGCCTATGTGCAAGTCTACAAAGAGATGGGTGTCAAGGTTATAGATTCATTACTACACTTAGGAATGGGCTCATCTTCAATCTTCAAAAGATTGAATGTGAGCCTATTCCTGACTATGATAATGAATCTCAAAGCTCCTTCAGCCTGAGCATATCATGTCCTTTGGATGATCTTTTTGAAGCTGCTTCAACATTGTATCCTTTAGACTTTAGAAAAATTTATGTAATATGATTGTGAATGCTTTTCTAGAGATAAGTTTTACTCAATAAATTGTGAAGCGCATGGATAATTTATTAATAAATAGAAAATTAAGAGCTAAAATTCAAGCCATAGTATGCCAATTTCACACAGAAAAAATTGGCCTTATCTATCCTAGTCAAAACATGGCGAGATGACTTGGTGAGCAAGCTCGATGAGCAGACCTAAAGACTAACCTTGATGAGACACTTTGGTGGGGTGACTTGATGACTGAACTCAAAGAGTCAACTTGGCGAGCATACTTGAACAGTTAACTTGGTGGGGCAAGTTGGCAAGCTGACTTAGCGAGTCCACTTGGTGAGGCGAGAGGTGAGTCAACATGGTGCAGTGACTTGGTGAGCTAACTTGGTGAGTGGACTTAAAGACTGACCTTGATAAGGTGCTTTGGTGGGTTGACTTGATGAGAAAACTTAAAGAGTCAACTTTGTGAGTGTACTCAAACAATCAACTTGGTGACATGACTTGGTGGGCTTGGAGAGCCGACCTGGCATGCGTACTTGAATAGTAGACTTGGTGAGCTAACTTAAAGAGTCAACTCATTGAGGTGACTCGATGGGGGTGACTTGGTGGGTTTACCTAGAGAGTTGACCTAGGGGGCGAACTTGGTGAGCGTACTTGAATTGTCAGCTTGGCGAGCTGACTATGTGAGTCAGCCTGGCAAGCTGATATGGTGAGTCGACTTAAAGTGGCAACTTTGTGGTGCAAGTTGGTGAGCTGACTTATCGAAGCCACTTAGTGAGGCAACTTTGCAAAGCGACTTGGTGAGCTGACCTACTACTTAAAGACTAACCTTGATGAGGTGCTTTACTTGGGTGACTTGATGAGAAAACTTAAAGTGTCAACTTGGCATGTTGACTAAGTGAGTTTACATGGTGAGTGCGCTTAGAGAAGCAACTCTATGGGGCAAGGTGGTAAAACCACTAGGTGAGTCAACTTTGTGAGCTGACTTAATGAGCCAACTCATTGAGGTGACTGGGTGAGGGTGACTTGGTGAGCTAACCTAGAGAGTTGGCCTAGGGGGTAGACTTGGTGAGAAAATTTAGAGAGTCGATTTGGTGAGCATACTTTAATTGTCAGCTTGGCAAACTGACTTGGGGAGTTGGCCTGGTGATCTAACATGGTGTGTGGGCTTAAAGTGGCAACTTGGTGGGGCAAGTTGGTGAGCCGACTTAGCGAGGCCACTTAGAGACATGACATGGTGAGCTGACTTGGTGAGCAAGCTCGATGAGCGGACCTAAAGATTGAACTTGATGAGGCACTTTGGTGGGGTGACTTGATGATTGAACTCAGAGAGTCAACTTGGCAAGCATACTTGCACTAGTGCATTTGGGTTCATTTTTCGACCTTCATTGATCAAATTTTTGACCCAATTTTTGACCAAATTTGACCATCCCATTGGTCAAAATTTTGACCAACTCACTGGTACATGATTTGTCTCAATCATATAACTAATTATATATTTTTCATATTAGTTACTGTCAGTGTTTTTCAGGCATTCTATAAAATAGTTCACATGCCTTGTGTATGATATGACATTTTGCATGCATCCTACACTCTCTCTCATCCGACTAATGATGGATTACATAGAGTGATTTGAAACCATGATGCTAAAAAACACACAATCGAATCCATAATGAATTTGCACTACAAATGGATTGTGGAAATCTGATATTGGTAAAATTGCATGCATGTCTACCAGGACAATCACAACTTAAACATATATTTGTCCTAGTAGACATGCATGCAAAATTAACAATATCAGATTTCCACAATCCATTTGTAATGCAAGTTCATTTTGGATTTGATTGTGTGTATTTTTTAGCATCATGGTTTCAGATCACTGTCCGTAATCCATCATCAGCTGAATGAGAGAGTGCAAGATGCATGCAAAATGTCATATCATACGCAAGATGCATTGGTAGAAATTTCTATCTTCATTGGTCAAAATTTCTACCTTCATTGGTCAAAATTTTTGACCTTCATTGGTCAAAATTTCTACCTTTATTGGTCAAAATTTTTGACCTTCATTGATCCAACTTTCTACCTTTATTCGTCAAAATTTTTGACCTTCATTGGTCGAAATTTCTACCTTTATTGGTTGAAATTTTTTTTCCTTCATTGGTCAAAATTTCTACCTTTATTAGTTGAAATTTTCTACCTTCATTGGTCAAAATTTCAACCAATTCCTACCAGAACTTGCACCATGGCTATGGAGGTTTTTCGACCAACGTATTGGTAAAAATTTTGACCAATGGGTTGGTCAAATTTGGTCAAAGTTTGGTCAAAAATTGGGTTGAAATTTTGACCAAGAATGGTTGAAAAATGGTCTCAAATGTACTAGTGTCAGTGAACGATGCATACTCCTGTGTTGTAGACACCATGTTCATAATTAGAGTTGTGTAACTCAATGAGAGTTCACAAAATCCTAAGTGTCTCACCTAAAATCATAATAAAATAATGCAAAATAATTAAATAATGCATTAACCTAAGTAAAACTTAAGTAAGTGTAATAAGTAAATACTTAATTACACCAACAAATATATTTGTGAACCAAACCACCAAACTATCTGGAGCAATACTCTCTAACCAGTTGAAACCACAAATGGGTGAGGGGACCTCCCTCAAGACAATTATCCTCCCTAAAGTCAATGGTACCCTTGTCCCCTAAGACCCAATGTATACCCTTCTTCAAAATTGTTTTAGTGTGTGACTCATTATTGTACTTAGCCCTAACAATATTGTACCAATTATTCAAGGAATTAATCATCCTCCACCACACCCTAGATAGGAAGGCTTTGTTTAAGTCTCTAATCCTTCTAATGTTTAGACCATCCAGAGGCTTAGGCATACAAACTTTGACCCAAGTCACCAAGCCTCATCCTAGTCTTTTCCTTAGTCCTTGACCATAGAAAATTTATTTATATTCTCTCTATAATTTTCTTGAATCTTTCTATTATTTTAAAGAGGGAGAAAAAGTAAATAGGTATTCCCTATAAAGAGGCCAAGAGGAGTTGGAGTTTCCCTACATTGCTCATAATTTTATTGTTCCATCCTACAAGCTTTCTGTGTATGCATTCCACCAACCCATTCCAGTACTCGGAAGTAATCTCGTTGGTCATGAGTGGGAGACCAATGTAGGTGTTAAGTAAACCCACTTCCTAGCATTCAAAAATTGTAATCACCTTCTTCCTTAGGTCTTTATCCCTATTAAAAAACATGTGTTTCTTCTTGGATACTTTATACATTGACCTGATACCTTCCCATACAAGTTAAGAAGTTTGTTCCAAGACCTTGCTTTATGGATTTAGGATATACTAGATAAGAAGATGTCATCAAAAAATTGTCGGAGTACCTAAATAAGAATTGAGGAGGCTGATCTTATGTCCCTTATCTTTCTTTGTTGCACTAAAGCCTTTAAATTTCTTCATAGTAACTCTTCCACAATGATGAATAGATAAGGAGATAGGGGGTCTCCTTGCTGAAAACCTTAGCAGGAGGTAAAAAAATATTCTTGGAGTCTCAGGTATATGTAGGATCATGGTGTGCCAAAAAGTGGCGATGTGAAAAAAGTAGAGTTTGAAAATGTCTAAAAGAATTTCAAAATCCACTTAGACTTTTTCCCACCCATCCTAATACCAAACCTAGAAAGTAGGCCCCCAACCCTTATCGGGTATTTGATTTGATATCGAATACCAAATATTATTGGATATTTGATATTATATAAGATATCTGATAATATTGGGTATTTAATATCATATTGGATACTTGATAATAGTCACTATTATTTGAAAAAAAACATAACTCATGGGTTGTGTTTTCATAGTGATATTGCATTTTCTTGCTCGGATATCTGTTTTTCGATCGAATACATTATAAGAGGTTAAAAAAAAAATTTGTTTTCAATCAATTTTAGTATAAATTTATTAAATTTTATTATAAATTTGTTATTTTTAGTTGAATTTGTTAGAATTTAAGTTTTTTTTGATAGAAATTGTTAAAATTTAGGTTTTTTTTAATATAAATTATGTTTTGCAAATTAATAGGTATGGTAGACCAAAATGATGATACTGAGGCAAGGAATGATGTTCCTTATAACCCCCCACCAAACGATCCAGTGCCCCCACAAAATCATCCACCAAATAAACCTTTACCCCCTCAAAACCCTCCTCGAATTGAGGATTTGAAATTTGAAAATCTCACCAAATTGAGGGCTTTGCGAACAACATATAATAATGTACCCACATTGGCTCCTATGTTATCCACATTTAGCACCATAGTAGATAACTTTGAAATATTTACCGAAGAACAAAATGCTGCTCTTCATTGGCTAGAAAAAATGCATGAGATGTTTGATGACGGGTTGGACTATGATGAGGTTGCGGCCCTCAATATAAGTAAAGATGATTTGGTTGCCCTTTTTGCGAACCCAAAAATTAGTTTAGCAGTTAACTGCAAAAAGTCCAAACTATCAATTAAATGGTGCACAAATGATGCCATACGTGTGAACTTTTGGGATCGTTGGTGGATGGTTTTTGACATCCCTCCACATAGCAATTTAGAGGTGCCATTTTATTTCCTTTGAAAATTGTATGCAAAATTTGTGTTGAAACTCAAAATGAACTATTGGAGCATGAAACCCAACATGGGTGTAGGACTAGGAGCTACCCAAGATAGACCCTCTTCCCAGTGAAAGAAAGTTGGCACTTTTGTCCCCCCTACTAATGTCTCCCCTCTCCTCGAGTGTAGCATCGTAATATAATCACATAAGCTAGCTCTCAGACCATTAGAGCCATCCATAGATTGAGTAACCTATGGCCCCTTTTGATGTATTTTATGACAATATTATATTTAATAATAACATAATGCTATATATTTTAATATAATAATAATATATTATTAGATTATATAACAATAATAATCATATATGCTACTAAATTAAATATTTAATAATTATTATTATATTTATAACTATATTATATGTAATAATAATAATCATACATACTACTATATATAATAATAATTATAATCATATATAATAACAATAGTTAATAATAACAATCATAATCATATGTAATAATAATATCAATTTCCACACTTCTTCCAAATAAATTTCCCTCTAAAACCCTCTAAAGTTTCCCTCTCAAATTTCTCTCCAAAATTGCAATTGGAAAATTTCTTTCCTCTCAAATTTCCCTCCCTCCAAAATTGTAATTGGAAAATCTTTCCTCTAAAATTTCCCTCCAAAATTACAATTGAAAAATCACGCAGTGATTAGATACCTGATTTCATATCAGGTATTTGATTTTAGATTAGATACCTGATTTGATTTCAGGTATCCAATTAGGCTCGGTATTTACCAAGCCTATTTGGTCAACCCATAAAACATGTTTGAGAAGGATCTCACTGATACTCAAACTTTGGCTAGCCATCTGACAATGTTATTTTCATTGAAATTGAATGAAACAAAATGGGTTTTTTTATAACACTCTTGAGATTCCATCGATATAATTGTTGTCAAATTCTGAGTTCGATAAGTATTTATTAGTTAATTTTCAATGAAGATGATTGTAAAGTACTGATTGACATACTAATTGAAAAATAGCTATAACTTTCAAACGGTATAAAAAATTTTAAATCCAAAAGTTTTGTCACATTCTATGATTTTCCTTGTATAAGAAAAAATAAATAAATTAATTTGGTAAAGTTTTCTATTAGTTAAGGTGGTCAGACACATGTGTTTTTTTTAGAAAAAGTTTTAGTAGAAAATTCATATTTAATTATTTATTTGGAATAAAAATGCCCAAAAATATGCGCCACATCTGGGCATGAGTCTACTTTTTATATCTATAATTATATTAAAAAAATTATCATTTGATTTTGATTAAGGTGGTTGGACACACCTACTTTTTATTTCACCCTGAAATTTTTGTAGTATTGCATTAAAATCCAAACTTTTGACCAATCAAATATTTTTTTCCCTAGATAAGGCCTAGTAGTTTAGAAACTACATTCAATTTCCTACAGATTATTTTCTTACAACTTTTTGATATAAAGTCCTGAACAACTTTAAAATTATGTGTCAAGTTGACATAACCCTAATTTGCTGGTTTTTCATTGCTACTTAAGGCCATAGTTTGGTTGACCATGATCCTACACATACCCTCTCATTCAATAGAACTAAGAACTAGATTGTATTAACAATACTCATGGCTCTCTTAACAAAGTTCTCTTTGAATTCTATCTTGCTAAGAATAACAAACAAAAATTACCTCCTCATCTTATCATAGGCCTTATAAATATTGAGTTTAAGAGCCATACCTAAGTTCCTATATTTCTCAATGGAGTGAATCTCCTCATGCGTAGTAATAACCACATCTAGAATCTTTTGTTCCTAGGAAAAACCCATTTTGATAGGGGTCAATGAGCTTGTCTAATAGGAGTTTTATTTGGTTCACCATAACTTGAGATTATCTTGTAAACCGTGTTGTAATGGTTTATAGGTTTGAATTCCTCAAGATGCCTTGGTTCATCAATTTTTGGTATTAGAACAATAAAGGTCTAGTTGAGCTCCATCAATACCTTGCTAGTTCTAACAAAGTCTTGAGCATCATGGAGAATATCGTACTTAATATTGTCCCAGAACTCTTAACAGAACACATGGGGAAACCCAATAAGCCTTGCAGTTTTATAAAAGCTCATGAAAAGAACATATTGTCTCACTTCTTCTTTCATGACCTTCTCAACCAAATTAGTATTCATCTAATCATCAATAACTAGGTTCACAATCCTTAGAATAAAATCCTAAGTTGTGGCATCGATATGGGCTGGGCGAGGCTTGTAGATATCCTAGAAATATTTAGAAGCCTACTCCTCTATCCCCACCTCCTCCAAAATCTCATGGCAAAAATTCTCCACCAATATGCTTATGGTGTTCCTCATTTTTCTCTTCATGGATGATCTATGGAAGAAGGTCATGTTCCTATTGCCCTCTACCAACCACTAAACCCTTGACCATTGCTTCCAAAAAAATTCCTCCCTTTCTAATAATATTTTCTAGTGGGCACGGTAGGCCCTTTCCTCTTATTAGTCTTCTTGAGATGAGTTGCCACTAGCAATTTTTTTTTGAGGGTTTATGGCTTCTTCTCAGTCGCCTTCTTCTCCTTAAAAATGTTAATAAATGAAGCTTTATTCCACCCGCTGACCTCACTTTGAATCCTTTCTGATTTCCTAGAAATATGCAACATAGCTGAGCTCTAAATGGGGATATTCCACCACCAAGAGATACATCCTCTAAAATCTATGTGTTGGTGCCACATAATTACATACACAAAGGGTCTTCTTTTGCAAGTTTGGTTTTGCTTCCAAGAGAAGAGAATCATAGAACGGTTGGAGATTATCCTTAGATATGCCATTAGGGAGGTATACAAGAGAATGTTCCAATAAATAAATATTAGAGAATAGTCAAGTCTAACTTCAATCATGTTGTTTCTTTTTCTTTTGTTCAACTAGGTAAAAGGGGTTCCATGGAGATCAATGTGAAGAAGCTCATTCCAGCCTAGGAAGTCGACAAGGTCATACATACTCTCAAAAAAGTCCTCCAATCTGCCCATGTTCTCCAAGGGGTAAAGGGGGGTGTTAAAGTATCCCATGCACAATATCATTCATTCCTTAATGAGTCAGCCACTTTCATTTCCTCACACATAAAAAACTACCCATTTTAGTGTTGGGGGCATAGGAATTAGACATGTTACATTTATGAGTTTTAGAGACAAAGATAACAACTATAAAATGGGGGTTTAGGAGGACCTCACTACCCATGATATTTTTAGGATTCTATAAATTTTCTATGTTCCCCAAAGCACTTGTCACTATGGTATGAGAATTTTGCACCCAACCAAACATACTTAGGAACCCTTGAAAAAAATTTCGCTATCATTTTAAATTCTTGCAAAAGAATCATGTCCACTTTTAATTCAATGATTTTTTGTCTAACTTCATACTACATCGTGGGGTTGTTAAACCCTTTACCACTTTAGGATATAATCTTCATAATTTTTGAATCACTATCTCCTCTAGGGTCTTTTGCTTATTCTTTTATATTTTTCTTACTATTTCCTTCTTACAAAGGGTCTTGGTTGGGGGTCTCCTAATTTTCATATCTATTCCAACATCAACCTTGCTTGATAATGTTAATTTTCTTTTCGATATAGTCCTACCAACATTTTTGGCTGGGGTACAATAATCCTTGATATCATAAGTCTAGATAGGAGAGTGCACTTCAATAATACCCAGGATGGAAACCCCTATGGTACCATTCAAATAGGGCAAACAATTGCCTTTCTTAGAGAAGTTTTTGATGAGGTCAAGAATATGGGTATTCTTGACCTCCTCCAAAAGATTCAAAAAACTATTCACTGTCCCCCCCATTTGGTGTGTGGCTAAATTAGGTTATATTGAGGAAATGTCCCCTTCTTCTAGCTCAAGATCCTCCAAATTTAATCACTAAGATCCTACCATCATTCTCTTTATCTTTAAGGTTATTATTGTCCTATGCCTCAGGGGCCATTTCCACCTCTAAACCCTTGGATAGTATTTCATCCTTTTTTTGGGGTCCCTCACTGACACCCTAAGGTTGAGATTCCCTCACCTCCAAAACCTTAGGTGATTCCATGTTATCTTGGTCCCTTATATTGAGTTTTTTTAAGCTTTCTACTACAACCACACCAAGACAAGAGACTTTCTCCCTTAGCTTCTCACTACATTTTCAATCCCCAACCATGCGACCAAACATATTTTAGTTTTTGAAAAAGGGTATAGTATTCTCATACAAGATAGGTTGTAACCTAGCACCCCATTTTGATTTTAGGGCCACAATCATTGGTAGGGGCTTATTCATCACAACATTCACATAGAATATAGAAAAACCCATCTTGGCCTTATAAGTACTGGTTATGCTAGCTTTAATGAAGTTCTCGAAAGAGTCTCCAATCTGCCTAAAATTTCTCTCATCCTAGAATTCTAGAGGGAGCCCCAATAATCTTACCCAAGCAGGTCCTACCCCGTGCATAGAAAAATTGGGGAAAACACCCAGTTCTAATTTAGCGAGTATTACAAGGTGTTTACCATAATTCCAGAAGCCTACCAAAACCATATTTCTTTTGTCTTAAGCTATAAAGCTAGACAAAAAGAGAGAGCTAGCCATCATAGAGATATTGAAATATCCAACCATTCCCCATCTAGATGAACATCATTTCTAGACCATGTCCATATTAGGTAAAAAAGAAATAAATTTCCCAAGTAGGGTCAAGGAGAGCCCAAAGGAGAGTGAGTCAACCACAAAGTCACCAAGTGAAATTTTAGGCCCTACTGATCCCTAAACCACCTTAGCATGTTCCCCAAAATTTCCAAGTATCTTGGAACCCAAGACAACTCCTTTCCAATCTAACTTTAGGATTACATCTCCCTTGGAACCCACAACCTAAGTGGGTCCCCTAGGAGGGTAGGGGCTCATATAGTCTAGGTCATGAGGAATGCCAACTAACCCAGTAGGGTTGGGTATACAATCAAAACAAAGCCATATGGGTGCTAAGATATTTTGCAAAAAGAACTAGGAGAATCATGCACAAGAGTTGCGAGTGGGAGTTCCTTCAAGGAGATGTTTTTAACTAACCACTCTAGCCTTGTTAAGGTGTACACCAGTTTTGCTATGGACATTAAATGTTACTTGAATGAGGGAGACTTCTCAGTTAAGTTCATATAAAAAAATATAAGTAATTTGAAATTTTCATGTAAGATTTTGAGATTTTGAGATGCATGGAATTTGGGTGGTCAATTTTTAGTTCTTCTCCATTACTATTTCTTCATTTATTTGTTAAAAGATATAGATTATAGCTTATTTGAAATTTTATCAAGTAAATTAGGTTGGCAAAACAAAAATTTATGGTTCCCTATGGTTTATATAAATATCTTGTAAAAGGAATGTCATTGAATTTTGTAGCTTTCATAAATTAAATTCATTGAATTTAGTAATTATTATATCTCAAAAACACATTGTGATGGAAAAATCAAATTGAAAAAAAAATATTATTGACAAGTAGAAGTCCTTTTAAAAGAAGAGTGGTCTATTGAAATTTGTAGCTTTCATATTTAGAAAAAGTGGATGAAAAATTTGAAGTAGAAAAGAATAGCATTGAAAACTTAGACTTCTTTTAAAAGTAAGAAAGTCATCCAATGAATACTATGTTAAAATTTATTGAATTGATAGTACTAGTTATTGTTCTAGTGGTAGGTTATGCTTATTTTAAAAAGTAAATAAATGATAATTCCATGGAAAGGACAATAGGTATGGAGATGTGGGGCTAGAGAATGGATGTCTCAAACTCTCATTGATGACATTTGTAGTCCATGATAACAATTTTTTTAATAGTCTTTTTAGTCTGTCATAACAAAGATTCTTTTTTAGTTTTTAGTTTTGGTTTTTATGTAGATGAACAATAAAATTATTGAACAACTTGTAGAATGGTTGTTTTTTCTAGTCCATGCTTCCACTAAAATACTATCATCAAAAGAGGCTCAAGGTCCTTTGCTTATCAAATAGAAAATGGTGTTTACAACATCTACCCAAAAATGAAGGGCAGACCAACATGCAATCTCATGCTCCTTGCATGATCCATGATTATCCTATTCATTCTTTTTGGCACTCCATTTTCTTGTGGAGTTCCTAGAACTATCTTCTTCCTTTTAATTCCATTAATAGAACAATAATATTAAAACGATGTGCTACAATAGTGACCTCCATTATTGGATCTGAGACACTTCACCTTCTTTCCTATCTCATTCTTATCCAAAGCTTTCCAATTCTTAAATGTTTCAAAAACATTTGATTTTTGTTTTAGGAAATATACCCATGCTTTCCTAGTTGAATCATTAATAAAAATAACATAATTATAATGAGAGCCACCAAGAAATGATACCTAAGCTAGTCCCCATACATCTAAATGCAATAGCATTAACTTCTCACTCTTCTTTTCTTTCCCAATTAAAAGAAATCTAAATCTTTTCTATTTTTCATAAACACAATTTTCACATAACTCTAAATCGATATTTTTTAGTCCTAGAAATAGATTTTTAGAGTGAAAGATTTTCATCCCTTTCTCAGTCATGTGCCCAAGCCTATAGTGCCACATTTTTAATATGTTCTTGCAACATCTATAGTACTAGATTTACCTACATTAACATTACTAGTCATAGCTAAGGTAGAGTAAGTGTTACTAGTACATAGATATAATTGCACCTTTAGCTATTATTAATGAACCTTTAGTGACCTTCCAAATATTGTTTGAAAACATGACTATGCAACCTTCACTACCTAGTTGTCCTCTAGAAATCAAATTTCTTCTTAAATTAGGGACATGTCTTACCTCCTATAGTGTAATACCCCGCTTGAAGATCCTTGGAAAAAAGGATTCAAATCAAGCCAAGATATTTTTTTTTTACAAGTATGAATGCACATGACAACATCATATAGGGATCACAAAAATCACAATGGAAGACTTCACCACAATCCTCACAACCAAGCGATCTTTGATGCCACTACTAAACTGACACACGCGAACAAAAGCCAACAACCACCACAAACCAAATGAGGGCTCAAGGAATGACCACTCATCAAAAAAACACCAAGCTAGGGTAGAATGCAAAAACCTAAAATTTGGCTAAGCCTAAAATCCTGAAGCCTTGAAAATTGGCTAAGTCTAGATTTCTGAAGCCCTAAAATTTCCTATAATCCTTAACTTGTCTCTGAGAGGTTTGAAACCTATGTTAAAAGATTCGTCGCATATATTAAAATATATCTTAAGTATAAGAGATTGACTATAGAAAAAACACAACAAAAATCAAAAAGCAACACCAAGGGAAAGAAGAACACGTAAAAGGGTACCCCAAACCATCCCTTATAAGTTTGGAATGGACCGAAAAGTTCCCACTACCCACCCAGTAGGTTTCATAGAAACTATGCGACACTTTATTAGCATTGTGCAATACTTCACCAATTTCGTACGACATTTCTCTAGAAGGAGGGCAACAGAAACAAGACTTGGGCTATACTTCTGCAAAGGGCATGTGATACTATAAGTGTATCGTACGATATTTCTTCTAAGGGTGTGTGATACTTTAAAGTATTGTATGAAATTCCACAAATGGGCGTGCGACACTATATTATATAACACCATACTGACACATGGTCACCCAAGCAAAAAGTAAGAAAACTCTAAGGACAAAAAATAAGCTAAAACATAGATAAAAACCTCCACACTGGGGAGTACCAAATCCATGTAGATCGAGGAGTGAACACTCAAGAGAAACAACAGAAAGGAAAGAGGAACATCTATCCATCTAAACCATAATAGTAAGGAACATATTAAAATAAACATTGCAGTAAAATGAAAATACTAGAAGAAACTAAACAACCAAATTAAGTGCACGGTTCTTCCCAACCGTCAATAGCATCATAAGACCATCATGGGTCCTAGCCATCCCCCACACATAATACCCCAAGCCACCGATCAAATCATCGGTACTATCGTAATAGGGACATCACTACTAAACATGCGAATAACCAACAGCAAGGAAATACTAACATGCTAGTAGTAAAGCATAAGATAATTCTACAAAGTAGAGAACATCACCTATCACAAGCTAAACATCAATAACCAATAGATATGCTACTACAACAATTCAATCATCTAATTATATGCTAAACATCATAATATAGGAATGCATCAAGTAAACTAACATCATCTAAACATGATATCCAAGCATTGCAGTGAAAGCATAAATCACAACAAAGCATACTTTGGAACCCAAAGTACCAAGTGAAAACATCTAGCAATGGTCGCACTAGGAAAAAAGATCATCTCTGAACACCAGTCCCTAGAAGTGGTGAAGGTAGCTATGCCTCCCAACCAAATGGAACCCATAGGTCCACACCCACCATGCTAATGGAGATAAAGATCCAACCACAAAGACACAAAACAACATCCATGGTTAACACTCATGCCAGATAGTATGATGGCTACAACCAAGAACCTAAGACAATGCAAGGAGTACAGGTCCTAGTTAGACACTCAAAAGGCTACTAAGTAGGGGCTAACATCATGGAGAGTCACTTGGCATCGACAAGCCCAAGCTCGAATCGTGCATTTTAACTCCTCAACAGAGGGCCCCACACACACATTTTATTATATTAAGTTTTATTACCAATCACACATTTTCTTTAATTATCACTTATTTAAAACTTGCTCCACCAACGCTATGGGACTGAGGTCACCAAGTTGTAGGATAGAAGCCCCTCCATATGCTACCCTACCCTACCCATGCTCATCCTGCGACAAGTGGTTGTGGACATGAAAAGTCACCCAACAAATGTACACGCACATACTTGTGTGTGGTGCACCACCATCATGAAGATCATAACATAAGGATAGGAATGAGAACACAATGCAAAACAAAACACCCAACTGAAAGCAACTCAAGAGGATGAATTCTACATAAATCTCAAAGCCAATAAAACCATACATCATAAAATCACTCAACCAGCCTCAATCTGAGAGTATGGATTCTACACGAATCCTAATGATGTAATAAGACCAAAAGACATGAACTTACATAACCGGTCTCAATCAGAGAGTATGGATTCTACACAAATCCCAACGTCTATGAAACAAAACAAAGGTCCAAAAGAAATGATAACAACAGGTCTAAAATCACTCAACTGAACACAATGTCAAGAGTACAGATGCAATATGCATCTCAATGCAATCATAAAAGTGCAGAAGTGGTCTAACTAATATCCAAATAGATCATCCAAGCCCATGACCCACATTGTGCCAAGAAAACTTGAGAAAATAGGGTGGCATGCATAACGAGGTAAAAACCCCAAAATTTGGAAAACTTCAAAATTAAAACCCATTTGGCGTTTGGGTTCAAAAACCCCAATAATCAAAAAATAAAAGGAATCAAACACCATAAGTAAAAAATGGCCAGCATAACAGCCCAAAAACCCAAACCCTCATCTCGAAAAATAGAGAAATTTTCATATACACCCAATTGGGTAGAACTAACATACAGAAATGGAGGGGAACACTATTTCTTAGCCTCCAAACAAATGGCTACAGAAAATAGAAGAAGAAGCAATAAAATAAGAAAGCCCTACCTCATAGCCAAAAGGGAAAAATGAGAATCTGAACCATAAAATAAATATCTAATAGAAGTAGCTGAAAATCGTGACAATCCAAGGTTTCCCCAAGCTGGATCCAATGAGCTCAACCTCGTGACAATCCCACGCCCATAGCTCCCACAACGAACAAAATAGTAAATCCTCATGAAGAGGATTTTGGATTTTACTCTCCAACTTTCTAATTCAAAAGTGAGAAGTGAGGAATTAAATTCCTTTTTGGATACTTATTCACTTTTCGAGTGAATAATCGATTAGGGAAAATAACTAGCCAACCTTGTTAAACCCCGAATCAACTCAAATGAAAATAGGCTATTCCTATAAATAGGAATTCATCTATGGCAAAGCTAAAAAGCTTGAAAACCCAAAAACACAAAAATCTCCTTAATGACTTTCGCGATGGTGCGAACATCTAAATGCATAGACACGCTTACTGGTCTAATCACATAATGCAAATGAGTTTGGATTTAATAATCACTGAAAGGTTTAATTTAAACATTTAATAAAGGATACGTCGACCATATAAGGATGACATTGGTAAAATATGAATGGCTAAATCACTAACTCCATATGCCACTACCAGGGATATACATCCTGCACACTAAACAACATGATCAAGTGAAATTGCATATAATAACATAGCCGAAGCAATAAATGCATTAAATCACCTAATTTAACCATTTATTTAATTATATTAAAATAATCTATTTACATCACTCACGTGGGCATAAAGCATAACAATGCAAGAATGAAGTAGATAACCATAGCATTAAATCTATCACCTAACATAATCAAAGGTATGTCCAAATACTAGATAACCAAATATCATCATAAAACACATAGTCATCTCAAAATGGCATCATCATGCAATATGGTTAACTGAACAACATAGTAGTCTAATATCTATGATACTAGAATCAAAGTGTAACATTTGACCCTTAGGTCCTCTCAAATATAAAGCATCACATAAGAATAGATATCTCTCAGATCAAAATAAAACAAAGTAAATGTTCGCAGCACATAACCAAATAATCTCACATGAACAATCCATTTTAATTACTTAAGCATTTAATAATGATTTATTACTCTGCATTAAAAAGGCATTTAAAACACATAAACAACCATAGTCATAAACATGACTAACCACTGCTATAGGAACCTAGTCTAGTGTAGCATGGAAATAGTACATAGTGCAATCTATGCACACATCTCAAGGTAATCACGAAACAACCTTGTGATATCACATCGATCCTGGTAACCACTGGCACAAACCTCAGTGAACCATAAATCACATCAGAATCTCATAGATCATAAAAAAGCATAATCAAAGCAACTGATATAAAAACATAAATCCAAACACCTCAATGGTGTAGACCACTTAGGGTCACAATCATGATCCCATCTCAACAAAAGATCAGCAAGGTTGCATCCATCAGGATGACTTACAGAATTCAAATGGGAGAGGCACTACATATATTATCTAGTCATTTTTTTTTGGCAACTTGATCTTTATTTTTCCTTTCCCAACAAAAAGATTAGGCTCGTCATCACCCAAATATATCTATCCAAAATCACTCTAAACATAATCTTGAAAATATTTTTTATGGGGTGTAGCATGGAATGAAGCCCCAAAATCTATTACCCATGAATCATTAACATTATCCAAACATAAGATTAAAGCATCTTGTAAAGTATTACTTGTAACATTAGCTAACTTACTTTCCACTTTATTTTCATCTCTTTGTTTATTTTTTTGAGACCAATAGTCTTTCTTTAGGTGAATAGGCTTTCCATAGTACCAACAATATTCATTTCCTTTAGATTGAGAACATCCTTTCTTTGACTTCCCTCATGACTTTTCATGTGAAGGCCCTTTTCCATTTTCCCTTGATCTTCCTTTTTTCTCCACATTGAAAGAAAAACTTGATGAGGTGAAAGTTTCACCTATGCTTTTCCATCACATTTCCTTGCTTAGGATAACACCAAAAACTTCATCAAATTTCAAAGCATTTGAACCAAAGATAGAGTTACTTACAACCATAACCAATCTATTCCATCTTTCTGACAAAGAAAATAAGATTAAGAGAGCCCTAACCTCTTCATTGAGTGAAATTTGTGTGGATAAAAACTAACTAGTGATCATGTTAAACAAATTTAAATGATTTTCTATAGATCCCACCTCACTCATTTTCATATTAAACAAACACTTCATAAGAAATACCTTATTTGAAGCTGAGGGTTTCTCATATAATGTAGCCAATGTCTCTATTAGCTCTACTATCATTTTTTCCTTTGATATGTTGAAAGTTACAGATGGTTCAAGGCATAGTTGAATAGATCCCAATGTCTTCCTAACCAAGATCTCCCAATCTTCATCTATGATAGTTCCATGTTTCTTGTCTTTTCCTTCTATTGGCTTCCATAAATAATTTTGATACTAGTAATCTTTTTTCTACATTTTCCATAACTATAAATTCTAGCCATTCAATTTTTCAATCTTGAATCTGGAATCCTCAATTGCTCCCACTCAAATATGAAAGTTCAATCAATCTTAAAAAAAAAAACTTACTCAGATACCAATTGTTAGGGTTTGATAGATCTAGAAAAATATAAGAATAAACAATTATATGGAGAAAAAAAAGAAGAATACAAATAACACATAGATTTAATGTGGTTCACCCAAAACCTAGGCTACATCCACATAAATAGCCTTCAACCTTTCTATCATCCAGCAATAAACTACACAAAACATACATAATATCAACCCCCACTAAATGATCATTCACCACAATATCAACAATTAAAAACTTGTTGACATGGCTATAAATTTGCATAGATTTTGTATTAGTTGCTTAAGTTTCTGAAGTATATTTTTTATTATATATATATTTTTAAACTCCTTTTGTCCACAAAATTTCTACGTCTAGTTGGTATAATAAGGCATGTCATTTGAGCGAGAAGTGATCAATGGTCATTGTTATGTTTTTTGTTAATTATTTTTAGTGTTGTCATTTAACCTAAATATATTGGTAGCCAAGCTCAATTAGTAGAGAAGATTGTTTGTATCTCTTACCATTATAGTCTATTAGTTTCAACCACTTATTCATTTACAAGGAAGAGTCAGATAGTCATCACTGTGGCCGAGATACTATAAATAGGTAAGGTCATGTAAATAAGTAAGTATGTACCTACCTATATAGGAGTTGCATAATTTTTTGGGTCACAAAGTATTTTTGTATATGAACCAAGCTCATCAATGTGACATAGTTGAAGGCAAGAGAATCCCCAAAGGAGATGTCCTAGCCTCTAGCAAATAACCACACAATAGAAACACAATAAAAATGCAAGATTTTATATCAAATCACAACTCCTTATTCATAAAATAACTATTACATGTAATGTGCTGGGTTATAAGGCCTTCCAAGTTATGACCAAATACAATAGCAATTACAATAAAAATTATACAAGATCCCTCAAAATCCAATCAAAACACTAGCTAGTGCAGATCCGCACTCTGGTAGAAACCTCCAAGGAAGATCTAAACTTGTGGTCAAAATCTCACTAAGCAATCTCCTTCTCTTCCAAGCCGTAGCTACTACCTCTTCCCAAACTCTATCTAAGGTATAAGTGTAAACTGCCTCACATTCAACACTCTGTCTACATACTCACAAAACCACCACAATCCTATTGTAAATTTCCTCACATTCGGTGCTCTATCCATAGACTTAGGAAAACTCACTCCTCTGCTCCCTCCTTCTCTTCAAGCTTTTACTAAGAGGAGATCACACCTTGAAGCTTTCACACCTTGAAGCTTGATTAGAAATGCTCATATGCCTTGCTTAAATAGGCACTTACCACCCAAGATGTTAGCAACACAATCAATGTGGGATAAAATGTAAATGCAACTACTCTTCAACAAATATTTAATTACCACCCAAATACAACTAAGCACCAAACAAATATTTAATTCATGATTTAATAAAATGTCCACAAAATATTTAATTGCCACCCAAATACAACTAAGCACCACTACATGACCCAACAAATATTAAATACATGATTTAATAAAATATCCAACCTTCTAGAATTCCACCTACACACCTCAATAAATGGAATGACAACCATTTTTATTTCTTTTTCTATTTATGCCACCTTCGCACCTTGAAAATATAAATTCCTCTTTTCTTTTCTCATTTTTCCCCTTTTTTATTTTAAATTTTTTTTCCCTCTAATTTTTGTCACTTTCTCTCTCCATTTTTTTCCACATCAGCAACTAGTGAATCCACACCAGCAACAAAAAACTCCATATCAATAACAATATGTAACTTCTCAGTAACATATGCCAAACTCACAACACCAATAGTCTCATTGCTCATAATAAGATGCTCTACAACATACAAATCATTACCATCAACAACTAGATCATCCATGACTAAGTGCTCCACAATCTCCATGTTAGACTCAACCAATTGATCATGAAAACTAATCTCCATCCCAATATCAACAAGGTTAGTAATATCCTTAGCAACAAGCTCTAGTTGCTCTACAAGTTTTGTATCAAACTCCACAAACTGATCAAAAAAACCAACTTCTTCCACCTCGACCTTGTGATGCCATCTTCTTTCGCAAAAAAGTTTCTTAATAAGCCAAACAAATTTCTTCTAGATCAGTAGACTCTAGCTCCATAAACATCCATGAAATTCATTCCTCACCCCATCCTTAACTCGATTAGCCAAGCTAGTTTCAAATTGAGAAGACATCTTAGAAAACCTCCTTTCCACTACATCATAGAGATTTGCAATCATCTTAGGGTTCAATCCTCTTGGAGCCATCTCCCAAGGTCTTCGTAAACCCTTTGCAAAAAATCCTTCCTATGCTTGTTGTGATAATATTAAATTTTTTACAAGTCAGATTACAACATGCCACCTCACACAAACAATCAGGAACCAAATCACAAGTCTAGGACTATGAATCTACAATCTACAAACTCTCTATGATCATGCCTCAACAAGATCAGTCTTCCATCTTCACATCCATCAATCCATCTACAAGTCCTCTGCAATTGCAAGTTAGAACCATGATCTACCATCTCAAAACCAAAATATCTAGGACTTTAGAAAGAAAATCCACCTACAAATCAAGATCAACTCAGATCTACTTCTCCAACTCAAGTCCTAGTGTAAACTACCTCAACTTTGGTGATCTGTCTACACACTTAGGAACAACCTTTGCTCTGATACCATCTGACATAGCATAAAGCAGGAGAATCCCCAAAGGAGATATCCTAGCCCCCAAAAAATAACCACACAATAGAAACACAATAAAAATGCAAGATCTGTATCAAATCACAATTCCTTATTCATAAAATAACTATTACATGCAATGTGTCGGGCTATAAAGCCTTCCTGGTTATGGCCAAATGCAATAGCAATTACAGTAATAGTTTTTTAAGATCCCTCAAGATCCAATCCAAACACTAGCTAGTCTAGGTCCACACTCTAGTAGAAACCTCTAAGGAAGATCTAAACTTGTGCTCAGAAGCCCACCAAGCAATCTCCTTGTCTTCCAAGCTATAGCTACTAGCTCTTCTCAAAGTCTATCCAAGATCCAAGTGTAAACTACCTCACATTCGGTGCTATATCCACACACTCACAACTCCACCAAAATCCTATTGTAAACTACCTCACATTCAATTCTCTTTCCACAATCTTAGGAAAAATCACTCCTCTACTTCCTCCTTCTCTTAAAGCTTCTACTAAGAAGAGATAACACCTTGAAGCTTGATTAGAAATTCTCATATGCCTTGATTAAATAGGCACTTACCACCCAAGATGTTACCAACACAACCAATGTGGGACAAAAGGTAAATGCAACTACCCTTCAAGAAATATTTATTTCCCACCCAAATACAACTAAGCACCCAACAAATATTAAATGCGTGATTTAATAAAATGTCCACGAAATATATAATTCCCACCCAAATACAACTAAGCACCACCATGTGACACAACAAATATTAAATACATGATCTAATAAAATATCCAACTTTCTAGAATTCCACCTACACACCTCGATAAATGGAATGACAACCATTTTTATTTCTTTTTCTATTTACACCACCTTTGCACCTCGAAAATAGAAATTCCTCTTTTCTTTTCTCCCTTTTCCCCTTTTTTATTTTTTAAATTTTTTTCCCTCTAATTTTTTGTCACTTTCTCTCTCCTCCAATTTTTTTTAAAAAATAAATCCTATGCAAGATGCTCCTACATCACAATGAATAAGAAAGTGATCAGCAACTAAGAAAGTTTTTGACAACACAAGTGCTGCATTGTATGTACTAAGCACAATGAAGGTCAACCAATAGCAATGTGGAGCATTAGGAAATAGTAAAGGCCAAGCTATGTAGAGCTTACATGAAAGTCAAGAATGGAATAGAGTTTTGGGCAAAATGATTATCAGGCAAACTTGGAAGGGATATTTAATTTTTGAAGAGGTTGTTATAGAATATTTAATACTTTTAGATATTTTTACAAGACATTTGCACATTGTGGATCACAGATCCCTATGTTGTGTGTTCAACAACCAGGATAAAGAGGCAATACATGGAATCATCTAGATTATTTTATACAAAACTCTTTATATAGGGACAATCTTACCCTAGATCATATGCCATGAGAGAAGGAAATAAAAGGAGTTTATGTACAAACATGAACCTATAGATAGAAAAGGATTTAGATTAGATTAAAAGTTACTGAAGGGCTTTTTTTATCTTCTAATAGACTGAGTGATCTAGTCATTGTAGTGAAGTGAAAGGGAAAGAAAACAATATCAAATCAAAGGAGAGGATTAGTTAGCAAGGGGAAGAATCAAAATCAGCTTATAGAAAATTTTAAAAAATTTGAATTAGGGTAAATCTCTTAATAGAGTGGTCTTACCAGATCTTTGTAATCTCCTAACAAAGTCCTTACTTTGTTTTAAGTGATAAATCTTTTAACAAGGAGACCTAAAAGTCTCTTAATCTTGTAAAAGAGCAGACTCCTCATAGGGTAGATCATATTTTATGGTCAAACATTGTAACCTTAATTGCTTAACTCTATTACTGTAGTAGTGAAGATTTATGGGTGTCATCCCCACCCCAATTTTACCTTCACCTTGGAGGGTTTCTAAGTAGTGAATATTGTGTTATGCATTTTACTTTAATGCATGTGTTGGATCAGGTTTAGATGTTACAATAGATTTACATTACTATTTTTACATGCATAAGTTATTGATAGATGTGGATGATTCTACAAAATGTTTTAAGTGTTTAAGATTCTAATTCACCCCCTCCCCCTCTTAGTATCTAGTTTATCTTGTTTAATCCTTCATCAATCAATAATTGGTATCATAATACTATTTCTCTCAAAGAAGCTTAAAGGCTTAGATAATAGATCTTGAAGATAGAGGCTTTCAAACTAGATAAGACTATTGACAATTAGGTGATTAATATTCAAATCACACTGTAGAAACTTGAGAAGGAAAGACAAGATCTGAAGGATTCCCTAAAAAGGAGAAATGAAATTGCTATTTAGATAAATCAATAATCTTATGAAGAAGTTGAAACTAAAGGATTGTTTTAACCAATTTATCCAAATGAAAAAGTATCTTCTGATCTACTTGACAAGAACAAACTCTTGAGTGAAGATATAAGAGTACTAGAAAGAGAACATGAAATCCAATTTGTAAGACTTTGTGAAGTGACTAAACAAAAGAAGAAAGTGAAAGATGATAGGAGTATGGATGCAGAAGACATGACTATGGTTGAAGAAGGTTGAAGAAGACAAAAGGATAATGGCTACTAGACCTAAAGAAATTATACTAGATGTACAAAAGCTCATAAACACTCAACTAGACATCATGAATTAAATCATCCTTGCAAATCGAGAATTGAATCACAAGGATATGGAAATTGCAAATATTAAATGATGGAATGACATACTGAGGAATGTATTAAAAAATAAGAAGGAATCCCTGGAGAGATTCAAAAAACCAAAGAAATCAATTAAATACTTTGAAGAACTTATGAAGTCATCAAGTTGTTCTAATGGGTTAGGACATTCTCCTAATAAGAAAAAAGAATCATCAAGGAATGGAGAAATAAGAAATGCAAACCCAAAGGACAAGACAACATGCTATCACTGTTGAAAACTTAGTCATACTATAAATATCTATAAAAGAAAACATGATATGCAAAATTCTAAACCTAAGTTTACTAGTTACTATTTTTACTACAAGGAAAAACGACATGTGTAGGTCAAGATTGAGGAATACATCTACTACACCTAGATTTGAAAGTTACTACTCTAACTATCAAGAATATGGGCATAGAGAATTTGTATTGATATTAGAGACAAAACCCTATTGCCCATACTAGATGAACAAGAATTATGAACCTAACAATACATGTTCCAAGTATCACAAGTTTGGACATCAAAGAAAGAATTATAGGACTCAACTACATTTAGACAATCAAATAAAGAACAAAGGAAAAGGTAAAGTGGACATTAAATAGGTGAGAAATGAAATGAACCAAAAATGGAAAAGGAAAATAGATGTAATAATGGAGCCACTAGAGCTAAGGTCACCCAATCCAATGGAGAACGTGATCATGTCATCTCAAACTAAGAAAGAGAGGCATTTATGGAACTGTATACTTAATTGATATATCATACATCAATTCCTTACATGACAGTGTGCCAAAAGCTCATATCTACTTATAAAATATGCATAAGAACAAATTTGTGAAAGGTTTCCAAGTGTAAGGAAATTTTTTATGTTGATCGAGCATTGCAATATGGACTGAGTATTTCAAGAATAATAGAGATCGAGTGACATGGACGAGACTGAGTTGTACACTTAGTTGAAAGGTATCAATATTGACTGAGACAACTGGATTCCACTCATCTAAGTATGCAATATTAATGGAGACCCTAGTTGATCAGGAAGAAGGTATATAATAAATTTCAAAGGCATTATTTCATAGCTTACATTTAGATTTTTGAGAGCATAGAGTAATTCAACAATTTAAGAAACCTAATGAGATTTCAAGAGAGATTTGATCAAGAAGTTTGAATGAGTAAAGATAGTGAATGAGTGTCGAGTATGAAGAGAAGGAAGAACTCCAACCCTTATATAATATCATGGTAGCTTGAGGTTAGTAAAATTCAACTGGTGAAGAGTGATGCCTTTCCTCCACCATAATTTTGTGCTATTCTAGAAATTTTTGTAAGAGGTGACTAAATGGGTGCATTATCCTTGATACCACATAAGGGCATTATGATCCATGATGTCAAAAGTTGTTATATGTGCAAAATTGGAGAATTTAGAGATTATGAAATTGGAGAAGCTTATGAGAAGTTGTACAATGAAGGAATCTTGAAGGAAAAGTTTCAAAATTTTAAAAGGAAAAGGTTAACTCGTGTCGTAGAATTCTAGAAATATTTTAGAGTCAAATAGATAAAAGCTGTTTTGAGCATAATTCATGACATGAAGTATTGGCTACAAAAGTGGACCAGTGGAAATCATGAAAAAAATGATACACATGATTATAGGTTATCCAAGGCTAGATAAGAAGAAGACCATGTGATGTTCGAGCCACAAAGAAATTGAGGCTAACATTGGAGCCAAGTGGAATGGATGTGATCTATCCATTACAAACATTTTTGTTCCACTGATTGAATTTTCAGGAGAATCATTTATCACAAAATCTAAGGAGGAAGTTGTACGAGAACAAATTGAGTTGTTGTGAAAGAACATTTTTGGACTGACTATAGAGAAGGTAGAGACTGGAAACATTAATTATAAATATAGTAGTGGATAAATCTTATGTGTGCCAAGTCCACAATGCAACATGTCTCCTCTACATGTTAACACCCCTAACACTCCAGAAGACAAAAGGTTAAGGCTCACAAATGAAGAGGAAGATTGTGAAGAAAGAGAAATAATGAGAATGATAAGATTATTTTACCACCTTATATTGAGGAAGACAAAGAATCAAATAAATTTGAACAGAGTGAAACTATTGTTGTCTCGAGTATAGATGCAAAAGGAAGACTGAGTGGTGATACCCCTTCACCAACTCATATGGTAGTACTGAGAAACTTCATTCCATCACATAGAAGAAAGAGGAAAGCAACAAAAGATGCTTCACTAGATATTGAAGTTAGTTTGGATGAAATCATTGAGATGCCACAATTGGATCTGGAGAATCTCACCTTGAAGAAAAATATTTTGTTGCAATAGGTATTGGAAAAGAAGTAGAGACAAGAAGAGATCAAGAGGGAGCATGAACATAAATAATTATTATTTGATGTACATAATATTTTTGTTGATACTTTTTAGATTTAGAAGTTTGAAGAAGATGCACCAATCATAAAAAAACTTGTAAATATAATTTATAGAGTGAATGTTGGATTTATAGAATCAAATGTGAAGTTAATGGATTGATTGGAAATAATATTTGAAACCAAGGTTGTGGAAAAAGTCTCCATAACTATTTCCATACATAAAATGTAATTATAGGATAAACCACAGATTATGATAGAGTTACTACAAAAGGTACAACATTTGTACACAATTTTGTCAAATGTGAAAAGGTTTACAGATAATATTTAGGCACAAATAAATAAGACTCAGGTTGAGATGAAGAGATCCAACAACATTATTTTGGAATCAACAAGATCAAGCATTGATCATTGTAATAATATACTGAATGCTCAAGGTACATTGGATGAGCTTCATGTAGCTAACAATAACATGGGATCCAAATTAATCTCTATTTAGGAAATGCTGATAGCTCATTTGGAGGTCATGCAGAGAGAACTAAAAATAGCCCAGGATCATATCACAAAAGATCACAATTAATTAGTGGTTGAGAGTTTAATTGATTTAGCTACAAGACTATAGTTGCAAAATAATGTTTTTGAGGTAGCAAGAATCTCATGGAATCATGCATTGTCCTTGATTACCAAAGTTCACAAGGACTTCATTTAAACATATGGATTACTTCAACACATTCAATTCCAATAGTAGCGACATAAAGTGTTTTAAAATAATGGGGAAATGAAAAGAATCATAAGGGAAAGAGATGTGTGGAGGCAAAGAAAATTAAAGGTGAAAATGTGATGTGAACAAGATGCAAATGAAAGGTAAATGAAGATGTACAATGTATAGTGTATAGATTTGAATAAAGGTGAAATGGTTTAGTTGTTCACATTTGTATTATTTTTTCATTATTCATAAGTCATAAGACTTAGCGGGAGAGCTCATTATCAGATTATATTGTAACAATGTAAATATGACAAAGTATTTTTTCCACTAATTTCAAAGGGGGAGATTGTTGGCATCTCTAACCATTTTTGTCTATTAGTGTCGACCACCTGGTCATTTACAAGGTAGTGTCAGATAGTCATCACTATGACCAAGATATTCCATTTGGCTGAGTCATGTGCATAAGTAAGTATGTACCTAGCTCTATAGGAGCTAAGTAAGATTTTGTGTCACATAGTATTTTTGTATATATGAACCAAGATCATCAGTGATTGAGCCAGTCATCTGTAACCTAGTAGGATTTTAAGAACTCAAGAGTCAACTTACTTAGTATGTACTGAACGTAATGAAGGATGAGAAACAACAATGCTAAGCATCAAGAAATAGTATAGGATGAGATTCAAAGAGTTTACATGATAGTCAGGAATGGAAGAGAGTCTTAGGAAAAAATACTATCAAGCCAACTTGGAATGGATATTTAATTTTCAAAGAGGTTGTTATAGAACATTTAGTACTTTAGAGGTTGTTACAAAAAATTTACACATTGTGGATCAAAGATACATATGTTGTGAGTTAAATGATAAGGATGAAGAGGAAAAGCATGTAGGAATCATCTAGAAAACTCTTCATGAAACTCTTTATATAGAAATGATCTTAACCCAAATTGTATGCTAGGAGAGAAAGACATGAAAAGAGTTTATGTGTGAACATGAAGCTATAGATCGAAAAGAATTGAGATCAAATTATAAGTCATTAAAGGGTTCTATTATCATCTAACAAACCAAGTGACCTACTCATTGCAATGAAGTAAAAGTGAAAGACAAGAATATTAGATCAAAAGAGAGAATTAGTTAGCAAAGAGAAGACTTGAAATCATCTTACAGAGAATACCAAGAGTTGGGTACTAAATCAATTTTAATAGACTTAAATCAAGGTAAATCTCTTAACAACGTGGTCTTAACAAATCTTTTTAAATCTCTTAATAGAGTCCTTTCTTTTTGTTACTATTAAATCCTATAACAAGGTGAGACATAGTAGTCTCTTAAGATTTTAATAGGGTAGACACCTCATAGGGTAGATCATATTTTATGGTAAAACATTGTAACCTTAATAGGTTAACTTTATTACTACAATAGTGAAGATTTGTGGGTTTCATCCCCACCCTAGATTTACCTTCACCTTGGAGAATTTCTAGGTAAGAAACACCATGTTATTTATTATACTCTAATCCATGTGATTTATCAGAGTTATATGTTACAACATATTTACATTAATAGTTTTATATGCGCAAGTTATTGATAGATGTGGATGAATTTATGAAAAATTTAAAGTGTTTAAGATTTTGATTCACCCCACAACCCCCTACTTAGTATCTAGTTTAACTTTTTCATTCCTCCATAAAATCAACAAATATAAGTTGGATTATTAAGTAATTTTACAATTTTAGTTTGCAAATAATGTGCTATGTTGTTAAAGTAGTTGAAGTCATTGAATAACATTTATTAAAAAAGGATTATTGTTGTGTAAGAATGTTTTTTTTCATTATATTTAACCAAAAAAAATATTAACAATGTAAGAAGGGTTTTCATCAGCCTTTCATTCTAAGGATGACATCCAATCATTCTATACAAAGAGAAAAATAGTAATTATGAATGTCATACTCATATCTGTTGTTAAATAATGAATGATTTGCAATTTATTTGTATTCAAAGTTTATATTTCTACCATGAAACTAGTCCCATCTTTATTTAGTATACTCACTATATCATTGTTGGAACATAAAAGGAACATTTAATTGATTTAAAGACAAAAAATAATAACTCACTATGGTGCATGGATTAAGTTTGAGTGTGTTGAGATTTGGAGTCTCGACATCAAGGGGGAATATGTAAGGAATCACTACTCACCTCTAATTACACCATTTCCATTTAGTTTACATATAGTTTACCATTAGTTTAGTTTCGAAGTGATTGTTTCAATGCATGATCTTTGACGTAAGCTATTCATTCCACCATAGGTTTCTAGGATTTTGATTGAAATAAAGAACAACTTAGATTTTGTTCCAAATATTGTTGGAAGTAGTGAACTTCATCTTTTCTACCATAGAATTTATTTTATGTTTATTATATATAAGATATATTTGTAAGATGTAAATTATATACAAATAGAGATGAAATAATAATGAAATAAGATTTTCTCCTCAAAGTATTTTTGTGTGTTATCAATGGCATGCTTTTTAATTTCTAAGTACAACTTCTTTCAAATTCTACAATCATCTCTGTGATGCAAATTAGTTTCCTCATTGATCTAAGGGATAAAAAATAGTCAAAATTGAAATGTCCCCAATGCTCCAAGAATCAACGCCATTACAAAATGTACACAATTCTAACTCCAATGCAACTTGAACGAGGATAATTGGAGTCCAAATGACAAAGTTATGGCTAGTAAAAGATTAGTCAAATCAAGTACAAAGGCCCTAAAAAGGTGAAAATATAATCATCTCAAAAGTAGTCAACAATAAATTTCAAACTGAAGAGCTCATCAAGAGCTTTCCAATGACATTCATTTCATCAAAAAAGGAGCTCATATGTTGAAGTTATGCACATTTGAATTGGGAAGAAAAATGCAAATATTGATGACATCATCACAACATCAACAAAGTGACATGGTAGCTTCAAGAAATCAACATCTAAAATGTGGAATCTAGAGGGAATATTTTTTTTCGAAAAGTACATGGTTGGATTTGGACCCACAACCACTTTCCAAGTGGTTTCCTAAACAACCACCACACCACAAATGGAATTAACTAAATTTTGGAGGATGTTTGTTTTTAAATCATAATAGACCACCAAATAGAGTGAATGGAGGCCGGCGGGGGTTGAACCCCTGACCACGAGCCTCCCAAAATGGCAGATCACCACTGTGCTATTTATAGAAATTTGAAATTTAGTGGTAAATATTTTATTTGAAAGTTGTTTTAACCACCAACCTTAGTTAAATAAGGTTTATTTTGTTAAGATGTCCCCTAAAAATGAAATAAGGCCATACTTGAAAAATGGCAAAGAGGACATTTTTGGGATTATTTTCCCAAGCGAGATTATTTTTCTATTTTGGTTGTTTTAGCCTAATTATGGCTAATTTCATGTATAAAAAGAGGCATTAGTCCTTTGAAAAACCATCTAGGTGATGAGAAGGAGACTATGATCTTGAAGGGTTGGTACTTATTCCTACCATTAGAGAAGAATGTTGCCATTGTGCTTGAAGGCAAGATCTTGAACACTTGTAATTAATTTTGGAGTTAATTGGATTGGTCCTTCTATTGGAGTAGGACCCAAAGATGTAGTCCGAACCACATATGAACTCTATTATCAATTGTATTTTTTCTTCTATCTCTCTTCTCTCTTTCTTTCAGTCATTACCTTATTATGATTTACTTATTTAAGCATTTAATTTATGTTAATTAAATAAATAATTCTTTGACTTAAATTTATGTAATTATGTAAAGAATTCCTCTATAATGGTCCTAGATCCTAATTAGATCTTTAAGAATTTGGCTTAGGCCATAATTCACCCAAGAACTAAAGAACTCAACACAAACACATAGTAGACCAAAATAGAGAGAGTATGATCAGAATGACTATATTCATTCAATAACTTTATTCAAGAGTACACTAGGAGTGCCTGAATATAAAGGCCTCAGGACAGCTTCTAGAATGCATAGAAGTCAGCATCATGATATGTCATACAACCAGGCACATGTCCACCAGATATGGATTATCCTCCATTAAGCATGGGATTAAGTGCGATGATGTGAGGATAAGCCTATAATGGTGTAGCACACAAATCAGTGGAGTAGACAACATGTGCTAAATGAGGAGTGTGGATAACTGTGTTGTCATCATGACAACTCAGTGAATGATGCATACTCCTATGTTGTAGACACCATGTGCATAATTAGAGTTGTGTAACTCAATGAGAGTTCACAAACTCCTAAGTGTCTCACCTAAAATAATAATAAAATAATGCAAAATAATTAAATAATGCATTAACCTAAGTAAAACTTAAGTAAGTGTAATAAGTAAATACTTATTTACACCAACACCCCCCTTAAGTGCAACTTAGGGGAATTCCCTTAAGCTTAAAAATCTAGGATGATATGCAGGATGGGTCCCAGCTACTAGGCCATGTTAGGTACCCATGTACATAATGATATGCAATCTCCCATAAAGCGAGGAAAGAGGGAAAATCTCATGGGAAAAACCCTCCCCCAAAAAGAGAGATGAAAGAGGATGCATGGATGGATGGAGTAATCAAGACCCCCCATTATGACATACATCCAATATATACATAAGATAATAATGAGAAGAGGAAGAGAGATAGGATGGGACCCCCCCCCCCCCCCCCCCCCAAAAGAAGAATGGAAAACAATGATTGCTCCAGTGAAGAAGCTGATCCAAGATTGTAGAATGGTGTTCCTCCCCTTAGGAAGAAAAAATGCCAAAGGTACAAATGAGATGCTTAGGCTATGTGTGGAAAGTATCCCATGGATAAGTGATGTCTATAAAACCTACTTAACTAGCTGAAGAACCTGTCTCAAAGAACTATCTAACTCTGCAGCTGATGAAGAACCCTGCTGCAACTACTAATCATAAGTATCCACAATCACCTCAACCTATGAGGACCGATCATGTAGAGAATGAAGAAGATAGTTAGATGGAACCCTTTTGACAATTGAAGAAGGTATTTTTGCATCAAGAAGAAGAGGCAGATCATGAATATTGTCCCCAAAATCTATCACTGAACCTATATCTAGAAGACTCGATGTACCTTGCTTTCCTGGACCTATCACTGTGGCAATGTATGCATGTGGACTGAACTGATGAAGTGACCTCTTAGTGTATCTATCAACAAAAATCCACGTATCTAAATCTATTGAAGCACTATCGCTGGTGTCATTATCAGTATCCACATAGTCTGATGTGTGGAGAGGAGTAGAGGACAAGCTTGGTGAACTCTCCTCAAAATGTACATCCTTCTCCACAAATATCTAATGAGTCTTAGGATCTTGAAGCTTGTATGGCTTCACACTGTCTTCATAACCAATGGAAGTACAAGGCTAAGATGACTATGCCTTGTATCGCCTCGAAGATTTCTTTGCCCATGCAGGATAACTGAAGACTCTGAAATGTGTCACAATAGGTTTTCTGCTGCACCATGCCTCAAAAGGAGTTTTTCAATCTAAGGCTGGATGAGGAGAATGATTAATAATGTGAGTGGCATATGAGATTGATTTGACTTATAATGATGGATCAAGAGACTTGGCATGAATCATGCAACTTACCATAGACTTAAGAGTTCCAATCCTCAAAGCTACAACATCTGTCTAATGCAAACTAAATGTTGAAGGATTCTGAAGATCAATTCCTTCATGTCTACAAAAGTCCTTAAGTCATATGTTCATGTCCATGTTTCCATTATCCATGTGGAGTACTTTGATGGATTTCCTGGATTTTCCTTCTACATGAGCCTTGAAATCTAGAAACTTGTCCAACACTTCATTCTTGTTATGCAAAAAGTAGACCCAAGTGAACCTTGAAAAGTCATCAACTAAGTTAAGTATGTAGCGACCCTGGCTAAATGCAAAAGGACCTACTAATACCACGTGAACCATCTGGAGAGCACTTGTTGTTCTTGAAGACTTCCCTCTTTGTAACTTCTCCTCTGGATGCATATCCACTGAATCTGTTGAACATTCACCCTTAGAAAAGTTGATTTGAGGTAGACCTTTGACCATATGATATATGCAAAGTTGATGAAGATAGCGATAGTCAAGATGACCATACTGCTCATGCCATAGTTGCATGTTTGAATTTGATTGAGTTAACAAAGCCTTTGAAGGAGACTTGGGTACAAAGTGAGAGAAAGAGTACAACCTCTTGTGATCATTCACTTTCCCCACTACAACCAAGGAATTATCTTTAAGACTATGCACTTTCATTGAATCTGGAAGGAACTGAACTCTATGTCCATCTCCAAGGTGAGTGATTTGGTAGATTGATAGGAGATTCAAACTTAGGTTTGGAACATAGAGAACCTCTTAAAACTCTCCATTTTCCATCTCCACATTTCCTTTTCCTTCAACTTTCATTTTACTATCATTCCCCATGAAGATGTGTGGTACCCTTGAGTGTTTCAATGAAGAAAAATCCTCCTTTGAAGAACCCATGTGATATGAGGCACCTGAGTCAAATATCTTTTCCTTTGAAGAGTTTGCATTTTCTATGAGTGCTTTCCCTTTTCCCTTTGAATCTGAAGAAGATCCCTTCTCCTTGTAAGCAATAGGTAATGGAACATTATGTTTCTTCATGATGCAAGTCAACTCTTCAATCTTCTTAAGATAACACTCATGCTCTTCATGACCCAATTTCTTGCAATAAGCATAGTTCTTCTTCTCATTATTGTTGTCCCCTTTCTTGTTGGAATTCGAGGACTTTCCTTGTTGATTGGATTGAGGTGTTGTCTTTTTTGCATCCTCATATTTTCTCTTCCATTTCTTCTTACCCTTTCCTTTGTTTGAAGATTGTGTAGCTGAATTTTAAGAACCCTTATTGGCCACCAATGCTTTGGACTAAGGTGATTTGAGAATCCCCATTGATTTCAACTTCTTTTCTTCATCATCCAACAGTTTTGCATATTCATGAAAAGTGACTTTCTTGTAAGTAGACCCTAAGGTAGTTTTTGAGGTGTTAAAAGAAGATACAAATGTGGAATATTTAGATGGCAGCTTGTTATGTATGAGATAGATCAGTCTGTCATCTTTGATAGAACTCCCACAATTAGTAAGATTTCTCCTTAATTCATTCATCTTAATGATGAAATCCTGTATTGAGTCATACGACTTAGGATCTAAGGATACAAGCTCATCTTCAATTTTGAAAACATCCTCTTTAGACACTTTACCATAAAGGCTTTTGAGGGTATCCCAAGCTTCCTTGGATGTAGTACATTTCTTGATTTGATACATGATTTTATCATCTACCCCAAAACATCTATCCCCTAGGGCTTTCCTATCCATGGTTACCAAATGTAAAATTTCACTTGTTGATAGATTATCACTTGCTAGTTTAGGAAGAATATCGTCTACATATTGTGAAACTCCATTATGCATTAAGTGATACCACATTTTGATTGACCATGAAGCATAGTTATGAGGAGTTAATTTAAGAAACTTAAAGTTGCCCATAATTCAGAAAATGAAAGAGAAATGCAGAAAAGAGAGAACACTACACCAAGAACACCCCCCCCCCTTTTCACTAAATCAAGAAACCCCACCAAAAAGATGCTTTGGGCACTTTATCAGTAGTGCGATTACAATGGGCCACTTGCCAATTTTAGCCTTCATGGACTGTTGATTTTTCTTGTTACAACCTTTTAATGAAGTACAAATTTAAAACTTTACAATGTGCTACAATTCTGAAGCATTACAAAGTAAAGAAAGGCCCTATGCTAAAAGTGATAATTTTTTCCACACAACACTATAATCTGATGCTAGATCTCAAAAGTAGACAAAAAAAATGCACTTTCAAAAAAAATGAAACCTATTTTTGACTCTAGATGTGCTCATACAGAGCTTTTGAAGTTGTAAAATGTAGGATTATCCAGGTATAGTCGCCAAAAAATTCAATTTTTAAACAATCTGTGCACCAAAACCAAAAAATAGTTGCACGACTAAATATTTTTGAAAATTTTACCCAATTTCAAAAAAAATTGCACCTGATTTGGTGTCTGAATGTGCGAGTTATGGCCTCTTGAAGTCGGACTGCAAAAACCAAAATCAATTTGGTGAGGGGTTGCATCAGCCAAATGTGAGGTTAAATTTGACAGTCGTATGATTGTCACAACAGTGCTAATTCATCCAAAAATGATGTCCAGATGATTGTCAAGTTTAGGCACATGAAATGGTGATGTCAGCACAAAATTTCAACCTCTGATGACATGGTAGATGATGCAGTATTTCCATACTATATGGATCCATACAAATTGTACAAAAAACATTGAAATCATCGATGAATTGAGCAGTATAGTGGTTACTGACTATATCGGGTGACATGGTGCCACGTGGGCATGCTGACTGTGCTAGATGATTAGGACGTTGACTGGTGATGTGGCTTCCATGTATCACTGATTTTATAGGGCTGATTTTTCAGCGCTAGGAAATTTTGTTTGCGTCGTCAGGTTGCTGCACACTGTTGTTGCCAGATTTCCTTCGAGTTTATTCCACATGCATGGGGTTTCAGAAATAGGTGCAATTTAATATGAAACTTCGATGCCAACGATTGTGACAACCCCGTCGAAGGTTGGGCTTGGGCCGCCGGCCGATGACACTTGTTGGTGGGTGATTTGTGTAGCCCTTGGTTAATGTGATGTGGCTGGGGCAGGTTGGTGGAATTAATACCATGCCAGATTTTGTAGAACCTTCAGATTAATTGTAAAGCCTGCTAAATTATTATCCCTGCCAAATAATAAATAATATTCCTCCAAATATAGAGGGCCGAGTGGGGGTGTCACTACTCGGTTTGACAAAATATTTTTCTCTGACTCTATAATTAATCCAAAAATAATTCCAAAAATACAGATATGGAAATAAATTGTAGAGAAATATAGATCCAAAAATTAATAATCAGATCAATAAAAATAATCATACCTAATTGCAAATCGGTGCTTTCGAGCACTAGTTTGCAAAAAAAATTTGCCTCATGATCAACTTTCACCTGATATAGGAAAATTTATAGTTGATCTTCACCGAATTGACGCTTTGGACACAATGGTGAGGTCAGATCTAGCTCTAGACACTCCCAATTTTTGTGGATCCTTTGGATTTGTGTCAAGGTGCTAAAGCTTGAACGGTCTCGAACGGCTACATGATGAGAATCCTCCTTAGCTCTGATACCATGTAAGAATTTGGCTTAGGCCAAAATTCACCCAAGAACTAAAGAACTCAACACAAGCACACAGTAGACCAAAATAGATAGAGTATGATCAAAATGACGATATTCATTCAATAACTTGATTCAAGAGTACACTAGGAGTGCCTGAATATAAAAGCCTCAAGAGAGCTTCTAGAATGCATAGAAGTTAGCATCATGATATGTCATACAACCAGGCACATGTCCACTAGATATGGATTATCCTCCATTAAGCATGGGATTAAGTGCAATGATGTGAGGATAAGCCTACAATGGTGTAGCACGCAAATCAGTAGAGTAGACAACATGTGCTAAATGAGGAGTGCAAATAACTGTGTTGTCATCGTGACAACTCAGTGAATGATGCATATTCTTGTGTTCTAGACACCATGTGCATAATTAGAGTTGCATAATTCAATGAGAGTTCACAAACTCCTCAGTGTCTCACCTATAATAATAATAAAATAATGCAAAATAATTAAATAATGCATTAACCTAAGTAAAACTTAATTGTAATAAGTAAATACTTATTTACACTAACAAGATCAAATTTGGTATCAAAGCTCTTGTGTGACTTGTATTGCAAATTTGAATGCTAACAAGATCTTGGATCAAGAAAGGCAAAGGAAAGCTCAAGGAATACAATCCTAAGATCAAAAAATAAAGGACTAAACCATCATCACAAATAGAAAATGAAGGTGGTGGACAAGTTTTTTCAAAATAAAAGTATCCAAAAGTTTCTTTAGAATTTGTAGACAACGGTAAAAGTTTTGGTATAGGAAAGAGAAGAAAAGATGCGAGGATGTGCAACTTGGATGGAAAAAGGGAAAAAGAAAGGAGGTGATCATGATCCTTCAAATACACCTCCCTCTTCTCCTTCTTCTACCCATTCTGAGTCTTCTAATATTTTTATGGGTGGAAATAAGCCTTGAATCAAGTTGAATATAAAGTTTGACTTGCCAAAGTATTGTGGGCAGTTAAATTTTGAGAAATTACATGGCTGGATCTAGCAAGTGGAAGTCTACTATAGAGTTCAAAACCTTGTAGATGACTTTGATAGAATTTAGTTAGCCACTCTTTGTTTAGGTGGTGTAGCTCTAACCTGGTGGGAGAGTAGGACTCGGGATGAAACTTCATAGCATGGTAAGTTCAAATTGTCTTGATCAAAATGTGTTAGTGCTTTAAAGTAGAAATTCTATCCCTTGGGCCATATGAAATAGTTAATGATGAATTGGCAACATTTTAGGCAAGGAAAAGATCAAATTTTCCAGGAGTACACCCATGAATTTTGTAAAAAGGCTATTTCATTAAATGTTCCATTGTACACCTAGGATACTTTACTCAAATATATAGGTGGTCTTCATTCTTACCTTAGACATTCTATTTTAGTTTTGAATCCATGTAACTTGGATGAAGTAAGTGTACATGCAACACACTTAGAGTCAAGGGGTAAGGGTATATTCATTGATAGGGTTGAAAAGAAGCCATCTAAGTTTGATGGTAAATCTAAAAACAAAGGGAAAGGAAGAAATATAGCTACAGTAAAGAAAGAGGGTGAAAAACCCATATTCTCACATTGCAAGAAATAAGGGCATGATGATTCTAAGTGTTGGAAGTTTCACTTAGAAAAAAGGCCAAAGAGCTATGGTGGAAATAAATGTAAACAAAAGATCACTACTATAATTCAATAGGATCTTGGATCTGACTCTAGATATGAGACAAAGATTGTTGCCAGAATCTAAGGTAAATGAAAAGGTATATCTCTTTCTCTAGCTACAAGTTATTCAAATTTAAGTGCAACCACAAGTAAAGAATATTCTCCTAAGAATGATAAGAAAATGAATGAATTATTTCATATTCAGGTTGTTATAAAACATACTAAGGTTGATACTTTTTTTGATATGGGTTCTCAAGTTAGTTTGATATGTGAAGAGGTCAAGTTAAAAAGCCTAACTTGAATACAACACGTCATCCGAAACCATACCTTCTTGGGTGGGTTTGCAATTATGCAAAATTACAAGTAACTAAGAAATGCAAATTGAGATTTTCTATCACTACAAACTTTGTAGATGAGGTAGAAGTTGATGTTGTCCCTTTAGATATTTGTGGTCTTGTGCTTGGGAGTCCATACCTATATGATTGACAAGCTATCCTTTATAGGGGGGAGGAAAAATATCATCTTTTCAAAGATAAGTTTCAATACATTGTACGAGCACATAAGATAAAGAGTAATCTTGCATTAATCAATGCTGGTCAAATGAAAAGCTTAGTCAATTCCAATAAGAACTTTGTATTAGTTCTTGTAAAGTCCAAAGAAGGTGAAACATCTAAGAAATTCAAGAGGTGTGATCCTAATCTTAAATTTGAAATGGTCAAGATTATTTCTACTTATGATGACTTGTTTCAGGAACGAAAAGGTTTACCTCCTAAGAGAGAGATTCCACATGAAATTCAATTACCACTGGATGTACCACTTCCTAATATTGGCATGTATCATTTATTGGTTCTACAGAATGAAGAAATTAAAAAGAAAGTTTAGGAGCTAGTTGAGAAAGGAGTTATTCATCAAAGTACTTCTCCTTGTGGTTCTCCTATTGTGTTGGTTCCAAAGGAAGATGGGACTTGGAGAGTATGCATACACTATAGGTCTTTGAACAAGATAATGGTAAAGAATAGGCATCCTCTATCTAGAATAGATGATTTACTTGATCAAATGAAACATTCATTTCACTAAATTAGACTTTTGTAGTGGATATCATCAAATTCAAATTGCAAAGAATGATATTTGGAAACCTAATTTCAAGACAAAATAGGGGCTATTTGAGTGGTTGGTCATGCCTTTTGGGCTTTTTAATGCACTAGCTACATTTATGAGAGTCATGAATGATGTCTTTCATCCATTTATTGATGATTTTGTCATAGTCTATTTAGATGATATCCTTGTATTCAACAAGTCTTGGGATGATCATGTAACTCATGTAAAAAGAGTCTTGGATGTATTGAGAAAAGTAAAACTTTATATAAAGATATCTAAATGCAAATTTTCTAAGACATCATTAATGTACTTAGGCTATGTCATAGGGGATGGTCAATTGAAAGTAGACCCTACAAAGGTTGAATGCATTGTAAAATTGCCTAAGCCAAGTACAATTATATAAGTTAGGAGCTTCTTAGGTGCAGTTCAATACTAGAGGAAGTTCATTGCAAACTTCTCTTACATTACATCACCATTGTGTTGCAACTTTTTAGTGGGGAGGTCCACAATAGAAGTCTTTTGATACTTTGAAGGAAAAGTTGAGCATTGCACCAGTTCTGGCTCCACTTGATTTACATCAACCATCAACCATTCAAAATAAAGATAGATGTGAGTGGGTTTTCCATGGGAGCTATATCAATGCAAGCAGGTAAACCAGTTTGCTACCACTCTAAAATTTGTTTAGGAGTACTAAGTAACTATCCCACTTGTGTTAAGGAACTTTATGCTTTGGTTCAAAGTGTTAAAAAATGGAATCACTACTTAATGGGGAAAGAAATTGTAATCCACACTGATCACCAACCACTTCAATATTTTCACTCACAATCTAAGTTGCAACAAAGTAGGCACTTTAAGTGGATGGGTTTTCTACAATGGTTTCATTTGGTAATTAAATATAAGAAGGGTACCCATAAAAAAGTAGTAGATATGCTGTCTAGGCATCTTATTAAGAATTCTTTGATAATCCTTCAGAATAGTTTTATGGTTGATGAGATTTTTTGGGAACAATATGTTAATGATGACAACTTTAAGGATAACTATGCAACTTTAATCGAGGGTAAACATGTAGAAGATAAAGATTACTATGTGTAGGATGATATTTTGTACCACTTGGGAAAATTATACATTCCTAAACATGAACAAGGACATCTAATCTATGAAACACATACCTCTTTGATTGTAGGTCATTTTGGGGTAAGCAAAACACTGGCTCAATTACAAAAGTATTGTTACTGGCCTAGTATGCAAGAAACTACCACTAAGTATATAAAAGGATGTGTAATGTGTGCAACTAGTAAACAAAGTAATAGGAAATTGTGTTTGTACACACCATTACCTATACCATCTCATCCATGGGAAAGTGTGTCTATGTATTTTGTGGGGGGGGTTATCTATGTCTAGAAAGGGTCATGCTTATTTGTATGTAGTAGTTGACCAATTCAACAAAATGTGTATTTTAATGCCTTGTAAAAAGCTAATCACTTTTGAACTAACAGCTCATTTTTACTTTCAATTCACATGGGTTCATTTAGGGTAACCTACTTCTATTGCTTTAGATCAAGATTCTTGATTCTTGGGGGAATTTTGGTCATCTTTGTGGGGATTCATGGACACCAAGCTAAAGAAGAGTACATCTTTGCATTCAAAAACCAACAGACAAATAGAGGTAGTTAATGGGACATTTTTTCATCTACTCAAAGGTTACTGCAATAAGCATCCTAAGTTGTGGGATGAAAGTCTTCACTATGTGCAACATGCTTACAACCATGCTACACACTCTTCTACAAAGATGTCTCCTTTTGATACTTGCTTCAGTTACTTGCCTAAGACACCAATGGATTTTTCTTTTGGGAAGGAAAAAGTTGTAGATGGACACCATGATACATAAAAGGCTTTAAAGTTCATCAAAAAAGGTCCAAGCAATCCATCAAGCAGTAGAAGCACAATTGAAGCAGAGCTATGCAAAATATAAGTGTGAGGCCTCACCTAGACCGTCATGGTATAGATGACATTATTTCATTATGATACTTCTAATTCAACATTTTGATACACTTTTGAGACTATAAGGTTATGTCATTTTAATATTTTCATTTTGATGATCCACACATTAGGACCTAATTAATGTAATTAATGATTCCATTTCATGTTCTAAATTATTTCAATTTCTTTAATAGAAAAAGAATTTTTAGAAATGCTTGAAATGTTAAATTATAATGTTGCTATTCAAGGATAGATTTTGTTATGTAATAGAACCTAATATTGTGAATGGGAGGATTGAACACATATGGATACAACTTTATGACATGATAGAATTAGATTATAATGTGATGCAAAATGTTAATTTGATTATGATAATTTATGATATGCAGATAAGTGTTAATTGGATTATGATGATTTGTGATATGTAGATAAATGTGAATTTGATATGCAAATTTTTACATTCTAACATTTTGAATGAATAGCAAAGGAAATTTAATTGAATTATGTTAATATAGGTTATGTAACATTGGAAAGTTATATGCATTTATGATATGATTTTATATGACCTCCCTAGACTATTTATGCTCGAGTTTAATGTGCATGAAGTGGAATCATGGAAATTTTGGGAGAAACAAGTTCCAAACCTATATGAACATAGTTAACCCAAAAAAATCTTTGGAAGATTCAAAAGCCTTGTTGTGAAAGTATTTAGATTTGTAAATTTAAGTTTTCTTGTATGCAGAAATGTTTAATCATAAAGATGCATTAGGGGCATGCCATGGTGACATGGAATATGCTTTTATGTGTCACTTGACACTTGTGGACTATATGTGTAATTGACATGTCATTTAGGGTTTTGGTCATGGTGGCATTTTACCCTAAAAATTAATTACCCTACTAATTTGCAAGTAAACCAACTTGATAAGGGGTAGGATGGGTCACAATCAAACAAAATTCGAATTTAGACTTGACTAGGGCTTTGAGGGGTCATTAGGTGGTCACAAAGTCTGTTTTATGTGAAAATGAGCCACCATGTGATAGTATAACATGTTAGGGACCTAATTTTGACCATGATAGTGACTAGATAGCCTAGGGGGGCCCTTTACCCATGCATTCTTACATCAATTCGAAATTGGAGTTGTCACATGTGTTCTCTCCCATATTTTAACTAAGTCAAATATAGCAAACTTAGAGGGAGTAAAGTTTCTAATAGGAAGTGGCTTGGTGGTTTTGCTAAAATAGGTAGTGGGAAGGCCTTATTAGAGAGTCTTGGAAAAACTAGTAGGGTGTTGACTTGCTCTCTAAGTTTAGAGATAGTTAGGGTTTTGAGGAAGACTAAGGGAGCTCTACAACAACTATCAATTCCTTTAGCATTGATTGAGGGTTGTGCTCAAAACATGATCATTTTTCTTTTAGTATTGCATAATGAATTTGAAAGAATGGAGTGTTGTTATGGTATCACGAATTTCTATTGTGAATCTTTGTATTATGTTGTGGTGGTGTGATTGTGCATTGTGTTTCATGAAATTTCTTGATTTTCTTTCTTGAATCTCCTTGTTTTGATTTGAATGTCAAGTGTTGTTATGGGTGTGAAGTTTTCACTCACCCTTTGGGAAGGGAAGAGAAGTCTAGGGTGAAGGGCTTAGTTGGGCTTGAAATATAGTTGAGAACCTTGGAGTATGGGCTCCGTTGTATGCCATTTTCATTCATATCTTGCTTTGGGGGTGATAAGGGAAATGATGTTGTAGAAAGGAAGATTATGTAGTATGGGTATTTAAGGATGCTACAGTTGATGCTAGTATGTTTGGAGGAAATTTTTGAAGGCCCCAAAAGGGCATGGAATTTGTTGATTTGTGAAAGCCCTAAAAAGGCATGAAAACTATTTATTGCAGATATGTTATGATATTGCAAGTATCCTATTTGAAAGCACACCTTCACATAATGTGCTTATGATTCCAATGGTGAATCAATGTGCAAGCCAGGGAAGGGATTGTTTTGTGTTATGTGATATGTTTCATGCATTGACAAGTGTTGTGTGTTTGTATCCCATTTGGACTTGTTCCCCCTAGTTGGTGGTTGGCTTCATAGAAGCCTAGGATGGCAGATTAGCATCCATGGTTCCAAGTTGGGTGTTGTTTTGTAGGTTTTGAAATTATTGACCCATTTGAAAAGGATTAGGGTTTCACCCCTTGAGCATTGTGGAAGAACTAGGTGTTTGAAGGAATGAATTTTTATCATGTCATCTTTTGGTTGTGTTTTGTTATCAAACATACATTTAAGTTCCTTTTAATGTGAAAGGGATTTGTCTTCCTTTGCATATGGCTGTAAATTTGTAAATTGAAGTCGTCTTTGCAAGAAAAATATATTGTGACACTATCATAATTGTGGAGTAAGGAAAAGTAACATTCTATGTATGAGAAAGATATATCAAATTTTGTGATGAACCATATTGAAGTATATAAAGTATATAAATTAGCTTGTCATTCTTGATTAGATTTATGTATTCAATCAAAAGCCCAAGGAAATTCTCATGTGATGGAAATATCATAATGAACACTTATTGTAAATCTGAGTGATTTCATTATGGTTCCTTGTTATGTAACTTATATAATGGAAATATGAGTTCTTGATTTTCAAATAGATCATATGAAATGATTTAATATATTTTCCAATAACAAGCAGTTCCAAGTGTAATCCAAGTTATAAGTAGAAAATATTTAAAAATTAACCTTATACATTAGTGTGTTAAAACTTAAGTTAGTTTAAAATAATAAATCCCTCGGTTAGCCAACAAAAACATGTCACTAACTCTAGTCCCTAAGTTTCATAATAGAAATAGGAGAAAATTAGCTTTGGCATCATACAAAGTCTAAAATCTAGAAGAGAGGGTATGTTGTAGGTATACATTTTGTCCTCTAGAATTTGTATGAGGAAAAGAAATTAAAGCATCTCCTATTACAAAACAATATTTTATTTAGAATAATATACATAGAATCTTTTATATAAAATATTAAATAAACAACATTTAGGAGCTAAGGGATAAGACTCATACATTAACCACCTAGTTCATAAATAATTGTAAATGAAGACTCATTCGAGTCATGTGATTTAAGAATAAAAAGCAACAAAGGAAAAGAAAAAGAAAAGTTAAAGTGAGTCATGTTAGGTCAAAGACCTAGATGCTCAACCCTCTAACCTAGGTAGAAAGAAGGACCACCTATATTCTCATTATTATATTAAAATAAAAAAAAAGAACAAAAAATAATAATAATAATAATAAACCCTAAATACTATTAAAATGGGTGCCATATTATAGGTTGGAAATAAATCCAAAAGGGAGATCTTATAACTAAAGCATAAACATTGAGTTTAATAGTAATTAAAGATTAAAAAAAAAAACACATGTTAAAAGTGCTTAGCACTCTATGATAGAGACTTGGGCACCTTTAAGGGGGTCTCATCTCCACATCCTTTTCCTGGCACCATGTTACAAGAAAGATAAGCCAAGAAAAAATGAAACTAGTTAAAAATATGGCACATTTCCTTAAGTAATGTCTTACATCCCTACCATGTTAGGAACACCATGTCCTTAAATGCCTACCCCTCTAAAGAAGTCTATTTGAGTGCTTGGGAGGATGGGATGGTGTGAACCATAATAAATCCCTCTCCCTAGGTGCCTCCATCATTGGGGAAAGAGTATGCACCCTCCTAGGTAGTATGTAGGACTTAGGGGAAAGTTTAGGTCAAGGTTAGGATTTGACATCTGTTTTATATGTAAAGGGGAGGGATTAGTAAGTAAGAACAATAGAAAACAAAGCAGAGCTTAGTTGCTAGTTAAATAAATAGGTTTGGATAGAGTATTAGTTAGTAGTAGTTAGGTGGGTTAATTATATAGGAAGTTAGTGATATTTTGAAGTTAGAGTATTATTTTTAAATTTTATGTTAGTAATAAATGTTTTCATTACATGGGATAATATTATGGATTCCTAGGGGTATTAGGAAGAATGGTTAAAAGTTAGTATGGAGTTTTTTTTTTTTTAAATTTATATTTTGATATGAAAAGCTTGGTAATAGATATGTAGGAAATGTATTTTTTTATTAATGCTGAATTGATAATTAAGATGTTTGTGTAGAGTTAGGAGTATAATTTTATAGAAAAATTAGTTAGGTTGCAACAAATAGATGTAATTAGAAACCATGCGGTTATGAGTTACTTTGGGGACTTTGTAAATTATAGCTAATAGTAATATGAATCAATTGGGAGTAGAGGCTATGTTACCCATTGTCTTCATATTATGATTATTTTATCTTACTTATCTTTATATAAATAATACACATAATATTAAGAAGCAATGTGAATTATTGTATACATATATTAAAAGACATTGGACTTATTCCTTCCCACAAACTAAGACCAAATGAACTTAGTATTCTAGTGGTAATTGGTAGTAAGATATATAGGCCAAGGTAAAGAATTGCATTGAGTAATAACATGTTATTTAAGACATGCTATTCATTAGTATGTACATAATTTTGATGATTTATATAAAGATATACATTTAGTACATGAAATTACTATCCCTCTAAAATTAAGTAGGAAAAAAGTTGATTCAAAATGAGATTTGTACGAGACTAGTGGAGATTCCTAGTTAGTAAGCAATGGAGTATTAGAAAGCATGTAAGCTTAGTACTAGAAATATTAAAAATATTAATCTTAGGAAATAAATTGGCACCCCATGGAAACTTGAAGTGCATGATTTCAAATGAAAACAAATTCCTTTTCACCAATTAACTTTATTGTCTCCAAACTCAATGACTGAATTAGTATCTTTTAGAACATCCTTGAGGAAACATAAATTATTGTCTAGACATTCCAGAGTTCAATGGACCATTCATAACAAGTATAGATATACACATATTATCTTTAATTAACCTTTCAAAAAAAATTGTGAGTTGTGTTTTTCCTTGTTAAATTTAGGGCATGACATTCTAGTATCAGAGCAGGGTTTTCAACACTAGGAGGCTGACCCATTATGTTTTGACATATTTAATAAACTAAAACCTTGTGTAAGATGTATTAGTGTATCCAACTTAACCACAATATATGGGGAAGCACTCAGAGACATAGGGGATATGAGACTCCCTTCTAAGCCATTGGTTCTATAAAATGACATTTTCTCCTCTCCTTCATCAAGGAAACTTGGTATGGCCACACGATTCTTGTGAAATTGTTAGTCAATGTGAATTATTCTTGGTTCTTTTGCAAATTTTGCATTTAGATGTTTTGCCAACAATGTGACAATTACCACCTTTCTACTTAGATAGTTTTCTTGATTTTGATCCTGTTATGCCTTAGGGACATGTCTTGTCTTAATTTGTGTTACCATTGTAGCCACATTTGTGTAGTTTTCCAATAAAAAATTATCTTTTATTTTTGGTTTTACATTAATTTATGGGGCATTTTCTTGAGAATTATGTTGACAAGCATATTATATTGAGATGCAAGAAAAGGCCATATGAAGGAGGATCCTTGACAAACCATCTAGAAAATTAGTGCACTATTAAACCTTCATGTTTTGCATTATAAAGCTACTAGAAAAGATCCCTAAGACACCACCCTTTTCTATGTCATAAATATGAAAAAATGCTCAAACTCTTTGAAAACTCTATTACCACAAATATAGATTGTTCCTTATAATTTTTAAGACTATAGGAAAATATTATATTAAGAACCTTAAGTAAATGCATAAACAATTTATCAGTTAGACCTTGGTAAGGTAAATATTGGTTTATTAGCACCAATAGTAGAAGACTCAAGTTGGGGCAACCTTGGTAAATACAACATAGGTAAGATCCTAATACTTGCACCTAGTTGATAAACTCTAGGAGGAGGTTCATGCATGGGGGCGAGGATGTGAGGCCTCACCTGGACCATTGTGGTGTAGATGACATATTTTCATTATGATACTTCTAATTCAACATTTTGATACACTTTTGAGACTATAAGGTTATGCCATTTTAATATTTTCATTTTGATGATCCACACATTAGGACCTAATTGATATAACTAATGATTCCATTTCATGTTCTAAATTATTTTAATTGCTTTAATAGAAACTAAATTTGTAGAAATGCTTCAAATGTCAAATTATAATGCTAGTGTTAAGTGCTATATTTTGTTATGCAATAGAACCTAATATTGTGAATGGGATGATTGAACACATATGGATGCAACTTTATGACATGATAGAATTAGATTATGATGTGATGCAAAATGTTAATTTGATTATGATAATTTATGATATGTAGATAAATGTTAATTGGATTATGATTATTTGTGATGTGAAGATAAATGTTAATTTGATATGCAAATTTTGAAATTCTAACATTTTGGATGATTAGGAAAGCAAATTTAATTGAATTATGTTAATACAGGTTACATAATGTTTGAAAATTATATGAATTTATGATATATATTTTATTTGACCTCCCTAGACTACTAATGCTCAAGTTTAATGTGTAGGAAGCAGAACCATGGAAATTTTGGGGGAAACATGTTCCAAACCTATGTGAACACAGTTAACCAAGGCATATCTTTGGAAGATTCAAAAAGCCTTGTTGTGAAAGTATTTTGATTCGTAAATGTCAGTTTTCTTGTATGTTGAAATATTTAATCATAAAGATGCATTAGGGACAAGTATAATGTTCTTCTATGTGTCACTTGACACTTGTAGATTTTATGTGTAATTGACATGTCATTTAGGGTTTTGGTCATGGTGCCATTTGACACTAAAACTAATTACCTTGCTAATGAGTAAGTAAACCAACTTGACAAGGAGTAGGATGGGTCCCAATCAAAATAAATTGTCATTTAGACTTGACTAGGGTTTTGAGGGGTCATTAGCTGGTCCCAAAGCATCTTTCATGTGAAAATGAGCTACCCATGTGATAGTATAACATGTTACGCACCTAATTTGGACCATGATAGTGACTAGACATCCTAGGGGGGCCTTTTACCCATGAATTCTTCCATCAATTCGAAATTGGAGTTGTCACATGTGTTCTCTCCCACATTTTCACTTAGTCAAATATAACAAAATTAGAGGGAGAAAAGTTTCTAAGAGGAAGTGGCTTGGTGTTTTTGCTAAAATAGTTAGTGGGAAGGCCTTATTAGAGGGTCTTGGACAAACTAGTCGGGTGTTCACCCTCTCTCTAAGTTTAGAGATAGTTAGGGTTTGGAGGAAGACTAAGGGAGATCTACAACAACTATCATTGCCTTTAGCTTGGACCAGGTTAGTGTTCAAACCATGATCATTTTTCTTTTAGTATTGCATAATGAATCTACAAGCCTGGAGGGTTGTTATGGGATCATGAATTGCTATTGTGAATATTTTTATTGTGTTGTGGTGGTGTGATTGTGCATTGTGTTTCATGAAACTTCTTGATTTTCTTTCTTGAATCTCCTTGTTTTCATTTGAATGTCAATTTTTGTTATGGGTGTGAGGGTTTTACTCACCCTTTGGGAAGGGAAGAGAAGTCTAGGGTGAAGGGCTTAGTTGGGCTTTAAATATAGTTGAGAACCTTGGACTATGGGCTCCAATATTGTATGCAATATTCATTCATATCTTTATTTGGGGGTGATAAGGGAAATGATGGTGTAGAAAGGAAGATTATGGAGTATGGATTTTCAAGGATGCTAAAGTTGATGGTAGTATGTTTGGAGCATATTTGTGAAGGCCTCGAAAGGGCATGGAATCTTTTGATTTTTGAAAGCCCCGAAAGGGCATGAAAATTATTTATTGCATATATGTTATGATATGGAAAGTCTCCTATTTGAAAGAACACCTTCACCCAATGTTCATATGATTCAAATGGTAAATCAATGTGGAAGCCATGGGAGGGGTTGTTTTGTGTTATGTGATATGTTTCATGTATTGACAAGTGTTGTGTGTGTGTGTGTGTATCACATTTGGACTTGTTTCATGTACTCGATGGGTGGCTTCATAGAAGGCTAGAATGGGAGGTGAGCCTCCATAGTTCCAAGTTTTGTGTTGTTTTGCAAGTTTTGAAAGCTTGTTTTCTAGAAGTACATGGTCAGATATGAGCCCACAACCACTTTCCAAGTGGTTTCCTAAACAATCGCCACTCCACAAATGGAACTAACCAAAATTTGGGGGAAGTTTGTATTTAAATTATAACAAATTTCCAAAGAGAGTGAATAGAGGCCGGTGTGGGTTGAACTCTTGACAATGGGCTTCCAAAATGGGAGATCATTTCTATACTATTTATAGAAATTTGATATTTAGTGGTGCATATTTTATTTGAAAGTTGTTTTAATGGCCAACCTTAGTTAAATAAGGTTTATTTTGTCAATATGGCCCCTAAAAATGAAATAAGGCCGTATTTGGAAAATGACAAAGGGGACATTTTCAAGATTATTTTTCTATTTTGGTGGTTTTAGCCTAATTATGGGTAATTTCATGTATAAAAAGAGGCATTAGTCCTTTGAAAAACTATCCAAGTGATGGCAAGGAGTTATGATCTTGAAGGCTTGATGATTATTCCTGCACATTGGAGAAGAATGTTGCCATTGTTCTTGAAAGGAAGATCTTGAACACTTGTAACTGATTTTGGAGCTAATCATATTGATCCCTATATTGGAGTAGGACCCAAAGACATAGTTTGACCCATGGATGAACTCTGTTATCAATTGTGTTTTGTCTTCTATCTCTCTTCTCTCTTTCTTTTAGTCATTACTTTATTATGCTTTGTTCATTTAAGCATTTAATTTATGTTAATTCACTAAATAATGCTTTGAATTAACTTTATGTAATTATGTAAAGCATTCCTCTATAATAGTCCTAGATCCTAATCAGATCATTCATATTTAATATGCTTTGTACAACTCTTAAAGATTATTATTAGGAGAAAAATAGGAGTAACACAAACAATTTTCTTTTATAATTTTACTATACAATTACTAATTTAAAGAAATCTTATAAATATAACTTGTGTGTCAATAGATGATCATTTGTTAGTTCTACTGTTTAGTACTTAGTCTAACTATACTAATATTAGGATATTTGAGCACCCCATTGAGTATCCAAAATAATTGAATGGGTAATTAGAGAAGGGAAATGAAAACAACTTAGAAAGTCATCTAAGATTAATATGCACATCTTGTATCCAATGATTTCTTCAATAACTTCTAATCAAAAAATACAAGTACATACTACAATGTCATAAAAGATAAAACAAACATAGTAGATTTTCCATAATTAAAACTTTAGTAGGAAGTGATTGTAGTTGATAGATCTAAGAAATTCTAGTAGGAGTTCAACATACAAATTTAATACTCTAGATACATGAAGCTAGAAGTATTAGACAAAATAGAAAAAAAACATATATGTGGGGAAGCCTTTCTAGGTAAATACCCCACCCTCCAAATATCAAGCCAATGTATTATTCATCAACAAGTTACAATACATTTCTAGGTTCTAAGCCTTAACATGGAGATTTACATCTTGTTCCATCCTAGAGAATATTTGGGAGCACTGTTGGTGTAAATAAGTATTTACTATTTACACTTACTTAAGTTTACTTAGGCTAAAGCATTATTTTATTATTTTATTTTGTCAGACACTTAGGAGTTTGTGCACCTTTTGAGTTGTCATGTTGAAAACAAGGAAGTATGCAACTCTATTTTAGCACATGGTTTCTACAACACTGATTTACATGTCACACCCTTGTAGGCTTATCGTCTCATCACTACACTTACTTTCATGCTTAATGGAGGATAACACATATCTGGTGGACATGTGCCTAGTTGTATGACATATCATGTAGCTAATTAGGAGGCATTCTAGATGTATCTCAGAGGCCTTTATATACAAGCACTCCTAGTTTACTTTCACATCACATTGAATGAATATATCATCATTCTGAGTTTGTGCACCTTTTGAGTTGTCATGTTGAAAACAAGGAAGTATGCAACTCTATTTTAGCACATGGTTTCTACAAAACTGATTTACATGTCACACCCTTGTAGGCTTATCGTCTCATCACTACACTTACTTTCATGCTTAATGGAGGATAAAACATATCTGGTGGACATGTGCCTAGTTGTATGACATATCATGTAGCTAATTAGGAGGCATTCTAGATGTATCTCAGAGGCCTTTATATACAAGCACTCCTAGTTTACTTTCACATCACATTGAATGAATATATCATCATTCTGACCAAACTCTCTCTTTTTGCTCTATAGTTGTGCTTGTGTTTGAGTTCTTAGTTCCTGGATGAATTTTTCCCTTAGGAAAATTCTTACATGGTAGCAGAGCTTGGAGATTTCTTCATCACATAGCCAGTCAAGACCATCACTACTTTAGCACCTCAGCCTGAATCTAGAGTACTACAAAAATTGGGAGTACCTAGAGCTAGATCTGACCTCACCATTGCATTTGGAATGCTAATTTGGTGAAGGTTGACTATAAACTTTGCTACCTTAGCCCAAAGTTGATCGTAAGGCAATTTGCTTTGCAAATCAAAACTGAGAGGCCCTAATTTGTAGTTTGGGTATGGTCATTATTTTGCAGATTTAATTAATTTTTTTGAATTTGCATTTTTTTCTCTATAATTTTTTGTCAGAATTCTTGGAATTTCTTTTCCATTCGGGCACCTAGTAGAGAAATTTTTTTAGCAGAATCGGCCAGTGACACCCCAACTCTTCCATTTGGAAGGTTTATTATTTTGTTGTAGGAGAATATTTTTTAATCGTAGATAAGATTTTGTATTAATCGGGCATTTCAACAATCGAAGGTTGTACTATAGAAAATATAGCTGCATTATGGGCACATATTCTTGCATGTCAGCTGCCACAACCTTTGCTCCTTATGCAAGTCTATGACATGTGGCAATAGCCCAAATAGCCATGTCAACATCTTGCAATGACAATAGGGACACATTAGCCCTCTGACATGTCAACATTGTAATACTTCTGCCACATGTCACCTGTACAGTATAGACATCCACATCACCTGCCACATCAACAGGGCTTTGTTTTTCCACTGACGTCAGCCAATCAAGTAAACAAATTTGATGGCCATCTGACTATCATTCCTAGGCGATTAACAATTGTTGTGATGGCCATTTGACTATCAAATTTAAGATCGCAAATTTTCTTCCAGACCCCTCTCTAGATTGCTTTTCAATTTGGTAGCCTAATTTTGTAAGCCCATAACTTGGACATCTGGACTCTAATTTAGGTGCAATCTTTTTTAAAATTGGCTAGAATATTCTAAATTTTCTAGTTTTGGTGTTTTTTTTCTAGTTTTGGAGTACAAATTTTACAGAAATTGCATTTTTGGCGACTATATTTGCATAATCCTTGGTTTTGCAACTTCAAAAACTCTGTATGGGCACATTTGGTCACTTTTTCAGGTTTCATTTTTTTGAAAGTGAATATTTTTTCATCTACTTTCAAAATCTAAAGTCAAATTCTAGGGTTGTATAGACCAAAATCTCATTTTCAAAATTAGGCCTTTTTTTTGCATTGTAAAGCTTAGATTACTTTTCAAAATTTCTGTACATCTAAGCTATAGTGCTTAGTGATAGATTTGGGCCTCATAAGGTAGTTGTAAAAGAAAAATCAGAAAGTCCACTAGGGATAAAGGGAAAGCACTTATGGAAAACACAAGTTCTTCTTCGGAATGGATACTTGACTCAGGTGCCTCTTACCATATGGGTTCTTCAAAGGGAGACTTTTCTTCATTGAAGTAGTCAAAGGTACCAGACATCTTCATGGGAGATGATACTAAAATGGAAGTTGAAGGGAGAGGACATGTGGAAATAGAAAATGGGAAATTCAAAGGTGTTCTGTACATTCCAAACCTTAGCTCCAATCTCCTATTAGTTTACCAAATCACTCACCTCAGAGATGGTCATAAAGTTGAGTTCCCTCTAGATTCAGTGATGGTGTGAAGTCTTAGAGATGACTCATTGGTTGCAATAGGGAAAGTCAATGATGAAAAGAGGCTTTATTCCTTCTCCCACTTTGTACCTAAGTCTTCTTCTCAACCCTTGTTGACTCACTCTAATTCACAAACCACTTTATGGCATGAGTGGTTTGGTCATCTTGACTTCTTCTCTCTTTAGGAACTTTGCTCAAAACACATGGTCAAAGGTCTAACTAACATCAACTTTTATAAGGGAGAGAGTTCATCATGTTTAGTGGATATGCATCTCAAGGAGAAGTATGATAAAGGGAAGTCTTCTAAAGATCTAGTTGTTCTTCAGTTGGTTCACATGGTTTTAGTAGGACCCCTTGCAGTGACTTTAGTCATACAAGGCTACTACATCCTCACATTTGTTGATGACTTTTCAAGATTCACTTGGGTCTACTTCCTTCACCACAAGAATGAAGTGGTTCATAAGCTTCAAGACTTTAAGACTTATGTTGAATAGAAGTCAAGGAAAGCGATCAAGGTACTAAGGGTGGAAAATGAGAAAAAATATGTAGATAGAAGACTTAAGGACTTTTGCAGACTTGAGGGGATTGTTGTTTAGAATTCACCAGCACTCAGTCTGCACAAGATAGATATTGCAGCTATGAGGATTAGGACTCTCAAAACCAGGGCAAGTTGCATGATAAAAGCCAAGTCTCTTGATCCTACATTAGAAGTTGAAGCCATTAGTAGTACAATTCACATACTTAATAGGTCTCATCATAATGACTTAGATGGTAAGACTCCTTTTGAGGCATGGTGCGACAAAAAACTAGTTGTGAGTCATTTTAGAGTCTTCAGTTGTTCAACATGGGAAAACCTATCTTCCAGGGGCTACATGGCACCAACACCTAAGCCTTGTACTTTCATTGGGTATGAAGACAATGCAAAGGCATAGAAACTATTGGATCTAGAGATAGATGAAATTTTTGTGGAGAAGGATATATACTTTGAGGAAAGTTCACCAAGTTTGTCCTCTAATCCTCTCCACACATCATATCATGTGGAAACTGATAGTGACACCAACGATAGTGCTTCCATAGATTTAGATGCGTGGAGTTATATTTATAGTTGTAATGAGAGGTCACTACATTAGTTTAGTCAACATGCATATATCAACACAATGTTAGGTCCAGCATAGTAGGGTACATACAGTCTTCCAAGTACAACTTTAGTTGATTTGGGAGAGAGTCTTAAGGACTTACATCTTGTCATTGATGAAGATGATCCTTCTACAATTTTGTTGTAAGGGCTCACTCTGACCCTCATGTCCATTCTCTACATGATCAATCTTCCCATGTTGGCATGATTGTGGATCCTTATGTACAACAATTTTTGGAGGTCTCTTTGTTAGTTGAGGAGATAGATGGTTCATTGGAACGGGTTCAACAAAAATCATTGCCAAATCTCCATTCATTCTTTTCAATATAGTTGGAAGGGGTGAGCATCAGCATTAGCACAAGGATACTTGAGTATGTTTTAGAGCCACCATTCATCTTTAGGATTGTACCTTTGTCATTGTTTCTTCCAAAGGGGAGGAATTTCATACTACATTCTTGGACCAACTTCTTCATTGAAGTGGCTTTCATTTCCTGGCATTCTCCTTTTGGTGGGGAGGGAACCTATTTTGTCTCTCTCCCTCCTCTCATCATTCTCTTATGTATATACTAGATGTATTTGTAATGGGGGGGTCTTGATTACTTCATCCATTCATGCATCTCTATTTATCTCTCTTTTTGGGGGAGGGTTTTTCCCATGAGGTTTTCCCTCTTTCTTTGCTTTACGAGAGATTGCATTTCATTATGTACATGGGTATCTAACATGGCCTAGTAGCTAGGAACCATCATGCATCCTCGTCCTAGTTTTCATAAGCTTAAGGGCATTCCCCTAAGTTGCACTTAAGGGGGCTATTGGTGCAAATACGTATTTACTATTTACACTTACTTAAGTTTACTTAGGTTAATGCATTATTTTATTATTTTGCATTATTTTATTATTTTATTTTGTGAGCCACTTAGGAGTTTGTGTACCTTTTTGAGTTGTCATGTTGACAACACAAAAGTATGCAACTCTATTTTAGCACATGGTGTGTACAACACTAATTTGCATGGCACACCCTTGTAGGTGTATCCTCTCATCACTACACTTACTTTCGTGCTTAATGGAGGATAACCCATATCTAGTGGACATGTGCCTAGTTGTATGACATTTCATGTAGTTGATTATGAGGCATTCTAGATGTATCTCATAGGCCTTTATATATAGGCACTCCTAATGTAATTTCACATCGCATTGAATGAATATATCATCATTTTGATCATATACTCTCTTTCTTGTCTATAGTGGTGCTTGTGTTTGAGTTTTTAGTTCCTAGGTGAATTTTTCCCTTAGGAAAATTTTTACAAGCACAACCCTATAAAATAAACTCTTTCACTGTCTATTAGAGTTTATAAATTAGAAAACATAAAAACATATATAGAACTGAACAAAAGAGGTAGGTTCCCATAGTTTCCAAAACCATCTTCAATACATAAGAGGTAATTTATCACAACATAAGAAACTTTCTAATTCCATGTCATGTTGTGCATGACAACTTTCCAGCCAAAAAATCCTATGTCATTCATAAGAGTCATCTTGCCAAATACAATGCCAGTACAAAATAAAAATTGTAATGATCAGGATTAAGAACCTTCCTTACCTCGGACCACTTGTCCAAAGTGAACTCCAACATAAATTTCAATTTCTAAAATACAACTCCAATGCATAATAGAAATTGCCAACCAAGAATGTGTAGTCTATATAGGAAAATTCGAAAACAATTTCCACACCAAATGGAAATATGTGGCAATATCTTCCCATAACTTAGAAAATTTCAAGTGAGTACCAACTTCTTAAAAATATGGAATATGCCATCTCATCACCCACCATGTAGGATGAAACTTCAGCAAGAGGTCCCACAAAGTGAATGGGAACTTAGGAAAGTAATAAACTAAGATAAATCAATAAATCAACATTTTAGGACTCTAAGGTTGAAACACCTTAATGCCAATATTCTCCCACTTGTCAAAGACCTATCAAGAGTTCATAAAAAAAACTTGAAAAGAGTCAAATTAATGAAACTATATAATTATAGCCATCAATGAAACCACAAAAACCTCATGACACACTCACATGCTCCACCTAGAAACCTATCCAAAAAACACAAGCATAAGATCCTTACAATAACAAAAAATATAGAATACTACCACCACTCCAGTGCAGTCATGAGCTAATCAAAAAGTGTCAACAACATTAACTTCTTATCCCTTTGAAGTATTTTTCCATGAAATAAGATAAAAAATTAGCCAGAACAATAACCAAATTGATTTCTCCAACTGAACTGATAAACCCACGAGATTGAAAATAGCATCCATAGAAAATGCCAACTTATCCAATTACCCACACCTCAAAGCTATCCAACATTAGCAAACATGCCAACAATATAACCAACCCATATATTGCAACCTCAAGCTCCATGCACAAACTAATTGATGAAGACCAAAGACATACAAGAAAGTTCCCACTGGATGGGTAATGTCAAATCCAAAAGATCAAAGTCATGTCAAGTCAACCAATAATAATACAAAAAGGTGTAACCATGTAGTTCCAAGGGCCATCCAAAAATATATGCAACATCCTGTAGGAAAATCCTTTCAAGAAACATCTCCCTCATGTAGTTCCTAAAATTCTCCCGTGTTCTTCGCATCCAACAAAGTAAAGAGGTATAGGAACTACCATGTCATCACCAAAACAAAATGAAATACAAGTGATCAAATATGACCATAAAAGAGTGGCCACCATAGCTCCAACTGATCTCAAAAACTAATATTATGTGAACCCAAACATCTACGAAGATAACCAAGACCAAAGAGAGAACATGCAAATCTTAAGTCTTTCCATGAACACTTCTATGTGTCAACTATAAAAAGTATGATCCCCTTCACAACTCCAAGAGAAGATCCATCTCCACATCCAAAATCATTCAACATCAAAAGAGAAACCATAGCATGATATCATGAATTTATAAGGATGCAAGCCTCTCAAAGAAGATCAACCTACTCCATTTCTCATTCTAGGAAATCAACCCACTACCATCTCTTACTATCATCATAAATGAAAATATACCTCTAGGAGATAACTGTGTTACCCATATCTCACAATTAATCCTCTAGGACCATCTAACCATAGCTCAAGATTCATGAATATGAGTAAAAGAACATAAAGCACCTAAAAGTAACACTAGGAAATAAATCTCAAGTGATATACTATAGAGTAGACCAAGAGTGGGAAATGAGAATGCTCCTCCAAGATATTCAAGTCATTGTGACTTATCCAAGAACAATCTCCTCATAGGCCTCTATTGAACTCATGTTCAACCAAGGTGTAGGCTTCTCAGACTTTTTGTTTAATTATCATCAAGAGTATACATCTCAATAACATGTCTATCATATCAAGAGATCTCTAGCCTCACCCAAGTCTCCAAGTATCCACGAGCACCTGTAATCAAAAAATCCATGGAAAACTCCAATGAAACATAGCACTATCATGAAGTATCAAGAAACTGACCAAAGTAATCAATACCAAGAAAATAAAACAAGATCAATGTCAAAGATCCAACCATGGAATCAGTGATATAAATATTTCAACATGATATAAACCATCTCCTCCAAAGAGATAACATGCTTCATGTGGTCATATCAAATGAAACCATAAACTACACCTCTGCAAAGGACTCCTTGAATCCTAAAGATTTCAATATCTCCAATCAAATGAAGATACCATCTTCATCTAGGAAACCAACAAATAAAAAATGTGAAAGACCCTTCTACAACAATAGGATATAAGGAATCCTCCAACATCTGCAACACTAAAGAAGATCATTCATCACCATCTGATAAAAAGTACAACCACTACTAAAGCTCCTATTCAAATGCGATATTGATCTATCCAATCAGATGGCACACCATTCACCAAATTTGGAAATTATCTAGGCATGCACATCCAACCAAGTCAAGCTAAAAACTAAGGAAATTCACCATGGTATAGGACACCAAGATAGACTAACCATGTACTAATTTATCATCCATCCTCTCATCCCAAAGGAACCACACAAATCCACAAATGACCATAGACAAGGCCAACTAATTAATCTATATCAACACTAAATTAAATCTAGTGGATATGGACAATCCACTTCCATGTGATGCTATTTCAATTAAATGGGTGGCCTACCTACTTGAATGCATAACTTGTAGATCCAATCATTAGAAAATGCAAACACATTATTACATTAGTGACATGTAAAAAGAAGATAAAAAAGAACAATCATGTAGACAACATGAATGAAACACCAAATCAAGCAAATATATGATTTTCCAATTATGTCCTCATCAAGCACCATAGTCCAAGAATATCAAAAGCATCACCATAATTTAATGTTGAGTGACTAATCATGTACCAAAATATCTATGTAGAGAAATAATCACATTTCCTCTCACCATGCACAAAGAATGCATGTATATAAAACTACAACTATCTCATCCAGTAACACCCTGAAGGAACTAGGGTCTTGAAAATAACTCTTCAATAGATCCACAAAAATCATAAGTTTTTTCTTGACCATGCAAAATATTGAAAAACCATTGTGTTAAAGAATAACCATTTACATCCACATCCACTTGCCACCTGGGAGACTCAAAAAGTACAAAAATATCGAACAACTAAACCCAAAATAATAGATTATCATAGATGAACATGGCCACAAATTTTTGAGGAAAATATATAAACCCCTTAGATCCAATGAACAAGAATCAAAGCCATGCATGTACAATTATCCAAAAGGAAAATATGTTACATGAAATCTAGGTCCATCTTGTAGACCGACTCCACAACCACAACGAGCACATGCATAAGAGAGAGATAGGATATAAAAATCTTCCAAATCATCGAATGATCAAGTCCATATCCTCTATCTTCACCATCCTTCAAAAAAGGTTTGTTGTCTCCTAAAAATTAAATCAATTGCAAGACTTCTACTCATCAAATAATTTATTATTAGCCAATTCCTTCAAAAAAAAAAATCTCCAAGATTTGTATGCTAAGAAATCTTAATAAAAGAAATACCTGAAACCAAAAACATTGTGAGTCCTCACATCCAAGTAACATATAAATCACAAAACTGAGCTCTAATATGAATTGAAGAGAAATGAAAACAACTCATAAATTCATCTAAGATCAGTATGCACATCTTGTATCCAATGATTTCTTCAATAGCTTCTAATAATAAAATGCAAGTGCATACTAGTATGAAATAAAAGAGGAAACATACATAGTTGATTTTCTCCATTTAAAACCTTAAAGGAAAGTGATTGCACTTTAGAGATCTAACAAATTTTAGTAGCATTATGACATAAAAATTTAATACTCTAAAATCATGAAACTAGAAGAATGAGACATAATAAAGTACACATATATACATGGGGAAACATTTCTAGGTAAAAACCCCATCATCTAAACATCAAGCCAATGTATTATTCAACAAACAATTACAATGCATTTTTAGTCTCTAAGCCTTTGTATGGAGATTTACATCTTGTTCCATCGTAGAGAATATCTAGCAGCATAGCCTTGTGAAATAAATTCCTTCATTCTTTGTCATACTTTATAAATCAAAAAAGGTACAAACATATATAGAGCTCAATACAAGAGGTAGGTTTCCATAGTTTCCAAAATCATCTTCAATGCATAAGAGGTAACTTGTGTCACAACACAAGAAACTTGCTAATTCCATGTCACATTGCTCACAGGAACTCCAAGCCAAGAACACATATTCTCATCCATAATAGTCATCTTGACAAATACAATGCAAGTAGTATATAGAAATTACCATGACCATGATTACGCACCTTCCTTGCTTTACACCACTAGTCAAAAGTGAACTCCACCATAAATATTTATTGCTAAAATAATACTAAAATGCACAATAGAAATTGTCAATAAAGCCTCTTTAGTCTACATAGTAAATTGCCAAAACAATTTTTGCACCAAATGGAAATATATGACAATATCTTCCCATAACTCAGAAACTTTCAAATGAGTACCATCTTACTAAAAATATGGAATATTTCATCTCATCACCTACCATTTAGGATGCCACCTCACCAAGAGGTTCCACAAAGTGAATGGGAACTTAGGAAATTAATAAATTAACGTAAATCAACATGTTAGGACTCTAAGGTTGAGACATTTTAATCGCAACAATTAGATATAGAATTTTAAAGTGGTCAAGTAAACAATCATTTAAGAATAGTTGTCATTTGTGCAAACTAGTCAATCATTTGACATGTATATAAGTATCAAAAAACATGGCTATTCTTCAAAGTTAGATATCTTAATGTGAACACAGTCTCCAAGTTTAGATATTTTCACTCATAAAGCCAAAATAATTGTTATTCTTCATGATGATGAAACACAAGCATGGTTCAAATAGGCTTCTAGACTATAGATGTCCACTTTTAGTCCCACACCCTCATACCTTCTTCCATCCCATGACATCATTGAAGACACACATCTTGCGCTAATGAAATATATTTTTGAGAAATTTAAAATAACAGTAGTAAAAGATAATTATGAAATATTAAATAGAAAAATTAAAATATAACAAGAAATTCATGGAATCATAGTTCCTACAATTGATGATTGTTGTTATGACCTTTGAATCAATATGAAGAGGGAAAATATTAGTTATTTTATTTTTATTAATATAGGAGAAAAATTCTTCTTTTCCAGGAGAAGAGAGAAAGAGATGATTATCAAAGTAAAAAGTTACTTACAAGTTGAAATGCAATAGGAAAGAAAAATCAAAATTTTGATAAAAGATATTGCTCTTTTTACCATAAATCGGAAAGAGGGATAAATTTTTAGATGACATATACATAGAAAAATGTTAGTAGCTCTCTCTATAAATTTCCAAATGATATAAACATAGAAATATGTTAGTAACTCTCTATAGTCATACTTGGTATGGTATGGTATTAACAAGGAACATAATTAAAATTATGTATTCAAGTTTTCCAAAGAAAAATTAATAGAGATAATTGAGGTGAGGAAAATGTTAGAATGGGGAACAAATCATATATTAAATTAAGCACATTAAGTTAGTGCAATACACAATATTTCTCACATGGTTAAAAATTCAGAACAAATATTGTGGAAAATTGATTTTATATGTCTAAAAACATTAGGAGGCTATAGCTTAAGTGAAAGGATTGACTAGAAATTGAAGGGAATTATGGCATTGAAAATAAAAATTGTAATAGTGATTATATTACATGTATAAATGAATGAGATTAAATTAAAATATTTTAATATTATTGATAAATATAAGAGATATTCAAATAAAATTTAAATTAATTTTTATAATATGATTGACATATGCATTGAAACCAAAAATAATCTAACAATTCATAGGTGTTATGATAAAATAGTGCCATGTAATGGCTTAGTACTTGCCATTAGTTTTAGATTAGTTTTAGTATAAATCTAGTGTTTATTTAATAAATTTATTATAGTATATGGAATATTTAAATTAATAAAAATATTATATAGCTATAATTTTCTTTTGCATATATATTATATGATACTATTATAAATAAATTATAATACCAAAACAACTATATTTTTATAATAATAATGTATAATTATATTACTTAAAATATGGTATAATTTAAGTAGATATACTATATTTTTAATATTTTAATTGAATGAAAAAATCAATTTATTTTAAAATGTAATATTAAATTTTTTTTAAAAAATCAATTGTAATATCGAAATAAAAATATTTTTATACTGATAATATATAATTGTATTTCTTACAATATTGAATTATATTTTAAATGAATGAAAACATTAATTGTTTAAAATAGTATCATGTTTTATAGTGTTTTACAATCCACAAAATTTAGTCCATATAAAAGTTATAATGATTCATCCAATCAAATCATAGAAAATTATTTTATAGAAATTATTAATTACATCTAACTATGCACAATGCATTAATTTTAATATTAAGTTTTAAAATGATAAATTTAAACTACTTGAAATGAACAAGTTTTGATGATGAGTTAAACCATGAAATAAAAAAGTATCACATTAATACTTAGCCTACAACAAGTACCAATAAGATATTAGAAACCATATTGAGTAGGGCATTACAAGTAAAAAAAGAAAATATAATATGATAGAAAATGGTAAAGGTTGCATAAAGATTGCCAAAATGGGAACATTATTTGTGGTTGCAATCACAAGTGGATATATGGGGAACAAAGGAGTTTTATTTTGCATTTATTTAGTAAGCAACATAAAGGTTTCCATATATTTGCATGGTTAAAGGTCATGGAGTTATCAAAATATCAAAAATATTTTTAAAAGTATGAAACATAAATATAGGCTTTGTACTATAAGCCTTTTCTCTCAACAAAATATTTAGCTCCCCACATGATTTCCTAATAGCTCTTTGTGGCAATGAATTCCTTGTTGAGAATGGATTGAAGAAGTTAATCAAAGAGGGAGATTGTTGTAGAAGACTATGTGCTTCAATCATTGTTTTGTCACTAATCTCAAACCTGCTATTTGATGATAAGACAATTGCTTATAAGATTCAAGTACTATCTCTTATTTGATTGATGAAGAGGATTCAATCAAAAAGATTTAACAATAGCACCTAGAGGAAAGGTTGAGGTATGATTATGTAATGAAGTACAAGAATTAGTTAAGACAGTGATAATATGATGCATTGATAATCTACTTAAGGTTACAAATGTTGGCTACACTAAGAAAGGTTAGAAGAACAAGTTACACAAAGTTTTTCTACCAAGCTTGATCGAATGGATAGTAGGTGCTAAGAAAAGTCAGTGCAAGCCAAACAAAAGGTTAGTTGGAGCTAAGTAAAAGTAAATTCTAGTAGATGCTGAGCAAAATAGTTGATGCCAAGTAAAGTTTAGGTGATGATGGGCATCAACAAACTTTAGTTGATACTGAGTAATTTTGTAAAGGATGTCGTGCAACACAGTATGTGTTGAGCATCAGAAGGTTGATGATGCTAAGCTATTGCATTATTTAAAAGATTGAACATTCACTGAATTTGAGCCACCAAGTTTCTTTTGTTGAATTTTTTGAACAAGGAGGAAGATAAGATTGATGAGTTGGTGGCACAAAATTTGAGGTAAACTATTTTTAGGTGAACTCAAATAGATTCTAGAAGAAGTTTCTAGAAGAGATATGAGATATGGGGTAGATACATTGTATTCTACCTAATCCATCTGAACTCTAAATTTTGACAATGGAAAATGAGTGGGAAAAATATCATAATTTCCTATTTATAGGAATGTCTAGTCATGAAGAAAAGTTGTTATGTTCAAGAACCTAAGGGAGACAAGGAGTCAAGGGTTTTGCTTCATCAAGTGACCTAAGAGAAGAGTCTACAATGGCATGTTAAGCAAGAAGGCTTAAGGAGATGAATGCCTAAAGGGTAAACAACCTATCAGAGCTACAAAGCATGAAGGCCAAGAAAAATTGAAGATTGAATAGAGATCTATAATCTGCTAGAGAAGTTGTAAGTTGTGTCAAATCAAAGCTCTATTGTTCCTCTCTAACAATTATATCAATCTAGGGTAAATCCTTTGGATTAAGGTTGACCTAATAGTCATTTTTAAATCCTTTAACCGAGTGGAATTCCAAGTGAATGGCCTAAAGTCCTCTAAAAGGGCTCACTTATAATAGGGTGATTGAAATCCATTAATCGGATCACATTTAATAGTATGTATTGTAACCTTTAATAGGGTTGGCCTTCCATAGGGAATCACTTCAGAAGAGTGAAAAGAAGTAGCATGTTACTGGTGGTTTTTTCCAAATTGGCTTCCACATAAATCATTGTTTCAAGTGTGTAGATGAATTTTTTTTGTTTTATGCTTTACATTTCTACAAGTTGATTTGATAGTAATCTACAAGTTTTAGTGATTGCATAATCTTATGGATGCATGCATGTATATGAATGTTTTATGGGTTCACTAAGCTATAAAAAAAATTATTTATAGATCAAGACCTTGGCTAATTGATTCACCCTCCTCCCCCTCTCAATTATTCTAAATTATTCTAACAATTGGTATCAAATCCATCTTCTTAAGAGGACTAGTTTGAAGGTACTAGAAGCAAAAAGATCAAGATGTTGAAAAGAGAAGTACCCAACCTTAATAGAGATAACATTCTTGCATGGAAAATTTTGATAAAGCTACATGTTGAGGGACTTGGAGATAATGTTCAATCTACCATTTCTCTAGAACATGTTGATCTAGTTGGAGTCCAAAATACTAAAGATATGAAAAAGAAGAAAGAACACATTCAGGTGATGTTGGAGATTGCCTCTATCCTAAGCTATGCCAAATTTGATGATATAAAAGGTCTTGACAATGCAAAAATAATGTGGGATGTCCTAGCCACCATCTATGGAGGAGACAAAAATGTTCAAAGAGCCAAATCTAAGAGTCTAAGAGGTAAGTTTGATGATATGAGAATGGAAGAAGGTGAGAATATTGCTCAATATGTTGCTAGAATAAAAGAATTTGTTAGAGCACTAAAAGGAACTACTAATCAGAAGAGAAGATGATAGCAAAGATTACAAAGATAAAGTCAAGAATTCATGCTACATTGCTGAATAATAAACAAGGGATGATTTTGATGAACATGATGATGAAGTGGTGTATGTTGCAATGAAGGATGAATCTGATGAAGATGAGGCGACTACACTTATGACTTGTGTGAACAAAAATGACAAATGGATCATTGATAGTGGATGCACACATCACATGAATAGAGACAAAAGTAAGATCATTAGCTTGAATTATTATGATGGAAATAGTGTAAGATTTGGTAATGATGCACCACATTTGCTAAAGGGAAAAGATTCTATCAAACTCACAGATTAGATTTCATGTGAAAATGCTTACTCTGTTGAAATACTAAACTATAATTTTTTGAGCATGTCACAATTGAACAATTTGGGATGTAAGGTTGAATTTGAAAACAAGATTGCTAAGATATACGACACAAATGGGAGACTAATTGGAAAAGGTGATCAAACTAGAAGTAATCTATTCTATCTTGATATAGAGGATGCTACTTGTCTTGTTGTAAAATTTGATGATGTGTGGCTTTGGCACAAAAGGTTATGTCATATTAATTTTGATAACTTAGTTAGTATTAGTAACATGAAGAAAGTTAAAGGTTTTCCTAAGTTGAAGAAGCCTAATAATGTAATGTGTAAACAATGTCAGTTAGGAAAAATGACAAAGTCAAGTTTTAAGAGAATAACTTATACATGTAAAGAAATACTAGATATTGTTCATACTAACTTGTATTGACCAATTGAAGTGCAAAGCTACAAGGGAGATAAATACATAATGCTATTTGTTGATGACTATTCTAGGATGATGAAAATTATGTTTTTGAAACCTAAATATGATGCTTTTCAAATGTTTAAGTGGTACTTGGCTAGAGTTGAAAAGGAAATAGGTAAAAGTCTAAAATGTTTGAGATTTGATAGAGGAGGAGAATTTACATTAAAAAAAATTTAGATGTTTTGTAATGATAGAGGAATCACAAGACAAATATCTGCCCGTAAAACCCCTCCACAAAATTGAATAGCTGAAAGGACAAACAAATCTATAATGGATTGTGCTAGAACACTCATAATGGAGAAGAATGTCACAAAATTGAATAGCTAAAAGGACAAACAAATCTATAATGGATTGTGCTAGAACACTCACAATGGAGAAGAATGTTGCTCTGAAATACTAGAGAGAAGCTATAAGTATAGCTATCTATACCTTGAATAATGTGTAAATCAAGAAAGGTACTCATTAAAAACCTTTGAACTATGGTATAGATATCCACCCAATGTAAAATATTTTAAGATATTTGGAAATAAATGTTAGATTCTTAAAGATGTTAGGAATGGAAAATTTGATGCAAAAAGTGAAGAAGGTATATTCCTAGGCTACTCCACAAGAAGTAAAGCTTATAAGTGTTTGAATACTAACACTAACCCAGAAAAATATAGATCATTTGTATACTTTTATGAGTGAATACCTACTAAAGAAGATGTTGCAAGTCAAGTTACAAATTGATAACAAGTTACACTAACTACTGAGTCACACCCTATGAATGCCAAGTTGCATTCAGGAACCATGTTGCATTTAGATGTTGAGTTACAAAATGAAGTAGATGCACATTTTGATTTTGAACTACCTAATAGAGATATTGGAGATAAAGATGCAACAACAATGCCAAGAAATAGATTGAGAAGTGAAACATGTTTTCTAAGCTTGAAGGAACCCAAAATAGTAAAAGATACACTAGAAGATGTTGATTGGTACAAAGCCATGAAAGAAGAGATTGAACAAATAGAGAAGAATAAAATATGGAGTCTAGTTCCTAGATGAGAAGAAAAAAATGTGATTGGTACCAAATGGGTATTTAGAAACAAGCTAGATGAAAGCGGTGAAGTCAAAAGAAACAAAAAAAGATTAGTTTGTAAGGGATATGCACAAGAAGAAGGAATTGACTATGGGGAGACATTTTCTTTTGTTGCTAGATTGGAAGGAGCAAGAACTCTACATGCTTATGTTGCATACAAAAGTTTCAAAATTTATCAAGTGGATGTTAAATTTGCATTTTTGAATAGCATATTAGAGGAGGAAGTATACATAGAACAACCAAAAGGTTTTATTGATGATAACAATAAGAACATGGTATGTAGACTACACAAAGCTCTATATGGTTTGAAACAAGCACCAAGAGCATGGTATGAGAGACTTCATAATTAACTTGTGAAGATTGGATTTGAAAGGATTGATGATAACAACAATCTATACATGAAGACAAAAAAAGGAAAAAGTATTTTGTTATCTAATTTTTTTGTTGATGATATCATATTTGGAGGTCAAGATCTTTATGTAAGGATTTTGTGAATCAGATGAAGGAAGAATTGGAAATGTCTACATTTTGAGAGATCAATTTTTTTGTGGGTTTGCAAGTATATCCGATGAAATATGGTATATACATCACATAGTCAAATTATGTCAAGGAAATATTGAAAACTTTTGAATTAGAGGATTCCAAACCATTAAGTACACCTATGGTGATAGGACAAAAATTGTCAAAGAATGATGATTTTTCTGAGGTGACCAAACAATGTATAGGCCTATGGTTGGAAAATTGCAATATGTAGTACATAGCAGACCTAATATTGCATTATCTATAGGAATATTTGTAAGATTCTCTACCAATCCTAGCGAGAATCATTTAATGGCTATGAAGAGAATAATGAGATATCTAAAATGAATAGAAGAGTTTGGTTTATACTACAAGAAGAATGAAAAGTTTGAATTGAGAGCCTACACTGATGTTGATTGTGTTGGAAACATAGATGATAAAAAGAGAACTAGTGAAGGACCATTTTTAATAGGAAAGAGACTAGTTACTTGGACTAGTAAGAAGAAAAGTTGTACTTCATAATCTACTACTGAAGCTGAATATGTTGATGCTAGTGTAAATTGCACAAACATTGTATGGATCAAATAGCTACTCAAAGGAATGAAGGAAGAAATCATAGAACTAGTGATATTTTATTGTGATAATACAAGTGCTATCAATATATGAAAGAATCTAGTGATGCACATAAAGACAAAGCACATTGCAATCAAGTATCATTACTTGAGGGAGTTAGTTCAAGAGAAAAAGGTGAAGATGGAATATGTTAACACAAAGGAGAAAATTGTTGATATCTTCACAAAACCATTACCTAAGGATGCTCATCAATATCTAAGAGGTAAACTAGGGGTGATACCCCCATCAAAGGCTATCTAAGTAACAAGTGGAGTGTCCTGCATCAAAGAAGCTGATATTCATATGTTACATATTGATGCAGAGGATCTTACTTTAGGAGCTGCCTAAAGTAATCACATAATTGAAACTTCAAATTAGTCACAAGCAAGGTGATAGAGCGAGAACTGAAGAAATTGCAAAAGCATATATCTACATGAAAAGATGATATGCCTTTTGCATTGTTGTCAAAGAGGAAGAAAATAACATTAAACTAATTATCATCATAAAAAGTACATCAAAGAAAGTATATTAGTGGAAGATATCAAGAGATTGTTGTCAAAGAGTTGGAGAGTGCTATTGATCTTAGAGGGAGATAATTGTTGATGTTGCTAATCAGAAGAAAACACATGTATGATGAAAAAGATAGAGAAGAATACAAGAAAGAGGGAGATACAAGAAGGAACTTAGAGGGAGTTATAAGAAGGATTTTTTATAACCTAATTAGAAGATTGAAGTTGCTGATAGAGAGAGAAATTTTGATACAAGTTTTTCTTTTGGTATTGTCTTACTATTTTAACCTAGTCAATTTGGTTGAATATGATGTTCATCATTTTATTGACTTAGTTGATTAGTTTGGTTTGTCATTAATGGAAAAGAGGGAGATTGTTGAGAATGGATTGAAGAAGTTAATCAAAGAGGAAGATTGTTGAAGAAGACTATGTGCTTCAATAATTGTTTTGTCACTAATGTCAAACCTACGATTTGCTAGTAAGACAACTGCTTATAAGATTCAAGTACTATCACTTATTTGATTGATGAAGAGGATTCAATCAAAAAGATGTACAAATAAAACCTAGAGGAAAGGTTGTGTTATGATTATGTAATGAAGTACAAGAATCAGTTAAGATAGTGATAAAATGATATATTGATAATCTACTTAAGGTTACAAATGTTGGTTTCACTAAGAAAGGTTAGAAGAACAAGTTACGCAAATTTTGTCTATCAAACTTGAGCAAGTGAATGGTAGGTTCCAAGCAAAGTAAATGCAAGCCAAGCATAAAGTTAGTTGGAGCTGAGTAAAAGAAAAATCTAGTGGATGCCGAGAGAAATAGTTGATGTCAAGTAAAATTTAGTTGATCTTGAGCATCAATAAACTTTAGTTGATGCCGAGTGATTTTATAGAGGATTCCAAGCAGCACAATATGTGTTGAGCATCAGAAAGTTGATCTATGATGCATTGTTTGAAAGATCAAAGATTCACTGAATCTAAGTTGACAACTTTGTTTTCTTGAATTTTGTGAAGCTGGAGGAAGATAAGATTGATGATTTGGTGGCACAAAATTTAAGGTAAACCACTTTTAGGAAAATTTAATGGATTCTAGAAGAGATATGAGATATGGGGTAGATACATTGTATCCTACCTAATCCATCTGAACCCTAAATTTTGATGATGGAAAATGAGCTAGAAAAAATATCCTAATTTCCTATTTATAGGAATGTCTCATCATGAAGCAAAGTTGTTATGTTCAAGAACCTAAGGGAGAGAAGGAGTGAATGGTTTTGGTTCATCAAGTGACCTAAGAGAAGAGTTTGCAATGGCATGTTAAGAAAGAAGGCTTAAGTAGATGAATACTTGAAGGGTGAACAAGCTATCAAAACTAAAAAGTATGAAGGCCAAGAAAAATTGAGGACTGGATAGAGATTTTTAATCTACAAGAGATGTTGTAAGTTGTATCAAATCAAGGATCTACTGTTACTATCTAACAATTGTATCAGTCTAGGTTAAATCCTTTGGATTAAGTTTGACCTAACACTCATTCATAAATCCTTTATTTAGGTGGCATTCCAAGTGAATGGCCTAAAGTCCTCTAACAAGGCTCACTTCTAAGAGGGTGATTGAAATGTCTTAACTAGCTCACATAAATAACAATTTGTATTGTAACCTTTAATAGTGTTGGCCTTTTGCAGGGTATCACTTCAGAAGATTGAAAAGGTGTAGCATGTTACTAGTGGTTTTTCGCAAATTGGATTTCCATGTAAATCGTTGTGTCAAGAGTGTTGATGAATCTGTTATGTTTCATGCTTTAGATTTCTACAAGCTGATTTGATAGTAACCTACAAGTTTTAGTGATTGCATAATCTTAAGGATGCATGCATGGATATGAATATTTTATGGGTTCACTAAGCTATGAAAACTTGTATTTATACATTTGGACCTTATATAACTAATTTCCCCCACCTCCCCAAAGTTATTCTAAAGTATTTCAACATGCCTAAACTAACTTTTCTTGATATGGATCACACATCTAGGAACACTACCCATTTCATACACTTGTCACTTTTATCTCTTCCTGCTTGATCACTATTTATTTCTTATTGGAATGTCTCTAAAAATTTATTTATAGCTGGTAATTATCCACTTCTAGTCCTTTATATAAGGAAGAAGAAACTTAGCCTTTGACAAACAATATCATTTGGATCCTTTCTAGCGATTTCAATTTTTGTAATTTTTTCTTTTGGCACCTTAAAATTGTTGTTATAGATGATTTGGAGGTTTGATTACAAAGGTTTAAATTTCTCTTTTGATATATACTATACATCTTCCCTAATATTGAAAATACTATACATATGTTAATGCTTGTTGAATACAAGTATCAATATTATGTGTTATTGGCATTTTGTAATGCTTTATCATTACTATTATAGTTTTGAAGTGTAACTGCAATACCATGTGTCGATAAATTCTTCATGTGGTCCTGTGACATTATCTTTTATTTTTATTAATTTTTTCAAAGGTCCAAACTTCTTTCAAAATTGGACATAATACAAAAGTCTCTTGCTTGTGGTTATGTTTAATCTTTACATTTGTTAATTTTGACATTGAGCATACAAACTTTGTAGCTTGCCCTACTGTAGTATCTATATTATGTTGAATATTTTATTTTCTTAATTTTAGCATTGAGCATTTTGAATTCTGATAAATAAATTATTATTTTCAATGAGATCACAAGGATAAAAATAGTGAAGGAATAATACCTAATACACAACCTTCATGTCACCATTAATTTAGCTACCAGCAGTATAGAAAGGTCCAAACTTTGCACAAAAATATAGTTAAGTGTAAAGAAAATCAAAAAAACTTGGTAACTAATAATTATATCTAAAAAAATGTAGGAGACAAAAGCTATTTTTAACTCTCTTTTGGGAAAATGAAAGGCATGTTAAAGTAGTGGACATGGAGTTGAACTTACTACCTTGCTTGCTGATATTGGGAACTCAAAATATATCAAATACCTTTGTATACAATCAAATGTGTATCTGTCGATTCAAAATCATTTGAAAAGGAAATAGTGTCTTTTTTTATATTCTAGAATGTGCAACACTTTTATCAAGAATTTAAAGTACCTAACTCGAGAAAGTTCTCCTAATTTTTGTTGATTAAACTATTGAGAAATTTATTTATCCTGTTACTAGAAATAGTTGCAATCAATCAGTCACATAGTGGAGAAATATTATTATTTTAAATTTTTTTTAAAGTGAATATTTGAAAACTTTATAAATAATCAATAAGTTTCATAAATTCTTTAATTTTATTGGTTAGTTTATTAAAATATTTTATATAATGTTCACTAAATTAATGCAATTGTTCCCCACATGAAAAGACCAAATGCCTATAAAAAATAGTTCTATAAATTTAATTTTATGTTCACTATTATTTATATTATTTTCATAGATTATATAGCTCCAAATTAGTTTTCAACTTATAAGACAAATCCTACATAGAAATATATAGAGGGCTTGGTGCCTACACAAGTAATGAAAACTATAAGCGTTAAATGAACATATTTACTTTAATGAACACTACAATCTTCCCTCCAAGATAACTTTCCAAAATAAATTTCTAACTATAAATTAGTAAACTATGATTTAAAACTAAAAAAGAATAGAAAAATATGTATCTAACTTAGAAACTATAAAAATTCTCTAATTAACTTGAAAACTACCTAGATATGACTAATTCCCCCACATTACTTTCTAGTATAGCCCCACTTGATGTAGCAAGGAATCAGAAGAGAATTTGGTAGCATCAAAAAATGAATCTTAGCAACAACCTTATTAAAAACATTAGCTAGATATATCTAGATCTACTTCTTTTTGTTGGACCAAAACTTTGATTAAATGTTTTTTTCATTTTGAAGTGCTTAGTTCTAGTATGATGCACAAGATATACAACCAACTTAATAGTTCTTATATTATCACAAAAGATCACGATATGATAAAAAAAAAATCATCTATCTCTTCAAAAACTTTACTTAGCCTCAATGGTTCTATAGGTACTACAAAATTTATTGCAACATATTCAAGCTCTATAGAAGAAAAATAAACCATATTTTTCTTCTTTGAAATTGATCCTAAAAAAGAGGTAAAACAATGAATATAAGTAGATTTTTTATCATACATACTACCTCCCTAATCATATTTACTAAAACCATATGGATTGAATTCCTTAGAACTATAGTAATAAGTTTAGAGATCCAATGTTCCATTCATATTCCTCCAAATTCTTTTGGCAACTTTCATATGTAATGCATTTGGTTCTATCATATACCTTGAAACAATAGAGATCATATATACAATATTAGGCCTAGATTGGATGAGAAATGTCCAAATCCCAAGTATACTAATATAACTTGTCTCTTCTAATTGTTTGGCACCATCATCTATACACAACACAAATCCATGAGAAGTTGGAGTAGAGACTAGTTTGTAATAAACCATATCAAACCTTTCTGAGATATCTCTAGCACATTATAACTACCACAAGAAACTCCATAATTTGGTAAACCTCCATGCCTAAAAAATATTTCAAATGGCCAATCTAACATTTTAAATTCTTTCATCATAGAGTATTTGAATTTATCTTTCATAATAGTATTGCTACTCATATATATAAAATCATCAGCATACAAAATCACAATAAAAATGTAATTACCTTTTTTTTGTAGTGAAGGGTAGGTTCATTATTTCTTCTAGTAAACTCATTATCTATAAAATACATATTAATTCTACCATACAAAGACCTTGGTGCTTTCTTGATGCTATTCAAGGTCTTTTTTACTTGTACACTACATGATGTTCTCCTTTCACTACAAAACCTTGTACTTATTCACATAAATTTATTCTTCCAAGTATCCATTCAAGAAGGAATTGTTTACATCCATATGATGAATGATCAATTTATTTTGAGCCACAAGAGAAATAAAAATTCTTCTCTTGATATGCTATAGATGTAAATTTTTATTCATAATCTATTCCATACCTTGGAGTGAATCCTTTAGTTGTTAATCTTGTCTTTTGTCTTTCAATACTTCCATCAAGTTATGGTAATTTGTATTGTAGACTCATTTAGTATCAATATTTTTCCTATTTTGTGTAAGCTTTGTAGGCTCCCAAGTACTATTTATGCTAATAGATTTCATCTCTAGTTGAATTACTTGTACCAAAACTACATTAGTAGATGCATCTTCATAACATAATGACTCAAAATAAGCTTTGGAAAATAATAATAAATGTACCATCTCACCTCTAGAATATTTTTTACAAACTTGATCTACACTTATTTCATAAATATCAAGTAAACTCCAAGCCTTCTTATTTGGAATTAGGCTTGATGTTGGGTTTGTGCATGATATTTGAGAACTAATAGAGGGGATTATTGGTGGATTCATAGAACTTAAAATTAAATTAATAGTTGGCTTCCCATGATTAACATCAATGAAAATACCTTCATTTAAAATAGATTTGGGATTTACAATATGATTTTTTGATGCCCATAAAGTTACCCTTCATCAAACATAAGATCTCTTGAGATAATAATACTATTACTAAAATAATTATGCAGCCTATAAGCCTTACCATGTTCACTATACCTAACCAAAGTAGAAGAGTCTCTAGGATCTAACTTCTTCCTATTTTTATCACCAACACATATTTAGGTTAAACAATAAAAAAATCTAAAATTAGTAACCTTAAGAATTTCAGCATACCATGATTTAGAAGGAGTTGTCATTGAAAGTGCTCTCTTGGGAATATTATTGAGAATATACATAGATTTAGTAAATGTATCATCACAAAACATATTAAAATTAACAATTTACTTTATTAAAGACTCCTTTTCATTTCAACCATTCCATGAGTTTTGTTTTTAGTCATTCCATTTTATTGAGGTGTATATGAACTGGTGAGTTTTCTTTTAATGTCATACAAATAAAAAAAAATTGGTCTCTAATTATTGGCCTCCATGATTAATCATTAAATATTTGATTTTATAAACTTTCTCATTTTGTACAAGATATTTTAACCTTTTAGAAGTGTCATACTTTGACTTCCAAAACTGAATCTTACAATAGCGTGTATAGTCATCAATGAAATTAGTACATTATGATTAGTTACCCAAACTAGTTTTTTCATAGGACCATAAATATTGCAATGTATCAATAGAACTTAATAATCAACCCTCTATAATTTTTCAATACAGAATTATACTATTTCATTCTCTTCTTTTAGCATAGCCTTCACAACGATCCATTACTCTTGAACCTTAGGAAACCTACAAACAAAATATGTTTCTGTTCGAAGCTTTTGATGGGGACACAACCCAAGAATACAATGGACACAATAGAAAAGGGAAATCGTATTAACTAAGAAAATAAGCTAGTACAAATAGTACAGAGAAAATAAACTTCAAAAAATGCCCTAAGGGCTTACAATAGTATAAATCTGGAGATAATTTCTCCTTTCAGTACCTCCTCTCAAACTCCACTCCGAACTACCTTTTACAATGCCAGAAATCTCCTTAAATAGACCCCAGAGGGTTAAGGACTAGGAGTACATTCTAGAAAGTGCTAGTAGGCACCCACCGACCAAATAGAAGGTTTCAAAAGCTGTGGTAGAAGTCGGCACAAATCTAGAAGAATCCAGAAATGGTAACCGAACATTCGAGAGGCATTACTTTTGAACCGTAGCTCCGATTGATGAACTGTTTACATTTTTGGAAAGCTCTCGAAGCGCTCTATAGCCCTATGGACGAGCTTTGCTCCTCCCCCATTTTTTGACACTTTTTGAGGTCATTTAATGCACCTAACCTGACTTTGAAGCATTCTTAGGAGGTCTCCAAAACTCAAAAAAATGCAATAACTTTCAAACCATGGGGCCTTTAGACCTAATTCTTTTTTTGGAATGCTCTAAATCACAATTACATTCAACTGGCCAATTCACACCTTCTAGGTCACCAAAATGGTGGCCAAATTGCATGCTCCTATTTTTTCAAAATTTTCTAGCACACTGATAGTTGAACTGTGAGAGTTGGAACCTTTATTTGACCCAAATGGGTGTCCAAAAATGAAAACACATGAAACAAAAACTAAGTCTAAGTACATGTTTTTTTGGGTGACACAGGATTTCCCTTATACCTCTGGATGCTCCTACATCAAACACCCAGGGTAGATTGAAAAGTGACCCTGTCACTTTATGAATGGTAGAGGAAATCCGAAATGGGAAACCTTAGCTACTGAAATCCAAGTTGAGTCCTTGATCGGTCATCCTTTCCATTTGAGCAAATACTCTTCATACTGCTTGTTTCTGGTACTCCTACCCACACGATGATCTAGAATGTCTTCTATCTCCTCCTTCTTAGAAGCAGGAATTAGACATGGCTCTATCACCAGCTCCTCATCTCATATGCATTTCCTGAGTCATGTTTCTTCAAAATTTTGCAGGGGCAAAATTTCTTCATTTTCAGCTTGTTGTAAGTACCGGCTGGAAATCTTTCTTTTCGTAAGTGCACCATGACTAGATCTCCTACTTGGAATTCCTTATGTCTTCTCCTTTTATCAGCCCTAGCTTTATACTCTTTATTCATCTTGGTAATGTGTGCCTAAACCTCCTCATGTAGACGCTTGATATGTTCAGCAAATTCTTTCACTTCAGTACTTGTCCTCTCCCCTTGCTCTATCTTTCTCAATTCTGGTGTAGTCCTTGGGCTATTCCCATATACAATCTGGAATGGTGATTTTCCAGTACTCCTATTTATAGAGTTATTGTAAGAAAACTCTGCTTGTGGTAGAATCAAATCCCATTCCTTGGGCTTATCCCCAACTAAACATCTCAGCAAATTGCCCAGACTTCTGTTTACCACTTCTGTTTGGCCGTCAGTTTGTGGGTGATGCGTGGAACTAAATTTCAAGTTTGTTCTCAACTTTTTCCACAATGTCCTCCAAAAATACCCAAAAAATTTAGTATCTCTATCAGAAACTATGCTCTTTGGAAGACCATGTAGTCTTACCACCTCTTTGAAAAACAAGTCTGCAATATGGACAACATCATGAGTTTTGTGGCATGGAATGAAATGTGCCATTTTGGAGAACCTATCAAACACCACGAATACTGAGTCATTACCCCTTTGTGTTGTTGGAATTCCAAGAACAAAATCCATACTTATGTCCTCCCATGGCCTTGATGGAACAGGCAATGGCTGATATAGACCAGTATTGTCACTAAACCCCTTAGCAACTTAACAAACCTGGCAACTCTGTACAAACCTCTTCACATCTTGTGAAATTTGAGGTCAAAAATAATGTTCTCTAAGAATAGAAATGGTCTTATCTTGACCAAAATGTCCTGCCATCCCTCCATTGTGTTTCGTCTTAATCAAATTTTCCCTCATGGAACTCCTTGGAATGCACAATTGACTACCCTTGAACAACATGCCATCCTGAATCAGATAGTCTAACCACTTGGTTCTATCTACAACAACAGGTTCTTTACAAGCTTTCCATGCTTCAACAAAATCAGGATCCTCAGGGTACAAATTCTTGAGTTCATCAAACCCAACTACTTCAACCTGCATTACTGTAAGCAACAACTATCTCCTACTTAGTGCATCTGCAACCCTGTTAGATTTTCCACTTCTATGCTTTAACACAAATGTATAACTCTGCAAGAATTCTACCCACTTCATATGCCTCTGATTCAATTTACCTTGGCTATTTAGGTACTGTAATGCCTGATGATCAATATACAAAAAAAATTCCTTTGGAAATAAATAATGCATCCATTTCTTTAAGGCCTAAACTATTGCATAGAACTCTTGATCATAAATAGAATACTTCTTCTTTGCATCATTCAATTTTTCACTAAAATATGCAATAGGCTTACCTTCTTGGCTTAATACAGCCCCAATAGTGCTGCCACTAGCATCACAATCTACTTGGAAAACCTTTCTAAAATTTGGAAGTGCCAACACAGGTTGTTTTGTTACCTTCTTCTTCAGCAATTCAAAACTTCTCACAGCTACTGCAGTCCATTTGAACTCTTTTCTATCCCCTCTTATTGTATCAATTAGGGATGCACATATGCCACAAAAATTCCTAATAAACTTCTTGTAAAAACTAACCAGACCATGAAATGATCTTACCTCAGTGGCAGACCTTGGAGTAGGCCATTCCAAGATGGCTTTTACCTTCTCTGGATCCATTTTGAGACCTTCAGGTGATATAACAAACCCCAAATAGACTAACTCCCTTTTTGTAAAGTTACACTTCTTCAGATTAATTAATAGCTTCTCTTCCCTTAGCCTTTCAAGGACACTACGAATATGCAATAAATGTTCTTCCAAAGTCTTTCTGAAAATTAAAATATCATCCAAATAAACAATAACAAATTTTCCCAAGAACTTCTTAAGTACCTCATTCATGAGCCGCATGAAGGTGCTTGGGGCATTCGTCAATCCAAAGGGCATGACTAACCACTCATAAAGACCCTCCTTGGTCTTGAAGGCTATTTTCCACTCATCTCCTTCTCGAATCCATATCTAGTGATAACCACTCTTTAGATCTATCTTTGTGAAGTATTGAGCTCCACTCAAGCAGTCCATAATATCTTCCATCCTTGGAAAAGGAAATCGATACTTGAGGGTGATCCTATTTATAGCTCGAGAATCTATACACATCCTCCACTCTCCATCCCTCTTTGGTGTGAGTACTGCAGGTACTACACATGGACTCAGGCTCTCTCAAATCAATCCCTTCCTCAACATCTCCTGAACCTGTCTAATAAGCTCCTCTGTTTCAATAGGAGTCATCCTGTGAGCAGCCTTGTTAGGCAAACTAGCTCTTGGAATTAGATCTATCTGATGACTAATTTTCCTTATTGGTGGCAATCCATCTGTAAATTTATTAGAGATAATATCTCCAAATTCCCCTAGTAAATCTAAAACTTCAAGTGGTATTTCACTACTACTTTCTTTATCTTTCCTAGGAATAAAAGCATAGCACATATGCTGATGTTTCTTGCCATCTAAAAACTTCCTTCCATCAACAAGACAAATCCTAGCACTGCTACATACCTTTTCCCCTTCCTTTTTCATGGGGCTTCAATTTGTGGCAAACTCCATCCTTTGTTAGAGAGTATGTGTTTGCATGTCCATCATGTATTGCATGTCTATCAAACTGCCATGGTCTACCCAGCAATAGATGGCAAACATCCATCAAAATAACATCATAGATAACTTCACCATGGTAACTCCCAATTTTGAATTTTACTAAACATTGTTCAATTACCAGGACCTTATGATCATATTTTACCCAAGAAATCTTATAGGGCTAGGGATGTTTCTCCCTCTTGAACTTTAGCTTAGAGACCATCTCTTCTGATACCAAGTTATCAGTGCTACCACCATCAATGATCATGTCACAACATTTATCCTCACACTTGCATCTGGTACAAAACAAACTCCTTCGTTGTCCTGGTTCAATCTCACCACTTAGTAGGACTCTTTCATTTACCAAGGTCTCTCCTCTTTCTGCATCCTCTAAATGTGATGATTGTGCATCATCATCCACATGAGCAACCCTAGCTTGGCCCTCAGCTCTCCTATCTATCCTTCCTTGTCATTGAGGGCATTCAAAGGCACAATGACCTTCTTCATTGCAATGGAAATAGGTACCATGAAAGCCTACTCTTCCTTTTCCACCTCCTCTACCTCTTCCTCTCTGATTTTCAAAGTCTTCATCATGGGAGCGGTTAAAACCCTCATTCCTCTGGTTCCTGCTAGTACCCACATCTTCATTTTTCTTTTGGGTTTCATTGTGGCCTCCAGATGATCTACCACTTCCCCTTCCTCCTTGACCATGCCCTCTTTGTCTTCCTTCAAACCTTTTCTTCAGCTTCTCTTCAACTCATAGGTAAAACTGGTATGCCTCTTCAACACTGGTCATTCTTACTAGACTTAATTCCTCATGGATGCTAGGTCGCAACCCACTGATATAACGAGAAACCTTCTCCTTATTTGCTTCTGCATGTCCCACTCTAATCAAGAGTCGGTAAAATTCCTCTGTATATTCTTGGATTTATCTTCCTGCATGCTTTAACCCATGCATCTTCTTAAACAAATCAAGCTCATAGTCCACAAGAATGAACTGCTTCTTCAATTTGTCCA